>CM053791.1:624165346-625536179 GCA_028749045.1 Cupressus sempervirens
ACTTTCTATTTTAGTAAGTTGGTCTTGGCTTCTATCTTCTCTCAATTCAGTGCAATACTTTCCAGTTATAATGTTTTAGAGTGATTTTCTTTGTTCCATAAAGACTTTTATACGTTACTATATGACGTAAGTGAGGGTAATGGATTCATGAGGGGGCCTCTTGATGAACACCTAGGAATAAGGTGACTTCAATTTTTTTTTAAAGGCAAGTATTAGACTTTGAAGTAAATGCCAAGGTATGGAGATGTTTAATATTTTAAAAGTTTATTTTATCGCCTCCAAAGTGGATGTCAAACTGGGTGGAACAAAATGTTTCAACGTTTATTATGTGATCTCAAAAAGAGTCAACCATTTAGCATTAATTTCATGTATCTTTCAAAAAGTAAAACGAGAGGTAAAAGTAAATCAAATTCAAATGCAAGTTGACTTGATTCTTCCATCACTTTATAAATATTGGTTTGATCCCTCATTTGATCATTCTTGCTTTGACAATTAAATGCTATACTGCTGGAATGAGCTCAGGAACTTCTATCTTTTCTGGTTGCAGAAACAATGCCTCATCTAGGTGCTGATTCCAGTGGTGAAACATCTACCGTAGCTGTTTGGAGTTCTTGGTTGAAGATTTACAATGACTTTGGCATTATAGATGGCTTTGGGTTTGAATAAGATGAGAAGATTTTATCAATTTTGTAATATGGGTTTTAATGACTATGGACTAGTGTGTTTATTTGGAGTGTGGTTAGAGTTTGGATGAGTTCAGAGTATTTTTCAATGTGATGGGGTGAAATTTATGTGTTGAAGTGATTTTTCAATGATGTTGGATATAACCTTTTGGCTCATATCTTTGTGAGATTGATAGCAATCATTCTAGGTATTATTTTGGACTAAATGGCCAGTTCAGATGCGGGTTCAAGATTTGAGTCGAAATTTGTTCAAGATTTTTTTGGGGTGGATTCAAATTCATTTTGGGTTCGTCCATATGAAACCATGCATTTATATATGTATGTGTGTGCAGCAGAAAATAAGTTGATACACCACCATATATAATATTAATGTTTTAGAAAAATACACCACCATATATAATATTAATGTTCTCTTTTTGGCCTTCTTGGTGGTCTATTTCACGGTTGGATGTGGGTTCGAAATTTGAGTTTGAAATTCCTTCAAGATTTTTTGGGGGTGGATTCAAATTCGTTTTGGGTTCGTCCATACAAAACCATACATTTATATATGTGTGTGTGTGTGTGTGTGCAGCAGAAAATAAGTTCATACACCACTATGCTAATCATAAAGCAACATAAAAAAAATACACCACCATATATAATATTAATGTTTTAGTCTAAATAGCATATGTTTTCTCTTTTTGGCCTTGTCGGTGGTCTATTTCAGGGTTGGAGGGTTGGATTGACCAAGATAGACCAAAAATACTTTTAATAAAGTTTAAAAATCTATTTTTAAGCAAAATAGAATGAGATCTGTGATCTCATTCAGCATATACACATAATATTGAATAATAACATGCAGATCAATATATATCAATATTTGTAATGTCACCACTAATAGGGTTAGTTAAGGACAAGTAATACCTGCAAAATAAACGTTAGAATCACAATAATAATAAAACTAACTATATTATTCTACCCTCTAAGTTAATCCCAATCTTAAGGACGTCTCCAGATCGGGCTCCATAGCTCATAGTTACTTCGCTGTCATCCCAAGAGCGCACCCCTTAAGATTCTTCCTAGACGGGCATCCTCTATCCAAGGCCAACAACATATGCATATGTTTGACAACATTAGAATATTCTGGGACATCGATTATCGGCCATGGCCGACGATGGAGATCGTAATATCTCCATGCTCCATGCTTTGATATCAAATCTCGACCATGGTAGACAATGTAGATATTAATATATCACATACTCCATGCTTCGAGTTCACAATAATATCCATGGTGTTAACCCCATGAGCTAAGACAATATTATCCACAAGTATGGTTCATAAATAAATTCATAAACATAATCAAACAAATATAAATTATAAACATACCTTTCTTACCTTCTTATTTTCCAAGAGTCGCACTCTTTCATAGTACAAATCCTTTGAAAAGTCACAACACTTCATAGTTATAATCCTTTCGAAAAGTTACAACCCTTCATAACTAAAATCCTTCAGAAAAGTCCCAATATTTTATAATTTAAATATTTTCGAAGAGTCACAACTATTCATAATTATGACTCTTTCAAAGGTTCGCATCCTTTCAATATCATTGATACCTTTTCAGAAAGTTACTTCCTTATTTTCTTCATATTACTTTCCTCTCCCATTTTTCTTTTTGAACTCCTCTCCTCTTTTCTTCTTTTTTTGTACTCTCTAAAATAAACTCTCCTCCGTTTTATATCTTAATTTTAAGGAGTCGTCTCTATTTGTTAAACATCTCTTGAATTTTCATTAGATTTAGTTAATTTATATTATTCTATGTTATATTATTTATTTACTTACTTATATGTGTTTATTTTATTTATTATTAAATTCTATTTAGAAAGTTTAACATACTTTCTACAATATTGTCTCTTGTATTTGATTTTCTTTCTTTCTTTACTCATTGAAATTTTATTAATTTTTAATTATTTAAAATATCATACTAAATATTATTTTATTGATAATATAGATTAAATAATTATTATTTCTTTGATTTATTGTTTAGTATTAGTTTTAATATAACTTTATTATTTATTTAATAACATTGTATTATCTAATTATTATTAAAATTCTATCTTAAAATGGGGATATGACAGTCCAACCTTCCTCAAATTGTTTGTCCTCAAGCAATTAAATAATTTCTTTTGTTGAGTTGAAATATATATTTCTTTTAGTCCAAATTATTAGATATCTATCATGGATATGTTTGAATCCTTTCTAATAGTCATTAACTTTCTACATTAGTCTTTTATATAAATTTTTTTCTAGATCCTCTTTAACCCTACAGGATGGTAAGATCCTACTTTGATACCACTGTAATGTCCCCACTAATAGGGTTAGTTAAGGACAAGTAATACTTGGAAAAATAAACATTAGAATCATAATAATAATAAAATTAACTATATTATTCTACCCTCCAAGTTAATTCCAATCTTAAGAATGTCTCCAAATTGGGCTCCATAGCTCATAGCTACTTCACCGTCATCCCGGGAGCGCACCCCTTAAGATTCTTCTTGGATGGGCATCCTCTATCCAAGGCCAATGACATATGCATATGTTTGACAACATTAGAATATTCTGGCACTGTAATATCCTCCCCTGATTTGAACTTTGACTTGTAGAAATTTAATTTAAGGAATATTGTCAAACATTTTGTATGCAAACTCATAAAGCTGATTTCCTCAATAAATTGCTTTCTAATGAGTAGATTTACGAACAACTATGAAGTGACATTAAAATGCATATTACACATCATAACATTTTCACAAACACTTGGCACACATTCAACAGTATATGAAAAATCTGGAAACTCTTTCAATCTGCTGATAAAGGGTGATTTTTAAATGTAGATGTGCACTTACAGCTGCCTTAAAGGCTGCAACAACTATTCAGACTTGTATTCAACAATTATTATGCAAAGTATCAAAATTTGACAGAAGAAACTTGGAATTAGTTGCCGTAGTATTTTGCAGATGTAGTCGGCAGTCCTCCAAACTTCTAATCAGCCGGAAAAACAAGTAAACTTGATACCAACACTGTTCACGCCGTACTGTAGCAAAATACTGTTCATGCCGACTGTAGCAAAATACTGTTCATGCAGCACTATAGCAATAACTAACTTCAGATCTGCATCTCAAACCCTTGTAAATTTCTTTATGCGAACGCCCCAAATGAAACCCAGTGTATTTCCTGAACTGAAAACACCCTTGATCCTCCTGACTGTGTCTTCCAACAGCGAATAGAATGCTAGCAAAGAGGGATTCCGTCCTCCAAGCCCGATAATCAGATATCCAGCAACATAACATTAATCTTCATCCAAGCATACAAAAAAAAAGCTCTTCCATTTCTTTTATAGTGTTCTCACAAGAGCTCAATCCTTCGTTTTCTCAATGTGGGATAAAACATAACTCCCTTTATGTACCTTATGTCTCCAATGAGTTATAAAAATAAAGGGAACTCTTTTAATTTAAATATTTCCCACAAACTATAGTCTATGCATTAATAAAGTTAAATATTTAAATTTAACTTTATAAAATGGCTTTATCAATGCATAACAAATCTTATCAATGATAAATAAGTTTTCCTGTCGATTTTAAACAATTACCATCGACATACCACTATGACTGAATGTCCGGCCATGTCCAAGATGACTTACTATAAATAGTAAGTATGCCCAAAGTTGCCCCAGAACCCCTCAGAAAGACCTGCAACTGAAACTGTCTAGGCCAAATGGCCTCTAAGCCCCTTTAATGTCCTAGTTAGCCTACGGGACTGTGGGGAAATAGGCTAACGACAACATCATGCTATGAATGCTAGAAAGGGGACATTACAGTCCGCCCTTCCCAAAATTGCTTGTCCTCAAGCAATTTCAGCTCTGGATGTTGTAATATCTGCTCATTTTCCCAAGTAGCATCCTCGACAGGTAGGTTCCTCCACTTCACTAGATACTCCCTGATAGTCCTCCTGCGAAGCACCCTCTCCCTGGAATCAAGTATGGCCTCGGGAACCAAGATAAGCTTTCCCTCATCATCAAGAGGTGGCAATACTACTAAAGGCACCACATTGTGACCCAATACCTTCTTAAGGCGTGACACATGGAACACATTATGCACTTTACTGTCTGCAGGCAACTCCAACTCATAAGCTACTTCGCCCACTCTCCTGATTACTTTGAACGGTCCATAGTAGCGTGGTTTAAATTTCTCTGCTCCACTCTTCTTGAGAGAGGACTGTCTATACGGCTGTAACATGAGGTACACCATATCTCCCACCTCAAAAGACCTCTCAACCCTGTGCTGATCAGCATATTGCTTCTGCTGATTTTGTGCTTTTTGCAAATTTTCCTTCAAGGATCGCATAATGTCCTCGCACTCCTGCAAAGTATCCTTGGCCTTAGGCACCCTGCTGTCCCCAAATAACAAATCCAAAAAATTTAAGAGCATCATACCCGTACAGTGCCATAAAAGGGGACATTTGAATAGACATATGGAAAGAGGTATTATAGCAGTACTCCCCTAGATGTAGCCACTTCACCCAAGCCTTCTGCTCTCCTGCAATGTAATTTCGAAGGTACCCCTCAACCCATTTGTTCACTATCTCTGTCTGCCCATCAATTTGGGGGTGGTAGCTGGTACTCGGAGTGAGCTTTGTTCCACATAACCTGAACAACTCCTGCCAAAAGTGGCTCATAAATCTGCTGTCTTTGTCACTGACTATGCTCCGTGGTATCCCATGTAGTCTGAATACCTCTCGAAAAAATAGTTTTGTTGTTTGTGCTGCTGAATATGTAGACGAAATTGCAAAGAAATGTGCAAATTTCGTCAATCTGTCTACCACAACAAAGATACAATCCCGACCCTGTGCCTTGGGGAGGCCTGTGATAAAATCCATGGAAATGCTATCCCACTTCTTCTCTGGTATGGGTAGGGGCTGTAGTAAACCACCCGGAAAAGAATGTTCCTGTTTGTTCTGCTGACACACAGGGCATTCCCTCACAAACTGAAGCACCTCTGATTTGAGTCCTTTCCAAGTGAAGCGAACTCTCACCTGCCGATATGTCTTAAAGAATCCGGGATGTCCTGCCATTGGTGAATCATGAAATGCCCTCAAAATCTTCTGCTTCATAGCAGACTCGGGTACTAAATAAATCCTTTCCTTGTAGCTGATAAGATCATTTACGACAGTGTATCGACTATCTTGAATAGCTCCCTCAATAATGCTAGATGCCCAACTATCCTTAGCATATTCTGCCAAGATCATCTCTCTCCAATCATCCATGACTATCCCAACAGCAAGCAAATGAGGCCTTCTAGATAAAGCATCTGCAACAATATTTTTCTTCCCTTTGACATAGGCTATGTCGAAATCATAAGCCTGTAATTTACTCACCCATTTCTGTTGCCTGTCATTAAGGTCCTTTTGTCCAAGGAAATGTTTCAAGCTATTATGATCTGTTTTTACTGTGAACCGGCTTCCCACTAAGTACTGCCTGAACTTAGCTAGCGCGTGCATGATTGCTAGCATCTCTTTGTCGTAGATGCTATAGGTTCTCTCCACACCTCGTAATTTTCTACTCTCATATGCGATGGGATGTTTGTCTTGCATGAGAACAGCTCCTATGCCCTCTCTCGAGGCATCACACTGCAGCTCAAAGGGCCTGGTGAAATCTGGAATGGCTAAAACAGGACATGTACTCATCAGCTCCTTAAACCTGTCAAAACAATCTTGAGCCCTCTCTGACCACTTGAAACTATCTTTCCGTGTCAAATTTGTAAGTGGTGCTGCTATCTGTGAAAATCCCTTCACAAATCTGCGGTAGAACCCACAAAGCCCGAGAAATCCCTTGAGTTGTAAAGTGTTCCTCGGTGGTGGCCAATCCAGAATGGCCCTGATCTTGTCTGGGTCAACCTGAACACTTCCTGCACTAATAATATGCCCTAGATAGAGCAACTCTGTCATCCCAAACTCACATTTACTCATCTTGGCATATAATGACTCCCTCTCTAGAATACTGAGCGCTGTATCAATATGCTTCAAATGTTCCTCCAAAGTACGGTTGTATATCAGTATATCATCAAAAAATATCAACACAAACTTCCTCAACTGATCTCTGAACACTCTATTCATACAGGACTGGAAAGTGGCAGGGGCATTTGTCAACCCAAAGGGCATGACTAAGAACTCAAAATGTCCATAGTGGCATCTAAAAGTTGTCTTCTCCACATCCACCTCTCTAACCCGTATCTGATGGTAGCCGAATCTCAAATCAATCTTGGAGAAGTAGCATGCACCATGCAATTCATCAATAAGCTCATCGATGCGCGGGATAGGGTATCGGTTCTTGATTGTCTTCTTGTTTAGCTCCCTATAATCAATGCACATCCTCATTGTACCATCCTTCTTCTTCACCAATACTACTGAAGAAGCGAAAGGACTTTTGCTTGGCCGTATGTGCCCTATGTCAATCAACTCCTTAATTGCTTTTTCTATTTCATCCTTACATCTCTTCGGATGGTGGTAAGGTGTGATGATAACTGGCTTAGCCCCTTCCTCTAATTCAATAACATGCTCGATTCCCCTATCCGGGGGTCTCCCTGGAGGTATCTCACCAAACACCTTAGTATGTTTGGTTATTATTTTTTGTACATCAGGTGGATACTCTTGTTTATGCTGCTCTGTCATCTCAGGCATTACTCTAAACTCTGCTGCCCACTGCACCTGATCATGTCTAAAGAAACTCTGCATCCACTTGAGTGACACCACTCGAAGTCTCCCATCTGACAAACCTCTAAGCACTATCTTCTTACCATTTGCCTCAAACCTCATTTCCATTTTCTCAAGGTTAAATGTAAACTCTACCAGAGACTTCATCCAGTTCATCCCAAGCACCATATCCTAATCACCAATGTTGACCACAAAGAAATCTCTTGTCATGTCATAATCTCCCAAACGAAGCTGCAAGTTGGAGATTTTCTTAGTACATTCAATTTTGAAGCCATCGGCAACTATCACCTTAAATCCCCTATGTTCCTCTGTATGTAGCCCTCTGCGTGTCACAAACTTCTCATCAATGAAGTTATGTGTCGCCCCTGTATCAATGAGTGCCACAACTCTCTGTCCATCCAAGGTTCCCCTAACTTTGAAAGTGACGGCCTCCTATATACTTGACAACTGAGCTATCGTGCTATCACCGCGTGCTTCCTCCTGTGAAGAACTATCATCATCTCCATCTGATTCGGATGACTGCTCTGAATCTCCATCTACTGACTCTTTGGCTGAAAAGTACTCCATCTGCTTAGCTTTTGCTTTCAATGGACACTTATGTGACAAATCCCAAGGCTCCCTACAATGAAAACAAAGCTTCTTCTTCCTGAGATCATTAAGTGTCTCATTGTCCAACCTCTTACTTTCCTCCTTAGCTGGTTGAACCTCTTTATGAAAAGGTTTCCTGTCCTTATCTTTCCTTGAAGGGAAACTCTTTGCTTGGAATTTATTTTTTGAAGATGAAGAGGAATCAATGTCACGAGCATTCTTAATGGCTTCTTGCAAAGTGGGAGGGTTGAGAGCTTTAATCCACCCTCTCAACGGATCAGCTAACCCATCCATAAATAGAACTAGTATCCTCCGTTCAGATACATCTGTTACTAACACTGCAAGTTTCTGAAACTTTGAAATGTATGTTTCCAATGATCCCCACTGTTTAAGCTGAGCTAACTCCTTGAAATGGAGTTCTGGATCCTTCCTATCAAAACGTTCAATCAGCCTCTCTGTAAACTCCACATATGAGGTAATGTGTGCATGTCCCATAGTGACCATACCATGATGCCACCACTCGTGTGCTAACCCATCCAGATGAATTGCTGCGTACTTAATAGCTTCTTCCTCGGGCATAGGGTTCAATTGAAAGTATGTGTCAAGCTTTTGAACCCAAGCTCTTGCTGTAGACTTTCTTGAGCCATCATAATACGGTAACTCAAGTCTCCCTACTTTCTTCCGTAGCTCATAGCTCTGGTTCCTGTCATGTCCACGTGGCACATGTTTCATCTGCACATCCATATACTCCCTAAAGGTAATTGCAGCAGTAAAATCTGGCCCTCCGGCTTCCCAATCTCTCCTCAACTGGTCTTGTATATCAGTAATTTGGGGCTCTGGTACGAGCTACTCTGGAGCTCTAGGAGGAAATGTAGGAATCATGGGCCTTGAACTCACTGTCCTAGCTCGCTGGGGTGCATAAATTGGTCCCAACTTGTTCATCTCCATTATGTGTCCCAACCTGATCATTTCCATTCTAATTGTTACCATTCTGATTATTTCCTCCACCCATGTTAGCATTCAACCCCATTTGACGAGCCATCATCTGCATCATAAGATCCAATCTCTGATTCTGTTCCTGTGCCCTTTGTTCTGCTACTCGTTGACCCTGTACCAAGGTCTCTAATAACTGTAAGAATCTTTTCTCTCCAGGCTCTGGACCGGCATTCCCGCCTCCACCTAATCTTGTATTCCTGTCATCTTGGTCACCCATATTGCTATCTTGATCAAAGAATACCTCCGCTGTGTCTGTATGACTGGATTCTATACCCCCCTGTACGGATGAACTAGACTGTTTGCTTTGCAGGTCTGAACTCCTACTTTGTCTTGCTCTGGTATTGCGGAAATTATAAGGCCCCTGGCGCATGCTCAAACATAAATGCTCTGATTTTAGTGTTTTGACATTTCATCAAACACTTTCCCCTCTATCCGCCAGTTCCAAATTTCCTATAAGACCTCCACAGGATGGCAGGACTTATAGCTCTGATACCACTGTAATATCCTCCCCTGATTTGAACTTTGACTTGTAGAAATTTAACTTAAGGAATATTGTCAAACACTTTGTATGCAAACTCATAAAGCTGATTTCCTCAATAAATTGCTTTCCAATGAGTAGATTTACGAACAACTATGAAGTGACATTAAAATGCATATTACACATCATAACATTTTCACAAACACTTGGCACACATTCAATAGTATATGAAAAAGCTGGAAACTCTTTCAATCTGCTGATAAAGGGTGATTTTTAAATGTAGATGTGCACTTACAGCTGCCTTAAAGGCTGCAACAACTATTCAGACTTGTATTCAACAATTATTATGCAAAGTATCAAAATTTGACAGAAGAAACCTGGAATTAGTTGCCGTAGTATTTTGCAGATGTAGTCGGCAGCCCTCCAAACTTCTAATCAGCCGGAAAAACAAGTAAACTTGATACCAACACTGTTCACGCCGTACTGTAGCAAAATACTGTTCATGCTGACTGTAGCAAAATACTGTTCATGCGGCACTATAGCAATAACTAACTTCAGATCTGCATCTCAAACCCTTGTAAATTTCTTTATGCGAACACCCCAAATGAAACCCAGTGTGTTTCCTGAAGTGAAAACACCCTTGATCCTCCTGACTGTGTCTTCCAACAGCGAAGAGAATGCTAGCAAAGAGGGATTCCGTCCTCCAAGCCCGATAATCGGATATCCAGCAACATAACATTAATCTTCATCCAAGCATACAAAAAAAAAGCTCTTCCATTTCTTTTATAGTGTTCTCACAAGAGCTCAATCCTTCGTTTTCTCAATGTGGGATAAAACATAACTCCCTTTATGTACCTTATGTCTCCAATGTGTTATAAAAATAAAGGGAACTCTTTTAATTTAAATATTTCCCACAAACTATAGTCTATGCATTAATAAAGTTAAATATTTAAATTTAACTTTATAAAATGGCTTTATCAATGCATAACAAATCTTATCAATGATAAATAAGCTTTCCTGTCGATTTTAAACAATTACCATCGACATACCACTGTGACTGAATGTCCGGCCATGTCCAAGATGACTTACTATAAATAGTAAGTATGCCCAAAGTTGCCCCAAAACCCCTCAGAAAGACCTGCAACTGAAACTGTCTAGGCCAAATGGCCTCTAAGCCCCTTTAATGTCCTAGTTAGCCTACGGGACTGTGGCGAAATAGGCTAACGACAACATCATGCTATGAATGCTAGAAAGGGGACATTACAAGCACATCGATTATCGGCCATGGCCGAACATGGAGATCATAATATCTCCATGATCCATGCTTCGATATCGAATCTCGGCCATGGCGAACAATGTAGATATTAATATATCAAATGCTCCATGCTTCGAGTTCACATTAATATCCATGGTGTTAACCCCATGAGCTTACACAATATTATCGACAAATATGGTTCATAAATAAATTCATAAACATAATTAAACAAATATAAATTATAAACATACCTTTCTTACCTTCTTCTTTTCCAGTCGCACCCTTTCATAATACAAATCCTTTGAAAAGTCACAACACTTCATAGTTATAATCCTTTCAAAAAGTCACAATCCTTCATAACTAAAATCTTTTAGAAAAGTCCCAATACTTTACAATTAAAATATTTTTGAAGAGTCACAACTGTTCATAATTATGACCCTTCCAATATCATTGATACCTTTTCAAAAAGACACTTCCTTATTTTATTCATATTACTTTCCTCTTTCATTTTTCCTTTTGAACTCCTCTCCTCTTCTCTTCCTTTTTTCTACTATCTAAAATAAACTCTCCTCCCTTTTATATCTTAATTTTAAGAAGTCGTGTCTATTTGTTAAACATCTCTGAATTTTCATTAGATTTAGTTAATTTATATTATTCTATGTTATATTATTTATTTACTTACTTATATGTGTTTATGTTATTTATTATTAAATTCTATTTAGAAAGTTAACATACTTTCTACAATATTGTCTCTTGTATTTAATTTTCTTTCTTTTTTTTAAAATAAAAGGGGGTAAAAACTTTATTGCAAATCAGAAAGCACCATTACAAAGAAAGCAAGGGCTTGAGGCTCCAAGGAAAAACAAAAGCACATCCCCAAACAAAGATAAAACAGCCAACACCATCATCTCTCCCCATTCTCAACCCTATCCTTATCAAGAATATTCCTTAAATCAAGATGGAGCTCCCAAGGGACCAACTCCCACTCCTCAATTCTCCATCTCTTAGCATGCTCAGAAGCCCATTTCGCCACACAATCAACTACCCTATTCCACTCCCTTGGAATATGGACAAAAGTCACCATTTTCATCAAAGAACTAACCCACAAAATCTGTTGTACAATCCTAGCCAACTACCAGTTAACATCATCCACTTTTTGTTCAATAAGTAAATTGATCAAAACCTAGGAATCATAATCACAAACTATCCTTCTCCACCCTATAGTGTGAGCTCTCTCAAGAGCGGCAAGAATAGCGAGCCCTTCCACCAAGTTAATGGTTTGTATCCCTTCATAGATCGAAAAGAGAAAGATCACTGAACCCAGAGAATCTCTACCAATCCCGCCAATACCAGCTAGACAAGGATTACCCCTCGAAGATCCATCAGTATTGATCTTCAAGACACCATAAGCGAGAAGTTGCTAGTTGCCAACCCTATCAATTTTTTGCTTCTCATGATGCCTTCTCTTAGCCCTAATCATGGCCAAAGAAGGTCCCAAAATTCCCAATCTCTCCACCAACTCTATATCCTGTTTCCCCAAAGCGAATTCCACTTCACACCTAGCCTCCACTGTCCCTTGAACCATGCCCAATAACCTCTAACAAATTTGTTGCACTAGTCTCTGTTCTCCACGAAAAATCCTTCGATTGCGCTCCAACCAAATCTGCCACAATAAGAAGATAGGCCCCACAAACCAAATCTCCTGTAGAAAGGGTGCCACAGAAGGGGGCCGACCCATCCCCTGCCAAAACTCAATCCAGGAGGACGCATGAACACAAGGAGTTGTCCAAACACCCCACCAAAAATGCCAAAGTTGTAGGGAAAAAGGGCAACGAAAGAACAAGTGGGTAGAATCCTCATCATTAGCCCCACACATAATATAGATAGAAGGACCAAGGAAGCCTCTCTTCTGAATATTATCCCAAGTCAAACACTTATTCCAAGCCAACGTCCCAACAAAACAATTACATTTTGGCCAAGAAAGCTTGTTCCAGACCCTTTTCCATCATTGAATTTCAAGCCCCACCAACTTATGAGACAGTAACCTACTATAGCCAGAGGATATAGTATAGGTCCCCATAGGATTGGGAGACTAGGCAAGCACATCATCTTCCTGGAGAGAGCAACATCTGCTATTGGAGAGGATATTATGCAGCACAACACATTCCTCCTGCAAACCAGCAATCGGCCACTCATTTGGGGACTTCCATTTAGCCATCTCCATCTGACCACAGGGGGAAAAGGACTTAAAGTCACACACCCGTAACCAACCAGCCTCCAGAAATCTCTAACAAAGTATCAACAGGTTAGGAAACTGAGAAATGATGGGGGGATAACCATCCCAAGAATCAGACCAGAATTGGGTCTCCGTCCCTCTCTTGCAGATCCAAAATAAGCCATCCTTGATAAGCATAGCCCCTTTCTTAACGATGTCCCAAATCACCGATCCCTTCCCCACAAGGGAGTACCTAAAAATATCTAGATGAGGAATCCCCGAGAGATACTTCTAAGAAAGAACCTTGGCCCAGCTCTTATCCTGCTAATTACACTATCGCCAGTAAAGTTTAGCAGCCAAAGCCTCCCCAATCAAAGCCGACTGCCTTAAGCCTAATCCACCATATTGTTTCAAACTACAAACCACTTACCATCTAACCAAACTCCATTTAGAGGACTCCAAGCAACCAGCCCATTAAAATTGGCGCATCACAGAATCAAGATCCTTTAAAAAGCCCACAGGAGCAACCTAGAGCATGCATCTATAAACGGGCAGAGCCTACACAACTGACTTAATCAACTGGACACGACTAGCAAAGGATAACCAACGATGAGTTCAGTGATTAACTTTCACATGAAATTTGTCCAAAATAATCTGCCAAGACTCCCTAGGTAGTCTACTTACCGAGATGGGAATGCCAAGATACGTCAATGGAAGACTCCTGATCTGAAATCTCGTTAGCAATCCTTTGCTGAATAGGGCCCAAAGTATTGAAGAAGAAGATGGAAGATTTTTGCTCATTAATCTGTTGACTGGAGGAAACCAAGTAAGCATCCAAGACCCTACGTAGATTAGAGGCCTCCCTCATTGCAGCCATCCCCATCAAAGCAGTATCATCCACAAATTGCAAGTGAGTTTGCGAAGGTAAGGTGCCACCCCACCTCTAACATTGAATAAGACCAGACTCCACATTCTGTTTTTTCCATCTCCCCAAGCCTTTTGCCAAAAGAATAAACAAATAAGGGGAGAGAGGATCTCCTTGACGAAGCCCCAAAAAGCTTAGAATGGCTTCCATTGATAAGCACCCAGAAAGAAACTGAAGTAACACAACTCCAAACCCATTGAATCCATTCTTCTACAAAGCCAAAAGCACTAAGAACCCGCCGAAGGAAGGGCCACCTAACTCTATCATAAGCCTTAGCCATGTCCAATTTGATAAACATTGCTTTTTCTTTTGAGCTGGCCATAGAATGGATGACCTCAGTTGCAATGACAATCCCATCTAGAGTTTGCCTACCAGCTACAAATTCACTTTGCTCTTCAGAGGTCAAATCAACAAGCCCCTTCTTCAACCTGTCAGCAATAAGTTTAGAAATAATTTTATAAATTACATTACATAAAGAGATGAGCCGAAATTGGCTTAACCTATCAGCCCCCTCATTCTTGGGGATAAGAGCAAGAAAAGTAGCATTAAGAGCCCTTAACATTTGCTTATTGTGTTGAGACTCATGAGCCATAGCCAGGAGATCAAATTTGATGATATCCTAGAATTCTTGAAAAAAATCAATTGGGAAACCATTGGGACCCGGTGCCTTCCCTTTCTTCACATTAAACACAATACCTTCAAGCTCTTCAAGCACGATATCCCTCATGAGCTGCTGATTCATATCTCTAGATACAAGAGAAGGGATACAAGAAAGAATTTGCACTTCCTCAGGAGACCACCCTTGCGAGTCCTCTCGAGAGAGAAATTCAAAGTACTGCACTGCCTCCCTAGACATTTCTGGGAAGAAAGAAAGATGGTCTCCCCTATCATTCACTAGACTAGAGATAGAATTGCCATGGCGCCTAGCTTTCAAAGAATTGAAGAAAAAAGCAGTATTTTTGTCCCCTTCCTGAAGCCACTCAATTCAAGCCTTTTGTTTCCAATACATTTCCTCACGCAGTTCCCATTCTTCCAGCATTTTCACAGCCTGAGCTCGTCCTAAAGAACTTCAGCTGTGATCCCATCCTCCCTTATCCTCCTTGTAATGTCATCCAAATCTGCCTAGGCCAATGCCTTTTCATGGAAGACATTCCCAAAATATAGACGATTCCATCGTTTGAGCTCAAATTTAACATATTGAAGAAGCTTAGAAAAGACATGCATTGATGTACCATAGGCAGGTCTACCCTTCTTCCACCAATCAAAAACCAAATCATTCAAAGATGAGTCTCGTAACCACATGAGTTGGAACCTAAAAGGTTTACGAAGCAACTGAGTTGACTCTGTAGCCAATTTGATAGGCCAATGATCCGATCCTCTCCAATCCAAGATCTCAGAGCAAGATAACCACATCCCTCCAACCCAGTAACAAGAAACTAGAAACCGATCTAACCTTTCTGCAATACAAGACTCACCAACCCAACAATTATTCTAGGTGACTTGGCCATTGTTAGGTTTGATATCAACAAGATTCAAGGAATTGATAGTCTCGAAGCAACAATGCAGAGAGCTCCAACCTTCTAGTACCACCATGCTTCTCAGCCAACTCACAAATAGCATTGAAATCTCCAGCCAAAATCCAAGGATGAAAAGACATCATAATACGGATCAATCTGATGTGGGACCACAAACCTTGTTTAGCCTGGAAATCAGTAGGAGCATAAATATTGGAAAATAAAATGATGTCCCCTGTCTCAAGGCTAGTAGCAATCATAGACAAAGAGGATTTAGAGGAAATCCACCAAAAAGGCTGGATTCTTTGAAGACTCCATAAGCATGCTAGACCCCCAGAAGCTCCATGAGCTCCAATGCACTGACACTCCCCATTTCTCCACAACTTAGGCATCAAAAACCTTGCATACTCTTAACAGATAACTTAGTTTCCTGCAAAAGGACGACATCAGGACGTTGCCTTCTGACCAACTCATGAACCACTTTTTGTCTAGGGCCACTATTCAAGCCCCGTACATTCCATGATAAAACAATCATTTCAAGGGGCATGAAAATATAGAATCCAGAGGCTTAACTGCCCCTAACACCACCAAATTTTCACCAGCTAGTTTAATCTTTTCCATATCCCTTTTTCTGCCAGGTTTAACCAATTTCTCAGTCCCACCTTTCTTAATATCTTTCTGCAAAATGCCCAATTTGGGAGGAGGCTTAATCTTCACTACCGAGTCTAAACCAATTTTCCACCCAATAGATGAAGATTCCACTCCTGTTGTAGTAACAGTGGCCAAGGGTTCTTGCATCTCAGAAAATCCCCTTTGCTGATACGCTTCCAAGTGTCAACAATCATCCCCCTATGGTTCCATAGAAGAATCAAGGATAGGATCCTCCTGAGCTAAGCCCACAAGCCCTTGATCCAAGTTGATCAAACCTGAGTTCACCTCCTGTTGGTTGAGCTCATCCAAAACCTCAAATCTGTTGAAGGTACCATCATCATACCTTTCTTTAAAAGGCCTCGTTTGACCCCTATTCCGATTACGAGCCTTGACCGGGGCAAAACCATCAGAAGCACCAGCCTCATCCAGAGAAATACTCTTCCCTTGATCTGTTTCAAGAAGATTGCTCACAGTTTGTGCAAGGTTGGGTCTCCCTAGATTTGTACCTTGGGCATCTCCACTGCAAATGGCCATATTCTCGACAAAGCCAACAAAAAAAAGGGAGAGTTTCGTAGTCCAAATGTTGCACCCAAGAATAAGAACCCGCACACATCTCTATTGCATCGGGTAAAGGTCTACTTAGATCAATTTCAACACATATGCATGCAAAAGTCATTACCTTTTTACCCAAAGTCTGCGATGAAGTCCCAACAGGATTTCCAAGCATTGAGGCCAAAAGGTGCAACACATCCTCTCGACAACATTCCACCGGGAACCTTGGTAAATGCACCCACACTGGGACACAATTTGGAAGCTCCTCTGCAGGGTTGAAACCTGCATGCCATGGCTTGATAACCAACCCAACCTTATTATGAAAATAAGGACCTCCCTCAAATATCTGATTGTGATCAGCAGTGCAATTAAACGTAACCATGAAATAATTGTTCGCCAACAACATTATCTCCATTTCCCCCTTCGGCTCCCAGGTCCTCCGAGCCCAAACCTCCAAAAATTGTAGGGAAACCCTCATTCCCAAAAACTTACAATATAAAGAATGATGTGATTAATACTCCACATCTTTAGTAATCATCTCAGTCGGAATAACCAGTTTTGGCCTCTCCTTGCACCTCTCGAGACAACCGTTAGTCTTCGTAATCCTTGAGCCACTAGATAACCCCAAATCAGCAGTCTCGGTGTTTGGAGCAAACAGATTGTTATCGAAGGTCTTCATCCCTTGATTTGAAAATTTTGCGGCTATCGCTGCCCAAAAGTCCAAGTGAGGGCTCCTCACTAACGTCTCACCCTTCGAGCCGACCATTATGCCAGGGAAACAACGAACCCCAAAAATGGGAGAGGAAATCCTCCCCCCACCCTTCTTTTAATCCCCTCCCAACACCAAAACTCCACTCCTTCAAGCCTCCCACCCCACGCAAAAGAGAAGAACCAAGGGCTGCGGACATGTAGGCTTCCAGCTACGGAGAAAGCTTCCCACGCAGGTCAGAACCAAGGAAAATGTAGTAAAAACGGGCAATAACCTGCACAAACACCAAACGGCCAATCACACACCTTTCCCAACAAACACAAAATGCCCTCCAATGCAGCACGTAAAGGTTTAGACAAAGCTAGGGCACGGATACCCCAGCTCAAGTTGCAGAGCGCCCACCCATCCATCCTTCGACATTTAAATAAAATCATATTTAATTTTCTTTCTTTCTTTATTCATTGAATTGTATTATTTTTTAATTATTTAAAATATCATACTAAATATTATTTTATTAATAATATAGATTAAATAATTATTATTTCCTTGGTTTATAGTTTAGTATTAGTTTTAATATAAATTTATTATTTATTTAATAACATTGCATTATATAATTAATATTAAAATTCTATCTTAAAATGGGGATATGACAAAATTTTTTAGATAGAATTTTAATAATAATTAGATAATACAATGTTATTAAATAAATAAAAAAGTTATATTAAAACTAATACTAAACTATAAACCAAGGAAATAATAATTATTTAATCTATATTATTAATAAAATAATATTTAGTATGATATTTTAAATAATTAAAAAATAATAAAATTTCAATGAGTAAAGAAAGAAAGAAAATTAAATACAAGAGACAATATTGTAGAAAGTATGTTAACTTTCTAAATAGAATTTAATAATAAATAAAATAAACACATATAAGTAAGTAAATAAATAATATAACATAGAATAATATAAATTAACTAAATCTAATAAGAATTCAAGAGATGTTTAATAAATAGACACGACTCCTTAAAATTAAGGTATAAAAGGTAGGAGAGTTTATTTTAGAGAGTAGAAAAAAGGAAGAGACGAGGAGAGGAGTTCAAAAGGAAAAATGGAAGAGGAAAGCAATATGAAGAAGTAAGGAAATGACTTTTTGAAAAGGTATCAATGATATTGAAAAGATGCGAACCTTTGAAAGGGTCATAGTTATGAACAGTTGTGACTCTTCAAAAATATTTCAATTAAAGTATTGGGACTTTTCTAAAGGATTTTAGTTATGAAGGGTTGTGACTTTTCGAAAGGATTATAACTATCAAGTGTTGTGACTTTTCAAAAAATTTGTATTATGAAAGGGTGCAACTCTTGGAAAAGGAGGTAAGAAAGTTATGTTTATAATTTATATTTGTTTAATTATGTTTATGAACTTATTTATAAACCATACTTGTGCATAATATTGTGTTAGCTCATGAGGTTAACACCATGGATATTAATGTGAACTTGAAGCATGGAGCATGTGATATATTAATATCTACATTGTCCGCCCTGGCCGAGATTCGATATTGACGCATGGAGTATGGAGATATTAAAATCTCCATCATCCACCATGGCCGATAATCGATGTGCCAGAATATTCTGATGTTGTCAAACATATGCATATGTCATTGGCCTTGGATAGAGGATGCCTGTCCAAGAAGAATCTTAAGGGGTGCGCTCCTGGGATGACGGCGAAGTAGCTATGAGCTATGAAGCTCGATCTGGAGACGTCCTTAAGATTGGCATTAACTTAGAGGGTAGCATAATATAGTTAGTTTTATTATTATTGTGATTCTAACTTTATTTTTGCAGGTATTACTTGTCCTTAACTAACCCTATTAGTGGGGACATTACAATATGCTTGGGGGAGAGACTAAGGTTGGGAGGGCAATAAGAGTTATTGCTCATGGATAATCGAGCAAACTAGTAAATTCAAAATGGTATCAGAGCAGCTTTGTCTTAGGGATCAGCTTAATCAAAGAAATGGCTTAAGGTTGTTTCAAAGGGTTATATAGATCCAGGAAAAACCTTATTCGCTCATAATCTTTCCAACATTCTTCGCCTTGCGGCTCTATACAAGCATGGAAAATTTTACATCAACAGCGATATTATAATCCTAAAGCACCTCTTGAAGCTACATAATGCAATTAGGACTCAAAATATGGATCCAGAAAACAAGACTTCGGATCACTTAATTATTGTGGTTCTTGTATTCAACAAATGGCATCCTCTAGTGTGGAAGTTCATTCAAGAGTCCGTGCTCACCTTCAGTGGGAAATTCTGATGGAAATATCCTTTCCCAAGGTTTAGTTTTTTGCAAGACAACAATTTTGTCCCTGATGCGGCAGGAGTAGTCTCATGATCTGTGATCTAAAATCTTTGTCAAGGAAAAATTGAAGTGTAATTTAAATCAAGTCACAGAAGCTAAAATCCATTTAAATTGAATTGACAATAACCTTAATTGTCTTTGGATAGCTTGAATCTACAAAATGGTTGTTTAGACGCTCATGGTTAAACACGATGAAAATGAGCACACCGTAGATTACAATACAGAATTTGGTTTAGAGGTGCTTATATAGCCATGAGCCAAACAAAAACTATCGTGGGAGGTATAATTTCAAATCCCAAAAGATATAGAGGCCTGCTGAGTCCCGGACTATGCATAAATGCTAGGCAAAGACTGTATTTGGAGTGTTACAGGTATATGTTGGAGCATCGTAGGTTCAAACTTGCGGATAATGGAGCAAGCATTCTATGTTTCTGCAAACCCCACGCATAGATGCCGCCTCTTCCATTGAATATGCCCTAATCAAGTAGGATGTTAACAAAATCAATGTCGATGATTGTCAAAATTGGCAGGCTGACCTACGCAGGAGAACCTAATTTAGCCACTCATTGTGAATAGATGCCACTACATAGGTCGCGGGAAGAGGCCTGACATAGTGTCGATGATGCAAATATAGATTGTGATGAGTGTCACCAATAGACTATGACATGTGTAGCATCGATTGAGACATTAGTGAATAAAGGGAGAAATTTGTGATTGGAACTCAAATATAAACAGAGGTATTTGCTTATGCAAACAATTATAAGTTAAGAATACAATCAGTATAATTGTCGAACCAGTATTCAAAGATGACAAAATCAATTGGTTATGTATCATACAACAAGCCCAAATAACCCAAACACATAAATGCAACCAGAAACAGTGGATTCTTGTTGCATATTAAAGTTTGAAATATGTGTTGTGGTTCCTTGGACCAAAATGGAGACAAATATTATAGCAACAATCCCCTACTCCTTATGGGAGAAGTCAATCCGATTATAAAGGTTGCAATATATTCTAAACTATAATAAAGAGATTCAATGGTGTGCCTTTGAAGAATGATACAAGCATTTTCGTTTGTGAAGGAAGGAGAGTAACGTACTTACTATCCAAGAAAGGGAATAGCATTCATTTGCATCCACTAGAGACATCATTAAGTCTTCAATTAACGTATTTGTCGTCAGTCCATACTGTGTACTGGTCTGAAGGCTATAGTTGGTAAAGAATCGCATTCATCTAGAACTTATCAAGACTCTCACTATTGATAACCTCTGATGAGAGTTCGAAGTTACCATTCCAGGAATCACAACAGTTGTTGTGAAGAGCCCTCCAAACCATTGGAAGCGGCAAGTGTCATTACTGTTAATAAGGAAGCAAAGTCACGGTTGCTTGCCTAGAAAGGAGGAAATGATCTTAAATTTGCAGAATTGTTGCATTAAAACAAGACATTGTGCGCAAGAAGGCTCAGAACTGTGGGACCAATTTGTGCCTGGAAGCTTGGCAATTTGTTGATTGTGGCTTGTATGGTGGTTGAAGAATGGCACTTTGCATCCATTTGAGCAGCTCATAAACTTCATAGATGTATATCTTTATCTGCATTCATATTGCTAAAATCATCTACTTTCATCCTGTGTACACGTGATATGCATTTGTTGTCAATGCTCGAGAGGGTGTAATGTACAGATTGAGGAGCAAACAGATATGAGAGATTGCATAAGAATTCTAGGGAGGTCATGGAAGATGCTATACATGCATGGATAAGATAATACCAAATTGTGAGATGAGAGACAAAGTTCTTGATGAATTGGAGGTGAGAAATCCTGTATCTTGTTTGTGAATTTGACAATGTTGATTCTCAAAGTCTAGTTTACATACATTATAATTAATTTTCTGTATTTGATCTATCTATTCAAGGTCTATGAGGGAGGGGAGGGGAGATTCGTTGCTTTAGCACAAGCAATTCAAAGGAGAGACAAACACCAGGTAACAGTTTAGTTTAATATACAAGCAGAAATTAGAAACTTGATTCTTATATTTTTTTTGTTTGTTTTTTATGTATATTATTTTGTGGGAGAACTATGGTGCTTGCACACCAAATCTTCAAATGCTAGCCATCTGTATTTTGTCCTACCCATGAAGTGCTTTTGAGTGTGAATGCAATTGGAGCTTTTTCGAGAGCATTCACACAAAGAAGAGAAACAGTTGACCTAGGACTGCCTCAATGATCTTGTCTTCGTTTGATACAATCTTTAAAATTAGAAAAATGGAGGGTATTTCACATGAAACCTTCTGGTTTGAGGCTTAAAGCAGTTACATTGAAAGGGACAAGAGGAAGACGTAGATTGTCTTTGGTTGTTTTTCTTTTTCATTTTGACATATTGATATCATCATATGTTAACATTTATAAATATACAATGCTGTTATACATTTGAACCTTTAAAATTTCAAATTTTGAGATTTTGAGGATCATGTAACATGTAATGTTTGAATTATGACAAACTGATAGTCAAACCAGACTTTTATGTCTCTAAATAAATTGATTTCTTTCTTTTTGGGTAATTGTGAGGCTTTCTGTTTTCTACCTAGTCTATGTTGAGTCCATGGCAAGTCCCATTTAAGTCAAAATTTTGGGCTGCTGAGCCTGAGTCCTGAAACTATGGTGCACACAACAAAGACCGCACAACTTCAGCCTTACAAAGAGTCCCAAATTCAATTCTCATAGTCCAGGCTGAACTTTCGTTATCTATAATTCTGCTCAATCACATGACCTGTATGCCATCCATTCTTCAAAGAGGCTATCCCCAAAAGTTAACTTGGGACCTTGCACCTTACAGACAAGTTTTCAGATACACACATAACTCAAGAGAAACAGGTTCGGCCAATCAATTTGAAAGTAGGCCTACCTATATACAGAATTACGACAGTACACCTACCTATACACAGAATTATGCGAGATTTATTTTGTGAACACAGAAATGATCGTCAAATCCTCAATTAAATGTACTTGAGGAAACTAAGTGCATTCTCCAATATATTATACATCTAGTCACCACACAAAAATAAGTGAGTTTTTGAAGTCTCTTATTGATCTTCAAATAATTTTCTGGGTCTATATCTTATTGATCTTCAAATCTTCTTCTGTGAAGTCTTCTTACCTGACTAGTCGTGGTCCTTTCTTGCATTACTTCCGCCTTTATCACTTATACGTACATCAATTTGAAATATGAATTGAACACTTGCCAATGATTGATAAAATAAAACTAGAACCTAGTTTACAAAATTAATTGAAAAGAATATGTATCACTAGCTCCAAAGTTTTGTATCCAACAATCTCCTTTTCCAATGTTCCTTTAGTTCCAACTTGTTCTCTTACGTCTTTCTACGGACTCCACCTGATAAAAGGTCTAGCTCAATGGTACCAAAAATGCATTAACACAACTGATCCAAGAAATGTGGCTTTGGAAGCATCTGAAATTGTTTGAGTGTGACTAGAAAACTGTGGCATAATGAATATCACAATCAAAGTTCTGTTCATGGTGACACAATTTGGATATCCCAATTTAATAATTTTACTTTGTTCTTGGAGTTAAACAGTGCTAGGATACAAAGTGAAAGAAAAGCAGATCTTGCAAAGAGTACCTTTTCATCTGCATGACCAATAATTGCTGGACCCCAAGTGCCAACATAATCAATATATTCATTTCCATCAACATCCCATGCATGCGAGCCTTTCACATAATCAAAAAAAATTGGCTGCCCACCAACTGATTTGAAAGCCCTCACTGGAGAGTTCACACCCCCTGGCATCAATTTCTGGAAAAATAAAGTACCAAGTTGAAATAAAAGTTAAAAAAAAAAGGTATCTACCAAGATTGTTATATAATAATGAAGTATGGTGAGAACAAAATGCAAAATACAATAATGTAAAACACTAAGTTATACTGAAAAGAAAGGAACGGGTGAAAAACTTCAAAAAAAAAGAAATTAATAACTTTCCAAGCTATTTGGTGACTTCTTGACTGGAATGACTAACATCGAATAATCAAAACTAAATTATCCTTCTACTTAGCTTTGACAAAACTTTACTGATGTTTTTGCTTTGTCATTCTATCAAATTTGCTGCTCAAGATTAGTACAAGCTTATGTCTTAACATGTTTCAGATAAAAATAATGCACAAACGATTAAATTCTGAATTCAATAGAAAACATTACACAGTGGTATCCACTTATATGATAGTATGAGGCTTTGAAAGCTTCCAATCTTTAATTACAAAAAAAAGTTTCAATCAGATAAGTTTAATCTTCTTTGAAATCGAAGATTTTGCAGTTTTTCAGTCTAATGTCCATTTTTTGATGGAAAGAAACACTCCAAATTTCAATTTTTCAATATGGCAGTGAAGGACAAAAAGATTCCAGAACCCGATAAAAAAGTAGAGTTCGTAGTTGCAGAGTATAAGTTTCCCAGAGTTTGACAAATAATAAGCCATCTAGATCACAAGGCCAAGCTCTAGTCCCTGCACCCAATACTTTTCAAGATTGCACTTTCCTGCCTTTCTGACATCTGAAACGTTTCTAAAGTCAAGAATCACAGCTTTCAACATTGCATTCCGTATGCTCTTAGACAACATATGTACTCATTTATGGATGATAGGCATCAACATGGGATTTGCTTACTTGTGTACACACACAAATCCGCTTCTGAACTTTAACCTAACATCCTGCATCTTCTCTTCACTAATTAATTAAATTAAATAGTTTAATTAACTTTGCTCCAATAGTTAATGAAATAATTCCTATTTAGAAATTATTTTCAATATTTAAGCTAATTGCCCATCATCAATTATTTAATTTATTCCCTGTCACCAGTTAATTACATAATCCTATTTATATAATTAACCAAGCCAAACCTTTCTTTTGATTGATTATTTATTTGAACTTTATTATTCAGTTATAAGCTTAACCTCTTCCATTAGTAATTAAATGAACCTAATTTATTTAGTTCATTGTCTTGTGCATTCCTCCACTACGTCAATTTGATAATAAGAAGTCAACCTTTGCTAGAATCCTAAAAACTCCTCTTTGCATTCCACCCTCCCCTCAAATCAAGGTAATCTCCAACATCCATTTTTGCAATCCTTGTCTTATTCATTTGCATTTATCCCAAACCACCACTTTCAAGCATCTCATTTCTCTGTGCTCTTCACTGACATCAACCCTCTACCATGAGCTTCCCTTGAAAGGTAATCAATCCTCACCCGCTAACCCAAGAGCTAATCTTAACCTTCCATGCCTCTATCCCTAAATTTATAAAGTCCCCCTCCTCAAGCTCATTAGTGGAAGACAGAAAGTATATACTGCCCAAATACTCAACAAAGAAAAAATACACGTCAAAGGCTCAAAAGTATCATTCTATTAACCTGGCCTCCCTATAACATTTAGAGTAAAGCTGTTTCTTCAATAAGACTCTAAAATGTTCCCATTTAGATATTAGTGGGATTCTTCATGGCTGCAAAGAAGTCTTACGCAAGTTTGTCGGACTCAGTTCAAGCTCAGATTCAGGTTTGAGGGTTTGGTTTACAGATTCAAGCAAATTGTTTTGGGGAGGTTGGGTTCATTTTGGTTTTGCCCATACAAAAACATATTTGGAGCAGTGATTAAGTTCAAAATACACCACTATGTTAATGCCTAATAGTTGAATAGCATAGCAAAGTACACCACCATATTAATGTTTTAGTTCAAAAATAATAATGTCAAGTGTCAACAATCAACCATCACTGATCAAATATCATATGGGTCATTAAAGATATCATCGTCCTCCATATGTTGTGGTAAATTAGAAGAACCACAAATAGTGGCACTAGCACTAGCATTGGTGGCAATACTAGCACTCTCAGTCTCGTGCTCACTAGATGGTTCACAGTCATAATCAACTCCAAACAGAGCAAGGTGGGAAACTAAAGCATCCACCTCGGAAGGCTCTGGCTTGATATCACACTTCTGTATCTCCCATTTTTTGTAGGAATTTTCTCTACGTGTGAGAAGCTAAAAGTAGCACAAATACCAAATCCTCCATCTTTGGAGGGAAATCTATTGTGCTTTATTGAGTGCACGAAGAAGTAAGTGCTCCAATTCCTCTCAGATGAAGATGAACTAGCAACCTATCAAGATTTTGAAATTAGAGAATTAAGAGTTATAGATAAAACAACAAACTTAAAAGCAAGATAGACAAAAAAATGACCGGAGCTAGAAGCAGTCTCCATTTTAATACCTATTTAACACTCAAAACTTTAGATGTGTTATATTCCCCTTATAAATAACACAACATAATATAATTATAAAAAAAATAGAACTAGAATGTAATTAAATTTAATAAATAGTCAAAGGGCATGAAATAGAGATTTCTGGATTTCAGTTTGTCATAAGATCATATTCAGATGCTGCTCTGGATTTCAGTTTGTCATAAGAACATATTCAGATGCTGCTTTGAGGAATTGGTTGTGCAGATGATACATTATATCTAATAATATTTATTCAGTTAATAACATATTATTCCATTATATCTTCTAGTAATTCATTTGAAAATAGTGTATCCTAAAATATATCTTTTTCCCTAAGTCATTGCTGCAGTTTGAGATTAAGACGTATGCTCAAAGGAATGATTAATATTGTTTGGTGCATTATTTCCTTATGTTGCCAGCCATAAACTTCCATAAAGGAACCCCTATGTTTAGAAGGGATGATTTCTGACACAAGAATTTGTTTCTCTTGCTTTATTGTACTTTATCAGCTTGGAGATTCTCTTCTAAACTACCACACATGTTCAAAAAAACATGGCATGCCCTGCCAAGTGAGTTGCAGCCCTATTTGGGTTGCCAAGATAATAAATGCACTTAAAAAAAGTTAAATTAGGAAATAAATGGGGAGCAAGCATTTGTTGTCATTAAAATTAAAAGGGAGCTCAAGACCAATGATTATGGATGAAGTGTTACACTCTTTCAAAGGGTAGCATTTGTGAAAGGTTGTGACTCCCTCAATGATAAGGTATAAAAGGGAGATCAAGTCATTTGAGATGGGGCATCCAACAATCATAATTGGATCATCGATCAAGTGTGAGAAGACAAAGATCAGCATCGAATCCAGTGAGGGTTCACAGACTCAGTATTAATATATATATATATATAACAACAATCTACTACCCAATATTGGGCATGAAGTGTGATGCGTCACAATATAATCTGGCAGATTTATTGTCTATCTTTCATCTGATAGGAAGTAGGAATGTGCATAGATAATATATTGCTTCTAATGTGTGCATATTTGATAATGATGAAGATTCATTTAAAGCTTTTAGCCAATCCACCAAGTGTAAGTGGCATAGAGTTCCATTCTAGTAGTGGTAACCCCAAGTGGGGTTGGGAGGCCAAATGGCGAGTGTCATCTCCGTGCTCCTAGGCTTGATGGATAGGTTCAATGTGCCTTGTATGATCTCCCATGGTATTGTTAAGGCTAAAATTTTGCACCCTGTTAAACTAAACAAGTTTAACAATCTTGCCTAACATGGGATTCATTTCTGCCTATGGGAAATACGTAACTAGAAATGAAACCTCCGGATTCTAGGCCGGTTCCTATTGGATAATCATTGATAACTCAAAAAACTAAGATGAAATTGTGAGGGAAAGGGATAGAAGTTACTGAAATAAACTTAAAATCTTAAACCCTAAACTAGAGAATCAGGTGATGCACCAAAATGATATGAAAGTTCAAATACTAATAACTAGGAGGGATTATTAGCATATCTGAATGACTACAAGACACTTCCTTTCTGTATAGGCTTGCATAAATATTTTATAATAAAGTCTGAAAATGAACCAATATAAGGAAGAAAACGGATATTTCTCTTATAAGCTTCTCCTTTCAAAACATGAATTACAACCTGCAAACAAACATACTTTTCTGCAACTAGGTGTTTGGGTGAGACAAAACAACGTGGAAAAATGATGATTCACTATTTGTCTTTATCAAATCACCTGAACATACACAGAATTATAGAAAGAAGGAAAGGCTCCAAAAAAGATTCAGATAATCATAAACTCAGCCACTGTCACTTGTATTTGATCTTTCCAAAAACGGGTTACAAATTTCTGCACAAAAAAAATTAAGGACAAAAATTGTCACATAAGCCTTCTTTGCATAATTTTCAAGCCCTTAATGAGTTCAAAAAAAACTCCCTAAATACAATCCCAACACTTGGGTCAAAATTAGGAAAACAGGCTACAAAAAGGGAGTCAAAACTTATCAAGAAGATGACTCACTTCGTAACAACTGCACTAAGTCATAATGAAACTCATGACTCATGTCAAAATCCCCCAAAATGCTCTAACTGGCCATAAAGATCTCCAAAATACTTGGTCAAAGTCCAAATTCGACCCAAATTAAAATCCCTACAATCCTTCCTCATAATTCAGAATATTTGAAACACCAAGTCTTCAGCTACTATTTATCCTCTTTGTCCTTCTTTAAACACATGTCACAACTGACTTGAAATCCTTAAAGTATGTAAGTACAAGATTGAAAGAATTCAAAACTTTGAGAAGGTCTATATATTTGCATTTAATTAAACAAGATTATAAAGTGGTTTATAAAATACCAATTAATAACCTTATTTAAAATGCAAATACTTACAAAAACTAAGTGTTAAAATACTAACACTTAACCCTTTCACACCCCATGGCAACATACAAACATTGTGAAAATAAAATAAAATTGGGAAACAAACCCACTTAAGTCCCTATGGACTTCAAAATTCATAAAATGGAGAAAAGGAGTTATATCGGTTTGAATACCCTAAAAAAAAACGCTTTCATTTGCATTTTTTTTCATTGCATGAATAGAGGAGGTCGGCTAGGGTTTGCTGAAGAAGATTTCATTGTTTCACCACTATCATCTTGCTGTAGCATTCGAATCACATTGCTGCTGCTGTTGCCTCTGTGCCATGACTGAGTGCTGGAAGCATGTTTTAGTTGCTCTCATTATTTGGTAGCTGGAAGCAATCATTTGAAGTCGTCATTATGTATTCTGCATTTTTCTAAAAATTTCTGTTGAGCACATTTTCCTCCATGCAGCCATCATGAGAGAACACGTTATTTGCAGGTAGCATTTGGATTTGCAAGGTTTCGAGTTTCTTTAATGAAAAACGGCTTTTCTTTTGTAGTTGCTTTTGTTGAAGATTAAATATTTACCTTGTTCCACCATGACTGGAAAAGATTGAACATATTGATGCTTATGTCGCCATTTTGAACTAGTGCTGGAAGCACGACTTTGAATGCACACATCAGTATTTAAAAAGAAATTTTGGGCGTTGCTTCTTTCTTTGTTGCTTGCGCATGTTTTCCTCCAGATGCCTGTTATAGCTGTTCGAATGAAGATCTGAGTTTTCCTTTAAAGGCCGCCATGTATAAGGGTTTTTGTGTATGTCCTTGAGGCCGCCATATTTGATATCATTGCTTTTTAGTTTTTACACTAAAACTGGATGCACGATTTTCTGAATTTACATATCAGTATTTGTTATAGAACCAGTCAAATAGGACCTCCAAGGAATTCTTGCATGATATAGGTCTTTATCATAATGCCCATATTGAGTTGCCAATAGGCCTGAATGTTCAGAATGGATGCACAGATTTTCTGAATTTAAGCTACCATTAAAAGGCGTTTCATTAATTCTCCTTATTTCTGAACATATCTGATCTGTTGTTACATTTGAGACTTGATGTTTGGTTAATTTCCTTCGTAGCTTAAAATTTGTAGCTTGAACTCTTTTGCTGTTTGGACCTCTCATATATGTTACTTTACACAGGGCTTCATTAAGTTTTTCTTTGTTATTCCAGAGGCATTTGTAATATATATCTTTCTTTTCAATCCTGACTGATTTCTTTGTTACTATCTTTGTTCAGCAATTGGTTTTCATTCTGAAGCAGAATTATAACAACATTTGACTTAGGGTAATAAGTTCCAGTCCCTCCCTATGCAGTTGTAATATATCTTTATTCTTGTATTCTTCCAAGCTGAAGATTGCTTTTCCTTAAGTGATCTAAACCTATCACAATTTTTAGATGCCTCTTATAATGCATGTTTGAAAAGTTTGAAGTCAAATCTTGAAATCTGGTCTAACAGTCTGGGCCTCATTTCCATAAATAAGCCTATTCTAGTTCTGCTGTTAGCTTTTCTTCAGATTGTCTTTGATGTAACTCTTCAAAACATTTCCATCTTTTACATTTGATTTTATTTGGTTTGCTGATGTCACTTACTGTTGTTGTTGCATCACCTTCCATTCTAGACAGCTGCTCATACCTTTTAAATATTCCCATGTATCTGACTGATCTGTTGTACTGTTAACAATTTTCAATTTGTTCTTCTCTCTGCTTGCTGTTGCATTGGAGTTCTCATTGAGAGTATTTGAAAATTTATTGTTGGAACTGTAAAACTTGATGATGAATCAGTACAAGATTGACTTTATTATATGCAGACTCGTATTTGTTTGTTGACAGTAGCATAGATAACTTATTTGATTTGTTATCAGGAATGTTATAAAAATTGATCTTTCTTGATGCTGAATTTGGATAAAGCATCGAAGGTTTTCCTTATAAAACTTTTTCTTGAGTTCCTCTTTGCAATCCTGCTTGTTCCTTGTCACAGTGCTCTGTTTTCCAGCAACTCACTCCTTTCAATTTTCTGATATTTGAAATGGTCTTTTATAAGGTTCAAGCACAGGCTCGTGACACTCACAAACTACCTCTCTGTAATTTGCATCTGAACACTTAGAATGCACTTGCTATTTTTTGTACGTATTCAAAAATAAGAGGAACATGATATGTGCGAGTATGTGGTTATAGATAACTAGTCTTTGCTTAGATCATAAAGATCTAACCCCACCTCTTTCTCTTGTAGGGAAACAAAGAACCAGGAGCTTACCGGATCAAAAGTTGAACCATGGGCGACAATGCAACGATAGAGAACATCTACCCAGTCAAAGTCTGAAAGGCAATGACTGGTTATCTCTGACTTTCTCCCATATATTTTATTTTTCTTGTTCTTAGTACGTATGAAAAATAGCAATTGTATTCACGATTTGTGTGAGATACTTTGCCTTCAGCATTTCATCATTTGTGTAAAATATCAATTGTATATTCATGAAATGAATGATACAAGGACATTTATATTCTTTCAAATAACAAATGAAAAGTACTTTCAGCAAATAAAATTTGAATTCTCAGAACTGAATTTTAACATGTGTTAAAATTAAGTTAACAGGTACTTCATAATGAGGATGGGTTCTTGGAAAAAGCCTTAAGGAAATTCCTCATGCACATTATGATGGAATCATATAAGGGATGCAAGTAGTACCTAAGTTCCATTTACATAGTGGTAACCACAAGTGGAGCTGGGAGGCCAAATGGCGGGTGTCATTCCATGCTTCTAGGCTTGATGAAAACAAATAAACTTGAGACGCCTTATATGTTTTTCCAAGGAACTCCATCAATGAAATTGGTTATATCATATGATTGAGTTTATGTTCCTAAGCTTAGTAGGAAAGATATATTTTATGGATTATGTTTCAATGATTACCTAACATAATTGCAAGGTCTCAACCGGGGTCTATCTTATTCCACAAATGGAAAATGCTATCGCTAACTCTTCCATTTCTTTCTTTACTTAAAATTATAATATTAGGGAAAAAACTAGGGCACTGGAAAAGGGGAATTGCAGCATGATGGAACTTATCCATTGGGCGATAGATAATAGTTTTTATTAGGCACAGCTTAATCAAAACTTTATTTTAAATTAGTTTTCACCAATATTATTCTTACAATTATTATTAATGAAACTTATTATTTATTCAATTTAATTTATTGGTATATAAAATATTTCTTATATTAGATTATATTAAGAGTTATATACACACACACACACAATGCCATAAGATTGTATCTATATTAGAGGATTTAGGAAATAAATTTTATGCATAATTGATACAATATTGTTATGTGATTTGAAATTTTTCAAGTTTTTTTTTCTTTTTCATTGCTATATGGCAGTTTTTAAGCTGCCAAACGCTCTAAAAATTCAACCCCACGAGTTCAGTGGCCCAATATAGGCATGAGGCCTGCGAGCACAATAGCCTGGCAAAGTTTGAACCTTGTAGGCAGCCTCACCAATGGAGTGATTCAACTTCTGCTCTACATGGGTCACCCCTTTTTCCAATATTTACTATTAATATTTGACATGTTCCGAAATATATTTAAATAGTATAGCTTTTTATATTAATTTATAGGCTACAAATATGTTTATAATATATATTTATGATTTTATATATTTTTTCTATGGACATCTCAAGAATCTAGCCATACTTGAGTCAATTAAATAACTTTCTGTTGTGTCATTAATTGTATACTTTAACAGTTTCACGCTAGGTTTGGGCTTACTTTGGTGGATGTGCCTAATTTATTCCTGACTGTGCCTGATTTCAAGATTGTTTTTGTAAACTTGGTGTATTTCCCTATTCACAGCCCTTTTGAGGGCTCATTTTGCTAAGACTAAAGCATTGGGCTCCCTTGTCCAGGTGATTGAGCTCCACTTTCAAAGAATGAAAGTTTGCTATGCAAATAGAAAAATCTACATTGTGCTGTCAGCCTTCGTTGAAAATTAAATACAAAAAGGTGTAGGTTGCATAAAAATACAACTCCCTCTCTCATTCCAAAAGTTTATTCAACCTATCCAATTTAGCAGCACTTTCAAGTGTATCATAACAATTAAGACAAGTTCAAATCTGTATTTAAGCATTCAAGTTTGTTACAGCAACTACATTGTGTTTCTTCATGTCGAAAGTGTGGACTAACATGTTGAAAGACTTCATCGCATCAAGCCTTCTGTAAAATTCAATGAGAGGGTTGCATCCTTGAGATAATATTATTTCATTACTAGTACAGCCTTTGTCCTTGCAAGGGCACGCACTCTGTTTCATCATCATAGATGGTGTGGAGGTGGAAACACTAACCTGGGGTTTGAATATGCCAAGAATCTAGAGCACACAACCACTTCTCCCCTTTTTTCATGGGTGAAGGTATAGGTCTAACAACAAAAGGTTTACAGGAGTACAAAGAAAATAGTTATAGGTACAACAAACTTCAAACAAACCAAAAACCCTGGAATAATTCGCTCAATGACCCTATCCTACTGATTTGAGTTGGGATCTAGGAAGCAATATTTCAAAGACTCCTAACTCCAATTAAGACCACCTTCATTGTAGGACACCTTCAAACTCGAGTGCCCAGCACCCTTGTCCGACAATTTTTGCCCCAAATTTTAAAACCGAGTTCTATGTTTCCAGATCTGGCTTCTTGTTTAAGGTTTTCTTTCTGTAACTTATTTATCATCAAATTCACTCATTTTTCTATAAATAACCTAAATCACATACACACTTTACTATCTCAATTCTTTTGCGACAAAGGAATAGAATCCAAGTGCCTAGCTCTCATTTCAAGACAGTAGCTAAAGCCTATTTGTGTTCCAATGTTACAAATGGACCATTGAGATCCTTAGGTTGCACTAATTACCTTAGGAGGGTTCAATTCCACTTGTTTTACTTAAATTGCTAAAACGTTAATATATTATACATGTTGTCGATAGTATAATCATAATACATAATTATCAATGTTATAAAATATAATAATATATATTAATATTGTCCATACAATTATTTATGAATTTATTTTTTTTGTATGGACATACCCAAAATGTACTCAGCACCTCCTAGACAAAATGTCATACTCTACCCATACTAGATTTGGCAACTTAGGTTTGTTTTGACAAGAACTGTTCAATCTGACAAACACCAAATTCACATCAAGCACTAGCTAGCACCCCTGATTGGCAAAAAAAAGGAATTGTGAATAAGTGGCTTGTGAGGGTATCTTAGAAATTATGTCACTAGACAGCAAACAGCGTAGATTAAGTGGCTTCATCTTGGAGAGTATTATTACGATTCCACCCGTTATATCAATATGTATTTATCCTTTCATAGCATTACATGGTTATGAGACATTGTCATTTCTGAATTTGATTCTTTCGGATAGTAGAATTCCTAGAGTTGAAAGTTTTATACAATAGAGTAAGGACATTTTTAATGCACTCAAAGAGAGCTTCCAACAGACCTGTGATCAACTAAAGATGTGTGTTGATTGCAATAGGGTAGAAAGAACTCTTAAAGCTAGAGATTTGGATTTCGTAAGGTTGCAACACTCAAACAATCTACACACAATAGGAGGGGTGCAAAGAAGCTTAAACCCGAATTTTATGGTGCAAAGAAGCTTAAACCCAAATTTTATGGGCCTTATAAGATCACACGAAGGGTTAGAGAAGTGGCTTATGAGCTGGAATTGTTAAGATTTTGCCCAGAAAATAGAGATAACAGCACTAAGGAAAGCCAAAAAGAAACAAGAACCACACAAAAATATCTTGGGAAAACCCTTCTAGAGTGAAGGGGATAACCCAGCCACACAACAAAAGATTTCCTTTATTGATCATAAAGATTCAAGTGTACAATGCCTATCGCTTGATGCGATATAAATAACTTAAGGATAAACTCTTCACAGTCCAACCGAAGGTTTCTCCAAATTCCCAAAATGAGACTCTTTATTACAAATACAATAACAACTCTTTGAATTTTCATGCCTCAATGCATGTCATTACATTTAATATTACAAATTAAACATAAATGTCCCTTTCAGTTGAAGGTAACAATAATGGTACTAATGTCCATATTTCTAGAGATAAAAATATCTATCACAGCTACCATCTTCAACACTCCCTCTTAGCCAGAGAGAGATCTTTAGCTGAACAATCACACAAGACTGGAACCAAAATGCCAATGATAAAATCTCATTTCATAGATCCTATAAGATTCATGGAATCACTCAACATGAAAACCTATAACAATTACTCATATTCCTAGAATCACTCTACATGAAAACCTGTAATAATAGCTCATATTCATAGAATCACTCAACATGAAAACCTGTAATAATAGCTCATATTCATGGAATCACTCGACATGACAATAAGAGAACAATTTACTCATTGTTAAAAATCATGGAACCACTCAACATGACAATATGAAAACAATTTAATCATTGTTAATAATCATGGAATCATTCAATATGATAGATTTGTAAGACTCACAACAAAGTTTTTAACCATGTACTCTCAATGTGAACTATCATGGAATCTCTCGACATGACATCCAACTCCCATCACAGAATCTCTCAACATGATGTTCATTATCACATAGTGAAAGAGTTACCATAGCTAATCTTACAATCTCATTTAGTCACACAAGAATAGAAATAGGTATAATAAAAGCAAGACATAGTTCCATATAAGTCTCAAATTTTACAAATTCCACAAGCATCACAATCATATATGAGGATAAAGGGGACTCTATAAGGCACTCCCTCTTAATTATGAAGCCTCCCTCTAAAGCTCAACATCTCCCTCTAGAGCTATAATCCTTATCTTGTTGCATCCCGCAATTAAGAGAGATTATTAAAATCAATTATCAATGCTAAAAATAATCTCTTTCAAGCAATATAACCACAAATACTCATCTCTTTGTGGTCTAATCTCAATAAATGCATAGACACAGAGATTCATAATAATGCCTTTACAATTAATGTAAATCTCATAGCATCAATATAATTATAAGAATATAATATTAACATCACAATAATACTTATGTATGCAATACTTATTTCTGCAACCTCATGCACTAGTATTTCACAACAAAGTCTCACTTTGTAGCTAAAGAAAGCAATCAAAGTGTCAGCTTGAGACAATCTCACTTGAGACAATCACAACTGTGTACCCACGGTGGCCGTGTATAAGGTCAAGCCTGCCTAAATCATCCAACAAACTGCTGATCCTCCTCCAAAAACCAGAGTATGAGAGACTGAACTCCACCCGAATCCCACTGCTGGTGAAAACCTCTTAGTGTTAAACACTAAGCTATCAATAGCAATTCTTGATTCTATCGCAAAAAAGAACAATCTCTCAAGCTTTCCATCTAGCTGCAAATGATCTCATGCTACATGCTCATATTGACAATACTTCAGGTCAAATTATCTAAATCTAAATAATCAATAACTCCAAACGTTCTGTATGAATGATAACTCCCGAAAAAATCTCTTAACTTGTGCAAGGCTCAACACTACCAACGTTAGACACATGAAAGATAATAATAGTTCAAAGACTCTACATGGAGAAATATATTTAAAAAGAAATCCTCAAAATCTTCTTGTCTGCATCAAGACAAAATCAAGACAGAAGAAAGAATCGCATGCCCACTTGATTCACACTTGCACTACTCTAACTCTTGTCACTCCAAAAGGTGATAGGTAGACCAAAGCAAAAAAATTGCTACCTACTCCTACATAAGGCTCAAAGTCAAAGAGACTGCCGACAATGATAACTATTACAAATAATAGAAGTAAAGGATCACTACCAAATAATAACTTTCTATTGCTAAACATGACATATCATTAAAACTACCAAAAATCTTTTATTTTCAGCTCCCGCACAATGGGATAAGGCAAAGCGATTAAAAGGTCATGCTTAAAGAAGAAGAGACAAAGGTCCCAAACTGACGAGAAGAATTATGCATTGCCAACCATATCGAAGAATAACTAAATGTTATTTTTCCAACGAACACATCATACCAAGCATCTAATACCTTCCCAAGAACTGTCGAGAATTATGATGGAAAGATGATGCCACATCAATGCATGAGCCACATGGACTATTAAAATGAGGCCACCGTACGCAAGGAAAGAGGCATGATGCAAAATCATCCAACACTCCAACAAATTTTTTTTTTTAAATACATAAACATATAAACACGAAGATGAAAGATGGTCAAGAACACATACACAATGCCAAGCTAACGAGGAAAATAGAATCACATGATTCCGGAAATTATTTGCCTGCCACGATTCTCCTCATATTATGTCTTGAAGATCATAAAATATAATAAAGAAATATCTCCTACATATGCATATGTTGGTGAACAGATTTGTCCTTTCTTGTTTCTTGTGAAAATCAAAATATGACTCTTAATGCCCGAATGATGAACAATATCCATTTACAATAGTTGAAAAGCCATTCTCTGATTACCGGCTTCTCTCTAAATTGGTAGGTACAGCTCCCTATGTGAATGATGTTCAAGGAATTATGTTTTGTTCCTAAAACTAATGCGAGGTATGCTCTTAACCTAAGAGCAGAAGAGGCAAACCAAATTAAGTCTAACCAAAACTTAATTCAGGCAAGAAAAACTTACTAATCTAAAACCAAGCAATAGAGCTCACAAATCTTATGAATCCATATACTCAGCATCAACTAAACTACAAAAAAAAATATCAACAGAAATATAGATGAAATGATCAAGAACTTCCAATGAATCCTCCCCTGAATATCCCAAAGCACATCCTACTTTGGTTGATTCACAACCTTGAAACAAAGGAATGAAACAATCATTTCCTTCCTACTGTAACTTAGTTTAAGAGAAAGAACCAACTAATTAACAACTATCGACTTACTGGAACAGGAAATAATTGACATAAAATACTATTCAATTGACTCTGCAACATCAAGTATCCTATACCAAAATTTGCCGACCCTTCATTAATCATTCAACTTCATATATATAGAGTTGAGAGATGACTATTACAATAGAAATTTTAATCGGTTCATCCTCTGAGGATGACAAATGGCAAGATGCCAGTTTGTCGTATTACAAAATTTACAAAATTTGCAAAATTTACATTAGAAAACGAAAAGAGTGTCAACTGAATCACTTGGACTTCTTTCCCTTTTCAGTTTTCGCTCTATATGCCTTAGCAGCAACTATAATTGGAATCATTTCTTCGTGACTAGGCACATGTACATTAGTGAATCTTAAGAGCCACTTTGAATGCTCTCGAGCCAGCTCCTTCACTGCATTTAGCTGACTTGTCAATACAGCAGCCACGTGTACATGTCCACCAAGCGTCTGCAACTCTACCACTCTGTTTTGACTGCTTGAAGTCATTCCAAATAAATTACTTAAGTATGTGGAGAAGTTGTTTTTCATTACTTCTACCCCAATGAGAGCTTTCCCTTGCCCACTGGTTTGTGGGTCAGTGTGTAATCCTCACATGAGTTCGAATGCTCTGTCTTGAGTCTTCCTCACTTTTTTCCCTGTTTCTTTGAGTCCCTCTTCAGCTTCTTGAATCATCTCCAACTTAAATTGCATGCTTTGGAGCCATTCGAACAGAGGCTTAGTCCCTTTCTTCAAAATCTTTGCTTCGACTGCCTCTTTTGCTTTCATTTGGATGATCATTTTTCAGGAGAGAAATGCATTCATCACATCTTGCCTTCTCTACGGCCAAAGTGTTGTGATTAGATATGATATTATTCTTCTCAGTTTCCAATCAACGGATAATATTTCCAATTTGATCGATCAGAGCAATTCCATCTGCATTGAGTTTCTCAATCCATTCTCTTCTGATCTGACCAAAATGTCTATCTTTCTGAAGCTATGAGATGAAAGCTTGCACTTCCTCTGTTGTGGGGTTCTCAGTAGCAGGCACACCAGTAATGGTTGCCAATGGAACAACTAACTGCCTGATAAATCTTTTCAATTCTTCAATCTCGGCCTTCATCTTGATTTTTGACAATTTGAGGCTCTCCAATTGTTCTTCTATCACCTCATTACTTGATCTCCATAGGCCTACCTTTGTATCATGTCTAGCCTCTCCAAGATCAATTGAATGCAGAGTGAAATCATCAAGTGTCATGTCTTCAATTCTTCCTTTTTTTTGGCTTTGCTATCTCCATTATTAAGTGTCCTGTTTCTGGATCTTGCCCAAGTATTGATAAAGTCTTTTGCTTCTTAGCTTTCGCTATTGTAGATCCAGAGCGAACTGCTTGAGACACAATATCTTTTGCAAGGATGCTCTCTTTTTCCTTTTTCTCTTCCTTTCTAAGGTGTCTTCTAGCCAGGACTCTGTATTAATCACCTTAGAAGTAGCCCCAAGTGACTCTATACTGAACATTTTCTTCCTCACTGGAGTCACTGTCACTGTAGCCGCAGAAAAAGGATTCTTTGGATCTTGAAAAAAAGCCTAGATGAACTCGGGGCTCTCTCTTCCTCTTGAGTTTTCCTCGCAGCTTCACCAGATTCAGTGGACTCACTACTACTGCTCTATTCATCCCCAATCTCTACTGTCTGAATGGGGGAACCAGTTGGCTTCAGAAGGGGAGTTCTTGCAAATGGACCAGGGCTATGATGAGGAGATGGAGTTGGAGTAACGTAAGGAGGTGAGACTGGAGCAGTAACACCATCTTTCAACCCTTCAGTCCTCTTTTCTTCGGTGCTAGCTTGGGCTCCAATAACTGGTAGAGGACCATCTTGGCAAGTTGGAGCTATTGAAATGTTTTTCTTCGAGGGTTGGTCACCTCCTACTGCAGATTGAGCAGGTCTTTGCACAGCTGTAGTTGTAACACTGGGTGTGGTACTTTGAGAAGAAGTGGGAGTAGCAGCGGTTGGAGAAGCTTGAGTAGTCTTGCTCCTGCTCCGACCCTTTTTTGCTGTCCACTCGACCCATTTTCTGGTTCTTTTGACGATTCGGGCCATCATAACATCAAGGTCTTCTTCCATATCAACATATGGCTCGGAACTGATTGGGGTATTTCTCAATTTGGTCAAATATGTATTACTATACATATTTTGCCCATCATCTTCTAGCCCTTCCACATCTAAGTTAATGCCATGTCTTTATTTGATTTATTGTCAATCTAGCAAAAGCCCGATCTCGGCTTTCCAACTCATCTTTACAATCCGCCCAATAATCTTCCACAGTAGTAACATGCTTGATCACGCTTCCAATTTGAAGCACATCTCTAGCATACCCATTTGGGTCAAACATAGGCGTCACCACTACATATTCTTCTAATTTGAACTTGTTCTCGAATGCCTAGAGCATGTTTTTGGCATCTGATCATGACTCATAACTATAGGCCCCAACTTTTATGGGAAATTTGTATCCCTTTTTCCTCAAACTGGCACTCAGCACATTCACTGGATTGCTTGTCTCACGATCTCAATGAGCACGATCATGTCATCCGGATATTTGGGCAACTTCAAGGGAAATCCATCGAAAGCTGCAAGACATAAATATGAAAAGGATGAGAATTGGATGAAATAACTACCAAACTGACTGATGGCCGCCATTGCTCCTGGGTTGAATCTCCTTTCCAGACACCCTTGGAGTTCCCTGCAAAGCCTCATTGTAAATGCACCATTAACTCTGATATGCTCTGCATAGCTATTTTGTAATTGCAAGCATGGGTAAAACTCATAACTTTTTACATCATCTGGAAAATTCTCTACTCTGGGAAGGTCCGGCCATAATTGTAGGGAAGCCAACATATATATCAAGAAAGAAGACATATAAAATGAGTTGTAGAACTTAGCTGCACTGAGAGCCCTAGACAGATGTTCACTTACCTCATACGCCTAGTCAACATATTGTGTATCCGAGCAAATAACTTGTACCAAGAAGAAATATTGTTCTACAAAATTAAGGGCTTCGACCTCACCTTTCAATCGATGCAAAAGAACTAGAATGTCCATGAACTCGGGCTTGAGATCAGTGCCAAATAGGATTTTAGGAACTTTACTTTTAGCTCCCCTTGGCTTCTGGAACCAAGAACTCATGATCTCTTTTCGCCACACCATCTTCTTCAAAGAGAATTCAGACATAGCTCCTCCAATTGTTAATTCAGAGAACTCTCTTTCTGGAATCTGCAGACAATTGACTACTGCTTGCCTATAATTGAGATTAACACCGTTTGATCAGGCAGTAAGATTTGCTTCGTATCTGGGTTATAGTGATTGATACATTCAATAATTAGCTTCGGGGCTTGTACTGCTACGGGAAATCCTGTAGCTTCTACCAAACTACTTCCTCGGAGTTTCTTCGTTATGGGATGGATTGGTTCGGTCCTCAACCTTCTTTGGAAATCTTGCATGTCATAGAAACGGAGTGAAGTGTTTGTGATATTCTGCCATGTAGACTTGATTCCACCCAATCCATCAAATCCAGCAAATCTTGTTGCCATCTTGACTGAGGTAGAGATCAATTGGAAATCTTAAAACTCAAAATAGGATAGAGAGTAGAACTTTGTAACTGTGGGAATTTCGGAATCAATAGTCAACTCAACAGCATAACAGTTCAAATAAGTAAGCAGTACTTTGAAAATCTGTTATGTCCATCTCTATATAGAAACTCCAATCCACCCGTTAATCTTTAAGATCCACGCCACACAAGTGAATTAAATGATAAATCCATTGGATTAGTAAATGTGGAGGTTACAACGGATTCTTTCTTGTCTTTTCACTGTTTCCATTGGCCCAATGGTTCCTTTCCTTTATTACAGTTTTACTGTCCCGTTTTTCACCAAGCTCCGGAGAATTAAGAATGGACTACTCCGTGAGTAAAAATCCGCTCAGCCAAATTTTGAATAGAATACCTTCCTCAATGTGATAAACATGCTTCCCTTATCTTTTTTAGCCTCCTATAATCGATTTATCAAATAACCATGCTCACAAGAGTGATTTTCCGTTGGATGCGAGAAACTGCCTTTATGGGTAGAAACCCCACAGAGGAGAAGATGATTTCCACTTTTCCGCTTTTGCCCTCGTTTTACCTTCTCTGCCCTAACCACTTTACTTTAGCCTTCGGAAAATATAAAACTGGCTTCGCAAGTGCAAGATGGGACCCACCAACTCACTTTATTCTTTCACAAATGCTCTTTCGGAAAATTGACTTCTTGGTTCGAAGCCCGTCGAGGAGAAGTTGTTTCTGAGTTTTCCGCCGATGCCCTTTTTTATCACCTTAGCGAGTTTTGAAGGGTCTCCGTAGTGAAAACATGGCAATACTTGAATAATCTACCCATAACATAATTCGCTTCTCTTCATTTAAGCTCGCAAATTGCATTTGTGAATCTCAGCGGAGTTTCACCTTCGAGGTGCGAAAACCCGCCAAGGAGAAGACGAAACTACATTTTCCACCAGTTCAACTTTCCATATGTTCGGAACAAAATGAGCTGCTAGTAAGTTCATCTGAAGTAACATAATTTAAGAATCTCCATTGAGCAAGGTCCTAAACTATCCCAAAGACTCATGATGATAAATAAAACCCACCCGGCCATACAATGCGAGAGAAGGGAAACGATGAAAACCCGATGGAGATACTTATCTCTTGAGGAAGAAAGGACCAACTAACTCGACCAAACTAAACACAATACAAGTTATTTTCCATTTTGCAAAATTGGTATATGATGAAAAGTGGGGCAACAGCATACTAGATAGGACGAACATGAAGTTGAATACTATAAACAAAGAAGACTATAACAATAAGGTTGCAAAATTAGCCAAAGTCGTTGAGAGGCATGACAAAACCCCCACATAGTCACGCTATGCATTAATAGGTATACCACATATGGTGAACACGAGACAACCAGAACAAAGAAATTTGAAAGCTAAAGAAGCAACTAACAGTGGCAACAAGAAATAATAGCCTTCGGTGATAGAATACAAGATTGTTCTTGCAGACATTATGTAGGGCAATATAGCATCTCCCGATTCTCTATCCCGAAAAATCACAAGATCTCGGATATTGAATACTTGGACGAAACGACAACAATCATTAAAGAATAAAAAATTGATTTAGAATTCCGACACATACCCTATATCAAAAAACCAATGCTCAAGAAGACAAAATATACGATGAGATTTAAATTAATGCCTATATCAGATTTTAAATTTGGACACAACTTGTATCAGATTTAAAATCACCGGAGATACAAAACAAAATGCATATTAGAACAACAATCACAAATTGATAATCAAAATACTCAACAAGGATTAAACCCTTATTATAATTTATTGCATGCATGCAACAGAATGTAACAACCAAATGGAGAATAACCAAAACATATTTTCCTTCCATTGTTGTTATCAAAGCCTGGCTCTAATACCATATTAAGATTTTACCCACAAAATACAGATAACAGAAATAAAGAAAGCCAAAAAGAAACAAGACACACACAAAAATATCCTAGGAAAACCCTTCCAGAGTGAAGGGAAAAAACCCAGCCACAACAAAAGATTTCCTTTATTGATCATAAAGATTCAAGTGTACAATGCCTATCGCTTGATGCGATATAACTTAAGGAGAAACTCTTCACATTTCAACTGAAGGTTTCTCCAAATTCCCAAAACGAACCCCATCGAGGAAGATCCTGAACATTACAACACTGAAGGCATCCACAACCATTTTCTCAAGCTGAATCAAAGAGAGGTTATTAGAAGAACACTAAATTAAAGCTTTGAAATCCGAAAAGTGAAGATACGAAATCAAATTCTCATTATGTGCATCAATGCAGAGTTCCAATTGTTCGTGTGTTCCTCCTGTGGAAATGAAAGCACTCAAGTGTGTTTTCTAAGCTTTGGAACAAAGAGTTTAAACTTGTATTAGATCTAATGGCCCCTGCTTTCTCGCTAATATGAAATGATCACACTTTACTGATCTCAGGTTAATGAGAGTCATTGATCCCCCTCGATGTAAAGTTAAGCATCTAAGAGATAAAGAGGAAAAGCAAGTAAACTATGGAAATATTTCTAAGTGTTGAATTCTTCGGAGAGTATGTGCGCCAATGGTTCTTTTCTGACCAAAAGGGTATCTACGAAGCTTCTCTTCTGGAGGATATAGAGGACGAAGGATCTCAAAGTGAGATGCGAGATTATTCTATGCCAGATTAAGGTTTCTAATGGAGAAGTATGCAGAGGACGAACCCGATAATTAGAGGGAGACATAAAAATGGATAATGTATGCATTGTGCGGAAATTTCAAAATGAATCTCGACCGTTGATCTGCCGAAGGGAAGGATAAACTATAATTTGGCTAAGTTCCCGAACCTTGTAAAAGACTCATGTATTTTGACGGTAAACCTGATGGACTAAGTCAAAGCCCAAGAATATGCCTTCGGAGATTTTGTTTTCCAGAGACAAAGGGCAGTGCGAAGTATAAAGTTAAGTTGAAAACTTATTTAAAAGGACTTCGAACTGAAAGCACACATTTTATAAAGGAAGTCCTCACTTCGGAAAGTCATCCAAACTACTCCACCCGAAGCTTAAAAGGATATAAAGCATTTTGGAGTTTCTTGGAAAGTGCAATGCTCCAAAATGTAACTCCAAAACGTAAAAGGACAACATAAGGAAACAGACACTGCCAGAAAAATATCTTTTCCACGCTGTTGGTTCTCCAAATGCTAAGTCCACTGAATAAGCCAGTTCTGACAGGATTCTAAAGATGGTAAGACACTGATTCTGAAATAAAATGTCATCAATGCTAGTAAAAGCCAGATGTGTGAGGTTCAGAGACAACACCCATTGGCGAAGAGGCAGTCGTTTCACTATTCATCGGATTGATTACCTCCTAGCTAAGTTCTCAAGCCAAATTCAGTTCACTTGCAAGAGAATGTGCTTAATCATTTTAGACACATGAGTTCTTCATGACTGCAGTTGAATAGAGCATCGCTTGTATCCAATCGAGCTACAAAACTTGGTAAACAACTAGAAGTTGCAAATAAAGATGGTGAACTGAACTCAAGCGTTATCAAAGAGAAAGAATGAGCGACTGATGCACGATCAGATTTTCAGACGACCTACAATGCATAGGAGAATTAAGGATAAATATAGATGCAAGGAGGGCCATTACTTCAGAACAGAAATACAACCAATTGGATGTTAGATCCTAAAGTGGAAGAATCTCATCTTCTCTGCTTGCCTAGGCTACTTTTCTATAACAGATAACTTCTGTTAGTCCACCTATCTATATTTAGCTCTATTCCTTCTGCTCTTTTCGGCAATACAATAATTGATGTCTAGTGGCCAAGTAACAAAAGGGCCTAAAAATGTAACCTCATTGGAATGAATAAAGATTGATAGTTTTCTGTGCAATTTTCCCCCGGTAGCTAGGACTACTAAGTGAGACTCGAAGTTGTAGAGAGGGTTGATTGATGAAAGGGTTGGGAATGGTTTGAATCTTGGAAGCTTATTGGGATAAGCAATTCTCATGACTGATTGTCACTTTGATTCTTTCATTGTCACCTTACTGCCGAGCCAGGCCTGTTAGTCTGTTTGAGGATTGGAATGTGAACTGATTAAGAAGTCGTTGATGGTGGTTTTTACATGGATTGGGATTCATTTAGGTCGGGAAGCATTCCAGTTTTCATTGTGCCTAGATTTAGTTAGTTTAGGTGCATGTAGAAGTAGACAATAGTTTAGAGTGAAACCTAAAATCTGCCTAAGTATCCTATAGTGATAGGTTACTTAGTTCATCCTCTATTGATCAAGGTTAAGAGCAGACCTTTTTGTTAGGACCAATTCACTACAAATAATTGTAGAGGAGAGTTGTCCCCTTAAAATCCAAGGGTCTTTGATAGAGCACCTACCTAGACCCAATCTACTGGTATCAGTTTGTTTCTTTAGTTTTGGGCAAAGAGTTGAGGCTACGACCATTTTCATTTAGTTTAGGTGCATGTAGAAGTAGACAATAGTTTAGAGTTAATCCTAAAATCTGCCTAAGTATCCTATAGTGATAAGTTAGTTCTTCCTCTATTGATCAAGGTTAAGAGCAGATCTTTTTGTTAGGACCAATTCACTGCAAATAATTGTAGAGGGGAGTTGTACTCTTAAATTTCAGGGGTCTTTGATAGAGCACCTACCTAGACCCAATCTACTGGTATCAGTTTGTTTCTTTAGTTTTGGGCAAAGAGTTGAGGCTAAGACCATTTTCAAGAAAAGGACAATTTGTTATCCAACATGTAACAACCCCTTTTTCTGGGTCTTAGTTAACAACTAGCATAGCATCGAAATACAGATACTACTTCACATTCATGAGAAGGCAGTTATAACAGTTATGTTCATACGAAAGAGATTAACGATTACAATAACTTTAACTGAAATATCATAACTAACAATTGAAGGCATCATCAATAAATCTAAATAGAGGATTTAAGTTTTTCATACCCTAAATTCCGAAATCGGAATCAGCCTAGGGCAGCATCTGCAAAACCCAAGTTAGTCCACATATACCACTTAGGGCGCAAAAAGTTACACGATAGTATTGCAATGATACCATTTAGGGCATCAAATACCAATGTATCATCCCTTTTCTTTCCTATTGCTAACTATGGCAATAACATATAGTTAAAAGATACGTTCATATTCATTATTCACGTAAATGATAGACAGTTATAACAACCATCAAATAAACCTATCTCATGCATTCAAGTACATTACATGTTCAATTGAAAAATCAACTAATTTAACTATTTTCCAAATACATGAAAAAGGAACTAATTTCTAAGCATTGAAGGGAATAATTAATTAAACGATATTAATCAATCTAACATATCTTCAACTTGTAATTTCAAATTCAAGAAAGTAAAATACTTGTTACTAGAAGACATTTGAATACATATCTTATCTCTCTCTTGTGCATGTCTTGGCATCTGTTGGAGAGAAGAAACATTGCCAAGGGCTTAACCTCCCAACTGCAGACCCTTGAATATCCCTACACAATCTCAATCAAGAAAGGCTCTCCCTACCTTGGAGTTAGGCCTAGGACACCACTATTCAGTCACTGAGCTTTCTGGTGATAGAATGTCAACCCACCGCTCGGCTTGGCAACAAGATTTCTTACAAAGGATTTCCATGAGCTAACTTATTTATTGTTTTATAAATACTATTACTAATTTAATAATGTTCCTACCATTGCAAGGTTATTCCCACTTTCTCCAACTTAAATCTCGACCAAATTGGTCCTTATCTCGAGAGATTCATAATATACCTTCTGATTCATGATTACTTATACATTGCCAATCTTCTTGCTAGTTTCGGCTTATGGCTTCATAAGTGGTTTGCTCTTCCATTCTTGTCAATAATTAAAACATATGGGGCAATGCCCCGTCTCAAGGATATATTGATTATATCCCTAGATGGGATCAGCACTTGCCTCAAACATATGAACTTTGGATTCAAAAGTTTATCAAGGTAAAGAATAATGCATTGAGAATCATTTCATTTGGCTCTAGTTTACAAATTAAATGACATGGCTAGTTCTAAACAATAACCGGCAAGTTTATATATTAAACAAGTAAGATATACTGCAATTAGATCAAAGAGCACGACCTATTTTAGTTGGCATGGCTTTATTTATAGTTGGGATGTGCCCGAACTCCAAACTTCAATGATATCCCAATGTGTAATACTAATTTTGAATCTCAAACTCCATATGATCAAAGCACTGCTGCCACTTACATCCACTCTCTCAAGTTCCAATAGGGGCAACAACATCACAATCTTCCTCAATATCGAGTAGAAACAACAATTCACCAAAATGCACTCTCATGCGGAAAAATAAAATATGAACAAAGAAGTGAACGCTAAGCTTCCAGATAGAAAGCGTATGAATATCAAATAAATGAATCGGTCAAGATAAGGTAAAAGCCCGTGGCATGCTCAATTACGCCAAGACTAAGGTGGCAAGAAATGTTGCAAAATTCTTTAATCATAGAGTCACAAGTAAACATTAAAGACCGACATGATGAAGGTGACGAAATTTAAAGGTGGTTGCTTAAATAAGAAAATGAGGAAAATCATAGACAAAGTCTGAAAATGAAGAACAAGGGTGGCAACAACACCTATGCTCATGACTTGGTATATTAATGTCACCCCTTTATATTCATGCTTGCCTGAGTAGCCTTAATATGTAGTTATATCTATACATACATATATATGTATATGCTAGGTTGAGATTCGCATACATGTGTGTGTGTGTGTGTGTGTGTACATACATACATATTTTATACCTACACGACTATAGACACGATATTACTATACAAGGTCATGATAATATTTGCAAGATACACTGAGATCCACCCATATTATGAAACTAATATTTCTTATTTAAGTTTTAAAATGTTTTTAATTTAACTGGGTTAGCTCATGGTCATCCCTTGTTCTTCTTGCTTGTCTAGCCGTTTCATCCTTGGTCATGGTGGTTTAGGTCTCCCACCTATTTGCTCAATGGTAGGTGGTGCCCCCCGTACCCAACTCCTTTCTCGCAATGCTACCCCCACCCTTCAACATGCTCCTGCAGGGAAGAAATTCTCCATGATAATATCATATTCCCAAATAAATTCATGATGAATAACTAACTTCCCAAGATAACATCAAAATATCATCATGAAGGTTAACTAGCATGCCAACTTCATGTGAAATTATAACAATTAACCATCTACCATTTCACATGATCGTAACTAATTTTACCTATCAACTGACTTCGCATTAAACCTCAACGGCTATATGAACATTTTTTAATTGGGCCAAAAATTGGGATGTACCACTTAATAAAGGGAAGTTTGGATTGATGAAAAATTCCTCTCATTAGCTTTTAGCTCAGATTGAATCTGCCACATAGGTCTAGTTCAAATATGTAGGGAAAATATTGTGTGGTTTAAATTGGGCTATTTTGTATTTCACTTTTAAGAACTAAAGTGAAAGTCTTTTAAGGACTAAAGTGAAAGTCTTTTACTTTGCTAAATAGTTCTAAAAAAGTGTAGATAATCACTAACAGTTCCCTCTTGTCCTTATAAGGATGGTATGTGTGAATAAAGCTGATTTTTGGGGAATTAGCTTTTTAACTGAATAAATATAAAGATAGGAGCAAAATTGTCATATAGAAATTGTTTTCAAAGAGATGGAAGAGTAAGTTTTTTGGAGAACCGAAACACTCTGTAAAAGAATAGTTCATGCTGTTGATTTTTGTTGCATCAGCAGTGAAGGTTCCCTTGTAAGTTTTTTTTTAAGGAATGAAAAACGGATTCAACATGTAATTATCTATCCATGCTTCCACATTTGAAGATTTCATTCTTGTGTGAATTTTGCAATATTATTTAGCATTAGTACATAATATCTAGGCGTCCTGAAAGTTGTTCAAACAGATCATTAATGACAGTGCAAAGTAACCACTGAAAGTTTTACTTCAACCAGTGAATATCCTCAGCATAATGCCACTGACCTGCATGTAGCTGGTTGGAGCAAATCTTAATAGACCAAATCATATTGTTGGAAGCTGCATGATAAACACTGTTGACATATATATATATATATATATATATATATATATATATATATAGGATAAATCTTGTCCATTTTGCACAGCGCTCTGTTAAGTTTTCCTATTAAGTTTTAGGTCACTAAGTTTGACTGAATCCTGCACAATTAAATACATTTTGATCTTAGAAACACCTTCCAAGGTGAGCACTTAATCGATTACCATGTATAAATTTTAGTTTTCTTCAATTTCAAATACTACACTGTGCGTCAGCTTTGCTCGGTCTACGTATTGAGTTTAAAAAGGCCTCAATATATTGAAGTAAATAGACTTCTACCATTTTGGCTCTGTAGCTTAAAAGCCTTACTGGAAACGTATAATCTAGCAATTATACACTTAGAGCTGGAGGAACTTCTCTAAAAAAATCAGATCAAATTTTACGCACTCTGCTTCCATCATCCTTTACGCATTCATTTAAATAGCATTCCTGAGAATTTCTTCATGCGCTGGGTGAAGATGCATACTTCCATCAGGGTCACCAAGTATTGACTATATCTTAAAACTAATAGAAAATTAAAAGCAATACAAGCAGTAAATACTAAACGCTGCCGAATATCCTTCGAATCAAAATCAAAATCTGCACCGCTAGGGTGAAGTTTTGCATGAATGACCATAATATGCCATTAAATCAATATATTTTTCACATTTTTACAATATTTCAGTTCAATTAATCAGCTATGGGAACGCTAATCATACCGAAGAAGATTATCTGACACGAATCTTGATGTCATGAAAATGTGATTCTTATTGTCTATGTCGATGATCGTTTCATCACACACTATAAAGTCACTATATGGCTCAAAATCGTGGAAAATAACACTCTTCTCAGGATTGCAGCTTGTTACTTTGCTCCACAAGTATCTAAAATTTATAAAAAGTGTGGTTTAGATCACAATGACCCTTATGCTACGTTAAAGAAAGATGTTGTTGTTTTTTCACAACGTGGGGATGTCCTTCTCGTTGGAGATTTCAATGCTAGGACAGCAAATTGGCAAGCAAGTATTTTCAGCTCCGAAGTAAATGATAACCCTATTTGGCTCACAGAAGAGAGAAATCATCCATGGGATAGAATATCTGAAGATGCTAAAGGCTGCAATCATTTTGGGGAAGAATTGATCACTTTGTGTGGCACATTTGATCTAATAATCTGTAATGGTTTGGCTAGATGGGCTAAGTCGGGCAATTTCACTTGCAACACATACAACGGGGCAAGTGTGGTAGATTATGTAATTTGTTCGCAGCATTTGTATAACAATATTGAAGAAGTTGAAATTGGAGAGCACATTTGAGATCTCAAATCAGATCATAGACCACTGTACGTAAATTTGCATTGGGCAAAGGATAGACAGATTGGGGCAAAAATCCAAGGCCCTCAACACCCACCTTCTCAGGGCAAAATTTTGTTAACTTCAGAAAATAGTAACACTTTCAGGGCTACTCTTGAGGAACTTTGTATGGGACACCCTATGTATAAGCATGGTGTTAATAGTCATGATTTATCAAATCTGATTCACAAGGCTCTTTCAAAATGCAAGAGAGCAAAAAATAGAAAATTTGAAACTAATTGTTTTCCAGCCAATGCATGGTTTGATAAGGAATGCAAGAAGGCTAGGAGAAATCTAAGGGAGTCAAATAAAACTAACCTTGACATTAAGACCTACAAACAGATCCTAAAGAAGAAAAAAATCGATTTTATGTCCACAAGGAGAGAGGAGCTAATTTTCTTGGGCAGAAATAACCCCAAACGTTTTTGGAAAGAACTCCAACCAAGGAGGAAGCAAACTGAAAATAATATTACTACCACCCAATGGTTTGATTATGCTAAGAAACTTTATGAACAAGAGGGTGGAGTGGGACAGCCACCTTTGGTCAATGATACCACAAATATTTTTACTATGCAAGAGATAGAGACAGGGATTAAGAAGTTGGGTGGAGGCAAAGCAAAAGACCTTGTTGCGCTTCAAGCTAAATATTTGAAGTGGGGTATGAAAACTCTTGCACCGCACCTCACTGAAATCTTCAACAAAATCTGCCAGGAAGGGTTTCCGAAAGATTGGACAATCAGCCTTGCAATACCACTTTTTAAGAGTGGTGATGTTAACAATCCCTCCAACTACAGGACTATAATGATCAATCCCCTCTTTGCTAAACTTTTTGGCAGTATGATAGAAACTAGGATCAGCAAATGGGCAGAAGAAAATCATAAACATGCTAAAGGGCAAGCTGGTTTTAGGCCAAAGCACTCGACAGTGGATCACTGTGTCACTCTGAGACACATTATTGAAAAAGAGTGGGAGAAAAAGGAAGAGGTTTTTTGTTGCTTTGTTGACTTCAAAAAGGCTTTTGATACCGTTCCGAGAGACAAGCTTTGGTTGAGGATGGAAGAATTGGGGATTCCTAGGCATCTCAGAGCTGCTGCTCATAGGATGTACGAAGAGGTGAAAGTCAAAATCAGAACTTCAGATGGCATTTCAGAATGTTTTAGGAGCGATATCGGGGTCAAACAGGGCTGCCCTTTATCCCCTACTTTATTTGGTTTATATATTGACAAACTGGAAGAGTGGTTAAACATGCAAGAGCGTGAAGGCATTCAGCTAGGGGAATTTGTTATAAAGCTACTCCTATATGCGGACGACCTCATTTTAATTGCCAAATCTGCTTGTGGTTTGCAAGACCATCTATCTTCTCTTGAGCGCTTTTGTAAAATGGTGGGGATGCAGGTCAATATCAGCAAAACCAAGGTTATGATTTTCTCTAATAATAAAAAACAGCATCAACATGAATTTTATTACAATGGAAGTGTTCTCGAAGAAGTTGCGGAATATAAATACCTTGGCATCGATTTCAACAAAAAACTAAGCTGGTCTAGCTGCAGGTATAAAAGGACATTAGGTGGATGGAAGGCTTTCTACGCTCTTCAGAATAGGTGCCGTGAAGCGGAGTTGTGGGATTGGAAAACTATTCAAACCTTGTTCGGTCTTCTTGTGCTGCCAGTTGTTCTTCATGGGTGTGAATTATGGGCCAGCAGCACTACTATAGCACAATGGAAACAAATCGAAGGAATCCAAAAGCGCTTGATTACAAGCAAGTTTAAAATTAAAAGCACTGTTCCATATGACATCATGCTAAGTGAAATGGGGGGCTGCGCCTATCGAGGCACTTGCTATGGTTCACCTTTTAAGCTATCTAAAAAGAATCGAAAAAATGGAAGAGGATAGATGGCCGAAAGTTGTCTTTAGGGACACACTATGTAAGCAAAAAAGGACATGGATGCAACAAAACATCAAGTGGATGAGTAAATGGAATATTCATTTCAATATGTGCCCCACAAATAATAAAGAAATAAAGGTCTTTGTTATGGAGAAATTCTACAAGAGAAATTGGGGAAGCGAGATTGGGAGGAAGAAACTATATTATATAAATGAGTTCAACTCCACTTGTGATCAACTCGAAAAAGTGTACATAGGAGCCAACATTTCTTGGAGAGCTAAAATTCTTATTGCTCAACTGAGAACCAACTCTCACCAACTTCGTTGTGAGACCGGGCGCTGGAAGAGGCCAAAGGAGGCTTGGGAAGAGAGAATTTGCAGATTTTGCAATTCTGGGAAAGTGGAAACTGAACAGCACTTTATTCTAGAATGTGAGGCCTACAAGGATAGCAGGGATAAGTTTGCGGATACTATATGTGACAATTCTTGGCATAACCTGTTCAACGAAGAGTACATTGAGCAATTGGGGGGGCTCATCATTAGTCTACACAAGAGGCGAACAGCGCTATTTAAGTCTGCTTGAGTTGTCTTGCTGTCCCATAGGCTATTTTTAGCCTCGTGGACGTTAAAATTTTATCTATCTATCTATCTATAGAGTATCATCAAATCTGTGTATCCCATCTTATTGCTAGGTGCAAAGTTCTGGCAACTTTGACATCTCATTTTCTTGGCTCAGGACATTTACGTACGTATCCATTAAATATTGAGATAAACTATGAAACAGTGAATGTGGTAACAGAGAAATAAATTGACAGATAGAACTAAGGCATAAATACCAACCTTGGCGGCAGTGAAGATCTCATCGGACTTTTGAGTGGTGTATTTCTTTTCAACAGAAGCAGCCATCGTGATTACCCTTCTGCATCTAGATTTTCTGATAGACGCGTTTCGTAAAATCGAGGTCGGAATTCTAATCTGTTTATTTGGGTTTCGACTTGACAAAACAAACCATTCTCCATGGAAATAGGATGGCCTCTGAGTAGTAATAGTAACTGCCATCGATGCTGCCATTGAGTTAGATTAGGTTAGAATCGAAGAAAAAAAGATAAGTCATTAATCCTCCGGAAAGTAGAACTTTTAATGCCAAAACTGCCGTTACATGACCTGCATGGGAAGGCATTAAAATAGTAAAGTTTATGTCATTGTATCAACTATTCTGGATGCACCTTTGACCTTTTTTAATAATTAATTCAGATTCAAAACCATGTGTGGTTTTGAATCTGAATTAATTATTTAAAAAGGTCAAAGGGGCATCCATACTGCTCCAGGAGTGATGATGCGCAAATTTCCCTGCAGGCTATGACGATAGCCGCCATTATTTTTATGGCCTTCAACGACTTACAGCTCGTACACTGATTATTATATTCCATGTTAATACTTGACCCTCGGCCATTACCGCAACTTCAATGCAATTGCCCTTATATTGCCTTGCAGACAACAGAATACATGTTTGATTGTATTTAATAACTAATTAACAATCAGAATACAATATGCTTTTTCAATTTCCCATTGATTGATAAATAGGTCAAATGTACACCCTTGCCCCCTCCTCAGAGAAAATAACAGGAAAAGTGATCCGAACGCAGATAAATAATAATACCAGAACCAACTTTGTTGTGCATCGGCTTATCCTCTCTGCCGAATTCCTGCCCGCCGGTAAAATTTATGATCACAGCTCTGTTTATTTCGCATATTTATTACCATAATCTGGTTTCAATGCCGTTAATAGACATATCTCGACCTTTTTGCTTTTCTTTATCTCATATGGGAATGGAAGATCGCAGTAATTGAGAAGCGTACAGATCTTCCATTAAATACTGAATTCAATTACGAAATCTCTGCGACTTGTAATAATGTTCGCACAAGTCTGTCAATAGCCGCTTACAAAATGTTTACGTAAAACCTATCCCTTAAGTTGCAAAATTACCCTACCACAGAAGGTAACTACATTAAAAGAATTTCCGGTTTCAACATGTTCTCTCGGACAGTACAACTCAATTGTTTCCAGTAGATTGCTGAATTGAGTTTGAGCTATAACGATGGAAAAAATTCCTTGAAAAAAATTTGAACATATCGCCGATCGAAATATGTGAACTCAAATGTTCCCTCTAATAACTAAACTTGGAATGATTTTATTGTCATCTTTGGCTTAAGAACGTCTGGCTTTTATGATTTTTATTCTTCGGTGTGGTCTCCTGGACATTTTATTTGTAGACTTCAGGGAAAGGGAAAGAGCTCAGTTGCTCAGTTGCCCTGATCAGAATTTAACGGCCGCCTCTGCCTGTCATGATTTTTTTTTAAATGATGGCTAGACTTTTGCATACTGATTTATTTTACATTTTTAAAAAAACACTATGTGATAATTGAAATTTATATATTTTTAAAATTAGAAAATAATATTTCTATGAATAATAGGTAAGAGTAAGATAACAATCTAATCAAGATCTTTTATATGAGAAGTTCACAAATTATGTTGTGTTGGCTCTTATTTTTTTGACTTTGGCTTTATCGATATATATATTTATTTATATTTTTATGAATAATTTATAATTATAAATTACTAATATATATATATATATATATTTCAAATAAAAGAAACAATTTCTAAGTTCATGAATGTTATTTCAAACGATATTTGTATAAAATAATAGTAGAATATAAAATTCATTGTATAAAACTTCAAAATTATATTTTTTAAATAAAAAGACATGTATGTTTTCCTGATAATTGATAAGTTATAGTGAACTAAAACACAAATAAGGGTAGTTTCCATCTCTAATCTGTGAATCCAACGAATATGACGAATCAGCGAAAATGACAAAAAACCTTGCAAAAAAGGATCGCCCTAAATCAAGGTTTTATGCATTTCAACAGAAAACTGGATCTCAGCCTCCTTTGACGACCTTCAACAAATATGATGCCCTTTCACAATGCATTCACGCACAAGGTAACGCCCAAGATGTAAATAAAAACAAATTTGAATACTTTGTATGGCAACACAATGAACGAAAAGGAGATTCAACAGAATCAGCCCCTTCATAAAAAAGATGGATGGCAAACGGTGTGCAAGAGGAAAAAGCGAGGACAATCCTAGCACAATCAAAATGGAAAAAAAGGAACGATTCATCAACAAAAATCCTTTTACAGTAAAACTAGATTTGTGGCGAAATCAAAGCCTAACCCTAACCCCAATCTGATAAAGTGGGAAAAGCCCCAAGTGGTGTCTGGAGCCAATTCTATCCCCTTGGGAAGGACTAAGGAAATAGACTCAAAAAACAAGAACCCTTCGGCACCCCCGAAGCAGCATTATGAACACATTTCAAATTTTAGAATTTCCAACAAGGGAAAAGAAGTATACCTCCCTTCGCACTGAAAAAGAGAGCAAGCCATCTTCAAGCAAAACATGGAAAATCATTCAAAGCCAAGCTTCATAAATAAGAATGCATCTGGGGAAGAGATCATAATCAGCAATGCCTACAGTGAAGGGAGATGGAAAGACTGTGAAAGAAAGGGAATATAAATGTATTGGAGTGGTCTGTCAAGGACGAGAGCCAAGTTGGTGCACATTTTCTCAAAAATCTAGGGCAACAAGGTAAGTAGCATTAACTTATTTAATGAAAAAATCTGGTTCATTTTATGCCGAAACACACAGGATAAAGAGGAAATCTTGAAATCAGACTTTGTTTTTGATAAGGGCCATCATGTTAAATTCTTAGCTTGGCCTCCAAATTTCAATAAAGATCACATCAAAAACTCGGAAACTATAATCTGGATGGAAAGCACTGAGGTACCATCTAAATTAATGGAAGAATCAACAATTAAAAAGATAGCTAATTCATTAGGAACTGTAATAGGTTATGCAGATAATATCTACAAATCTAATACAATCAAGGTTTTGGTTAAAACTAACCAAATTTCTCAAACCAACAAGAAAGTAATTACTAATAGATCTATTTATAATCTAATTTTCAAATAATATTCAAGATACATTAACATAATAGGAGATCCAAAATTTGCAATCTCAAATATAAAAAATAACATTAAAAATCTAAAAAAGAAGTCAGGCAAAATAGATGCAAGGAATGTAAAGGAAATCAAAGAGACTCCAAATACCAAAGAGTATCCAAATGAAAAAAGAGAGAAAATCATTAATAAGGAAAGCAGACTAGTAAACAGAGAAGTATATATAGACATCAGAGAGGATATTGAAGAAAGTTTGGAAACTGAAAGGAAGGAAGATATTAGCTACCAACACTCGTTAACCAAACTGAAAAACTGCAAGGACTATTTGTTGGAAAAGGAATTGATTGAGGAAATGGACCAAAATATTTTGAAACTAAAGAAACTAATGCATGAAGTTCTATTGATTCAAAATGATCTAATAGACCAAAGCCTATTAGCAGAAGAATTCCACAGGGAACATAAAGGGAAGAAGATAAAAAAACATAGAGATAGGGGAGACCTCAGGAAGTGGTGATTCTCAAACAGAGGAACAAGGAAGAGGTAAAGATTTGAATCTTATAGAACAAAGAATAGAGAAGAAAGATGAGCAAAATTCAGAAGTATTAAAAGAAAAAGATATTCAAAAGGAAAACACAGAGCAAGAGACTATCACACCATCAACAGACTCTGTCCAGTGAAGCAACATTAAAATCAGGAAAAAAGGGAGAAAAAAAAGTTAGAAATTTTGGCAAACTCCAAGCAATGGGCAGGACATGTTTGAATCAGAACCCGCAACAACTGATCAAAATAGAAGGTAGCTACCCTCCCCATCAGATATAGATGACATTTGGTGGAATATGACCATGAACAGTCCTACCAAAGATAAGGGAGTGATACAAAGGAACAAGTGTTAAAAGCCATCCAAGCAATACAGGAAGAGGATCTGCAAATTAGCAATCTACTGATTAAAGAAATCATCTCAAAGGAAAATCAGGAAGGGAAGGTAGAAGCAGTAGCAGAAATGGTAGTAAATGAACAAAATCTTGAAAGAATAGGGATAGCAGTTAATCAGGAAGGAATGAAGACTCCAATTTGTGGGAAATCAAAATAGAAGAGGGGAAGGAAATCTCTCAAAGAACTCAGAGAAGCAGCAAGACAGTTCAAGGAACAGACCAAGATTATAGATATATTATACAATGGGAAGGGGAAGTTCCTTCCCAAGGAGCAATGGAAATTACCACTTGGAATGCTAGGGGTCTCAATGCCCCTAGCAAAAAAAGCTTACTAAAGCATAATCTAACTTTATTTGACTCAGATATCATATTAATTCAAGAAACCAAACTTAATAGAGATGAAGGAATAAAATTAAGTCAGAAATTGGGAAGATGGAAATCAAAACTACAACATTCACAGGGAGCTTTGAGAGGATTGGGAATCATATGGAACCCTTGACAAATTAGCATAGAATTATTATCCACCCAAAATAATTGGATGGGAGCAAGGATTAGCAGTACCAAATCAGACATTAAATTTGTAATTATAAATGTCTACAGACCAACCCCTATAGTAGATAAGCTTGCAGTCTGGGAAGAAATCAATGCTTTCATTAAAACACTGCCCATAGAAATCATCATTATAGGAGGGGATTTTAATGTTATCTCGAGTAAGGAAGAAAAACAGGGAGGGAGCATTCAAGTAAGCAAATCAATGGAAGACTTTAAAGGTTGGATCTAGAAGGACTCTCTGATGGATATTAAAACAAAAAATGGTATATTTACCTGGAATAATAGAAGAAAAGGATTCTGCTACATAGCAAAGTGTTTGGATAGATTTCTCCTCAAAGGAGAGCTCAATCTAGACAAAATGATTACTGCGGAAATCCTACCTATGGCTGGCTCTGATCACTTCCTAGTGAAGATAGAATTCAAATAATAGACTAAACCCAACAGGAACCCTTTCAAATGCGAGAAAATGTGGTTTCAGGATAAGTCTTTTATGGATCATGTCAAAGAATGGTGGCAGGAAGAACAGTTCGAAGGTTCTACAATGTATTGCCTGGTTTCAAAATTGAAAAGTGTTAAAGAGAAAATACTAAAATGGAACAACCAACACTTTAAAAATATTTTCAAAGAGAAATTAGAAATAGAAGAAAAATTAAATAAATTAAATAAAGAAATCATTAAAAAAGGAATGACTAATGAATCCTTTATGCTAGAAAAAGAATATTCACTTAAACATGAAGAAATCTTAGCAAAAGAAGAAATATTTTGGAGGTAGAAATCCAGGGAGAAATGGCTCCTAGAAGGGGATCGAAACACTAAATTTTTTCATAACAACACACTGTCTAATAGAAATCATATAAACATATCAAAAATCAAGATTTCTGAGGGGGAGCAAACCGAAAACCTAGTAGAAATTGCGGAAATCCTAACTAAACACTTTAGTAACATTTTTAACAATTATGAATTTTGTAATAAACCAGCCCAAGAAGAAATGTTAAAATACAGGCCAAAGCTGATTACGAAAGAGGATAATAAATTCCTCTCAGAACCCTTCACCCTTCAAGAGGTAAAAACTGCACTCTTCAGTATGAATCCAGATAAATCCCCAAGTTTGGATGGCTTTCAAATAATCTTCTTTCAACAATGTAGGGACATCCTCGGAGAAGAATTATGGAAAGCCTTCGAAGCCACACGCAATGGTGGCACCATCCTAACCGAAATTAACCATACCTTCTTAACTCTTATCCCTAAGAATAGCAATAGTCTGGCGCCTGGAGATTTTAGACCTATTGCATTATGCAACCCCATTTACAAGGTTTTTCTAAAATATTAGCCAACTGCCTCAAGAGATTCCTTCCCAAACTTACATCGGAAGAACAAACTGGTTTTGTTCCTAGAAGATCTATCTTAGACGGTATTACAATTATACAAGAAACTATACATTCAGCAATTAAAAACAAGGAAGCTTGCATGTTCCTTAAACTGGATATCCAAAATGCTTATGACAAGGTAGATTGGAGATTTCTCTCCAAAACACTTGAAGCTTTTGGCTTCTCAAAACAATGGATTAACATTATTTATCAATGCATCTCGACTCCCAAAATTTCAATTCTTGTTAATGGTACCCTGGAAGGTTTCTTCAATATTTCTAGGGGCATCAGGCAAGGTGATCCTATATCACCCTTTTTGTTCATTATAATGGCCGAAGCCTTTGGTAGAGCAATAAAAAAATTGCAATCGGAAGCTAAGATTAAAGGGGTAAGAGTCACTAATGAAGTCGAGAACATGACTCATCAACAATTCACTGATGATACCATTCTTTCCAGAATCAGCTCTCTCCAAGAGGAAAATCATTTCAAAAACATTTTAGACACATATACTAAAGCCTTAGGACAAATAATTAATGTTGAGAAATCATAAATCTTTTTTCTCAATACAGAAGAGGAAGTAGAAGACCAAATTTGTAATAAACTAGGCTTCAAAAAAGGAAAGCTTCCATTCAAATATCTAGGGATATACCTAGATAAAAATGATTATTCGAATCCAAGTTGGGAACATATTCTTAAAAAATTGATAATCAAATAGAATCATGGAAAGGTAGGTGGTTAACAAAGGCTGGCAGGATGACCAAGATCAAAGTTGTCCTATCAGCCATACCTATTTATCAACTCTCCTGCTCTCATCTCCCTAAAAATATCAACTCTAAATTAGAAAGCAAACTTCATGACTTCTTTTGGAATGGATTGGAGGAAAAGAAAAAAGCAACCTTGATCAACTAGTGTAAAATCTGTAAACCCAAAGAATATGGTGGACTGGGGATCAAAAATCTTGAATGGCAAAATGAAGCCCTAGGGGCGAAGCAAGTTTGGAGACTATATCTTGAAAGCGACAGAAAATGGGCTAAAATCCTTTATAATAAATACCTTAATCCTTTAGACAAAACCTCATTATTTAGAATTAAAAACCCCCCAAAAGGCTCTGCAGGGTGGAACTTCATGGTTAACAGTAGAAACCTGATCACCAAATATTTAACATGGGATCTAGGGAATGGTGATGAAGCTCTATTATGGGAAGACTCATGGAATGGTTTTCCCCCACTTATTTATCAGGACTTTTCACCTGAAACCATCGCGTTCCTTAAGACCTCCCAAGGAATAAAGGTGAAAGATTACATAGAAGAATCAAATTCAGCTCCAAATATTAAATGGAAGTGGAAACCATTACCAGAAAACGGAATCACCTTGTTAGATAAGGAGAAATTGGAAGACATCCTTAAAAATCGTATAACTCCAATTCGAGATAGAGAGGATAAACTTATTTGGGCAACATCAAAGGATGGGATTTATAAAGTAAAGGAAGGGTATAGAATGATCGCAAATTCACTAAAATGGGAAATCAATACCCTCCCTTTGGACCTATGTTGGGATCCTGCTGGTCTCCCCAAAGCAGGAATGTTCCTTTGGGCAGCAATGCAAAAAAGAATATTAACTGCAGATAGAAACAAGAAGATGGGATTTGAAGGACCATCAAGATGCATTCTATGCAAAGAAGTAGAAGAAAATGCAGAACACCTTTTATATACATGTAAACTAGCACAAGAATGTTGGAGATGGCTTCAAAGAAAACTTAATTGGACCTCTCCATTAGCCAACAATCACTTATTAGGATGGCCTAAAGATTCCTTAAAAAAGATCTACGAGAAACTTTGGAATATTTCACCAGCTATAGCCTTATGGGAAATTTGGAAAGAATGAAATCGTAGGCTATTTGAAAACCAAAACCTTTCTGAACAATCTCTCCACTCAAAAATAGAAGTGGCAATCTCTGAAGTGATGAACAGTGATCTTAGGAAGAGACCCAGAGAAGAAGGATCCTTTTTAGAATGGGATGCTGAAATCAAAAAAAGATGGCCATTATTAATAAACCCACCGCTCTACTACAAAAAGAAGGATAACCTCGCTAGACTTAACTATAAATGGGAACCCCCTCCACTTGGATGGAAAAGATTAAATTTCGACAGAGCCTCAAGAGGGAATCTTGGTAAAGCTGGAATAGGATGTATTATTAGAGATGAGTGTGGGAATTGGTTAGTTGAAAGATCCAAATCTTTGGAAAAGGTGACCAATAATATGGCAGAGCTGGAAGCTGTTGAAGAAGGCATTAATCTTAGTATTAAACTCAAAATTTAAAAAACTTATGATTGAAGCGGATTCCCAAATTATTATCAATGCCCTCAGAAAGGGAGTCACCCCTAATTGGGTTTTAAATTCCAAACTAGAACACATCATCAAATCACTCTCTGTATTTAAAGAGACTAGATTTTCGCATATATTCAGAGAAGGCAATAAGGAAGCAGATAAATTAGCTAATTTGGTTGCTGATGGTAATAACTCCTTAACTTATCATCATATCGATAATTAAAACACATGGAAGAACTCTTCATTATTGAATCACACTTCTGCGTGTAAAGTGATTTAGAAGAATTGGGTAGTGTACCAAATATTTATTAAAATCTCAATTTCACACAACTGATACCTCCATGATGAAATCGAGAGGAAACTTAGATCATTAGGTTGTCATCGTAATCATTTCACATCTAGAGTGTTCTCTCATCACTATCTATACATGTCTTTTGAGGCCCCTTTACCACTTCATATCGAAAAGTGATTTATTCGGACTATGTAATAGGTTTAGGTCTGGCTTCCACTAAATGGATGCCAACATTTGCCTGTATCATGCATTTAAGAATCACATTATGGCCTTTTGTGGGTCGATAACACCAGAACGGTAGAATAGGCTCCTTCGGCCTATTGATGACATGACTAGGGTAGTGGTTAGTCAGGAAATAGGTGAAGGAATTTTCAACTACACATACTCTTGGAGGACCAATAGTGATGTTGTTGGGATTTGGGTGGGATGTTTAGCCAGGGCGGATGTGGAGAAGTGGGATATCATCAGATTAACTTACAATATTTTCAACCCTTGCTGGCTAGTAGGCTTGGAGATAGCAGTAGCTAACATAGACGCCAGGCTTTGTATCCCCCTCCTTGAGTATTATATGAAATTTGATGTAAACAACCAAGAGATTGGGAGTAGTCCAAGGCGTCCCTGTTTGGTAGTTAGAGATAATGTCCAATTCTTCGGTGAATGGCCAAAAATGGAAATGAGTATTAATTTCCTTGTAAGATGGAGGGGAATTGTTGTAGATCCGGATAGAAATTGGTTAACTGATTATTTGAGGGCATATGATGCTTACATCCAGTCGGATGTAGACTTTACAGATTTGGAAGAAGTGGAGTTTAGCTTGCCCAACTATGATAAAACCAACAGGGGAAGGACAACCTTCAAATTCCCTCCAAGTTCAAAGGTTTCATCATTTCAAGAAGCTTCAGAAATTGTAATGGTCTTTAAAAGATCCTAATAACCATAAGTAATGTGGGTCTCTGTGATAACGACACAAAATTTTAAATATAGGTCATTTTTTAGGTTCTTTCGACCCTAAATTTTGGAACTATAAGTACTTAGCAGTAAGGTCTTTTAGTAATCTTTATCGATTATAGTTAAGTAAATCTGTTGCATGCAAGACAAAATGTAATTGAGACCCCTCTTATACTTATAGGCACATTTTGCAAATGTAAATATCGAATCTTATAATAAAGATAATTATTATACAACTAATATTTTGCCTCATTCACTAGTATCGATGGCATTTTTTAAAACGTGGTATTTATCGGATCTTCTTATCACATGGAAAGCAGGAATTTAGGATTAATTTCTTGCAAATCTTCCTGGTTTGGCATAAATTAGTTGATCCTTTTGTGAATGCTCTCGAATCGATGTATAGGAATGTGTATAAAGTTTACCCCTTCCACCTTCATCAGGTATTTTGAGGGACTGTTCTTAACAATTTCTGCAGTGGTTTGCTCCCCCTGATAGAAGTGTAAATGGAATTTTTTTTTTGTGTAACCATTTCTTCGAATGATGAATAGATTAGGCAATAATAATGATATAGATTATGAATCATAACAACATAATTTAATCTCAAATTAAATTCTCAACAACTTGAAATTTAGTAAAGATAAGGAGAGTTATTTAATTTAAAATACAATATTAATGCAAACCACTAAAAATAAATTATCCTTATTAGCACTTTATGGATTGGGACATCTTGCTCTATCATTAAGAATTTGATGGTTTTATTTATTTGACTGACCCCTAATGTTTGAAGTGATTATGGTGTTATGAATGCAAAGATAAGATTTAGATTTCCTTTTATCCTCAAACAGGTATGATTGAAATAGACTAGAAATTTGATCTACAAGAATGTAATTAACTGGGGTATGCCCCTTTTATGTATGTATAATATAGGACTTCGGTCCCGGGCAAGACTGGAGGTTTTCTTTCCCCATTCTTTCCTACCAGTGCCCATTAGAATAGAGGACAACTTGTAATTTAGTTTTATTTAATAAAAAGTAATCCTGGCTACAACCGTTTATCGATCAAAATAAATAAATAAAAATTGATAAGTTATAGTATAAAAGTTTATTTCTTATTTAATTTAATTATTCTTTTATCAATAGAAGCAAAAAAAGACATGTTTTTAAATTAATGAAAATAATTATTAAAAAAAAATTAAAAATAATAATATTCAAATAAAATAGGAAAAATATAAATGCAATGATAATATCTTCACATTTAAAGAAAATAAATTATAATAATATTTTCAAGACTTTAAATAGTGGATTTAAGATTTTTTTTTTTAAACTCTCTTGTATTTAATTAATTTAAACAAATTTAAATTTACGATTGTATTGAAAATTAAATAAATATTTTCTTGATATACAAATTTTCCCTCTCTTTGATAATAAATAAAATAATCAAAATAAAGTATATTTTTTATATATCAAATTTAAAATAAACAATAATAAGATATCTAAATTTCTAGGATACTAAATAAAATAGATTTGTATTAATTAAAAAATAATAATTTTAATTTTGACAATAATTTTTTTATTAAAAAAATAATTAAAATTGTCGATACAAATCATCTATTTTTTAAATAGAAATACAAAAAATAGAATAAATACTAATATAGAACTCATAAATCTCTAAAATAATAAATCATCTATTCATTTAGTATTTTAAATTTGCCTAAAAACTATACATAAATCTTGTATGTGTTGAACTTATGCCTATAAATATAGAGTCAGCAAAGAACCACAAATATGAGAAGACTCGCATACTTAAAGATATTTTGATATATTCATATGAATGAAGTTCAGATTAGATTTTCAATTGTCATTATTTTGTTAGTTGTATATTGTATAGTGTTAAGTATTAATTATCCATTCAATATACTGATCATTGTCTTTCTTCATTTTTCTATAGTAAATGTTTGCATTTATTGTTTCAAAGTAGAGGAGGTACAGACACAAAAAGGTATGTCTTTGTCATTCAATAATTTGACCAACTATTTATTATGTTATTTCAATGATGTCCTCTATGTGTTATGGAGTATTTACGTATTTATTATCCAATGCTCTCATATTTCTCTTTGTTCAACTCTTATTTTGTGTAATTATTTTGATATTGTACTATTTCCAATAAAGTCCTTCAATATTTTTGTTGGTGTGAAAATAGCATTTGAGATCTCTTAATTGGTACACTTAGACTAGGCAATCCCTATTTCAGGGTATAGTGTACGTTTGTTACTTTATTCTCTATCTTTTACTTTTAGGTTATGGCAAACAATCAACTACCTCAACCAATTATAGACATTTCAAGTGATGAATATGATAAAGATGTCCCAACAATGATTGAAATGTCAACATCTATGAATCAGAGGGGAAATGACCAAAATAATATTATGAATTTGTCAAATAGTCTTCTAGCAACTTGTGTTGAGATATGTGTCAATGCCATTCAAATAAGTGAGAATGTAAATAATGTTCAACACATAGAAATTACTACTATATGAGAAGCATTGTGCCAATTCCACATTACATGTGAGGAACTAGAATTATTTTATGATCTCTTGTAGGAGTTAGCTTATGATAAGTACTACAACATGGGCAATACATCAAAACTTAAATTTGCATCTTGCAAGCTTTTCTCATGAATCTAATGCCATCAAAGTATGCATAAATGGTTTAGTGTTTTTCAATAAAGTTCGTAGTTTGTTGGATGTTACAAATAAGTGAACTTTCACAATAGTCTAATTTCTTTTGAGTGCTTCCCCTTTCTCCTTTAATTCAAGATTCCTTTACTATATTCCAAATTTGACTTTGCCTTGTACAAGGTTTCAAGGTCCCTTGCAAAGAATATATATATATATATATATATATATATATATATATATATATATATATATATACATATATATATATATATATATATATATATATATATATATACATACATATATATATATACATACATATATATATATACATACATATATATATGTATATATATATATATACATACATATATGTATATGTATATACATATACATATATGTATATATATACATATACATACATATATGTATATCTATATAGATATACATACATATATGTATATCTATATATATATACATACATATATGTATATCTATATATATATACATACATATATGTATATCTATATATATATACATACATATATGTATGTATATATATATAGATATACATACATACATATATATATATATATGTACATATGTATGTACATATATATGTACATACATATGTACATACATATGTATGTACATATGTATGTACATACATATGTACATACATATATATGTACATACATATGTACATACATATATATGTACATATATATATATATATATACATATATACATATATATATATATGTATATATATATATATATATATATATATATATATATATATATATATATATATATATATATATATATATATATATATATATATATATATATATATATATATATATATTATGATGAGTCAATATAGCTAGCATGCTTCTACTAATAATATACACACGTAGATTTATAAAAATTAGAATATTTGCATTCAAATATTGCTCGAAATCTTTTACAATATTCAATTTGAGATATTTCAAAAAGGTTTGTCATTGCTCAACAACTATGTTTTAATGGATGAATATTATTGAAACTATAGACAAATAAAGAATCTTTATTTGAAAATTTTAAATGATTCAAACAATAAGCATACATAATAGTTCTTAACTTATCTAAGAGTTGTAGTCGGGATGTGTTTAAATAATTTAAATGCAATCATCATCTTCTCATTATGATTAGTAAAGAAATGATTTTTTGCCCCTTATTCCCATTGTTTAATACATGTTTTGAATTTGGAAAATAGTCTTAATTTCACAAGACAATTTCTTCAATTTTGCATTGTTCTCCTATGTATGTAGGAATGGTTTGTTCTTACACACTAGTAAGGGTTCCCATACTATTTTTCTAATCTCCCTAAGAAATTTTGTCAAACAGTCCTCAATTTCTCCAAACTGAGAAAAGAAACCCTTGAAGGATTCAGTGGTGGTATCCAAGCTCAAGTTCATGACAAAAATATTTTGAAGCGTAGGGTCGGCATCTATGATATCTTGCACTTGCTCTACAATGTCCTTGTGCTTTGCAAAGGAATTTGTGAGGATATACAAAAGTTTCTCCCGTGTGAAGCCCCCACATCATTTGGCAAGTAGTGTTGTTGGGTGGATATTTTGCAACCGACAGTTTTGGGTAAAAATTCAGTAGCAAAATAGGATGACCAGCCACAACGTGTGAGATAGAGTCTCTCCTACCTTAAAGGGAAGGCTCCCCCTTCTCACAGTTCCCTGGATCAACTCAAGGTAAGCAAGAAGTCGAGAGATTTCATAAACAGGGTGTTACTAATATCCTTTCTTCTTAACTTTCAAAAAAGGATCCACTTACTTGTATAGTGAATAATGGGGAAGGTAAATCTCTAACTACACTTCTATCAAGAGCTGGAAACAATGATATAGATAAACTTTAACTAACTCAAAGGCTAGCCAAAATGTACCAATTTGGCTCTAAGTTCGATCGTACTTTAATATGGTAAGAACTTTACAATTAGGGCACAAAGACTCCCAAAAGTAAGAACAATCTAACTATTTTGCGAATTAAGACAAAAATACAAGCTATAGACAAAGCTTCTAGCTATGGATTTTCACAATTGTTCCTAGTCAAAGCTCAGACTTCAATTGTTTCTTAACTCTTTTCAATTCAATTCACTAGAACAATTACCAATAACACAAGACGATATGAATCAAAGACAACTTGGATGAATCATAGACAAAGCTTACAATTCACAAAAATAACAATCTCACTTAATCAAATTTAAGTCTTAAATGCTCCTTTGTATTCACTTTCTCTCAAAATAGTGCTTACATAAACAAAGTTATGCTGACACAATTTCTCCAGAGTTTTCTTGCATAAAGATAATGATAATTTTTACAATGAGGGGCCCTCCTTTATATAGGCACAGGAGTTGAGAAAAAGGTGGAGGAAAAAGTGGCAGTAACTCAACCAACTTTGACTTAGTCTAACTACACGAGAAAAAATAGGGTTACATGCAACTACACATGCAACGTGCATTACATCTTTACATGCACGTAACTCACATTACATTTAATTAAACATCTTCATGCAATGCATCCTCTTCAATTACAAACATGGAAGAAGAAGAAGAAGAAGAGAGATGGAAGAGAATTGAAACAATCCTAGGGATTATTCTAAAGGGCCTTGTACTTGACAATGCAATCCTGGATGATCACAGGATTGGGAGTTCCTGTATTTTGTACTGCTGCAATCACCTTCATAACCATGGTGTTGTGTCTTTTTGTAACCTCTGACTTTGATGAATTGTCTATTTTCATGTGGAAACTTGATGTGATCTAGCTTTTCTTGTTCAAGTTGTCACGAATTCTCTTTTGTAGATTGGCACATTCTAGATTCTCTGACACTTTGAAAACCTTCTTGACGATGTCTAGATGTAAACTCAGAATAACTTTCCATCAGCACCTTTAAATTTTTTTTTTTGAAGTAAAGTGCTTGGCGCATGGGGAATGCGTGCAAATGAAGATTGCTAGTTTTCAAAAAGTGACTTGGGCTTTCAAGATGTCATTGCATGGAAAATGAATTACATGTAAATGCAACATGCAACAAGGGATAAAGGATGAGATGGAAACCATGGAAAGATGTAGAAACATGTATTTTCTTATGGAGGCGCGAATGCATATGTAGATGCGAGAATGAAAATGGAAGCGAAAAATGGGATTATATGCATGTGCAGATGGTGAATGAGATGGAAAACATGTAATCGCATTTGTCGAATGAGATGCGAAGTGTTGTGGCATGGAAAATGGAAGTGGAATGTGATGATGCTTTCACACGAAATTGAAAGTGGAGTGAAGTGAAACACGCTCAAGTTCTTGGGAAAGAACTTGCAATTTCTTCCAAATGGAGAAAAAATTGAAATGAAAACAAGCAAGACACAAAAACAAGCACATGCCTTTGGCAAAAGACTCAAACATGTCAACAAGGAAGCCACTTCAACATGCAAATTTGAATTTGGAGTTTGGGGAAATTCCAAAAATGTGAAAATGAGAGTTTTCATCCTTTTTAAAGGCAAAATGCATTTTTCATGGCATATATATGGACAAATGACAATCATCAAGCAATAATATGCATGGAAATAGCAAGATAAGCATGAATTAATGAGCAAGTTAGAAAGATTCCACTTACATGAAGACTAAGTGTCAAAAATGAAGGAGAAAGAGCCAAAATAGTAAGTTTTATAAACTTAAGACCAATTCTCCCTTAAATCCAAATTTTCAAACAACCTTTTGACTTTTTCTGCACTTGCATGTAATGGAAATTCAATGGTTGAATTTGACATGAGAAGGCCAAAAATGTGGTCTCTAAAGACAATATCATGCATTTAAAACTCAAAAAAAATCCCTCTTGATCAATGGTATGGGTTGGAAATGCATTTTTTTGAGTTTTTCGAACAAAAACATGACTTTTTTTTGCAAAAATCTGGGCCGTTTTTTGCAAAAACCTGGCCAATAAATGCATGTTTTTGAGTCATTTTTGACTTATGAATGCAAAAATGACTTCCCCAAATGCATATACATGGATCAAAATGCAAAAAAGTGGCTTCAAAATGCACAAAAGTGGATTTACACCCCAATTTTTGCGGGCATTTTAAGCAAAAACGTGATTCATCATGAAAGTTTCAAAAATGTTTTTGAGGCAAATGAATCCATTTTAGAAGCAAGGAAACTCATTGCCATGCAAAAACGTCTCAAATGGAACAAATCCCATGCAAATTCATTGAGTAAAACTCAAGTTATGAGCAAAAATGAAGGAATTTGGAGTTTTTTAACAAAAATGTGCCCTAGATTTGGACTCCCAAAAACATTTTTCAGCATATTAAACTCATTTTTTATGGAAGCAAAATGATCACCAAGCAAAAACGCCTTGAATGCAAGAGATTTCATTCAAATCCATAGAGAAAATCTTGAATTATGGCCAAAATTGGATTCTTGGGTAGCAAGAACACATTTCCTTCTCAAAATCGGACATTTTCATGGTCATTTCATATTTTAAAACATGTCTTCATGTAAAATCGGATCTTTTGAGGTCAATTACATGTTTTAAAATGTCTTTATGCATAATCTCACTTTTTGAAGTGCATTGCATATTTTAAAATGTGTTGATAGGCAAAATCAGACCTTTTGAGGCCACTTACATGTTTTAAAACATGTCTCACCTTTTTGATGCATAAGCACAAAAACTCTACTTTTCGTGTAATTGCAACAAAAAGGTCCACTTTCATAAGCTTTTGATGTAATGGCATGAAAAGTATACTCAAAAGTGAGCTTTATATGTAATAACATGAAAAATTTCTACTTTTCATAGTTATAGGATGTGAACTTTTGCTTAATGCTACAACCTGTTTCATCTTGTTTCTATATCTTCCCAATAATCATCAAATAAATATGCATTAGTTGACCTTCCGAACAACTGACATCTCTAATTTGATCGATGCTTAAAGGATGCACTCCTATTTCATCCAATAATAGCAATATATTTGACGCCCATGAAATATGATTGTATATATACTTCGCTCATTTCATTTTTGAAGGTAGACGCTTCTTATCTCCATAACCCTTTTACTCAATATCTTGTTTTACAAAAATATATTGCTTATTTGTATGAAGCCTCTTTATGTTGTGTTTGCTAATCCCCTTTTCCTTCATTCTGTACATGACTCTCATTCCCTTTTTCTTATCTCTTATCTAATCACACCTTTGCTATTATTTCTATTATTATTTGTAATCTTTGATATGACTGACTCCTTCCTTCCTAACCTTCCTCTTCGACACTAATGAAACTCTCTTAGTTATTTTGACTCATATTATATCTTTGACCTGGCCTTGATTCCAATTGGTGGCATTGGTGATGCTTTCTGATGGGGGTCAGTGTGTGGTTTGTAATATCACAAGTTCAACTATCAAGCATTGAATACATTCTCAAACGATAAACACATAGTGTTCATTCTTTGGTGTCTTGAATGTTGGCTCTGCTGGTGATGTATATCGTATTCTTTCCTCTTCATGGCATCGTGGGTTCCTCTTGATGATGTAATCTTGCTAACACCTACTGTATCCTCTGTAGTTGTTGATTGTACCTGTTAATCTCCTCATAGGCGGCATACCCCTCATTGGCTAACTATGCCTCTTCTCTTTTCTCAGTGTTTATGCATGATATAGTGGTATGTCATAATAGAAATTGAACTTCCAAAACAAATATGAATCCTCCCTCAATTTCTCCATCATATTATATTGCCACATATTATCTTCCTTGTGACCGACGGTGTAAGGATAGCTCCATTTGTTTATGCTAATGATGTTCCATTTGCCCGTCATGGTAGCTCCATTGCTTTATACATGATTTTCATAGAGAATCGATTGTTTCAGTTTGGGATGCAAGCGTGATTCCACGGTGGTACTTGGTTCACCAAAACTCCCTCTTGTTTTTTTCTGATCACCCCTTCCATTCCAAAAACTCGTCTATTAATACCTTAATAATGTGACGGACATGCCTCTTAGTTTGCTTGTGACTTTTCATTTGAACTATTTTATATTTAATATTTGTTATTTATAATATGGATTAAAGTCCATAGCTATTTCATTTATTCTATTCATTTTGTAATTAGTTAAATATTTATTTTTCATATAAAATGTTTATGGTTGTTTAATTCTTGAATTTAAATTTATTAATTCCTTATCCATTTTATATTATATCTTTCTATTATTATTTAAGCATTAATAATAATAGAGAATAGTATTTATCAATTTGGTATAGAATAACAATAAATATTTTATTACTATTATTATTATTTTGTTATTACTATTTGTTCATTTATTTATTTACTATTATCTTTAATATTATTTATTAAATTCGATCTTAGGACTCGGGTCATTGCACTTTTGTTGCCACTGGATAGGGAAAGGGCATTTCTTATCAAAGTCGGCTTGATAAAGCTCCGAATTAAGGATGTTACCATCATCTTTAACTTGGAAATCCGAAGGGATCTCCAACATGTTAAGATTGATTATCTGCTATAGGGTTAATCTGCGGTAGTCCATCTTCATGATGTCAAGCTCTATCCTCATATCAATCTAGATGTCCTTACTGCGATAAACATAAGAATAAGCTCTTTTCATTTGAGAAATCAATTCTCGGCAGTCAAAGTCAATTCTGGTCTTGAACTTCTTTAAGGTGATTAACTGCAACTTTGCTTCCATGTTCTTTTCTTTAGGTACAAATTGATCGAATAGTTGCCAAAAGCCAAGGCTTTAGCTGAGATAATACCGAAACCAAGCCTATGCATAGCATGCAAATCACTCTGCATGTCCATGAGCTATCTAGCTAGCTCCATCAAGATGATTCAATTTATAGCATACCTAAGTAAGGTATACAACTCTCCTTTGAAATATCCAACTCTCAAGTATGTAAAAGTTGGAAACTGAATGAAAATACAGCTGTATTGGTTCACCTTCTTCCATGCCAGATCAGGTACTCTTTTGATAGATAACTATTTATTGAACAAGCACCAAAAATGTCCAAAGAAGGCATCTTGATTTCTTCAGTAATGAAATTTACTATTTGCCAAAGTGATTTGGTCATAGTAATCCCAAATAGGAACTTGAAGACGATCTCCCTTGATTGAGAGGCCAAAGAAAGATCCCATCGTAGCAGCAATCTAAACAAGGTAAGAGTTCTTGTAGAAAGGCACTGAAGTTCCCACATTGAGTATCTACTGACAAAGTGCAGTGCTGATGATCTCTCTCCAAAAAATGTGTTCTTTATTCTCCATGATTTGAAACATGAACTTATACATCCATGGCTCAAAATCAATAGAATCTTTGAGACCACAAATTGTGCTGAGAAGGATGATGAGATCCTTATATTCTTGTTTGAAGTTAGACCGATGAACAATCTTTGGCCATCTTGAGAAATTGTTTCTTTTATTGTCTAACCAGTATTGGCAATTGACATATTTCTAATAATCACCTTTCTTCTCATTCCAGCGTGACAAAGATGATTCCTTGGTTAGATCGACACATTCTTCTTTATGTGGTACCTTGATGATTTGATCAATGACCTCAAGATCAAGGCCAATGATAACCTTGTCATCAACATCCTTGATAGTCTTTGTCTTTGGAGTAAAACATCGTACAGATTTGAGGATGAAATCAAGTTCTATGGTCGCCATAGGGAATGTAGACACCAACTGAATGTTATTTCTTTTGATATGCTTCATTTTGTGGCCAACTGGAGTTTCAACTCTCTACAAAAAATCAGCCACATCCACATGATCAATCTTTGTGTCCATCACATTATCAAGAATAGATGACTGATAAGGGAGTTGCATGAGCCAATTCTTTATCATATTAACATTTCACTTTGCCTTAGGATTTTGATGGTGAGAACATTTCTTGTGCTTGTACTACAACACAAAAATTCCAAAACATAAATACATCATCAGATGGAATTTTCATACAAGATTCGTGATCAACAAAGATTTGGAAACAAATTGGAGACTTGGTAGATCCAATGAAATGATCTCAAAAAATAAATCATATGCATATGCAATGGATGAAAATGAAATGAATGAAATGCGGAATGAAGTGTTATGAAGGTGGAAACATGGAAGATGGAATGAGATGGAATGAAATGAGAATGTGTGAGGGTGAAATGCATGAGAATGCGTGCAAATGAATATTGTTGATTTTCAAACGTGACGTAGGGTTTTCAAGGCATTATTGCATGAAAAATGAATACATGTAAGTGCAACATGTATTGGGAGATGGAAAGGTGAGATGAGAAGCAAATGAGGATGGAGGATGCACTTTACATGAAAGTGTGAATGGAGGATTAGATGGAAAGCATAGAAAAATGTGAAAACATGTATTTGCTCATGAAGTCCCAAATGCACATAGGGAGAGGGAAATGGAAAATGGAAGAGGGATAATGAGCTTTATAGTCACTTTTAGTGAAAAGATGAAGTCAAAGCACATGAAAGAGGAAAATGACATCTTTTTGACTTTTCAAAAAGTGACTTTAAATCAAAATCGAACCTTTTAGATGCTATTACATGTAAGGCATTTTGTGTAATCGTGTCATGTGAATGGATGTGAAAAGTGAGATGAGTGAAAATGGAAACAGAAAATGAGATTACATGCATGTGCAGATGGTAAATGAGATGGAAAACATGTAATCGCATTCATCGAATGAGATGTGAGATGTTGTTGCATGGAAATAGAATGTGGAACATAATGATACTTTCGCATGAAGTGAAGCAACAACAAGTTCTTGGGAAAGAAATTGTGACTTCTCGAAAGTGAAGAAAACTGGCAAGCAAGCATAAAACACAAAAACACAAAGAAAAATGTACCTTTGGAAAGTGACTCAAACATGTCAAGATGCAAAACACTTCAACCCTCAAATTTGAAACTAGAACTTGGGAAAGAACCAAAAACATGAAATGAACAAATTCTTCATTTTTAAAGGAAAAATGCACTTTCCATGGCATAGATTTCAACAAGTGGCAATCATCAAGCAATTATGTGGATAAAATCAGCAAGATAAGCACAAATTAAGTAGCAAGAAAGAAGAAGTCCACTTACATGAAGATTAAGTGCCAAAAATGAAGGAGAAAGATGCTCCAATGTTGAAAAATTCTCCAAAAATGCTAAGACTTTTCTAAATTTGCAAATTCGAATGGGAGAGGATAGCAAACAAGGCGTTTTGTATGCTAGATGCCAAAACGTACCATAAAAATGCTCCAAGATCAAAAATTTTAGATATGCATTCTTATGGGACATTTTTGGAAAAAAAACATGTTTCACCAAGGAGCATGAGAAAATCGATATGGTGTTTAAACATCAAATCATGCACCAACATGCAATGCAGCCACCAAATAAGAACAAGTCAATTCATATGGGAGCAAAAATGTTGATAAAAAATGAATGTATTTGGAGTTTTCTTCAAAAACGTGCCTTAGAATAGAGCTTCCAAAAATGATTTTGAGTATAGTAAATCCATCCTTGATGCAAGAAAACTCATTGCCAAGAAAAAATGCCTTCAATGGAGAAGATCCCATGCAAATGCATCAAGAAAATCTCCCTTAATGATCAAAATCGGGTTCTTGGAAGGCAAACACTTGCATTTCTTAAATATCAAACTTTTTGAAGGGCAATACACATTTAAAAACATGTTCTAGTTAAAATCGGACCTTTTTGGGTGCATAGCATGTTTTTAAAAATATTTCAACAAGGCAAATCAAACCTTTTAGGGTCAATAACATGATTTAAAATGTGCAAGTGATCAAAATCGCACCTTTGGGAGGGCAATGCACATTCTAAGTTACATCTCACATTTTGGATGCAAAGACATAAAAACTTACCTTTTGATGCAATGACATCAAAAAGGTCCACTTTTGATAGTTATTTGATGTAATGACATCAAAAAGATCTACTTTTGTTTACAACTTGAACTTTATATGCAGTGGCATGTAAAATGTCCACTTTCGATGGATTTTACACAATGTTACACTAGTACATGAGTACTTCGGGACGCCCGAACGTAGGGAAAATGGACCTCATTTTTGGGACGACAGGGGGCGGCCAAGGGATAGTGGCAAGGGGAGGGCAGGCCAAAGAGGGGTGTTGTATAGTATACATATAGAACTTGAAATGTTAGTTATGAAATGATGTTTTAATAGCTCACCAGAACATACCAAATTAAAATACTTGAACATAGCAAAATTGCAACATGAATTAGAACCATTGACATTCAACATAGTAATGTATTACAAACCCAATAGTAACATTCAAAAATCAAAAATCAAATAGAAATTCAAATACACAACCCATTGGCAGCATGGTTGTAGAATGATGAAGGTGGGGGTGCTTGGGTACTCAAGTACCTGGTACGGGGACATATCGAGGATGGATACTTCAAGGTTTGGGAGAGGGGTGTGAGTCTCTAGGTTACATTGATTTTACATGTAATTGCATATAAATTGTCCACTTTTGATAACTTAAAGTCATTTAATCAACTTAATTTCATAAAAATGTTACTAAATGGGACAAACAATATTTATATATCATACTTAAAAATACAACACATAAATATCATTTATAGAGTAACATTTAAATGACTATATGATTTAAAAATCAAAAAATTAATCTGAAAGTTATATAGTCACTTTAAGTGAAAAATCAAAAAGTAACTCAACTTAAAATTATAAAATAAAGTGCACTATAGTCACTTTAAGTGAAAAATTTAAAGACAGAGTAACTTAAAAACATAACAAAAGTGAATTTAAGTTATATTTTTCAAAAAGTGAAAGTCAAATTAAAAAAATAACATGATATTTTTAATTTGTGTTTGTTGCACCAAAAAGGTCCACTTTTGAGGCACTAAAACGACCATAACTCTTGATTGACAACTCTGATTGAGAGACTGAATCAAAGGGAAAAGCGAAAGGCATGACATAAGCAAAACCAAAGGACTAAAAACCAACAAACATGAACTCAAATGCAAAGAAAAGAAAGATAAAGGCATCAAAAATCAAGCAAAGGCTCGATAGTAAACAAAACAAAAAAGACTTGACGAAAGCCTTCAGTAAAATAACTTGATATACAAATTGAAGTCAATTGATCGAGCAACATAAACAATTGAATATCAAATTAAACTTAGAGAGACACAAAATACCTTGAAAAAGTTTCGTGTTGTTACCAACATTTTGTGGTGACAAAATGCAAGACAACAAGTTGTAACATCTCAATGACTCAATGCACATCTGAAAGATTGCAGGACGAGTGCGTGAAGCACAGACATCTCCGTATAACACACTTGTCCCACATTGACAATGCTACATGGTCAAGAATCTTTGTAAAAAAAGAAAACAAGATGGAGGCACATGCAACTTTACATTAAATTTGAGATTTTACTAAAATAGGAGAATTCTATAATGGTGAATTAAACTAGGCACAATGTTAAGATACTAAATTTTGAAAAAGAAAGATCATTGCTTGAGTTTCTTGAGAGTGGGCCCTCCTTAATGTTCATGTAGAAATGATCTACTACGCTACTCCTTTACAAATATCTCTATATTATCATATTCTTCAACAAAATTTCATCATCATTTGTTAGAATTTCTGCATTCTAACTATGCACAAATGAATTCACTTAGTCAACAATGCTTTAAAGTTTGTCGAGTCATACATGGCCAAAAGAAAATTCAACTTGAAATTGCAAAAGATATAATGAAAGTGAGAAACCAAATCTCTCGAGAAGAAAATTATTTAGGAATGACTTGAATTCAAGAAAGTTATATAGAAACAAAAAATTGGCATACCTACTGAGTGCGACAATGAACTATGTCCTAAAGTTTTGAATTTGCACTTCTAGCCATGGGCGTGTTCCTAAACGGAGTAGCATTCTTCTCAAGCATTTCATGATCCAAGACTCATTTGAGTCAAAAGAAGACAAATAAAATAACAAATCAACATTGCATAATCAAGATGACTATTCCCAAAATATATGCTTTATTACATTTATTGGTAATAGAATGATTAAATAATCTTAATGCTAGATTAAGCAATAAAGGAAAGCATGGATAAAAAAATTATACATACAAACAATACTCATCTGTTTGCGGTCAAGAATCCATTAGAAAGATGCCCTCCTTGTAGAACGTTGAACCCCTTTACATTAGGCGACAAATTAGGGAATAAAGATTTGATCTCTACCTATTAGAGTATCACAAAAGAAATCTACACAAATGAATGCTCAAATATAAATTGGCTAAATGGCATGTACAAAGTGATGTGCAAGTAGGAAAATTAGGTACCTTGGCAAGAGGACAACCTCTGTCTTTCAAAAATACAACAAGTTAACAAATTTCCATAAAATTTGCGTAAGCTGCTATACAAGTTGTATGTAAGAATATCATAACTTGCTCCAGGAAGTGTACACATTTGGTGAGAATTTTATCTTTGACACAAGTAGAAATTGTTAGCATAGAAATTACAAAGAAATACACAAAGACAATTTTCAAGATATCTTCAAAGTGGATGCTCGTCTATGTCTATGTCCATGTGACAATGTCCAACCCCTCAATGCTAGGCAATAGTTCAGGATGAATTGACGACAATGGCACAGTTGCGGGACGTCTATGTCGCTCACTTTCCTCCTATACAAATAGCATAAAACATAACAATGAAAAAAAGGTAGATTAATAGAAATGAGGTTAAGCTTATAAATTTAAATAGTAGGTGGGATGGAGATTTGGCCTTAACAGAGAAGATAAATAGTATAGCAACAAGAGAAGAACTTGACCTGTGGCAAGAATATGAAGCCATAGTACAAGAACAGATGATGTATGGAGGCTCGTGATCATGAAGCCTTAATAGATAATGAAATCAAGGTGAAGGAAATAGAAGATTAGGCACTTGGTCCAAATACTCAAAAATGGAAGTTTTCTAAAAGTGCATAAAAGTACCAATGTTGGGTAATCACAATAAATATTCTAAAATACTATATTTCTTGCATTTAATACTTGTATTCAAAACAAATAAATGCAACTAGAGATTCTTGGAAGAATGGATTCAATATAAAAAGATGTAGAACCTATTTGTCTCATTGCAATCATGAATATTGCGCTTGTCACCACCCATGTGGCACGTCCAACCCCTGAATCCTAGGCAATAGTTGAAGACAAGTTAAGGACAACATCATGGTTATGGGGTATTTGTGTGGCACGCTCTCCTCCTAGACAAATAGCAAAAAAAGAACAATGCAAAAAACCTAGAAGGATAGACATGAGGCTAATATAATAAATATAAACAAAAGCAATGATTATATTAAAAAAATAAGATATACACATAAACAAAGAATACAGATAACCGACAACCAAAGAGGGTATAAGAAACCCAAGAACTCCTATGCTCCCTACTATAAAATCCTGCACACACAAGAAAAAAGAAAAAATCCCTGGCACTGTTTTGGAGACTTGCCTCAGTCAAGTCCATGCTTTGGCCTTTCAAGTTCCTCATAAGCTAAATGGATAGTCAAGATAACAATATTGTAACAATGTAGAAAGATGACTGAAAAGACCATCAATTAATAACAAAAGTAAATATATTGTAAGGTAATGATAAAGAAACTATGATATGCTATCAAAATATAAAATCAAATGGTATAACTCACTCCCCTTGACAGTCACTAAGCAAACATCCAATGGAGTGGTGAAGATAAGGTGATTAACATGACGAAACTGTGTAGTCATGAATATCCAGAATTGATTTGGTAGTTCTCAAATATGCAAGAGTAACATAGAACATTCAAACTATATGCAGGAAAATGAAGAGAGGATGAAGAAGATCAAGTGAAGTGAAAATTTGAAGATTGATTCTCAATGCCAACAACAGATGGTTCAAGGTGTTTCATTGCAATGAAGACAGTTGTAACATCTCAATGATTCAATGCATGTCTGCAAGTTTGCAGGACAAGTGCATGAAGCATGAACATCTCTGTATCACACACATGTACCATGTCAACAATAATTCATGGTCAAGAATCTTTGCGAAAAAAGAAAAGGAAGATGGAGGGACATACAACCTTACATGAAATTTTGGGATTTTACTAAAATAGGAGAATTATATAATGGTCAATTAAACTAGGTACAATGTTAAGATACTAAATTTAGAAATAGAAAGACCATTGCCTGAGTTTCTTGAGAGTGGGCCCTCCTTGATGTTCATGTAGAAATGATCTGCTACACTACTTCTTTATGATTATCACTATATTATCATATTATTAAACAAAATTTCATCATCGTTCGTTAGAATTTCTACATTCTAACTAAGCACAAATGAATTCACATAGTGAACAATGCTTTTAAGTTTGTCAAGTCATTCATGGCCAAAAGAAAAATTCAACTTAAAATTGCAAAATACATAATGAAAGTGAGAACCTAAATCTCTCTAGAAGAAAATTATTTAGGAACTACTCGAAATCAAGAAAGTCATATAGAAATGAACAATTGTCATACCTACAGAGTGTGCAAATGCCTTATGTCCTAATGTTATGAATTTGCACTTCTAGCCATGGGCGTTTTCCTGAAGGGAATAGCATTTTTCTCAAGCTTTTCATGATCCAAGACTCACTTAACTCAAAAGAAGATGAATAAAATAACAAATCAACATTGCATAATCAAGATGACTATTCCTAAAATATACACTATATTACATTTATTGGTAATACAATGATTAAATAATCTTAATGCTAGATTCAGCAATAAAGAAAAGCATGGATTCAAAATTAATAGATACAACCAATACTCATCTCTTTGCAGTCCAGAATCCATAAGAAAGATGTCCTCCTTGTGGAACGCCGAACCCTTTCACGTCAGGTGACAATTTAGGGAACAGAGCATTGATCTCTACTTGTAAGAGTAATCATAAAAGAAATCTTCACCAATGAATGTTCAAATTTAAATTGGCTAAATGGCATGTACAAAGTAATGTGGAAGTAGAAAAATTAGGTACTGTTAGAAAGGTTAATCTTTCCTTGGATATATTAATTGGGATATTCCAAGGGTCCCTAAATATAGTTTGTCCTCTTGTACACATGTGGAGGACATGTCATTGTTTGTCCTTTATTCCACATGTAAGGACAACTCTTGTTTATTTCTTTATTTAGTTTATCCTCCTTAAGAGGATTGTGACACTTTGCACACACCTATTATGAATGTGGCATTCATAGAACTGGGAGTTACAAATGCAACTCCTCTCTCATCTCTATATAAGAGATGCTCCTCCTTCTTTCTTCTTCACTCTTAGCACTTGATGTTATTGTATTGAGCTACTTTTGCTCCAACACTCTCTCTCTCTCTTCTCTAGGCATTTGCCTTCATTCATAATACTCACAAGGGGTTTTCTTTGCTTTCCCCTTATAAATCCTTGTCTCCATTGTTGAACCATCTTGGTGTATGCTCTTGGAGTTTGCTTATCTTATGGTAACATTGTTTCACACTTAACTTACTTGGATTGTTTCTCATTCCTTGCTCAATATTATCATTTCTTACATGGTATAAGAGCTTAGCTATCTAATCCTTGTTTTAAGTTTTGTGTTGAAGGTTGCCATTCATTGGAGCACACCTTATTTGGAGATGTTATTGAGAGAAGAAGTTTGTGTTGTGGTTTTAGCTCATTTTAACATATCTTGTATATGCAGGTTTCATATTAATTTTTTACTAACCCTCTTTGGAAGGCTTGCCGCCAAAGGGTTTTCTTATAAAATTTCAATTTTTTTTCTTGTTTTGGAAGGCATGCCGCCAAAACAAGAAATATTACATGAGTTAAGTTTTCAATAAGTCTATAATTTTCTTACTCCTTTTAAATAAATTTTTTTTTTTCCTATATTGTTTTTCTTCATACTATAATCTATATTGGAGTGTTTAAATTTTTTTTTTTCATACTATACTATTATCATTTCTTCTATTATAATTTCCTTGCTACTGAAGCAAGGATTTACCTTGGGTAATCCTTCTTATATTTACTTGTCTTAATCGCGCGTAGCGCGAATCTTCTTTTTTAAAAATTTTTTGTGGGCGGTCGCACCACTCGTGTGCCACCCGCGATCAGCGCCATCGTGCGCCATTAGCGCCACCGTGCGCCATCAGCACCGCCGCGCGCCACCTGAAACCAGCCCCTGGGTCCACTGCCGCACATAAAACTCTAGTTTTTTGAATCACTGTCAAACTCTAGTCGTTTTTTGTTTGAAACACTTGCAATTCCACCGCAGGCCCACCACGTTTATTTTTTTTGAATCATTCCACCGGAGTTCTACCGCTCCCGCCGCCCCCTTCAAACCCTAATCCACGGGCCACGGGCCGTTAGCATTCTGCCCGGCCCAACGTAAACCCTAAGGCGCGGCCTGCGTACAGGCCACGCGTCACCCACCGCCTGCGCAGCCACGCCACCCGCTCGGCTCCATCCTTATCCTTTTCTTCATTTAAACTGCACGTTTTTTATTTGAAACCTCAGCTTTGTTTGAGCCACCTTTCTTAAAAACTTGTTTAATTTTTTTTATAAGGAACCTTAAAAAAATGTTTATTTATTAAAAAAAAAAAAGAATTGTTCATTCATTTTTTTTAACAAAAAAAAAACTAACTTTTTCATTTTATAATTTTTTTTACTCTAACCTTTTAAAACTATATATATATATATATATATATATATATATATATATATATATATATATATATATATATATATATATATAAAATTAATTTTATATATAAAAAGACATCATTTTTTTAAATTTGATTTTCAAATCAAGGAATTTTTTTTAAAACTTTTTTTGTAATCATGTCAACCTTAATTCCAGAAATAAAACTTAATTATTCTAATTATCATTCTTGGAAAACTCATATCTCATTTATTTTTCATTTTAAACACCTCTTCGAAATAGCCACTGATCCTTCTCTTGAACCTGGTTCAGCGGCTACCCAAGACGAGAAAGATACTTGGAAATCTAAAAATGAAGAAGCTTTAGGGTTAATTGGTATTTCCATTATTCCAGATTTATATGTGTTAATTGCTCACTATTCTAAAGCTCATGATGCATGGTCCATCTTGAAAACCAAGTATGACAGTGGAGATGAATACCACAAAATACAGTTGCAGGATCAACTAAAAGATCTCAGGTATGCAAATTTCAAAAGTATGGATGAATTTCTCTTAAAATTTGATTCTCTTAAAAGTCAAATTATTGCCTTAGGTGTTCAATTAGAGGACATTCGTTTAATTCATCTTATTCTTAAAAAGTGTCTTCCTAGACAATTTCAACAGTTTATAACTAATATTCATGCATAGCTTGCTATTCCTACTTTAACTTCTCAGTTAACTTATGTTATTTTTCAAACTTTATTAAGACAGGAAGAAGCTAAGCTAATTCAGTTTGGTACCCTTAAATCAACTGAACATGCATTTGTGTCTAGAAATTCAAATAATAATTTTCGTTCTAATAATAATAATAATAACAACAAACAATATAATACTAATTCAAATAATTCCAACAATAAATTTCATGCGAAATATAATAATAATAACAATCATCATAATAATACTCATAATATTAATACTCAAAGGAATCATTCCAATTCCAAACCTCATTGTTCTTATTGTGGCAAAGATGGTAATATTGTCAATAACTGTTTCAAAAAGCAAAATGATAAAAAACCTATGAATAATAGCAACAATAATCAAAACTCAAATCATAAAAAAGGTAACTCTACTGGTTTTAATCCTCGTCATGCTTTTACTTGTAGCTTTAATCTTTGTAGACCTTTAGAATGGATTGTTGACAGTGGTGCATCACAACATGTAACTTCTCATAAAGAAATCTTTGATTCTTTACAACTTGATATTGCTAACATTCCTATTTAGTTAGCTAATAATCAGACTTGTAAAGTTGAAGGATTAGGTGATGTTACTATTCCTAATGGTAAATTGCATGATGTTTTATATGTACCTGACTTGAAAACTAATCTGCTTTCTGTTTCACAGTTATGTCAGGACTATAAAGTTGAATTCTACAAAGATACATGTTATATCATAGATCCTCAAACTCTAAAAGTGATTGCTCATGCTAAAATGGATAATGACAATTTGTTTAAATTCCATGAATTTGCTACTTCACGATATTCACTACATACTTCTATTGATTTCAATATATGGCATGAAAGACTTGGCCATTTAAATTCCGATTATATTACTTTCATGCAAAAGCATAATATGGTTGATGGCTTGCCTCACATTATTCCTTCCAAGATTGCCTGTACAGGTTGTATGAGTGGTAAGATGCATAGGGAGCCCTTTCCAAGTGGAAAATCATGGCGGGCAACTCATAAGTTGCATCTTGTCCATAGTGATCTTTTGGGCCCCATGGAGAATAACTCCATCCAAGGTTCTCGGTATGCGCTTACCTTTGTTGATGATTTTTCTAGACGAACTTGGATCTATTTTTTGCATAGCAAGGATCAAGTTCTTGATATATTTATTGAATTTCAGTTATATGTTGAACGACAATCTAGTTTTAAACTTAAAATTCTTAGAACTGATAATGGAAAGGAATATGTGAATAATGCTTTTCATTCTTATTTGAAATCATGTGGAATTAAACACGAGCTTACTATTCCTTATACACCACAACAAAATGGTGTCGCGGAAAGAAAGCATCGGACCATTGTTGAAATGGCTAGAAGCATGTTGCATGCTAAGAATCTGCATTATAAATTTTGGGCTGAAGCCATGTTTTGTGCAACTTATATTCTTAATCGGACTCCTACCAAAGCTCTCAAGGTTATCACTCCAGAAGAGGCTTGGTCTGGTAGGAAACCTAATTTACATCATTTACGGATTTTTGGTTCTATTGCTTATGTTCATACTCCTAAACAAAAAAGGCATAAATTAGATGCTAAGTCATCTCCTTATATGTTTGTTGGTTATGATGAAAACACTAAAGGTTATCGTGTTTATGATTCCACTACTAACAAAGTTCAAGTTGCTAGAGATGTTTGTATTGCAGAAAATGGAGTCCATGATTGCTCTACTACACATGATGCAGAATTCAGTGGCACTAAAATTGTGCTGGTGGAGGACCAACCTCCTTCTCTCAACCCTACTCCTCCTCTTAACCCTTCAAATCAAGTACCACCTATTATTTCTGCTCCTACAACTCATGAAATTCAAGTACATACTACTGATACTTTTATTACTAATGATTCTTCCTCTAGTGATAATTCCATTACAACTAAACGTAAACCTAAATGGGCTCAAAACTTAATCAATGAAGGTGATGATTACATTTCTAGATCTGGTGGAATTAAACATAGAAGGATTAATTATTGTAATTATTCTTTGATGACTACTATTATGAATTCTAACGATCCTAAGTCTTTTGATCAAGCTAACTCTCACCCTCATTGGCAAAAAGCCATGCAAGAGGAATATGATTCTTTAATTGCTAATCAAACTTGGGACTTAGTCAAATTACCTCATGGCAAGAATATAGTTTCATGTAAATGGTTATACAAAACAAAATTGAATACTAATAATGAAATTAGTAAATTTAAGGCTAGACTAGTTGCTAGAGGTTTTTCACAAATTGAAGGATTAGACTATAATGAAACTTTTGCTCCTGTTGCTAAGATGCCTACTATCAAATTAGTTCTTGCTTTAGCATCTAAAATGAATTGGCCCATTCATCAAATGGATGTTAAAAGTGCCTTCTTAAATGGTGATTTACATGAAGAAATATATATGGCTCAACCTCCTGGATTTGTTAAGAAAGGTAGTGAAAATCTGGTTTGCAAATTGAACAAATCTATTTATGGTCTTAAACAATCACCTAGAGAATGGTATTCTAAAATTAATTCTTTCTTTATTTCTCAAGGTTTTGCTAGAAGTCAGAATGATCCAAATTTGTATATTAAGCATACTAACGATGACATTATTATTGTTATTGTTTATGTAGATGATCTAATACTCACTTCTAATTCAGATGCTTTGATTTTTGATATCAAATTCCAACTTAAACAGAAATTTCAGATGACTGATTTAGGTATCTTACATTACTTCTTAGGTATGCAAATTTTCCAAACTCCTAAAGGTATCTTTCTTTCTCAAAGCAAGTGTGCTTATGATCTTTTAGAAAAATTTAAGATGAATGACTCTAACCATGTTTCACTTCCATGTGAATTAGGAACTAAATTAATGAATTATATGAATACTCCTTTTGTTGATGAAACTTTGTATAGACAGTTGGTAGGAAGTTTAAATTATTTAACTCTTACTAGACCTGATATTGCTTATAGTGTTGGTTTAGTTTCTCGATTTATGTCTAAACCTCAACAAACTCATTTTAAAGTTGCTAAACGCATCTTAAGGTACATTAAAGGAACTATTAATATGGGATTATTTTATGATGCAAATTCTGAATTTATTTTGCATGGCTATACTGATTCCGATCTAGGTGGAGATCCCAATGATGGGAAATCCACTTGTGGTTATTGTTTCTTTGTTGGTTCAGGTGCAATTTCTTGGAAAAGCAAAAAAGAACACTCTATTTCCCTTTGCTCAACTGAAGTTGAATACAAAGGTTGTACCAATGCAGCTAAGGAAGCTTTATGGATTAGAAGACTTCTTGATGATTTGGGTCTACTTCAACAATCACCTACACCTATACATTGTGACAATCAAAGTGCTATTGCCTTGGCAAATAATCTAGTTTATCATGCACGAACCAAACATATTTCACTTCAACATCACTTCATTCGAGAACAAGTTGATGACAAGCAAATTATTCTTCTTTATTGTAAAGGAGAAGATCAAGTGGCTGATATTTTAACCAAACCACTTTCTAAAGAGAGATTTCAGTTCCATTGTAAAAATTTGGGTTTACAACCCGTTGATGTAAACTCCCCAAGTAAAGATTAAGGGGGGGTGTTAGAAAGGTTAATCTTTCCTTGGATATATTAATTGGGATATTCCAAGGGTCCCTAAATATAGTTTGTCCTCTTGTACACATGTGGAGGACATGTCATTGTTTGTCCTTTATTCCACATGTAAGGACAACTCTTGTTTATTTCTTTATTTAGTTTATCCTCCTTAAGAGGATTGTGACACTTTGCACACACCTATTATGAATGTGGCATTCATAGAAATGGGAGTTACAAATGCAACTCCTCTTTCATCTCTATATAAGAGATGCTCCTCCTTCTTTCTTCTTCACTCTTAGCACTTGATGTTACTGTATTGAGCTACTTTTGCTCCAACACTCTCTCTCTCTCTTCTCTAGGCATTTGCCTTCATTCATAATACTCACAAGGGGTTTTCTTTGCTTTCCCCTTATAAATCCTTGTCTCCATTGTTGAACCATCTTGGTGTATGCTCTTGGAGTTTGCTTATCTTATGGTAACATTGTTTCACACTTAACTTACTTGGATTGTTTCTCGTTCCTTGCTCAATATTATCATTTCTTACAGGTACCTTGCCAAGAGGACAACCTTCATCTTTCAAAAATTCTACAAGTTAACAAATTTATATAAAATTCATGTAAGCTGCTAAAAAAGTTGTATGTAAGATAGAATATCGTAATTTGCTTGAGGAAGTGTACACATCTCGTGAGAATTTTATCTTTGACACAAATAGAAATTGTTAGAATAGAAATTACAAAGAAGTACAAGAAGACAATTTTCAAGACATCTTCAGAGTGGGTGCGGGTCTCTATCTATGCGAAATTGATTTGGCAAGAATTCTTTACAAATGCAATTATATTACATTTCAAAACTAATAAATCTCATTCTATTATCTGAAAATTGTTTCATTGCTCAAAAATTATGACAAATTACCCAACTATAGTACCTATCAAAACTGATCATAGTTGATGTCTTTAGAATAAAGTGGCACCAGAAGTTGCAACTCTATCCAAAACAGAATAACAAACTTCTCAAACCTCTCATAGAAAACGAATCATGCAACCAAAACAAAACAAATACAATAGAAAATCAATTTTGGATTTATGCTTAAATCACAACAAATATTCTAATATACTAACTTTTCTGCATTTAATACTTCTATTTAGAAAAAACTAAACACAACTAGGGATTCTTCCAAGAATGCATTCAATATAAAAATATCTAGAACCTACTTGTCTCATTGCACTCATGAATAAATGAGCAAGCCACCCTCCATCTGACATGTCCAACCCCTCAATGCTAGGCAATAGTTTAGGATGAGTTGAGGACAATGGCATGGTTGTGGGACATCTATGTGGCTCACTTTCCTCCTATACAAATAGCATAAAACATAACAATGCAAAAAAGGTAGATTAATAGAAATGAGGTTAAGCTTATAAATTTAAAGTCTAGGTGGGATTGAGATTTGGCCTTAACGGAGAAGATAAATAGGGTAGCAACAAGAGAAGAACCTGACCCATGGCAAGAATATGTAGCCATAGTACAAGAATGGACAATGTATGGAGGCTCGTGATCATGAAGCTTGGAGAGAATGAAATCAAGGTGAAGCAAATAGAAGATTAGGCACTTGGTACAAATACTCAAAAATGGAAGTTTTCTAAAAGTGCATAAAAGTACCAATGTTGGGTATCAATGTTGCTATTGCAAGCATATGCATCAGATGGAATGGAAAAGAATGTACAAATGATAGTCTACATTGTGCCCATGTGAGAAAAACCAAAAATGAGAATGAAAGGAAGCATTCTGAAGCAGCACCATGTAAATGTTACATGGGTCAAGAAGAGTGGCCTTTACTAGTCAAGTTAAACAAGAGGGTTTTTGTTTTCTGATATTGTTTGTTTAAAGTATTCCAAGAGCCCAAGCTTGCAAGGTATGGTGAAGGAGCACCTTCAACATGGAATGTTACCGAGCGGTCACTTGAATGACCTAAAACATATGAAGGCAATAGGGACCTCAAAGGATCTCACACGTTTGTAACGGTATGTGTACGGAGTGGTGTTGAGGAGAAGGCCTAAAATCAATTTAAAAACACTACTTTCTTGCATTTTTTGAGCAACTTCTTCTATGATTTGAAGTTAACCTTGAATCCTTCCTTGCAAAGATATGTACTCAAGTATAATAGATCTGTTCTGTAATGACCCTGCTCAAATCTGATCCCAAAATGCTGATAAAAGTTCAAAAAAACACTTTGCATACAAGGGTCATATGACTGATATAAAATTTTAGTTTGTTTTTATAGCTCTTTCCTTCACTTAGCATCAATAAGAATGCTTGCAAGAAGACTCTGAATTGACTAAACAATGACCTAACATGAATGTGCAACTTATTTTGACAATATTCAATGCATATATGTGATTGAAACTACTTGCAATATGCAACTATAGCAACTAGTAATTTTGACAAACACTTGGGATGCAAAATTATAACATTATTTATGCCAAAAAAGAGAACCTACAGCCGATTGACATTTTTTCAAACAATTGGCATGGAAACTAATAAGCTGGTCATGAATGATAAATACATATTCAATTACACTATATCAGACTAGCAACTTATGTCTCCTTTATTGCACATAAAATGTCAACTACAATGCTAGTATGAAATGGCCAAGACTCTTGGCTTACATCCGCATTTAAATCTGTTACAACATTTCACCTACAGCCTTACCTCCTAATATGCATCTAAATGATAAGAAAAATGCATGTAATATCCAAAGGAACCTGATTATAGATAGCTGTAATAATTTTCTCCAATGCTGCCTTTCTGCTTTGCTTTTTCTGATTTTCTTTTTCACTTGCTTTTTTGAACTGCTTTTTTGGATCTTCTTTTTTGAACTGCTTTTTCAGACTTGCTTTTTCGGACTACTTTTTTTTCGGGCCTGCTTTTTTGGATTGCTTTTTCGGATCTATTTTTAAAGACTCAAACCCTCAGGTAGTCTGAATATACAAATTAAGCTCAACTTGAAATGGTTGAATACTACTTCCAAAGTGCAACCCTTCAGAAGGTCTTTCACTTCCTCAGTTATGCAATCTCTTGAGAGTTATCGTTCTCAAGGATTATGCTAAATATTTGCAAACCTGGATGGTGCCACAAATGGTCAAAGAGAATGGTAGCAGAATTATCAAATCCCCATCTCCCCAAATGAGAGGCCAAGCCCTCTATTTATTTACTTTTCTAAGAAGTTACTAAGGACTTCTAGAAGCATCCATTATAAAATCTCATTATAATGCACTTTTATAATAAAATGACTTTATAAAATAAAAAGTGCAACTCAACATAGAATTATAACATGTAGGCCCAATATAAGAAGTAATGATAAAATATAAATAAAATAATATCTCCAAGAGCATATTAAACCATCCAATCCTCAAATAAACTCCAAAATGACTCTCTCATCACAACCACCCGTCTATGAGAGTCTATGATAGACTGATGTGGCACGCAAAAAGATGTCAGCCAAAATAGGGACATTACATGTTCCATGGTCCTTTGATTCATTTCAAGTCCCTTAAGTTTCTTATTTTTACATACCTCTGCATACAGACTTTGGAAAGTGCATTATTTTTTGTGATTTTAAAGGAGTTTTAGAAGTATAGAGCTTGATCCTCAAAGAATGGAATCCATTTGACTTGTAATATGCGATAACTAACCAAAACTTGTAGGAATATTGGACTTTGAGGGTGTACACCATAAATAATAGTGGGAAAAGAACATGAAATTTGAGCCAAGGCTCTAGTAGCAAGAGATCTGTCCGAATGAGGGGGTTCTTTTATGATTGTTATTGATTAATTAGGTCAAGTATAAGGTAAAGGAGCATTGGTTAAGTTTGATCAAAGTTGGGAAAGCCATTTTCCAAGAGGCCCTAATTTTTTTGTTCAATTTGGTGAGGGTTCCGTAGTTTTCCTATGAAATGAAGTCATAGGGGAGAAAGGGTTGAATAATCATGAGTTTGGGACCAAAACTAAACTCTATTAAAAGCCATGAGGTTTGAGATTAAGATTTAGAAGTGGTTCATTTCTAAAAATGGTCATTCTACACCTAAAATAGTGCCATGTATGGGAATAGCAGGGTATGTTCCATAACAAAAGAAGGTAAGTTCCTGATGTGTTATAGAACTTCCAAAAGGGTATCAGGAAAAGCAAATTTTTTTTTCAAATTGTTTGGAAAATTTTGGAGAAAATGGTCAAAAACAATCTCTCGAGGGTTAATAGGGGCTACAAAGCCTAAAAGAGCAAATTTGAGGTTTTCATAGATGATAGGTGACTAGAACTTTGAAATCGATTGGAACATGTCATAAAAGAATAGAATAAGTGTTTGAATGCCTTAGTAACCATATCCAAGCATGGGACAGAGATTTGGCCTTTCTGGAGCCACTAGGTGCATTAGGAACACTTTATCAATATAAGGGTTTTGAGGCATTTGAGGAGGCTATTTAAGAACGTTATCATAACACCACAAGCCTCCCTATCGTATTTGTATCAAAGCAAGAAGATCTGGGATATATATGTGTTGGAATCCTAGATAGATAGAAGATGGTGTTAAGAAAATCATAAAAAGGATTGGTAATGGTGTTGAAAGAGTTTATGACTTATGGAAAGAAGAAGAGGGACAAAACAAAGAGAGAAATGAGAGGAGAGGCAAGAAAGAAAGTAGTAGAGTGGATAAGACAAGAAGAGCTGAGAAGTCTGAACAGAGCACTTGAAGAGAATCAAGAAAGGTTAATGAGAAAAAGAAGAGGAAAGATAGAGAATATAAAGGGAATATGATCTTTGGGAAGCCCAAAGTGAAGCGAGGATAGTAGAGTTAAGAAAAGGAGCCATGAGTTGGCTTTTCAAGGTGAGTAAGAGAGTGGTGTTGCCCTGTTAAGAGGCTCATAGCACAAACAACAAGGATTGAGGCTCATAAGCAAGCAATGACGATGGAAGAAGAAGTTGTATGCCAAGAGAAATGGCATGAGGGAGAAGATAAACAGAGTGTAGCAGCAGGAGAAGAACCTAAACTATGGGAAGAATATGAAGCCATAGTAGCAAAATGGAAGACTTATGGAGGTTTAGAGGGTAACAATGATGATGTCTTAAAAGTGAATCAAGCTATGATAAAGAAAGCAGAAGATTGGGCACTTGTTCTCAACATTCAAACATGGAAGTTTGCTGAAATTCTATAATAGTATCAATATTGGCTATCAATAATGCTATTTATCCTAACTTCCTTGCCATGTAATGAGTCATTTTGCATTTTGCGAGAATTGTCAGGTAATGGGGCACACAATTAAAGATTGTCCTTACAATTTAAAAACATGGAGCACTCAAGTATTCCTGACCCAAGGGGACCAGCCTCCACTCCTCAAAAGAATACAAATACGAAAGCCTCACCAAGAGGATATAGAAACAACATGAGAGGAAGTAACAATAATAGCAATGATAATAACAATAACAACACATCCCAACGTCAACTTCAATATGATTCCAAAGGGAGACCAATGATCCAATGTAAGAGATGCAATGAATGGAGACACTTTGCATGAGATTGCCAAAGCAGAGGAGGACAAAATAGAGGGATGCTCTATAAATGGTGTGGGCCAGGCAATCATGAAGATACAAATTGCTCGAGACAGAAGGGAGTAAATATTTTAGACATTGAAGATGTAGAAGACAAAATTCTTGCAGTCACTAGGATGTAAGCCAGAAAATTAACCTACCCGAATGCTAGTACGGAGACGAAAAGATTTCAAGAAGCAAAGAAAGACATTCAAGATAGCATGGGGGAGCAAGGAAAGAAGTCAAAAAATCTTACTTCCAATAGGGGTGTAACAAATATTGTGAGGCAAGTACCTGAAATTGCTATCCTAATAAAAATATGTGATTTATTAGAAACATTACCCCAATTGCAGGCAACACTAACACAGGGGGCAAACCCAAAAGGGACAACCTCAAAGGAAGAGAAGGAAGGAGAAGTATGCACAGAAGACAATACCCTATTCACCATAGGAATAGGGAGAACGTCGGTGGTAGTAGAGATGGAGATATTAGGTTGCAAACTTTCAAATACCATTGTTGATGGAGATTCTAGTATAAATGTTTTATCGGAAGAAACATGGAAGGAAATAGGGAAACCTACACTTTGGCCACCGACATTTCAACTAGCAGGAGCCGACCAACATGGAATCAAGAGTATAGGAACCTTGATGTGGCAAAAAGAAATAGTCAGTATGCAACAATTTTTTTGGGATTTTGTGGTTATCACTTTAGAAAAGAAAGGGTACGATGCTTTATTAGGCAAGTGATGGTTGGTCATAGCAAAAGCTACCCATAACTAGAAATAGAACACACTATCTATTGAGACTGAAGGAAGAAAGTACATTATAGATCTTAGGAACCAGTCAGTAAGTCAAGACTTGGCATCAAACTTCGAAGGAGAAAACTATGAAGGGATTGAACCAGATGAGGAAGGGGTGCTCAGACTAGGGGAATGCTTAGACAATGATGCAAGTTCCTTTAATGGATTATTCCACTAGCAAATAGGAGACTATGAAGTTTTCCACGGAGAATGTAATATGTTGCAAATACAAGAATCTTAGTCGAAAGGAAGCTACCTGGAGGGGTGCACAAAGTGTAAGAAGAATGAGGCAATAAGGTTATCTACTCTAGATAATAAACCTATCAAAGACTTAGTAAATGGATCTAAGTTAAAAGCATATAAGGATAGAAATAAATTAGCATGCACCAATTTTACAAGTGCAGAAAAAGGACAAGTATGCAAAATAAAAAGTACAAGTATTGAAGGAAAACAACTTGAACCAGGTCTATATAAAGAGGAATTACAACACATACTTGCCATAATAGTGGAGAAAGCACCAACTGCACGAGCAGAGAAAGGAACACCCGTACGGATGTTCGTACCATAGGAGGGAAGCAGTGGAGGGCGTATAGTGTTAGCCATACAAAGGAAGTAAGTACAACCACCCGTACGACAACATTCTGTATGACAACATTTCGAAGGAGAAAAATTCATACAATAGCATTCTGAGGGAGAAAACTCTATAAGACATCATCATCATTCTGTACAGTATCATTCTAGGCAAGGGAATTCCATACAACAGAAATCTATATGGAAGAATTTCATACTATTGCAACAAGTCGTACGGCAGGGGCAGTCTTTGACAACTGTATGGCAGTGATAGGGCGTATGGTAGGGGCAACTTGACACCTATATGACAGAGATGATAGGCAATAGTATGTCAAGTAGCAATACAAAAGACATTAGTACGACAAGCAACAATACATAAAGCATCCATACGAGTGGCACAAAAGGGAGTAAGTACAACATCCGTACAAGGGACACAAAAGGAGGTATGTATGGCTTCCCTACGAGAAGCAAAGGAGGAAAGGTCAATACAAGAAGGGGTAGTATCTGTATGCATACTACAACAACAACCGTCCATACAAGAGGCATTAAAAAGAAGAACAATTGTACTTATCAATTCCAAGATAGGAGGAAGCTTAGGGTTGTACAATGGTTTTCTAGATACATGTCTGGTCTGTACCACATTGCCATACATGGAAGAAGTTTGTTACAAGCAATCACATCACAGGGACGGTTGGTACAAGTGACACATACAAGCAGTTAAAGAAATTTTTTATTCGACTCATCACCACACAATGGTGAACTTAAGCATAGGAAACCCAAGTAGAGGGAGCATTATTGACTCCAAAAAGATGAAGCCTGCGGCACTAAAAGAAAAGAAAGAGATAAGGGAGATGGCAAAGGGTAGAAGAAGCATTAGCAAGTTATGGCTACCACCTCTCATCAGTGGGAACTAGAAAAAGTGGCCATGGAGGAAGCTTGGAAGATAAAGAAAGCAGACCGAAGCACAGAGATGTCCTCCCATCCCTCTTCTTGAAGTCAAATTTTTTTTTATTGTTATCATGTTTAGCAATCATCTAGAAGATGACTTCTTTTGGGGGGATAGATATAGTTGGAATAAAGTAACTATTATGTTTAGTACTTGTTAAAGCTAGTTAGGCTAGGTAGTTAGGAGGTGAGGGAATGCATCGGTTGGTTTCCAACCAACCAACCCTTTTATAAGTACTTGGAATATTGTCAATGTATGCATGTTGAAAGCATTAGCAAGTTATGGCTACCACCTCTCATCTGTGGGAACCAGAAAAAGTGGCCATGGAGGAACCCTGGAAGATAAAGAAAGTAGGTCTGAGCACAGGGATGTCCTCCCATCCCTCTTCTTGAAGTCAAAGCTCTTTTTGTTGTTATCATGTTCAACAATCGTCTAGAAGATGACTTCTTTTGGGGGGATACATATAGTCGAAATAAAGTAACTATTATGTTTAGTACTTGTTAAAGCTAGTCAGGCTGGGTAGCTAGGAGGTGAGGGAATGCATCGGTTGGTTTCCAACCAACCAACCCTTCTATAATTACTTGGAATATTGTCAATGTATACATGTTGGTTTTGCGGTATTAAAAAAGAAACTATTTCCTCGCCTATTGTTATTGTAGTAGTAATGGTACATTCCATGTTTTACTTTATATGTATCTCAATTGTGTTATTCTGCATGATTAACATATCTCTATAGCCGTAAACTTGAGTAATATTACCACTCTACATTCTTCCCATGTAATCAGAAGATCATCAATATAAAGAATTAGAATTAACATATTACCTTTAGTTACTTTGAAGTAGAGATTTGGGTTAGCCACATTCTTGGTGAATCCAAGACTTAGAAGGTATTTGTCAATCCTTTCATACAAGGCCCAAGGAGCTTGTTTAAGTCCATATAGAGCCTTCTTCAATTTACAAACATAAGAAGCAACATCATGAGTTAAAAATCCTTCTGGCTGTTCTATGTATACTTCTTCCTCTATTTTTTCATTACAAAAAGCAGTTTTTACATCCATTTGATGGATTTTCCAACCTTTGGTTGCTGCGATGGCTATTACAGCTCTAACAGAAGTGTACCTGACAACTGGTGTAAAGATTTCTTCAAAGTCAATTCCTTTCTTTTGAGAAAAACCTCTAGCCACAAAACAAGCTTTATGTTTTTCAATGCTACCATCTGCAACATACTTAACTTTGAAGAGCTATTTTGAGAATACAACAATTTTTTCCTTAGGTCTCGGAACTATGTCCGAAACATCATTTTTTAGTATAGACTGGAATTCTTCCACCATGACATCTTTCCAAGCTTGATATTTAAGAGCTTCAAAAGTGCTAGAAGGTTCAGGATTCAAGCTCTCACACATGAAAGCATTATATGTCAATTTCCTAAGTTTCTTGCTTTCTCGAAAGGTTCTTGAAGGGGCGGCAAATCCATCTCCTTCCTGTATTTTTTTTCTTGCCCAAAATGGCCTTTTAGAGTGATCAAGACTCTCTTCTTGAGTCTCAAGAAGGATTTCAGTTTTAGTTGAAGTCTCTTTAGGAAACTCCCTCTAAATCTCAAGAGCAGGAGTCTCATTTCGAGATACATCGAGTGTATCTAGTTCATCTAAGATTTTGGCTCTTTTGAAAGCAATATCTTCCTCAAAGATGACATCTCTGCTTAGTTCTATTTGTTTCTGTCCAAGAATGCAGACTCTGTATCATTTTACTATTTCACTAAAAACCAATGAGAATAACCTTTCTTCAAAAAGGTTCTAACTTAGTCCTCTTTTCCTTAAGTACATGAACATATACAGGACGTCCAAATATCCTTAGGTGACTGATGTTAGGTTTCTTCCAGAAAATGCTTCTTCAGGTGTCTTATTGTCTAAATATGAGTGAGGACATATATTCTGAATATAGACTATTGTGTTGGATGCTTCAGCCCAGAATGACATACTTAAATTTTGATCAAAAATCATGGCCTGAGCAGCTTCTACAATAGTTTTGGTCTTCCTTTCAACAACCCCATTTTGTTGAGGATTGTAAGGGACTATAAACTCCCTCTTAATCCCAATGAGTTTGCAAAACTCTTTAAATATTTTAGAAGTATATTCCTTCCCATTATCTGTTCTCATAATTTTAATGTTCTTATCAAAGGAGTTCTTAGTGATAGTTTTGAATTTTTTTAATTTAGAGAGAACCTCTTCAAATTCTTTGCATTTAAGGAAGTATATCCATGTCTTCCTTGAAAAATCATCAACAAATATCAAGTAGTACAAGAATCCTCCTATAGAAGGTAAAGAAATGGGCTCACATAGATCAAAATGTACTAGTTCCAATACTTATTTTGTTTTGCTAAAACTATGAGGAAATGGCTTTTTAGTGTTTTTCCCCAAGGCACATCCTTTACAAGATTCATTGTGAATATGGTTTAACTTGGGCATTTTGGTTACTACCTTCTCCATTGATGTTAGAGTATGAAAGTTGATATGACCTAGTCTTCTATGTCATATTTCATTTGAATCTGAGGTCTCATGTACAAATGCAAGGTTTGTCTTAGTACATAGCTCATATAAAAGTCCTTGTCTTACTCCTATTGTTAGAGCCCTTTTAATGGTTGAATTTTTAGGCTAGTACTTTCCCTCCCACGAATGCGATTCTAAAACCATCATCTTTAAGTACAGATATAGATATTAAATTCCTCTTAATACCTAGTACATAAAGAACTCCACAAAGTTGAATAGAATTTCCAGATTTCAATTTTATGGTGCAAGTCTTAATTCCTTTTACAGAGTGTGTAGAATCATCACCAATTGTAACTTCTTCATTTGTTGTTATCCTGATATCCAATGATGTGTCTAGAAGACCCGCTATCAACTATCCATGTATTCCTTTTTGTTGATATTTGGTTGGATAATGCAGAATAGAAAGCTTATTTCTCATATTCATTGCCTTCATTAGACTTCTCAGATTTTACAAAAGATGCTTGAGGTTTAGATCTATTGGGACAATTTATTGCATAATGTCCATATAGATCACATCTGAAGCATTGGATTTTGAACAAGTCTTTCTTCTATTTGGATTGTCCTTTTCCATGAAAATTTATTTTCCTTTTATTGTTTTTCTTCTTTCCTTTCTTATGAGTATTTGTATTAAGAACTTGAACATCTTCATCTAGGGTTTTGTGTTTTCCCTTAATCATTAATCTCGACTCCTCTTGAAGACAATCTGATCTTAAATGATCCAATTTAGGGATTTTAGACCTAGCACTTATACCTTGTACAAAGGATTCCCAAGAGTTTAGAAGTCCTCCTAATGCTATTAAGGACAACTCTTGATTTTCAATCTCATAACCAAATGTAGATAATTGATCTCTTAAGTCTATGATTCTCATAAGGAATTTATAGTTTCTCCTTTATTCATGCTTAGACTATTCATCTACCTTTTAAGAGCAAGTTTTTTGCCTATATTATTGATTATAAATGCATTTTCAAGAGCTCGAAACATACGATATGTTGTGGTATGTTTTCCCACAAAAAGTACTATGTGGTCTCGAATAGCATCTACAATTATCTTCATTGCCTTTCATTTTTCTCAATCCATTTTGATTTCTCAAGATCATCTTTATGTTCCTCTTTGTCCTCTTTTACAAATGATTCCAATTTGTTTTCTTTTAAACAACATCATTACTCGAAGTTTCTAGGATTCAAAGTTGTCAGCACTTCCAAGATGATGTTCAAATCTCATTTTGTTTGTCATTTTGTAGGGAGAGAGGATTGTTGTCTTAAAGTAAAAATCTAATTAAATAAACTTAGTGTGATCTTTCCTTAGCCAAGCTCTGATACCATGTAAAGTTTACTTACAAATTTCTTTTTGCAATGCTGATGAATGCATATTTCTTGCAAGTATAGTCAATGCCAATGAAGAATCCAAGGTGCTGCATAGTATATATAATCTTAATGCAAATGATATAAATATTCCTTCAAGAACAATGTTTTTATTGCCTTTAATCTTCATACATTAATCAATTTCTATGTTTGCAATATTGGGCGGCATATACTATGTATACAAGTCTGGACAGGTACATGGGTGAATGGGCATGTCTCCAAATGGAGACATGACCATTCATCGACGCACCCGATCAGTGGAATCGTCACACCCAATGTGATTAGTCATAACAAAATTTATGCCATTAAGACTTTAACTAAGTCCATTGCAATGGTTTAACAATCAATATAAATATGATTGTTTACTGAAATCATTTTTCAACTATTACTCAATAATAATATGCATCGGTAGTTCTGAATCTTGCGATCACCATAATGAAATGCAGATTATGTTTATGTACATGTACATATTAGTATTCAACATATCGACATGTATATATACATCAGTATAGTCTCATATGATCAGTGCAATTTTTTGAACCAAAGCTATTTATTTCAACATGGAGATTTGCCTCAGTCAAGTCTGTTCTTTGAACTTTCCAGCTCCTCAACAACTAAATGGATAGTCGAGATAACAATATTGTAACAATGTAAAAAAATGATCGAAAAGACCATCAATAAATGACAAAGGTAAATATATTGTAAGGTAATGATGAAGAAGCTATGATATGCTATCAAATATAAAATCAAATGGTATAACTCACTCCACTTAAAAGCCACTAAGCAAATGTCCAATGGAGTGGTGAAGGTAAGGTGATTAACATGTGATGCATGAAAAATGTGGAAGCCTTTAGTGAAGATGAAGATGGTTGTATATCTTTCTTTTGGCATCAAAGTGTGGGAAACACTTTTCTATCTACCAGGGGAGTATGATGCAGGAGCATCTGGCACGGGAAAATTAAATTTTTTATAAAAAAAAAAGAAGGAAAAAACAAATCGTGGAGGAGAGAGAAAGTGACGAAAATAGAAAGAAAATAATAAAAAATTGAAAAATAGGAAAAAAGGAGAAAAGAGGAATTTCTATTTTCAAGGTGCATAGGTGGCATAAATAGAAAGAAAATAATAAAAATAGTTGTTATTCCATTAATTGAGGTGTGTAGGTGGCATCTTAGAAGTTTGAGGAAAGTTCCTTAAATCATGCATTTAATATTTGTTGTGATCCACAAAAGAAATGTAATTTTCTAATTGGGCCACATAGTGGTGCTTAGTTGTATTTAGGTGGAAATTCTAGAAGGTTGTAGATATTGTAGAAGGTTGTGGAGATTCTAGAATGTTGTGGATAAATCATGCCTTGGGTGGTAAGTGCCTATTTAAGGAAGGCTTATGTTCATTTGTAATCAAGCTCTTCTAATGTAATCTCTTGTAAGAAAGCTTGAGAAGTATAAGTTGGGGAAGTAGAAGCTCTTCTAATGTAATCTCTTGTAAGGAAGCTCTCAAGGTGTAGCAAACAAGCTCTTTGTTGTAAGATCTTCAAGTTGGAAGCCCTCAGGGAGGAATCTCCCTTATATTGTAAGAATTTGGAGTTCTTCCATGTGGAGAATATTGTAATGAATTTCAAGTATTAATGGATGCTTTATGAAGCATTTTTGTCATCTCTCTATCTCCATCTTGTTGTGATTTTGGTTGTGAGTTTGTAAGGGTGGTGTTGGCCCTTCATCAGTGGTATCAGAGCATACCTTTGTCAGTGGTAGTAGAGTGTACCTACATCAACATGACCAAATTGTGAAGTCATGAATATCCATATTTGGTTTGGTAGTTGTCCAATATGCAAGAGTGGGATAGAACATTAAGGTGTATGGAGGAAAATGAAGAGAGGATGAAGAAGATCAAGTGAAGTGACAATTTGAATATTGATTCTCAATGTCCGCAACTGATGGTACAAGATGCTTCACTCCAATGAAGACAGTTGTAACATATCAATGACTCAATGCACGTTTGCAAGTTTGTAGGATGAGTGTGTCATGCACGGACGTCTCCATATCACACACATGTCTCATGTTAACAATGCTACATGGTCAAGAATATTTGCGAAAAAAGAAAAGGAAGATGGAGGTAGCCTTAGATGAAATTTTGGGATTTTACTAAAATAGGTGAAATATATAATGGTTAATTAAACTAGGTACAATGTTAAGATACTAAATTTAAAAAAACAAAAATCATGAGTTTCCTGAAAGTGGGCCCTTGTTGCATCCCAACTTTTGACGTAATTTGAAATATAGCCATTGAGGTTCACATGAAGTTAGTTGACAGTTAAATTTGTTATAATCCTATGAAATGGTAAGATGATTAGTTGTTATAATTTCAAGTGAAGATAACAAGCTAGTTGATCATTTATCACGAATTCATGGAATTGACAAGAAGGTTAACCATTATGATTATTTACGATTAAATGATTTATAATTTAACTATGGAGAATTTCCTTGTAGGAAACATGTTGAAGGGATGGAAGCATTTCCAGAAAAGAATTAGGTAGGAGCATCACCATCACTGGGCAAATGGGTTGAGGACCTAGCGACTTGAAATAGGATACATCCATGGGACCCACATGAGCTATCAAGGAAACAATATAATAAAAACAAAAAATAATTAAAATAAAAATATAATACATATATTTAGAGATTTTTTATTAAATTTTATCTTATTATTATAATAAATACTTAAATACAAACACATAAATATAAAAATAAAATGGCACCAATAAATTATAATAATATAATCTAATGATGTCATCATTAATATACTTATGTGAATGCATATAAGAATGTATTATAATAATAAAATAAAGTCTATAACTCTTCAACTCCTTGATTCTTTTCCCTCCTTATTTTCTCTTCTTTTCAAATTGAATAAAAGTTTGAATTTGATTGGACATCTTGAGAAACTGATGGAAGCTAAGAAGTCACGACTCGTTTCTTTTATGTGAACCTAGAAAGGAGTCAGATTCATTCTCATCGGGCCTTATGTCATTGCGGTGGCCAAATCAAATATTATATGTGTGCCACTTAATTCGATGGCTCCTTGTTTTTCATTGTAACTATCATCACCACCTTCATCTTGATCTTGCTCATAACCGAGAGGGGAGGAGATCAAGTTATATGTGGTGGGATTCATTAGCAAGAGATCGATTTTCATAATATTTCCTAGGTGTTGCAACTTTGTCATCATTCCATCAAACTTGTGTAGCTTTGCTATTATTAGCTTTACCTCATTGGGCATACTGGGTAGTAAATTCCTGCCTTTATCTATTTGTACAATGACAACTCATGATTGTAGTTTGTTCTGGAGATACTCCCATCATACCACAGTTGTATTGACTGTAATCCATCCAATTCTTAGTTTTTTTATTTTTTTATTTGTGTAACCTGCTTCAAGTGCCGCAAGCCAAGATTGGGGCTTCATAATTGAAATGCTTCTAATTATATTTCAGCAAGAGCAAGAACCAGATATTGCAATCATTCTCTATCACAAGGAGGCGGTGATCAGGTCATGCATTCTCTTAAAAACTCCTTCAAAATTAGATATAAAATGTGATTACTAAAAGCTATAGAAGGAGATCTTTAATCTAGACCTTGTAGAAGTATCTTTTTTTCCTCATGATGGCTGCACATAAGCTTAAGTATTGAATAGCAAGTTATAAATTAGAATATTGATTCCATAATAGAATATAGATTTTATATCAGAACTTTGTTTAAAAGGAAGTCATATTAGTGCAAGCTTATACAAAAGTATTTTCGATGTGCCTTTGAGATAAGGGATAGTACTCTCAAGAAGAACTAGTAAATAATTTTCAAAGCAATTTTAATCTTTGCTAAGCCCTGGACCCAGGTCAGGCATACTGAATTGGCTATGAATATAAAATGTTTCTGTACTCTTATGAAAGACAAGTATTATGAATCTTTTGTTAAAGCCAAGAGAAACATAGTATGGATCCATAATCATTATACCGATGGATATTAGAATTAAACAATCAAATTCTACAATCTTTAAAGAGCATAATCATGTAATCACAGATTGTGAAATGTTGGATGCATGTAATCTTCTTGTATAATTGACAAAACTAGTTGTTTTGAGAATTCCAAACACCTGGGACTCACCCGACTATGTAGCCAAGGAAATGGGTGATGAGGTGAGAGAAAGGAATCTGCAATAACATGAAACAGTAATCAGTTATGACATATCAATGTTTATCATTTTAATATGAATTATTTAATAGCTCATGCATGATTCTATTTAATGTAATCTCTTGCTGTCAAGTCGAGGGGTATGGTTAGATACTAGGTTGTTCAACTAATGACAAGATGGTCCCTATCTATTCTGGGTAGGGAGGGCCTTTCTCGTTAGAGATTGTGTGCGAATAAAGTTGAGGTCCGAGGTTGGGTGGTTAAGCCCATGACAATGTTTCACCTCTCCCCAAGTTGGTGGATGCACAATAGAAACAGATAAGCTATACATTCCATTCGTTACTAAAAAAGGGTATTTTAAATTTTATGATGAATATGCAAAATGAAGGTAAGATTAATTAGGTTATTTCATTGTTACAGTTATTTTACACTTAGGTACGAGAGATAGATTTATGGATTGAATTACATTTATATGAATAATAAATATGAGCATATTTTCTAATCTTGAGTTACTGCTAAGTTAAGAAATTGGAAGGAAAGAAATGATACAATGGTATCTAAAGTGCTCTAATTTGATACAATGATGTCTGATGCACTAAATGATCTAATGGAGATTAAAACCCTAAGTGATACAGTGGCATCTGAAGCCCTAAGTGATTCGGTGGTAATCAATGCTCTAATTGATACAATGGTTGGTGATGCCCTAATTTTATGTATTGGTATTTAATAGTAATCGCCATTGGATTTTGATATAGCAGTATTGAATGATAGTCATTATAGTGGTATTTGTGAACTAATCTGGGTGATTACAGAAACATCCCTACAATGATTTATCGATTCAATTTCCATGGTATGTGGATTTTAATGTCTATAGTAAATTCATTTGAAGATGTTTTAAGTTCTTAGTTAAAAAAATTTGCTTAACTGTTTTTAACGGTAAATCTCTTTCACATGAACATGACTGTTATAACCGTCTTCCTATGAAATAGAAGTAATAACTAAATTTCTTGAGTATGTTAGTTGTTAATTAAGACCTAGGAAATCGATTGTTACAACCCTCCTCGATATTCATGTAGAAATGATCTACTATGCTACTCCTTTACAATTATCACTATATTATCATAATCTTCAACAAAATTTCATAATCGTTCATTAGAATTTCTAAATTCTAAATAGGCACAAATGAATTCACTTAGTCAACAATGCTTAAAAGTTTGTCGAGTCATACATGGCCAAAACAAAAATTCAACTTAAAATTGCAAAAGATATAATGAAAGTAAGAAACCAAATCTCTCTAGAAGAAAATTATTTAGGAACCACTCAAAATCAAGAAAGTCATATGGAAATGAACAATTGTCATACATACTGAGTGTGAGAATGCCCTATGTCCTAATGTTATGACTTTGCACTTCTAGCAATGGGCGTTTTCCTAAAGGGAATAACATTCTTCTCAAGCTTTTCATGATCCAAGACTCACTTGACTCAAAAGAAGACAAATAAAATAACAAATCAACATTGCATAATCAAGATGACTATTCCTTAAATATATGCTTTATTACATTTCTTGGTAATAGAATGACTAAATAATCTTAATGCTAGATTCAGTAATAAAGTAAAGCATGGATTCAAAATTAATAGATACAACCAATACTCATCTCTTTGCAGTGAATAATCCATAAGAAAGATGTGGAATGCCGAACCCATTGGCATTAGGTGACAATTTAGGGAATAAAACATTGATCTCTACTTGTTAGAGTAATCACAAAAGAAATATGCACCAATGAATGTTCAAAATTAAATTGGCTAAATGGCATGTACAAAGTGATGTGCAAGTAGAAAAATTAGGTACCTTGCCAAGAGGACAACCTCTATCTTTCAAAAATTCTACAAGTGAACAAATTTCCATAAAATTTGTGTAAGTTGCTACAAGAGTTGTATGTAAGATAGAATATTGAAATTTGCTTCAGAAAGTGTACACATCTAGTGAGAAATTTATCTTTGACATAAGTAGAAATTTTTAGAATAGAAATTACAAAGAAATACAAGAAGACAATTTTCAAGATATCTTCAGAGTAGGCGCTGGTCTCTGTCGATGCGGAATTGATTTGGCGGGAATTCTTTACAGATGCAACTATATTACATTTCAAAACTAAAAAATCTCATGCTATTATTTGAAAATAGCTTCATTGCTCAAAAATTTATAACAAACTACCCAACTATAGTACTTGTCAAAACTGATTGTAGTCGATGTCTTTAGAATAAATAGTGGCACCAAAAGTTGCATCTCTATCCAAAACAGAATAGCAACCTTCTCAAGCCTCTCATAGAAAACGAACCAGGCAACCAAAATAATAAAAAATACAATAGAAAATCAATATTGGATTAATGCTTAAATCACAACAAATAGTCTAATATATTAACTTTTCTACATTTAATACTTCTATTCAGAAAAAATTAAACACAAATAGGGAATCTTCCACAATGCATTCAATATAAAAATATGTAGAACCTACTTGTCTCATTGCACTCATGAATCACTAAGAAAGCCACCCTCCAAGAGACATGTCCAACCCCTCAATGCTAGGCAATAGTTCAGGTTGAGTTGAGGACAATGGCATAGTTGCAGGACGTCCATGTGGCTCACTTTCCTCCTATACAAACAACATAAAACATAACAATGCAAAAAAGGCAGATTAATACAAATGAGGTTAAGCTTATAAATTTAAAGTCTAGGTGGGATTGAGATTTGGCCTTAAGGGAGAAGATAAATAGCGTAGAAACAAGAGAAGAACCTAACCTATGGTAAGAATATGAAGCCATAGTACAAGAATGAATAATGTATGGAGGCTCCTAACCATGAAGCCTTGAGAGATAATGAAATCAAGGTGAAGGAAATAGAAGATTAGGCACTTGGTCCAAATACTCAAACATGGAAGTTTTCTGAAAGTGCATAATAGAAACAATATTGGGTATCAATAATGCTTTTGCAAGCATATGCATCAGATGCAATGGAAACGAATGTACAAATGATGGTCTACATTTTGCCCGTAGAAGGAAAACCAACAATGAGAATGAATGGAAGCATTGTAAAGAAGCACCATGTAAAGGTTACATGGGTCAGAAGAGTGGCCTTTACAAGACAAGTTAAACAAGAGGGATTTCTATTTTTTGATATTGTTTATTTGCAGTATTCCAAGAGCCCAAACTTGCAGGGTATGGTGCAGGAGCACCTTGAACATGGAATGTTACTGAGTGGTCACTTGAATGACCTAAAGCATATGTAGGCAATAGGGACCTCAAAGGCTCTCACATGTTTGCAATGGCATGTGTATAGATTTGTACGGAGTGGTGTTGACGAGAAGGCTTAAAATCAATTTAAAAACATTGTTTTCTTGCATTTTTTGAGCAATTTCTTCTATGATTTGGAGTTAATCTTGAACCCATCCTTGCCGAGTATGTACTCAAGTATAATAGATGTGTTCTATGATTGTTTCATTCATTTCAAGTCCCTTAAGTTTTATATTTTCACATATCTCTGCTTACAGGCTTTAGAAAATGCATTGTTTTTGTGATTTTCAATGATTTTAAGAGTATAGAGCCTGATGAGCCTGATCCTCATGGAATGGAATCCATAAAAACAGAAGGTAAGTTCTTGATGTTTTATAGAATTTCCAAAAGGGTATCAAGAAATGAAATTTTTTTTCCAGGTTGTTTGGAATCTTTTGGAGAAAATGGTCAAAACAATCTATGGAGGGCTAATAGAGGCTACTAAGCCTAGAAGAGAAAATTTCAAATTTTCATAGATGATAGGTGACTAGAACATTGAAACCAATTGGAAGATGTCACAATAGAATAGATTAATTGTTTGAATGCATTAGTAACCATATCCAAGCATGGGATAGAGATTTGGCCTTTTTGGAGCCACTAGGTGCATTAGGAACACCTTACTAATATAAGGATTTTGAAGCATTCAAGGAGCCTATTTAAACATGCTATCATGACAACAAAAGCCTCCCTATCATATTTGTATCAAAGCAAAAAGATCTAGGATATATATTTGTTAGAATCCTAGATAGACAGAAGATGGGATTAAGAAAATCATAAAATGAATTGGTAAGGATGTTGAAAGAGTTTGACTAATGGAAAGAAGAAGAGGGACAAAACAGAGAGATAAATGAGAGGAAGAGGCAAGAAAGAAAGTGGTAGAGTGGACGAGGCAAGAAGAGCTGAGAAGTCTGAAAAAAGCACTTGAAGAGAATTAAGAAAGGTTAAAAAGAAAAAGAAGTGGAAAGATAGAGAATATAAAGGGAATATGATCTTTGGGAAGCCCAAAGTGAAGCGAGGATAGCAAAGTTAAGAAAAAGAGCCATGAGTTGGCTTTTCAAGGTGGGTAAGAGAGTGGTGTGGCCTATTAAGAGGCTCATAGCACAAACAACAAGGATTGAGGCTCATAAGGAAGCAATGAAGGTGGAAGAAGTTGTATGCCAAGAGGAATGGCATGAGGGAGAAGATAAACAGAGTGTAGCAGTAGGAGAAGAACCTGAACTATGTCAAGAATATGAAGCCATAGTAGTAAAATGGAAGAATTATGGAGGTTTAGAGGCTAACGATGATGATGCCTTTAAAGTGAATGAAGCTATGATAAAGAAAGGAGAAGATTGGGCATGTGTTCCCAATGTTCAAACATGGAAGTTTGCTGAAAGTCTATAATAGTATCAACGTTGCCTATCAATAATGCTATTGCACACATATGCATCAGATGGAATTGAAAAGAATGTACGAATAATCTTCTACAGTTTTTCCATGAGAGGCAAACCAACATTGATAATAGAAAAGATGCAGCAAGGTTCAATGGGTCAAGAAGAGTGACCTTTGCAAGTTGTTGGTGTCAATAATTATTTACTATTTAAACTTACTTAAGTTTACTTAGGTTAATGCATTATTTTAATATTTATTTATCTTGTCACGTAGGAGTATGTGCACTCTTGTGAGTTTTCATATTGACAACTCACGAGTTCACACCTCATTTATGTACATGGTGTCTACAACATCTCCACTTGAGATACACCTTGTCATTTTTATCCTCTCATCTAGCATGATGGATAAGACGTGTTCTTAGTTGTCATGCTTATCTTATCTCCTGATTCTTTCTAGAGACATTCTAGGTGCTTCCTGAGAGACCTTTATATACAAGCACTCCTAGTGTGTACAATCATCTGAAATCTCATTTGAACATATAGTAATGTATCACGACATACTATGATATATTGATCATACTCTTTCTGGTCTACAATTGTGCTTGTGTTTGAATTCCTAGTTCTTGGGTGAATTTTGCCCTAACGCAAATTCTTACATGGTATTAGAGCTATACCAAATTCTTACATGGTATCAAAGCTCTTGGGGAATTTCTCTTCTCATAGCTGTTCAAGACCATCTTCTTGCTTCAGCACCTCGGCTCGAATTTGGAGTATCGCAGTCATTGGGAGCATCTAGAGCCAAATCTGACCTCACCATTACATCTGGAATGTCAATTGAGTTAAGTTTTGCTATAATTTAGCCTACCCTAGGCATAGTCAAAATTGAGGCAATTTTTTTGCAAACTAGCACTCGAAGGCCCAATTTGCAAAATTGGTATGATCATTTTAGATCTGCTATTTTTTTTTCTTCAGATTTTCATTATTTTCCAAATTTTTTTTGGCCATCGGGCCATAAGAGAGATTTTTTGCAAGTGAAGATTGGTGCTCACTAGTGCAAATCAAATATTTGCATCACATTCAGAAGGTCAAAAAACCCCCAAATCAAATTTTGTTTCATCCAGATCGGATGGCTAAGGAAAAATCTAGAGCTATTTGATTTTTGAAGGCGCGACAGCGGCAATTCAGAAAAAATAATAGCAACAAAGATTTTCAAACAGTGATATCTCCCTCATATGGACTCCTTTTTGCAAGCAATTTTTTTTTGTTTTGGGGTAGAATTTCGTGATCTACACATTGGTGCAAGTGATTTGAGATCTCTAATTCTGAATTTTTCTGCAACTTGCAAATCCCAATTTTTGCCACTTAAAATGCTTAGTACAGGCCCATCTAGACTCCAAATCAGGTTCTAGTTTTTTTTAAAGTGCATTTTTTTTTGTCTACTTTTCAGATTTGTAATCATATTATAGGTTCTGTGGACAAAAATACTACTTTCAGAAATAGGCCCTAAATTGGCAGGTGGCTACCAAGTGCATAAATCATACATTAGGGGGGGGGGGGGGGGTTGTTTGATTTATTTTGCATTTTTTGGGGGTTACATTGATTAGTCCATCATGGAAGAGGAAGATTTAATTATCTTGACACCAAACAACTATCAAGAATGGATTCAATTGATTATCCCATATCTTAGTCAGCATAATGCACTACCATATGCGAGAGGGCTTTTATACGATGAGGACACATGTTCCATCCTTTGTCATGCACTCTTTCTCTTTATGGATATGGAGGTTATGGAATCACTTGATGACTTGAAGTCAAAAGATTTATATGATATTTGGATCCATCTTTGGGAGACGTATTGAGATTCACACATCCCTCCATTCCCCAAAGATCTAATACCTCTAGTTGCAGCTGCATCCTCTCTAGATGAGATCACACCTTCAGATGCTCCTATTGCTCCTACCAATTCTATTTCAACCACAGATGCTTTGGATTTAGTGCAACAAGACCCTTTATGTCTTCCTACTTTACCTTCATGCGATGACTTCCTTCCTGCCATTACAAGCCTATTCATGGAGTCTCACATTGAAGATGTAGAAGACATCCTAGATGATATTCGTCTTCTCTTTGAGGTGAATTCTTCATCCATTGCCACAGTGACAGATTCATGTATTTTAGCATAATAGGGTACACTTTGTCTTCCAGTTCCAGCCTCAGGTGATGACTTCATGACTGACATTTCAAGTTTTTTCGTAGAGTCACACACAATAGATTTGGGAGACTTCTTTGATGATATACTACTTCTCTTTGACGAGGATGATCCTTCTACAATTTTTGCAAGGACTCACTCTGACCCTCATGTCCATTCTCTACATGATCAGTCTTTACAGGCTGAAATGATTGTGGATCCTTATGTACAGCAGGTGCAGGAGGTCTCTCTATCATTTGAGGAGACTGTTGGTTCTTTGAAATAGGTTCTACAACAATCCTTGCTAGATCTGCACTTCTTCTTAGCAATTTTGGAAGGAGCCATCATTAGTATCGACACAGGGACACTTGAACAAGTTTCAAAGATACCTTACATCATTAAGATTCTTTCCACACCCGGGGGAAGCATCTCACTAGTACCTCTGCCATTGTTTCTTCCAAAGGGGAGGAACATTATTCAACAATCATGGATCAACTTCTACATTGGAGCATTTCTCACTGGTTGGCACCTTACTTTTTTTTTGGGGGGGGGGGGGGGGGGGGGAGACTACCTTGTCTCCTTCTTCTTCAGCTTTTTGGGGGGGACTTTTTCCTCTTAAGGGGTTTTGTCCTCCCACTTCTCTCTTGTATATACTTGATGTATGTCGTAATGGGGGGGTCTTGATTACTCCATCCATGCATGCATCTTGTCCTTTTCATCTCTCTTTTTGGGGGAGGGTTTTTCCCATGAGGTTTTCCCTCTTTCTCCACTTTATGAGAGATTGCAATTCATTATGTACATGGGTACCTAACATGGCCTAGTAGTCGGGACCCATCATTTCATCCTAGTTTTCGTAAGCTTAAGGGAATTCCCCTAAGTTGCACTTAAGGGGGGGTGTTAGTGTAAATAATTATTTACTATTTACACTTACTTAAGTTTACTTAGGTTAATGCATTATTTTAATATTTATTTATCTAGTTGCCTAGGAGTATGTGCACTCTTGTGAGTTGTCATGTTGACAACACAAGAGTTCACACCTCATTTATGCACATGGTGTCTACAACATCTCCACTTGAGATACACCTTGTCATTCTTATCCTCTCATCTAGAATGATGGATAAAACGTGTGCTTAGTTGTCATGCTTATCTTATCTCCTGGTTCTTTCTAGAGACATTCTAAGTGCTTCCTAAGAGGCCTTTATATACAGGCACTCCTAGTGTGTACAATCATCTAAAATCTCATCTGAACACATAGTGATGTATTAGGACATGTTATGATGTATTGATCATACTCTTTTTGGTCTACAGTTGTGCTTGTGTTTGAGTTCTTAGTTCTTGGGTGAATTTTTTCCTAAGGCAAATTCTTACATGATACCAGAGCTATACCAAATTCTTACACAAGCCAAGGGTAAAGATGAGGGATTTTTGTTTTCTAACACTATCAGTTTGCAGGTTTCCAAGAGGAGTTAGAAACTTTACAAACTTGGGGAGTATTGTCCAGGACCACCTTGAACATGGAAGGTTACCAAGGGATCACTTTAATGACCTAAAGCATATGAAGAAAAAAGGGACCAACCGTTACCTAAATGGTATGTAAAAATAGATGTGCATGAAGAAAAATTATGTTTCTTGGCATTAGGACAATACCTAGCTTTAGAAAATTCTACAGGTTAGCGAATTTCCATAAAATTTGTGTAAACTACTACAAGTGCTCAAGGTAAGACACAATATCGTAATTTGCTATAGAAAGTATATGCCTATGGTGAGAGTTTAATCTTCGACACAACAAGAAATTCTTAGAATATAGATTTAAAATTAATACAGGAAGACGATTTTGAGTAAATATGTGTAGAGTGGGTGCTCCTCTCTGTCTATGCGAAAATAATTTTTGATAAGGAATTCATTAGAAATATAACTATATAGTATTTCAAAATTGTTCAATATATCTTAAAACAGCTTCATTCCTCGACAATAATCTCAAATTAAGCAACTATTGTACCTGTCTAAATTGATCATTTATTAGCACTAGCACTTGGAGCCTTGTTCAAAACAGCATAGCAATCTTCTTAAGCCTCTCATAGAAAATGAGTCACACAACCAAAAGAAAATAATAAAGTAGTGGATAATCACAACAAATATTCTAAAATACTATATTTCTTGCATTTAATACTTGTATTAAAAAAAACTAAACACAACTAGAGATTCTTGGAAGAATGGATTCAATATAAAAAGATGTAGAACCTACTTGTCTCATTGCAATCATGAATCATTGCACATGCCACCACCCATGTGGCACGTCCAACCCTTGAATCCTAGGCAGTAGCTGAAGATGAGTTGAGAACAATAGCACACTTGCAAGATATCTGTGTGGCACGCTCTTGTCCTAGACAAATAGCATAAAAAGAACAATGCAAAAAAGCTAGCTAGACAGAGATGAGGCTAAGATAATAAATATAAACAAAAAGAATGATTATATTCTAAAAATAAGATATAGAAATAAACAAAGGATATGGATAACCCACAACCAAAGAGGGTATAAGAAACCCAAGAACTCCTGTGCTTCCTGCTATAAAATCTTGCACACACGAGAACAAAGAAAAATTCTTGGCTCTGTTTTGGAGACTTGCCTCAGTCAAGTCTGTGCTTTGGCCTTTCCAGCTCCTCGATAGCTAAATTGATAGTGAAGATAACAATATTGTAACAATGTAAAAAGATGATTGAAAAGACCATCGATAAATGACAAAGGTAAATATATTGTAAGGTAATGATTAAGAAACTATCATATGCTATCAAAATATAAAATCAAATGGTATAACTAACTCCCCTTAAAAGTCGCTAAGAAAATATCCAATGGAGTGGTCAAGGTAAGGTGATTAACATGACCAAACTATGAAGTCATGAATATCCAAATTTGGTTTGGTAGTTGTCCAATATGCAAGAGTGGGATAGAACATTCAAAGTGTATGTAACAAAATGAAGAGAGGATGAAGAACATCAAGTAAAGTGAAAATTTGAAGATTGATTTTCAACATCAGCAACTGATGATTCAAGGTGTTTCACTACAATGAAGATAGTTGTAACATCTCAATGACTCAATGCACGTCTGCAAGTTTGCAAGACAAATGCATGAAACACAGACGTCTCTGTATCACACACATGTCCCATATCAACAATGCTACATGGTCAAGAATTTTTTGTGAATAAAGAAAAGGAAGATGGAGGGACATGCAACCTTACATGAAATTTTGGTATTTTACTATAATAGGAGAATTATATAATGGTTAATTAAACTAGGTACAATGTTAAGATTCTAAATTTAGAAAAAAAAAAGATCATTGCCTAAGTTTCTTGAGAGTGGGCCCTCCACAATGTTCATGTAGAAATGATCTACTACGCTACTCCTTTATGATTATTGCTATATTATAATATTCTTCAACAAAATTTCATCATCGTTTGTTAGAATTTCTACATTCTAACTATGCACAAATGAATTCACTTAGTCAACAATGCTTTAATGTTTGTTGAGTCATACATGGCCAAAAGAAAAATTCAACTTGAAAGTGCAAAAGATATAATGAAAGTGAGAAACCAAATCTTTCTAGAAGAAAATTATTTAGGATCTACTCGAAATCAAGAAAGTCATGGAAATGAACAATTGTCATACCTACTGCGTGTAAGAATGTCCTGCATGTGAGAATTTGCACTTCTAGCCATGGGTGTTTTCCTAAAGGGAGTAGCATCCTTTTCAAGAATTTCATTGGAAGGAGTCATTTGAGTCAAAAGAAGATGAATAAAATAACAAATCAACATTGCATAATCAAGATGACTATTCCTAAAATATAAGCTTTATTACATTTATTGGTAATAGTATGATTAAATAATCTTAATGCTAGATTCAGCATTAACGGAAAGTATGGATTCAAAATTAAGAGATACAACCAATACTCATCTCTTTGAGGTCAAGAATCCATAAGAAAGATGCCCTCCTTATGGAACGCCTAACCCCTTTCGCGTTAGGTGACAATTTAGGGAATAGAGCATTGATCTCTACCTGTTAGAGTAATCGCAAAAGAAATCTTCACCAATGAATGTTCAAATTTAAATTGGCTAAATGGCATCTACGAAGTGATGCCCTCCTTGTGGAACGCCTAACCCCTTTCATGTTAGGTGACAATTTAGGGAATAGAGCGTTGATCTCTACCTGTTAGAGTAATCACAAAAGAAATCTTCACCAATGAATGTTCAAATTTAAATTGGCTAGATGGCATCTACGAAGTGATGCCCTCCTTGTGGAATGCCTAACCCCTTTCGCGTTAGGTGACAATTTAGGGAATAGAGTGTTGATCTCTACCTGTTAGAGTAATCACAAAAGAAATCTTCACCAATGAATGTTCAAATTTAAATTGGCTAAATGGCATCTACGAAGTGATGTGCAAGTAGAAAAATTAGGTACCTTGGCAAGAGGACAACCTCCATCTTTAAAAAATTCTACAAGTTAATAAATTTCCATAAATTTTGTGTAAGCTATGAAAAGTGTTGTATGTAAGATAGAATATCATAATTTTCTTCAAGAAGTGTACACATCTGGTGTGAATTTTTTCTTTGACACAAGTAGAAATTGTTAGCATAGAAATTATAAAGAAATACAAGAAGACAATTTTCAAGATATCTTCAGAGTGGGTACTACTGGAATTCTTTGGTAGGAATTCTTTACAAACGCAACTATATTACATTTAAAAACTAAAAAATCCCATGCTATTATCTGAAAACTTCATTAATCAAAAATTATGACAAACTACCCAACTATAGTATCTGTCAAAACTGATCGTTTAACAAACAGATTTTCATAACAAAATAAAGAAGAACTAATATCTGGTTTCACATAGAAATGAAAGAGTTTTCTTTAACCAACTCTCAAAACAAAACATCCTTAAATCCTTTTCATGAGACAATAACTGATTTAACTACTAATGATTAACTGAGATAACCATTCAACTATAATTACTGAAATAACAATTAAATGAAGTAACTGAAATAATAATCAACTGAAGTAACTGAATAATGATTAACTGAAGTAACTGAAGTAATTGAAATAAAGATTAACTATCTTCCCTTGCATATAGTAAAGTAAATACATAATCAGTTAAAAGAAGAATATAAATGCATAATAGGAATGGAAAGAAGAAACATACAAGAAGTAACTGGCGAGTCTTTAACTAGTTGTGCAAGCCTCGGCTTTCGGTAAGAGGATAAGCATTGATTTAGGCTTAACCTCCCAACCTTGGAACATCTCTATCCCCACACAATCTTTTTAAAAGAAAGGTCCTCCCTACCCCAAGATCAGGCTTGGGGTACTACTAGTCCTGCTACCTAAGCATTTCTAGTGTTTAGAATGTTCGCACAGTTATGGACGGACATGTCTGAATAACTGGCACTACCAACATCAAGTGATCTTATGAAGGCAAACATGCCCTTTAACGACTTTGGCCAAGGTTTTCAGATGAGTTCAATTACCCAATCACCATAGCTCGACTTGACAATTGGGAAACAAGAAATAAAACATACATGAGCTATTAAATGATTTTCCTTTTTAAAATAATATATAGTTGTTGTATTTGATTATGTTTCCATGTTATTGCAGATTTATTTATCACATCTTCACCCCTTTCTTGGCCGTCTGGCTAGGTGAGTCCTTGATGTTTATATTTCAGTGTAAACCAACTCATTCTGCTAATACTTAGCTAGTGTATGAAAATTACATGTTCCAATATATAATCAGCTTTATATCTTGAGGAAAATAATCTTAAGACTTACAACATTGCAATTCGATTCTATCACATAGTAGTAAAAATTAAAGATGTATAATCTTGTCATGAACAAATGATTTCGGCTTAGCAAGGGAATAACTGGCTTATAAAGAAACTATTCGGTGACACCAAACAAGATGAAGTTCAGTATTTAGTGGAAATATACCTTACTATTGAAAGCACAAATGCAGTAATAAATTGATAAGGAAAATATATATGAATTGATTATGGAAAGTCAACCACATAACCTAGTTGTTGAAAGGAGGAAGACACTTGGCTAGGCACCAACAATCCAGTTCTTCCACTGGAGAAATTCTGAATGCACAGCTCTAAGTGATTAATAATCACAACTTCCAATTGAGGTAGAAAGGAGAAGGTAAGGATGTGATAGACACTGCAAAGATAAGCCAGGAATAGAATGGGGAGACGAAATGTGTTCATGTCCTTGGTTTCTCACGGCTCCCAAATATAAAGAGGTATTCGATATCTGCAAGCTTTCAAGAAGTTGTAACTCTTCCTTCTTGGATGCTGATATAATATGCCAAGTTTGCAATTTGGTTTCTATTAAAGAATTGAATAAACAAAAATAAGAATTTCAAGGTTATAAATCAAGGATAAATTATAATATATTTATCTAATTGCACATAGATGTATTTATAAGTTTGGCATCATATTATATGTTTTTATGCAAGGTTGTATCTCTTATTATGTATATCTAAATACATGTTTTATTTGAAGATTATTTTATCTTCTTGTACATGTATTTAAATGTACGTATTAGATAGAATCTTGTATAAGAACTATACTATGGTGTCACCTTTATTTCTATATCTATGTGCATGTACATAAATATGTGTTACAATGAAAAGATGAAGATGTCAGCCATAAGCCGATAAAGGTGTGTACTTTAATTAAGTTAAAATCATTCATGTTTTTAATGTTTATCTAATAGCTCATGCACGTCCAAATGATTGTACATTGTTATACAAGTCACTAGGTCCTTACCAAGATAGTTAGAGGTCATACATGTCTACCAGATAAGTGGACTAGATAGTATCCCATTCCATTGATCCCGTTTAGCAATGCTTCTACCCTTCATCTTCTCCTACAATTACCCGTGCAACATTTTCAACAATAATAACAAGTTCCATGATAAATCTATAATATCATTTAATGTATATATTAGCAAGGAATTTATTTATTAACCATAATTTTGAAACCAAGCAACTACTAACTTCTATCATCATCATTTAACAAACAATGGATAATGACCATCATCATTAAAGAATTAAACAAATAACGAATACAAAGGATATATTTAACTACCCTTTTCATGAGATTATGAAAGAAAATCCATTCAATTCAATGGCTATAAATAAACTTAAATTAGGTCAAAATTTGGGATGTAACAGATTGTAATCGATAACTTTAGAATAAATAGTGGCACCAGAAGTTGCATCTCTATCGAAAATAGAATAACAACCTTCTCAAGCCTCTCATAGAAAATGAATTATGCAACCAAAAGAAAACAAATACAATAGAAAATCAATATTGGATTAATGCTTAAATCACAACAAACATTCTAATATACTAACTTTTCTGAAAAATTAAACATGACTATGGATTCTTCCAGGAATGCATTCAATATAAAAATATGTAGAACCTACTTGCCTCATTGCACTCATGAATCACATAGTGAGCCACCCTCCATGTGACACTTCCAATCCCTCAATGCTAGACAATAGTTCAAGATGAGTTGATGACAATGGCATGGTTGCAAGACGTCTATGTGGCACACTTTCCTCCTATACAAACATCATAAAACATAACAATGCAAAAAAGCTAGATTAATATAAATGAGGTTAAGCTTATAAATTTAAACTCTAAGTGGGATTGAGATTTCGCCTTAAGGGAAAAGATAAACAGTGTAGCAACAAGAGAAGAACCTGATCTATGGTAAGAATATGAAGCCATAGTACAAGAATGGACGATGTATGGAGGCTCCTAATCATGAAGCCTTGAGAGTTAATGAAGTCAAGGTGAAGGAAATAGAAGATTAGGCACCTAGTCCAAATACTCAAACATGGAAGTTCTTTGAAAGTGCATAAAAGTACCAATGTTGGGTATCAATAATGCTATTGCAAGCGTATGCATCAGATGGAATAGAAAAGAATGTAGAAATGATGGTCTACATTTTGCCCATGGGAGGAAAACCAATAATGAGAATGAAAGGAAGCATTGCGAAGCAACATTATGTAAAGATTCCATGGGTCAAGAAGAGTGGCCTTTAGAAGCCAAGGTAAACAAGAGGGATTTCTATTTTCTGTTATTGTTTGTTTGCAGTATTCCGGCCCAAACTTGCAGGGTATGGTGCAGGAGCACCTTGAACACGGAATGTTACTGAGCAGTCACATGAATGACCTAAAGCATATGAAGGCAATAGGGACCTCAAATCCTCTCACATGTTTGTAACGATATGTGTATGGATTTGTACGGAGTGGTGTTGAGGAGAAGGCTTAAAATCAATTTAAAACACTATTTTCTCGCATTTTTTTGAGCAACTTCTTGTATAATTTGGAGTTAACCTTAAACCCTTCATTGCAAAGTTATGTACTAGGGTATAATAGATCTGTTCCATGGTTGTTTGATTCATTTCAAGTCCCTTAAGTTACTGATTTTTATATACCTCTGCTGACAGACTTTAGAAAGTGCAATGTTTTTGTTATTTTCAAGGATTTTAAGAAGTATAGAACCTGATCCTTAAAGAATGGAATCCATTTGACTTGTAATATATGATAACTAACCAAAAATTGTAGGAAGAGTGGAGTATGAGGGTGTACACCACGAAGAATAGTGGGAAGAGAACATTAAATTTAAGCCAAGGCTCTAGTAGCAAGAGATGTATCTCAATGAGGGGGTTCTTTTATGATTTTTATTGATTAATTAGGTCAAGTACAAGGTGTAGGAGCATTGGTTAAGTTTGAGAAAAGTTGGCAAAGCCATTTTCCAAGAGGCCCTACTTTTTTTGTTGAATTTGGTGAGGGTTCCATAGTTTGCCTATCAAATGAAGCCATCGGGGAAAAAGGGTCAAATAATCATTAGTTTGGGACAAAAACTAAAATTTGTTAAACCTATGAGGTTTGGGATTAATATTCAAGAGTGTTTCATTTCTAAAAATGGTCATTCTACCCCTAAAATAGTGCCACGTGTGGGAATAGCAGGGTATGTTCCATAACAATAGAAGGTAAGTTCCTTATGTCTTATAGAACTTCCAAAAGGGTATCCAGAATTGCAATTTTTTTCCAATTTGTTTGGAAACTTTTGGAGAAAATGGTCAAAAACAATCTCTAGAGGGCTAATAGGGGCTACTAGGCCTAGAAGAGCAAATTTGAGGTTTTAATAGATGACAGGTGACCATAACTTTGAAACCAATTAAAACATGTCACAATAGAATATAATAAGTGTTTAAATGCCTTAATAACCATATCCAAGTGTGGGATAAAGATTTGGCCTTTTCTGAGCCACTACGTGCATTAGGAACACCTTACCAATCGAGGAGCCTATTTAAACATGTTATCATGACACCACAAGCCTCCCTATCATATTTGTATCAAAGTGAGAAGATCTAGGATATATATGTGTTGGAATCCTAGATAGATAGAAGATGGGTTTAAGAAAATCATAAAAAGAGTTGGTAAGGATGTTGAAAGAGTTTATGACTGATGAGAAGAGGGATAAAATAGAGAGAGAAATCAGAGGAAGAGGCAAGAAAGAAAGCAGTAGAGTGGTTGAGATAAGAAGAGCTGAGAAATCTGAACAGAGCACTTGAAGACAATTAAGAAAGGTTAAAAAGACAAGAAGAGGAAAGATAGAGAATATAAAGGGAGTATGATCTTTGGGAAGCCCAAAGTGAAGCGAAGATAACATAGTTAAGAAAAAGAGCCATGAGTTGGCTATTCAAGGTGAGTTAGAGAGTGGTGTGTCCTATTAAGAGGCTCATAGCACAAACAACAAGGATTAAGGCTCATAAGGAAGCAATGAAGGTGGAAGAAGAAGTTGTATGCCAAGAGGAATGGCATGAGGGAGAAGATAAACACAGTGTAATAGTAGCACAAGAAACTGAATTATGGCAAGAATATGAAGCCATAGAGGCAAAATGGAAGACTTATGGAGGTTTAGAGGCCAATGATTATGATGCCTTTAAAGTGAATGAAGCTATGCTAAAAAAAGGAGAAGATTGGGCACGTGTTCCCAATGTTCAAACATGGAAGTTCGCTGAAAGTCTATAATAATATCAACATTGGCTATCAATAATGCTATTGCACACAGATGCATCAAATGGAATGGAAAAGAATGTATGAATGATGGTCTACAATTTTTCCATGAGAGGCAAACCAACATTTATAATAGAAAAGGTGCAGCAAGGTTTAATAGGTCAAGAAGAGTGACCTTTGCAAGCCAAGGGTAAAGATGAGGGATTTTTGTTTTCTGACACTATCAGTTTGCAGGTTTCCAAGAGGAGTCAGAAAATTTACAAACTTAGGGAGTATTGTCCAGGACCACCATGAATATGGAAGGTTACCAAGGGGTCACATGAATGACTTGAAGCATATGAAGAAAATAGGGACCAACCGTTAGCTAAATGGTATGTAAAAATAGATGTGCATGTAGCAAAATTAGGTACTTGGCATTACGAAAATACCTGTCTTTAGAAAATTCTACAAGTTAGTGAATTTCCATAAAGTATGTGCTTGTGGTGAGAGTTTAATCTTTGACACAAGAAATTCTTAGAAATAGATTTGAAATAAATACAAGAAGACAATTTCGAGTATATATATGTAGAGTGGGTTCTCCTCTCTCTCATTGCGGAAATAATTTTTGAAAGGGAATTCATTAGAAATGTAACTATATAATATTTAAAAATTGTTCAATATCATGCTACTATTTGGAAACAGCTTCATTCCTCAATAATAATCTCAAATTAAGTAACTAGTGTACCTATCTAAACTGATTGCAGTATAAAACTTGGGGATATATATTGGCACTACCACTTGGAGCCTTGTCCAAAAAATAGAAAAGCAGTCATCTCAAGCCTCTTATAGAAAAGAAGTCACGAAACCAAGAGAAAACAAATATAATAGTGGATAATCACAACAAATATTCTAAAATACTATATTTCTTGCATTTAATACTTGTATTCAAAACAAATAAACACAACTAGAGATTCTTGGAAGAATGGACTCAATATAAAAAGATGTTGAACTTACTTGTTTCATTGCAATCATGAATCATTGCACATGTCACCACCCATGTGGCACGTCCAACCACTGAATCCTAGGCAATAGTTGAAGATGAGTTAAGGACAATAGCACAGTTGCGGGATATCTGTGCAGCACGCTCTCCTCCTAGAGAAATAGCGTAAAAAGAACAATGCAAAAAAGGTAGAAGGATAGACATGAGGCTAAGATAATAAATGTAAAAAAAAAGAATGATAATATTATAAAAAATAAGATATAGAGATAAACAAAGGATATGGATAACCCACAACCAAAGAGGATATAAGAAACCCAAGAAATCCTATCCTTCCTACTATAAAATCTTGCACACATGCAAACAAAGAAACATTGTTGGTGTTGTTTTGGAGACTTGCCTCAATCAAGTCTGTGCTTTGGTCTTTCTAGCTCCTCAAAAACTAAATGGATAGTCGAGATAACAATATTGTAACAATGTAAAAAGATGACTGAAAAGACCATCGATAAATGAAAAAGGTAAATTTATTGTAAGGTAATGATTAAGAAACTACGATATGCTATCAAAATAATAAAATCATATGGTATAACTTGCTCCCCTCAAAAGTCTCTAAGCAAATGTCCAATGTAGTGGTGAACGTAAGTAAGGTGATTAACATAACCAAACTATGAAGTCATGAATATCCAAATTTGATTTGGTAGTTGTCCAATATGCAAGAGTGGGATAGAACATTCAAACTGTATGGAGGAAAATGAAGAGAGGATGAAGAAGATCAAGTGAAGTGAAAATTTAAAAATTGATTCTCAACGTTTGCAACTGATGGTACAAGGTGTTTCACTGCGATGAAGACAATTGTAACATCTCTATGACTTAATGCACCTCTGAAAGTTTGCAGGACGAGAACGTGATGCACTGACATCTTCGTATCACACACGTGTCCCATGTTGACAAAGCTACATGGTCAAGAATCTGTGCAAAAAAAGAAAAGGAAGATGGAGGGACATGCAACCTTAAATAAAATTTTGGGATTTTACTAAAATAGGAGAAATAGATAATGATTAATTAAACTAGGTACAATGTTAAGATACTAAATTTAAAAAACAAAGATCATTGCCTAAGTTTCTTGAGAGTGGGCCCTCCTCAATATTCATGTAGAAATGATCTACTATGCTACTCCTTTACAATTATCACTATATTATCATAATCTTCAACAAAATTTCATCATCATTTGTTAGAATTTATTAATTCTAACTATGCACAAATGAATTCACTTAGTCGACAATTCTTTAAAGTTTGTCAAGTCATACATGGCCTAAAGAAAAATTCAACTTGAAATTGCAAAAGATTTAATGAAAGTGAGAAACCAAATCTCTCAAGAAGAAAATTATTTAGGAACAACTTGAATTAAAGAAAGTGATATGGAAATGAAAAATTTACTGATTGTGAGAATGCACTATGTCCTAAAGTTTTGAATTTGCACTTCTAGCCATGGGTGATTTCCTAAAGGGAGTAGCATTCTTCTCAAGCATTTCATGATCCAAGACTCATTTGAGTCAAAAGAAGACAAATAAAATAACAAATCAACATTGCATAATCAAGATGACTATTCCTCAAATATATGCTTTATTACATTTATTGGTAATAGAATGATTAAATAATCTTAATGGTAGATTCAGCAATAAAGGAAAGCATGGATTCAAAATTAATAGATACAACCAATACTCATCTCTTTGAGGTGAAGAATCCATAAAAAAAATGCCCTCCTTGTGGAATGCCAGACCCCTTTGTGTTAGGTGACAATTTAGCGAATAGAGCATTAATCTCTACCTATTAGAGTAATCACAAAAGAAATCTTCACCAATGAATGCTCAAATTTAAATTGGCTAAATGGCATGTCCAAAGTGATGTCCAAGTAGAAAAATTAGGTACCTTGGCAAGAGGACAACCTTTGTCTTTCAAAAGTTCTACAAGTTAAAATATTTCCATAAAATTTGTGTAAGTTGCTACAAGAGTTGTATGTAAGATAGAATATCGTAACTTGCTATAGGAAGTCTACACATCTAGTGAGAATTTTATCTTTGACACAAGTAGAAATTGTTTGCATAGAAATTACAAAGAAATACAAGAAGACAATTTTCAAGATATCTTCAAGAGTGCTGGTCTCTGTCTATGCGGAATTGATTTGGTGGGAATTCTTTACAAATGCACCTATATTGCATTTCAAAACTAATAAAGCTCATGCTATTATCTAAAATCAGTTTCATTGCTCAAAAATTATGACAAACTACCCAACTAGAGTACCTATCAAAACTGATTGTAGTCAATCTCTTTAGAATGATTAGAGGCACCAGAAGTTGCATCTCTATCCAAACAAGAATAACAACCTTTTCAAGCCTCTCATAGAAAACGAATCATGCAACCAAAACAAAACAAATACAATAGAAAATCAATATTGGATTAATGCTTGAAAAACAACAAATATTCTAATATACTAATTATTCTATATTTAGTACTTCTATTCAGAAAAAATTAAACACAACTAAGGATTCTTCCAGGAATGCATTCAATATAAAAATATGTAGAACCTAATTGTCTCATTGCACTCATGAATCACTAAGCAAGCCACCCTCCATGTGACAAGCTCAACCCCTCAATGCTAGGAAATAGTTCAGGATGAGTTCAAGACAATGGCACGTTTGGGGGACATCTATGTGGCTCACTTTCCTCATATACAAACAACATAAAACATAACAATGCAAAAAAGGTAGATTGATAGAAATGAGGTTAAGCTTATAAATTTCAACTCTAGGTGGGATTGAGATTTGGCCTTAAGGGAGAAGATAAATAGTGTAGCAACAAGAGAAGAACCTGACCTATGACAAGAATATGAAGCCATAGTACAAGAATGGACGATGTATGGAGGCTCGTGATCATGAAGCCTTGACAGATAATGAAATCAAGGTGAAAGAAATAGAAGATTAGGCACTTGGTCCAAATATTCAAACATGGAAGTTTTCTAAAAGTGCATAAAAGTACCAATATTGGGTATCAATAATGCTATTGCAAGCATACGCATCAGATGGAATGGAAAAGAATGTACAAATGATGGTCCAAATTTTTCCCATGGGAGGAAAACCAACAATGAGAATGAAAGGAAGCATTGTGAAGCAGGACCATATAAAGGTTACATGGGTCAATAAGAGTGGCCTTTACAAGCCATGGTATACAAGAGGGATTTCTATTTTCTAATATTGTTTGTTTGCAGTATTCCAAGAGCCCAAACTTGCAGGGTATGGTGCAGGAGCACCTTGAACATGGAATGTTGCCGAGCAGTCACTTGAATGACCAAAAGCATATGAAGGCAATAGGGACCTCAAAGGCTCTCACGTGTTTCTAACAGTATGTGTACAGATTTGTACAGAGTGGTGTTGAGGAGAAGACTTAAAATCAATTTAAAAACATTATTTTCTTGCATTTTTTGAGCAACTTCTTGAATGATTTGGAGTTAACATTGAACCCTTCCTTGCAGAGATATGTACTAGGGTATAATAGATATTTTCCATGGTTGTTTGATTCATTTCAAGTTCCTTAACTTTCTTATTTTTACATACCTCTACTTGCAAACTTTAGAAAGTGCATTGTTTTTGTGATTTTCAAGGATTTTAAGAAGTATAGAGCCTTATCTTCACAATGGAATCAATTTTACTTGTAATATATGATAACCAACCAAAACTTGTAGGAAGAGTGGAGTTTGAGGGTGCACACTATGAAGAATAGTGGGAAAAGAACATGAAATTTGAGCCAAGGCTCTAGCAGCAAGAGATTTGTCTGAATGAGGGGGTCCTTTTATGATTGTTATTGATTAATTAGGTCAAGTAAAAGGTTTAGGAGCATTGGTTAAGTTTGAGAAAAGTAGGAAAAGCCCTTTTCCAAGAGGCCCTACTTTTTTTTGTTCAATTTGGTGAGGTTTCTATAGTGTGCCTATCAAATGAAGCCATAGGGGAAAAAGGGTTGAATAATCATGAGTTTGGGACCAAAAATAAACTCTATTAAAATCCATGAGGTTTGGAATTAATATTCAAGAGTGTTTCATTTCTAAAAATGGTCATTCTACCCTTAAAATAGTGCCACGTGTGGGAATAGCAGGGTATGTTCCATAACAACAGAAGGTAAGTTCCTTATGTCTTATAGAACTTCCAAAAGGGTATCCAGAATTGTAATTTTTTTCCAAGTTGTTTGGAAATTTTTGGAGAAAATGGTCAAAAACAATCTCTAGAGGGCTAATAGGGGCTACTAGGCCTAGAAGAGCAAATTTGAGATTTTCATAGATGATAGGTGACCAGAACTTTGAAACTGATTGGAACATGTCACAATAGAATAGAATAAGTGTTTAAATGCCTTAATAACCATATCCAAGCATGGGATAAAGATTTGGCCTTTTCCAAGCCATTACGTGCATTAGGAACACCTTACCAATATAAGGTTTTTTAAGCATTCGAGGAGCCTATTTAAACACGTTATCATGACACCACAAGCCTCACTATCATATTTGTATCAAAGCAAGAAGATCTTGTATATATGAGTGTTGGAATCCTAGATAGATAGAAGATGGGGTTAAGAAAATCATGAAAAGAGTTGGTAAGGATGTTGAAAGAGTTTATGACTGATGGAAAGAAGAGGGACAAAACAGAGAGAGAAATGAGAGGAAGAGGCAAGAAAGAAAGTGGTAGAGTGGATGAGACAAGAAGAGCTGAGAAGTCTGAATAGAGCACTTGAAGAGAACTAAGAAAGCTTAAAAAGAACAAGAAGAGGAAAGATAGAGAACATAAAGAGAAAATGATCTTTGGGAAGCCAAAGTGAAGCGAGGATAGCGGAGTTAAGAAAAAGAGTCATCAATTGGCTTTTCAAGGTGAGTAAGAGAGTGGTGTGGCCTGTTAAGAGGCTCATAGCACAAACAACAAGGATTGAGGCTCATAAGGAAGCAATGAAGGTGGAAGAAGAACTTGTACGACAAGAGGAATGGCATGAGGGAGAAGATAAATAGAGTGTAACAACAGGAGAAAAACCTAAAATATGGCAAGAATATGAAGCCATAGTAGCAAAATGGAAGACTTTTTGAGGTTTATAGGCTAACAATGATGATGCCTTAAAAGTAAATGAAGCTGTGATAAAGAAAGGACAATATTGGGCACTTGTTCCCAATGTTAAAACGTGGAATTTTGCTGAAAGTCTATAATAGTATCAACATGGTCTATCAATAATGCTATTGCATGCATATGCGTCAAATGGAATGGAAAAGAATGTACAAATGATGGTCTCCAATTTTCCCATGGGAGGCAAACCAACATTGATAATGGAAAAGGAGCAGCAAGGTTCAATGGGTTAAGAAGAGTGACCTTTGCAGGCCAAGGGTAAAGATGAGGGATTTTTGTTTTCTAACACTATTTGTTTGCAGGTTTCCAAGAGGAGTTGGAAAGTTAACAAACTTGGGGAGTATTGTGCAAGACCACCTTGAACATGGAAGGTTACCATGGGGTCACTTTATTGATCGAAAGCATATGAAGAAAATAGGGACCAACCGTTAGCTAAATTGTATGTAAAAACAGATGTGCATGTAGCAAAATTAGGTGCCTTGGCATTAGGATAATATTTGTCTTTAGAAAATTCTACAAGCTAGCAAATTCACATAAAATTTGTGTACACTGCTACAAGTGTTGAAGGTAAGACACAATATCATAATTTTCTATAGAAAGTATATGCCTATGGTGAGAATTAAATCTTTGACACAACAAGAAATTCTTAGAATATATATTTGAAATTAATACAGGAAGACGATTTGGAGTATATATATGTAGAGTGGGTGCTCCTCTCTGTCTATGTGAAAATAATTTTGGACAGGGAATTCATTAGAAATGTAACTATATAATATTTCAAAATTGTTCAATATCATGCTGCTATTCTAAAATAGCTTCATTCCTCGATAATAATCTCAAATTAAGCAACTATTGTACCTGTCTAAAGTTAAACTAATCGTAGTCAAAAACCTGGGGATAAATATTGGCACTAGCACTTGGAGCCTTGTCTAAAACAGCATATCAATCTTCTCAAGCCTCTCATAGAAAATGAGTCACGCAACCAAAAGAAAACAATTACATTAGTGGATAATCATAACAAATATTCTAAAATACTATATTTCTTGCATTTAATACTTGTATTCAAAACAAATATTCACAACTAGAGATTCTTGGAAGAATGTATTCAATATAAAAAGATGTAGAACCTACTTGTCTCATTGCAATCATGAATCATTGCACATGTTACCACCCCTATGGCACGTCCAACCCCTGAATCCTAGGCAGTAATTGAAGAGAGGAAAATGATGAGAGGATGAAGAAAATCAAGTGAAGTGAAAATTTGAAGATTAATTCTCAACGTCTGCTATAAAATCAAATGGTATAACTCACTCCCCTTTAAAGTCACTAACCAAATGTTCAATGGAGTGGTGAAGGTAAGGTATTAATATGACCAAACTATGAAGTTGTGAATATCCATATTTGGTTTGGTAGTTGTCCAATATGCAAGAGTGGGATAGAACATTCAAAGCGTATACAGGAAAATGAAGAGAAGATGAAGAAGATCAAGTGACATGGAAATTTTAAGATTGATTCTCAACGTCTGCAACTGATGGTTCAAGGTGCTTCATTGCAATGAAGACAATTGTAACATCTCAATGACTCAATGCACGTCTGCAAGTTTACAGGATGAGTGCGTGAAGCACAGACGTCTCCGTATCACACACATGTCCCATGTTGACAATGCTACATGGTCAAGAATCTTTGTGAAAAAAGAAAAGGAAGATGGAAGAACATGCAACCTTACATGAAAGTTTGAGATTTTACTAAAATAGGAGAATTATATAATGGTTAATTAAACTAGGTACAATGTTAAGATACTAAATTTAGAAAAAGAAAGATCATTGCCCGAGTTTCTTGAGAGTGGGCCCTCCTCGATGTTCATGTAGAAATGATCTACTATGCTACTCCTTTACGATTAATGCTATATTATCATAATCTTCAACAAAATTTCATCATTGTTCGTTAGAATTTCTACATTCTAACTATGAACAAATGAACTCAGTTAGTCAACAATGCTTTAAAGTTTGTCGAGTCATACATGGCCAAAAGAAAAATTCAACTTGAAATTGCAAAAGATATAATGAAAGTGAGAAACCAAATCTCTATAGAAGAAAATTATTTAGGAACGACTCAAAATCAAGAAAGTCATATGGAAATGAACGATTGTCATACCTACTGAGTGTGAGAATGCCCCATGTCCTAATGTTATGAATTTGCATAATCAAGATGACTATTCCTAAAATATACGCTATATTACATTCATTGGTACTAGAATGATTAAATAATCTTAATGTTGGATTCAACAATAAAGGAAAGCATGGATTCAAAATTAATAGATACAACCAATACTCATCTCTTTGCAGTCAAGAATCCATAAAAGAGATGCCCTCCTTGTGGAATGCCGAACCCCTTCGCATTAGGTGGCAATTTAGGGAATAGAGCATTGATCTCTACCTGTTAGAGTAATCACAAAAGAAATCTTCACCAATGAATGTTCAAATTTAAATTGGCTAAATGGCATGTATAAAGTGATGTGCAAGTAGAAAAATTAGGTATCTTGGCAAGAGGACAATGTCCATCTTTCAAAAATTTAAGATAGAATATCATAATTTGCTTCAGGAAGTGTATACATCTAGTGAGAATTTTATCTTTGACACAAGTCAAAATTCTTAGCATAGAAATTACAAAGAAATACAAGAAGACAATTTTCAAGATATCTTTAGAGTGGGTGCTGGTCTCTATCTATGTGGAATTGATTTGGCGGGAATTCTTTACAAATGCAACTATATTACATTTCAAAACTAAAAAATCTCATGCAATTATCTAAAAATAGCTTCATTACTCAATAATTATGACAAACTACCTAACTATAATACCTGTCAAAACTGATCGTAGCTTATGTCTTTAGAATAAATAGTGGCATCAGAAGTTGCATCTCTATCCAAAACATAATAGAAACCTTCTCAAGCCTCTCATAGAAAACGAATCATGCAAAAAAGAAAAGAAAAAAGAAGAGAAATTCAATATTCGATTAATGCTTAATTGACAACAAATATTCTAATGTACAAACTTTTCTGCATTTAATACCTTTATTCAAAAAAAATTAAACACGACTAGGGATTCTTCCAGGAATGCATTCAATATAAAAATATGTAGAACCTACTTGTCTCATTGCACTCATGAATCATTGAGCAAGCCACCCTCCATGTGATATGTCCAACCCCTCAATGCTAGGCAATAGTTTAGGATGAGTTGAGGACAATGGCAAGGTTGCGGAATGTCTATGTGGCTCACTTTCCTCCTCTACAAATAGCATAAAACATAACAATGCAAAAAAGGTAGATTAATAGAAATGAGGTTAAGCTTATAAATTTAAACTCTAGGTGGGATTGAGATTTGGCCTTAAGGAAGAAGACAAATAATGTAGCAACAAGAGAAGAACCTGACCTATGGCAAGAATATGAAGCCAAAGTAGAAGAATGGACAATGTATGGAGGCTCATGATCATGAAGCCTTGAGAGATAATGAAACCAAGGTGAAGGAAATAGAAGATTAGGCACTTGGTCCAAACACTCAAACATGGAAGTTTTCTGAAAGTGCATAAAAGTACCAATGTTGGGTATCAATAATTCTATTGCAAGTGTATGCATCAGATGGAATGGAAAAGAACGTACAAATGATGGTCTACATTTTTCCCATGGGAGGAAAACCAACAATGAGAATGAAAGGAAGCATTGTGAAGCAACACCATGTAAAGGTTCCATGGGTCAAGAAGAGTGGCCTTTACAAGCCAAGGTAAACAAGAGGGATTTCTGTTTTCTTTTATTGTTTATTTGTAGTATTCCAAGAGCCCAAACTTGCAAGGTATGGTGCAAGAGCACCTTGAACATGGAATGTTATCGAGTGATCAGTTGAATGACCTAAAGCATATGAAGGCAATAGGGGCCTCAAAGGCTCTCACACATTTGTAACAGTATGTGTATGGAGTGGTGTTGAGGAGAAGGCTTAAAATCAATTTAAAAACACTGATTTGTTGCATTTTTTGAGAAAATTCTTGTATGATTTGGAGTTAACCTTGAACCCTTCGTTGCAGAGATATGTACTTGGGTATGATAGATGGAGGGATATGGAGGCTAAAAGCTAAATTCAACTTGAAATTGCAAAAGATATAATGAAAGTCAAAAACCAAATCTCTCAAGGAGAAAATTATTTAGGAACCTAGTGAGTTATAAGCAAGTGAAAAACCAAATCTCTTGAGGAGAAAAGATATAAGCAAGTTATATGGAAATAAACAATTGTCATACCTAGTGAGTGTGAGAATGCCCTATGTCCTAATGTTATGAATTTTCACTTTTAGCCATGAGCATTTTCGTAAGGAGAGTAGCATTCTTCTCAAGCATTTCATGTCCAAGAAAAATTTGAGTCAATCTAAGACAAATAAAATAATGAATCAACATTACATAATCAGGATGACTGTTACTAAAGTATATACTTTATTTCATTTATTAAAAATAGAATGATTAAATAATCACAATGCTAGACTCATGAATAAAGGAAAGCATGGATTCAAAATTAATAGATAAAACCAATACTCATCTCTTTGTCGCCAAGAATTAATAAGATAGATGCCCTCCTTGTGGAAGGTCAAACCTCTTCATGTTAGGTGACAATTTAAGGAATAGCGCATTGAGCTCTACCTATTAAGAGTCATTACAAAAGAAAACTTCACCAATGAAGGTTCAAATTTAAATTAGCTAAATGGAATGTACAAAGAGATGTGCAAGTAGAAAAATTTGGTACATTGGCAAGAGGACAACATCTGTCTTCTAAAAATTTGACAAGTTAATAAATTTCCATTAACAATATAATAATTTGCTTAAGAAAGTGTAGGCATCATAAGAGTTTTATCTTTGATACAAGAAGAAATTGATAGAAAAGAGATTATAAAGAAATACAAGAAAGATAATTTTTAGTATATCTTAAGATTGGGTGCTGCTCTTTGTCTATGCACAAATGATTTGATGGGAGTTATTTAAAAATGTAGCTACATTATATTTAAAAACTGAGAAATCTCATGCTATTATTTGAAAACAGCTACATTCCTCAAAAATTATGTCAAATTACCCAAATATAGTACCTGTCAAAACTAATCTTAGTCATCGTCTTTAGAATAAATACTCGCACCAAAAGTTGGAGCTTTGTCCAAAACAACATAGCAATCTTCTCAAGCCTCTCATAGAAAATGAATCATGCAACCAAAAGAAAACAAATTCAATAGAAAATCAATATTGGATAAATAATTAAATCGCAACAAATATTCTAAAATACTGAGTTTTTTGCATTTAATACTTGTATTTGGAAAAAATTAAACATAACTAGATATTCTTCCAAGAATGCATTCAATATTAAAATATGTACAACGTACTTGTCTCATTGTAGTCATGAATCACTAAGCAAACCACACTCCATATGACATGTCCAACCCCTCAATGCTAGGTATTAGTTCAGGATGAGTTGAGGACAATAGGATGGTTAAGGGACATTTGTGTGGCACACTTTCCTCCTATACAAACAGCGTAAAAAAGAGCAACATAAAAAAGTTAGATCAATAGAAATGAGGTTAAGCTAATAAATATAAACACTAGGTGGGATTGAGATTTGGCATTCAGGAAGAAGATAAATAGTGTAGCAGCAAGAGAAGAACCTAACCTATGGCAAGAATATGAAGCCATAGTAGAAGAATGAAAGATGTGTGGAGGTACAGAGGCTCATGATGATGAGGCCTTAAGATTGAATGATGTTATGGTGAAGGAAGGAGAAGATTGGGCATTTGTTCCATATATTCAGACAAGGAAGTTTGTTGAAAGTGAAGAATAGTACCAATGTTGGGTGTCACTAATGCTATTGTAGGCATATGCATCAGATTAAATTCAAAAGAATATAAAAATGATGGTCTACGTTTTCTCCATGGGAAGCAAACTGACAATGAGAATAAAAGAAAGCAATGCAAAGCAACACCATCTTAAGCTTCCATGGGTTAAGAAGAGTGAGTGACCTTTACAAGCCAACATAAAGATGAAGGTTTTTTGTTTTCTGACATTTTTTGTTTGCAAGTTTCCAAGAGCCCAAACTTGGGGAGTATGGTGCAAGAGCACCTTAAACATGGAAGGTTAGGAAAGGGTCACTTGAATGACCTAAAGTGTATGATGGCAATAGGGACCTCAAAGGTTTTAAGTCAATGTAATTAAAGCCATTACTGCCTATCAAATATAAAAGGAGTCGTATAGAGTCTATGCATTCGATGTTGCCATGATAAGGCAAATAGCCCTGTAAGGGTGATGATGTAATTGGAATGGGTTGAAATAGGCTGGAAAAGTCTTTATTGATATAAATTAATCATAAAAAGAGTGAATTCAATAAATTAATGGGGTAGGAGCATCTAGAAATTAATTAAAATAAGCTTGTAAATTCAAATTTTTGAATTACAACAGTTATGACTACTTTTGGAGGGAAACCCCTCTTTGACTTTGTTTATAATTTTGAACAACTCAAAAAAGTTGGAAGTGGTTGGGGAAGGTGTAATAAAAAAAACTAAAGGCTCTCACACATATGTAAAGGTAGGTGTACAAATTTGTACAGACTGATGTTGAGGAGAAGGCTGAAAATAAATTTAAAAACGCTATGTTATTGCATTTTTGAGGAACTTCTTCTATGATTTGTAGTTAACCTTGACCCCTTTGTTGTAGAGATATGTACTAAGGTCTAATAGATCTGTTCCATGGTTATTTTATTCATTTTGAGTCCCTTACAGTTCTGATTTTTACATAGCTATGTTGACAGGCTTTAGAAAGTGCATTGTTTTTGTGATTTTGAGTGGTTTTAAGTATGGATCCATTCTATGAAAGCTAGAGCCTGCTTCTCAAAGAATGAATTCCATTTGACTTTTAATATAGGATAACTGACCAAAACTTGTAGGAAGAGTGGAGTTTTAGGGTGTACACCATGAAGACTAGTGGGAAAAGAACATGAAAAATGAGACAAGGCTATAGCAGCAAGAGATTTGCCTCAATGAGGGGCTTATTTTAGGATTTTTATTGATTAATTATGTCGATACAAGGTATGGGAACTTTGGTTAAGTTTCAAAAGTGTTGGGAAAACCATTTTCCAAGAGGCCCTTGTTTTTGGTGCAATTTGGTGAGGGTTTCATAGTTTGCCTATGAAATGAAGCCATAGGGGAAAAAGGGTTGAATGACCATTAGTTAGGGATCAAAACTAAACTCTGTTGAAACCCTTGAGGTTTGGGATTAAGATTCAAGAGTACCTCCTTATTAAAATTGGCCTTTCTACCCCTAAAAATAGTGCCACATGTGGGAGCAGCAGGGTATCTTCTAGAACAACAGAGGGTAAGTTTCTGGTGTGTTATGGAACTTCCAAAATGGTATCAAGAAATGTAATTTGTTTTCCAATCTTTTTAGAAACTTTTGGAGAAAATGGTCAAAAACAGTCTTTGGAGGGTTAATAGGGGCAACTAGGCCTAGAAGAGCAAATTTGGGGTTTGCATGACCAGAACTTTGAAACCTATTGGAACATGTCATAATAGAATGGAATAAGTGTTTGAATGCCTTAGTAGCCATATCCAAGTGTGCTATTGAGATTAAACTTTTTGGAGCCACTAGGTGCATTAGGAACACTTACCAATATAAGGTTTTTGAAGCATTTGAGGAGCCTACTTAAACATGTTATCATGACACCACAAGCCTTTGTATCATATTGGTACCAAAGCGAGAAGATCTAGGATATATATGTGTTGGAATCCTAGATAGATAGAAGATGGGGTTAACAAAATCAGAAAAGGAGTTGGTAAGGATGTTGAAAGAGTTTATGACAGATAGAAAGAAGAAGAGGGAGGAAAACAGAATGAAAGAAAGAAGAGGAAGAGGCAAGGAAGAAAGGGGTAGAGTGGATGAGACCAGAAGAGTTGAGAAGTCTGAAAAGGGCACTTGAATGGAATGAAGAAAGGTTACAAAAACAAGAAGAGGAAAGCGAGAGAATAAAAAGACACCATGAACTTTGAAAAGCCTACAGTGAAGCAAGGATAGCAAGGTTATGAAGAAGAACCATGAGATAGCCTAAAGTTGAATGAGAGAGTGGTGTGACCTATTAAGGGGCTCATAGCAGCAACAAAAAGGATTGAGGCTCATGAGGAAGTCTTAAAGATGGAAGAAGTTGTATACCAAGAGGAATGGTATGAGGGAGAAGATAAATAGACTGTAGCAGCAAGAGAAGAACCTGACCTATGGCAACACTATGAATCCATAGTAGCAAAGTGGAAGATATATGGAGGTATAGAGGCTCACGATAATGATAACTTAAAAGTGAATGAAGTTATGGTGAAGAAAGCAGAAGATTGGGCACTTGTTCCAAATGTTCAAACATGGAAGTTTGCTGAAAGTGCATAATAGCTACAACGTTGGGTATCAATAATGCTATCACAGGAGTATGCTTCAGATGGAATGGAAAAGAATGTACAAACAATGATCTGCACTTTACCCATAGGAGGCAAACCAATAGTGAAAAATGAAAGGAAACAATGTGGAGTGGCACCATGTCAAGGTTCCATGGGTCAAGAAGAGTAACCTTTACAAGCCAAGGGTAAAGATGAGGGATTTTTGTTTTCTGACATTATTTGTTTGCAGGTTTTCAAGAGGACTTGAAAAGTTTTCAAACTTGAGGAGTATAAGAGCACCTTGGACATAGAAGGTTAAGGAAGGGGTCACTTGAATGACCTTTAGCATATGAATGCAATAGGGTCCCAAAGTTAGCTAAATGGTATGTACAAAGAGATGTACATGTAGAAAAATAAGGTACCTTGGCATTAGGACAACACCAATCTTTATAAAATTCTACAAGTTAGTAAATTGTCATAAAATTTGTGTTAACTTCTACAAGTGTTTTAGGCAAGACACAATATTGTAATTCGCTACAAAAAGTCTATGCATGTGGTGAGAGAGTTTTCTCTTTGACACAACAAGAAATTCTTAGATGTAGATTACAAAAAAATACAGGAAGACAATTTCTAGTATATCTTAAGAGTGGGTGCTCCTCTCCGTCCATACGGAAATGATTTTTTATGGGAATTCTTTAAAAATGTAACTCTATTATCTTTCAAAATTGTTCAATCTCATGCTATTATTTGAAAACAACTTCATTCCTAGATAATTGTGTCAAATTAACCAACTATAGTACTTGTGAAATCTGATTGTAGTCGATGTCTTGAGAATATGTATTGGCACTAGCAGTTGGAGCCCTGTCCAAAATATAATAGCAATCTTCTCAAGCCTCTCATAGAACAGGAGTCATGCAACCAAAAGAAAAAAAATACAATAGAAAATCAATCACAAGAAATATTCTAAAATAATAAAATTATTACATTTAATACATGTATTCAGAAAAAATAAACACAGCTTCCTCCAATAATGGATTCAATATAAAAATATGTGGAAACTACTTGTCTCATTGCAGTCATGAATCACTGAGCATGTCACCCTCCATGTGGCATGTCTAACCCTTGAATGCTAGGCAATAGTGCAGGACGAGTTGAGGACAATAGCACAATTGCGGGATGTCAGTGTGGCACACTTTTCTCCTATACAAATAGCGTACAAAGAACAATACCAAAAAGTTAGATGGGTAGAAATGAGGTTAAGCTAATAAATGTAAACAAAAAGGACGATTATATAAAAGAAATAGAGAATGTAAATAAACAAAGGATACGGAAAACCCACAACCAAAGTAGGTAGAAGAATCTCATGAACTCCTATCCTTTCTCCTTCTATAAAATCCTGCACACACAAGAACAAAGAAAATTTGCTGGCGCTGTTTTGGAGACTTGCCTCAGTCAAGTCCCTGCTTTGGTGTTTCCACCTCCACAACAGCTAGATGGATAGTCAAGATAATCTCTAATAGATGACCAAAAAAACCATCGATAAACGATAAAGGTAACAATATTATACGATAATGATCAAGAAACTATGATATGCTATCAAAATATGAAATCAAATGGTATACTCAGTCCCTTTAAAAGTTGCTAAGCAAAAGTCCAATAGAGTGGTGAAGGTAAGGTGATTAACATGACCAAACTGTGAAGTCGTGAATATTCAGATTTGGATTGAAAGTTGTCCACCATGCAAGAGTAAGGATAGAACAATCAAAGTGTATGAAGGAAAACAAAAAGAGCATGAAAGAAGATCAAATGAAGTGAAAGTTGTAGACCGATTCTCGAGGTCAGAAAGCGATGGTACAAGGTGTTACACTGTAATCAAGGCAGTTGTACATCTCAACAACTCAATGCATGTCTGCAAATTTATAGGACGATTGTATGATGCATGGACATCTTCGTATCACACACATGTCCCGTGTTGACAAGGCTGCGTGGTACATGGATGATGGAGGTACATCGAGGCTTACATGAAATTTTGGTTTTTTACTAAAATAGGAGAATCATTGAATGGTTAATTAAAATAGATACAATGTTATGATACTAAAATTAGAAACAGAAGAGATTATTACCTAAGTTTCTTGAGAGTGGGCCCTCCCTGATCTTCTTGCAGAAATGACCTATTATGCTACTTCTTTAGAATTGTCACTATATTATCATATTCTTCAACAAAATTTCAATGAGACTCAAGTAAAGTCAACATTTCATCATAAATGAGACTAAGACCCCAAATCGAACCTTCTAAGAATCTTCGGCCAGCCAAAATGCTATCAATTTTCTATTCTAATTCTTTATTCAGCAAATTAGGTAACTAATAATATTTTGCCTCAAATTTAATAATTTTCCCCCATGGCCTAGGAAAGACTTAAGTCTTTACTTGAGTTCGCCCCTTTTAAATAATTGCTAATGAATAATAAATTTAAATTAGCGATAACTATAGTTTTTCCTTGCTTTTATTTAGTTAAATAGGTAACCCCCTTTATTACCTTAATGATTTAGCCTATGGAGAGAATAGATAATAGGATAGCATTAATATTTACTTATCTATTGATGCTAGGCAAAAAGGGAACATTACAGAAGATATTTGTGGAGAAAGCTATGGACAATTGTAGTGGTAGTTTGTTAATGAAATTGAAGAGGGTTGGGGCTATGTTTTTCAAGTGGTGTCAATGGAAGCTATACATCCAAGGCTTTCCGTGAGAAATTGGTGTGATGAGTTGACAATATACATACATAAGTGTCAGCATGTCAATTCTCATATAGATTTCGGATGGTAGAAGGGTTTTTTCTAACATATTAATAAAATTTTGAAAAAATTCTAAGAAAAACTAAATTAAGATTCCACTAGGAAAGCAACAAAGTCTCAAGGGATCTCTCATCAATGTTATGAAGAAATAGCATTGAAAAAAATAAACCTCTCGGAAGAGAAATTCCAAAAATGAATAAAGAAATGTTGTTTGGGACCAATAATCTTGTTTGAAGATTGTGATTTTAATAATTGTGCTAGCAATATGAAAACACGTGGGTTCTTAATATTTGCGTCAAATAATTATCACATTAGTGGACTCATTTAATGACACTAGGAATGCTCTTTCTTTCTAATAGAGGTCAGCAATATCATGAGTTAAGAGCCTCTAAGAGACACCAAGGATTCAATTGCTTTAAAATCTTGCAAAGAAGCTTTATGCCTTGACCAAAGCCTCTATAAAAAGGTTATGAGAGCACTGCTGGCCAGCATGTTTGCAAATTGTGGGACCATAAACAAAGAAAATGTGTTGTTTAACATAATGCTAAATGAAGCTGAAAGAGCAAGGAAGCTATTCAAACTGTTCACTTTCATTTTTAACAAAATGGTCATTGTTTATCAGTTATTTAGAAGCTTAGAAGACAGGGTCCATACTGAAAATTGCATTTGATAAAAATGTTTTAAAAAGCATCATCGTTGTCCAAGGAACCATGTTGTTGATGATCTTAAGACTATAGAAGCTGGCCTGGTGCATATAACGTTGATATGCTGAGAACAGAATTACCTATGATGAAGGCTTGGGTTCCAAATGCCAGTTGAAAAATTAAAACCAATTGGTAGGAAGCCAGGAAACATGCCGCATTTTTATGCAAAAGCAATTTAAGAGGATATGTGGCCATCAAAGACAACTATTGCAGCTGGCAATCATCATTTTTTCATGCAAGCGATACTATATCAGTTTGAGTCTTATAGAGAGAATCTCTATATGTTGAGCTGAATAAGTCAAATGACCATCATCTTATATGCCATGTGTAGAGATCTGTTGATTTTCTTAATTATCTTTGAGGAGAATTCTCCAACGCCCAAAAGTTTTGACCCAGTATAATGAAAGGAGTTATTGTCACCAATCTATCATCAACGAGCTCCTAGAGGATTGGGAAAGATTTTTTATTCACTTTTTAGAAGTATGCTTTGGCAAGAAGATTAAAGCGTCAAGATTCTATGAGATTAGGAACTCTGGTTTTTTAAGAAAACTTTGGTAATATAGTTACCAATAATTGATGAAACTGAATTAGCAATAAATTTAGTTTTGACAAAAATAGGACAATGGAGTAATCCATTTGAAATTCTAAGCATGAGAAGACACCAGATTGAGATAAATGGAAAAAGCCCTTTTAAATGAAATCTTCTGATTTAGAAGCGTCAATAGCGATTTCTCACGTCAAAAAATTTCAACATAGCACAACGACAAGAAATGTAAAGAAAATAACATAAAGAAAGTTTATCCATGTCCTATTGCAAGAAAACGAGATAATACATATTAGAAACTGATATACATTGCCTGGAAAATTTCTTCCACTCCAACTGCTTTGCTCGCTGCCTCTCCTCCCCTTTTTTAATTTTCCTGTCCCGTTCTTCTGCTATTCATGGCCAACAGTACTCTATTAAGATTGACTTGCGCTAATTTCCCATGATGTCCAACTTAAAAGAATGCAAGGTTCTTAGCTGCACCCAATTTGGCGACTCCCCTCTACCACTAATCACACATTTTCTGTTGGAAAAGGGTCATGAGAACCCATCTTCAAATTACCCCACAATCATAAATCCGCTGTACGAGAGTCTTGTTGTTATGTGACTGGTGGATCGATGAATGGTCGCAATTAAACCGCATCTGCTTTGGAATAAGTTCGTCCATTGACCTGCATCTTCTGCCCCTTCTGCATTTTCTGATCCATCCCTCTGCTATTCCTGCCCAACTCTGTTCATTACTGGGAACATTTTCAATTGGAGAAAACATTTTCAATTGGAGGGAACATTTTCGATGAATACTGAGAACATTTTCAATTGGAGAAAACATTTTCGTTTCCTCTTCACGCCTCACACATAAATCCACTGCAGGAGAAAAAACCTGGGCAACGTCTAAACAGCAAACTAAAACACAATCTTACCTAGGGGTTCTCTTCGTATTTTTTCCATTCCGGTTTTTATTGCTTTACGTTTTAGCTGGCTTACGCAGAGAGACATGAATACTGTTAATGAAGACCTGATAACCAGCCTCTGCTCTGGTTTTCCCTGCTTTTGTTTTTCTGTCCAACGGTAGAATTAAGATCAAGATTATAGACAACCTCGCCCGCGCCAAATAGCCGTTCGATTGGATTGGAGTAACTGTTTTTCAAAAAATAACTTTGCCTTTTCATTGGGCAACGGCTATCCAGGCAGGAGGATAGACTGCCCGGATGCCCGTCCTTTATTTTATCTATCCAATCAAATTCGTACCTTGTTGTGCAGTCAAATTCGTACCTTGTTGTGTAGTTTTAAAATAGATAGTTTTGGAACATAAAGCGCCTAAATATTTTCAGAATATAACGTGCCCATAGGTTTTAGGAATTAATATAATTTAGATTTAACATATGCTTTTATTTTATTTATAATTTTTGTAATGTTATTTTTAAATTTTTTTATTTTTTAGTTTTTCATGTTACGAGTTTAATATTATTTAATTAATACTGTATGATTATATTTTTTAATAAGATATATATCAATAATTTAATTATTTTTAAAATTTCTTTTATTTTAATTGTATTTATGCTCACCATTGAGTTGGACTACCAAGATATTAATTTTACAAATCGTTTATTCTAAGTATAATTTCCCATTTACTCAAGGATAAGAATATAAACATATATATTAGCATTAATTATTTAATTAAACTATTATTTAAAGAAAAGAAAAAAACAAAATTTGACACTTGTAAATATATTGTAGCAACTAATGAAGATTGGCAACTTTTAAAGAGAAAAAACAAAGAAAATTTAAGAAAACTTATAAAATGAAATTAAAAAAAAATAAAAATTATATGTTAAATGAATATCAAAACTTCAATTTCAACTTTTTGAAAAGTATTAATGTATTATCAAAAAATAAAAATAAAATTATATGTAGTCTTATTAAAAATACTTTTGTAAACATTATCTTACATATATTTATTTACTTACAACTATATTCAAATTATGTAGATAAATTCTATTATTATTAAATTAAATTGTTATATAGATAATTTGATAATTTTGATTATAATGTTAATTTCTAACAAAATGTTGACAAGTAAATCACTACATAATTTGAGTATAGTTGTAAGTAAATAAATATATGTAAGACAATGTTTACAAAAGTATTTTTAATAAGACTACATATAATTTTATTTTTATTTTTTAAAAATTAACTATTATATTAACATTAAAAATTATGTCAAAATTTTACCCAAGGGAAATATTATAAAATTATAGTTTCTAAGTTTATATTTAAAGACATTTTTTCTTCATTAAATCAATTTCAAATTAAGAAACAAATTAAAAAATTATATTAAAAAAATCATAAAATTTTAAAAATAATATTTTGTTTACTTATTGATAAAATATATTTAAATTTTAAATGTTAAAAAAAAAAATTATTAGTACTTAGTGAATTATTTTATCAACATATATATATATATATATATATATATATATATATATATATATATATATATATATATATATATATATATATATATATAGTGAAAACTAACACATACAAAATTGAAATTTAAAAAATAAAAGAAAAACACTTACATACAATCCAAAATCTAGAAAGGACAGTAGTATCTGATTGGGTGCACAGGGGCAAAGTAGGAATGGGCACGAAGTTCTACGGGCAGGAACTGATAGAAAGGAAGAAAGGGCATGAGTTGCGGGCATCCGAGCAGTCTATCCTCCTACCTAGATAGTCGTTGCCTTTTCATTAGACAGAAATAGTTTTTGCTTTTCGCCCCAAAAGAAAATTGAAAATATGAATTTATTTTAATTTGTGAGAAAATTTTAGATGATGATCCATAAAAATAAAATTGAATGGGGTAAAAACAAAAATTGGAGCAACAATGTATCACAAGTTTTAAGCATAAATATAATAATAACAATAAATTTTAATTTAATTTAGAGGCTAATCTATTTCTAATAAGTGTATTTCAAATTAATAAGTAGCATATATAGAAAATAAAAAATGCATTTAAAATTTAATTATCTAAAATAATAATTAGTTGTTAATGTACAATAATAATAATAAATTTAATATTTATTATATAAGAAGTTGTACAAATTGGAAGAGAAAAGCTTTGTTTGTAGGTATTTCTTGAGAATAGTTGGTTTGTCATATTAATACATGTTATAGATTCTTCATTTTTCTCAGCGTACAAATATATTCTTTACAATATATGATAAGTATAATAAAATGGATTTCAAAAAAAATTGTGTTCAAATTTCTTGGAAGACACTCACTCATCTTTGTTTTGAAATATTTCATATATATTGTTTTATATGTAGGCGTATTGTTAAAATGAGAATTCAGGGGAAATGTATAGATTAGACAATGTTCAAACTCATGACACCACTATAAATGTAAGAGCTTAATAGTGTCTGACCCCAATGTTAACTAATGGTCATGTTTTATGGATTGATAGTACCTAAGCCATCTTTAAGGCAATTTGTGCAATGTAACATTTGTTTAAACTTCATGACAACCCAAATGTTAGAAACTATAGAATCTTCTTGGATGTATTTTTTTGGTAAGTGTTAGCATTGAAATTATAAAGAGGGACTACAACTAGTAGTAAACTAGAGGTAATTTCATTAATATATCTACTTGGATTCTTTTGTAATTTCATTAATATATCTAGTGGTGTTTATTTTGAGCACTTATTGTGATTCTTTGAGATGCATTGTCTTTTCAATGCGTGATTTTTGTAAGAATAATTGTCCTTATTTAAAATTTACCTTTTGTTTGAAAGGTAGAAAACATATTCGAGAACTATTTTGCGAGATAAGATATATGAAACAAGAGCTTCATAGAGCTAAATTCCTGCCTAATGCTAAAAAAACAAGGTTGTGAACTGTTAGATGAAAAAATGTATTGAATATATTTTTAAAAAATTAGTAAGGGTAAAATAATTGTGCAAAATGTTGTGAATATTAGATAACAACAAGAGCTATGTAGAGCTAAAATCTGGCCTAATTCTTAAAAAAATGGTTGTGATTAGTAAGGGTTAAATAATTGTGTAGAATAATTTTTTTTTTTAATAGTTAATATTGTTTTGTATTGATATTGAAAAAGAGAGAACATTATGTCAATATGGCTAAGAGCCTTACAATTTAAACTACCCTTACCCTACCCTTACAAATACTATTAGATAAACAAAAAATAGAGTATAAACACTCTGATAATATAAACCACCCACCCATACATTAAACCGATCTCTAAAATAAAAAGAGCCACCACCACCCTCATTGTCAACTACTTCTTGAACCAATTTGTCGCTTCCTCACGAGTAAAAGTTGGGGTTGAGTGGTCATCCTTCACCGAGAACCCCTGACTCATCCTACGACGCTTTCCACTGCCTTTCCCCTCATCAGTAAGCAAAGAGGCATCGACCCATATTCCCTCTGTTTTGGACGTGCCCTCATGCAAATGAGTTTTCTTCACAATCTGATGGAAAATTTGTTGTCCAAGGGCTAGCATGCTCTTCTTCGACATGGCCTTCATAAAGCCTCGGTCCTCCTCCTTTGTCTCCCAAATTTGCTCAGTCATGTATTTCATGATCATTTTCCACCCTTGTTCTACTTTAGGGATATGAGCACCTTGTGAATTTGAAGAAGGCCTCACCACTAGTGGTTGAATGGAAGAGTCCCCTCCGCTAATTAGCTGCCAAGGTTCAGTGCCCATCTCAATTCCAACACCCAGAACAACTTGTCAATAATGTCATCCAATCCCAAAAGTCATTGTCTGTCCACACTTCCAACAACGACTTAGAAAACCTCTTCTTTCGATCCCCCCAGCATCAATGCAAGCACCACAAATAGTGATGCCACATCCAAATTTGACCTCCTCTTCTAGAAAGCCTCCAAATACTCTAGCCCTAATAACTATTGAACATCTTTTAGAAAGCCCAGGTCATCAAGAACAAAGATATGTTTTAGGTGTCACGTGGATATCTGGAGTTCATAGGTTTGTATATGAGAATCTAAGTTGAGAGAAAAAATTGTCTCCATTTCTAACTCAGAGAAAAATAATATAACTAGCTCGAAACTCTCTAGAATGAAGTACCGAAGCAAGCCAAACACTCCTTTGACATGTGCGAGGGATACATTGGTAACATAGAGATCTCTGCATACTGTAGGATGATTAATGTCATTGTAAGTCAAAATCATGATGCCCTTGGACTTTCAAACTCCAAATTGAATTACCATGAGTGAATTATTAAATCTAAAGGCCAAACAAATTTTCTCTCTTTATTTAATCACCAAGGTGATGGAAGTCCTCAAAATTTTCATATTGAGGGCCCAATGCTGAATTGGCACCTAAATTGGCTAACTAATCTACCACTTTATTCGCTTCCCAGAAGCAATATGAAACTTTAAAATCATTAAAGTCCAGAAGCAACTCCTTGATTTGTCATATACTTTGATCTAGATCTCATGCCTCCATCTTCCCTCTCTTAATGCCATTTATAATGATGTTTGAGTCTCCTTCCAGATGTATACATTTTACATCCAAATTTTGCTCCTAATCCCAAAGCTTCCCTAGCAACAAAACATTCTGCAGTGTTATTTGTACCATCCTACAATCATTTAGCTATAAATGCAAGTGGGTAAAAGCGCAAACCTGTGTCACCCTTTTATAAAGGAAAGGCTAACAAAAGTATAACTATTCAACTTCAATGATATAAATCTTGTATTATTATTTAGAATTTGAAAATGAAGTAAACTAATAAAATGTGTAGAAATGGATAAAGTTTGGGATTATAATTTTTAATAATTATTTGCAAAAAGAAATTATAGATTTTCCTATTTTTTAAAGATAACTTTTTAGTTGCTGAAAAGTGCTAGAATTTAGGGGTCTAGTTCCCACCACAAAACTACAAGGAAATAAACTTATTTCCTTTTGATCTCGGATTACACTATAGATAACATATGTAGCTAGAACAATAAAAAAAAATTTGACTTTAGACCTATATTTTCTCTTTTATAACGATTCAAATTTTAACTTATTCAAATCGATAGTTTTCATCTCCCACCACATTTTTGAAAATAAATCTATTACAACCAAAAGAAAAATTATAGATTCTTGAAGAGGACTCTCTCCTCTAGAACTTCATATAATTTTTAAATTTTTCTGATATGATTTACTATTTTTTTCTTTCTCAAAATTGACATCTTCTTGAGTGTTAAAATATGTACTTATAGAAGTTTTTAATTACAATATATTATATCTAATTAAAAAACTATGAACTCTATATGAGAATATTCTTGACTTTTAGCTCTATAAAATGGTGTTTATATGTTATTAAAAAAATGTCATAAAAAAAGTAAGAGTTATTAAAACGTCAGTTTTTTGCAATAATTTAATTTCTTTGGTAATTTGATACTAACTACTATAAAACATACATTTAATAGACATTTCCAATTGGAAAAGTGTAAGACCATATATAACTTAGCTAGAATAAATTTAACAAGATCATATGTTTCAAAAAAATGATTTTTAGATAGAAATACTCAAATTTAGTCATAATGATTAGTCAGCCTGAAGGTTGACACAACTTTGTACTTTCACCCAAGTATGTTTCCCTTATGGTCTCTTGCCATGCACCCACACCCCGATACACTTGGGGTTCCCCTTGTTGCCCCATAAAAATCAATTTTAACCCATCCCTCCTTTGGAGGTATCCATATTGTCATCTCCCTTTTTGAGATTTGATTAGCCCCAATATGCCCATGAACGGGCCAGTACTTGATAGATGGGAAATCAGTTTGTAAATAAGCATCATGCCTAGCGTATATTGAGTGTAGGGAATTATATGTTGACAATGCAGAGGATATTACCTCAGTAATCACCCTTTCAAGCCTTTGTCCAAACCTTGGTCAAACTTCTTCCTTGTCCTAAAAAATCTTTTTATTCCTCTCTTTCCATAGCTCCCATAAGGTTATGGACAGAATGATCCTCCATGCTAACCTAAACACTTGTTTGTTCTTCTTTGCTAGCCAGGCTTCTAACCATTTTAGTAAAGTGGATGATAATGGGCTTGCCCACCCCAGTTTAGATTTTACTATGTCCCATGTCTTTTGTGCAAAACTATAGTGGAGAAGAAGATGCTCTATAGTTTCTTCCTCATTTTATATAGAGGGCATTTGAAAGGACCTTGGAAGCCCATTTTTCACTTGATCTCTCTCTTGAAAGAATCTTTCCATTGCCTGCCAACCATGTGAAGGCTTCTACCTTAGGAAGGCATGTATTATCCTAGCACAAACTTTGTTCCCATGTTATATGATTATGAATGCCTTTGAGGATATGATATCCTAATCTAACTGTATCTTACTATGTAGTTAGGTCCTTAATGTGGACCTATTGTGGATCCTTTATCTAAGAGAGAAGATTTTAATCCCATCATTTGTGGGATTTATCATTCTCTTTGTTCGAGGTTAATTTTCTTATTTGAAAGGTTGTTGAATTCTACTTTGAGGAAAGACCTATAGTTTTTAATAAATTGCCTAATAGGCCAACTTGTGGTCTTATTGGCTATAAAAGTAGAGATCTTGGATTAGAAAAAGTAGAATAGAGTTAGATAGAAGGCAATATAGAAGATTGATTCTATAATCCCAATCTTTGGAGCTCGTTGATTGTGATTTGTTTTATATGGCTACAACCAGGTAGGCTTTATGCCTAGCATGTTAAATGAAGATTATCTATCATTGTTACATTGATTCCTCTAAAAGTTCTTGTGGTTTATCCTGCTTGGAGGTTTTCTTGTGTAACTTTAAGAGAGGGTAGTTGGGAGGTGTCCTTCTCTACCCGCCTACCTTGCATCAAGTGGCATTAAAGTGTTTCTTTCTTTCTTGGTGAAGTTTGGGAACATGTAGAACCTTGATAGAGCTTGGTTGTAGGGTGGAAGAACTAGTTTTTGACCTATAAGTTATAGAAGGTTACAATTCTTGTAGGAACTATTGTCAAAATGGGTTGAGGGAGAGTAAATACATACAATGCTATTATGGATATGTTGAGATAGATTTCAACTAGACTTGAAGCTATTGAAACAACTTAGAGAAGAGGAGTACATCTTGAGGATGCTAGTGATGATGAAGAAGCACAACAATACAAAATCCTAAGCTTGAGGTGGAACACGATAAAGAGAGACTCTTCAAAGATTTGAATAGAGTGAATGTAAGACCTATTTTTGAACTTTCTACATATAATGGAGAACCTGATATTGATGCCTTGTTGGATTGGAACTTTGAGATTGAGAAGTATTTTGATTATAAAAGTATCCTTGAGGATAGGAAGGTGGGGATACAAACTATAAAGTTGAAAGGACATGCATCTCTTAGGTGGGAATACTTGTAAAGTGGTAGTCAGAGAAGAGGAAAGGAAAATATTAAGATTTGGGTAAAGATGGTTGGTAAGTTGAAAAAAAATTCCATCCTAGGGATTATCAAGTTAATATGTTGAGATTAATGCAAATTTTGAGGAAAAAGACATGACTGTGAAAGATTGTACTAAAGAGTTCTATAATTTGGATATTAGACATGGACATATTGATGATGAGGTTGAGAAAGTTATTAGATACTTGAATAGATTGATGACTTATATACAAGATTAGATTAGCTTTGTAAAGATGAAAAGTGTTAAAGAAATATATTTGTATACCTTGAGAGCTAAAGAAATTTTAGCAAAGAAAAAAGAGACCAGACATAGAGAAAGAGATGGAAGGTTTCACTAAATTAGAAGAAGAAATTTTGGAGAAAGCAAAAGATCTGATAGCATATCTAATGACAAAGGAAAATCCAAATGGAAAGAAGATGGTGGGAGCACATGAAGAGGTAACTACACTAGAGGTAGTTATATTGGTTACTCTAGGGATAGCAATAATGGAAATAGAGATCAAAGATGTTAGTTCAAGGGTACTTGTTTTAAATATGGTGAATAAGGACATAGATATTTTGAATGTAAATATTTTGGTAAGAAAATGGGAAATAGTAGTAGAAATGATTTGATTCAAGAAGAAGCTATTGATGTACCTAACGAACTTGAGAAATGAGAGAACTTGATGAGGAGGAGAACCTTGTGGAATGAGTAGTTGGATAATGAACCTATTTTGAAGAAATTTCTTATTAAGACCATATGTAAGATTGAAGATAAATATTGGAAAGTGATTATTGATAGTGGTAGTTCTAAGAATTTGGTATTTGAGGAATCGGTAACTAAGTTGAATTTCTAAAGATTAGGACACCCCAACCCTTATCACATTGCATGGATCAAGGATGAGCATAAGGTATTGGTAAGAAAATAGTGTCTTGTGAAATTTAAGATTAATGGAATTACTTCGATGAAGTCTTGTGTAATATTATGGCTATGGATTGTTGTCATATACTTATGGGAAGACCTTAGTAGTATGATAGAAAATCATTGCATGATGGTAGATTAAATGAGTATACTATTTGGCCTAATAGAAAGAAATGAGTATTGTTTCCTTTCATTAAGAAATTTGAGGAAAGTCAATGTTCTTCTATGAGAGTATGTTCTTCTATGAGACTTTTATAGTGAGAAATTGAATGACATAAAGAGGAAATATTCAGTCCATGATCAAAAAATTTATGCAATTATTCAAGCTTTGAAGAAATGGAGATATTATTTGATGCCTAGAGAGTTTGCGTTATACATTAATCATAAAAATTTATAGTATTTAGGAATTCATAATAAGTAGAATTAGAGACATATGAAGTGGGTTGAGTGTATGCAAAACTTTTCTTTTGTGTTGAAACATAAGAGTGAACAATCTAATAAGGTGGTAGATGCTTTGATAAAAGTATTAAGTTTGTTGACAGAGGTGAGAGTTGAAGTGCTTGGTTTTGAGGATGTGAAAACTTGTATGAGAGTGAGACTAATTCTAAACAACCTTGGAAAGCTTGTAAGAACTTTGTGACTGATAGAACAAGATAAGTGGGTTGATTACTTCATTCAAGAAGATATGTTGTTTAAAGGAGTTCAATTGGGTATACCTAGAGGATCTATGAGGGTGAATATCATTAAAGAGAAACATAGTGGTGGACTTGCAACATGTTTTTGGATTGATAAGATAGTGAAGATGATTTCATAAAGATAATTTTGGCCGTAGATGTATAAGGATGTTCAGAAGATGGTAAAGAGTTACCAAATATTTCAATTTTCTAAAGGAAGTAGTCAAAATGTTGGTTTGTAGACACCTTTTCCTATTCCTTATAGACCTTGGGAAGATATTAGTATGGATTGTGTTATGGGATTACCTAGAAATTAGAGAGGTTATGATTCTATCTTTGTGGTGGTTGATAGATTTTTTGAAATGAACATTTCATACTTTGTAATCTTTGCTTAAAGACATCAAATGCAGTACACATAACTGACTTATTTTTTAAAGAGACTATGAGACTTCATGGATTGCCTAAGAATATTACTTTAGAAAGAGATGCTAAGTTTACTAGCTATTTTTGGAGGACATTTTGGAGGAATTTGAATATTGATCTTAAGTCTAGTTATATATTTCATCCATAGATTGAGGGAGAAACTGAAGTTGCGATCAAAAGTTTAGGTAAATTTTTGAGATTTGGAGATAAACCTACTAATTGGGATTTGATTTTGGCACAAGCTAAGTTTCCACATAACAATTATGTGAATAGAAGTACTAAGAAGACTCATTTTGAGATTGTAAATGGTATGAATCTTGTAGGAACTACTAAATTGAGGAGATTGGACTTTGAAATAAAGAATAGTGTTAAAATTGAAGAATTTGTGGACTTTATGAAGAATTTTCATGAAGAAGTGAAGAGAAATCTACATGACAATAATCAAGGATATAATGAAAGAGCAGATAATGAAAGGAGACATAAGAATTTTGAGGTTGGAGATGAGGTAATGGTACATTTGAAGAAGAATAGATTTCTAGTTAGTACATATAGTAAGCTAAATATGAAGGAGTTTGGTCCTTGCACAATCTTGAAGAAACATGACAGTGGTAATGCTTTTAAAGTTGAATTGCCTAAGGATATGAATATTTCGCCCATGTTAAAAATTTTACATAGAATTTTTGCTAAAAAAACTATGCTTTTGGGAAAATTAATCTTTAATTAAAGAGGGGTGAAGCCCCCCATTTAAGGGAACCCAAAAAGCATATCACCTTTTTTTAAAACCAATAAGAAGAAAGGGACAAAACACGTATTAAAAGAAGAGACAATACATATAAATCAGTTAGGATAAACAAATTAAATAAGGAAGGGAGTACTATGTGGTGAGAGAATATTGGAAGAAAGAAAGGGAGGATCTTAAATTTTGAATTGCCTAAGGATATATCATAGTTTTTTGAGCACTTGGGAATCTTTTTTGGATCATGTGTGGATCTATCCTTGTCCCTGTAGAAGTTAATTTTCTTATTTAAAAGGTTATTGAATTCTCCTTTAAGGCAGGACCTATAAATTGTAATAAAGGCCAACTTGTGGTCTTGCTGGCTATTAAAGTAGAGATCTAGGATTAGAAAAAGTACAATGAAGTTTGATGGAAGGAAAGCTAGAATATTAGCTTTATAAGCTTAATCTCTAAAGCTCACTGATTGTGATTTGTTGTATATGGCTACAACTAGGTAGGCCTTATGCCTGGCATGTTGAATGCAAAATACTTATCATTGTTACATTGATTCCTCTAGAATCAATAATGGTTTCTCCTATTTGGAGGCTTCCATGTGTTAATTTTAAGTGAGGGTAGATGAGAGGTGTCCTTCTCTAAGCTCCTGCCTTGCATAAAACATTGATAGCTATCAAATCCTTTCAAGTTGAATTAATGCATAAACAAATATTGAAATGAATAGATAATTTAGTACGAAGATTTTTATGGTTTGAATCTAGCTATAGAGAATCCAATGAAATCAAAATCCGAATTAATTTAAGATAAAACACCCAAGAATTCAAGCCACTTAAATTAATCATCAAGAAATTAATTTATAGCCTACACATATCATGATTTCAGGACCACATTCGTGACATAATCCTAGTTGATTCAGATTATAGGGATGATTATACTTTAGAATCATTAACATACTCTCATAGGACCAAAAATTTACTAAAGGTATTCTCTATAGCCGTTAGGCATAAGCTAGAATGAGAAGTCAAAGATAAAGAAGTTTTGGAATATTGAGACAATCTCACATCAGAATCTCTGGAAAATTCAAAGTTTTATAGACCTAAACATAAATTACATAGTATGAATTATTTTCAAAACTAGGATTTAAAAGAAGGGGAGATCGTTGAGGATGATATGGAACAAGCCAGAGATATGGTTACCACATATTAAGATTGACCTAGCAACAGAATAGGAGATGGATCAATCAACCCTCATAGTAGAGGAAGGTAATAATTATAATTCAAAAATAGCAAAAGAAACATGATATTGTTGGAAATATTCAAGATATAATAGGTTACTGAGAGGGGAGGGGTGAATCAGTAACAATAAAACTTTTTAAGTCAACCATATACAATATTTACTCATCTATCCTGCTGCATAAAAATTGTTAAATATTAAAACCATATATGCACAGAGATTTGGTGACCCAGAAACCTTCCAAAAACAGAAAGTAAAAATGGGGTGGGGATGATACCCACAAAGCTTCGTTACTGTAGTATGAAGTTGGTCGATTAAGGCTTACAATGATCACTTCTGGTGATCTGCCCTGTTAGGAGCACAGAGGATTGCTAGATCCACCTTGTTAGAGGATTTATAAACATACTTTATAAGTATGCACTCTGTTAGGAGATTTGTATAAAGACGGTTAAGTCTACCCTGTTAAAGGATTTACAAAAATGATTCACCCGTTAGGATGAACCAACAGATCAACTTATAATTTGACTGAGTTCTTTATTGTAGATCACCTTCTGTGATTGATGAAATCATTTCTGCTCCTGATAGACCTTGTTGAGTATACTTTTCTGCTAATGAATTTGTACTATCATCCATATATCTTGTATGTCTTCTTAACTATCTATGTCACTTCAATGTCTATAATACATTACATATATATATATATATATATATATATATATATATATATATATATATATATATATATATATATATATATATATATATATATATATATATATATATATATATATACTATTCCAAAAATTAGTCATGCAAGGTCGGCCAAACACAAGTAAACAAAATATAACTGAGTCAGCCAAATGGTAAAATAAACTCGGGTTCTTCAGACAGACTTGATGACCTTCTAATACATGGCATCCACTACGTTACTCGGCATCGTCATGCACTCGGTAGAGGTAGGGGTACGGTTCATACTAGTCATACAACATTGCCTGGAACTCGGTAACCATTGGTGACTCGGTAGATATAGTGTCACTCGGTATAAACTAACTTCTTCGATAACCTCCTGAGCTCGGTTATCACTGAGTGCTTCCTCAATTGGTCAACACTGAGTGCTTCCTCACTCAGTCAACACTAAGTGCAACTTTACTTGGTTAACACTAAGTGCAACTTTTCTCGGTTCACACTGTGTCTTTGATGCTCGGTTTGAACTATGTTGCCAGTGCTCAGTTTGAACTGTGTTGCCAGTGCTCAGTTTGAACTGTGTTGCCAGTGCTCGATTTGAACTATGTTGCCAGTGCTCGGTTTGAACTGTATTTCCATTGTTCAGTTTGAACTGTATTACTCGGTTTGAACTATGAGATGAGTGTTGTTACTAATGGAAAATAACTTTATGCCAACAGATATGCTATAGAGAACACTCAAGAAGAGATCATCAATAATATTGATCATTGTATTTTATGTTAACAAAAAATAATATTTATTGAAGAGATCAAAGGAATATTAGAAGGTACAACCATTTGATCAAGGATATCATTTTAGTCCATAATTAATTATGTAATTAATTAACTGTATGGAAAAGCAATCATAAAAGATCACCCACAACCAAAGAAACATTTCACAAGCACAAAATCAAATCTGAATCACATGATACTAGATGATATCAACAATGAGAATGATGTACTACTAGAAAATGATTTAAATACTAATGAATTATTTAACAGTACTAAGATACAAGAGAAGGAAATTCAGGAAAACAATAATAATACAAGGTTAGAAGAAATATAAGAGGAAGAATTAGAGTATATGAATGATCTAAATCCAATACAATAAAAAATGGGCAAAGAACTAGTAAGCTCACCACATCACCAAATAGAACCAACACAAGATAATAAACATACAAGAAGTAAGATTTCAGACTAAGGTGTAGAAGGAAATGTCTCAATAGATGAAAACAACATTAGTAAAAATCTTCATAGGACAAACTTTGAAACATAAAATATAGAAGATTCTAAAGCATGAAGAGAGTCAACTAAATCACCTTTGGAAAAGAAAAATGAAACAATTGCACAAGGGAAGGATATGGAATATTTAAGACATGCAAATGACAAAAAAGAAAATATGAAAACCATACAAGATGTTTTGGAAAGAGATAGATCTAAATTACCAAACTAAAATAGAAGTTATAGAAATTTTTTAGTGGGGAGTTAATAAATGAGGGTATATATTTATAATCAAGGAAGGAATTTGTAGGTATAGATAAGAGTGTTCATCAATTTTTGGATCAATTGAAAGATAAAACAAATATGAATCAAAATAACATAAATGGAATACACAAGGAATGTCCTCAGATGATAAGGAAAGGAATAGGTGTTCAATTAGCAAATGATAAAATTTACATAGGGGTAGAAGACATATTACGCCTTCACCAAGGATTGCATTAGAATATAAACAAGGAGGTAAGAATCCAAGATGACATAAATGAAGATAAGGAAGATTTGCAACCTTCAAAAATATAATAGAGAAATCTTTAAGGGAAGAAATAGAAGAAGGGGAGTCTTTGGGGAAAGATCTTTTTTCACGTAATGTTAGTTCAACAAATATACTTGGATTGGAAACAACAAAATATGGTTTGATAAATTCAAGGGTTGCTAAAAGTCAAAGGAAAATGGGTAGAAATTCTCTTGTAACACTTAGATGTATGGTTGGTAAAGATGAAAATCAAGCCAAATTGATAGAACTATTTCATGCAGGGAAGGGGAAGTACCTTCCCAAGGATCAAAGGAACTCACTACATGGAATGTTAGGGGTATAAATACCCATAATAGACATAGATTAATTAAGATATATTTAAAACTTTTTAATTCAGATATAATCTTAGTTCAAGAGACTAAACTTAGTATGGAAGAAGTGAATAAATTAGGGAAAAAACAAGGTATATGGAAGATAGAATGGGTGGAGTCATTAGGGGCTTTAGGGGGTTTAGAAATTTATTCTAAGACTCCAAGAAAGTATTCTATGTATTGTTAATCAGTCATAACAGTTGGGTATTAGGAAGAGTCAAAGCATAAACTCCAATCTAACTTTCATATTAACTAATGTATATAGACCAACACAAAATAATCAAAAGTTAGCACTATGAATAGATTTAAGTAATCAATTTAACATACAATACTTAGAGTATCATATTATAGGGGGGGATTTTGATGCAATTCTTAACACTAATGAAAAATTTGGAGAATCAACCTTTAATTCATAGTCGCAAAATGATTTTATCCAATGGGTAAACAATAACAATTTGCTTATAGATATTAAGAATAACAATGGTAACTTTAACTGAAACAATAAAAGAGTAGATTTCAATCAAATAGAAGAAAAACTAGACCTTTTCTTTTTCAAAGGAGACTTAGGTACTTTTAATTACTCCCTTGAATTTGAAATATTAAAGTTCTTTGGTTTCGACCACTTCTTAGTTAGACTAGAAATAAGTGAACCAACAAAACCAACCAGGAATCCATTTAGATTTAAAAATATGCAGTTACAAAATAAAGACTTTCTAGAGTTAATAGAAAAATGGTGGAATGAAGGGACTTTTGAAGGCTCTAAGATGTTTTGCTTTGTTTCAAAATTAAAATTCATAAAGAACAAAATTATCAAATAAAATAAAGAAACCTTTGGAAATATTTTTGAAGAAAAAAATCATAGAGAACAAGAACTTGATGACCTAAATAATGAAGTAATTAGTAAAGGTATGAATGAAGATTTTTATTACAAAGAAAAATGATTACTTGCTAAACATTAGGATATACTTGCAAAAGAAAAGATATTTTGGGAACAAAAATCTCAAGAAACTTGGTTGGTAGAAGGAGACAAGAATACATTGTTTTCTACAATAACATGACAAAAAGGAGAACGATCAAAAGAATCACCCAAATTAAAGGAATAAATAAAAATTGGATTAAAAACTAGAATAGATTGTGATAGAATTTGTATAATACTTTAAAAACATATACAATGACATTAATGGATCTAATCTACAAGCTCAAAGGAAATGATAACAAATATACCAAAACTTATAATAGATAAGGAAAACAAGTGGCTAAATAGACAATTTACTTTCAAAGAAATAAAAGAAGCAATTTTTCAAATGCATCCAATTAAAGCACTAGGTCTGGATGATTTCAATAGAATTTTTTTCAAACATTTTGGCCTATAATAAGTAAAGAATTATACGAGGCCATGGAAGTTGCACGCAACTCAAGAATTTTGTTAACATAAATTAATATCATCTTCATCACATTAAAGAAATTAGATTATACATAATTAGGATACTTTAGACCAATAACACCATGTAATACTATTTACAAGATCTTGTCTAAATCTTTAGCTAATCGATTCAAATTACTATTACCAAAGATTATTTTTGAAGAAAAAATAGGATTTGTACCCAATAGATCCATTCTAAAAGGGATAATTATAACACAAGAAATAATTCACACATCCCAAATCAATTATGAACCAAGCATGCTAATTAAATTAGACATCCAAAAAGCTTATGACAAACTTAATTAGAGATTTCTTTGTAAATGCACATAAGCTTTTGTTTTTTTTCTAAATAATGGATTAATTTAATTTTCAATTGTATCTCCTCACCCAAATTATCTATTATGATTGATGGAAAAATAGAGGGCTTCTTTTAAACTTCTAGGGGCACCAAACAAGATAACTTGATATCTTCATTTCTATTTGTGATCATGGTTGGAGCCCTCGATAGAGCTATTCATAGATCCCATCAAGAAGGGAAAATCTAAGGTATTAAAAGTTTAATTTAACTTAATTGTCATTTATTTATGATCAAACTCACTCTAGATAGTGATTAAACTCTGAATAGTTGAATTTAACTTAATTGTCCTTTAGTTGTGACATAGATATTAGAACATTTAATTTAATTTAATTAATTACTTAGCCATGAAATTGAATTAATTAGTATAAAATTTGCTTCTTGATTTGATTGTGTATATTAATTTAGCATCAATGTTTCAGATCACACTCTATGATCCATCATTAGGATGAGAGAATGCAAGGAGGTTGAATTAATTAATCAAGCCAAGTTTATTAATTATGGGGTTGATCAATTTGATGAGTTTTGATGATTGATTTGCTCATGTTGATGTTTTAGATGAATTATACCAATAATCAATAATTAGACTAGCATAATTAGGAGGTTGATTCTAAATTAGGGCAAATTGGGCGTTTGGTTATACTAGCCCATTTTAGGGTGATTACAAATTGTACAATTAATAATAGAAATACACACATAAGAAATTAATATGAAATTAGTAGTAATATCTATAATAGCTAAACAAATAAAACTCAAAATACTTATTAGTCTGCCTATCTATAGGTGAAGACTTATTCTTTCACATCATTTTACATTAATTAATACTTGTTTGAAAATAGTATAAATTACTCTTGACCTATGGTTTCTAATAATTATATTGTATTAATATATTTTCTTGCTACATTTCTTGATTTGTATTGGCCATCCCTATTTTAGCTAGTGGTTTAATTAATTTTTTTAGTTTTAAAAATATGATTATTGTACTTGCCTATTGCATTCACTTTTTTTAATTTACACCAATGATAGGACCAATTTTTTTAGGAGGACATATTTGTTTCACATTTTGAATTTGTCATAATATTTACTTGACATAAATTATTAGTAATACTCTTATTGTCTTAAATTGATATTTAAAACGTTTCATATAATTTTTTTAAAAAAAAATTGATATTGTTAAATGACACACATAATTATCTTATTTAATTATTAAGTTTTTTAATTATTATTAAAATGAAAAAGTTATAAGGTAAAATAGTTAGATAAACTTTTATTTTTTTAATTAGGGTATAAATAAAATTTTGCTTCATTTGTAGATTTGATTATAGATAGAATATAACTAAAATATTATTTACTACACGTAATATTTTTACAATAACACACACCAATTGTTAGTCATGTGTGATCATCATATTGCTTAATTTACTAAGATGTAGAGATGGACAAGAAACAGTTCTCCAAAAACTAAATCTTGAATTTTGAAATACTGAGAAAAGGGATACAAATAGTTTCTTGAGAGAGCTACATAGAATTAAGAATAAAGATGAAGTGTAAGAGCTACTCAGGAAGCTTGCAAATACAAACTTAACAAAAAATACTCTCTTAAATTTTAGGTTCCTCCTTTGAAATTATATAAGAATTAGAAAATTCTTGTTACACAATATGATAGACATAGCTCCTATTTTTAAATTTTTTTATCTAGTATTCCAAACATTCTACACAATTAAAATTCTATGAGAGAATGGTGGAGAGAAGAAGGAAACTAGGGTTTTGAGATGTTGGCAAAAGGCATCGTGTGTAGCATGACATAGATTGACACGTAAGCTTTAGGTTTCCATGGAAACCACCCAGATTTCAACCCAAAAAGTGTGAAGGGCGTAGGGAGATCTGGAGAGATGAACATTGGCACATTAATGATGGTTCATTCCACCAAAAGGATGCTGCTCTCCCCAAGTTTGGGACGATGGGAGATACAGGGAAATGGATCAAAAAGAATGTCAATAGGAAGTCAAAAGTAGTCTACCTAACTAAGGACTCCCTAGAGATAGTTAACAATAAGGTGATCAACATTCAAATTTATTCAAAGGAATGGAAATCCACAGTATCTCTCTTAAGAGAAAGGGATTTCTTTATGAAATCGGGGGGGGGAATGACCATCTCTGGCCAAGATGAAACAATGGATTGAAAATACCTGGGGACCACAAATGATGATCAAGACCCTAACTAATAGTTTCTTTTTAATCATTATGGAGTCCAAACTAGAGAAAACTAGGGTTATGTTTAATGGTCCCTTTTTGATGGACAGAGTGGGTTTCTTCATTAAAGACTATGTGCATGTTGACCACTTAGTTTTGACAATTAATCACAATATCTAAGCATTCTAAAAAATTTACACATCCCAAGAATATGTGCATGTTGACCACTTAGTTTTGAGAAAGTTAATTTAATTTTTTTTTATAATAAAAATATGATGGGGTCTAGATTACATGAAACACTTTATTTCAGATTTTAACAAACATATAAACATACAAACACAAAAATATATACATAATTTTTTAATAAAAAATTAAGATTATTAAAACTATTTACATGTCAAGACCTTAGTAATTTCACATTTTACATAAGATTTATGTCGCAATGGACAACATGATCAATATATGTATTCTTTTTGTATGAGTTTTGAGCACATGTATTTGACACCAAAGTGGATGATGAACTCATAGAATTGGTTAAATTCAATTTCCTTTTAATATTTTTGAATGTTAGGTCTTCATTTGAAATACTTATGTGTAGAACAACATATCAAGGGTTGCATCTATCTATAAATTGCTAAAGGTTCAAATTGTGTCAAGGACAATATTATCTTCATTCAAATGATTTTTGTGTATCACCACTTTTGTTTATGCACTTCTTAGTTAATTAATCATTCCTACCCCTTTTCTTCATAAGTTTTGTTATTATTCAACAATAGGAACTAACCTAGCATCTAGAGGTTTATTCAAGTTGTATGTCATTCTTTGAGTCCTAATTGGTTAGTCTTATGAATCAACTGCTCTTTTATTATGTTACAGTTTGAGGGCTTAGTACTAACCCTATTGTCATTTAGTTTGATATTTCCTATGATATTTCTAGCATTCTATGTTATAGTTCATTCTTTGGATTTATGTTAAATCTCACCCAACGTTTCATTTGATGAAAGTCTTTGAAAATATCACATCGAGATGATCATGCCATGCTTTTGTTAGCTTTCCTAATCCTGCTTGGTTGTTTGATAAAGTTTTCCTTGACTGATGAAGCACTAAAACCTTGTCCATTTTACTTCTTTTTGCTTACTACTCATTTCCATTCCTTTTCTAGATAATCATCCTAAGTTATTGTATGATTAGTATTTTGGTCTTGATTCCATTATTTTTTTGGCGGATGAAAGCAAACTTTTGTTGTCTAATAGATTGATGGAAATATTGTGAAACTAAATTTATAGAAGTGTAATTCTATTTAAGAAATAAATTATTTGTCACATATTTTATTTTATTAAAAAAAATTGTTTCTCTGTCAATATTGAAGTCCTCCTTTGAACTCCTACATTTCCCCGAGATTGATGATTTTCTGTAATTCACCATGGGTAGAGTTGATTCATTAGAGTGATTATTTTGGTAAGTTGAATCCTTAGAAAGATCATCTAGGCATTCATGCTTATTTTTAGTTGTGAGCAAGCCATTATTATAGGTTTTCTTGAAAAAAGAAACTTTATTGAATTTTGCACTTGGATTTTTATTCCTTGGGAGTAGAGCCATCGTTCAAATTTTAGTTTGTATATATATATATATATATATAATATTTCAAATTTATTAATTGAATCAAAACATATTCATATATAATACGTAACATTATATTATATATATTAAATATATTTTTTTATATGTTTTATTTTAATAAAAGTATTATTTAAAGTATTCTTGGTTATCATTTTTATTTCAAAAAGAAAATTAAACAATAAATATAATTATTTACATATTAAAATTATTAATTAATGGGATTTTTATATCAAATTAATGAATTATGTTATCTGATTGGAAAATTAATATTTTTTTGTTAATCCCTAATCCATGTTGTCTATTAGTGTCACACACTTAGTCATTCATAAGGCAAGATTATTTGGTCATCACTACAATTGAGTCATCCTATATAGGCTGAGCCAAGAAGTGAATACTTGTACATATTCCAAGTCATGGGTCGAGCAGTAGTTACTATTGAAAAAGCTAATGGTCATTGGGTACTCTAATGATTGTTGAGCTTATCAAAGACAACAATGTTTGTTGACTTAGTTAGAGATATTAGTGGATGTTGAGTTATTCGGTTCATGTCGAGCATAGTTTAGGTCAAGGGACAACATAAAGAAATATTTTATGAAGAGTGTCAATGTGATGTAAGTGTTGTGTAACACAATTTAACTTTTTTTTCTATAATAACATTGAATCCTATGTTAACTATTTTATCAAGTTGGAAGCATGTTTTGAAGATCAAGGCGGTAATCAAGGAGGTAATTAAATGTTCAAAGGAGGATCATTAATCCCTAGGTAAGGTAATCCACCAATTAGAAAAATGAAAGATAAATGAGAAAAGGATTGATTCTAGATCATTGTTTTGGATCTAGAAGGTTCAAATTATCATCTATTTAAGGAGGGTCTATGACCTAATTTGATGTAATGAGAATGTATGTGTGTGAATAGGTGGAGAGAAGATTTGGAGGTGAATTAGAGTGTAGAGATTGAGAAATTTAGTAAAGATTTTTTGAGTAGAGATGGAGGAGATCCATCATAGTAAGGTGATATTATATTGCATAGAGGAGATATGTTATCAAGCATTGAAGTGCTAACTAAAGGATCAAGTACTGAATATTTTAACAAGTGTTTCAGGGTTTATAACTCTTAAGAGAGTAGCTTTAATAGGCTTATGTAAAATATCCTAATATAATACTCACTTCATTATGATGTAAAAATCCTTTAATCAAGGTAGAACCTAGCAGTTCTTTTAGCCTTTAATAAGACATACCCATCATAGGGTATATCATTAGTAGTGATCAAATCATGGTAGCCTTAACAGGTACAACTTTATTGCTATAGTAGCAAATATTTTATGGGTGTCATCCCCATTGTAATTTTACCTTCTCTTTGGAGGGTTTCTGTGTTACCAAATATGTGGTTATTGTGTTATGTGTTTATGAGTTTAAATTTATGAAGTTAGAAAGTAGTTATGATATTATCTTGGTGTGAATGGTTACATTGATATGAGATGAATGTTTAAATGAGGTTTTTGTGTGGTGATATCAAATATGTCTCATGTTGAAGTGAAGAATTTTTATAGATCTTAATTCACCCCCACCACCCCCCCCCCCCCCAACTCTCACACTTTCTCTATTAGATTTTTGACAATTGGTATTAGGGCAGTGTACTCTTGGAAAAAGTCCAGCTACTTGGAGTTAAAGATCTTGAAGATGAAAGCCTAAAAATTGGGCAAGATCATTAAGAACCATAAGATTGATGTTCAACTTGCATATGAACAAGTAAAGGCTGCAAAAGAGATATTGAGGCAATCCTTGAAGAGGAGGAAGGAGATGGTCGTACAAGAAAATGACACCCAATACCAAGAAGGGATTGTTGAAGAATTATTTGATGAAGGGAGTTCTAGTGAATCTAATGTAGCAATAGCAGATATGTTGGAGAGGGAAAATAATCTGAATGAGGAAGTCAAAGCATTGAGAAGAGAATGTGAAATTCAAGCATTGAGGCTATGTGAAGTGATAAACAAAAAGAAAAAGGGCCAGGAAGACAAAGCAAAGGTTGAAGATGACAAGACATTAGCTGATGAAGATAATAGATAGTTGGTTACAAGACTTGATGAAAGGGTCAAAGAAGTAAAAAAGCTAACACGTATTCAATTTGGTATGCTTAATTAGTTGATAAGTACAAATCATGAGATTGCAAGAAAAGAGTTAGAGATTAAAAATATGAAATATGAGAATGAAAGATTAGTGAATGAGTTGAAAGTTGAAAAGAAATTTGTTGAAAGGTTCAATGAACATAAAGATGTTATGAGATTTTCTAATGAACATATGAATGTGCCAAGTAGACCTCATAACGCCTGTGGACTAGGCTATGTCAAGTTCCTATTAGACATAGAGAAAGGAGAGTCATCAAAACAAGGAGAATAAAGAAATGTGAATAAAAATCTAAAGAACACGAATCTTACATGCTATCATTATGGAAAATCAGGTCATACATCAAATATTTGTAGGAGAAAGAATGGTAAGTCAAACCCTAAACCAAAATTCAATGGTTATTGCTTTAATTTTAATAAAAAAGGTCATCAAGCACATAAATGTGGATTAAAGGTCAACAAGGCACCAACTACTTCTAGATTTGAAGGTTACTATTATACATGTTAGAAATATGGCCATAAATCATAAGATTGCAAATATAAGGCAAAGAATAATTGGACACCTAGGAAAGGTAATACATCAATTGGGATTACAATACTTGGGTAAATTATCAATATTGTGAAAAGTATGGACACATTGCAAAAATTTGTGGTAGGAAACATCTTAGAGGAAGATCTGGTAACTAGAGGAATTTTAGACTAGTGTGTTTCAATTGTCATAAGGTCGGTCATTTAAGAAAGGACTATATGAATCGAGCTTTAGCACAAAATGTTAAGGTGAACAATAGAAAGGAAAAGGTCAATATTGAAGAAGTAAGGAGTGAAATGATTCAAACACAGATAAAGAAGTCAGATGAAGCCAATAGTGCAAATGGAGAAGTTGTGACCTCAAACTAAATGATAAGGCATGTATGGAACTATGTTTCAAATTTCTATAACATACATTAGTTCCTAATACCCTATGCATGTAAGTCCAAATAAACATGATTGAAGATGCATAAGGATAGTTTATAATATTTGAGCTAAGATGAATTTTTGGTATTCAGTTGAAAATTTGGTAGAGACCAAGTGCCAGATTTGTATGTCAATATGAATCAAATATCGATAATAATCGAGCTAAGTTAAAAGTTGTGTGTGCACCGAGTTTCATTGAGCAAGTTGAGACAATTGTTGTGCACCCAATTTTTACCTAATAATCATATAGAGCATTTAGTGGAGACTCAATTTGATCATTTGAAGATATTTAGTTGATTTTGAAGTTCATTTTGACTCACCAGGTTTTTTAATTTATAGAGAAAAACATTTAGCCAATTCACAGAGTGATTTGTGTGAAGTTGTGAAGAGATTCAAGTGTGTGTCATTAGCTTAGAAAGTAAGTTCTGTGAAGTTATTTAATCCAAGTTGTGAAGTTATTTCAGTTTGAAACCCTAGATTTTGAATTGGTATCATTTGCATGTATGGGTGAGAAGAAGGAGATATTGAGGGATAACAATGCACAAATTGTCTAAAATGATGCATGCCCTCTATCAAAGTTCAAGGCATATCCTAATATCACATTGACAACATATTTCTTTAGGGGAATTATCTATGATTCCACCCAATGTGATTATGGTACACGATGTTAGATCATGTTATATGTGCAAGATCAAAGAGATAGATGATTTTGAGCTGAGGAATGCTTAGGAAAAGTTGTGTGATAATGGGATATTGAAAGATGAGAACAAGTTCATGGTCAATAAAGGGTTAACTTGTGTCCTAGCATTCTCAAAAGTGTTCAAATTTGGATGGATAGAGATCGTGTTGACCATGATACATGACATGAAAATTATGGTTGAGAAATGGACCAATCAAGATTACAAAGTCCATTATTCATCACATGACTAGATAGATTTTTTTGGATTGAGTGAAGACTACTCATTTTTAAGAAAGGGATGTGATTGAAAATATCATAAAGGCAAAATAGAATGGCCAAGGTATGTCAATCAATACCATTGAGGATCATGTGATCAATTTTGTAGTTTGGGTAATTGCAAACAAGTTTTATCAGTTGAGTCGACTGAATAGTGTGTCATGTGTAGTAGTTAACATGAGTTATTAATTGGTCAAGAAGGACCATATCTAGTATTTGGCTGAGTTGCAACTGATACAATTGGCAAAGAACCTTGGAGTCATAAGGAAGGTGAAGAATACATCTTGCAAGTTTGGTTCTCTTATTCTATGCATATTTTTCTATGTACATAATTCGTTTCCCATTATTAGAGATGTAGTTTGGGACATGACCAGGCCAGTGACCAAGCAAACAAATGATTTTATTTATTAGATAGGTGAGAATACCTAATTTGATCATTGATACATATTATGATCACACATTTTTTCTTGTTGATAAGGATTATACATATGTTTAGGCAGTATCACCTAGAGTCACATGACTAAGAACTCTTCATTATGAGCTAAATGTTGATGAAGTTTTAGTTGCCATTGCAACTCTATTAGCCAAGGAAATTGATAAGAATATTGAACCCTTCAACACATGAGACTTCCAAAATGAAGATGATGATGCAAACCAAGGTCCCCAAGATGGACAAAAAGAGGAAGAATATGATCCAAGATTTGGAAGGAAAACTTGGAGAGGAACTACCATAGATAAAAGAACGTAAATGTGAAGACCTAAGTAGTGACAAAGGTGATGAAGAAGGACATGAAGGAAATGAAAAATAACTAGTTGTTGCCAAGCCTAAGGAAACCAAAGGAAAATAAATTGTTGTAGTAGAACCTAAAGTGAAGAAGAATTTGAAGAAAATGGTAGCCCAACCCACTACTGCACCATAGAGGGTGACCTAACAAAGATCTAAGGTAGCAATTCCTATAGTTGTCAAGCCAGTGAAGAAAGGGATTGTCAAAATCATAAGGTTAGTTAAGGGAAAAGTCCTTTAAAGAGGACATCAGATGCTATTGGGGCTGAGCAAGGCTAATAGAAGAATAAGCCAAGAAGGAAATTAGCTATTAAACCTGATGATGATGAGGAAGATGAAGCTAAATAGATTGAGTGAGATGACTTGAGTCAATTTCAAATCGTGCCAATGAAAGAACCTCAAGACATTGAAAATGTATGTGTGAATTCAAGGGCTTCAATAGTATTAGTTGGTTTTTAGTACATTAAGTATGATACTTTAGATAAAAACATAAAGGAAAAGTTGAACAAGTAGTTATTGACATGATGGTGAATTTTAAATATACACCAATTAAGTTAGGCAAGGAATTACTAGAAGAGATGCACAATAAGATATATGCTAAATACAAATAGACTTTGACTCTTGAAAGATAAATGAGAGAGACTACATTATCCCAAGTTATGCCTAATTTAGGAAAATAACACATCTAAATAGAAATGAAGGGCTATGTAAAGAATTTTGTGCCCAAGAGAAGAGCATGCAAAATTTTGAAAAATAAAATTGAAGAGGTTGTGCAAGAAAGAAAACTAATATGGAAGAAATTTTTTGAACTGATGTATGTAGAGGGAGAAAAAGATAAGGAAGAGAAAGATGTAGGAGAAGTGGAGCTAGATAGTAAAGAAGATATTTATTATGAAGTTGACAAATTAGTTGAGGTAGTTCATAAGATAGCTAAGGAGAGTGTAAAGTAGACTCGGGTAGTCACTATTGAGGATGAGACACAGATGATACATTACCTAATTTGACTGCTACTGATCAAGAGCCAGAGAAGACTTGTCTGCCCATTTAGAAAAGAAGGAGCAAGCTCCTAAATCTATTAAAGAAAAATTGATGGAGACTAATCTAGTGATTGTGCAAATCAAGGAATATCCAAAGGTTGGTGAGTAGAAACAATCTCAATAGCTAACAATCAATATAATTGATACATCTACACTTGCTATTGACACTAATGTGCAAGTACTAGAAGAGGAAAATGATGTTGTTATTGCCAAGAAAAAGAGTGGGTTGATACATGAGGAGAAATATTAGGTAGATGAAATAAATGAACAAGAGAGTTAAAAAGATGAAGTAGAGAAATCTACTACTGGCAATGAGATGCCTAATATATTAGGAGCTTTGATTGAGGGTGAAAAGTGTTGAAATGAGATTTTTGAAGTGAAGAAGATTGATGCAACTATCATGGAACAATCATTATTTTGTCATTGATGTCAAACCTACTAATTGTTGGTGAGATAATTGCTTACTTTGGTCTGAATGCTATCATTTGTTTGATTGATGAAGGGGATTTGAAAAGAAAGGATAACAAGAGAACCTAGAGACAAGTTGAGTTATTTGGTGTATAAAAGGTGCACTAAGACCAAACAAGACATTGATGATATTATGTATTTTTGATCTACTTAAGGCTAAAGTGAATGGTTACTTTAGATAAGCCTAGAAGACGTGTTTTCATAAAAAGTGTCTGCCAAGCCTGGCCGAGCAAATAGTGTAAGCCGAGAAAACTTAGTTTAGGCTAAGAAGAAAAATAGTATATGTTGAGTGTCAGAAAAATAGTATATGTCAAGAGTTAGAAAACTAGTATGTGCCAAGCATCAGGGAAATGACAGTAGTGATCGAGACATGAAGATTTAGTGGATGTTGAACAACTCAGTATTGGTCGAGCATTAGAAGATTGTTATTGTCAAGTGAAAAATGTGGATGTCGAGTGACAATAAAAAGAGTTTAATCAAAGATTTAATGAATTTGAGCCAAAAAAGTTGATTTCTTGAATTGTGTGAAGCATGTGTAAGATTTCTATGATGAGTTGGTGGCATAGAATGCAATATAAACTATTTGAGGTGAATTCAAAGAGGATTATAGAAGAAATTTCTACAAGGGACTAAAATGGAAAAGTGGGTAGATTCATTGAATCTTACCTAACACTAGAATGGACTATTGTGGTTAAGTAGAAAAAGGCCTAAATTCTCTATTTATAGAGATAGCAAGCTAGAACAATAGTTGACATGTACAAGAACCTAAGGAAGACAAGAAGTCTATGGTGTTGCTTCATATGGTGGCTAAATAGAAGAATCTACAATTGGCATGGAAAGAAAGAAGGCTTAAGAGGTTAAAGGCTTAAAGGGTGAACAAGCAATCAAAGATAAAGGGTATGAATGCCAAGTATAATGGAGGACTGAATGCATGATCTGTAATATGCAAGTGAGTTGTGTTTGTTACTAAAATTTTGTACATGTGTAAAATTTTAAGTATACATGCAACAAAAGTGCTTTTAATTTCATTTAAACAATAGAAATGTCCTTGTATTTATTTATTTTCAAATATAGATTGATGTTTTCAAACAATGAAATGAAATGATATACTAAATGGAAAAAAATCTCACACAAGCCATGAGTATAGCTCACTGGACTAAATTTCTTTCAAAAGGAAATACACAAACAGATACATATGAATGAAAGAAATAAAGAGTAGAGATAACCAGTCATTGCTTGTTGCTTTGACTGGTTATACATTCTTTCCCTGGCACAGCAGAATCCAGCTCTGAGCTCCATGATCTTCAACATCTGCAAAAACATGAAAGCAACTGATGTTAGATCCCGAAGGATCTAAGCAATGACTACCTATCTCTATGACTACATACTCTATCTGTCTATGCATTTCGCCATGAAAGAAAAGTAAGCAGTGATATTGAAATCTAGTGCAGAAAGAAATAAAATCATTCATGAGTGTCACAAGCCCATGCTCGAACCTCATGAAGGATAGCCTGAATATCACATGAAATTTAGAGTATCCTAACAGTCAGGAGAACATCATTTCAACATGCAGAGCACTAAAGGAAAAGAAAATAAACATCTTCAACAATGATCATACATGAGTCAGAGATGGTATAGTATCAGTTTAAAACATACCTTCATTCAACTCAAGTGATGCTTTGCCTTCTTGCTAACAGGGAAAGATCTTAATTAGACGCCTTTCAAAAATGTTAAAAATATTCAACATCTACAAAAACATGAAAGCAACTGATGTTAGATCTCGAAGGATCTAAGCACTGACTACCTATCTCTATGACTACATACTCTATCTGTCTATACATTTCGTCATGAAAGAAAAGTAAGCAGTGATATTGAAATCTAGTGCTGAAAGAAATAAAATCATTTATGAGTGTCACAAGCCCATGCTCAAACCTCATGAAGGATAGCCTGAATATCACATGAAATTGAGAGTATCCTAACAGTCAAGAGAAAATCATTTCAGCATGTAGAGCACTAAGGGAAAAGAAAATAAACATCTTCAACAATGATCATACATGAGTCAGAGATGGTATAGTATTAGTTTAAAACATACCTTCATTCAGTTCAAGTGATGCTTTGCCTTCTTGCTAACAAGGAAAGATCTTAATTAAACGCCTTTCAAAAATGTTAAAAACGACAAGTCGCTATTATTAGTAACAAGGTTTAAAATTTACTCAAAAAGTTGTTATAAGATCTAAATGACTGATTAAAAGAAGATAAAAAGTGTGAACCTTCAAGAAATAGAGCATTAAGATAATGATTTACAGTTAGTGGATTTGAGGAATGCATTGGATAAGTTTGATAATATAAATGTTCTTATGACAGACAACTTTAGGTTTTGTTAGGCCAGTTCAATGATAGAAAAGAAAGGGATATAGTCACTTGAAAGGTTTCCTTCCTCTCCAAGTACAATAGCAGGCCATAGGAATAAAAAAAAATCAATGTAACAATATATTCTTACCTTTGGAAAATCTTCAAAATTCAAGGTTGCAGTAATAACTAACCCACAATCTGGAGGTTATTTTGCAGTGCTCAAATAATATCATCTATACATGAAAGACTAGACTATTTTGTTAAAATATTGAAGCCCTTTATAGGATGAGAGGAAGAAATGACCCCTGGTGTAGTCACAACAAAGATTAAGATATCAATTATCTCTTACAGCTAGTTTCTAAATATTAAATATGCAATGTATAGAATGTTGTAGATAAAATAAAAGGGGCAAACTACTTTCAATGCAAATTTTTCAATAGAATCTATGGTTGTGGAGCCAAAGGAAGCAAAAGAGGATCTAACAAAAGTTAGAGAAGAGTGTCTTTCTCTGAAATATTCATTGAATTGTGTAAGAGCGAATTGGAATAGGTGAGGAAGGAAGTCATTAAATTAACTAAGAGAGGGTCAAAAGAAAAAGCAACAACAACATCTTTGAATGTTGAACTTCATAAAAGCATATCACGAGTTGTTGCCACAACAGAGATAGAAATAAAAGCAGTTAGATTATCAAGGTGATGCAACAGAAATGAGGTCACAACTAGCATTTTAGATCATCAAGACTTAAATTCCCTTATTGGTGACAAAATTATGAAGAATTCCAAGTTATTTAAAGAGAAGTTAGTGAGAGAGCATGAGTTTGGTTTTATGGAAATTAAAATTCAGAAAAATTCTGCACAGTTGGGATTTCCATCCATGCAAAATACAGATCAATTTTCTCCATCATTCATGCTCAATTTAATCGAGTCCCCATTGCAACATTCAAAGCATGTTACAAAAAATGTAACTGAAGCATCAGGGAGCTCTTTGAATATTCAATCAAATGCAAAATTTGGACGTTGATTTTCTATCGTACCCAAACTATAATCTAGACAATCTCAAAATCAATGCAAGACCTGGTAGTAGCTTCAACTATAGAATGGATGGAATAAAATAATATGCTTGAGAAAATGTATTTTCACAATGATTTTGAGATGAAAAGCTCAAATGAATAGAACCAACCCATATAATATTTTTAGACCCAAAGAGAATAACCATAGCGGCTCCACACAAGGCAGATGTAAAAAACAAGAGAACAATGTTCTGTCTTTTTGAGAAACTTCGTCAGGTTAGGTGCAATCTAGAGCATTGAAGTTTTAACAAAGAGAGGCTAACTGATATGACTTTAAGTCATATTGGAGCCTGTGGGTAAAGAGACATGAGAAGTATATTTGAAATTTCAAAACTCTTTAAAAACTAAGATGTACATGTTTTAGTATGTAAGAAACCTGAACAACAAATAGTGCCATAAAACAATCAACAAAAATCATCAATAAATCCTTAATGCATCGAGTTCTCAAATTACATGGAAAAGGTGAAGAAATTTTAAAATCCTTGATACTCAAGCCATAAGAAACATGATGACAGCAATAAGAAGTAGCAAAAATGACATACCTTTCCAAGCAAATAACCATGGCGGCTCCAAAGACTATCATTTTCATGAAGCTCTAGCAAGTAAACAATGGCGACAGATAGACTAAAACCCTCATGTCCAAAAGCCAAATGAAAGAAATGAATATCTCTTTTAGGTTTACAAAGGCTTTTATGCCATTTTTATATTCTTTGGAGTCTGCAGATATATCATGGGATATTTTATCCCTTTATTTTTTGCAACGAGTTTTGATAATGGACAGGTTATGTATATTGTTTTTGCATAAATTTGCATATTTCTTATAAGAAATAATATTAATATAGCCTGTAATATTATTTCTTATTCTGCAAAAACAATAAGAGGGTAGTTTTATTTATTTATTTATTTATTTTGAATAAGTATTACTGTAAAAGGAAAATATTTAATGACGTAATTATAAGTCATTGGATATTCTTTCTATTTTTAATGCAAAAGGAAAGTAAGTCATCTTTTTACCTCATCATGGTCTTTAAGTTACAATTCAGTTGGGAAACATTTGGAGAAAATATAGGGGGTCAAATTTGACTTTGCCAAGTTAGTTAGTGGGTCTTTATGACTTGTTGGAGTATTTTTAGGGAGGTTTTGATGAGTCATGGGGGGTAGTTATGAGTTAGTGGAGTCAAATGAGTTATAAAACTTTATTTATGGAAGTTTCAAAGCCCTCATTTCCAGGCTTTATTTTTGCATTCGACCCAAGGGGCTGGGATGGTACTTAATGAGTTTTTTTTAACTCATGAGAGGGAGTTTTGATTTTATGATAGAGTTTGGAGACATCTTTCTGAGTCCTAAGCTTTGTTACAGGGTTTGTAATTCAACATTTTGAAGAATTAATACCAGTGACAATAGTGTGATCATGCTTTATGGAGTTAATCGTTAAGCCCTTTTCCTTTATGCAAATTTTGTGTGTGTCTTTGAATGATTTGATAAGGTAACTTGTGAATTTTTTCATTATTCCTTATTTTTTGTCTCATTCCAGCACCTTTTTTTAGAAAAGTAAGTTTGCTTGCAGGTTATGATATGTGTTTATAGGTGAAATTAGCCAAAGTGAGGTAGTAATTTATCCTCCTTTTGTAGTTTCAGTATTAAAACCTTATCATAAATCACTTGTGCAAGCCTTTACAATAAGATGTGCTTTATCTATATGTCATAGAGCTATATAATCCTCTCTTTGTTACATGTGTGTTATGTCTTCCTAGTAACTTCTGGTGCATCACCTCCTTAGTTTAGACTTTAGGATTTAAGTTGTTTTTCAGTCACTTCATACCTTTTCCCTACAAGTTTTTATTAAGTTTTAGAGTGTTTCACTAAAGAATCTAATATGAGATGGCCTAGAATCTAGAGTTTTCATTTCATTAGCAAGTCTCACATGGTGAAATGAATCCCATGTTAAGTAAGGGTTACTGAACATTACCAGTTCAATAGGGTGCAAATCCTAAAACTTAACAGTTTTGGCACGCTCAATGGGACACAAGCACATTATTCAACTGTGCTGGTACAACTGAAGGTCATTTTTCAACTAGCCAATAGAGGGCGATGAATTTATAAGAAAGATTCAAACACAAAGTTCCACTTCATTTGAATATTTGTAGTTAGAAACTCCAAAAAGATGTGGAAGGAGTCTTGCTAAAACAAAACCAACATGAAGGAGGAAACTTTCAGCCCTTGGTCTTTGTGTATACAACAAAACATGTAAAAGAAAAGATAGAAATTTAGCAAGTCCATCAGTAAGTGTTGATTCTTTTGACATATCTGCTGATTCAACTAAAAATTCAGCAGGTACTGGTTTTATACTAGCAAGTATAGTCAATACAAGTTTTCAACAGCAACCTTTATAGTAGCAACCAGTACAATAGCCTATACAACAACCTCCACCAATGGTGAGGGCATATGCTTTTGTTCCTTTTAATCAAGGGAGTCCCTTGAATTTTGCACAACATCATGACATACCATTGGCTACATTAAAGAGTCTGCCAAATTTTATTGGAGAAAACCAAACTACAACTTATGAGCACATAAGAGATGTTGCTACTTTGTGCAACGTACATCATGTTATAGAGGAGGATGTGGCTACTAAGCTATTAGCAACATCTTTGAAAGGAAAAGCACTTTAGTGGTTTAGAAGCCTAGCTATTGGTTCTATAGGCTCATGGGATGCTTTGGGTGACACTTTGACAAGACATTTTGAGGATAAGTCAGAATTTTTTTCGCTTGTAGAGCAGCTCACAACCATAAAGTGTGCACCACAAGAACAAATGACAAATTTTAATAACCGATTTCAAAGGACCTGGACTAGAATACCCAATACGGTAAGACCTTCAGCAGATCATGCTTTTCTTTATTATTTAAGAAGCTTAAATAGAGATATTTCAATAATGATTCAATCTATTGGAGGTGTTTTGCTGCCTCGAGCTTATGAGATTGCTATTAGAGCTGAAAATAGTCTTATCCAGGCTTGTAAAATAGCCCCTAGGACTCTAATGCCCATTTTTCTGGACATTCAATCAAATATACCATTGGTAATTTCACCATTTAATCCATCACCTGCTATTCCCAGCCAAGAAATTACCATGGTAGGCCCTTCAAATACCACAGGTCCTTCTCTAGAGCTATAGGAAATTAAGAATAGTTAGCTCAAAATTGAAAATATGATGCAAACCTTTAGTAATGAGTTGGTTAATCTCAAAAAGCAACAATTTCAGCCTAGGCCATCTTACCAACAGTAGAGTCCAGTTGTAAATCCAACTTACCAGCAGCAAAATCAAAGCCAACCTCAAGGAAATATGCTGCCATTTCAACGTAATGTGATGGGTTATAGGTAGAATATTAATCAAAGACCTTTTCGGCCATATAATCCAGTTAGAGGCATTGTGCCCATGCAAAATAATCTTGCAGCGAAACTTGAGTGGTGTTATCCCTGTAATGAACCACACAATTAGGCTACGTGCACAAATGGAGTTATAAATTAGGCATTAATGGTGCAAAATACAATAGCAGGATAGCAAAATGCCACAAATGATGCACCTGAATAGCAGCATGATGCACCGACTCCTGAAATCACTTTCCTCAACTGGTAGAGAGATGAGTTTTGCACAGTCAATAATGATTCATCAATATCAGCAAATACTCAAGCTAAGAAAAGAGCTCTTGAAACAGACCAAACAACAAACAAAGGTAAATCACATGATATAGCTGAGCCATCATCAAGTGCTACAAACATGGTGGGAGACACTCACGTCCCTGTCACCAAGGAAACCATTCACAAGCCAACATAACATGCTACTGTTAAAGCACAACAGAAATCACACTTTGCTGCGTCATTCAACATAGTGGAGAATATGAAGAAGATGAACATATCTATGTCAATGTGGGAAAGTTTGGCTATTTTCGGTCAAACGGATATCTTGCAAAAAGCTCTCTTGGATGAAGCAAATTCTACAAAGGTGATGAATGAACCAACAAAGGCGGTGTTAACCAATGCTGATGAAAAGAAGGATGACAGCAAGAAAAATACCAAGGAATCAAATAAGGTAATAAAATTGCCTCCTTTCTACCTTTCCTTGATCATTGGCGATAAATTAATCCATAATTGTATGGTAGATAGTGGAGCTACAAGCTTAGTCATGCCAAAAAAGATAGCTGACCAATTAGGACTAAAGTACCAGCCCATTGAAAAGGGTGTTGTCCAACTTGATGGGACATCTATAGGTACTATAGGTGTGATTAAAGATGCAAGTGTCACCCTTCATGCCTATCCTAATTTTTCCATTCAGAAGGATATCTATGTAATAGATTTACCCCTGTACTTTGTTATCTGCTTGTCTAGACACTTCATTGCTAAGATTGGTGGCTATTTGTCATTTGATTGGTCCCATATGCTTTTTGGGACTAGATATGGTATGAAAGTAACGATTAAGTTTGAGTTACTTCAAAAAATCACATAGAGCCCTATGCACCCAGTGCTGTCAATGCAAATCTGTTTGCATTTGATGAAGAACAGTATCATACAACTGTTGAAAGTCGAATGTAGCTAGATAACATCCCAGATATTCTTCTTGATGAATGGGCATCTAGTCAAACTTATGAAAATTAATTTTATCATGTGACAAGTGCTAACTTAGGGACCTATATTATCCATGAGCAAAACAAAGTCATTCCCAATCTGGTCAAACTAGCAAATCAGCTAGGAAAGTCCAAAGATCAGCTATGGACCATTTTTTTTTTATGGTTCAAGGGGTAGATAGGGTGCTGGTGGGGGTGTTATGTTGATTTCACCTGATAATGAGAAATATTATGCCACTTTCAGATTCAATTTTTCTTGTACCAACAATACAACAGAGTATGAAGGTTTAATCCAAGGGTTAGAATGGGCAAGGAAACATGGCATCGAGTGTTTAAAAGTGTATGGTGATAGTGAATTAGTCATAAATCAAATTAGATGTCTGAATGTTGTGAAAAATGGCATTTTAAAGTCTTGCAGGCATTGTGTTTGGGATTTACTTGAAAATTTTGATGCATTTAATATATTGGTTGTTCCTAGAAACAAAAATCAGCATGCTGATAGGCTAGTAGTTGTGGGAGCCCAATATGATATTGTTAATAGTGTGTCTGCACATACTGATCAACAACATGTCAAGATCATTGCTAGGCCTTCAGTTCCTGATAACGACACTAATTGGAAAGTTTTTAATAGTGATGAACAAATTCTACAATTTTTGCTAGAAGAAGATGTTTTTGCCAATTCTAATCAGCAGAGGTATAAGGATTAGTATGGTGATCAGGTGATCCAGTTAAAAAATAATAAGTTGCCAAAGGGTTTAGTAATGCTGGAAAGCATTTTCAATTTAGATGATCAACTCAAATCTGGAAAGGCTAACTTGCTGGTTAAAGGAAACCAATATACAGACCTAGAAATTGCACCAAGTAAATGCTTAAAGTTTGGCAAAGTTAATTCAGCTGAAGAAAAAGAAGGTTTTCTTCATTTGTTCCAAGAATTCAGTGATGTGTTTGCTTGGCAGTACAGTGATTTGAAAGGATTTAACCCAAGACTGGCCTGACATACAATAGAGTTGGAACCAGTAGCTAAACCAGTGTGTCAAAGGCAAAGACCAATCAATCCAAAGCTAGAACCCTTGATGTAGAAAGAGGTTCTCAGATTGATCGAGAGTAAAATTATTTTTCCTATTAAACATACCAGCTAGGTTGCTAATTTGGTCCCTGTAAGGAAGAAGAATGGGGAGTTACAGTTGTGTGTGGATTTTAGGGATTTGAATCGAGTCTCGCTGAAAGATAGGCACCCGCTTCCATCCATGGAACAGATTTTGCAAAGTGTATCAGGAGCTGAAAGGTTTTCTTTACTAGATAGTTATTCAGGTTATAATCAAATACTGGTAAAAGAAGAGGACCAATATAAAATAGTGTTTACAACAAAATGGGCTACAATGGCATACAAAAGAATGCCATTTGAATTGCCCAATGTTGGAGCTACCTTTCAAAAAGCCATGGAGATGGCTTTCAGTAATTTGATGTACAGGTTTGTCTTGGTTTATTTAGATGATGTCACAGTTTACTCACAAAAAATAGCAGATCATATTGATCACTTAAGGCAAATTTTTGAGCGCTGTAGAGAATTTGGCATCTCATTAAACCCAAAAAAAAGTATATTTTCTGTACATGAGGGGAAATTACTTGGATAAATTGTATCTAAGTTAGACATCATGGTGGACCTTGAACGAGTTGCAGCAATTTTGGAGCTGCCTTTACGACAGCACAAGAAAGGCCTTCAAAGTTTCATTGGTCGCATCAATTTTGTGTGAAGATTTCTACCTGATATTACAGTACTTCTCAAGCCATTAACAACCATGTTGAAAAAGAATGGCATTTTTGCATGGACAAAGGAGGCCAAAGATAATTTTTAGGCCATAAAAAATGCATTAGCATCAGCACCAGTCCTAATCAATCCTGATTTTAGTAAGGATTTCATTCTTTACACCTATGGTGGTTATGATGTGATTTCAACTATGCTGATACAAAAAAATGTAGAAGGATTGGAATAGCCAATCACATTTTTTAGCAAAGGACTTGAAGAGTACGAAAAATGGTATAGTTTTGTTGAAAAACATGTCCTTGCTGTTGTGAAAAGTCTTAAAAAATTTAGACATTTGTTGACACATAACAAGGTCATTTTGTGTCACACACCCAAGTGTCAAAGAGTTCCTCTTAGGTAAAGACCTGAATGAGAAGAGAGCTAGCTAGATCACACGTGTCATGGAATATGATGTAGATATCTAGATGACCAAGCTAGTTAGAGGAAAGGGATTGTGTGAAAAAATTGCAAATAAGGATATTACAGAGCTTTAAAAACAAGCAAATACAATTTTGCTGATTGGAGCTGCTGGAACTGATAATCAACCAGCAAGCTAGTTGCAGGATATGATACATTTTTTGAAAACAAGTCAATGTCCAGCTACCTTAGATCAAACAAAGAGAAGATATTATCACTTGTAGTCAGTTCCTTTTGTGTTGTTTAATGAAATTCTATACCAGAAAGATTTTAATAGAGTCCTTCTCAAGTGCATATGTTTTCAGGAAAAGAGAGGCTACCAGCTTTGCCTTTGCAGCCAATTAAGGCAGAACAACCTTTTCAGAAGTGGGGCATTGATTTTATAAGGCCCATTAACCATCCATCAAGTGTAGCTCACAAGTGCATTATTACAGCCACTGATTATTTCACGATCTGGACTGAGGCACCAGCGTTAAAGGACGCAAATGAAACAACAGTCCTAAGTTTTTATAATGATATTGTGAATAGGTTTGGAGTACCTGATTCCATTATTTCTGATAATGTGCTTGCTTTCATTGGGATGAAATTAACTGATTGGGCTTTTACTCATGGGATTTATCTTAGCACCAGCTCTAATTATTACCCATAGGGTAATGGATTAGCAAAATCTTCAAGCAAGAACCTTATAAGGATTATTAAGCGCAAATTGCAAGAGAATAAGAGAGATTGGCATTCAAAGCTGAAAGCTACCTTATGGGTTGATAGGATTACTCCAAAACAAGTTATTGGAAACTCACGTTATAGGCTAGTGTATGTGAAAGAAGCTAGATTATCCATTGAAACAAAATTACCCGCACTTGACCTTGCTACAAAACTGGTTTTGTTTGCTTAAGGTGATCCTGTTTTAGTGCGGTGTGCTCAGCTAATGGAGCTGGAAGAAACAAGGAAAAAGGCCATGGAAACCATGGAGTATCAACAAATGTAGATAAAGAAGAGCTTTGATAAAAGAGCTCAAGCTCAAGAATTCCATGTTGGTGACATGGTATTGAAATGGGATGTTTTGAAGAGTAGGCCAGACCAGCATAGTAAATTTGATCACATGTGGGTTGGGCCATTCCAGATTGCTGAGTGTAAACAACATAATGCTTACCAACTGGCTACCATGGAAGGAGACATACTATCGATCTCTGTGAATGGGATCCACCTCAAACCATGTTTTGAGGTATGAGTTTCAGTCCTACTTTGTACATAATAGGTTAGTTTTCCCTTGTTTTCAATAAATGCATCTGCATTTAGTTTAGTTTTTTTTTTGTCCTATTTTGTTTTGTAGTCTAGTTTAGTCAAGTTGCTGGTTTATGTTGTTTTGTAGTCATATCCGCTCATTTCATTCATGAATGCATAGACAAGTGTGCTTAAATGCATGCACATATCCAACATACACACACATACACACATACATATCGCTGACACTAAATATGTTTGGCTACCAGCCATACATATCTACATACACATGCATACATTGCATACATACAATCACTTAAGTCCATACATCCACACATACATCAACCAAATGGTCAACTATGACAGTTCAACTTCTAATGTTGATACTTGAGTTCTGACCCTGCATACCCGTCAATTTAATAAGAATTTCCAGTCTTATTAAATTCACTAACATTCATTCAGAACTGAACCAACAACTTTAGAAGTCACTTTGTGTCAGGTTTAGCTGCTAGGAATGCATAATCAAACTTTGTGCCCAAAGAATAAGGACAAATTAAACACTGGTCAAATGTCAAGCAAGCAGACATACAATAGAAGTCGCCAAAAAATATTACTAAAATTTTGCACATGTGTAAAATTATAAGTATACATGCAACAAAAGTGCTTTTCATTTCATTTAAATAATAGAAATGTCCTTGTATTTATTTATTTTCAAATATACATTGATGTTTCCAAACAATGAAATGAAATGATATATTGAACAAAAAAAAATCTCACACAAGCCGAGAGTATAGCTCACTGTACTAAATTTCTTTCATAAGGAAATACACAAACAGATACATATGAATGAAAGAAATAAAGAGTAGAGATAACCATTCATTGCCTATGGCTTTGATTGGTTATACATTCTTTCCTTGGCACAACAGAATCCAGCTCCAAGCTCCATGATCTTCAGCATCTGCAAAAACATGAAAGCAATTGATGTTAGATCCCGAAGGATCTAAGAAATGACTACCTATCTCTATGACTACATACTCTATCTGTCTATGAATTTCATCATGAAAGAAAAGTAAGCAGTGATATTGAAATCTAGTGCTGAAAGAAATAAAATCATTTATGAGTGTCACGAGACCATGCTCGAACCTCATGAAGGATAGCCTGAATATCACATGAAATTCAGGGTATCCTAATAGTTAGGAGAACATCATTTCAGCATGTAGAGCACTAAGGGAAAAGAAAATAAACATCTTCAACAATGATCATACATGAGTTAGAGATCGTATAGTATCAGTTTAAAACAAACATTCATTCAATTCAAGTGATGCTCTGCCTTCTTGCTAACAGGGAAAGATCTTAATTAAACGCTTTTCAACAATGCTAAAAATGACAAGTTGCTATTATCAGTAACAAGATTTGAAATTTACTTGAGAAGCTGATATAAGATCTAAATGACTAATTAAAAGAAGATAAAAAGTGTGAACCTTCAAGAAATAGAGCATTAAGATAATGATTTACAGTTAGTGGATTTGAGGAACACATTAGAGAAGTTTGACAATATAAATGTTCTTATGATAGACAACTTCAAGTTTTGTTAGGTGAGTTCAATGATAGAAAAGAAAGGGATATAGTCACTTGAAAGGTTTCCTTCCTCCCCAAGTACAACAACAAGCCATAGGAATAAACAAAATTAGTGTAACAATATATTCTTACCTTTGGAAAATCTTAGGAATTCAAGGTTGCAGTAATAATTGACCCACAATCTGGAGGTTATTTTGCAGTGCTCAAATAATATCATTTGTGCATGAAAGACCATACTATTTTGTTAAAATATTGAAGCCCTTTATAGGATGAGAGGAAGAAATGACCCCTGGTGTAGTCACAACAAAGACTGAGATATCAATTATCTCTTACAGCCATCTTCTAAATATTAAATATGCAATGTATAGAATGTTGTAGATAAAAAAAAGGGGCAAACTGCTTTCAATGCAAATTCTTCAATAGAATCTATGGTTGTGGAGCCAAAGGAAGCAAAAGAGGATCTAACAAAAGTTAGAGAAGAGAGTCTTTCTCTGAAATCTTCATTGAATTGTGTAAGAGCAAATTGGAATAGGTGAGGAAGGAAGTCATTAAATTAATAAAGAGAGGGTCAAAAGAAAAAGCAACAACAACATCCTTGAATGCTGAACTTCATAAAAGCATATCACAAGTTGTTGCCACAACAGAGGCAGAAACAAAGGTAGTTAGATTATCAAGGTGATACAACAGAAATGAGGTCATAGCTAGCATTTCAAATCATCAAGACATAAATTCCCTTACTGGTGACAAAATTATGAAGGATTCCAAGTTATTTAAAGAGAAGTTGATGAGAGAGCACGAGTTTGGTTTTATGGAAATTGAAATTTAGAAAAATTTTGCACAGTTGGGATTTCCATCCATGCAAAATATAGATCAATTTTCTCCATCATTCATGCTCAATTTAGTCGAGTACCTATTGCAACATTCAAAGCATGTTATAGAAAATGTAACTGAAGCATCAGGGAGCTCTTTGAATATTCAATCAAATGCAAAATTTGGACATTGATTTTCTATCATGCCTAAACTATAATCTGGACAATCTTAGAATCAATGCAAGACCTGGTAGTAGCTTCAAATATGGAATGGATGGAATAAAATAATATGTTTGAGAAAATGTATTTTCACAATGATTTTGAGATGAAAAGCTCAAATGAATAGAACCGACCCATATAATATTTTCAGACCTAGAGAGAATAACCATAGCGGTTCCACACAAGGCGGATGCAAAAAACAAGAGAACAATGTTCTGTCTTTTTGAGAAACTTCATCAAGTTAGGCGCAATCTAGAGCATTGAAGTTTTAACAAAGAGAGGCTAATAGATATGGCTTTAAGTCATATTGAAGCTTGTGGGTAAAGAGGCATGGGAAGTATATTTGAAATTTCAAAACCCTTTAAAAACTAAGATGTACATGTTTTAGTATATAAGAAAGCCGAACAGCAAATAGTGCCATAAAACAATCAACAAAAATGGTTAATAAACCCTTAATGTATCGGGTTCTCAAATTACATGGAAAAGGTGAAGAAATTTTAAAATCCTTGATACTCAAGCCATAAGAAGCATGATGACAGCAAGAAGAAGTAGCGAAAATGGCATACCTTTCCAAGCAAATAACCATGGCGGCTCCAAAGACTATCGTTTTCATGAAGCTCTAGCAAGTAAACAATGGCGATAGATAGACTAAAATCCTCATGTCCAAAAGCCAAATGAAAGAAATGAATATCTCTTTTAGGTTTACGAAGGCTTTTATGCCATTTTTATATTCTTTGGAGTCCGCAGATATATCATGAGATATTTTATCCCTTTCTTTTTTGCAATGTGTTTTGATAATGGACAGGTTATGTATATTGTTTTTGCATAAATTTGCATATTTCTTATAAGAAATAATATTAATATAGCCTATAATATTATTTCTTATTCTGCAAAAACAATAAGAGGGAAGTTTTATTTTATTTCCTTTTTCTTTTGCATAAGTATTACTGTGAAAGGAAAATATTTAATGACGTAATTATAAGTCATTGGATATTCTTTCTATTTTTAATGCAAAAGGAAAGTGAGTCATCTTTTTTCCTCATCATGGTCGTTAAGTTACAATTTAGTTGGGAAACATTTGGAGAAAATATAGGGGGTCGGATTTGACTTTGCCAAGTTAGTTTGTGGGTATGTATGACTTGTTGGAGTGTTTTTAGGGAGGTTTTGATGAGTCATGGGGGGTAGTTATGAGTTAGTGGAGTCAAATGAGTTATGAAACTTTATTTTTGGAAGTTTCGAAGCCCTCATTTCCAGGCTTTATTTATGCATTCGACCCAAGGAGCCAGGATGGTATTTATGAGTGTTTTTAACTCATTAGAGGGAGTTTTGATTTTATGATAGAGTTTAGAGATATCTTTATGAGTCCTAAGCTTTGTTACAGGGTCTGTAATTCAACATTTTGAAGAAATAATACCAGTGACAGCAGTGTGATTGTGCTTTATGGAGTTAATCATTAAGCCTTTTTCCTTTCTGCAAATTCTATGTGTGTCTTTGAATGATTTGATAAGTTAACTTGTGAATGTTTTAATTATTCCTTGTTTTTTGTCTTATTCCAACACCCTTTTGTAGAAAAGTAAGTTTTCTTGCAGGTTATGATATGTGTTTATAGGTGAAATTACCAAAGCGAGGTAGTAATTTATCCTCCTTTTGTAGTTTCAGTATTAAAACCTTATCATAAATCACTTGTGCAAGCCTTTATAGGAAGATGTGCTTTATCTATATTTCATAGAGCTAAATAATCATCTCTTTGTGACATGTGTGTTACGTCTTCCTAGTAACTTCTGGTGTATCACCTCCTTAGTTTAGACTTTAGGATTTAAGTTGTTTGTCAAACACTTCTTACCTTTTCCCTACAAGTTTTAATTGAGTTTTAGAGTGTTTCACTGAAGAATCTAATAGGAGCCGGCCTAGAATCTAGAGGTTTCATTTCATTGGCAAGTCTCACATCTTGAAATGAGTCCCATGTTAAGTAAGGGTTACTGAACATTACCAGTTTGGTAGGGTGCAAATCATTAAACTTAATAGTGTTTTATTATCAGATCGAGTCACACTGCTACTTTCTAATCATTGTATCAGTCTAGATAAATCCTTTGGATTAAGGTTGACCTAACAGTCATTTGTAAATCCTTTAATAGGGTGACAATCTAACAGAATGTTCTAAATTCGTCTAACAAGGCTCACTCCTAATAGAGTGATTTAAATTCTTTAACCAGGTCACATTTAACAGTGTGTTTTGTAACCTTTAATAGGGTTGGCTCCTCATAGAGCTCACTCTAGAAGAGTGAAAATTTGTAGCATATTACTGGTGGTTTTTCCCAAATTGGATTTCCATGTAAAATCCTTGTGTCAAAATGTGTGATTGATTTTGTGATTTTGCAGGTTTATATTTCTACAAAGTTATTTTGACATAGGACAACAATATGCATATGTGTAATCTATTGAATGGTCAATGCATATATAAGGATAAGTTGTAGTACTAAAAAGTTTTATTTGTACATTTGGACCTTGGATAACTTATCCACCCACCCCCCTCCCCCCCTAGTTATCGTAAATTATTCCAACAATTAGTATCAGAGCACCAAGTGCTTGTAAAGAGAAAGTTTGAAGGTACTTAAAACTAAAGATAGAGATCTATAGAAAGGAGGTGCTCAAGTTAAACAAGGAAAAATTTCCTGCATGGCAAAGCTTGATGAAGCTACATCTAGGAGGTCTTAGAGATTATGCATTGTCAACTGTCACCACTGAGTATGTTGATCTAGCTGGAGCCCCAAGTGCTAATCAATTGAAACAAATGAAAAAACATAATTGGGAAATGTTCATATGCCCTAAGCTACTTAGAGTTTGATGACATCAAAGGATGTGATACTACTAAGAAGATTTGGGATGCCCTATAGGTAATCTATGGAGGAGACAAGAATGTGTTGAGAGGCAAAGTTTAAAGCCTTAGAGGAAAATTTGATGAAATGAGAATGAAAGAGGGTGAGACTATAGTCTAGTATTATGCAAGGATCATAGATATTGTTAATTCTTTTTGAGAATCTGATGGAAAGATTGAAGATGAGACTGTGATCAGAAAAGTATTGAGATTCCTACTACCTATCTATGATATTAGATTCTCTGCTATACAAGAAATGAGGTGTACCCCTGGTAGAAATCTGACCCTTGAAGGACTATTGGTAGACTCGCTACTTTTGAACTTTCAAATTTTGATAATTTCAAATCTAAAAATGTTGAATCTGCCTTTAAAGCTAAGTTGATATTAAAAAATACTATAGATAAGAAAATGAAAAAGGCTAAACCTGCTGCTAGTGACAATGATATAGATGATGAAGAGCTAGAAGAACTAGAAGCATTGTTGGCTAGGAATTTTCACAGAGGCAAAGGAAAATACAAAGGTAAGTTACCTATCATATGCTTTAATTGTTATGAGGTTGGTCATATTGCATCAAGATGTCCTGATAAGTCAAACAACAAGAATGAAGACAAATTCAGAGTTAGAAAATATGATAGTAACAAAGGCCACAAGGACAAGGGAAAGAAGGCTTATTACATTATTGAAGAAGAATCTAGTGATGAATCTAAAGATCACGATGATGAAGTTGTCTATGTTGCTATGAAGGATGGTTCTAATGAAGATGGGAAAACTACATTGATATCTTATGTGAACAAAAGTGATAGATGGATCATTGAAAGTAGATGTTCACATCACATGACTAGAGACCAAAGTAAGCTCATTACCCTTGAGTATTACAATGGAAATAGTGTTAGATTTGGTAATGATGCATCCTATCAGATTAAAGGAAAAAGATCAATAAGATCGATAGATAAGATCATGTGTGATGATGCTTACTATTTAGAAGAAATTAACTATAATCTGTTAAGTGGATTACAATTGATTAGTTCAGGTTGTAAAGTTGAATTTGATAATAGAAAATCTAAGATCAATGACACTGAGGGAAAACTAATTAGAAGTGGAGATTAGACTAGAGGTAATCAATTCTATCTTGATATGAATGATGCTACTTGTCTTGTTGTACAAATTGATTATGTGTGGCTATGACACAAGAGGTCATGTCATGTAAATTTTGATAATTTGGCCAATATCAGTAAGATGAAAAGAGTTAGAGGTTTGCCAAAACTGAGGAAACTTGATAATGTAAGTTGCAAATAATGTCAGTTAAGCAAGATGACAAAGTTTAGTTTTAAAAGTAAGACTCATACTTCAAAAAAAATTCTTGAATTAGTTCATATTGATTTTTGTGGACTAATTGATGTGCAAAGCTACAAAGGTGACACATAAATTATCCTATTTGTTAATGATTACTCAAGAGTGATGATAATAATGTTCTTGAAAGAAAAATATAATTCATTTTAAATGTTTAAGGGGTATCTAGAAAGAGTTGAAAAGGAAACTGGAAAGAGCTTGAAATGTCTGAGATATGACAAAGGTGGAGAGTTTACATCAAATGTGTTTGAAAACTTCTATAATGATAGAGGAATTAAGAGACAAACTTCTGCACCTAGGACCCTTCCACAAAATAGGATTGTTGAAATGAAGAACATATCTATAATGGATTATGCTAGAACACTGATGATGGAGAAGAATGTTTCTTTTCAATACTGGAGAGAAGTTGTCAATATAGTTGTCTATACCTTGAACCAAGTACAAGTCAAGAAAGGTACAAACTCCACACCTTTTGAATTATGGTATGGAAACTCACCCAATGTCAAATATTTTTAGGTATCTGGAAGCAAGTGTTACATTCTTAAGGACAACAAAAATGGTAAACCTGATGCTAAAAGTGAAGAAGGTATATTCCTAGGGTATTCGACAAGAAGTAAATCTATGCTAACACTAACAATGTTGTGGAAAGTGCAAACGTGAAGTTTGATGAATATACAAAAGTGTATGAAGATTAACCATAGAAGGAACATGAAAACTATAGAATCTTCATGTACTACTATGAAGATATGTCTACTAGATGATGATAATTCTGCAAACCAAGTTGCTAATCAACAAGAATCAGTGACTACTAAGTCACATACAATGGATGCAAAGTTGCTAATCAACAAGAATCAATGAATATTAAGTCACATACAATGGATGAAAAGTTTCTAATAAAAAAGAATTAGTGACTATTAAGTCACATACAATGGATGCAAAGTTGCTAATCAACAAGAATCAGTGACTATTAAGTCACATACAATGGATGCCAAGTTGTAGTCATGAGTCAAGTTGCATTTAGGAGTCGAGTTGTAGACAAAATCCAAGGTACATTCTAATACTAAGATCAATGTACATGAAAGGAATGTTGAGTTACCTAATACAAGAGTTCACAGTGACTCTAAAGTTGACAAATCCATTGTAGAAAGAAGAGTAGAACCAATATTATCAAAGTATGTTAGAAGACATCGCCCTGCTGCACAAATTATTGGAGATAAACAAGCCAAACCAATGACAAGGATTAGGTTGAGAAATGATACAACTTTTTAAAGCATACATGAGATTAAATTAGTTTAGGATGCATTAGAGAATGAATATTGGAGTAAAGCCATGAAAGAAGAGATTGATCAAATTGAGAAGAACAAAACATGAACTCTAGTACCCAAACTAGAGAAAAAGAATGTGATTGAAACCAAGTGAGCGTACAAAAACAAACTGGATGACAATGTGAAGTCACAAGGAATAAGGAAATATTAGTTTGCAAGGGATATGCACAAGAAGGAATTGACTATGGAGAGACATTTTCCCCAATTGCAAGCTTGGAAGGAGTAATAACTATGCTTTTTTACTCTGCATACAAAGGTTTTAAAGTTTATCAAATGCATGTGAAGTCAGCATTTTTGAATGGTATACTATAAGAGGAGGTTTACATAGAACCACTAGAAGGATTTGATAATTCAAACAACAAGAACATGGTATGTAGATTGCACAAAGCTTTATATGGTTTGAAGCAAGCTCCAAGAGCATGGTATGAGAGGCTTCACAAATATCTTGTGAAGATTGGTTTTGAAAAGACTGATGATAACAATAATTTGTACTTGAAGACAGAAAGAGGTAAAGGGATTTTACTAGCTAAAATATTTGTTGATGATATCATATTTGGAGGATAAAATGCATTGTGTAAGACATTTGCAAACAAAATGAAGAAAGAATTTGAGATGTCTATGTTTGGAGAGATAATTTTTTTTTTGGATTGCAAGTTATCAAATGAAATATAGTATTTACATCAATTAGTCCAAGTATGTAAAGGAAATATTGAAAACTTTTGGTATGGAGGATTCAAAACATGTTAGTACTCCTATGGTGATAAGACACAGACTATCCAAAATTGATGATTCTGCTAAAGTAAATCAAATATTGTACAAGTCTATGATTGGAAAATTGCAATATGTAGTTCATAGTAGATGTGACATTGTATTAGCTATTGGGATTGTTGCAATTTTTTTGGAAATCCTAAGGAGAGTCATTTAATGGTTGTTAAAAGGATCATGAGATACCTGGAAGGAACAAAAGACTATGATCTATACTATAAGAAAAATGATAAATTTGAATTGAGAACCTATACTAATGATAATTGGGTTGGAAACATTGATGATAGAAATAGTATAAGTGGAGGAGCATTTCTCTTAGGAAAGAGATTGGTCACTTGGACCAGTAAGAAACAAAATTGTATATCACAATCTACTATTGAAGTTGAATATGTGGCTGCTGTAGTGAATTGCATAAATGTGGTATGGATCAAATAGTTACTCAAAGGAATGAAGGAGGAAATTACTGAACCTATGGTACTTTATTGTGACAATACAAGTATTATAAACATATCAAAGAACCCTATGATGCACACAAAGACAAAGCACATTGCAATCAAGTATCATTTCTCAAGAGAGTTAGTTCAAGATAAAGAAGTGAGAATGAAATGTGTGAATACAAAAAAATAGGTAGCTACTATATTCACAAAATTTTTACCTAAGGATGCACATGAATATCTTAGAGGTAAACTAGGAGTGGTACCCCTATCCAAGATACTCAAGAAGTAAGAGTAGTGCCCTGCATCAACCGAGTTAAATGACATATTTTACAACTTGATGCAGTGGATCTTACTTTAGGACTTGCCTAAAGTAAGGAAGGAGATAAAATAGAAGATTTACAATTACATGCAAGGTGATAGAGGGAGAACCTGAATTGATTATATCTACATGTATAGATGACTAGACTTTGGCATTGTTTTCAAAGAGGGAGATATAAGATATAAAGCTAAGGGATATATAATAGAAAGAGGGAGAGCTTACTGAGAATATGTTGATAGAGAAATCAGAGGAACACATATTGATTAAGGGAGAGATTTCAATAAAAGATATAAAGTTTCTTTTTGGTATTGTAGTTGGTATTTGTTTGCCATCAATGCCAAAGAGGGAGATTGTTGAAGTGAAGAAGATTGATGCAACTATCATCCAAAAATCATTATTTTTTCACTGACGTCAAACTTACTACTTGTTGGTGAGACAATTGCTTACTTTTTCTAAATGCTATCATTTGTTTGATTGATGAAGACAATTTGAAAAGAAAGGATAACAAGAGAACTTAGAGAAAGGTTGAGTTATTTGGTATATAAAAGATGCACTAAGATGAAGCAAGATATTAATGATATTATGTATTGTTGATCTACTTAAGGCTAAAGTGAATGGTTACTTTAGCTAAGCCTAGAAGAAATATTTTCATTAAAAGTGTCTACCAAGCCAGGCCGACCAAATAATGCAAGCCAAGAAAACTTAGTTCAAGATGAGTAGAAAAATAGTATATGTCGAGTGTCAAAAAAATAGTATATGTCAAACATTGGAAAAATAGTGTGTATTGAGCATCAGGGAAATGATAGTAGTGACCAAGAGAAGAAGACTTAGTTGATGTTGAACAACTCAGTATTGGTTGAGCATCAGAGATTGTTATTGTTGAGTGAACAGTGTGGATGTTGAGTGACAATAAAAAGAGTTTAATTGAAGAATTAACAAATTTGAGCCAAAAAATCTATTTCTTTAATTTTGTGAAGCATGTGGAAGATTTCTATGATGAGTTGATGGCACAAAATTCAAGATAACTTGTTTGAGGTGAATTCAAAGAGGATTGTAGAAGAAGTTTCTAGAAGGGACTAAAATGGAAAAGTGGGTAGATTTATTAAATCTTACCTAACCCTAGAATGGATGATTGTGTTTAAGTGATAGAAGACCTAAATTATCTATCTATAGAGATAGCAGGCCAGAAGCAACAATTGTCATGTGAAAAAACCTAAGGAAGACAAGAAGTCTAGGGTGTTGCTTCATATGGTGGCCAAATAGAAGAATCTGCAATTGGCATGCAAAGCAAGAAGGCTTAAGAGGTTGAAGGCTTGAAGGGTGAACAAGAAATTAGAGATGAAGGGTATGAATGCCAAGAAGAATGGAGGACTAAATGTGAGATTTTTAATCTACAAGTGAGTTGTGTTTTATTAAAAAATTAAGTCCTACTACTACTTTAATTCTAATCATTGTATCAGTTTGGATAAATCCTTTGGATTAAGGTTGACCGAACAGTCATTTGTAAATCCTTTAACAGGGTGAAAATCTAATGGAATGTTCTAAAGTCCTCTAACAAGGATCATTCCTAATAAGGTGATTAAAATCCTTTAACTAGATCACATTTAGCAGTGTGTTTTGTAACCTTTAATAAGGTTGGATCCTCATAGAGCTCACTTTAGAAGAGTGAAAAATGGTAGCATGTTATTGGTGTTTTTTTCTAAATTGGGTTTCCATGTAAAATCCTTGTGTCAAAATGTGTGATTGATTTTGTGGTTTTGCATGTTTACATTTTTGAAAATTTATTTTGACATAGGACAACAATATGCATATGTTTAATGTATTGAATGGTCAATGCATGCATAAGGATAAGTTGCAGTACTAAAAAAATTTATTTGTACATCTGGACCTTGGATAACTCATTCACCCCTTCCCCCTTCTTAGTTATTGTAAATTATTCCAACAAAAAGGAGACAGTGCATTCGAGTTCAACTGGTGAACTCATAGTGACTAAAGAGTAGAAGTAAAGTGTTGAGGGCACACATGCAATAGTTCAAAGACTGAGTCTAGAGCTCTCAACACAAAGCAAGCAAGTATATATGTAGAGCTCCAACACTCCAAGAAAAAAGGACTAAAAGGATGGAAGTCTAATCCCCTAGTTCATTTCAAGCTAAGTCTATTACGCTTGATGAAGATATTGTTATACCACATTGGGATAAGTCCACCTTAACTAAAGAGAAGATGAAATTTTTGAGTAAGCTATTTGCATGCAAGGAAAAACAAGTTGAGTTAAGGAGAAAGCACCGACAGAAGAAAGCACAAAAATAGGTGTTATATGATATCAAAGATATATTTTTTGATTCTTTTGTTATTGATAATTTGGATGAGAATGCTCCTATTATTGATCAATTAATTAAAATTATGAGAAAATAAATGACCCATGATGTAGATGCCAATGAAAAATTAATGCAATAGTCAAATAATTTTTTTAAAAAGAAGTTAATGGAAAAGGTTGCAGTTGAGATTGTTGTAAGATAGGTTGATTTGTCTAAACTTATGACTAATTTGGAATAAATTTCAAATAATATAAATATAATGTTTAGAAAATTGTATTATAGCTCCACCTATAAAAATGATATTATATAGAGGATGGATCAACTAGAAGTTGAATTGTAGTATAGTGTGAATACACTGACATTAGATGCATGCTTGAGTGCTACACATTTATCCAAGACATTATTTTCAACTACAAAGGCCTTCAGAATTGACTACTAAATACAACAGAATTAGAGAAAAGTTGATTTCTATCCAAGCCATGATGAAACCTCATCTTTAGGTTATATAGTTTCATTTGAAGAATGTAAAGGAATTAGTCCATGTTGATCCAAATTTTTCATTTATTGACAGTCTCATGGATCTTGCAGTCAAATTGGAGCTAGAGATTCATGCTATTGAATCCATAAGTACTAATTTGAATAATACTTTGAGAAGTATTTTGCAAATATACAAACCAATTTTGGATAAGTTTGGTTTGACATCCCCTCCCTAGTAGACATAAATGACAAAAATAATGGGGGAAATAAATAGAGTGATGAAAGGGGGAAAGATATGTGAAGAAAACAAGGGGGAATTGAGAAGAGAGCATAACATTTTTAAATTTTGAAGTTTTGAACATGTATATACTGAGTGCAGAGTCAGACCATGTATAATAAATACCGAGTGAAGGTATAAATAATATTCTAAGAGGGAGTGCTTGTATTTTAATTTTGTATTAAATAATTTTGAATGTTCATGAAAAAGTGTTTTTGCCACTAACATCAAAGGGGGAGATTCTCAATCCCTAAGACATGTTGTTTATTAGTGTCAAAAACTTATTCATTCATAAGGCATGATTATTTTTTCATCATTATGATTAAGTCATCCTATACAGGCCAAGCCAAGAAGTGAAGATTTGTACATATTCCAAGTCATGGGCCAAGCAGTAGTTAGTGTTGAGCGAGCTAATGGTCACCGAGTACTCGAATGATTTTCAAGATTATTATAGACAATAGTGTTTTCCAAGTTTGTCAGAGATATTAGAGGATGTCAAGTTATTTAGTTCATGTCGAGCATAGTTTGGGTCGAGGGACAACATGAAGAAATAATTTATGCTGAGCATCAGTGTGATGTAAGTGTTGAGTAACATGGTTTTAAAAAATTGTTTGGAATAGCACTGAATCCTATGTTAACCATTTTTATCAAGATGGAAGCATGTTTTGAAGATTGATGAGGTAATCAAGGATGTGATTACATGTTCAAAGGAAGATCATTAATCCATAGGTAAGACAATCCACCAATAAGAAAAATGCAAGGTCCAAACAACAAAAAGATTGATTCTAGATTGTTGATTTGGATCTATAATGTTCACACAATAATTTATTTAAGGAGGGTCTATCATCTAATTTGATGTAATGAGGATGTATGCAGGTGAATAGGTGAAGAGAGAAGTTTTGGAGGTGAATCAAAGTGTAGAGACCAAACAATGCAGTGAAGAGTTTTTGAGTAGAGATAGAGGAGATCCATAATAGTAAGGAAATATTATATTTCATAGAGGAGGTATGTTATCAAACATTGAAATTCTAATCAAATGAGTAAGTGCTAAACATTTTAACATGTGTTTTAAGGTTGAAATTTCTTAATAGATTAGCTTTTAACAGCTTATCTAAAATCTCCTAATAGAGTAATCACTTTATTGTGATGTCAAAATCCTTTAATCATGGTACAACCTAGAAGATCTTTTAGCCTTTAATAGGGTAGACCCCTCACTAGTGATCAAATCATTGTAGGCTTAATAGGTGTTGAGTTGTCATTTTGCGCTATGCTTAGCAATAGGAATCCTTTCGAACTCCTCTCTTGAAAAGTTAATCTAGGATCAACTCCAAGGTTCCAGGCAATCTTGTGACCTACTAGAATCCGCTCAGTAGAAGATAAATGTGAGTGTTCATGAGGAGGCCTTTGTTGGTTCTAACCAATTTTAGATAAGATGTTGAATCTACTTGCTATCCCAAAAAAAATAACCACACAAAAAGAAATATATTTTTGTATTTTTTTGTTTATAATGAATGTAGTTTTAACTATGCAACTATATGAATTCCTAAATTAACCAAGTGCTTGTAAAAGAAAATAATGAAGATATAGTAACAATAAGTTTAAGAAAATGACTTGAAAAATAAATCCCTAATGGACATAAGCCACATAAACAACACGTCTGTGAGTTAACCCTTTGAAAAGATCGATAGGTAACCAATGAAAATAGGAGTAGCACTTCCTTAATTCTAGTGATGCAATTGTCGATGGGAATTTTGTAACCATAAGATGTTTCACTTTTCATTAGATATTTCTTCATGCAAATATATGCTTAAAATTAAGAAAACTTATCTATTTATGTACAAATTGACTCTCTAACTGGTGCTAAGTAGGACTCCACCGTTGTTTATATCATTTAATGGGTGCATGAGCCTTTACATGTCTTAAAAAAGAGAAAGCATGATAAAATAAGAAGAAGAAAGCCATTAGATGATATAGGAGTCTCTGGAGATGCCAAAAATAGAAGCTCCACCTTCTTTGGATGTTTGTAGGAGTTAAATTACCGTCAGAATGTGTTTCTAATGCATGGAAATCTCTAAATTTAGAACTAGTAATTAACCATTGGTGCACCTCTAACTTTTTCAAAAACTTTTGGTGCACCTTTGGAGAAGTTCACCTTGCGCACCTTGTGCACCTTGGGAGACAAGTTCAAAAAATGAAAAAATTTACCAAGTGTCAAAAATGAAATTCTAACTTTTGGTTTTTGTGCCCCTTCATACTAGAGCTATGTTTGGGTATTAGTTCTTGAATTTCTCTATAATCTTTGTCACTTGGTTGCATCCAAAATATTTAAAGCATCATATTTATCCTTTACTTTTTGTCGATAGTTGCCCACCTCTATGTGAGTCTCCACAAAATCTCCCAATTTCACATTCAATTCTAGCAATGCCTCTTCAGTCTTAAATGCTTGTCTAATATCCTCATCAATGGAAGCTTCTTCAAAAGTCTTCCAAAATTAATCAAAAACTACTTGCATAGTCATGAGTTTATCCCTTGAACCACCTTCAAAAATATCAAGGCAAGCATCATTGTATTGTCTCTCTACTTCCAAAATCGGCTCTTGGGCTTGATCCTTGAGCTTATGAATATCTACATGTAATGTTTCCATTACTTTATTACCATCTAAAATCTTCTCAATCCAATCATCTATCTTGTCTAACTCAACCATTATATATACATCCATCAACATCTGATACCTCTGACCCTTTATTGATTATAATGCTTGTAGGTCTTTACCCTAGGTATGTATCTCATCCATTAACCCAAAATCCTGGTTCAATATATCAACCAACTTGACTAAATTATTCTACATATGGTGCAATAACTTAAGATTTCCTTGTATGATCTGCACACCTTTTTCTTCAAAACTTTCCCACCATTGCTAACAAGCCTTCAAAAAAGGATTTAACTGTACATTCTCCTTATCCCTCCTATCGAGTTCCACACCTAAAGTCTCCCTAAGGTTTTTAGTATCCAATGGATCAACTACTTTGTGGAAATAACCTCTTAGGAGTTCATTCAACTTCTGAGGGTTTAACAATTCAGACTCGTCCTATTCTTAATTCCTAAACACTTCTTTGATTCCTATAGTGACCATCAATTTGGAATTATCCATAGTGGATTTTCTAAGCAATACCTCTTTAATCTATTAATCTTCTGGGGTCAATTCCTCAATATTTGTATGTAGAGGAGGGATAGCAACATGGGTGAACAAGTCCTAATTTTGATTACTCATTACGAAGGCCAATGTCTGCGCATCATGCACGAGTGGGTCAAGTTTCTTGAGAGCTTCAATTAATTCTCTCATTCCCTCTTCCTTAGCATAATACATCTGCCTTTTGTGTCTAACCATCACCTCTTTTCTCAACCATCTTGGTGTATCTTCCATTGGAGAATAATTCTTAGATGAAGAGGGAGATTATATCACTAGGCCCTTTCCTTTATCACTCCTCTTTGGAGTCTTCTCCATTTGTAAGAGATCTATATCATGCATCTTTGTGTCTGTTTAGTCCACAGTCCTCACCTCTATATCTTGAGAAGTCTGTTGAGGTTCCTCATCTATTTCCCCCTCCTTTGATACTTCATCGATGAGTCTTTGCTATGGCTCTTCTACCTATTCAACTTGTACATGTTCTTTATTATCTAAAGGGAGAGGAGTAACTAAACCTTTACCCAAGAAAGATAAATCTTAACTTGGTGATGGTGGAGAAATTAAAGGTCCTTGTGGTTGAGGCAACAATTGAGTCTAATCCTCCTGTGAAATTTGATTTTTTAGTGTATCCCTTATTTTATCTCCTACAAGTTTAGTACCGAAAGGCATGAAATCAAAATCTAACATCTTAAAGACATCAACCTCTTGATCATCTTGCTCTTCAATCCATTATTGTAACTCATCCTCTAACGTTGTAACCTGAATAGGTTGTGTAGGAATGAATGGTGGTTTTATAGTTGAGCTCCCTTCTTTTTTCTACCTTAGTAGCCTTAGAAAGATGAGTCCTTTGACTCAAGGTAAGGTTATCCTCTTCATCTTTGTCATCCTATTCTTCTTCCTCTGGAATAACTTTTGGGACTAATGGAAAAGGAATAACCTTTCTTATCATCTTTTGTCTCCTTGTCCTTTTAATTGGAGTTTTTATATTTCTTTTCTTGGGAGCTAATGGAGAGGCTTCTTCCTCTTAGGTAGGCAAAGACACTTCCTGTGCTTCTACTTCTTCTTCTTGCTCTTGTTCTGGTAGTGACACCAACAAATTATCTTGAGTCTAGATGACCTCTACATTCTCTGCCCCTAGATTCTTAGGTGCTTGAGTGATCTCCTCTTCAGGCTCAACTTGCTAAGGGAAAGGTCTTTACCTTTTATTTTTACTATTTTTTCCCCTAAAGTAGCCCACTTCTTTATCAAGTTGATTCACTATTTTTGACCTTATTGGAGACTGAGCTATGAATGTCGGCACCGTCACTTTCACTCCTCTAGCTTTCACTAGGTGGGTTGTAGCTTGGAAAACTACTATTTTTGGAATTAGATCCAGCTTGAATCATCTCTTAATCCATTCCCTGGTTAACTAGATGGTATGCCTTGCCCTATGATTGATAACTACTTTTTCTTCTCTATCAATCTCTGCATTCATGATAGGCCGATCATGTATCTTATCTCAATTATACAAGGGATCTAAGAATTCTTTAGTGTCTTGCTGCACAACCTTTAATGGGACCTTCATTTTCAAGGCACTACCTACCAAATAAAGAGTCACCCTACAATAATCCCTTATTCATATCTCATAGTCATCTACTGCATTCATCCAATGATCCTCTATGACATCTTTGTGTTTGAACTATTTTCCTACCAAGTACTAAACTCTATCAATGTTATCAAAACATGGATGAGGGGAGTTATAATCATACAAGGGATACTGATCCCATTTTGACTCAAAAGTTGTAATACCCTACTTCTATTTGATACCAAATAGACCTATAGTGATGGGCCATACTTGGGTCTTCTTATGTTGCTTCCTTACTTTGTCATATGCATATGAGATTTTCCATGCAATCTCTAGCAATATGAGTCTATCACACAGATACCTAGGGAGCTTCTTTGGATTTATAATTGTATCTGCTACCCTTAAATAGGTGAATGTATTGAAATGGATGTAGTAGGTGCTTATTTTTGTAATCTTTGTTGCTACCTCTTCTGACATCCTTTTTGCATAATCTCCCTCAATGAACCAGATGACTACAAAAATGAAAGTATCATTTACTATTCTATATTCTTTGCTATGATCTGAAAAAAATTTCCTCACTAGCTGGAGGTATACCACATAAGGCCATGTGTTAGCATCTTCAAATTGCCCTTTTAAAACAACCCTAGGTAATCTGTAGTTCTTACTGCTAACAAATACACCAAATAAGTTGTCATATGGAACCTTAAGTCATTTTTGACCACCACCAACTATTCATCTAAATTCTCACTGAGAATTATGGGCTAGTCAATTGGCATCTTCATCATTCTGATGGTTTCAATAAAGTGTACTATCCATATGTTTAAGTGTCCTACTGCTGGTAATCCCATGATTTTTCTCAGGAGCACTATGGAATGTCTGATATCATTTTTCCTATAACCTCTTGTCATATCTATTTTCCCTTCTTTTTTCGCAAGAGGAGACCTATCAATGAGATACAAGGATTGAATAATTTCTATGGCTTCTTGTCCATGCTCTCTATACCGCCTTTTTGATTGATGGTATGTCAACCTAATGTATTGATCTAGCCTTAGAAGATGGAAAAATTTCTCTATATTCTTAGGCCTTAGATCTAGAATGATCTCTTCAATTATTCTTATTACAACTCTTTCCTTTGAAACATAATTTTTTGCTAATGCCATAACCAACTGAGAAAATTGAACTAAAATTGGGTGTGAAGCTACATTTACTAACCCCCATTTGATGAGTACAGACACCATTGGGGGCCTCTCATTTGGTTTATTGCATAGGAACAAGAATGTGTTCCAGTCAATATGGACTAGCTCAGTATCTTAGATCTCTGAATGAGCATCCTAGAAGTGTGATTTCGATGGAACACCTTGAAATTTGAAGACCACTAGTTTTGGAGCCATCTTTTTAGTGAGGGAGGACAAGGAGGAAGCCATTTTATTTTCCCAAAACAAGAATCCATTAGTCTATAAGGTTGAAAAAAAAACCCTAAACAAACCCTAGTTATGAAAAAATTAAACCTAAAACTTGAAAACATTGCAAATAGCTAAAAAGCCCTATTCTACACTTCTAACAAACAAATTTGGTGCACCTTGCACACCTTGAGAGTGCACTAGGTATGCCTTTCTCCCAATTAAACCTTTAAAAATGAGGGTGTGCACATAGTGCACCTTGTGGGGTGCACTAAGTGCGCACCCTTAACTATGTGGAAAGTGGTATGTGTTACAAAGGGTGTGCACATAACACACCTTTATGCATAGGAGAATGTTGTCTTTTAAAAGTGTGCATGTGCACACCTTTCACTAAGGTGATGTTTGCTTAGATTTTTAAAGTTTTATTTAATTTTTTTATGAGAAAAGGTGTGCACCTTGGATAGGTGCACAAGGTGCACACCTTATAATTGAGTTTTTTGTGTGTTGTGTGTGTAGGTTCTAAAGATGAAACACACATCTCAAGGTGCGAAAGTGCACTTGGATCCAAATGCAGGAAGAAAATGAAAAGGAAGGGGGTTGGGGTCCCAGGCTTTATATGACTGTAATGGATCACACCTTTGGAGGTGCACATCTGGGCTTGTGCATAAGTACACACTTCTAAAGGGAAGTGTTTCCTTCAACAAAAATCAGATATCATTACATCTAGATCTGTATCCAGATCGAATTTTCTCCATGATTGTTCTCTGCAGGACTTAATGCAGTAGTTGTGGAGTAATTGTATGGAGAGGATATCTCAGTTATGCCTAAACTATAAATGCAAAGTTTTATGAATTTTGTAGGGTCGATCATTCTCTAATATTGCTTTGCAATCTCATGTGTAAATTCTCTTTGCCTCTGAACTGTATGATTTTCTGCCTTATCTCTTTCATCCATTGGTATGAAAGCGCAAGAACTCTTTGCCTCTTACTAGTATTTTGTAGAGATCTATGATTTGCATGACTGTATCTCCTTGGCCTATGAATGATAATATAAGTGAATCTCTCCTTCATTGTGTCATTCATCTTGGTCTTCTGATCTGCATGTGATTAATAGATTAAAGCAAGTCTGAATGCGTATATCCTTAGTTTCATTTTAGTTCAATAGTGCATATATGGGTAGAGATTGGTATGAACACTCTATTTTGGTGCATCACCTCTTTAGATTAGATTAGGTAGATTTCCTTTCATGCTCTCCTTCTCTCTTTTCCTTTCCAAGAGTAGTTAGGTACATCTTGATAGTAAGAGGAAGCCAGCCTTCTTCGAAGACTCAACCTCATAGTTCAAGTCCCATAGCTTGGAGGTTGTTTCCATGTTTCACTAGGTTGTCCTCATGCATAGGCTTTGGACAAGGGTGCAAACCTCAGTGACAACAATTTTTGGCATGCTCGGTGGGACTCCTTTCAAAAAAATTCAAGCCTATCGGTGTCAAAAGGGAAAATTTCAAGATCAATACTGAGGAGATAGTACTGGATTTGGTGTTTAAGCCTTCAAGAGGCTCATTCTTCAAAGTTCTTGGCAACTTTGAGCTTCAAATACATATCTGGTTCCAAACCAAAGTTGCAGTGATTCATGCCCAGAGCTGAAACAAGGGCATCTTCTAGAGGTAAGTTTTAGTATCAATATCTCTCATTTTCAAACCCTGGAAGCAAGAAGACTAGAGTATCCTTATCACCAGTTAGGAGTGCGATAGTAAAAAATACACCTACAAGATCTATCTCTACTCCTCCTACTATTAGATCTTTGCCTAGACTGCCATCAATACATATCAATAGATCACTTGTCTATATGGCATTTCCTAGAGCTCATACTTTTGCCACCTTTAATGGTGGGAGCCCTCTCTTATTAGCCTAAAGACATGACATACTAGTAGCTGCCCTCAAAAGTATACCAGAATTTACGGATGAAACTTCTATCTCTCCCTCAGAACACATTCAAGAGGTCACAAATGTCTGCAATATCCATGGTATTACAGAGGATGATGTTGTAGTTAGGCTCCTAGCCTCATCCTTGAAAGGAAAAGCACTACAATGGTATAGAGGTTTAGCTCATGTTCTATAATAGATTGGGATGGATTAGGAGCAGGATTGTGCAAACATTTTGAGGATAAAAGTGACTATTTGTTACTTTTAGAGAAGCTGACTACTATAAAAAGAGCCCCCCATGAATGTATGACTAATTTTAATTATAGATTTCAAAAGACATGGGATAGAATACCTACTTCAGTGAAGCCTACCCCTGATAATGCCTTCTTGCATTACCTTAGAGCTTTTAATAGTGATATTGCCACTACAATCCAAACTATGGGAGGAGATACCTTGCCTAATGCTTATGACATAGCAATAAAATTAGAGAACATCCTAATACAAGGAGGTAAGCTAGCTCCAAGGCCTCCTATGCCTTCCTTCCCTAATGTTCCAAATCATCAACTAGCAATGGTTCCTCTTCCCACAACTTCTACATCACAATCCCTTGTCCCAATCCCTCAAGCTTCCACATCTTCAAATGGGATAGATGAAATCAAAGAGATGATGCAATCTCTAATGCAGAACATGGATAAAAGAGAAAAGAACCTAGAGAAAAGATTGCAAGATTATGGGAAGAAGTTGGAGGATAACTCCTCTATGATGTAGAAAGTAAGCAACAAGGTGGTGACCTTAGAAAGATAGCAAGCTCGAGGTAGTAAGCCTCATCAATTGCAATATCAAACTCCAAGTAGTGGTAGGCCTCCAAATCCTAATCATTGGAACAATTTTTTTGATCAGAGTAGGCAAGGTGGCCATGTTTCAACCTCAAATGTAAACCAAAGTAGGGCCATAGTCCCTCAAAAAAATATGGCTCAAGATCAAGATTTTTGTCCCTCTTGTAACTACTCCTATGCCTATTGTATGTGTCAGAAGGCTGAATCTTTTATGGCTTTGACAATCCAATAACCTGCAACAAAACAATCATATAAGGAGGACCAATTTAAAGATGCCTTAGATATGCAAAGATAGGGCAATTGTTCTTTTATGAATCATCAGATGGAGGAACATTGTAATGTAAACCAAGACCAGGATTCCATTGCTCATAACACTATAAGCAAAAAAGAGTTATGGAAGATGTTGTCCCTCCTCCTCTCAATTAGGCCTCAACTTCAAATGCGATATCTCATGAGCAAGTAGAAAATAATCAATCAAGTACCTTTCTGCAGCAAAGGCAAAATCATGGCAGAAAAGACACAAGTGATCCTCAGGTTATTCCATCTCAACCTCATACAATTGCAGCTCCCAAAGCTTTTACCAAGACACCTGCTATGCCATTCAGTGTGGTAGAGAAAATAAAGAAGAAAAATGTGAATATCTCCATGTGGGATGTTGTTGATACTATACCCATGCAAAAGAGGCTGCCACAGCAAGAATTGGAAAGAATTGAACCAAAGGATCAGACACTCAGCATGGAAAGTGCCACAAGCCTAGTACAACCATCAAGGGAGGTAGAAACAAGTAAAAAGGTTAGACCTCCTCCATTCTATGTTTCTTTAATTATAAGGGGCAAACTAGTCCATAATTGCATGATTGATTCAGGGGCTAGCAGTTCAGTGATGCCTAGGTGTGTTGTTGATGCTTTGGGAATGAAATATGAGCCCATTGTTAGGGATGTATTACAGTTTGATGGTAGTACTGTCAAAACTATAGGGATCCTTAGGAATGTAGAGATGGCCTTACATGCATGCCCTAGTTGTACTGTAACCCAAGATATCTCTGTTGCTGAGGTCAAGCCATATTTTGCCATCTATCTGTCAAGAGACTTCACTGCCCAAATAGGTAGTTTCATATCTTCTGATTGGTCATATATGTCTTTCAAGATGAGATATGGAGCCAATGCTTCAATCAAAGCAGAGCCTCAAGCCCTCCATCATACTAAATCTTACACCCCCAACCCCATCAACATGAATTGCCCTATCCTAGAGATGGATGAGAATGACATAGTGAATGAGCCCACCACTTCCCTAGTAGAGATACCTCATTTTTTCTTGGATGAATGGGCTAATGTGTATCAATTTGACCCTATGTCAGAAACTCTTGATACAAGCCTTAGTACATATTGTATATTGTATCTGAGGTTTGTTAAACTAGATCAAATCAAACATATTTTACATCAGTTTCATAAAGGGCCAGTTGGAGGCCACTTTTCACCAAGAGAATGCAACTCTCAAAGTGATGAAGGCAAGCTATTATTGGCCAAGTGTATTTAAAGATGCACATTCTTGGGTAAGGAAATGTAAACAATGTTCAATTTTTGCTAGTAAAGAAAAATTAGCAGTGCTACCCTTACAGCCTATTCAAGTGGACCAACCATTTATGAAATGGGGTCTAGAATTTATTGACATCATTAACCCAAGTTCAAGTGCAGGTCATAAGTGGGTATTGATAGCCATTGATTATTTTACAAAATTGACTGAAGCAGTTTCTCTCAAAGATGCAAATGAGACTATTGTTTGAATTTTTTATGATGATTTAGTTTGCAGATTTGGTGTATGAGAGTTGATTATATCAAATAATGCACTTGCATTTATAGGAAATAAAATTGCAAAATGGGTTGTTAAAAAGGTGTGTATCTAAATACTTCATCAAATTACCACCCATAGGGTAATGGGTAAGTTGAATCCAATAACAAGAACTTGATTCATATTATTTTAAAAAAAAGTTAGAAGGGAGTTGATAGAATAACTCCTAAAAGGTCAACTAGTATGTCTCCTTATATGATGGTTTATGGTAAAGAAGCTAGATTACCTATTTCAGTTGAGTTTCCAGCATTAGATTTTGTAAGGATTTTCCTTAGGAAAAAATTCACCCAAGATCAAGGAATTCAAGCACAAGAACATAATAGACTAGAGTATGATTAGAATAACAATATAGTATTCAATTGATGTACAAGTACACTAGGAGTGCCTGTATATAAAGGCCCCTAAGATGCATCTAGAATGCCAAGGAGTTAGCAACATGATAAGTCTTACAACCAAGCACATGTCCACTAGGAGTGGATAATCTTCCATTAAGAATAGGAGTAAGTACAATGATGAGAATATAAGCCTACAAAGTTGTAGCACATAAAATTATGTTGTAGACACCATGTGCTTAATTAGGAGTGCTCTACATGAAAAATTAGTTAATTATGCAAACTCTAGTGTTGTAGACACCATGTGCTAAATTAGAGTTGCTTACTTCAATGTTGTCGACATGACAACTCATAAAAGTACACAAACTCCTAAGTGTCAACCTAATAAATAATAAAATAATGCATTGACCTAAGTAAACTTAAGTAAAGTGTAAATAGTGAATACATATTTACACCAATAGATTTTATGCATCAATTGGATATGATTGATGAGGAGCATATGACAATAAGTTTGGATCAACCCAATGAATTAAAGGAGAAAAGGAGAGATGCCTTGCAAAAGATTGAGCTTCATTAGGCTTGAATAAAAAGAACACTTGATAAGAAAGCATCTCCTAAAAATTTCCAACTAAGAAACATTGTATTGAAATGGGATCTGGAAAGAATATTAAGTTTGATGCCATGTGGGCTAGTCCATATATTATGATAGCTACTATGCCACACATTACTCTTTATTTGTCTACACTTAAAAGAGAGGAGTTGGGAATCCTGGTTAATGGGTTCACCTCAAGTTATTTTTTTGAGGTATTTTTGAAATTTCAATAAGTGCCTTGCATAATAGAATAGAGGTGTGATTAAGTTTTTAGATTTTAATAAGTGTTGTTTCGACACATTCAGTTTCAAAGTTCAGTATGTTAATTGTTAGTGGTTAGTAATAAAACTAAAAATTACAATATGTCATTATCAATTTGCCATCAATGCATGAGATATAGACAACACAAAGTATGGAATAAATTTTGATGCTTTGAATCATACATACCCCATGAATTCATAATAGGTTCACAATGACATGCTGTAGTTTTTAGCCTTTCAGTTATAAAAAATTAGAAAACATTCATTCATATTGTTAGTACAAATTCTTTTGAATCAATCTCATAAAAACAAGTATTAATTCTGATTTTTGAATTATAGTTGACTTGAAATGGTATCTTGAGGCACAATAGCAATATGATGTATTATTTATCATCATATTTGACTGATATACCACTGTAAAAACATAAAGATACCAAAAAAAAAGAGAGGAGGTGTGATCACTCCAAGATAGTTGGTATATGTAGTGCATGCCCCTGGTTTGCATTTTGTTATCATTGTTGAACTCTTTTAGAGCTAGTTTTATGTTGATGGTTAGCAACATTGTTTTGAGACTATCAAATATTGTGCTATGGATTTAGTTGATATGTGATGAGATTACTTAGACTTTACATTTCATGTATGCATGATGATTATTTTTAGTGTTTGTAGTTATTAATGATGATTAGTAAGATGATTTATTATCATATGTGTTTTCTTATGGATACTTACCCCATACTTGCATGTGTATGGTGTGCGTGTTTGTTCTTATGTTTGGCATGTTTGATGTGGTTAAGGAAGGGAGTCGTAGCCACCTGCTAGTTGGGATCTACATGGTGCACCACTTCCTGCCATTGCCTGTTTAGTTTAGTATATATTGTGCTTGTACATGCATGGTTTTTATGTAGGTTGCAGGTACTGGGTATCGACTTCCCTGAATTGTCAGGATGAGCGTACCCTATCGCATTATCTCAATGATAAGAGAGGGGAGATAAATTCTCAAGTCCAAATCCCAACCCTTTAAGCCATTTGTTCTAATTAAAAAATTAGGACAAGTATCTGATTTGAGTACCCTCTGAATGCGTCAGATGACGTAATTCATGATATTAACCCTTGGTTTGGTCTTGTATGTATTTTGGCTATGATGGGTTTTCATATTTTTACCTTGTGAGTCTTTGATGTATTTTCTATTAATTAAGCCTAATTAAAAGATTTAATTAATGGTTTAATTTAATGGAAAATTAATATGGTATTTTAATATTTATTTTATTTAATTAATTGAGAAATTAATTAAATAAAATAATTAAATTTGAAAATAAAAGTTATAAGTTTAAATTTGGAATGTGACAATATTCATTTTAATAATAATATATTTGGAGTTCATTTTTAAATAAATGACTAAATAATATTATTGCTAAAGGTAATAAATATTTTAGCAATTAAGTTTTGAAAATGAAAATTTAAAAGTGGAAAATATATTAAAATTATTAAAAGATTAAGGTTGCTTGATGTGTGCACATGATTAAAATATAAATATATTAAGATTGAAAAGTGGAATTATTAAAAGTTAGTGTATGAGATTTAATAAATTAATTAATTAAATTGGAAAGAGTAAAGTAAATATTATATTAATGATTGTGCATTATTTTGATATTTGCTCACATAGGAGTTGGCAAATTCTCGGGAGTCGTCATGTAGACAACACAAGAGTTTGCACTCTAAGTATGCACTAGTTGTCTACACTTAGGAGTTGGCATTTTATTTGAGCACATGGTGTCTACAACCTTATGACTCATCTAGAAGTTTGGATAAGACTCATGCTTGTTTGTCATGCTTATCTTCTAGTTGTTTCTAGAGACACTCTAGATGCATCTTAGAGGCCTTTAATTAGAGGCTCTCCTAGTGTGTTTGGACAAGCTTAAATGGAAGCTTCAAAGCTTACATGCATTTGAGAAGCTCATATGCTTCTACATGCTCCAATGCTTCTTCAAGCACTTCTAATCACGTGGGAATTTCCGTTGGCTTGGATCTTGGATGAATTGTGAATGTTAGAGAAGAAAAGGATTCTCTATGGACTTCTGAGGGATGGAAAATTAGCATCAGTGTCCAGGTGCACTCGTGATATTCACATATTCCCTTTGCACTCTTTCTCTTCCTGTCTTCATCGTGTCTGTTATATGTGTCTGAATCTTCTCTATGATTGAATCTATAATTTGAAATTGGAATCTAGATATTTTATTTGGTTGAGAAGAAAACAATAGAAAACCCTAGTTTGAAATGAGAAAGAAATTAGATCTGAATCAGGTTTGGGTTCGAATTTATATTATGAAATTAGATGGACAAGGTTTGAAATTAAAATGGAAATTCTAAGTTAAAATTTATAGGCAATCCCATTAGATAGATTAATGGGTATAGTTAGAGAACAATTAAAAGAAAATTTCTTAATTTAAAGAATTAGAATACCCTTTTTATTCAAAAGTATATATATATTCTTTTTTATACATATCTTCATACATACATACATACATACATACATACATACATACATACATACATACATACATACATACATATATATATATATATATATATATGTTATTATAAAATGCTATGGTAATTGATAACAATCTGCATGTGTATATATATACACACATACATATACATATGCATATACTTATATATATATATATATATATATATATATATATATATATATATATATATATATATATATAAAATTAAACACTGCTTTTAAAATATGTGACAACGAAAATCATTTAAAGCAAAATATATTAATGCGCATCTGGTAAAACATATTTTTGAAAAAATTTATTAAAAATAAACAAAAGTTGATTAACAAATATTTTGGAGTGGGTGGGGTTATCAACCACCGTACCCCACTTGCCTCATTATCCCCGACGGCAACTTACATAGGTCCGCAGTGTACCCGCGCGATCACAAGGTACCTACAACCTACAGGCCGCACAGCTAAGTTGAATGCATTGTCTTTCTTTTATTATAACTGCAGCTCAAACTTATATAAAAGCCTGCGGCCTCAGCCGTCCGCGCAGCTTACTTTGATGTGGTCGCGGCATTAAAAGCCCGCGCCTTAATACATTTTATAATGTGCACCATTTTATAATGTGATTCAATTCAAAATTGTAACAGTTTGTTATAATATGGTAAGATATATATATATATATATATATATATATATATATATATATATATATATATATATATATATATATATATATATATATATATATATATATATATATATATATATATATATATATATATATATATATATATATATATATATATATATATATATATATATATATATATATATATATATATATATATATATATATATATATATATTCAGTAATTGATTTTAATATATGTTATTCTATAAATGTTAGATGTTGAGAAGTGTTAAATATGATATATTGATTTGTCAATTATTGATTAGTCGAAAAGAGACATTGAATTCATTTAAATTCATTAATTTGAATATTAAGGGATTAGAAAATAGATTGACTTTAGTATTAATTCCATTTAATGTATATTAAATAATATTTAATATATATTGAATAATTACGAGATGATAATTTATGTTGTGTTGATAATAGTTGTTTAATGATGATGATTTAGATTAAGAGACTTTAAATGGTATTGGTCAAGATTTAGCTGACAAGGGGTCATTGTCATTATTATAACATTTAATAACATAGCTACGATTTGAATTATTATTATGCTATTGAGTAAATACGTTATGTATTGATATACCTTAATGGTGTTAAGAGTTAGTTAAATATTAGCTAATGTAGCTTATGTAAAGTTTCTCTAGATCGATTATCTATAGATGAGTTATTATTTATTAATGTTTATTAGGTCTAACAAACTATTAATAAATAATGGTATTAATGGTTTAAATAGTTATTAATTAATTGAATTATAAATCAATGTACATAGGGGAAATTTATTTGAGATAATAATATTTGGTATTGAGGATTTATTATAATTTGTTAATCTGGTCATATAATTTGTTAATCTGGTCATTATAGATAAGACTCCCAATATAGCTTGTTATTAAATATTAACAAGTTATTATTATTGAACTAGGAATATGAATATTTGTGTATTGGATTATGGCTGACTTTTAGTTATTAGCCAACTGATATTTATTAGATTGTTGGTATGGTTGTGTAATTATTAATTAAATCAATTAACTAGAGTTAATTGGATTTAATTAATAATTATGTAATAGAGATTTAATTGATATAATTCTTTTAAACGAGATTGTAAAGTTATTGATATCAAAGTCGATAGGTCTTATTCTGATGACTTGAATAATGACCTTAGATGTTTTAATGATGAGACTTAGTAATATTGAATTGAAAACTATTAGAATGTTAATAGGTCATGGATTGTGTACCTATGTTAATTGATTGATTTAATTGATCATTTTAATAAAGGTATAATCTTCTTATTCGAAGATTGATAATTAGCTCTCTTATAATTTAACGAATAACGATCCTTTGATTATGTTGAAAAGTTGAAGTAACATTAAAGAAGAGTTAATCAATTAGAATATGGGTCTTAGTTAAATAAAGAGAACAATTTAATTAAAGGGTCAATGATGATCAATTTAATGATTAAAGTAATTACCCTTAAGCTATTCTTAGAATATTATTTTAAAATAATAGAAGGATAGTGCTATCGGGGGAACAAATGGGTTGACTTGTAGGTCAAATGATTAAACTTAGACACTTGAAGTATACCTGAAAATAGAAACTGAAACCCCTACACTTAATTCAACTATGTGATTTTAGTAAACCAAAACATGTGTTTGCATTGTGTATTCTATATGGTTCTTGTTTTGGGTTGACTAGTGTTGACTAGTCTTAGGTTGTTACCAGAGGCTCGGGGGTTATGAAATGTGATGGCATGTTGATTTTATTTGGTCTCGATCTTTATAAACCCAACCATGGTAATGTGATTGTATGCTCTATGAAATTTTTGTATTTACTGATTGTTATTGTTCATCAGTCTTCATGTGTGAAGCTGAGATGTATGTGTATGAGACAATTGAGCTAATCATTTTTGAGTCAAAGATCAGTTATCCTTGGTTTATTTTCCAGTTGCCATGATGGGACTGAAATGTTGATTTATTTTTTGATGATGTCATGTTGTGACATGCTTCGACTCAACCATTTTGGAATCTTCGATCAGTATGATTTTGAGATATTCTTGGTTGCTTGTTGAGAACCAATGGATATGGTGATTTATTTTGAGATATATTTTGGTTATTGAGAACCAATGGATACTTGTGATTATCAGTGATGCCTTCAATTGCCAATAGAGAACTGTTGTGGTCATGATTTTCTATGGATGCTCATGGAGATTTGATGGTTCTTATTGTGGATATTTGATGCTTTTATCACAGATATTTGATGATTCTTTTTATGGATTATCTTTTGGTATTTCTTTCCAGTCGCTCTTATAGGACTAGGGTGATTTTATGATTCCATGAGCTTAGGGTAGCTTATCTTCTTGTAGTGTCGAAAAGTGGCTTGTAGTGGGGGCCGGGGCCCTAAGTGGCTGCCAGGGTAACTCATTGTAAGTTTGGTTAATAAGTGATAACATTTACACACTAAATGGGGATTAGATGAACCTAAAAAGATAATTGTTTTGGTTCTCGCCCATGCCTCGAGTGCTTGTACAGACTAGGATGGGAGTAGAGAGAATGAATGGTTGCGACCTTGCATTCCATAGTATGCCTCATCAGTATGAGAGGATACTAGTGGCCACATGAGATCAGTATGGAGTTTAGCTAACTAACAGGGTAACTTGTACGTGATAAATGCGATGACACTTTCCCGCTTGCATAGTAGGTTTCCTACATGTCAGTGTGTGCCTCTAGGAATTAGATGTCAGTTTTGTGTGATGGAAACTTTGAGATTGTATGCTTTTAAGATTCCTAGACTTATAGAAATTTGTGCTATGTGTTTTGAATAGCCTGTTCGGGACTTGAGATTATCTCCTTAGCATGGTGGGAGTGGACCACTTAGGTTCCACGCGGTCGGGTGGTAGTGTTTTTCCACTCTTATCATTTGAGATCCGCTTGAGACACCATGGCTAGAGCATTCTTGGTTGGTATTTATCTTCATTATGTTCTTGGATCATTATGATAGATGATATACCTTATGATGGATGTATTTAATGGTATGTTTCTTATATTGATGATTTTCATACTTTAGATGATGTTATCTTATGCTTTGCATGTTGGATTACTTTCTGCATATGATGTGGTATGTTTTAGGAGTGACATTCCTACTATGCTAATAGTCGATGATCTCTTCAGTGCTTTGGAATGTTATGCATGGAGGGATGGCTAGGATCCATGATGGTCTAATGATGCTATTTACGATTGGGAGGAACCATGCACTTAGTTTATTTATGTTTGTGGTATATGGTTATCTTTTATGGTGGATGTTATATCTTTATGATATCATGTATTATTTATGGTTTCATTATGTTATTGCATCATGGATTAATATTGGATAATGATGTTCTTTATTTATACGAATGTTTATTCTTTTAAGCCTTTTCATACTCTATGACATGTATAGTGGATGATTGAGCAGTCTAAAATGTAATTACATAAAGGACACTTGTATATGGTTTAAAAATGTTGGATGTATCATTGTTATTTCATAAGGATGTGATGTTAGAGGAATGGTTAATTTAGATGTGATTCAACATTAAGGGATCTTTAAAGAATGTAATCTTTTATGTATGTTATGTTTACTTTTATTGAATTGTTTCTATTGCTTCCGTTATTAAGTATAAATTGTGAATGGTTTATCTTTCATGTTTAAAAAAAAAAAAATTGTTTGGAGAACTTAGTGAAATTCTTTGGATCCCTTGGTGGGGCATTACAGTATATCACCCTAATATAACTAGAAACAACACATCAGGTTGTTGTTATGACACAAGGTATGGTTTCAAGTTCTACAGTTGAGTTTTATAGTTGTTTCCAATAAGTTTTAAACCAAATTTATGAGCTATCATAATAGCTAGTTTTTGCTAGCCTTCACAACCATGATACAATTGTTATGCCATAGAAATGAGATCATAAAATGAAACTATATTCATGTTTTTACTATGATACAACTACATTGTAATTATCAAAATGAATAGCTACAAAGTTCTATGGAATTTGACAGATTTAGTTGATTTTTTCAATTTTAGTTCCAATTTCAGCTTGGTGTGGTGTGGTGTGTTTCTTTCAACAAGTGTGTTTCAATTTTTAAGTTTGATAGTTTTGTAAAAGTTTGAGAAGGTTGTATTTTCTAATGTCGAAGATAACTCAGTACCGAATGGATATGCATAAGGAAATTGATCTATTACTATTTAGTAGACAAACATCCTAGAGAGGTCACCAAAAATATTACAAAATTTCTCTATCTATGCAAATTTTGGTTATTTCCTCTTATTCTATGTTCTATCATGTAATTACAATATGTTGATAATAGAATAGCATAACTGAATTGAAGCATTGCATCGAAGTACAAAAAAGTAAAGATAAGTTCAAATGCTAAAGATATGAAAGGTTTTTGAATTCATCATTTTGATCCAATAGAATACAATGTATAATAGTTCATAAATTCTAAATCTAATTGTTACTCCATTACATAAAATCTTCACATAAAAGCATCTCAGTTCTTTTTAGAGGCCACACATGTCATGGAGAAAAATAAAACATCTAAAAAATAGTTTTTTTTTTTTAAACAAATTATATATGCAAAAATCAAGATCAATTGATACACATTATCATAAAACTATGCTATAGGAGCACTTATGATTTTTCACGTGATCAATACAAACTAATTGAACATATAGAACTAAAAGCAATAAATGAGGGAGTTGGTTTTCGTCATTTCCTAGAATGGAGTAGTGGTTGTTGTAATTGGATGGAGCTCTTGAGATCCTTGCATCCATGCTGCAACCTGTAAAAAAGATAGTAAGAATACCAGTCACAAGAAATTATTGAGCTCAAGAAAACCAAAGATCTACATTTATAGCTATCAGTCATACATGAGAAATCAATAAGCATTAAAAGATGTAAAGGAGAAAAAAGAAAACAAAGAGAAAAACATGTTTTATACTAAAATTTTTGTTTCATATTCATATACAAGTATAAAGACTTGAGGTTGTTGAAGGATCATGTATAAGTTACATGCATGAACCCTTTCGATTGAATCATGTAGAGGTGAAGACAGAAGATTTTGGGGAGACTGTTGAGGAGGCATACGTTCATTACAAGTATGGGACCTTTCGATTGAACCAAAGTAACCAACTGAAGACACTAAGTAGATCATAGAAGGGACATGCATAAACTATAGGTATGGAACCCTTCAATCAAATAATGGAGCTATTAAAGACACATGAAATGTAAGGCTGTTGAAGAGACACAACTTTTATTGTGAAATCTTTTAGCCATTAAGAGTTATAGATTTTAGACAACATGAACATTTTATCAAATTAAAGAGTTGCAAGTGTATGTAAAGTTTTATATTTAAAGAGATACATAAAGTTTTAGTTTTCATATCAACAACATGGAAATGATTCTTCTTTGTTATTAGACATTGGTATTGCATTTAAAAGGGTAAATGTTTTCCTATTTACTAAAGAATCAACAATAGTTCAAAGGAAAAATTATTTTGAGATTTTTGTATCAAAGAAATTTCATATGCAATGGAATAATCAAATTCATGAGGGAACAAGTTCAACAAAATTGTTTTTTGAAAGCTTATTTTGAAGTAAGATTTCTCAAAAGAGTAGTTTATAGCCAACGAGTGATATTTTGGAGGCATGATACTTAGAAAGTAAAATATACAAAGAAACTTAATAGATCATTCACAAAGATATAATCTAGCACAAAGTGTAGATCCAAAGATATCTTATTAAAAACCAGAACAATCATGTTCTAGTGTATTTTTTGGGTAGTTGGAATAGAATTTCAAAAAATGATTTTTGGACATTGTTTAGAATAGGGTGATTTAGGTACCATTGCGGTCCAAATGCTTGTAATGACAAAGGAAAAAGTGATATGAGTAATTTTATGAGAAAATTATTTTCTAATTTTTAGAGCTAGTTACAAACATTAAAAATTCATAATGTTTCTATTCATGCACATATAGAAATGCAACAAATAAACAAAGCAACTAGTACAATACCCATATTTATTGTGGTAAGTCATAGCATTGAAAAAATGAGATATTTAAATATCTACTTTAAATGGTATTAAATTTTTAGAGTCTTACAACTTCAAATAAGCCCCATTCTTCGTATGAATAAGATGCACACACTACAATATTTGGGGTCAAATTGCAATGATAATTCATGATAATGGTGTCATTTGTGGCCATTTTCATGTTTTTTTTTCCAATTTTCCTCAACATTGTTGCAATACCAATGTTGGCATTGTAATTGAGAGTTGTGTACAAAAGAGGTGGAGGGCTCCGAACGAGGATTTTAGGGAAGTTGCAAAAGAGTGTAGAGATCAGTATAGAGATCTATGCTTTTCTAGTCATGCCCTTGCTCTACATTTTGTTGCCCTTTATCTGCATTTTGTTGTCATGGTATTTTTCTTATAATGTATTCTCCTCATTATTTACTCTTTCTATTATTTCACACTAACTTTGAAGATCTTCCTCCCCATATGAGATCTTAAACTTAATAATAAATTAATTTATTGGCCATGACATCAAATGAGCTTGATTATATTATAATAATCTTCAGTCAATCTATGGTTGTGCCCTAGCTCTGCGATTGTGTTGTCATGTCATGCCCTTGTAATCTATGTTCTCTTTCCCTTGCTCTACCCTTGCTACATACATATTCTAGAATCCAAATAATAAAAGAATAAATATAACTCAACCCATGCTAAGTGACTTACCTCAATATCCTACACAAAAATAATGCAAACCAAGAAAAATGGGCAGATTTCACAAGAAAATTTACAAAAACATATCATAGAAGATATTTTTAGAAAGGAACAAGTCATAACCCAATTAAATTGGTATAGTTTCTAATTAGCTAGATTTATTGCAAATTCCTATAGATCTATCATCATATTAGGTATAATAAAATGAACAATTAGCTATCCCTAGTTAGCAGGATCAAAGAAAATTTTCCAAGGTAATGAAATTGCATATGTAGATACATCACTTCCATGCCAAGCATGAAGTACATTCCTAATTTATAACCAATGGTTGGATATAAAGGCTCCATATGTTGGCCCAACAATGGAAGCCAACAATGTAACCATGCATGTATTGGCATAGTCTCCCTATGAGAATCCCAAGTATCTACTACTACTATTAATGTGGGCATCACAATATGTTCCAAAATTTTATGAAGGACTGAAGATGATAGTAACATCCCCCATGTCTCTAGAAAATGTAGCATAGGCTTAGGGTCCCTTGGTTCCTAGGAATTTGTAGTATCCATTCTCACTGTTGGAAGAACAACTTCAGTGAAGAGTTGAGTGTAAGGAGTTGAAGAAGCAAGTTCTGCTTCTATGTAGATGTCATAATCATGAGGCTCATTCCTTTGTAGAAGCCTCTTCCACAATGATATTACCTCTAAACCATGCAAAGGATGTTGAACTAGTTCCCAACCTTGAAATAATCCTATAAGCAATGGATACTTGGGATCATCATAGGGAGACTATGTTGATACTTGAAACACTCTTATAAGAAAATGTAGATGTAATACATGCCAAATTGCACAACTTGTAGTCCTAATATTTGGACTGTAAATTCTCAAATACACTTGAGAGTGATTCCAATGTCATATTATGTATCACAAAACTTTCCTGGATTATATATAGTGGCTCCCATAATATCCTCTATGTTGTCTAGTTGTTATTTCTGTCATGTAGTCTCTTTCTAAAGATGCTCCTTCTATTTCTAGTATATATCCATAGACTCTGTCTTGTGCCTTAAATTTTGATTATCAAACTTCTGAATATCTCCCTCTACCATATCTAGAATTAACTTCACATTGTGTTGTTGTTAGGATTAAACCAGGACAAAAATAACAATTGCATGCAAATATAAACAATATCAAAAAATAATAGATCACACAGAAAAGAACACAAGACACCAAGATTTAACATGGTTCACCCAATCCCTTGGCTACATCCACCAAACAACAAGTATAATATTATTATGATCCAGTGATTAAAACTTGATTACAATTTGTAATCCCTTATAGCTCAATATTGTCGCAAGAACCAATTTTTTCATTGCAATAGTGAAACAATCCCTAACCCTAAGCCCTTTTATACAAGTATTTTTACTACTTTAGGGTTATAATTAATAATTATATGTCAGCCCAAAATCTTGATTAAATAGGGCCCAAAAAAAATTAGGGGGCTTTGCACCCAAACCCTTGGACAACTACGGCCTAACAACCCTAGTTGTATTAGGAGCTATCACCCCCAAAACCCCACTCAAGGCTCGGCCCGACCCCGAACCTTGCCATGAAATTATGAAGTATGTATAGTACTTCCCTGATCAATCACCACAATCTAACAATTGTAACTCTGGCATAGGCATTTGATCCTCAATGGCTTTCATTTTAGCATTCAAGTTTTCAAGATTGGTCAACACCCTCACTTGTGTACCTCTCATGTTGAGCACTTTCTGTACTGTTTCAACACCATGTTCTTACTTCTGAGCTAATAGTTCTTCATGTGCATTTTCTTATAAAACATTTTTTTTTTTGAAAATTTGTAAACTCTCAGAAAGTGCATTGTTGTTTTCTATTAGCATTGATGGTCTTCCCTTGAACAAAATCAAAATGAAGAGGCATAAATGAAACATAGATTATGAAATTTTATTCATTGCACCCATATCTTCTCTTTATGTCTCTAAGCTAGACAATAATTTCTATTGGTTCTCATTAGCACCTAAGATAATTAGTTCTCTACCACTATCAAAACTTATCAATGGGAGAAAGATAGTCCAAATAAGTAATTAATATGAAATGGGAGTTGTGTTGATGCAGTAGATATGTATGTATGCGTATATGTATATATGTGTATGTATGTATGTATGTATGTATACATATATATAATGTGTATATATGTATATATACATACCTACACACATGTGTGTGTGTCTATGTATTTATCTCTTTATATATAGAGAGAGATCTTTTTTAAGGTGCTTATTACATCTTAGCACAATAGAAAAATTGATTCAATTGCATACATATTCCATAATCCAAATAATAAAACAATAAAACTCACTCAACCTGTGCTAAGTGACTTACCTCAAGATCCTGCACAAAAATAATGTAGACCAGGAAAAATGGGCAGAGTTCACAAGAAATTTTAGAAAAACATATCATAGTAGATATTTTTAGAAAGACACAAGCCATAACCCACTTAAATTGTTCTAGTTGTTGATTGGCTAGGTTGATTACAAATTCCTATAGAACTATCATCAAATTAGGTACAATAAAATGAATAATCAATTTTCCCAATTAGCAAGATCAAATACAATTTTCAAAGGTAATAAAATTGCATATGCAAGTATCACTCGCATGTCAGGAATGAAGCACATTCCCCAATTTATAACGAATGGTTGGATATAAAGACTCCATAAGTTGGCCCAACAATGGAAGCCAAGCATGTAACCATGCATGTATTGGCATAGTCTCCCTATGAGGATCCCAAGTATCTATTGTTGTTGTTAATTTGGGCATCACTATATGATCTAGAATGTTATGAAGTACTAAAGCTGGTAGTAACTTCTCCCATGTCTCCAAAAAAAGTAGCATACATTCAGGGTCCCGTGGCTCCCAGGAATTTGCAAAAGCTATTCTCACTATTGGAAGAATAACTTCAAAAAAGAGTTGAGTGTAAGGAGTTGAAGAAGCAAGTTCTACTTCTATGTAAATGCTATAATCATGAGGCTCATTGATTCCCTTACAAAAGCCTCTACGACAATGACATTACCTTTAAACCATGCAAAGGATGTTGAAGTGGTTCCCAACCTTGAAACACTCTTATAAGAAATGACAAAGAAAATGCAGATGCAATACATGACAAATTGTACAACTTGTAGTCCTCCTAATATTTGGACTGTAAATTCTCAAAGACAATTGTAAGTGATTCCAATGTCATAGTATCTACCACAACACTTTCCTAGATTCTATTTAGTGCTCCCATAGTGTGCTCTTAGTTGTTGTTTCTAGTGTGTAGTCTCTTTCTAAAGTCACTCCTTCTCCTTCTAGTATATTGCCACATACTCTCTCTCTCATTCGATTATGGTGCTTCTCAACTAGCTACTCCAATGATGCAGTCACCCATCTATCTCTAGATTGTGCAAGCACTTGTTGTTTATAGAATCTAGATAGATACTAACAGTTCCAAAGCCATAAACCTAAAGATCATCATGTGTGCATCCCACTTTAGGAAAAAATTGGATTTCCTATTCTTGTGCATATGTTTCAATATCTTCCTCGATAGCTTTCATTTCAGCGTTCAAGTTTTTAAGATTGGTCAAGACCCTACACAAAAATAATGTAGGCTAGGATAATGGGTAGAGTTTGCAATAAATTTTAGAAAAACATATGATAGCAAATATTTTTGGAAAGACACAAATTATAACCCAATTAAATTGGTCTATTTGTTGTTTAGCTCAGTTGATTACAAATTCCTATAGAACTATCATCAGATTAGGTACAATAAAATGAACAATCAATTGTTCCCAGCTAGCAAGATCAAATATGATTTTTCAAGGTGATAAATTTGCATATGCAGATGTATGTATGTATGTGTATATGTATGTATGATGTATGTATGCATGTATGTATGTATGTATACATATGTGTGTATGTATATACATACATACACACACATTCTATCAATTTTAAGTCTTCTTGCATTTCTAGCATTCTTGATATTTAACTTGCTCAATCTATCATTCTAGCTTTATTTTGCATACATCTAGCCTAATTTTTACTTGTTCTTAGTTCAATATTGCATACATTTAGTTTAATTCTAGTTCAATATTTCATATATACTAAAGAAATCCTTCATTCTAGCAATGGTCATGGTTACTAAACTCGTTCTAAGAGCATAAAACCCCACCTAGATAGAAGGAAATAGGTCACCTTGTTAATCATTTGAGATGAAAAATTAATGTTCATTCTTGGATGCATTTAACAAATAAAGTCTATGTTGAAGTGTGAGTCTTGAGTTCTATTTTTAGCTTACACACATGCAAAGGATGTTGAAGTGGTTCCTAACCTTGAAACACTCTTATAAGAAATGACAAAGCAAATGTAAATGTAATACATGACAAATTGCACAACTTTTAGTCCTCCCAATATTTGGATTGTAAATTCTCAAAGACACATGCAAGTGATTCCAATGTCATAGTACCTACCACAACACTATGTTGGATCCTATCTAGTACTCCCATAATATCCTCTATGTTGTCTAGTTATTGTTTCTACTATGTAGTCTCTTTTTAAAGCCACTCCTTCTCCTTCTAGTATATTACCATAGACTCTCTCTCATTTGATTACAGTGCATCTCAACTAGTTGCTCCAATGATGCAATCACCCATCTATCTCCAAATTGTGCAATCACTTGTTGTTTTACAAAATCTAGATAGGTCCTAATAGTTCCAAAGCCATAAACCTAAAGACCATCATGTGTGCATCCCACTTTAGAGAAAAATTGGATGTCATGTTCTTGTGTATATGTTTTAGTCACTTCCTCGATAGCTTTCATTTCAGCATTCATGTTTTCAAGATTGGTCAAGATCCTGCAAAAAAATTATGTAGAATAGGATAAATGGATAGAGTTCACAAGAAATTTTACAAAAACATATCATAGCAGATATTTTTAGAAAGAAACAAGCCATAATCTAGTTAAATTTGTCTAGTTACTGATTAGTTGGATTGATTACAAATTCATGTAGAACTGTCATCAAATTAGGTACAATAAAATGAACAATCAATTGTTCCTAGCTAGTAGGATCAAATACAATTCTCCAAGGTGATAAAATTGCATATGCAGATGTGATGTATTTATATATGTGTGTATGTATGTATGTATGCATGTATATATACATATGTGTGTGTGTACACACACACACACACACACACACATATATATATTTGTGTGTGTATACACACACACACACACACATGTGTGTGTATATACATACACACACACATGTGTGTGTCTATGTATGTATGTATGTATGTATACAAAGAGATCTTCTGGATTATGGATTATAAACAAAAAAAGAAACATAACATTAATCATTCCCATTTGATCGATTGTAGAGAGTTGCGTGTGAAATATTGTGAAGAGCTCCGAACAAGGGTTTTAGAGAAGTTGTGAAAGCGTGTGGAGATCAGTGTGGAGATCTACAATTTTCTAGTCATGCCCTTGTTCTGCATTTTGTTTCCCTTGCTCCATATTTTGCTGTTGTGGTATTTTTCTTACAATACATTCTCATCATTATTTATGTAGAATTGTCATCATATTAGGTATAATAAAATGAAAAATAAGTTATTCCCAACTAGCAGGATCAAATACAATTTTTTGAAGTGATAAAATTTCATATGTAGATGTACGTATGTATGTATGCATGTGTGTATGTATGTATGTATATTTATGTATGTATATATGCATGTATGTATGTATTTATATATGTATATTTATGTATGTATATATGCATGTATGTATATATTTATATATGTATGTATATACATATGTATAAGTATATATATGTATATATATGCATACACACATATGCGTGTGCCTGTGTATGTATGTATGTATATATACAAAGTGATCTTTTTTAAGGTGCTTGTTGATCCAACTGCATACATATTCCAAAATCTAAATAATAAAATAATAAAACTCACTCAACATGTAGCATGGCCACATATGCAATGGCAACACCTATTGGTAAGTAGACTCCTCTTTCTCTCTCTCATTTTTAATGTGTTTATTTCACTTGAACTATTATTTCTTAGGGGACATTTTGTAATATTGGATTCATTTTATGCAAGAGGTGATGGGGAAATTCCTAGATGTACTTGTGTTAGATGTATGGGAATACTAAAGAATTGTGATGAATTTCTCATGAGAAATGAAGATAGACTTTCCCTAAGAGTAGCCCAACTTCCAGGTACTTTAAAGATTGATCCTTTCTTAAATATTTTAGATGTTAACAGGGAATTTAAATGTTGGGGGTGGGATAAAATGAGCTTCCACTTTCATGTGGTTGGCTCTGATTAGTAGAGAATATTAAACTATTCTTGAAACCAAGTGAAGCTCAACATTAACCTATGATTCCATGACAACTAACTGTGTGAATCTCTTGGTTTCAGGCAATGCACAAGGAGGTCATTGTTCAATATGAAATCTCAATTCATATGCATATGACATTAGGTGGAGCTGAAAAATCCAACAAGTTTGCATTTTTTATAGAGGTCTTTAATTAGGTATTTTAAGTTATAGACCATCACGAACATTATAACTTTGACTCTTATATGCAAGGGTAATGTCCTCAGCATGCAAGAAAATCAAGATTTTCTATGTGTTGGCTTGCTTGTCCATAGCAGCTAGAGTTCTAATGTTCATGATGGTCTATAATTTTAAATACTTAATAGACCTATTAAATAAATGTAAATGTGGTGGGTTTTTTCAGCTCTACCTATTGTCCATGTATATAGAACACAGTTGCACGTGCATTCTCGATTCATAATCTAACAAGTAGGGTGGGCTCCTATAGCTTGACAGATGATTCCTTTATGGGAGAGATGGTATTATTGGTAGAACCCTATAGCTTGGACACTCTATGACCTTTTATCTTTTCAATATAGAGATGTGGAGACCAATTTAAGGATGACCTAAAAAAGAAATGGGTAAGTGTATAAATTTTACTATTGGTAAGTAGATTCCTTTTTTTTCTCCCATTTTTCATGTATTTATTTCACTTGAACTATTATTTCTTATGGGGCATTTTGTAATATTGGATTCATTTTATGTAGGAGGTGATGAGGAAATTCCTAGATGTACCTGTGTTATATGTTTAGGAACACTAAAGAATTGTGATGAATTTTTCGTGTGCAATGAAGATGGACTTCTCCTGAGAGTAGCCCAACTTCCAAGTACTTTAAATATTGATCCTTTCTTAAATATTTTATATGTTAATAGAAAATTTAGGTGTTGGGGGGGAGGGGGCATGGGGGCACAAATAAGCTTCCACTTTCATGTGGTTAGCCCTAATTAGTAGAGAACATTAAACTATTCTTGAAACTAACTGAAGCTCAACATTAACCTATGAATGCATGAGTATCCATGGAAGATCATGAATATACTCCATTTTATATTTTTAGCCTCGTAATGAACTTACTATTTTTATCCTGGACTATGAGATTTATAGGAATATGTGAAATTAATGAAGTTTGAGTTTATTCAGCCAAGCTAGTTTTCTTCTAAATATGCATGTAGGTCTCTTATCTTGATTGATATACCAGTGTTTTCATTTTCAAACATATTATATTTTGTATTTATAGCTTGCTAAAGTATATCATTCTACCATTGATTCATATCTCCTTCATTTGAATTCAATGTGTGTCAATAGCTTTAAGAAACTTGAACAATAATATCATGCTTTTCTCTACTTTACAAAATCCTTTTCTGAATATTTGGATTCTTCTTTCTTTGTTGTATAACTAGGATATAACACCACAGGATGTAAGAGTTCTTCATGGTTTGATGATTGATCCCTTATTTATCCTCAAGTTTCGAGGAAATGGATTTATTTCTTATTAATTGGAATCATTTATGACAACAATCTTATTCTTCATATCTATACTGGGCAGGTATAACAAATTCAATTGGAACATTTCTAATCATTTTGAGCACAATTGGAATAGGGTATTTTATTTAGTGGTTGGGTTCATTCTAGTGTTTCTTGAAACTTACTACCATTTTGTACTTTATTTCAACCATCTTCTAGAATATATATGCCACCAATGAAAAGGTATTTGATTGATTTGAGAAGGATATAGATTTTCATTGACAAATAGATTTGTTAGTTTGCTTCCATCTACACTAAATACCAATATAGTAATTAATAGGCTAGCAAGAAAATAGGTCCACATCCATCCAAATGATCTTCTTTTTGGGTATCCTAAAATAATGAGTTGACATCAAAAGGTCTAAGCTTCGTCATATGATTTTTGTATTAAATTTTCTAAAATATTTGACTTCACACATGCTTCCATTAGATATTAAGGCAATATTTGGCTACCATATGACAATAAGGAATTGGTTGGCTTTCATTTGACAATCAAGAAATGATCGTTTGGAAGGAGAATTTAGTATCAATTTAGAGATAAATGATCTGACAACTCCTCTCTTGCTCTCTCCTACCTCCTCTCTTGCTCCCCCTACATTGTATATGTGTATGTATGTACATGTGTGCATGCTTGGTTTCAAACTCTTGAACTAGGATGTTGAAGATTATTGAGGTGTGTATGTATGTACATGTGTGAATGCTTGGTTTCAAACTCTTGAACTAGGATGTTGAAGATTATTGAGGTTTACCTAGAATATCTCATTTGGCAACCATATGCTAAGGAAATGGTCCCATTGAAGGAGAATTTCATTAAGAAAATTTAGGCTCTTTGGAGATAAATTATCCTTTAGCTCTCTCTCTCTTCCTCCCTTGGGTCAAAAATAAATATTATGAAATTTATTTGGAATTCCTTATTAGGATATGGTTGAAGCAACATGCCTTGTATTTCTCTCACACATCCTTTTATTTTGATGCTCATCTTTGTCAAAAAATTATCTTCCTGACTCAATGCATTTGCAACCTTGTACGATTTTCTAGTCATATTTTCAAGGCAAAAGAACTTTTCAAGTTTCAACATTTTAGCATTCAAGTTTTCAAATTTCCTCTTCAGTCTATGTTTGGTTATCAATGATTTCCTCCAATTTGATTATGGTGCATCTCAACTAGTTGCTCCAATGATGAAATTACCCATCTATCTCCAGATTGTGCAAGAACTTGTTATTTTATAGAATCTAGATAGATACTGACAGTTCCAAAGCCATAAACTTGAAGATCTGTTGGAATATTTAGAATAACTGAAAGGAGGAGGGGTGAATAAATTTTCCAAGGTCCAAATGTACAAATAAAACTTTTCAATACTCACCAAACATATAAGTACATGCATTGATTAGATCATCCAATAACTCCATAACTTAGTAGGTTATTGTCCTAGGTCAAAATAACTTTGCATGAATATAAACATAAAATATCACAAACACATTCATACAATAAGGATTTAACCTAGAAACTGAATTTGGGAAAAACCACCACTAACATGCTACCAATATTCACTCTTCTAAAGTGAGCCCTATGAGGAGCCAACCCTTTTCACCTTGATTAAAGGATTTCAATCACCCTATTAGGAGTGAGCCTTGATAGAGGACTTTAGAACATTCCATTAGAAGGTCACCCAGTTAAAGGATTTACTCATGACAATTAGGTCAACCTTAATCCAAAGGATTTATCCAGACTGATATAATTGTTAGAAAGTAGCAGTAGGACATGATCTAATAACAAAATAACTCACGTGTAGATTTTAGATCTCTAATTTAGTCCTCTATTCTACTTGGCACTCATTCCTTTCACCTTTGATTACTTGTTCACCCTTTAATCCTTCAACTCTTTAAGCCTTCTTGCTCACTATACCAATAATAGGTTATTTCCTTCAACCACCATATAAAGCAACACCTCCAAACTTCTTGTCCTTCTCTAGTTCACACTCTTGACACTTTGCTTTTGGCCTTGTATCCCCTTATATAGAGAATTTTGATATTTTTTCACTTAATCACAATCATCCATCTTAGGTTTATGATAGATTCATCAAATCCCCCCTCTTCTATTAGGTTCCCTCTAGAAACTTATCTTGCAATCCTCATGAGATTCTCCTAAAAATAGTTTATCTTGAATTTTGTGCCACTAGCTCATCATACTTATCTTCAACATGCTTCACACAATTCAAGAAATCAACTTTGTTAGCTCAGACTCATCAAATCTTTGATCAAACTCATTTTAGTGTCACTCGACAATAATAGTCTTCTAATGCTCGGCCAACACTAGGTTGCTCGGCATCAACTAAGTCTTCCTTGCTCAGTCATTACTATTATTCCCCTAACACTTGACACTTATTAACATCTCTGACACTCGACACCTACTAATCTTTCTTTTCTCAATGCATACTAGCTTTCTTCTTGGCACATACTGAACTCTGCTTGGCTTGAACTAAATTGCTCGACTTCCACTATTTTCTCGGTTAGGCTTAGTGGACAACTTTTGATACATAGTCTTCTTCTTGTATTAGCTTGAGTAACCTTTCACTTTAGCCTTAAGTAGATCAAGAATACATCATATTGTCTAATTCTTATCTAGTCTTAATGCTCCTTTTATATACCATATAACTCAACCTTTCTCTAGGTACTCTTTTTATTCTTTCTTTTCAAATTCTCTTCATCAATCAATCAAATGATTAGCATTCAGACCAAAAAACAATTTTCTTACTAGCAAGTAGTAGGTTTTACATCAGTGAAAAAATAATGATTTTTCCATGATAGGCTCCAACACTTCAAAAATCTTCTTTTTCAACAAGACCATCATGTGTGCATCCCACTTTAGGGAAAAATTGGATGTCACGTTCTTGTGCATATGTTTCAATCACTTCCTTCAAACTCAAATGAGGTGCACCCATGGAATTATTTAGGTGAATCCCACTACCCATGGAAGTTGAGGCTTGTTGTTGAGCATATGTAATTGCTTCTTCTTGTTGTTGAACTGTCTCAAATTAGCCCTACTCTATTACCCTAAGATAGGTTACATTCTCTCTAGCACCAAGTTTTTCCATAGTCATACCCTCTACAACTTGATTCATCATTTCAAGGAATACATTTAGTTGACTTTGTATCCTCTCATGAGCAAGAATCTTGGAGTAAAATATTCCATTCCACCCTAAAAGCCATTGTGTCACTTCATTAAAATCAAGACTTGAACAAAACCAATGATACAAAACCTGTTGCCACTTTGGAAAAAAATGTTGCCTCCAACATAGAAACCATATGATAAACATGAATACCAGATACCCATTCCATAGCCCAATTAAATTTTTCTAATTGTTGATCAGCTGGGTTAATTACAAATTCCTATAGAACTATCATCAAATTAAGTACAATAAAATGAACAATTAGTTGTTCCCAGATAGTAGGATCACATACAGTTTTCCAAGATGATAAAATTGCATATGTAGATGCATCCCTTGCACGCCATACATGAAGCACATTCCCCAACTTATAATGAGTGGTTGGATATAAAGGCTCCATAGTAGATATGTGTGTTAGAAAAAAATTGTACAAACCTATTAAATTGTATGAATAATGACCACAATGATAAAATATCAAAGTACATTAAAATATTCTCTAGCAAAATTTATTTTTTATAATTTAACTAGTCATCACAATTGTGATGGAATGTTTTGATGGCTAGGCATCACTTACACAACAAGGGCATCACAATTATGATGGTTATTTCTGACAGCTCAATGTTGCTTCTATAGTGAAGCTATTGCAAGGGCATCACAATTACGATTACAACCTGGATGATTAAGATGTCATTAACATGAACTCTTGTCCCATTCTTCTTCCAAGTTATGACAATTGTATCTATCACAATTGTGATGAATGTTATTTTCGTCATAATTTGTGATAGCAAAAGTTTGACACCCGTCTGACAGGAGCAAATTCATGCTTCTATCACTTGGGTGATAGGTGGTCATTGCAATTTAGGTCCAAATGTAGTGGTGACATACAAAAGAAAGCTTTGCGAAGAATGGTAACTAATAAAGTTTAGTTTTATATGCATTAAGGAAGCTATAATTATGCTCACAATTATTGGCAAAGTCAATATGCTTTAGCATAGAAGAAAGAAACAATGAATAGATTCATAATAGATCAAGGGATCCATAATGAATCTACAATTAAATTCTTAAAGAATATTATCCGATAGTGTAGCCATAAGATATGATGAAAGCAAAGAATTTAAATGAAAATAATCAAATGCAATAGAGGTGTATGAAATAAAATCATAACATTATTAGACAAACATTATGTTGATAAAGAAAGATAGAAAATATTGTCTACAATAAAAAGTAGCAATACAAGAAGGTTGGAATATTGTGGAAACACATAATTGAGAAATCAAATGGTTCAACATAATGTTGTCAGGATAAATAGAATGCTACAATAAAAGCTTATTGCAGAGATTCTACTTCAACAAGAACTTGTATTAAGGATTTTCTTTCTAATGTGCTCATCCTAAGGAATTTTTTGGTTTAAATGAAAAGTGAAAGTCATGAACATTCCATTAGAATGGAAAGAAAAACAATGATATGAAATTCTGAGACATCTACAATATGTGCAAGTATACACCAAAATTTACAAGGAATGCCAAACCAAAAAGAAGATCAAGGTAAATATATGGCATGTCATTTTCAATTCAAACCAAATCATAAAGATACTATCAAAATACTATGTTTAATGGAAGAGATTTTGATCCTATTATCTAAAGGTGTTTTGTAGAGAAATATATTCACAACCTATATAGAAGATATGTATTAGACATGTCAGTAATCATGAAGATCATAAAGTAGCATTGTTTTAAGAATACCCACATTCAATGTAAACATTGGCATGTCATGAAACACAGTTTACAAAAATGACAAGCCCTCTTTCAACAGGAACTTAGAAATAATGTGAAGAGTTCATTCCATACATAGAGCCACATATTTCAACATACACATATACCAAGAAAGAAAGAAAGAAAGCACCCAACATAGAGAAAAATATGTAGTATTAAATGAAGCAAACCCTCATCTCTAGTAAAAAGCCCATATTTTCTTTATATATCAATGCCAAGACAAGCTACCTTCAGCACAACATTCAACCTTAAGCACATAAATATAGAAGAAATTTACAAAAATCTATCCAAACTAAATCCTAATGAAAAATATAAAACTTTGTACACAAACTTCAAACAACGGAATGGAAATCTTGATCAAAAAAATTGTGATAGAAGCAAAAAGTGGCATATTAAAGTGTCCATGTCTCAAATATTGTGGAACTCCAACAGGTTAGAACAAGAAATTGCCAACCCTAGTAGCCACAAAGAGAAGTTTCAAGAAATATGAATGTGTAAAATGAAATATTTGTTGGGGCTTCTTCTTTACTTCATTGTCGAACTTTTTTTTATTAAAAAAAAAAACTAGTTAATAAAAGTATCTAGGTCCGCAAACATGTGAGATGTATTTTTTAAACTTAAAATTATAATATACACATGTTTCATGATTTGATCAATTATTTTTTAACATATGCATATTATTTTTTGAGTTATAATTCTTTTATTTATCATTTATTTTTTAGTTTAAATTGTGTTCAATATTTATTAAATAATTTTATTGATTATTATATATATATATATATATGGAATATTTTTAATAAATAATGATAAATAAAAGGATTTAAATCCTTTTGCATAAATCATTTTGTAAAATTAATATATTAAAATGCTAGAAATATAAGGCATTTAATATTATTAATTATATTATTTTAAATGCAAAGATATTTAATTTGATTGCATAACAAATTGTTAAGTTAGTATATTAAGTATTGAATTATAAAATACTTAATAAGCTAATTATTTTAAATGTGAATCAAATAAGAAAAAAGTTGTAGTGATATTTCTAGAGATGGAGTTCATCTCCAGTCTATCCTAGAGTCCCATTTTTCAGCTCAGGAGGACTTTTTGAGTCAATTGCCTGTCATAAGGAGTTCTTTTTCAATCTAGGGGCAGTTCAACTTTCTCATGCATTCATGGAACACTTAAGTGCTATTTTAAGCTAGTTATGGGATAGTTGAAGCTAGTTTCAATTACATATCACTTGGGGGGCCTCTTTTATGCATATTTTGTATATTTTTGAGTTGTTTGACATGTTATATTTTTGGGTTGGTTTTGAGATCTGACCTAGGGTTTTGTATATGTTTTTGAGGAGATAGAGGCATTTTTTCAGTTGGCTATCATAAGGAGTTCTTTTTCAATCTAGGGGAAGTTCAATTTTCTCATGCATTCATGGAACACTTAAGTGTTATTTTAAGCTAGTTATGGGATAGTTGAAGCTAGTTTCAATTACATATCACTTGGGGGGCCTCTTTTATGCATATTTTGTATATTTTTGAGTTGTTTGACATGTTATATTTTTGGGTTGGTTTTGAGATCTGGCCTAGGGTTTTGTATATGCTTTTGAGGAGATAGAGGCATTTTTTCAGTTGGCTATCAGTTTGACATGTTCTTGAGGGTAGATTTGATGGGGTTCTTGATAGATTGGAGCAATTTTGAGGCATTTTTTATGCATATTTCTAATATCCGAGTTAGGGTTTTTATCTGTATTTATGGTACATTCACCTCATTATGAGGCCTCTTCTTTCCCAATTAGATTTTTTTCACATTGAAAATTTTTAAGTTGATTTTAGGAGCACTTCATAGCAGATAGTTTTTTAGCATTGATTATACAGATTCATTGGTTTCTTCTTATTGTTTCTTGTGCAATATTGTGGGTTCTTTGTTTTTATGTTGTGTTCATCCTTCATTCAAGCTATATTCTTTATTTCATGTTAGAATCTCAATACTTGTAATTGTAGGTCTTTGTTTGTGTTTTTATTCGTTTTCAAAGAAAATTGGTAAAGCCCAGGTTTTCCTTTCAAATAAAAATATTTTGGGTCCTTGCATACAAATAGTTTTGTAATTGCATGCTTGTCTAGGTATTGTGAATCTTTTGTATTACAAGTAATTTGTGTTGATTCAACTAAAGTTACATACAAATAATTAGTTTATCACCTCATTTAGGTTTAGTATTCATTATTTTATCATTCACTTCTCATCCTTTTTTCCACATAGAATTAATTTTTTAGGTTATCAATATTTAAAAATTGGTCAGATCCAAAGATTCATCTCTCATTTTAGGACAACCCACCACTCAAGAGAGTTTTCATGTTTCAATAGGATAGCTAGATATTTCATCTTGCTAAAGGTGCAATCTTGATTGACGACACTACCACTAACTTACAAAGTCCTTGGCCTCTTACTTTCTTAGTTGGCTTCAAGGCAATATCATACTCCTAAATTTTTTCTACCCAAGCTCCTCTTTTATTCATCTTGACTTCTTGTTAAGTGAGGATACTTTTGACCATTGCATCAAGAACATACACTATTGAATGAGAATGTAGGATATAGTATCTACAATTTTTGATAGACTTTACCATAGCATGCAACTACTTTTCTATTAGCAAGTACTTAAGTTCATCCTTCTTTGATGGGGTACTCATGAAAGCTATAGGTCCATGTTCTCCACGATCATTATTTTGAGTCAAGATGCCTGAGAGAGAATGCTTTGATGCATAAAAATAGAGATAAAATCTTTCTTATAGTCAAGACTAACCAACATAGTTGCTCTAGCTATAGCAACTTTGATCACATCAAATGCTTTCTTTCCTTCTTCATTCCCTTTAAAATGATTCTTTTCACTCATCATATCAATTATATGTTTAGTAACCTCTCAAAATTTAGGAATAAAAGCCCTTAAAATGTTTACTTACCCAAAGAAAGATTTCACTCCACTTCTATTTGTAGGCAGTTTCAATTGTTGGATAGCTCTCACTCTTCCTGGGTCTATTCTTATGCCTTCTTTTGAAACAATGTGTCCCACGATTTTTCCTTCTTCAATAAAGAATATTAATTTCTTAGGACTGAGAGATATGTTGTATTCCCTTCCTATTTGCAACACTATCTGTAAATCCCAAAGGCGATGTTTTCCTGAACTTGAAAACATAGTGAGATCATCAAGGTACACCACTATGATCTTAATCCTCAAATCCTAAAATGAGGAATTCATAGCTCTTTAAAATGTTGCTCTTTCATTAATTAGGCTGAGAGGCATCTTATTGTAAGGAGTTATAAAGGTTGTTTTATGTTGGTCTTCTTCATCTATGCTCATTTGATTATAGCCCAGAAAATCTTCTAACATAGACATCATTTTAAAACCTGCTACAATCTAAAGAACATGATCCATTGTGGGAAGAGCATAATTATCTTTGAGACCAGCTTGATTTAGATTACAAATATCTACACAAATTCTAGTTTCCCCATTTTTCTTATGCACTGGAACAATATTGGCTATCTAAGTAGAATGGTGTATCAAATAAATTATCCTTTCCTTCAACATTTTATCGACCACCTCTTTCATTGTGGCTTCTATACTTTGGGAGTATAATTCCATAATTTATGTCAAAAGGGTATGACATCTAGTGTCAGGGGAATATGATGTCTAAAACATCCATCTCTGAAGTTATTGATATCTTCATACCCCCAGGAAAATACATCTCAATAATTAAGTAGCAGATCTCTTAACTTGATCCTCTCAAAGGCTGAACATTATTTACCTACTGACATTTTGGCTCAAGATCAGTACCAACATTAACTTCGTCGTATTCTTTAGTTGTTTCATAATTTACTAGTATTTTATTTTTCAAACTATCATACCTATTAGAAAAAAAATATTCTAAAGAAACCACACCCCTTGGAATTGTATTTCCCTTTAATTAAACTACCTCATCTTCAATATTCAAATCATTCATTGATTCCTTGCAACAATTATTGGAACCTTCAAATTACAAATCATAGAAACACTCACCATAGGTTAGAAACTCTTCAATTCAATCATCAGTATTGAAAACCTGTCAACGATTATCTAGAATTCTTGGTTGATGTATAATTTTGATTCTATAGGCATTTGATTTGAAATTAGGATGGGATAAAAGAAGTGATGTTGAAACAACCAGAGAATTAGTATGAGTAATAGTACTTTTGGGAACAACATTAATTGAAAACACCTCAAAAAATTATAACTCATCCCACACCTAATTAATGTAATGCTTTAACTTCACATTCTTTACTACATAAAAGTTCCTAACTTGATTCACTATGAGCTCAACATCTCCTCTTGCTACCAAACACTTGATTCCTTTGGGTTTTTCTTTTTGTAGACCAAGCAATAAGGCTTCATACTCTGAAGTGTTATTCATATTTTTGAAATCAAGCTTAAAAGAGAAATGGAAGAACTTACCCAATGGAGATATTAAAACTACACAGGCATCTGACCCAATACAAGAAGAACTCCCATTGAATTCTATTGTCCATAATTATGTAATCTTTGTCTTTGGGATTGTTAAGGGTTCAACCTCTTCTCCTAGAAAAATTACATATTTTCCAAACTAAAATTCACAATACAAAATTTGAGCTTTAGGATCTTCAAAAAGGATGACAATATATTTTTTCTTAGGTTTAGGTTGTAGCTTTATCTTATTTTTTCAAATAGGTATAACAACCTCTGAGCAATTCATTTTTATTTCACCCCTCATATCTTTATAAAAGGTTCTACTAAGCAACATGTTGTAGCTATCTAGAATATCAACAACCAAAATAGTTAGCTTCAACCTCTTATCTAGGCAAGTAGCCATAACCGCTTGTGCATCTTTCACCTAGCCCATTGAAGATACTTGTTTAACATCCATTAAATAACACCTACCAAAAGTCTTTGCAAGTGTAAGACCTAAAGCTTTTGCAGCTGGTGATGACATGATATTATGAAAGGCCCTAGAATCTATAATGAAATTACTCATTTTTCTACCATTAAGAAAAATGGATATATAAAAGGAATTTGGCTTACTACCCCCCATGTCAACCTCTAGAACTTGTGATGTTTCAAGAATTTTAGATGACTCAAGAGGTTCTTCAAACATAAAAATGGGAGTTTAAATAGGGGATGAAGTTTCTTCAAAATGGTTGGTCTAGGATGTTGAACTACTTTCCCATTTTACATATTTGACCAATTTGTCCAATTCTCCCAGGTTTGACTTTAGGTATTCAATGGTAGAAATGGTTACTGTAGAGGTCTTGCAGAATTCAATAATGTCACAAGAGGAAGAATGAGTAGGACATACTAGATAGTTTTGTTGATTCTTAATGTTGGTACCCAATTTTATGTTAAGGGATGAGGTGTTCTTAGTCTTTTCTTTGCCTTTAAATGTTGCATTTGATGAAGTACTCCATGGTGGAAATTTAGGATTTCTTTGGTTCCTATTCAACACCATGCAAGTAGGATCATTGAAACTTCCTAAGATATCTCTTCTTTCATCACTATCAAACATATTCAAAATAAGAATCACCATGACTTCCTGACCCTTCTAGATTCACCTCTTCTAGATGTGCTTCCCCAAGTTCATCTTTTGTAGTGTTTATTTGCAAGCAGTGTAGCCAATTTGGATAAGTAGCTCCATCATGATGAAGCTTCAATTTTGGGGGTGGGGTTGTTGATATGATATATTTTTCCCTTGAGGTGGATTTTATTGCTTTCACCCTGCATCTTGGTATGGATTCTGGAATGGGGGATTAGTTTGCCTTTGCTGTCATGTACCCATTTAAGATACAATTTTAATAATAATTAAATAAATAATGATAATAAAATCATATTCAAGTATAGAAATAAGAAATAAAAATTACATATATAATATGCTATCAATAAAATAATATTTAGTATAACATTTAAAACAATTAAATAATAATAAGTTTACAATGAATAAAAAACTAAATTTAATTTAATACAAGAGAATATTGTAGAAAGTATGTTATCTTTCCTAATAAGATTTAATAATAAATGATAAAAAATATAAAATAGATAAGTAAATAAATAATATAATATAAATTAACAAAATCTAATAAAACATCAAGAGATGTAATAAAAAGACGTGACTCTTTAAAATTAAGGTATAAAAGGGAGGAGAGTTCATTTTAAAGAGGAAGGAAGAGGAGAAGAAGAGAAAGAGTTAAAGAAGAATTGTTAGAAGAGAAATGAGAAGTAAACAAGTGATTGTTTTTCAAATATTTTCAATGATAAAAGGATGTGACTCTTTGAAAGGGTTGTAATTATGAATGGTTGTGACTCTTAAAAAATATTTTAACTATGAAGAGTTGTGACTTTTCAAAAGGATTCTGATTATGAAAGGTTGTGACTTTTTGATATTATAGTGATTATGAAGTATTGTGACTTTTCAAAGAAGCTTGATTATGAAGTGTTATGAGTTTTCCAAAGGATTGTAATTATGAAGGGTTGTGACTTTTCAAAAATATTGTGATTATGAAGGTTTGCAACTCTTTGAAAAGGACATAGATGATACATAAAATATGGGAGGATTGAAAAAAAATTATGCCTAAGAAGGTTGAACTACATCTGAGTAGAGAAAGTAAAGAAACTAAACTAATATATAGTGAATGTTGGGAATTGAAGTAATATATATTCTATGAAGGATTAGAAAATGCAAAACTAAAAGGAAGTAGAGGCATTTTCATTTAATATGTTTACTTCATAAATAAATATGAATCATTTGGTAGATAAAATTAACAAGATCAAGGATTGAGATGAGAAATTTATAGTTCACATAGAGATCATAAAAAAACTTGGTAGAGGGAATTCATTAGAATGTCAAGTTTCTTTACAAAGAAATCAAAGATTAGAGGACATTCTTGATTGAATTTCATGATTTCAAATTGGAACCTAGAGAATCTCTTAGATGCAATATATGTTGTAGTTGTCAAACATATGCATATGTTAGAGATAAGACACTTGGTTAGTGGTGGGATCTCTATTAAGTCGTGTTACTGGAGATCTTAAAGAGGCTTAAGAAAGACATTTCCTATATGATAATTACCCAATCGAGATACAATTCTCATTATAGGGTTAGGTGGTTTGAGAAGGATCTCTTTTGAAGGATTAGGAAGGGTAGACTGGGTAGTATTTAGATTAATATTTACTTAATCCAATATTTTTAATGTGTTTCACATATAATTTCTATATATTATACTGAAAAATGCTTGTTGGTTACAACATTGAAATTTAATCTAAAAGAGGAGACATTTTAGTGGTATCAGAGCATGATCTTGTCATCCTATAAGGTAATCAGTTTTAGGGTGTTCAACTTATTTGCCAATTAGTAATAATATAGTTACGAACCACTTTCCTAGAAGGCATGTTTCCTATTCGCAATATGGTATTATGATAACTGACAATGGTTCATTCATTTGTGGACTTATCAATGTCCAGTGTTGTATAACTCTACTTTGATACTAGAATGTCATGCCACATTTCTATGAGATAAAACACAACATGTCATGTCACATTTCTACGAGACAAACAGAACTAAATTTTTTTTTTGAAGTTGTTATATCGTTAAAACATCACTTCCATAATGTTAGGTAGATCCTTAGATTGATATTACTATTAATAATTTCCACCATATTCTAAAAGTGAATATTCATTTAAACCTATATGCTTACCCCATATCTACAACCTACAAGTGACTAAATCAAATGGTCCAAGCTAAAGTATAAGTATCCCCTTAGTCACCTTATTCAAGATACCCATGTAAGACCAAAACCTTAATTTCAATTGCCACATTAAATTAATTAATTTAGGGTTTATCCCTTACTATATCCTATTTCCATATAACAATTAAATCAATCTTAATCTAAGCCTTCTATCCCTCAAATCATAGGAAATTGCATTTATCAAAGATACCATTAATTCTTACCCTCTACACATGTCAACAACCAAATTTGCTTTTACTTTTTGGAAAGAAATAAATTCTAATAGTCAAATTTCCTAGACCCACGTGCTCAAAAATGAAGTATATTTTCTTCCATCAAATATCTACATGCATCAAAAAACACAAAAAGGTCTATTCAATACTTGAACTGACTTGGTCTGACAAGTCATACCTTGCACTTAATGTTTTCCCCTCCTTTTCCAATACCAACTTCTCCCTCTTTTCTAGGTGTGGAAAGTGGGGAATTAGATTTGGATGGGTCTACAATGATTTGACTAAAGTTGGTGCCTAGGAGATAATGCAAGTTTTGTATTTTTCTTTGTTACAACATGCAAATTGCTACCCCTTCTTCAACATAGTCACCTTATGGGGTCCTCCATCCCCTTTTCTTCCTCTTTGCATGATAAAATTTTGTGCTGATTCATAATGGGTGGTCACCTAGTGAGATTAGGTAATAAATAGTTTTGTCATGCTAACTCTTTATTTATTACTTGATGCTAGTTGTAGGATTATATAGCTTGGACATTGTGTATCTATATATGTTTTTTAAAAAGTTTCTTTGATTTGATGAGAGATTGACTTGGGTTATGTGTTCCATATGAGGCTCCCTCTAAGGCTTTAAATATGATAATGAATTTATTATGTTAAAATAAGTCTCATAGGTTATAGGGTTCTAGGATCCTAAGGAATACTTTTGATTATTTTAATGTTTGTATTAAGGAAAGAGATTTATTTTACTTTCTCATACATTTTCTAGAGGATAGAATGTGCACCTACAGCAAGCTTATGTCTTAAGCCTTGTATATTTTACATCATCTAGTGTTATTTCTATTCCCACAATCCAAGGTATTTAAGGTAAGTTATTGCAAGGCTAATTAAGAGATAATTAGACACTAAGTATAGTTTAAAAATTGTGATTCATTTAGCATTCAAACATTAAACTTAATCCAATAACTAAACATTTCAAGAAAAGACTTTATATGAAATTATCTGGATTATCCCTATCTATGAATTATGAAATTTAGAAACCATTTTCCCAAGGATCAACATGATCTTCTCCTGTAGATCTAAATTTGAATGTCTATTCACAATTGGTTCACAATGGATCTAAAATGATAATATCAATCAACCAAGATAATCCTTCCTATGAATATATTTTCTATGATATAAATTTGGTTTGGAAAATCCTTCTATATACCACTCCAAACATCAAGTATTCTAAACTCTAGTGAGATGCTCCTATCCCTAGCAATAAGAAAACTAAATTATCACATTAGATTTCTCTTCCATGATATTCCCATAATACATAAAGGTGATGAAATCAACGTATCAAAATATACACAATGGATATGCTTCTTACTACACATGGACACTCACAACCTTTCCAATTGATGGTTACTTGAGGAAATAACATCTATTTTTAACTAATAATTTAACATGAACATCTAATACACTGTTATCAAAAGAACCATAAAGAAACCAAAACATCTTAAACTGGTTTTCAAAATATCAAGTATACATCAAGGAAACCTCTTTCCCATCTAGTCTCCACAAATATACTATCCAAAGCATGTCTCACAATAAATCTTAATTCCAAGATAAAACATCTATAACTAATCTCATTCTCATGCAATTCTAAGAAGATTAAGGTAGCAGGATGAATTCTTAATCCATTCTCCATGATACACACGCTGCAAATACTTTCCTCCTACACATTCTAATGTTTTTCATATAACTAAGACAACATCAATATAACAAAACCTCTCTTACATAATCCTTTCTAATTACTTTCAACACAATATCAAGCATGCACTATATCAATAAGGAAAAGTCCATGCACTATTTAAATGTAGCAACTTCATGTTCAATGAACATCTGAAATGGGAGCAACATTACACTTTGCAATATAAATTTCTTTTCATCACTAATGGGGTTTAGCTCTCTATATCAATATAATAATGGTGAATCTCCTTCTGTGCAAGAAAGAACTTCATGACATCCATCTTTCAATACTCTCTAACTGAATACCTGCATAAAGAAACAAATAGGGAACCATGGAGGCTCACCTCCCAACCTAGGCCTCAAGGAAGCCATCCACCGTGTTCGGGGAAACAAGATATAAATAGTTTCATGCTTCACATTCACATGCCATGCATATGCACAATAAAATTGACAAGATTACACAATATACTCTTAACGCACCCCATCCCAAGACTTTTCACAAAGATTCAACAAATGAATCAAGAGACGGGTGAAGGTGGGCTCTCATCATGAGGAGGATTGCATAGCCTTCAAAATTCACATCTTTTCAATATCAAAATGCCCTTTCGAGGCAATCAACATGCTCATAATGCCCTTTTGGGGAAATCAACACCTCACAATGCCCTTTCAGGGCAAATCAACATCTTCCCTCCCTCATACCACCTTATACCTCCCAAGATGCTAGTGAGCTAGATAATTTGCATGCCATAAACATATACAACCATCTCCACACAAGGGAGAACTCCTCAACTCCATGTGTGAGCCCAACTAACGCCTTCACCCCAGGCATCTCTTCCCTCCCAAGGGTGAGTGATGCCTCACACCCAAATCACAAGACATATAACATGAACAAAAAATTCAAGAGAGACTCACACAACACTACCCACATGCAACATACAACAAGATCCATTCACAAATACACCACAAGACACCACAATCCCATCATGAAATGAAAACACCATTTCTAACCTACATGCAAAAATGAAGAGACTTCATGGATCATGTTACCAACCTTCCTCCAAGAAAGGCAATGAATACTTGCAGTAGAGCTCCCTTCTCTTTCTTCAACCTTATCAGTCTCTAAAAGTAGAGAGTTTCCAAGTGAGGTTCACTTTAGACATGCCTCTATTTATAACCCTCTTATTTTCGGATTCAATGAAGAATGTCATTCTCATGGGGTCTCCTAGGTCCACTAGACACCATAGAGGTCATTAATAACCCCCTAACCTATAGTACTAACATGGGTAAGGTTAGTTTTAATCACAATTGGCCTTAGAGTTACTTTATGGCCTTCATAAAACTAGGCAATTCAAATTTCAAATTTCTTTTCCTAAGGTAATAATCTTGTCCTTTTCTAACTAAGGCAATAAACAAATTTCTCAATCAAAGCATATAACACGGAGCAAGGTGGCCACATGATCCATTGATGAATAACATGTCATTTCATGTAACAAGCACAAGTGTCAAGTGACACACACACACATCACACGTTCACAAAATAAGCACATCACAACAAGGTTTACGAATCTTACAAAGATTCACCTTGGTAGAGTCATTAAACATGTGTCTATACCTTGTTTCCCCATAAAGTTTCCATGGTTCCACTTCCCTACACACTCAATTTAAACATTAGTAACCCAATATAATAATATAAGATACCTATAAACATGTACGACATAGATCCAATATCTCATACATCTCATATACAATTAATTGTCATCTAATCATTTCTGTTCTAAGCACTATCCTTAAACATTGCAATATCATATTCCATTTAACTTTCATCTAATTGCATATTTTCAAAACATTGCATTATCATTCTCATCAAATATTTAAAACATTAAATTATCAAATATGTGTATCAATAGTAATCTTTCTTCATATAAGTCATTTAAAATTCAAGTATCATCACAACTCTTTCTCACATAGCAATGAAACTCTAAGTCATCTTTAGTAAATCGTAAAACCAATATAAAATGGTTCTTAACATATAGGTCCTAGGTGAAAATCACTGATGTACAGACCGGTTAACTAGTAACTTTAGATCAAGTTAATCATAGTGATGTTCCAAGCAATATCCCTTTCTATCATTATGAGAGGTTTATGTGATTTTGTAGGTTTAACTCTACAGACTGTCATAATGTATCAATCATTATGTCGTAATAATTTAGAACCAATTACAAACATATCCATATGCCTGATTATCATCATAACCTATGCTCATAGTTTTTCTAAGTAGGATGAATGTTATTTTATCCTTCCTAATTGCCTAGTAGATCATCCATAGAGTCTTATGGTTAGGTTCTTGTCTTGAACATTTTAAATCTCATTTTCATGCGATCTTATCTTATCGACCTAATGTTACGGGATACAGTATCAAAATCTTCATTAGTATCCTATAGGATCCCTTAAATCATTATTAGTAAGAAACAAAATATAAATCATAACTCAATTAACTCCTAACCATATTTATTTCACCAGGATCTAGAATAGGATACTAGTGTGGGCCTTACATCCTCCCCCCTAGCTCTCGACTTCCTCCTGGAAGTCTTCTGCAACTAGAGACATAACTCTCATATGAAGGTTTACCTTGATTTGATATGATTGTTCCACTAGGTCTTTGCCTTAAAATCAATTCTTATTCCTAACCAATTCATAGACAATCAAAATATAGAATTATGAACTTTTGTTCCATAGCTTATAGAGGAATAATTAATTAACTCACCATTGATTGGTTCGAGTTTCTTTCAAGTTAGGTTCCTACCAATACCTAATATAAATATACTTGTGAAGTAGGTAGGGCATTTGTTGTTATACTTAGAATATACAGACCCATTGCAATGTTCCCAGCCTCTTGGCAATTATGAATGGTTCATCACTATAATATATTCACTAGCTAATTTTGTACTTACACCCCTTTGGTTATTAGTTTAGTCATTTTAGGGTGTAATCTTATTACCTTTTTCAATGTTTTTATTCAATTTCATCACCATTTATAGGTCGGAGTTACTTATCCTCCTATGTCGTACCTTAGTCATCATACTTACTTACTCTTCTCTCTTTCACTTTATTATTCTTCCCTTCGGATTTGCTTACTATTTTTTTTTTTGACAACTTGTGATCTTTTATACTATGCCTTGTCTGGGTGACCGTCCATTTACCATTGTCATCATAGTTTTTCATTAGTTCTTACTAACTAATCTTACTCTCTATTTGTTTCGAAACATTCTTTCATCATAGCATTAATTAACCTATAATATTCATCTGAGATTTACTTATCGATAGAAGATTGATATCCTTTGTTAACTCCAAGAATTCCATAGACGTTAGTTTACTACCCAGGTCTACTTATAAGCTTTCACTTGTAGATACTCAATGGTTTTTGTACTCCCTTTTAGTTGCATTAATTTCACAACTTGGTGATATAATTATTAAAGATTAGGTCAGAATAGCAGTGTATTCCTCTTCACTTCTAGTCCTTATAGGCTTAACACATTCTATACCTTTATGTAGAGTCCTAGGCATAGTGTGAAATTGAAGTATATTTGTTCACGAGTCAAGGTATTTTCAAGTTTATAGGATTAAATGAAATCATATCTCATGTTGGATGGAAGGGTGATATTCTACTTTTCCCTTGATGTTCATCCAGGATATTCCCTGATATGACCAACTTAAAGGTATCATACAACACTCTCACAGAAAAATGCCTCAAAATAAATTAAATTAAGATAAAGTCACCAATTAACTATAAATGTGGCCACAATGCTAAAACAAAAATGTGCTAAAACAAAGCACGCCCCAAGGCAAAGGGGACCATACCAAGAATTCATCATAAATAAATGTTCCAAAATTGCAAAATCAAGAACAACATCAACGATGCATAACAATTCAAATTCTCAAAAGCAATGCGGTCATACCTGAGTCTTTCAAAGGGAAAAGAAGAGTAAGGGTTGTCCTAAGCTTACGTGGTAACTCAAAAGTATGCAAAATGATTCCCTTGTATTTCTGGTCTTTCTAAGCATAGGTCAAGAAAGTGATCCATATCTTTGGTACTCAAAGGATTATCGAGCCTTAGAAAGTTAGTTCCTTAATTCCTTATGTTTCCTTACCTACCTACTCATTACTGTCAAGAATCATCAGATGTAGTCCAGGGCCCAGGGTTTTTACCCAAATCATACTAGTGATCCTTGAGATAAGTATGGAATGATGATTTTAGTCACTTACCTTACATATAATAAACCACTATTCGAAGGATCACTGGGGTATGTTTTACCCTTTTCAATCTTCCTTCAAGCATCATTCAGGTGTATCCATCACTTTTAAGAAGAATTCTACCTTCTGATCTCATACTAGGCTAGACTCCCTTAAGGTAGTTGTTGATATAGTAAGATTTATTCAGTCTTTGTTGACCTTCCATTACTTCAAGCTATAGTGCAAAATGAGCATGAAATTGATGCCCTCACATCCGTTCATCACTGTGTTGCAAGGCATTGTTGTGTAACAACAAAATGGTTGAGCAAAATTTGGCTTACAAAGTCTATTGAATGACATTGAAAATCCCTTAATGTGTTCCATGGATTACCCTAGCTAGTATGTATGTATGGTCATGTTGCCCATTTAATATGATGGTGAAGGTGGTGAGGAATTCTCTTTTGTTGTGGAGGTATCCACTATACTAAAATCATTGTACCATGTTATGTCTATCGTTATATGTCTCAATGTGTGTTTTCCTTTTGTTTCTCCATGGGTACAAAAGTGAACTTATCTTTATCAGACATCACTTCTCATGAGTTCCTTCATGTGTGGTTGTTGTTGCTTAAACTATGGGGTTTTTAGCAAGATAGTCAAGAAAAAAAAATTTGGCCTTATTATAATCATATTAATTCTTAATCCATTATACCTCATTGCAAAGGTTCCTTGTCACTATTCTATAAATTACCATTCCTTATTGTTCTCATTGCCCTCATGAATAACTCCTCATTTTATAAGGGTTTTCAAAGTCTTACCAATACCTATACATCATCGAGATGAGTTACCATCGATCCAATCCTAAATGTTGATATGAGTAAAGAAGAAATATTTCCACGTGTGCCAAGCTCTCAAATTTCTAAGTATCTCTAAGTGTCATAACCATCGGGGGGGTACATAGATTTCAATCAACTTAAGACTTGCACAAGGTTAAGGTGATATCCTATCATATCTTAATCCTTATTAGTTCTTAATTATTACCATGATCAATTACTATTATTAGTTTTAGGGTGTTCAACTTATTTTCCAATTAGTAATAATATAGTTACGAACCACTTTCCTAGAAGGCATGTTTCCTATTCACAATATGGTATTATGATAACTGACAATGGTTCATTCATTTGTGGACTTATTAATGCCTAGTGTTTTATAACTCTTCTCTGATACCAGAATGTCATGCCACATTTCTATGAGACAAAACACAACATGTCATGTCACATTTCTCATTATTACTCTCTAACCATTGCAGGAGTGATCTAAATCTCTTAACAAAGTTGGCTTAATAGTTGTTTGTAAATCCTCTAACAAGGTGATAGTTCTTTTGAATTGTTTAAAAAAATCTAACAAGGCCACTCCTAATAGGGTGATTAAATCTTCTAACAAGGTCACATGTAATAGTGTGTTTTGTAACCTTTAACAAGGTTGGCTCCTAATAGGGCTCACTTTAGAAGAGCGAAAACAGTAACTAGTTGCAATTGGTGGTTTTCCCAAATTGGGTTTCCACATTAAATATTGGTGTCAAATGCATTCAAGGTATTTCTATTCTGTACTTACAACTAAGTTAAAGTAATGATAATCATGCATAAAATCCTAATATTTTTATGTTAAATAGTTATCGAGCATTCTCAGTATTTCTCAAGTTACAACAGTTATGTGTGTTTGCTAAACATCAGCAATTTTTAGTTTTTAGAGTTTATTTTGTACTAACATCTAAGGGATATGGGATTTATTTTTTTAGTAACTAATTCACCCCTCCCCTCTCAGTTACTCCTCTTATATTTCCAAAAATTGGTATCAAAAGTTTTGGTGTTTGCAGAGAAGGTTTCAAGGACCTAAGCTAAAGATTAGGATGTCTTACAGAAGAGAGATTCCCAAGCTAAATAGAGACAATTTTGCAGCATGGAAAGGACTTATGAGGTTACATTTGGATACCATAAGTGATTCAGGTTGCAAATATCTTGATGTTGAATAAAAGACCCCCATTGGAACATTATCAGTTGAAGATATTGCTGAAAAGAAGAATCATAACATCATGATGACTGATATTGCATCTGCTCTTAGTTATGCTAAATTTGGTGAAGTAAAAGATTGCAAAATAGTGGATGAAATTTGGACCAAACTAAAAGACATTTATGGAGGATATGAAAATGTAAGAAGAGCTAAAGTTGAAAGTCTTAGAGGTCATTTTGATGAGATGAAAATGAGAAAAGATGAAAACATTACAAAATATGTGGAAAGAATCAAAGCAAGTGTGAGTGCAATCAAAGCATTTGGATGAGACATTGATGATAAAATAGTTGTAAGCAAGGTACTCAGAACCCTTATTCCTATTTATGCAATTAGAGTTTCCAATATTCAAGAGATGAGACATGATCCAAATAATAAAATAACATTGGATGCTCTAGTTGGAAGATTGATAGCTTTTGAGCTGGATAACTATGATAACTATGTTCCTAGTTCCAAAGGTATTGAGTCTACATTTGAAGCTAAACTCTCACTCAAGAAAAAGAGTAAGAAATCAAATGCTAGCCAATTAGGAAGTCAAGTAGGAGAAATAGAATAAATTTTAGACAGTGACCTTGAAGTTGTTGAAGCCCTACTTGCAAGAAAGTATTCAAAAGGTAGAGGAAAGTACAAAAGAAAGGTTCCTCTAATCTAATTTTCTTGTGAAGAAGTTGGTCACATCACTGCAAGGTGCCCAAATAGAGAAAATAAAGATGAAAACAAAAGCAATAAGCACAAAGGCAAGAAACATTTCAAGAACTACAAGAACTACAAGGACAAAGGTTAGAAATCTCATTTTATGGCTAAAGATTCTGATAATAGTGAAGATGAAATGGTATATATTGTTGTAAAAGATGAATCTAATGATAAAGGAGATAAAATGGCACTTATCTCACATGTTAGAAAAAATGATACATGGATTATTGACAGTGGTTGTTCACATCATATGACTAGAGATAAAACAAAATTTAGACACATGGAACATTATGATGGGGGTAGTGTAAGATTTCGAAACAATGAACCTTGTTGCATAAAAGGAAAAGTTTGTATCTCTTTGACCAATGAACTTGTATGTAATAATGCTTATTGGGTTGAACTACTAAAGCATAATCTACTAAGTGTGGCATAGTTGAATAACATTGGATTCAAGGTAGAATTCATGGATGGAAAGGCCAAACTACTAGATGGAAAAGGAAATCTGGTTGGATCTGGTAAGCAAACAAAAGGTAATCTATTTTATCTTGATCTTAGTGAAAGTTCATGTTTTATTACTTAGGTAGAAGGAAGTTGGTTATGGCACAAAAGATGGTGTCATGTAAACTTTGATAATCTGGTTAAGATAAAAAAACATAGAAGAGTAAGAGGTATTCCTAGTTTGAAGAAACCTGATATGGGTCTATGCAAAAATTTCCAAATTGGTAAGATGGGAAAGACTAGTTTCAAAAGCAAGAACTATCATTCATAAGAAGTCTTAGAAATTATGCATACAGACTTATGTGGACTTATTGGAATAGAGAGCTACAGTGGAGAAAAGTTTTTCATTCTTTTTGTTGATGACTATTCTAGAATGATGATTGTAATGTATCTAAAAGAAAAACCAGAAGCTTTTCAAAAGTTCAAGTGGTATCTAGCAAGAGTAGAATAAGAAACTAGAAAGAGATTGAAATGTTTAAGATCAGATAAAGGAGGTGAATTCATCTCCAATGAATTCAATGATTTCTACATTGAAAAAAGAATTAAAAGACAAGTATCAGCCCCCGGTAGACTCAACAGAATGGTATAGTTGAAAGAAGGAACAGATCCATCATGGATTGTGCAAGAACATTGATGATAGAAAAGAATGTTACAATCAAATACTAGAAGGAAGTAATCAACAATGCAGTTCATACCTTGAATAGAGTACAACTAAAGAAAGATTCAAATCAAACTCCTTATCAACTATGGTATGGATACAAACCAAATGTAAGTTACTTGAAAGTATTTGGTAGTAAATGTTATATCTCGAAAAAATCTAGACAAGGAAAATTTGATGTCAAAGGTGATGAAGGCATATTTCTAAGATACTCTTATAGAAGTAAAGAATACAAATGTTTGAATTTGTTTACTCATAAAATTGTAGAAAGTGCACATGTGAGAATTGATGAATTTGTAGAAAAGAGTGAAGAAGAAAGTAGCAAGGAGCCTGAGGATTATAGAAAATTTGTTTACTATGAACCTGATACCCTGCCAAATCTATCTAGAAGAAGGGAGGCTTCACCCCTCGAGTCTCCAAAATCTCCAATAGTTACCGTGTTTTAGATAGTGCAACTTGAGTCACACTCTGAAGGACCTGAGTTGCAGTTAGAGGCTATCAAGCTAATTCAAGAGCAAACAAAGTCTGATGGACCCGAGTCATAGATAGTGGGACCCAAGCTTAATACTAAAGTTCATGATGAAATTAGTGAAACTCATTTTAAATCCAAAGAACCTATGTTAGCAAGATATGTCAAAAGGTATCATGCACCTAATTAGATCATTGAAGACAAATCAGATGGAACAATGACAAGAAGCAAATTAAAAGGTACATGTTTACTTGCTGAATTTGAACCTAGAAATATTAAAGATGCATTGGATAATGAAAGTTGAGTTGAAGCAATGAATGAAGAAATAGAAAAAATAGAGAAGAACAAAACTTGGACTCTTGTTCCTAGATTCAAGGAGAAAAATGTAATTGGCACAAAGTGGGTGTTTAGAAACAAGCTAAATGAAGATGGAAAAGTATCTAAAAACAAAGAAAGGTTGGCATGTAAAGGTTATTCTCAAGAAGAAGGTATTTGTTATGGTGAAACTTTTTCTCTTGTTGCAAGATTAGGTGTTAGAACTCTACTAGTATATGCAACACACAAAAGATTTAAGGAGTATCAAATGGATGTTAAATCTACATTCTTGAATAGAATTCTGGATGAGGAAGTCTACATTGAACAACTAGAAGGTTTTGTAGATCCTAGAAAAAGGGACATGGTCTGTAAATTACACAAGGCAATATGTATTAGAGTATTTTTTAATTTATACTTATTAATTAAATCATATTGATTTAATTATATAAGTTTCTATTACTCTAGTTACTTAAGCTTCATTTTAGGTGCATTATTAATTAATTATTAATTATTAATGTGCAACCTAGTTTTTTAGTTTAGGGTTTCTATCTCACCTTTATAAGGTTGAGCATTGTACTTTTTTCATCATCTCTTATGCATTTTTCATTTGAGAGCAACTTTTCTTCTATCTCCATTTTTTAGCAAACCCTTGCCTCTTCTCGTCTTTTTCTTCTGTGACAGGTTTTTGCATGCAGGGATTCGAAGGCTTTGTGGATTTGATTGGCTTATTTTCTCAAATCCTACATGGTATCAGAGCCAGATCTGTTGTAGCTTGTTCATGATTTGGAGAAAAAGGAGAACGAGGGTTTGGCAGAACAGATCTGGAATTTTTCAGGCATTTTTTGAGAAAATAGGGGGGTCACTATTTTTTGGAGGAAGTTGAGGCCAAACGGACATCAAGGATGGATTCAGAAGGCGTCAAAACCCCTATTTCCATATAAAATTTGTCCAATTTGGACAACGTTGCTCCGGGAGGCAAAATTTTTTAGCCCAGCAGGGCCATACGGCCTCCTTCATGCAGATCGAGGCATTTTTTTTAAAAAAAAAAAATTTAAAATTTTTTTGTTTCGGGCCGCTCTGCCTAGCGCCACCCTGCAGCCACCGGAGTGCCGCTCGCGCCCAGCCAGAGCTCAGCCGCAGCCGATGGACCACCCGCGGCGCAGCCTCCGCCCCACCACCACCACTGCAAGCAGCACCACCGGCGTTTACCACCTGGGCACCACCTCCTCCAGCGGCACTGCCACTTGCAGCAGTCTTGGCGTGACATCATCTAACCAGCCGATGATTTCATCAATTCGGCAGCTGGATTTTTTCTTGGTGACTGGCTGTTGACGGCCATACGGCCGTCAAGTTTTTTTGCATGCCTGTATTTTTCCAGAGAGCTCCCTTCTTGGACCTACAGTTGGTTTTTTGGCCTTAACTTGGGCATACGGAGGTCTTTTTCCGATCCGAAAGAAGCACCAAAAAGCTGGTTTAGAGACGGAGAAAATGGTACTAGTTTCATTTCATTTTGAGTTCATTTGTGCTTCCAATTTTAGCATTTAAGTAGAGACTTCTATTTCCCTCTTCTCTTCATCCGAAATCCAGGTTCTTTTCTCAATTTTTATACTTTCTATAGTTGTTTTCTTTGGTATTTGAGGGATATCATTATATACTATGGGGGGGGGCACTTTCTTTTCTTTACTTTAATTCAGAATAAGACCCTTCTACTTCCGTCTTCTTCTCTCAATGGCGGACTCCTATGTCGCCTGCCTTACACCACACAACTACCATACTTGGAAAGGACAGATGACTAGATTTCTTATGGAAAAGGGGTTATGGTCATGTCTCGATGTAGCTAAGCTAGTTCTGCAGAGGCCTTATGAGCTTCTTATGCAGCGCAATAAAATGGATGAGGCAATGGGCCTCATTGCAATGAATATTTCAGAGGGGTTACTGTTTCACCTGAATGGTTTGAATACACCCAGGGCTATGTGGGACAAGTTTTCAACCTTATTTGGCACAATGAATCAATTCAGGATTCTATAGATAGATGCGGAGTTTACCTCCTTGATTCCTGAATCATTCACCAGCATTGAGGATTTCTTGATGAAATTCAAGTCTCTTCGATCTATGTTACAAGTTGCAGGAAAGACAAAATCTGATAATGAGTGTATCTTTCTGATACTGTCCAAGCTTTGAGGACCTTATCAGATTTTCACTTCTACCTTCTACTCCACTATGGATGCTCTAGGTGCATGACATGTTATGCCCTCTTTTGAGATTTTTTGTGATCGGTTGACTCATGAGCAATCAAAGCTCACTAGTATGGATTCTCTTACAAGTTCACAGTCACAGGCATTGATTGCCAAGCCACCTCAGAGCACACAGAAGCTGAAGCAGTTATCAGATTCCTCTTCTCAGCACTCTACTGGCCCACCATCTTCTTCTAAGAAGGAGAAACAGAAGACTGAGAGACCTATATGTTCCTATTGTCAAAAGGGAACACATGATGAGTCACTTTGTTATCAAAAGAAGTTTGATGGTTATGAGAAACAGATAGCGGATTTGCAAGCTCTTCTTCAGAAGAGCAATCTTTCCTCTCCATCCTCTTCTGGCTCATAGGGGTCTGCTTATCAGTCTTCTTCTATCAATCCTACAGCTGAACAGGATCTTGGAAAGGGTCATGCATTGCGGGCTTCTTTCACATTCCCTTCATAGGTTCCTTGGATACTAGATTCAGGTGCTTCTCACCATATGGCATCTTCTCGAGAGATCTTCTCTTCTTTTGAGGCTTCTCCTATTCCCCATATTATCATTGGGAATAACACTATTATGATAGTCTATGGGAAAGGCACTGTATGCATTCAGCATGGCACATTCAATGATATGTTGTATGTTCCATCTCTATCTGCAAACCTTCTCTCGGTTTATCAGATTTCTCACAGTGGGTCCGGGAAGACAGTTGAGTTCACTCCAGATTCAATTTTCATCCAGGATAGTGTGATAGGAGGTATTTTTGCTACAGGGACAGTTGATCTTTCCACCCGTCTCTACTCCTTTTCACACTTTGGCCCACCTTTGCCAGAGCACGACTCTCCTCCTTTGAGAGAGCATCATGTGGTACAGTCAAGTTTCTTGAACCTCTATGTGGTTCCTGAGACTACTGTTGTAACTGCCTTGCCACCTCCTCTTGAGCTCTTTTCTGTTCAGCAGAGTTCTTCTTCAGCACTGCTTGATCCTCCAGCTCCATTCATCAAGCCACCAGGTGCAGTTGTTGAAAATTCTACAGAGGACATTCATCTCCTCTTTGATGACAGTGTCAACACACCTGTCATACCACTTACATTGGGGATTCCCTTTCAGGATCCTCGTGTCTACTCCTTTGAGCATCAGCTCAGCCTTCCAGTGACACCTTATCTTTCGAGGTTCCCTCTACAGTGTCCACTACCTTTCACTCCTCTGCACTAGAGTCACAGTGGTTTGTTCATTCATCCAGGGGTTCTTTCATTCTAGGGGGGCTTTGGAGCCTTGACCCTCTCTCACGGGGGGGTTAAAGTCACGCATTGTACTTATTGTTGGGTGATGCGACGCACTCCCCTGCCCACAGGTGGTTAATTATGTGGTGTTCCATGTTCACTAACAGTCATGGCTTTTGGTGCAACGGCAAATGGGCCCTTTCAATTGGTATCAGAGCCTGGTTTTGGCTTGGTCATGGGTTCAAATCTCCCCGGTGCCTTCCCGACCCACGTAAGCACCTAGTATGCGCATCGAGGGGGAGATTGTTGGGTGATGCGACACGCTCCCCTACCCACAGGTGGTTAATTATGTGGTGTTCCATGTTCACTAACAGTCATGGCTTTTGGTGCAACGGCAAATGGGCCCTTTCACTTATGGCTTTGAGAGAGTCTCTTGAAGTCATTATATCTCTTTTTGGAGAGGGGTTTTTCCCACTGGGTTTTCTCCTTTACTCCAGCTTATAGAGATTTCCTTGTACTGGGTACCTGATTAGGCCTTGTTGCCAGGACCCACTTGTTTTTTTCTTTCATAGCTTTTCTTTGCTAGGTAAGCGTACTCCTTGCTTTCAGCTTAAGGGGGGGTATTAGAGTATTTTTTAATTTATACTTATTAATTAAATCATATTGATTTAATTATATAAGTTTCTATTACTCTAGTTACTTAAGCTTCATTTTAGGTGCATTATTAATTAATTATTAATTAATAATGTGCAACCTAGTTTTTTAGTTTAGGGTTTCTATCTCACCTTTATAAGGTTGAGCATTGTACTTTTTTCATCATCTCTTATGCATTTTTCATTTGAGAGCAACTTTTCTTCTATCTCCATTTTTTAGCAAACCCTTGCCTCTTCTCGTCTTTTTCTTCTGTGACAGGTTTTTGCATGCAGGGATTCGAAGGCTTTGTGGATTTGATTGGCTTATTTGCTCAAATCCTACAATATGTGGTCTCAAGAAAGCTCCCAGAGCTTGGTATAAAAGACTTCATAATTACTTGATACATATTGGCTTTCAAAGAACAAATAATAATAGTAGCCTATATATCAAAGAGGGACCAAACAAGAAGATTGTGTTGGCAAAAATATTTTTTGATGATACCTTATTCACAAGAAATGATGACTTGTACAAAGCATTTTTAGAAGAAATGAGTAAATAATTTGAAATGTCTATGTTTGGAGAGATAAAATTCTTTGTTGGACTGCAAATTTAGCAGAACAAAAATGGTGTATACATTTCTCAATCTAAGTACATCAAAGAAATTTGGAATGGAAGATTCAAGACTAGTTGGAACCCTATGTCTATTGGACATAAGCTTTCCAAAAATGATGACTCCAAAGAGGTAGATCAGACCACATATAGATCAATAATTGAAAAATTGCAGTATGTAGTGCATACAAGGCCTAATATGGCATAAGTAGTTGGTATGGTGGAAATATTCTTAGCAAAACCCAGAGAAAATCACATGATGACAATCAAAAGAATCATGAGATATCTAAAAGGTACTGAAGACTATCGCTTATGGTACAAACTTGGAGGCAATTTGGACTTGAAGGTATTCATTGATGCTAATTGGGCAAGAAGTATTGATGATAGAAAAAACACTATTGGTGGAGCATTCTTTCTTGGTAAAAGGCTACTGTCTTGGACAAGCAAGAAACAAAATTGTATCTCACAGTCCACAATAGAGTTAGAATATGTGGCAATAGCAATCAATTTTTTTGACATTGTTTGGTTCAAACAAATGATGACATGTATGAAGATAGAGATCAAGGATCTAGTAATCATATACTGTGATAACATCAATGCAATCAATATATCAAAGAATCTAGTGATGCATACCAAAACAAAGCATATTGCTATAAAATATCACTTCTTAAGAGAATTGGCGCAAGATAAAGAAGTCAGATTGGAATATGTGAACACAAAAGAAAAAATTGCAGACATATTCACCAAGTCATTACCTAAAGATGCATTTATGTATCTAAGAGGTAAGCTAGGGGTCATTCCCCTATCTAAAGCTCACTAAAAGAAGTTTAGTGATGCATCAACCAAAGCAAGTTGAAGATCAATTAGTTGGTGTAGTATTGACAAGGCCATGTTGCAAATGAATCAGTACTTAAGATACATTGATATTAATAGAGTTATTTTCTTTGGAATGTGTTGTCAAAGAGGGAGAATTTTACCATCATATCTCATAGAGATTTTAATTATAAAGATGGAGAAGTTTGCTGCAAGAGGAAGAAGTTGTTGCAGGTAGAAGTTTTTTGATGGAGGGAGAAACTGGAGGTAGAAAGAGTTCACACTAATAGAGGGAATTTTCATAGATAAGAATCAAAACGAAACTAAGGATATGTTTCTTATTTTATTCTTGCTCCAAAAATTGTATTGTGTTATGACATTTTGTGTTGCCATCAATGCCAAAGAGGAAGATTGTTGGATACAATTGATTAATTGTGTATTGTCTTTGATGTTACACAAATGTCATATCATTTTTAGTTAGTGTATGTCAACCTCACTTAGGCAGTGAAGAGATTTTTCTATGTCTACCAAGCATTCTTGTGTTTGCCTAGTTCAAAAGACAGTATCTACCGAGTTCACTTGGGTATCGAAGGAAAGTCTGTAGAAGATGAGTGTTAACTTAGCACACTCGATTAATGAAGAAAATGTTGGATGTAACCAGTCTTAACTGAGCTCACTTAGTTACCAAAGGAACTTTGTGAGTATGTAGTGTTGATCGAGTTTAGTTGGTTAACACAAGAAAATTGTTTCTAAGTTAGTGTCTACCAAGTAAGATCGGCTAACAAAGTATTTTCTTATTCTGGCATATTGAGTTTAATTGATTTATCTGATGGTTCTAGCTGACTAAGAAGAAGAATATTAATTATTTGAACTTGTATTCTAGCTAACTTGACAATATGAAAGATATAAGTAAAAGGTCAAGTTGAGGATTTGAATGTGTGTAAGAGTGTGAATGCATGAAAGATTTTGAAGATCTAATGATGCATTAAGAAAGTGAATCAAAAGGATAATAAAAATATCCTTATGGAGTTGAAAAGATATATTCAATCAGGAAGGATCAAGTACAAGCTAGAATTGAGATCTGCAATCAGCAATCTAGTTGCATCCTCATTAGGTCATATCATTGTTACTCTCTAACCCTTGTAGCAGTGATCTAAATCTCTTAACAGAGTTGGTTTAACAACTATTTGTAAATCCTCTAACAAGATGACAATTCTTTTGAATTGTTTAAAGACCTCTAACAAGGCCACTCCTAATAGGCTGATTAAATCCTCTAATAGGGTCACACCTAATAGTGTTTTTTGTAACCTTTAACAAGGTTGGCTCCTAACAGGGCTCACTTCAGAAGAGTGAAAATAATAACTAGTTGCAATTGGTGGTTTTTTTTATAAATTGGGTTTCCACGTTAAATCTTGGTGTCAAATGTGTTCATGCTATTTCTTTTCTGTACTTACAACTAAGTTAAAGTAATTATAATCATAGATAACATCCTAAGATTTGCATGTTAAGTAGTTACCAAGAATTCTCAATATTTATCAAGTTACAACATTTTATGTGTGTTTGTCGAGCATCAACAATATTCAATTTTTAGATTTTATTTTGTACTAAAATTTAAGGGATATGGGATTTATTTTTGTAGTAACCGATTCACCCCTCCCCTCCCAGTTACTCCTCTCATATTTCCAATAGATGGTACCTATTTTGGGAGGTATTCTAGAAATTAAGGAGCTACTTGGAGAATGTGTAACAATAGAGCTAGACAAGATTGGGTTTTCATATCATCGCACAATCTCTCAATTGAAGACAGAGGTGGGAAATATAGAGGATGAGTCTTAGAAATCAAGAGGTTGAAAATTGACTCAAAGATTGTTGGAGGACACTGGAAACATGAAGGTACAACCCCAATTGAGATTCGAGAGGGACAATGTCGCTCCTTGGCAACCATGAAGTTACTTATGTGGAATGTTAGGGGTTGTAATGCCCCTGACAAAAGGCACTTGATCAAGAGAGTTCTTGATCAAGAAAAAGAAAAAGTAGTATGTATTCAAGAAACTAAGATGGAAGTAGAGGAAGCAACGAATATTTTAGGAGTTAAAAAGAGGTGGTCAGGTTTCTTTGTGGAGCCTATAGGGACTTCAAGATGATTGGGCATCTTGTGGAACCCAATACTTCTCAAAGGTGAGTCTTTAATCAAGAAGAGGAATTGGCAAGCTCTGTGCTTCTCTTCGTATACTATTAATTTTTAGGGGCTTTTGATTAATGTGTATGGACCCACTAAAACATAAGAGAAAAAAGTAGTTTGGGAGGATATTTCCCTATTTTTAGATACTTTGAGGAATGAATTAATATTGGTAGTAGGAGACTTTAATGCTACTCTTAGTTTGACAAATAAAAGTGGGAGTGATCGCACCATTGTTTAAATATAGGTTGACTTTTAAAACTTTGTACAAAATAATTAGCTCTGAGAAGTTCCTGCCAAGGGGGCCCACTTCATGTGGATAAATAGGAGAGAGGGATTTTCACATATTGCTAAGAAGCTAGATAGGATTTTTTTGGCAAGAGAGTGGCAATCACTATAGATTAATTTTGAAGAAAGAATATTGGGTTTGTTAGGCTCTAACCACTTTCTAATGTCTCTAGTGGTTCAACAAGATGGTATCCCTATCATGTGTCCTAAATTTGAAATGATGTGGTTTAGAGAGGAAGGGTTTCAAGAAAAGGTGGATGATTGGTGGAATTATGTGCCCATTGTGGATAACAATGCAACCTTTCATTTTTTCTCAAAACTAAGACATCTCAAGCAAAAACTTAAGGAGTGGAACAAATTTTATTTTGGGAATGTCTTTAAGGTAAGAGCCACTCTTGAAGAAAATTTGGCTGCATTGAATAACAAGGTGATGGAGCATAGAATGGATGGAGTAGACTTTCAAATAGAACAATACTTGATGGGTACGTACACAAAAATTTTGAAGAGGAAGGAGGTTTTCTTCAAGAAGAAGTCAAGAGAGAACTAGCTGAGGGTTGGGGATAGGAACACAAAAAATTTCCACAACTTGTTCAAAATTAGGTGTAGTGTACACTATATTTTATCTATTGAGGATAAAAATGAGGCACTTGTGGAAGATATGGATAACATCAATAGAAAAGTGGTGGAATTTTTCTAAAATTTATGGAAGGAGGAACAAGTGGATAGGAGAAAGGCTTGGGATAAGGTCTTGGGAGTTACTAATGGAGAGAATCAAGATGAGTGAACTAATGGTAGTTGTGTTTGGATTGGGTGGTGATAAGGCACCAGGGCTGGATAGATTTCTAGCCTTTTCCTATTAGAAATTTTGGGAGCTTCTAAAGGAGGATTTGTTGAAAGTGGTGGAGGAATCGAGGAGGGAGGGATTCATTTTGAAAGACTTTAGAAAACACACTAATAGCGCTCATCCCCAAGAAAGGACATTTGTCATGGTATGATGATTTTAGACCTATTTCTCTTTGTAACACAGTGTATAAAATCATTACAAAGATAGTTGCAAATAGATTGAAAGTACTACTAGCATTCATTATTTCCCTAGATCAAATGACTTCATGCCCAACCAAATCATAGTGGATGGTATCATTGTGGCTCATGAGGTAATACATTCAGCTAGTAAGAGAAAGGACTAGAAAATGATGCCTAAATTATATATCCATAAAGCATATGATAGAGTTGATAGGGGCTTTCTTTTGGAGGTTTTGAGAAAACTTAGGTTTGGGGATGGGTGGTTGAAGTGGACCAAGAGCATGATTTTAGACTTCAAAGCTTCAGTATTAGTGAATGATAGCCCACCAGGTATTTTTAGTACAAGTCGGGGCATTAGGTAGGGGGACTCAATTTTTCCCTTCTTGTTTATTATCTTGGTGGAGGTTTTTGGGTAGATTAATCTTGAAAAGGAAAGTTTGGGGTCACAGAAGAGTATCCTAATAGCAAATGGGATAGAAGCTACCACTCACTCCCAATTTGTGGATGAAACCTATTTCTTTGGTGCGGCTTCCATGATAGAAGAAAATGTTATGAAACAAGTCTTGAATGATTATACCATGGCATCAAGGTAGTTAGTTGATTGGGATAAATATAATTTTTAAAAAAATACAAAACTAAGGTCACAAAGAATTATAGCCAATTTTTTTGGTGTGAGAATTGGGAAGCTCCCAAGTAGATTCCTTGGAACTCCATTATTTGGAGGAGTAGGCAAGGGTCCAATATGGAAAAATTTGGTAGATGATTGTAGAAAGTGGATGGATAGTTGGAAAGGATAGTGGCTTACAATGACATGGAGGATTATAATGCTTTAGGTAGTCGTATTTGCTTTGTCAATCTATTCTATGGTTTGTTTTAAAATACCAAACAAAGAGATCCTCTCGATTCAATGTAGCATGCATAAATTTGTTTGCAATGGATTGCAGGAGGGAGATAAAATACCACCTATGGCTTGGTCACAAGTGTGCCACCCAAGAGGAGGAGGGGTTAGAGTTTGGACTAGATGTTCTAAAACTTGGCTCTTTGGGCCAAATTAGTATGGTAGATGTTAAGTGCTAAAAAACTAGTGATGGGTCAAGATTTTGAGAGAAAAATACTTGATAGTATGGAGGATGAGTGCATATTGACTACTATTGACCCTCCTTGCACCTCATCAATATGGAATTTCATGATGAGCTGTAGGGAGCTGATTACCAATCATTTGACATGGAAGATTGGTGATGGCTCAAAGGCATACTTTTGGAGGGACTTGTGGGATGGAGGTCAGAAACTAGAAATCTTGGGGTATCTCAAAGTCTACTTGAAGCAACACAACAACAATGGGGCTCTGAAGTAAGAGATTACATGGATGTGCAGAATTCTTGAAAGGACTTTCCTAGGAAATGGAAGGACATCTCCTCCCTTACTTTCATTAATGAAGATAAGGAACAAATGAAATAGATCCTAATCAAATGAGAGCTGGTTTCTTCCAATACAAGGGATCAACTTATTTGGTGTGGGTCCAAAAGAGGATGCTACACAATTAACATCAAATACTAGTTGTTGGAAGGTAATCATAATAAAGTGGTCTAGGAACAAAACCTATGCTATGACAGAGCATTCCTACCAAAGGCAGGAGCTTTTAGATGGCTCCTAGGAAATTGAAAAATTCTAATAGGAGAAAGACTTAGGGTGGGTTTTTAGGGAACTTTTAGATGCCCTCTCTGTAGGGAAGCAAAAGAAGCGATTGATCACCTCCTACAATTCAGATCAAAAATAGACTGGGCAAGCCCATTGATAGAAACTTTGAAGGGATGGGTAGAAGCTTGGCCAAAAAAGAAGATATGCCTTTGGGGCAACATGGAGTTTAATACCAACAATAACGCTCTAGGAGTTATGGAAAGAAAGGAATAGGAGAATATTCCCAAATAAAGAGGAGGGTGGTATCCTATTTGGATAGAGGCTAGAGTGAGCCATTTCAGAAGTAATCTCTTCTACAACCTCTTCAACAAGCTCTCAAGATGCACCATTCACGAGACAAGATTCGCAGTTGTAATCAAGTTTTTTGGCTATCAAATACCAGCATGTTAATGGGCCTACAAGGGTTGATCCTAAATAAAGAAGGGAGAAGTGTTGCTGGAAACCACTAGAGGAAGGATGGATAAAAATATTTTTTGATGGATCTGCTTGAGGAAACCCTGGTATATCTAGTTGTGGATGTATAGTAAGAGACCACAAAAACAATGTGGTAGAATATGAAGCTACCAAGGAGGCTTTGGTTTTAGGAGTCAAACTTGGTATTCGTTGAGTGCATTTGGAAGGAGATTCAAATATTATTATTAATGGAATCAAGAAAGGGAAGATGGAGTATTAGCATCTTGATAAGCATATAAGTGAGATCAAGTGCCTATTAATAGAGTTTGAGGAGTTCAGGATATCCCACATCTATAGGGAGGCAAATAAGGTGGTAGATAAGTTGGCCGATTTGGGATCGAATGCTACTCTTGGAAACCAGTATAAAAAATTTCAAGACTTTGGGCTTCTTAATTTGGAATAAGAATAAAGGGTTTTGAAGTATTATAAGTGTTTAAGCATCCCTTTCATAGGTGTACCTCTCAATTATGTGTTTGAACTCTCAATATGCTAGACACTCATGAAGAAGTAATCCCCCACATGTGATAGAGGATTTGCAATTATTAAACACCATCTCTCAAAGTGTGGGCTTCCAAATCATTCGATGGCATAATTTTAAGAAGGGTGGGGATTGTGTTCAACATGGAAATTTTTAGAGAATCTTGATATGGAGGCCAATTTTGCATTGGAATTAAACATTCAGACCCAGACATATGAAGGAAGGATCACAATGAGATGTTTGAAGAAAAATAAATTATTTGATGATCAGGGATTTATGATTGGCATCCAGGAGATGTTTGGCCTAAAATATCTAGACACCTACTAGAGGAGAAGGTCCAATTTGGACATAGCATCTCTCTTTGTGGCCCTGGCTTTGTTAGTTGGTGAGACATAGGAGGAGGTCTACAGGGTAGTGGTTGCATGCATGGATCTGCAATGGCTGTTCGGGATAGATGATTTTATTAATAGAGTCATACTAGGTTTTGGTTTGGAAATGGGGGAGGAACCATGGAGGCTAGTTTGGTGTGGTGATTCTTTGGTATAACATCTGGCCATTTGGTCTTGTGCATCTCCACATGTGCCAAAAATAGTGGAAGGATGGAGGAAGATAGTCAATTTCTTGTAGGAGACAATCTGGGTCATGGATGATGAGAAGAGGGGTTTCATGAAGATGATGCCACAAAAGAATGTGAGGTTGCCAGGGGAATCATTGAGATATTAATTGGCTAGGCAAGGATGGGGTGCTCCAAGGGATACCATGATGGCAAGATCTTGGGTCGATGTGTCATTGGTAGCAGAGGAGGGCATAACTGCAACTGGCAGGAAGCATCTTCAAGGAGTAGACAGCACTAAAATTTTGTGATCATTGGAGGATGACAAAACTATCCCAAACTTTACAAAGGAGGATGCAATGAAATGGTTCAAGGACTGAACTTTTGAAGGTTTTTTCTAGGTTCTTTTTTAAATGAGTGCTTATGTTCCCCATGACATTCAAATACTACTTTATTTTTGGGAAGGGCTTTTTTGTTGGGTGTTAATGCCCTTACTTTAAATGTCAATAAGGGAGGGTATTTAGGAGTACTTTTGAGACATTGTCCACTTTATACTATGGCATAACTATGTAAGCACTATCTTTATTTAAATGGTTTGAGAAGGACCTCTTCCAAAGGATTAGAAAGGGTAGTATGGGTAGTAGTTAGATTAATATTTACTTAATCCAAAAAAATTAATGTGTTTCACATATAAATTTTTTAATATTATATTGACAAATGGTTGCAGCTTACATCATTAAAATTTAATCTAGAAGAGGGGAAATTTCATCTACCTTTTCAAGGTGATCACATCATTGATTAATCTTTGAATAACAAGGTTAGCAATGATTAATGATAAAGCTCATGAATTTTGGACATTTCTTTACCATTTTCGAACCATAATGATTTCATCTCTTGTTCAATAGTTGGTCTCTGCACTACTGCAAAATCTTAAACTTTTTCCTTGCGTAATGAAAACAAATTATAGGAGGCATAGCATTAAGAAAAAGACCTTTCTATTTCATGACACTTGGCCTAGATACAACCATTTTTTTGTACAATCTTATTGAACTTTGCCACAAATTTCCTCATAGGTTCTTGTATTTATTTCTTTAGTTGGACTAACTGAAGAAGAGAACTATGCTTATCTTTTGGAGTTTTGAATCGCATTTCAAATGTTGTTACCATCTCATCCCAAGTGGTTATAAAAGTAGGAGGAAGGTGATGCAACCATTATGCCACTGCATCAGTAAGAGTTTTGACAAAAAGAAGGACAACTACATCCCTAGTAGGAATGTCCACAATTCCACACATAGAATAAAAAATAGTAATATGATATTTGGTAGATACTTTACAATTACCTTTAAACACATGCAACATATCTTCAGCCCCTTTAGGAAGAGCTCCAAGATTTGGTCTTAGGTTCAAAGGGCCTCTTGGTTGTGCCTAAGGATTCATGACCATATTTGGGAACACAAATTTTAGAGGTTGGATATTTATGTAAAGCAATTTTTTAGTGCTTGGGGTGGTGAGTGTTTGCACTGTTAAAGAGAGATGGGATATAGGAGGTGAGGAGGAGGGATTGTTGATAAATTTTACTTTTCTCCTTCTCCTTTGAGTGTGATTAGGAGAAAAAATTAATTTTCTTATTGTCTCAAAGTCTTAATTTGTGGTTCCTTCATACCTCTTATCCCTGGTATATTTTAGTTTGCCCAAATTAGCACACCACTAAGAACAAAACTTAGTTCCTTCTAGTACCTTGAGAAAATCCATCTACTGCTACTTGTTCTTGAACAATAGGGACATTTCTCAATCTTTGGACAACTTCTTCTTCTATTTGCAAGACTCCCAACACTTTTTGATATTGCTTGTTACTGGTTTTCAAATTCTAAGCTACTAGATTTAAATAAGAAATAATTTCTTCTTATTGTTTTTGATTAAGTAAAACAAGTTTTACAGGGATCCTAAAACCCAAAAGTTTCACAGCGTAAAGATAGAAATTTAAAAAGTCCAACTAACATGAAAATGCTATGAAAAGCCAAAACCAACGAAAGGCCCAAGGCCAAGAGGAAAAAGCTAGCATCCAAAAAAAAAAAAAACTATAAGAAAAACCAAAAGAGAAACAGACTAATGGTTGTCCTTATCTAGATCCTACAGAGTTTCTACAGCTTTGTTATCCTTTAATTGTCCAATCCTTCCTGGTTCTTGTTCTGGGTTTCCACCTGGTCCTTAGAGTCTTTCTGAGCAGCTTCTTCTTGGCCAAAGTCCAACCTGCTCTTTTACATCGTGTCTCCACCAAGGCTGGTTCTCATCAAAGAATCCCCCAAATTGACAATGTTCTCATTCAGGGTGTTTAGAGTGTTCATGATTTGTTTTGTCATGATTTGATGGATCAAATCAAACCTCTAGACTTTTTGTTCAACCAAGGAGAGTCTATCCTCCTATTCGTCTCTGGTGTCCTGGCTGCTATAAATATTCTGACTACCTTCCTAATCTCTCTTCCTTCCTGATGACATGGAGAAATAGAAGTCTTATTGGCCCTTTTTGTGAACATTTGTCTATAAAATACTAAACTTTATCATCTTTTAGTATAAATGTTTTGAAATTTTGATGTATAAAGTATGGGCATAGGGAATAAAAATGACAATCAAAATTATATCTAAAAAAGGGGATCATTTTATGGTAAAAATGTTTCGTCATGAATGTTTGATATGGGTAGATCTTCCTACAGCTGAAGAGATTGCAAAAACTGTTAGTTGAATAATTAATGCCTTTTCTTTATAAACTAATAAATGAAAATAAATGTTTGTAGGAAGTCTTGTGTGTATTAAATGTTGATCGTAGGAATACAAGCTGAGCGGGAGTTAATCAAAAACAAACTATGAAGGAATAGCACTAAGGCATTGATGGTATTAAAGAGAATCGTTATGTCACCGTTGCAGCTGGAAGACTTGGGGGCAAAGTCAGAAGGGACCTATTTTAATGAATAAAAAAGTGAGACCTAATAAAGTAGTTGAGTAAAGAAGCAAGCATCAAAGCAATCAGTTAAACACACAACACATGATACCTAGATTCTTGGAAGCTATTTAAAGTCAGATAAAAGAGTAGATCTAGCATTTGCTATGATCTATATTTGTGGGGAATTTAAGGGATAATTAATGTCTTTACAATTGCATGCTTGCAGTCTTAAGTTGTAACTGACTTTCTTTCATGAGGAAGTCATAATTATAGGAGTTTGTTGTTCTTCCTTCCTTTTAAATAAGACATCATCTGTATCTATGAGGTAAGGTAGTGAGTAGATAGACAGAGTCGAGAGACATCTTGTTGTTTTTCCTAAGTTATTGTAATACTGCACATTTGAATGAATACATGCCTTTGTTGAGTTTCTACACTTTTATCTGAGCTTACCTTTCCTTCATTCTTCTGTGGGGGCCCACGTGGAAGGTGGAGTTTGCTTTAGTAAGTAGGAGTTAGACTCAATTTTTTAAGTTAAGATTAGAACTGTTGTTCCTACAGCCACTAGAAACAGAACCAGTCACTGTTCCTGCAGCAGTAGGTGCATAGATGTATGGTTAAATAATTAGAATTTCCTTCCAAGTATTTGATAGTTGTCTTTCCTTTAGATAAGCTAGATTTTCTTAATGGTTACTGCATTCAAGGTAATAGTGACTTTTAGCAAAAACTAGAGCATATACTTTGCAGACATCATCTCAAGTTCACACTCCTAGATTGACATTTAATGAAAATTAGCATAGTACTTTGGTAGTAAGGGATGTTCAATCCTGCAACTAAAAAGGTGTTATATTGATTAGACATATTTTTGGTGCCATTTTCAGGGATGGTGTCAGCCTAGTATTCACTATTGAGTCATTTAGTTTCATTTTTAGCATTCTTGCATGCATAGGAAAAGAGACCACCTTGGAAGATTTCTTCCCAACTTCAATCAAGAAGATCCTTTTTATCCTGACCCTAAAGAAAGAGAAGAGAGAGAAGAAATAGAAGAAGAACTATTTGAGAATGTATTTTTAAAAGTACTAGAACAAGTACAATCACCGACCACATCTGAAGAATCTTTCCATTTGAATAATCTTTTTGTTGAGCCAGAATATCAATACAATCCACTAGCTCTAATCATTTATCAGCCACCACTAGGACATCCACAAATGGCAGCAACTCAACCTACCTTTCCCTTTCCAATTCCTCCTCAGCAGGGTAATCAAAATCTGAAAAATATACCTTCAACTACCCTGCCAAAATTCTATGGCCTTATTACTAAAGATCCAAAAACTTTTCTCTTTGAATTCAACATCCTTTGTCGAAGTTATGACTACACAACTGATGCCCATAAGCTGAAATTGTCTCCATCAACTCTCAAAGAAGCCGCTTTGAGATGGTTCATGAGTCTAGGTGCCAATGTTGTGATAGATTGGCCAACTATGAGTAACCTGTTCCTTAATAAATATAAGGAATATTGTAGAGGCCATGATTTGAAAGGAGATGACATTTTTAAAATGTCACAAAAGGAGGATGAGACTTTGGAGGACTATGTTGCCCAGTTCATGTTTAACCTTCAGCACAACACACAACATTAGCTAAATGAGGAGTCCTAAAAGTATCTCTTTCTGAAAGGAGTGCATGATAGAAGTATGGAAGCTTTAGACTTAATGGTTGGAGGTGACATTACACAGAAGATGTGGGCTGAAATGCAAAACATTTGTTTGAACTATTCTAGAGCAACAACAAAAAAAGGATGAGGTTTGAGGGACTTACTCCAAAAAACTCTTGGGGTGGGAGTATCTAAGAAAGAACTATCAAACCTCTTGTCAAATTTCAAGAAAGACGTCATTAATGATGTTGCTACACAATTGGATACCATGCAAGCATGAAGGAAGAAGGAGGATGATGATGTATGTTGGCAGAATATTGCCCCCATTACAGGGAAAAGAAACACAACTGTCGATGTAAGCCTATTGCTAGCTTGGAATCATAGCATGTGCCTACTAAGTTCAAGGCAATTGATGAAGATGGGAAATTCCTCTATGTTGCTCAACGAAGGTTATGGGCTCCAAGATTAGGTATTCCTCGAGACCCACTCCATAATTATGGTGGTAATATTCAATGGCAACAACAGCATGGTAATTATAATAATTGGCAGCAACCTAACCAAGGTTCGTAGCAGCCTAACCAAGGTTTGTAGCAGCCTAACCAAGGATGGTAGCAGCCTAACCAAGGGTGGCACCAACCTCAGTAGGGTTGGCAACAACCTCAAAATTGGCAGCAGCACTAGCATCAACTAGCCTTGGCTCAACCTCCTCAACAACAAGCCTTAATGCCTCCTGTAGCCAATACAACCCCTCCAAAATAGCCACAGTTACCTACACAACTTGCACCTAATCCTAATAGTGCAAAACCTTCAGCCCAACAACAAAGTTATTCCATCACCCTGAATGATATCCATCTAAGATCTGGAACAACGCGTGCCTCACCTTAGCAGCCCATTATAATAGAAATAGATGATACAAATGTTGAGTCAGTTCAAGAACCTACCACCATTGTTTCTCCTATAGCCAAGACACCACCATTTCCTAGTAGGTTAGCAGAGCAAGTCCTGCCAAGTGAAAATCAAGTTGCACTATATTTTCTTGAGAAACTCAAGAAAATGAGGGTAAAAATTCCCTTGCTTGATGCAATAAAGGAAGTACCTATATATTCAAAAGCCATCAGAGAAGCCTGTGCTAAAAAGTCAGGAAGGAAAAAAGAAAGACCCAAAGACTATCCATGTCCTTGGGAAGCTTTTTGATCTTATGCTTGATAACTGCGAAATGCCCAAGAATGCAAACCCTGGAAGCCTAGTAGTGACCCTCACCATTCAAGGAGTGCAAGTGCAGAATGTCTTAATAGACCTAGGAGCATCCATTAATGTAATGACCAAGGAAGTAGTGTCCAAATTAAGCATCATTGGTCTCAGGAAAATGCCAATAATCTTGCAACTAGCAAATAGTTCTACCATCATTCCTAATGGTATGCTAGAAGATGTCACTGTCACATTACATTCATGGGAATATCTAGTTGATTTTTTCGTACTCTCTCCAAAAAAAAGTACTGGGGGATACCCTATCATTTTAGGATGACCATGGTTATCAATAGCAGATGCTTATATTGCATGTTGATCAGGGAAAATGATTATTTCACATGGAACGAACACTAAAAATTTAACCTTGTATTCTCCTGCTCAGCCTTTGCTGCAGGATGATCAAGTTGTCTGGCCAAATATGGATGGCTCTAATATGGACATAGATTCTATTCAACAATTGATGATGATCTCATGGGACTCATTTGTAAATATTAAAGAAGAAGATGATGTCATTTCTTCTATCATACTGAATGAGTATGGAACACAACCTGAGACATCTTCTAAACAAAAGTGTGTTTTAGAAAGCATTTTGCTTTATCTACTAAACTTCCTTATTCTGAGTCTGCATAGCTTATGCATTCACTCCTACCACATGAGAAAGATTCACAACCAATTGTGTAAATTTCAATGACTAAAAAAGTAGTCAAAATAGAAATCATTCCAGGAAGAGAATTAAATATAAGCAAGTCCTTATCTTAGGCACAACATCATAATATCCTGCAGCTGTTACAAAAGCACCAGGATGATTTTGCTTGGGAGTATACAGATATGAAAGGTTTGGATCCTACACTCTATACCCATAGGATTTATATCAGTACAGATTGTAAACTTGTGAGACAACCTCAGCGTAGGATAAACCCAGCATTAAAGGATATTGTCAAAAATGAATTGCAGAAGCTACTCAATGCTAGCTTCATATATCCTATTTTAGATAGCCAATGGGTGTCACCATTGGTTATTTTTCTCAAAAAGGGGGGAAAATGGTGAGTCTACATAGATTATAGAGAACTTAACTCTGCTACCAAGAAGGATCATTTTCCATTGCCTTTTGTCGTTCAAGTTCTTGACAATCTTGCGAGAAAAAAATACTTTTCATTCTTGGATGGGTTCAGTGGCTACAATCAAATCCAGCTAGCACCAGAGGATCAAGACAAGACCACATTCATGTGTCCATGGGGAACATTTTCTTATGTTGTCCTACCATTTGGTTTGTGCAATGCACCTGCAACTTTCCAAAAAGCTATTATTAGCATTTTTTCTGACATATCTACAGATTGTTTGGAAGTGTATATGGATGACTTCATCACGTATGGACAAACATTTGAAGAATCCAAGGAAAACATGGACAAGGTTTTACAAAGATGCAAAGACTACAATTTATCTTTAAATAGTGAAAAGTGCTTTATGATCATGCAAGAAGGAGTGGTGTTGGGACACTTTATTTCCCCTAAAGGAATTGAAGTAGATCCAGCAAAAATAGAAGTCATACACACATTGGCTATAACAGTTAAATTGAAAGAAGTAAGGAGTTTTCTAGGACATGCAGGATATTATCGACATTTTATTAAAGATTTCAGTCAAATTGTAGCACCTTTGTATAAATTGCTTCGAAAAGATGCAGAGTTTGTATGGGATTCAGAGTGTACAAAAGCTTTCCTACAACTTAAGGAAGTCCTCTCAACAACACTAGTGCTCTGAGGACCAAATTCGGAGTTACCTTTTCACATACACACAAATGCTTCAGATCATGCCATTGGAGTGGTACTTGGCCAAAAGATAGATTCAGTAGAACATGCAATTTACTATATCAGCAAAAATCCTCAAGGAGCTGAGTATAACTACACTGTGATAGAGAAAGAATTGCTTGCTGTAATTTATGCTCTAAATAAATTCAAACATTACATTATAGGATACCAAATATTTGTACATACAGATCACTCTGCTATCAAATATCTGATGAACAAGCTAGCAATCTCTAGACGATTGGCTCGATGGTTGTTACTAATGCAAGAATTTGACATCACCATTATTGACAAGCCAAGTAAAGAAAATGTTGTAGCTGATTTCTTGTCTCATATTCAAACACCTGATGATCCTACAGCCATAGAAGATAGCTTTCCTGATGAACATCTCTTCCTTTTGTCAACACAAAACCCTTGGTATGCTGACATTGCCAACTATCTAACTACTGGCAAAACTCCCCCACATTTCTCTGCAAAAGAAAAATGATTGCTGGCAAAAAAGAGTTTTAATTTCTCATGGATCTTAGGATTCATGTTTTATACTAGACTAGATCAGGTAACACGAAGATGTCTCAGAGAGGATGAAACATATGATGTTCTGCATACTTGTCATGACGAGCTTTGTGGTGGTCACTTTGCTAACAAATGGATTGCATTAAAGATTCTGAATACAGGTTATTATTGGCCTACACTTCACAAGGATGCAGCTCAATATACAAAAAAATGTGATAAATGTCAAAGAATGGGTCGACCGACAAAAATGGGTGAAATGCCCCTGTAGCCATAGATAGTACTAGAACCATTTGATAAATGGGGAATTGATTTTGTTGGCCCTATTGAACCACCATCAAAAGGGAAAAGTTACATACTAGTTTGCACTGATTATGTTACTAAGTGGGCCAAAGCAAAACCCATGAAACATCCTCATGACAATAATGTTGCAATGTTTTTGTACGAATGTATCTTTACCAGATTTGGTGTTCCAAGAGAATTACAATCAAATCAAGGGCCTCAGTTCACATCTAATCTGATAGCAACAATCATGGAGGAGTATAAAATTCAGCATGGTAAATCATCTTTGTATCATCCACAGGCCAATGGCCAAGTAGAAGTGACAAATAGAGAGCTGGAACATATTCTCACTAAAACAGAGTCTTTACATCGAAAAGATTGGGTAGCTAGACTTCCTGAAGCCTTATGGGCGTACAGAACAACATGGAAAACCACTACTGGGTTTATGCATTTCCAACTTCTATATGGAAAAAGAGTTGGTATGCCCATTGAATTTGAACAATAAACTTTGTAAATAGCTTTGGAACTTGATATTACCCTTCCTGCAACACAACAAGATCACATTTTGCATCTCAATGAGTTGGATGAATGGCAAAAATTAGCTCTTCATAACACAGAATTAATTCAAAGTCAAAGAAAGCAATGGCATGACAAATTCATTAAAGACAGAGAATTCTCTATTGGTGATTGGGTGCTCCTGTATGATTCACGATATCAGCATCACCAAGGAAAATTTTAGATTTGATGGCTTGGTCCCTATGAAATCATTACAATTTTTAACAATGGAGTAGTTCAACTGTCAACAATTGATCCGATCAAATTCAAACTCCTGGTTAATGGGCATCGCCTGAAGTTATATCATAAACCAGCAACCAAAGAAGAATTTCTTCAAGAGTTCACCACAACAGAAACATCTCTTCCTATAGCCATTCTGTCTGAGTCTCCCACTCAGACACCTGTAGCCCCTTGAATTTATTTTCAAGGCCTTCATAATAAAAATTTCACACTCATGCGAAAATAAATTCCTTTTCCACCTCATTCCATCTCACCTTCTTGTCTTTCCATCATCTTGCCATCTCACTTTCTCTCGTACGGAACTACTCGGACCATCCTTCCTATCGCACCTTAGGTCAATCACACTCAACTCCTTTGCATTTATTTAATTTATTATTTATTTAGAAAAGCATGTTATTTCAATTTTCAGAATTTGCAATCTTTATGGTCTGGTGGGACCCAATCTCTATTAGGTTGGGGGGTGGGAAAATTGAAATCATGAATGCAAATCAAGGAAATCTTAAGTTGGCATGTAGGATGTACAAGGAAGGGTCATTTCAGTAATGAGCTGGCACTCCTTTGTACTTTCAAAATGTGTGAACTAATGTAAAGTAGGCTAACCATTAAATCATGATTTCACATAACCCCTCATTAATATGGCGTATGTTTTTGAGCATGATCTTTATCCTCTAATGGTCTGGTGATTAAAATTTTGTCATGAAGTACTGAAGGATGTGATGTTTGGAAAGTATTGAAGTATTTCAATTTCCCTTTGTTGAAACCCCTGTAGCTATCACGCCCATACTCTCAAAATCACTTGCAGTGAATTTTCCTATACTAGTATTTTTTTTCGAAAACTATGGGTGGAGAACCTCAACAGCATGAACCAACAAACCACAAAGTCTTATTGGTAGACCCAGCAACATGTAGTTTGTTTCAACAATGAGGTTGGTTGGCTTACTGTCTTAGTTTAAAGCAGTTTGATCAAGAAATTGCGCTCCAATTTCATAATACATTGAGGTATAGATATGCAACTGTTAAGGGCATTCGGATAGAATTCATCAAAGAAGTGGTGGCAAAAGTTTTTGGTTTGCCCACAAATGGAGAACGTTGGATAGAGGACATGGATGCATGACAAGCAAAAGAGTAATTCTTAGTACTTGGAGATCCTCGGCTAGAGGAAAACAAAAAGCAAGGTACATTACGATTATCTCTCCCTTTGCAATTCATCCACCCTATTGAATTTATCATAAGATATTTTACTTGTGAAGGAAGGTATTCCTATTTGCATGCTATTCATTTCAAAATTGAGTGGTTTGCAGCATGGTGATTGTCCTGTAAATCTTCTGAGTTTCCTTTATAATATTATCAAAAGGAAAGCTACCTATGTACAGTAAGGCAAAACCTAGTCGATATCCCACCATTGCTTGATTAGAGCTATAACTGAAAGGAAGTTGACTAGGTAGCACTTGGGAACATGGGAGGATTTTGTAAAACTAAGGACAGAAGGAAAAGGGGTGGACCTAAAGGGAAAGGAATGGGGACAACAGAGAAAATTGTTGTAGGAGTCAGGAAAGTAGTATATAGAACAGCTCAAGAAGCTTTAGCTTCTACCTCTATACCTAAAACTGTAAAAAGGAAAGTTCCACCTACAAAAGCCTCAACTTCTAGGAAGAGAAAATCATGCATAGTTACCGTAGAGGAAGGTTTAGAAGAAGTATCTCCAGTATCACAAGAACCTGCACTTAACCTGAATAAAGGGAAATCTATTGATAAGGGCAAAAAACCAATTTCTACTCCACAACAAGTCACCAGAATGTCTAGGGTAAATTTGAGAACTGAACCTCCTACGCCACCTGTTGAGCCTCCTATACCACCTATTGATGTTGAAACTCTAGTACCTACACTTGCACAATCACCAGAGCACACAACACCTACCCTTGAACATGAAAATGATCTCAAGAAAATTCTTGCAAAGCCAAATAGCCCTATTAATGTTGACAGTGACACGGAGTCCTCAGAGGAAATAGTGTCCGAGTTTGAACAGCCAGCGAAGAAAATTAATAATCTACCACAAGAGGAATATCCATCTATTGCACAAGAAATGGTTGAAGAAATTGTTGAAACATTTCAAGTTAAAATGACTATTGTACCCCATCTTGCAGCCGTTGCCCCTTCAGAAAAAGTTGATAACACTATTGCTTGTCAAAATAACAGCTTTTTTGAATGTCTACATTCTTAGGATGACAACACTACTGACCACCATCATCTTGAGCACCGCCTTGAAGATTATAGACCTATTGTCCGTCGTCATACACCACCAGACATTTCTACTCTGTTAATAGCCAACTTTAGTTTGTACCAATAGTTTCAATGGGAAAAAGAAAATTGGGACCTAGAAAGGAAGCAATTGCTCAGAACTATTAGAGAACAAGCACAAAAAATTGAAGAGAAGGATAGTGAAATTATGGTCCTGCAGCAACATGTCACGAAGATTAAAAAGATCATTCCAAAGCTTGTAAATTGCAGGTCACCATCTCTAATTTACACACTGTTCCTAAAGGAGAAAATGATTAATTTTCAACTGTCTCTAATTACTTGGGGGGTGAACCCTTCCTTGCACACTCCCTAGGAATTTTATGCAACATTTAAATCAGTTTCGATGACTCTGCAGAATCTCCTCAGTGAGTTATATGTTCATAATCTTTTTGTTGCAGATGATAAGGATTGAAATTCATTGTTATATGTGGGAGATGTATAGTTTAGGGTCATTATGTCATGGATGCAAAATGAGATTAATCGAGAGAACTAGGCTACTCCTTATAGGGAAAAGGAAATGTTTGAACCATTGTACATTCGGCTAGAGGTACAAAATGCTCACAGAGTATTCTTCAATTGGCTTTCTGTTAACAATAATCAAAGTGTTGCTCCCAAAATTCACCCTGTCCGCAAATAGGCATTTCTAGATTGGGAGCAACATTGTTCTACAAATGCCCCAATGCTATACAAGCCTCCCTTCAAAGATGGATCTGATGGCCAGAAGATCTGAAAACAAGGGAGTTGCACTCTTCCCAAAATCTAGAGTTGGCCATCAGTAGGATGCCCAGGTATATGATGTTAGGTAGAAGTCAGAAAAATTATTGGGTACCTCTTCATTTCCAACCACCAATACTCTTGCATCCTATGCTTGGAAAGTATGATTCATTTGTTGAATATAACATGATTGCTGAAGAACAAAAATGGGAAAGGTTGAAACAAAACCATGGATATTTTAATTACAGAGCTCATGAATCAGGGGAGAAAATTGCCAATGATCTCAGGTTGCAGATGAGGATCAAAAACCTATAGATGCTGAAGGGACCAGCCTCAGGATGGTTGGGGGGAAAAATGATGACATGAAGAAATAGAAGTCTTATTGGCCCTTTTTGTGAACATTTTTCTATAACATACTGAACTTTATCATCTTTTAGTATAAATGTTTTGAACTTTTGATGTATAAAGTATGGAAATAGGGCATAAAAATGACAATCAGAATTATATCTAGAAAGGGGATCATTTTGTGGTAAAAATCTTTCTTCATGAATGTTTGATATGGGTAGATCTTCCTACAGCTGAAGAGATTGCAAAAATTGTTAGTTGAATAATTAATGCCTTTTCTTTATAAACTAATAAATGAAAATAAATGTTTGTGGAAAGTCTTGTGTGTATTAAATGTTGATCACAAGAATACAAGCTGAGTGGGAGTTAATCAAAAACAAAAAGGAATAGCACTAAGGCATTGATGGTATTAAAGAGAAGCGTTATGTCACCGTTGCAGCTAGAAGACTTGGCGACAAAGTCAGCAGGGACCTATTTTAATGAATAACAAAGCGCGGCCTAATAAAGTGGCTGAGTAAAGAAGCAAGAATCAAAGCAATTAGTTAAACATGTAATGCACAATACCTAAATTCCTGGAAGCTGTTTAAAGTTAGATAAAAGAGAAAATCTAGCATTTGCTATGATCTATATTTGTGGGGAATTTAAGGAACAATTAATGTCTTTACAATTGCATGCTTGCAGTCTTAAGTTGTAACTGACTTTCCTTCATGAGGAAGTCATAGTTATAGGATTTTTTTGTTCTTCCTTCCTTTTAAATAAGACCTCGTCTATATCTATGAGGTAAGGTAGTGAGTAGATAGAAAAATTTGAGAGACATTTTGTTGTTTTTCCTAAGTTATTGTAATACTGCATATTTGAACAAATACATGCCTTTGCTGAGTTTCTACACTTTTATCTAAGCTTATCTTTCCTTCATTCTTCTGTGGGGGTCCATGCAAAAGGTGGAGTTTGCTTTATTAAGTAGGAGTTAGACTCAATTTTCTAAGTTAAGATTAGAATTGTTGTTCCTGCAGCCACTGGAAACAGAAACAGTCACTGTTCCTGCAACAGTAGGTGCATAGATGTATGGTTAAATAATTAGAATATCCTTCCAAGTATTTGATAGTTGTCTTTATTTAAATAAGCTAGATTTCCTTAATGGTTATCGCTTTCAAGGTAGTAGTGACTTTTAGCAAAAACTAGAGAATATACTTTGCAGACATCATCTCAAGTTCACGCTCCTGGATTGTCATTTAATGAAAATTAGCATAGTACTTTGGTAGTAAGGGATGTCCAATACTGCAACTAAAAAGGTGCTATATTGATTAGACACTTCCTGTGGCCACCTGGTCCCTATGAATGTTCTGGCTGCTGTCCTAGTTTTTCTTATCCTTTAGAGCCTCAATTTCTTGAAACGACCATTTGATGGAATGGAAGTTATCAATCAAGCTATTATTTGCATTGTTCAAGAGGTTGAAGGTAGTTTCTCATGCATTATTAGAAATGACCAACATAGCAGGGTCAATTAGCTCATCATAGTGGGTTCTGTTGTCAAGGTCTTCCAACACCTGGATGTTCATTAGGTCTCTAACAATAACCAAACTTGTAGTATCCAAATTAAAATTCCTTCAAGCCCTCATCATGTTCTTCCTAATCGCCTCCCCATTTTTTTCCACCATAATTTCAATCATTTCCTCAAGTGATGATGTGGGTGGGACAGGGCCAAGGGTCTCAACACACTGGGCTTTTAGGTTTACCTGGGCTAGGGCTTGCTCAGCTTTTCTTTTCCTAGGGTTTCCTGAGGGGCTGTCAAGAGCCACCTCCTCCATGTTGCTTTGTCTCCCCTTCTCCTCTTCTATCAAATTATCCTTCCCCTACTCCTTATCCTTATCCTTAGAGTCTATGTCAGTCTCCTCTTCTTCCTCAATATCTGCCTCCTAAGGCTCAGGCTTGGGAGAGGGGGAGGGAGGCATCTAGGGCTCTTTCTACTGGGAATGTGGGGATTGTAGGTAGAGATGGCTTTGGTGGCATTTTGCTCATCCTCAATTTTCACTACCTAAACATCCCTAGAATCAGAACTGGTAGTTTCCTCTGAAGCACAATTGGGGTCACCAAGGGATTTTTCTCTGGTTTGAGATTTCAAAAACTTGTAAACCAGGGAATAAGGCCTTCGTGGAGGGTAGGGTTGGTAACAGGTTTTTTCTTGAAACCCTTAATACTCTTGGACATGGAAGTGTAAAGATAAAAGGGAAGCGAAATTTTAACACCATGCATAAAGTGGCTTAACAAAACAAAATGATGCATTCTTATCCTGTCGAACCTGGGGTCGAGAGTGATATACTTAATGAGGATCCTAAGAACATACCTCCAAAATTTTTTGATGGATTCTATGTCGTAGTAGGTGTTAATCTTGACAAGTTTATCTTTCTCCATTTTTTCCTTGACAAAATTGCTAATTGCATTGGCCAACATCTTTTTGTCCCTATAGAAATGCATGCCTTCCTGGGGAATGTATGTTACCTCTATGATCAAGCCCTCAAAATTTTGATTGGTGACACCATCAATTTTGACTCTCCTATTACTCCATGTTTCCACCATGATCTTGGTAACCCTAGCTTTGAAGCTGTGAAGCTTCTTCATGAACCTGGTGATGCCACCTTTTTTGAGTTTGTCCCACACCTTCTTTGTCTCCTTCCAACTCTCTGACTCTCCCTAGGGCTCTCTTCTGATCCTCTCTTCGAACATGGCTGCCTTTAGCTTTGCAAACCCTATACCACTAGAAATTTTATAGTGCTCAATATTCCTTGGGGTGCTTAAAACAAAATTTTTTTTATGATATTTAGTGGTTTTGTTCTTGCCAGCCCTCAAAGTGTGCCTTCAGTGTGCATAATTATGACTTGAAAAGGGCTCCGCATGATTTCTAATAACTTCCCCTCCAACGTGTGATTTAGAAAATCCTTTCATTATTAAAATGGTATTATATTTGTACCCTAGATTCTATCTTGCTGGATCAACTCAATTGCCATAACTAGGATTTTGTCTCCATTCATCCATGTCATCACCAAGTTTCTAGCAATGGCATCATTGGCAAACTAGTTAGCAACTGAGTTGGCTTCCTAGTAAGTTTGGCTGACATGAGTCTTTTTGAACTTTCCCAAGTTGGATTTGATGTCCTCTATGATGTTGACAATCATCCAGGAAGGTGCAGATTGACCTTTGATGCAATTGATGATGTTTAGGGAGTCGCCCTCAAGCCATAGGTGCTCGATCCTGGAGGCCAAGGCCAACTTAACAATATGTCTGGTTGCACTTCTTATTGTTGACATTAAGGTCAATTTATTTATCAGTGACTCAACACTTAGTCAAATGGTTACATTGCTACTGATCTCTACAATTTCTACTGAGTTGATCATTCATCCAACAATGTTAACCAAGTGTCTCAGTTGCTCAGGAGCTAAATAGACAATTTGTAGTTCATGTTGAGCTATATAGTATCTACTAAGCATTAGAGACATTTTGTAGTATAGATCAAGTGTAGCAATGTCTACCAAGCTATTTAGTGGAAGTGATGGAGACTCTAGTTTTAACTGAGCTCTGTAGTGTTAACCAAGTCCTACAGTGTCTACCGAACTCATAGGGTTAACGAAGTGGATCTAGTGTTGATCAAGTTATATAGTGTCAACCAAGTGATTCAGTTGTTATTGATTTTCTCTATGTTCACCAAGTCACATAATGCTAACCAAGTTTGAGCTACTTGGAAGTGATTAGTACCAATTGAGCTTCAGCTGAGTGCCAAAGTTTTTCAAGTGTTGATAGTGTTTTTCATGTATCAGAACATCATCAAGTTTGTCTTTAGAACCCAAGTTACAATAGTTGGGCTGACTTTGTAAATTATGATGAATTTTCTATTGTATCCAACTCCAGAAGGTAATGAATTGGATTGGCATATATGTAGTACATTATATCATATCCAAATACATGAGTGTGTCAATAAGAAGTGGATAAGTGTGAATTGAAGAAGGCTACAAGAAGTATAAGGGACAATAGAGATTTATCTATCATAGTTAGGTGATCATTGTAATACAAGGAATCGCATTCAGTAAATCAAAGTTCCAAATCAGAGATTAGCCACTAATTCATTCTAAATAGGTGTATCAATTAAATCCTTCAATAGGGTGGACTTAACAGTATTTTTCTAAATCTCTTAACTGAGTGCATACTTCATTGCATGTTTGTAAATCCTTTAACAAGGTGGACCTCACAGTCCTTATTGCTCCTAATAGGGAAGATCACCAGAAGTGGTTGATTGCAAGCCTTAACATGTTAACTTTATACTACAGTACTAAAGCTTGTGGATATCATCCACACCCCAATTTTACTTTCTATTGGAAAGGTTTCTGGGTCACCATATCTTGTGTCAAAGTGTTATGAATGATTTATTATTTTCATTCTTTCATGCATGCAATTAGACCAAAATATTATATGAAGGATTAATTGGTGAAGTAAGATAAAGTTTTATTGGTTCCTAATTCACACCTCCCCTCTCAGTAACCTTGCCTACCTTATATTTCCAATACTTGTGTATCGTGAAACCCTAAATTAGGTTGCAATACATGCAATACATCACAATGTGGTAAAACCATAATTGATCATTATCAAAATTTATATGCATACCAAGTCGTCACTCATTCAGATCCCTAGTAGAGTCACCAAAATTTTATTGTTAAACATATTTGTCTTCATACTAATGATTCTTTACTAACCACATCTCCCTCTCTATATTGAAGACATCAAAGTTCACAATAGTTGGCTAGGTTCAATAGATACCTCCTGTTTGAATTCTTATGAGGTCTAGTTGCCCCGTTGGATATTCAAAGAATCCTTAAACTAACCATGCAATCCTATCTTTAACCAAAAAAAAATTAAAGACAACATAACTTATTCTTAGATGAGAAGCCCTTGATAACTGGTTATAAGTAATGATAACTAATCAAGTAAACACAAAGTTCTTCCATTGTTCAAACATTCATAGATTTCTCAGAAGATAATAATGATATTTGAATCAAGTGATTATTGATTAGAAAAGGTCAAAATCAACCAAAGAATTCAAAGAAAAGGTTTCAAAGCGATTTTCTATAATTAAATCTTAAACACATAGTTTTAGATTAATCCTATAGTTTATTCATTTTGCAATGATTCTCAGTTCAATCACAAGAGATTTGTCACATACCAGATACTAAATCGTTACTATTATCACCGTAAAAAAATAATATTTGGCTATATACTAACAAAGAGCAAAAAAAACCATCGTGTTTTCCTTTCTTTACCTTTTAACACCTAACCCATCTTTTACATCTACCTTAAATAGTTTACATCAGAGGGGGTCTCCTTGAAAACCCAACCCCCTCAACAATTAATAAAAGTGGTTTTTAAAACAAAAAAGTTCAATATAGGATAGATGTCCCTTGAGTTCAAAATTATTTATAAAACATATTATAAAGAGACCCACTAAGCCGATGAACCATGGGATTCATTCCCAACTTGTTCTTTGTCACCACCTACATCACACACCAGCTTACACCTACAATAAACAACAAGAACTCATGAAATGCACTTGAATTGGATATCTTTAGGCTCAGTAGTCATGCCTTCCACATTTTGTGATCCCATTTTATTATATTGAGTTGTCCTATATATTCTAGAAAGTGGTCCATACAAAGAGTCAACATAGACTCAATTTTCACTACCTTTGTAAAATCTACAAGAGTGAGATTGCTTGTTTATTTGGTCACTTTTCAATCAGATTCAAAATATTTGAACAAAGTTTTAATATCAAAATTCCCTACATCAAATTGTATCATTTTGTTGGGGCTTATTATCTGCATATCTTTAGTAAATCTAGTATACATGTGTTTGATTTTAGTTTCAACACTTTAAGTATTAGTGATAAAAGATCTATAGATTGAGCATCTCTAGGTTATGTTTTTCTTTATCATTTACAATATACCAAATTCTATTGTCTTGAAAGGGATCTCAACCAAAAAAAATTAGGACCATATTGTTCCACATTGGAGATTTGTATTACCATGATAGACCATTTACCTTCCTCTATTTCCCAAGTGGGTATTTGTGCCTGTACCTCATTTAATAAAGCATCAACCTCATTGAAGACAATTGCAAATTGCTGGATAAATTCCTTACCCTTTTGGATTACACCATCTATCCATTCATCTACAACAATCACCATGAATTTTCCTTGTCGAACTTGGTTCAATAACTTCTTACTATTTGGTGATGTTGGGTCAGAGCTTTGGGGTGCTTGTACTAGGCATAAAACACCAAAACTATCTAGGGAATCAATATACTCAACCATCACATTAATAAACTCTAGTTCTTTCTTTTCCCATGCATCTTTCAAATAGTATCAAAAGTTCCAAAAGGTTTGATAGTTCAGAAAGTTCAAAGGTTGAGAACTTTGGTTAAATGAACAAGTTCTAATTAATGTCAAGTAAAAATAAAGATATAGCATTAGGACAACTTCATGCTATGTATGTAAGGAAAAATTTTGGCTAAAGGGGAAATCAAAATCAAACCAAAGGTTCCGAAGGAAACAAAAACCAAAATCAAGGTGACTCTCTAAAAAATGCATGAACTAACACAAGTGCTTGTGGCATGTTAGCCAGTCCATCGAGGGATTCAACTTCAAGGGAACTCCATGTCCCAAAAAAAAGAATAAAAAAGTAAAATAAGCAGAAGGATGTGTGGGTTTTTAAGGGATCAAAACAAGATTGGGCTTCCAAGAGTGTTAGTAGTTAAAATAAGGGTCCAAAAACAAGGATCAAGCTTGAAAAACTCTCAATAGTTTAGAGATATATCCAAAAGGAGACCAAGCCCCCAAGAACTCCCAATAGTTCTTGGAAACTAAAAAAAAAGAATGTGAGATGGGTAAAAATAAAATAACAATGTATTAATGTGGGTATACCTGAGAAATCATACCAAGCACTAAACATTGAAGTACTTCAAGTTGTACACAGAATCCATATTTGTATTCCATGTTCAAAAGGATGAGTGAAGTGTATGCCCCACATAAAAGAAATTGTAAACACTTTAATAGGAGCAATAGTTTTAACAAAAGTGTACATACATCCATGGAATAATGAATCTACTATGACATAGCCCCAAGGAGAGAAATATATCAAGGGAAATGAGCATGGAGAAAAAGAGAGGGCATGAAGGGATCCACTTACTCCAGGGTTAGTAAGATCATATGAAAATATGTAATATTATATTAAGTATTAAAATATTATCATTCCCCAAAGGATGTAGAACTACAACAAAATGGAGAAAAAGACATAAAAGAGCTATAAAGAAGAGTCTTTTTGGGCCAATAACATGGAAACCAAAAAGAATTTGTGCTACCATATCATAAGAACCCAAGAAGACTCTACAAGATCACTAATATGAATAATAGCACAAGAAAAACATAACATGTAACAATGAAAGATAACATCATATACACTGATAAGAGATAGAAGGAGATGGCACTCTGTAGGTTGACGATGAGCGCTAGGGCCCGTGTGCCCTAGCCATTGTTCCTTGCTTTGCGTTGGCCAAAGGTGCAGGTGTCTTCGTGCACAGGGGGTGCCTATTTTTTCTGATATGTAGGGGCTGTAGGGGTGGGGTTTGCTGACTACGTGGGAGTACTCATAGCTGTGTTTTGGGCAGCACTGTAGGTTTATATTATTTATTTTTGTTGATTGTAGGTGAGAGCACATATCTATGATTGTGCATAATAATAAGTTCTTGGGCTAGTGGTTGTGGGGGGATTGGAGACTGTAGGTTTCCTATCCCTTCCTCCTTTACTGGTGAATTGTTGGGTTGGCTCTATGGTGAATCGAGGCTCAATATTATCACAGATTGCTTCTAAGGATATGGAGATGATTGAGTCATCTTCTTCAGCATTGGTCAATGGTGTAGATCTGATAAGTAAATTTGCATTGGGATATTTGGATATTTGTATAGATTTGAAGATTGATCGATCTTAGTCATCCAACCTGAACAGATTTCTGAGGATGTTGACTATTGGCAAAATCATGCCCTCATTTACAAATTTTTGGGTCTTCGTATTTCCTTACCAGTCTTGGATTCCTAGGCTCGTCAGGTTTGGAATCCCAAAGGCAATATGGAAATTATTTTGGCTGCAAATAATTATTTTCTGGTTATCTTCTCATGCATTTCAGATAGGAATAGGGCATTTGAAGGTGGACCTTATTTCTTTAATTAGGTGGGGATTTTTATCAAGCCTTGGCACATGGGCCTTAATTCAACTAAGGAGATCCCCTCAAGGGTACTTGTGTGGGTTTGGTTGCTGAGACTACCACTGGAGTTTTGGAGAGAAGATATTCTTCATTCAATCTCATTACTGCTTGGAAAACCTATGGGAGCGGCTAGACAAACTAAAGATTGTAAGGTAATCTCTTATGCTCGTATTTGTGTAGAAGTTGATTTAACCAATCCATTACCAGATTCTATGGAAATTCATATGGGATCCTCTTCATGGATCCAACAATTGGATTATGAGACCCTTTCTTTCAGATGTTGTATTTGCCATGAATATGGCCATTTACTCTGCAAGTGCCCCAGATTTAGGCCTGCTCCTTTGAATACTTCTGGGCCTCTTAAGGGTGACAAGGGGAAGGCTCCAATATCTACTAATCCTATGGATAAGGATGGTTTTACTCAGGTTAAATCCTATAACAAAGGCAAAGGTAAGAAGAGAACCTGGCTGGATAGACACAATGATGGTATGTTTAACAGATTTGATGTTCTTGAAGACCTGGTTCAAGAGGAAGGTATTCCAGTTGAGCTTTCTTCTGGGGATAAGGGTCTACATGTAGTTTAGGAAGAAGAGGAAAAGAAAGAGGATGAGTTTCTACCTTTAGAGGACCCTTAGAATGTATAGATTGATATTGATTTACATCCTCAGGTTCAGAGTACCGGGGATCACCAGGGGTCACATGTTATGATGAGTTTGATAGAGATGGTTCCAGCTCCCCTGCTCCTAAAGGGGCCTTAGATTTGGCCAATGGAAATAAATCCCATCCTACATTAGGCTTACAGTAGAAATATTTTAAAAAGGGGCCTCTTGATAAACCATCAAGGAGTGGTAGGAAGACAGATCAAGAGAGGGTGAAGATTATGGGGGATACTTTAGTTGAATCTAGGTCTATGAAATCCATTGATTCTCACTTCTCTCACCCCCATAAATTATTGTTCTATCATGGAATGTTAGGGGGTTGAATAGCATCCCTAGACAAAAGGTTGTTCAAAAATTAATTGATTCTCAGTTACCTAATGTGATTTTTATCCAGGAAACTAAGCTTGTAGTGGATGGCTTAGCTAATTGTGCTCCTCACATCTGGCCTCAAGGAAACTGGCAAGGGGTGGGAGCTCAAAATAGTTCAAGGGGGGTTTCTTATTTCTGGAACCCAAGAAAATTTCTTCCCTTATGGTGGATTTCTAGTCGATCCTCTATTTCTTTGGCTACTTCTTGTTTGGACACTGGTGAAAGATGCCTTCTCTCCAATATTTATGCTCCTACTGATATTTTAGGAAAGTCAAATCTTTGGGCTCATATTAGTGAAATCTAAGCCTTAGATCAATTTCTCCCATGGATTTTGGCTGGGGACTTAACTCTATTACTAGTCTAGATGAAAAATGAGGTGGGATTGCCAAGTTGGATCCTTCTGCAAATCTTCTTAGAGATATGATAGATTCCTTGTAGCTCATTAATGTGAAGCCAAACAATGGTGTTTTCACATGGAATAATAGGAGATGTGGTGCTAAGGCTATCTAAGAAAGACTGGATAGATTTTTGGTTTCCTGTTACTGGATGAACAATAGGTTGATGACCAACTCAAAAATTCTTGATTGGAAAGGCTCTGATCATTGGCCCATCAAGCTCTTAGTTACTGCTTATGGCATCACCAAAAAAACTTCTTTTAAGTTTCAATTAATGTGGTTAAGAGACCAGTATTTGCATGACTTAATGGTGGATTGGTGGTATGAGGGGATTCCTACGCATGGGATGGCAATGTACACTTTCTGCAAGAGGCTCCAACATGTTAAGTATAGGCTTAAGAAGTGGAATAAACAATGTTTTGGGAACCTATAGGGATAGAGAATTTCTTCTCAATCTAAGTTAGACAACATTACTTGATTGATTTGGGATCAAGGAAGACTGTTGACCTAAGTGAAGCTGAATCCTTGGCCCTTAAAGGACTAGAAGAGTGGGAGCTTCGGGAGGAGATTTTTTGGAAGAAAAAATCTCGTGTTGACTGGCTTTAGGAGGGGGATAGAAACACTACATTCTTCCATAATTTGGTCAAGGCTCGGAGATAGGGGAATTCTTTAGAGGGCTACAATCAACCATTTTTGAGATCTCTTTTTTAAGGAGGACATTGATGCTAGGGAAGAGGAGAGGGCGATCTCGGATTGCATTCCTCACCTTGTTTCTAAGGAAATGAATGAGGCTCTCTTATGTCCTATTTCGTTGCCTGAACTAGAGAAAGTGGTGTTTAATATGAAGAAAGGTAAGGCTCTCAGCCCTGATGGATTTCTGATTGAGTTCTTCTAGGAGTTTTGGGAAATAGTAAAATTTGGTCTCCATGAGGTGGTTCAAGAATTTTATAGGAACAAGCAGATGCTCAGGTCCATGAATTCTACCTTCTTGGTTCTTTTACCTAAATAGGAGGGGGCTAATCGGCTAACTCAATTTAGACCTATTGCTCTTTGTAATATTGTTTATAAGATTATCACTAAACTGATTGTTGAGAGACTTAAGCCTCTTCTCAATTCTTTGATCTCTCCGGAGTAGAGGGTTTTGTTGAAGGAAGACAAATTTTGGATGGGGTTGTCATTGCAATGGAAGCTATTCATTCTATGGCTAATTCTAAGGAAAGGGCTATGTTTATGAAGCTTGACATGGCTAAAGCTTATGATTGGGTGAGCTAGGAATTTTTACACAATATTCTTTTGGCATTTGGTTTTGCTAAGGAGTGGGTGAACTGGGTTCTTAGTTGTATGACTTCTCCTTCCTACTCAGTTCTTGTTAACGGGGAACCATATGATTTTTTTAGTGCTTCTCAAGGACTTTGATAGGGGGACCCTTTATCTCCTTATTTATTCATTATCATGATAGAAGGTCTTGGAAGATTTATTAAGGATCAAGTGGAGTGGGGTCTTATTCAAGGTTGGAGTTGGGACAACTCTCTCCCTTCCTACTCTCACCTTTAGTTTATGGATGATACTGCATTGATGGGCATTGCTAGAATTAGTGAAGCTATGAACTTCAGGCAGACTCTAGATATCTACTTAAGGACTTTAGGTCAGTGCATCAATGATGACAAATCTTCCATTTACTTCTTCAATACCCCCCAACCTATTCAAAATAGGATTGCTAGGATCCTTAGATTTCAGATTGGTTATCTTCCTCTAATATACCTTGGGGTCCCTTTGGCTCTGGGATCGCAGTATCAAGTGTATTGGCAGGGGATCTTGGATAAGTTCTGGAGCAAAGTCAATCATTGGACTAACAGATGGCTTTATTCTATTGGGAGAATGGTTCTTCTAAAAAATTTGGTGCAAACTCTCCCTATTTATAGATGTTGTGTGCAAGCTCCCCCTTCCTCCTTTGTGAAGGATTTTGATGCTCTTTCTTGACAATTGCTTTGGTCGAGTACCCTCCTCTCTTCAAAGTGGAGCTTAGTTAAGTGGGAGTATGTTTGCAGGCCAAAGCATGTTGGGGGCCTTGGCCTCAAGTCTATGGCACTTGTTGTTACGACAATGGTTGCTAAGTTGTATTGGAGATGGTGCAACAATTAGCAGTTGGATTGGGCCAGGATTCTTACTCACAAGTATATCCCTAGGGTTGATAGTTCAGACGTGTCATGGATCTCTTTGGTGGGGAAAGGTTCTTGTGTTTGGAATACCCTTAAGAGGGGAGCCTAGCTAATTAAGGAGGGTCTATTTTGGATTTGCAATAGTGGATCGGATGCTCTATTTTGGTAGAAATCTTGGGATGGCCACCCACTTTTGATTACTAGCTTTCCCCAACTTCAGCCTCTTTGTCACGCTTTTACTAATGCTAGCTAGTTTAAGGTGGAGCACTTTAAAACTATCAAGCATTTAGGCCAAGTGGAGGTGACTTGCTGGAAAGATTCTCAAGAATGGCCTATTGGTGGATCTAAAGAGGATTGTGCTCTTCTTTCTCATGTGTTGGAGGATAGGTTTTGTAGCTCCCTCAAGGAGAGGGATGTTTTGGCTTGGAGTCTTGGTCCAAAAAAAAAATTCTTTGTGGCTTAGGGCTATGCGACACTAGATAGGAAACTGCATGGTCTAGCAGAAGTGCACTAGTGGAAGAAGGTTTGGATTAGTTTTTCTTGGCCCAAGTGTATTTTTTTATTATGGTTGTTAGCTCAGAAGAAGTGTCTCACGTGGGAGAATATTCACAAAAGAGGCTTATAGGGTCCTTCTATTTGCTTCTTATGCACGCACAATGAAGAAAGTATCTCTCACATGTTTTTCCTCTACCTTTTTTTGAAGGAAATATGGCATAGATGGTGGGAGTCCTAAAACCATGGTTGTATACATGCCACTTCTCTCATTGACTTTTGGGTAAGCTTGGGTAGACCTCCAACAAAGAACTCCTTTCTACAGGTTGCCTAGATGGTTGGACCGACTCTTATTCTCTGGAACCTTTGGTTGGAAAGGAATCATAGAATTTTTTGTGATTCCAAATTGGATTGCCTTCAGCTATGGAGGAAGATTCTTGGTAGGCTTCAGGAGACTATTTTTGCAAAATGTGATATGTCTAAAAGCATAGAGCTGGGTGATAAAGCTACTATGAGAAATTTGAACCTGGATGTTATTAACTTGAGGCATACTTTTGGAAAAAGGCAGAGTTATGGTAAGCAACGAGTTTGTAGGGCTGGGAGATAGACCCCTCCCCCAATTGGAATCTTGAATATTAATACAGATGGTTCTTCTAGGGGGAATCCTAGCCATGCTTGCATTGGTGCTATAGGTAAAAATAATGAGGGTGGGGTGGTTTTTCTTTTCTCTATCTATAATGGTCAGCACTCTAATAATTTGATGGAGACCCTGGCCATTAAGTCTGTTGTTGAGAGAGGATGCTCTTTAGGCTGCAAAAAGATCATCTGTGAGTATGAACCTCAGATTGTTGTTGATATGCTAAATAACCAGAGGTTGGAGAATGTTAATTGGGAGCTAGCCTCTTTGGTAAGAAAGATTTTATATCTATGTTGTGCCTTGGAGTCTATCTCCTTTTTCCATATCCCTCGTGAATGGAATAAAGTAGCAGATTGTTTGGCAAAGTGGGCTTCAGAGAATCTAGATAGTTGGGATATTAGTGGTAGGGATGGATTACCTCCTGATTATTGTGGGATTATTGACCAGCTTTTATTGGAGGATGGACATACGTAGTGCTTCTATGGGCCTCGAGCCTTTTCTTTGTAATCTGAAGTTGATTGAATAAATTTTTACCCATTTTTCCAAAAAAAAAAACATAACATGTAACAACTATAGGATACATCTAATTGTAGACACTCAAAAATGGTTAGCGTCTATGGTTTCATCACATTTTCATACTAATTCATCCCATTTTCTCATTCCACTAACTTTGTTCTTTTGGCTAACTAGATCATATTTCAATAGTGTCTGTTATCATTTGTATCCTCTTTCACGTCAATTGCAGATCATTCTGAAATCATATCAAGTCAACTTAGAATCATATCAAATCAAAAGAATCACCCCAAATCTACTCAGAATCACCCAAAATCAGTCTTAATTAACCCAGAATGTATCAAACATCCCAAATCAATAATCATCTATCCAATCCTAGGCATTTTTGTGGCTTTCAATGCCTTGGAAACCTATCAATCTATCAAATCTTATCAATCTGACCTTAGTACTATCATAGCTCTCGGTACTAAGTCAAACTGTCATTCGCATCATCTAATTTTTGACATTATCAAGTCTCTCAGTGTTAGATCATACCATTTTCAACCATTTAATAATATTTATAGTGTATATCGATGTTATTTATCAACCAGTCTTAATCTTGTAGCATTTTACAATGTTAGTTAAATGTTTCATGGCCTTAATTCATGTCATGTGTCCTTGGCATGTTATCAATTTCAATAAATTGATTAATTTGACCATTGATTTGGTCTATTCATCATCATCCTAGTCAATCTGCATTATCATCAAATTTTGTTAAAGGATATTGTCGCACTTATCTAATCAGTTTGGCCAATCATCTATTAACTTTCTCTATAGGATTAAATAACCCATAATTTAATCCTATGTCAATGCCAATCATTTTTCATCTAACATTACTAATTATTTTTCTTAACCTTCTCAATTAATTAATTTTATTAATTAATTGATCCATTATTCACAAACCATGGAAATTCTCAATTTTCTAAGTCATGTTTTCCTCCATTAATTCTATTTTTACTAATTTCTATTTGTGTGGAATAATGGATTTTTAATTTAAATATTCCACATAATATTGACATCACCATGACACATGGGCATGATACATCGTGGATTCTCCATTTACACTTGGCTAAGATATGTCATAATCCATATTCTTATTCCCTTGCGCATATCTCTCTTTGGCTTCCATTGTCATAGATTATTGGCTTTAAGTGGGTTTGAGGTGTCACATGATGCATCATAGATCCTCTTCCATTTTTAGCCATTTTTGACTTCCAATCATCATACAATCCTACATTTAGCATTTGGTGTCAAATATGTCATGGATTCTCAAAGGAATCTCTTCCCAAGTCACATATCCAAGGTAAAAATTCCAATTCTCTCATCTTGTGAATTGATTATAAAATGATCATTCTTCCTCTTATTTCCAAACCCTAAGTCTTAAATCCTTCAAGTCCCTAGCTTCTTAGTCTTTTTCTCTCTCACACACACATTTAAATCACATCTTCTAGTATTCTCATAGTATTATCACTATCTTAGGCTTTTTCTTCCTAATTATGTGCAATATAGGCAATTGGAGCTACATCACATGGAGAAGAAAGAAGGACATGGGAGCTACAAATGAAAGAGGGGGTTTTAAACATTGTGTTGTTTTCTTTGTTATTTGTCTTTCAAGGTAGACTAGAGGGTGTCAATGTATGTTTATTGAGTTTGTGATTTGCTCATAGTAGGTTAGGCATTAGCCTATTTTATGGTCCTACAATTGGTGAACCCGACATGAATATGCTTAACTAACTTGGGTTTCTTGCATTTGTGCTTGTAGGTGCAAGGAAGGAGCTCACTTGGAAGGGTATAATGACTACTTACACTTCCTTATCACATCTAGATTAATTAGGGGGTCTAGTAAGATGGTAATATGCTCATGTTTTATGCATTTTTTTAGCTTATTGTCCTAGGGTGCACTATGCTTTGTCACGATGCACTTGGGACCCCTAGAGGTAGTTTTAGGGGCTTAGGAGTAACCATAACCCCCATTTTTTGTTTGTACCTTACCAACTATGCTTAGAAATCACCAACTATGCCCTTCTAGGCCCCAACTACACCATAGCCATAGTTTGTACTGTTTGAGCACACTTGGGAGGGTAGAGTTCAAAACTTTAGATTCTAGGTATTACTTAGGGCCCAATTCCCCACAGTTTGCACCTGGTCTCTGAACTATTCCCAAAAACTACCAACTGCACCCTTATGGGCCCCAAGTGCACCATGGGTGCAGTTAGCACTATCTGAGTGCACTTGGGGGCATCTTGAGCCATTATGGCCTTCTGGGGCATAGTTTTCTATGTCAAAGCACAATTGGTTCACAAAGAGCACACATTTCACTTAGAATTTGCATCTAGGATTTATGTTTCTTTCTAGGACCTAGATTAGATGTTTTTGTGTTATTGATGGTCTATTTGTAGCATGTCGTGACTATTGGATACTAATCATTAAAAAATTACTAATGCTTTTTTGCAGGACATTGTTGAAGACCCTATGTGCTTGTCAAAACTGTGTGCAGATTTCCTAGATTAAATAACTCTTCATTTGGTGCATAAAATAAATTTTTTCTATTCTACTTGATGTGTTTGTAGTGTTTAAAAACTCTAGGAGTTACATGGATGTATCCTCTCCCCTCACCTTTCGTGGATCTTGGGTGTAATAGAAATCTATGTGACTTTTTATAAAGAAGCTTGCCTTGGACCAAGATACTCAATATTAAATATGCCAAGGGACAACTTCAGAGTGGTAATGGGCCAAAGCTAGGTAAACATTCTAGCCACAATATAAAACTTGATTACTATAAAAGTCATGTCAGTGATATTGTTGCATGATAGCTCTCCTCTAGTACCCTTATGGTGCGTCAAATCCCAATTTATGGGGCTAGGAGACCTTTTGAGGAAGTTTATCATTCACTTGCCGAACAGAATGCCCTTACTAAAACCTTGTTTTAGTGGCCAAAAACCTTTCTATCCACTAGCTCAAGGGGTCACCCATGCCCATGAAGACATCCTACATTCTCATGGTCCTTAGTAGAGACAACAGTCCTTTGGGAATTCATGCCCCTTGGGAAGCAAATCTTAGTAGCCCCAAGAAGTGAGTGTGTTGTAAGGGTGAGCCTATGGTGCCAAGATTCTAAGTTGTCTGCTCTAGATAAGTGTGGTTGAACTTTAGTTCAAGTAGGAATTTAGTGGATATAGTCCTAAAGCCTAGGTTGTGGTGTGTCTTTTCACTTTTAACAATAGCTATTCTTGTCTTATCGTGTCTTGCATGTGTGTAAACATTAATCAAGATAAAATCCAACTTTCAAATTTACACCTTGGATATCATTTGAACCTTTTTAAAACATTACACATTGTCAAAACATTACAACCTTTGTCAAACTTTGCAAACTTTGGTTTGAAACCTTCAAAACTTTGAAAACATGGAAGACTGTGTCCCTAGGAGTGCTTGGCATAACTTAGGTTTCATCTTTGCATAACACCCACTTACATTCACCATAGTTTGAGTCTCATACTTGCATCATCTAGGCTTAATTTTTCATCCTAGTAGTCTTCATTGTGCATCCCTTATCTCTCATATTGCATCCATTAGGGTTTAGTTTGCATACCTTAACCTTTGCATTACAACCCCAAAATTTGCACTTTGCATCTCTCATTGGCATTCTTGCATTACCCAACCTCCATATTGCATACTTTAACCATCATTCTAGGTGTCCTAAACATCCTTCTAAGCCTTCACCCTAGTCTTAGCATTGTACTCTACCCTTTGTTTCTCTATCAAATCAATCTAGAAATCTCAGCACCCAAAATCACCTTAGTTTCAGCCTAGCTTCCCAACTGCACTCTGAAACTACCAACCACACTCTAACTGACCCCAACTATGCCATAGGCATATTTGGTACTATCTAAGGGCACTTGGTAATCTAAGAACCTAGCTTGGGCTTCCAGATAGCATTTTTCAGGCTTCAGTAGTGTCCTTAGGTACCTAGGTAGGCCACCTTGTCTCAACAGGCCTTGATTTGCACTCTACATCTCCTAACCTTCATTTTTGTCATCTAGGGCTTCATTCCTTAGGTTATAACCTTAATTTTTCATCCCCTATCCAATCATAACATCATCCCCAACATACTAGCTATTTGGTATAGCAACTTAGCCATTACCCAGCTTAGAAACAACAAACATTCAACCCAGCTTCCCAACTGTGCCATGAAACTACCAAATTCGCCCAAACTAGCCCTAACTACACCATAGGCATATTTGGTACTATTGGAGCACACTTGGTGGTATCACAGCATAGTTGGGTACCTACATGACCATTTTGGGCCTCCAAACTGCATTTTGGTACCCTAAAACTGCATTTAGAAGCCTCCATAGGTTCTCATTCTGCATATGACCCAGAACAACATCTTGTACCCAAAACCTCATTTTTCATCTTAGGAAATTTCTATATTGCATATACAATTAGCATAACCATCATTTCAAGCCACCTAACCATCATTTTGAACCTAAAACCTTTGATTTTAATCCAAAATCTGAACAAAAGTATGAACCCTAGAGTATTTCATTGTGTCAATGGATAACGGATCTTGACCAAGGTCATTTTTTCGAACTCCATCTATGTCAAGGTGGATTTTACTTTTTCATTTTGATCCTTTCACTTTTTGGTCAAGATATAAAATATATTGTCACAACGTTAAGCTCTTAGGTTAATACCTTTCAAAGATTTCACCTATATTCAAAACCTTGCGTACACCATTGTCATTAGCATTATCATATTCCTAGTGTCTCTAAATGTCATTTTGACTTACCCTAATGGTATATCCTCCTCATCTTGTATTGTTCAAAACCCTAGCATCATTCCTACTATCAAACCCTATTAACTTGTCTATTAACCAACTTGTCTCCTTGATCACTTATCCTCATTTTGCATAACCCAAATGTCATTATCAACCTTAGCACACCATCCCTTTCATAGTCCACCTTGCATACATAAACTTCCAACATCATTACCAAGTCCAAAATCCAACCCTAACCTTCATTTTACATACCCTAATCTTAATTTTGCATACCTTTAGTCAAAATTCCAAAACATCATTCACATTTGCATTTGCATAATTTCCTAGGACATTTGCACCTTGCATATCAAAACCCTAGTTCATTTGGCACTTCCTCACATTACATAACATCCCTAAACATCTAAAAACCCAAAAAAAATTTCATATCTTGCATACCCACTTCCAGATTTCCAAGTTTTGCCCTATTTTACCATCTGCACCCCTGTTTTACCAACTGCACACTTTAGGTACATAGTTGGTAGTTTTAATGCTCAGTTGGTAGTTTTAGAGTGCACTTGATAATCAAGGATTTCATCTTAGATTCTAGAACCTTAATTTTTACTTCCATAGCTTGCATTGCATCCCTAAACTTTAGAAAACATTCAAAATCACTCAAATCATTCATATTCTGCATTTTAGTCACCCTAGCACCTTTGTTTACCAATTGCATACCTTCTACTTACCTTTAGGGGCCCAAGTGCACCAAGGGCACACTTGATACTACCTGAGTACAATTGGTAGTTTAGGTGTGCACTTGGGAGATAGGGAGTCCATTTAGTTTTTCCTCCACTGCATCTGCATCCTTAGCTATCATGCCAGCACTCACTAGGACACAATCAGCTTAGAGACACGAAGAACTTTATCAACCCTTGTTTTATGAGGTGCCAACAGAGCCAAAACCTCATCCAACACAAAAGAATAGCAAGAAAACCCAACAAACATTTGATGAAGATAAAATCGAGGCATCACAACCTTAACTTGTGGACCCCTTAAACATGTATCCACAAGATCACAATAATCAAGGGATGACACAAAAAATCCTAAGCAATGCACCTACTATGAGGTTTCCTTCAAACACTTCCCCTACACATGGGATGGTTCAATGGAGTCCTAACTTTGAACCCATATTTGTACCAATACTTCTCGGAGGTGGAAGTGTACTAACCACGCTCAAAGATGAACAAACAGACTCCTTCAAATTCAACAAACCCAACACAAGTACCTTGAAACCCTAATATGTCAAACATACAAAAAGGTTATATACACTTAAATGATGACTTTGAGACTCATAACAACATCACTGATGAAGAAATGGTTAAGGCATGTCAAGACAAAAATTTCCACAAAAACTTCAAACTTTTGGCAACCCAAGAAATTGTCAAGTTTAATCCACACTTGGAGGGACCTAAGTCCAAACATCAAATCAACATAACAATTGAAAATATATAGCCCATGATCAATTTGGACTTAGATAAGGGAAAACAACCTTTGGAGTTTTCAAACACAATAATGGAACCTATAAGATCCCATCAAGAATCAACCATTGAAATCCTCCAAAGTACATTTGAACACATCAACATTAATCCCTTGTTTGAAAAACAACAACCAATAAAGGGAAACAAGACTCTTCCTAAATATCCCAAAAAGACGTCAAGACTTGATCTCAATCACATGATGCAACAAGATGTGCCTAAAAAGACTTGTACTCTAGGGATGCCAAACATACCTCCTTTGGAGGAAAATCAACAAAGTGCACCTTTGCTCCTAACTCTACCAAATGCTATGATGTCAAATGTTGTGGAGCCTCCCATGAGTACACCATGTGAAACATAAATTGCAACAATCCCTATTTACATGCAAAGGAAAAGTCTTATTGACATTACACCCATTCCCAAAAGGAACACGTTACATAGCCAACTCAATATGATGTCCCAAGGAGAAACCTCTAACACACAAAGGTACAAAAACAACAACCCAAACATGATGATCAATTCTCAAGGACATAACCAACTCCCTCGATAACATCAACCTACAATAGTACAAGGACTTAATGTTTCCAAAACACACTCGACATATCAACAAAAACATCAACCACAACAACAACCTCAAGTGGTGCAAGCATCCAACACCCCTAACACACAATCTAATGTAAACCCACTTGACTTACATGCAATGTACCAACAAGAATTCCAACGACAACAAGCCATGTTTGCTAAACAATAAAAGGAACTCAAACAATAGTAAAAATAGTTGGAATACCAAAGACACCTTGAGTAACAAATTGCATATCAACAACACTTGCTGCAACAAAATCATGTGCCATAGATACCTATACAACAATAGTCACATACATGGCCTCACATGCAACCAATAGAGGTATCTCAACAATAAACACAAAAAATGGCACAACAACAACACATGGTACAACAATTGCAGTGAATACCACAACAAGTACCACATCAAATACCACAAGTACCCTAACATGTACCGCAACAAAGACTCTTTTGTCTTCAAGGTACTAACATACGTGTATGCTAGAAGAAGTGACCTATTGGAAGTATGAATCAACAAACAAACATTAGTTAAAATCACATATCCATCAAATACTTATCAAGATAAAAGAACTAACCAATGCTTGCTTGAGTTTTGCAACTCATAGCAACCAACAAACCAAATCCTCAAGAAACCTCAAATAGCTCAACAAAGGCACCCATAAGAGGCCTTATTGGTGTGTTAAGATTGGAGGTATGTTTGATGTGCTATCTCAAACACAACTATGTGATTGAATCTCTTAAATGGTGAATGTGCAACTGTGAGGGATGAAACCATGAACCTATGCTATATGAAATGAAGAACACCTCCAACAATGACTATGGAAGAAGCCATGTTTGAAGGCATTCAAGGATGGAGATGTGAAATGCAACAAAAGAAATTAAATTGATGTGCAAGCTACACTAACATGCAAATGAAATGGAGATGCAAATGCATAAGCAAACTAGACTAATAATGCAAATACAATCTAAAAACCAGCTACCAAGAGTTAGTATGCAATCTAGAAATCACTATGAAAGCTCTCAAAACTCAAACTAGCATGATAACAATGCAACTATAGGAGATATGAAAATGCTTGAGACAAGGGCTCTATTTATAGGCTTGAGAGACCCTGGGTGAGGTGGCATCTATGTGGCATCCACATAGTGCCATAAGGAGACACATAAGCATGCCATGCAAGTGGTCAACATTCAAAGTTTGGTCATGCATGTGTGAGCAAGCTTGGAGAGAAGAGTGGGGGACAAAACTTGCAAGAGGGAGTGGTCTCACACATGTGTGAGCACACACTTAGGCTTAAGGAGGGATTAGCAAGATGATTAAGGGTAATTAAGTGGGATTAAAGGGTGGCTAAGCTTAGGAGGATGAAAGTGATAGGTGGTAGGCTAGGCTTTAGGCTAGGTTTAAGATTAAATTGAATAAGATTTAATTTAATCATAGGTTTAGAGGAATTAATGAGATGGAGGGATTTAAACAAATAGAATTTATTTAAAAGGGGAATATATGGAGGATCATGTATTAAATAAATTTAACACATTAAGGCTGGAGGTATTTAAATTAAATTTTAATACCTTAGGAAAATGAGCCTATTTAATTAAATAGGTAGAAGAATATGAAAATTATAATTAATCAATAAGTAATTAATTATAATTTCAAGGGCAATATTAAATAAATTAGTATAGTCTTTTGGGACAATTTTAAGCGTCTACATTTTGCCCCTCTTTGATGTGATGTCAGGACGACATTATATCAAAGAAAAGAAAATATAGGTTGCCCCAGAGAAGGTAGGAGTCCTAGGAGCAACGATAAAGGAGGAGGGTGCCCCCTTGCAAAAATTGCATGAAAAATAAATTTTTGACAATTTTTGCAAAGAGGTCTTTGGAAGAAAGGAAAAGGGAGAAAAAGAAAATAAATGAAGACATTGCATGGCTTGCAAAAAAATAGGGGGCGGACACGGCTGCAGGAAGGCACGAGCTCAAAAGGAGGCCTTAAAGGCCTTATATAAGCCTCCAAGGGGCTCAAAGAAGGTGATTTTCACACCTCAAGAGTAGAGCATCCAGAGAAAACATGGACCCCATTGATCGTTTGTAGCTTGGTAAGCGCATTTAGGAGTACCAACAGTCAGTTGAGATGAGCTCACTGGTAAGTCATCTAATCCTCTTCGTTATTTGGTAGGTTAGGGTAGGGTAGGGGCATTTATTATGTAATAAATGTGGAAAAAATGTGGTCGAGGTGGAGACAATAGTCTACACCCTGTCGTCTACACAAACAAAAAGCGGTGACCACAGTGTCTATAGAGACGATAGGATCGATCCTATCGTCTGCATAGATGCCAAAAAAGGGAAAGGGGTTCCATAGAGACAACAAAGTTTAACCTATCATCTGTGCAGATGGCAAAGGTGGGATAACGGTAGCAAAGATGATAATCTATGGGTCGTCGTCTCCATAGAGGATGAAGGACATGTCGTTTGTGTCAATAAGCATCTCCACCGATAAGCATCTTCATAGATCGACATCTGTACCAATCAGCATCTTTGTATATCAACATTTACACTGATTAGCAGCTCTTTCAATTAGGACAAATTGGCAAAGGACAAGGGAAGATGCCCCATTCTAGGGATGACATGGGTGAAAAGGACTAACTCTTTGCATGTCTATGCTATAGGAGGACACAGTAGTACTTAGGTTGAGGGAGCACTACCCGTCGACCATGCTGATATAGGAGAGACTCATAGATGTAGACTAGGGGCATGTGCGACTATGTAGACTTGAGCACGTGCACGAGTGGCCTAACCTGAGGGCACACTCAGTGTAGCTATCAATGATCATCAAGTGATGTCACACACCCAGAGGGAGTTTTCACTTGCTTACAAGAGAGGTGACAGTCACACTGCTGGATGTGTGGTATATCCTATGAGTTTTGATCTCGAGTGCATAACTAGAGTACATACTAGAGGGATCAGATCCATTCCTTAGGGAGTGTTTTGGCAGATGGTAGCAGAGGCTGCCTATCTAGTGATCATGGCTATCATGGAGAGGAACCTTGGAGCAGAGACTACCAAAGCTAGTAGTATATCTAGCCTCCCTGATATGGAGGATGCTACTAGACCATGTAGGGTATGATTGGCCTATCAGCTGAGCATAGGTGTTGAGCACCCTTCTACAGGATGATGGGGAGGTCTACTGTTGGGGTCAAACTATCCTAACAGAGTTATACCATGATTTGCACATGTGTGTATATCAGACACAGTGGACCATTGGACCTAGACTAACGCTACTAATGGTTTGGTCATGGGAGAAGATCAAAGTCACATAGCTGATCACCAGGAAGGAGACTAAGCAGCTTGGTGAGCCATTCGCTTGTAGATACCAACCTCCCATCTAGTAAACCTTCACAGAGTTTTTGGGATTTTGGCACTATTGTTTGGATGAGATCATTATGTTTGATTGGACTCCATATGATGGGGTAGAGCGGTGGGGTGCAATGCTAGCACCAAGCAGGGAGGATGACAGGGAGGATCAGATGTACCTTCCTTACACATAAACTAACTGTTGGATTATTGGTCATTCCATGCATGTGATTATGTGTTACATGCCTTCGAGGGTGCGATGGTAGTTTGGGCAGATTTAGGATGCAGTACCAGATAGATTTCAATATCCTATGGTCTCTCGAGAGTATGATCACTTATGGGGACATAGGACCACCCTTCAATTGGCTCATATTTCATGGGTGTCCATGCCAGTAGTGTCATGGGTACATGGGTAGGATAGGGGAGATGCCAGAGTGACACCGGCATATGCACAGTGGTGAGTAGCACACCAGTGGGTTAGGCTCACAATGTCTGGGGCACCTCAACCAATAGAGCAGGCACAGGGTGATGGAGATGGTGCAAGGGATGGGGGATAGGTGGCTAGGATGCCACCTCCAACACAAGGGGTGCAGTAGGGACTGCACGAGCGTAGAGCCAGTGCAAGAAGGGGTACAGGGCCAGTGCTAGTATAGGCACCACCATGGGTAGCACCACAGGCACCACTACAAGTGCAGGCACAAGTACAAGGATAGGCACCAACAGAGGATCCAGACATGGTCAGGGCCGAGAGGGATAGTCTATACGTAGAGTTAGTCTACCTTTAGGGTGTAGCCCAAACAAAGCAAGCTTGAGCAGAGAGCATACAATAGGAATTAATGACCATACAGGTAGAGCTACAGGTATAGAGGGCTAGGGTAGGTAGTCCACAAGAGGCACTAGAAGCCCTACAGGTACAGGTGGATGTGGGTGAGTTTTTAGGTATGGAGGTCTATGCAAATGCTAAGGAGTTGGCAAAGCTAGAGAGATTTCGAGGGGAGGTGGCCTCATTACGAGTAGAGCAGGCTACCCATCAAGCGTAGATGGACAAATATTGCAGGTAAAGGGACATGGCAAGATAGATGCTACAGCCTGGGGCAGCCATGATAGTCATGCAGGAGGCCATTTCAGCCAACCGAGCAGAGGCACAGGCCATATGAGAGGTAGCCTATTATAGATCGTTATATCATGAGGTCATGTATGTCGATTAGTGATAGTCAAATTTTGAGAGGGGTGACAACTCATGGATCTCCGAGGGTAGAGCCAAATCAAAGCAGTCTGTAGGATAGTAGAGACCTCCCTGAGGGGGAGATACAGGGGGGTTGGGCCCTCATAGCCAGCGGCTTGACTTTTTATAGTGATCAATTTTTTGACAGATATGTGCAGATGCAACGAGTTTTTGATGATGCATTTGTACTACATGATACTACATGATTTTATATACAGACTATACAGACATTATTTGTTGATATATACATGAGATGATTCGACGGCCTTATGTGTTTATGGATTTATGTGATGCATATGATATCTATGATGTGGATACTAACGCTTGTGATGCAAGATGTGTGTGATGTGATGTTTCTTATGATGTATATATATGTAGATGATGCCTAACATGTGGATGACGCAGGTTTACTGGCAATTATGAGATGTATGCCTTGCTTTATTTTTTCATGTATGGATGCATTTATGAGATGTTTTATGATATATATGCCCCTAGATGTGATGACTAAAATGGATGCATGTAACTAATGAACCGATGATGCAACCTAATAAAATGAACAAAATATCTAATGAACACTAATGAATGCAACCTAAAATGAAAATGTAAAATGAATGAACCTAATGAATAATGATCTGTCAAAACTTATCACTCATAGAAACCAAGTAGCATAGCATAGGAGGGTAGGGAAATAAATAGAACCCTTGTCTCAAGCATGGCTAAATGACAACCTATACTACATGATATCAAGAGATTCAGTTGTGCTTATATGAAAAGCACACCTTATTTGATTTTTTAAATGAGCTTATGCATTATATGCTATAGAAGCATAAATGACATGACTCATTTGCATAGATTAGAGACTTTAGAATAATAGGTGTAGTTTACAAAGTCATGATGGTCCAAATGTCATATATGTGTTGGAGAGGTCTAGTTACACCCAAAGTCTTTTTAGGGATCTTTGGTGGAACATGTACTAACCCGTTGCCCCCAATGTGCAATGCATTAACATAACTTGAAACTAACACATATATAGTAAAGCCTCAAAAATAGATCATACCACAAACAACATGTGTAGTCAATGAGAGTCATTTAGGTACGACCAAAATATGGAAGATCAAGGTGCACCATAAATGGCTTCCACTAACACACAAAATGAAATCAACCAAAAAGAAACCTCGTGACCAAGAAATCATTTAGTCCACAGTTCCTACCAAGAACCTTAGGTCTAGAAGTGAATGTCATAATACCACCTATAGGAAGGATCCATCCTATGAAATTTTGTTTTGTGTGACGTCAAGTATTGTAAATTGGTTGTTTGTTTTTGGAAAATGTTGTGAAAAGAACAAGTTGCTCGAATCGTTAAGTCTCAAAGGTGATTTTGTTCAAGTCCTATTGTGGAAAAAAACTCAGTGTAATGGGATTGGAACAAGCACTCGACAGAAAATTGCCTCACAGACCAGAGGTCTTTCAAAAGATGGAGGTCAAATGAAGCCTTGTAGACAAGAGGTCTTTTATTGGATGCATGAAAAGCATAAGCATTGAGGCATCTCTCATCAAGGAGTTGCAACTCTTGCAAGCAAGCAACTCTATATTCTTCTTTGGACATCAGATTCTTGAGAGAGATTCTGAGGGAAGGGAGCTCAATTTTGATGGGTAAAACAACCTCAGAACCATAAACAAGGGAAAATGGAGTAGCTCCTATGGGGGTACAAATGGAGATATGGTAAGCCCAAAAGGAAAGACCAAGATGGAGGTGCCAATCATGGCCAATGGCATCAACAGTTTTCTTTAGGATTTTCAAAATGGTTTTATTAGTAGCTTCAGCTTGGCCATTTCCTTGGTGGTAGTATTTGGTGGAAAAATGCTGGGTGATTCCGAATTTTCTACACAATGTGGAAACTTCCTGATTTTAAAAAAAAGTTCCATTATCAGTCATAATATCTTGAGGTATACTAAAACAACAAATAATGTAGTTCAAGATGAACTTCAAAATTTATTTTTTGGTGGTGTAGGTTAATGGAATAGCCTCGACCCACTTTGTGAAGTATTCAATGGTGGCAATAATATACTTGAGGCCATTTGAGAAATTTGGGTATACTTGACAAAGAAGATCGAATCCCTAGTGGGAAAAGGGCCATGGAGTGATGGTGGATTGGAGGTCTTGTGCAGGAGCATGTATCAAATCACCATGTTGTTGACAAGGAACACATCTCTTCACAAAATGATAGGCATCTGGTTCCATAGTAGGCAAATAATAACCTATTTTAAGAAGCTTTTTTGCTAACATAAGGCCACTAGAATGGGCACCACAAATCCCTTGGTGGACCTCTTCTAACACCATTCTAGCTTCATCTAAATTGAGACATTAGAGGAGGGTTCCATGAAAATCTTTTCAAAAAAGTGTGTCACCTAGGATGGTATATCGGCCTATGTGAAAGATGAAGGTTTTTCTCTGATTTGGGGTGAGGGTTATGGGAATGGTTTTGTGATGTAAATAGGCAAAAATGTCAGCATACCATGGAGACTCAAGACCAACAATCTCGAACACCAACTCTAAATCAATTTGTCCCTAAGCAGGAGTAAAAAGATTCTCAACAAGAAACTCACATTTGGGACTATACTCTGCATGGCCATCATGGAGGCAATAGTAGCCATGGCATCTGTTGCTTTGTTATTAGCCCTTGGGATCTACTGAAAAACTAGCTCTGTGAAATTTTGCTTAAGATCCTCAACTATCCTATAGTATGGCAACAATTTCTCATCCTTAGTGTGGTATTCATTTGTAACTTGTTTAATGACCAATTGTGAGTCTCCAAAAACAAGAAGACTTTTGATATTCCATCTGATAGCTTGACGCAACCCTATGGCTAACCCTTCATACTTAGCTATATTATTTTTGCAAGGGAATGATATCTTATAAGACTTAGGAATGAGATCTCCTTGCAGTGTAACAAACAAAACTCCTACCCTTGATCCCTTTTGTATGAATGAACCATCAAAAAATAGTTTCCATGGTGTAGAGAGGGTGACAGTCATAATGGTATCATCTAGAAAATCTGCTACTATGGGATGGTCTCCTAGAAGAGGAGATTCAGCAAGTTGATCTACAAATACTTGTCCCTTAATGGCTTTGCGTTCCTTATAAGCAATGTTGAACTCACTCAAAATCAAGACCCATTTTGCATCTTGACCAATGAGGGAGGCTTTTGATAGCAAATATTTGAGTGGGTCTATCTTGGCAATGAGATGTGTAGTATGATTAAGCATATAATGGTGTAACTTCTGCATGCAAAAGACTACTACCAAACAAGCTCTCTCAATAGTAGTGTAGTTCAACTCATAACCAACTAATGTTCGACTCAGGTAGTATATAGCTTGTTCATTCCCATTGTCATCTAGTTGCACCAAAAGTGCTCCTAAGGCGATTGAAGTAGCTAAAATATATAGAATCAATGGTTGTCCTACAACTGGAGGGATGAGGACTGGAGGATTAGCCAAGTATGTCTTAATTTGTTCAAATGTTTTTTGGCATAAACAATCCCATTAAAATTTGTTTCCTTTGTGAAGTAAATGTTGAAGTGGATGGACCTTATCTACTAACTGGGCCATAAATCATCTAATGGAATGTAACTTTCCTTGAAAACTGTGGAGTTGTTTCAATGTCGTAGGTGGAGGCATTTCCATGATGGCTTTGACTTTAGTGGGATCCACCTCAATACCTCTTCTTGACATAATTTAGCCTAACAACTTGCCTAATTTGACCCCAAACACACATTTCTTAGGATTTAGGCACACTTTATATTTCTCCAATCTCTCAAAAATGGTGGTGAGTACATCAATGTGGAACTCACGTGTCTTTGATTTTCCTAGGATTTCATCAACATAGTCCTCCATTATGATATGCAAAAGATCATGAAATATTGTAGTCATTTTGCATTGATAAGTGGCACCAGCATTCTTCAAGCCAAAAGGCATGACTTGATAACAAAAGGTTCCCCATGGGGTGGTAAATGTCATTTTATGTTGATCTTCTTCTGCAATTTTGATTTGATTATAACCGGAGAAACCATCCATCAAAGACAACATCTCATATCTAGTAGTCAAATCCACTATGATGTCTATGTTAGGAAGTGGAAAATCATCCTTAGGACATGCAAGGTTTAAATATCAAAAATCTAAACAAACACAAATGCCCCCAGATGCTTTCCCTATAGGAACAATATTGGAGACCCACTTGAGATAATCAATAGGGTGGATGAATTTTGCTTCTAACATTTTTTGTAACTCTGCTTTGACTAAAAGTGCTACCTTAAGATGCATCTTATGCACCTTTTGTTTCACTGGTTTAATCTTGGGATCTACTGTCAAGTGATGCACAACCAAATCTGTGTCTAAACTAGGCATATCTCTATAGGTCCATGCAAAATTTATCTTACCCTTTCTCAAGAATTCAGCCATTGCCTTTTTCTCTTATGGACTTAGGGTAACTGCAATGTAGGTGATTTGTGGATTATCCTCTATACCCAAGTTAATTGGAATTGTGTCCTCATTCAAAATAGATGACTTTTCTCGTGGTAAAGATCTGAATGGTAAGTCAATCTCTCCCTCTTCTAGCACCTCTAAGAGGTTTTCACTAGAAGATGCGTCCTTTATTTTATCTTTTTCTTCATCCAAAAGTGCCCTAGAAGAGTTTTCACTAGAGGATGTTTCTTTTATTTTTCCACTATTATTTTCTTTTTCACTTTTGCGACTAAGAGAGTTGACTTGGCTACCAAAGTAGGCTTCCTCATTGTATTGGATTTCATGTTCATAATCTTGGAGATTCTTAAGGCCAAAGAGTACCATCACTACCTCATCAGACTTATAGATATCGAGAGTTGGTGGTGTGTCCTAAAGGTCCCAGTCTATCATGTTAGGGTTGGTGAGAGGTAGGTCAGTGGATGAAAGGTCAGCTATGGTAATGGCATGGACATAGGTGTCTAGCTCATCCTCAATGTATTGGAATGGTATTTCGAAGAACTCCTCCTCATTATTCTTAGAATCAAACTTAACCATACAATAGTTGTCAACAAAGGATACCTTAGGTTTAATGGAACCCAAACTGCATCCTTTATGATAGCTATTAGCTTCTAGGGGTTGTCTCACCCAATATTCTTTAGGTCGAAGGCTAGTACCATGATATCCCATGTTTTTGATAATGGGAGGGGCCTTAACATACTTATCCTCAGGGAACTCCATAGATTCATCTTTTCCATCATAATCTAGAATATTAGATTCCATGTGCTCATCACTAAGTGAACCCTAATGCTCAAATGTGGTCTTTTTGATAGGCACAGTCTCTTTGTTGGCAGGAGGTGGTAATTGTGAAGGTTTTCCAAAGGAATGAGGGGAGAGTGGTAGTTGCCCAACACACAAGGCATTTTCAAACTTATACTCTCCCATTCCTAAATCAGTAAAAGTAACCTTCTTTCCTTTAGTGCTGACCTTAGTATCTTCCACCTTTTCTTTTCCTTTGCAGGAATTGGAATCATTATTGGCTAACTCTAGCACTATTGTGGAAGGTGATTCTATTATTGTGAGAGGCTTAGGTATTACTTTGGCAAACTCACTAATTAGACAAAAATTTGCTAGTGTACCTTCCAATCTTTTATAAAAGGCAAAAGGTGTGGGATCTCCTGGAATTGTGACTCTCTTCCTTGGCGAGGAAATTTCAAGCATTGATGATAGGTAGATGGAACAACCTTCAGAGCATATATCCAAGGTCTGCCAAGCAAAATGTTATATGGAAAATCCAAGTCTAGGACATGGCATTTAGTATTTATGATGGTTGGTCCAATCTTTAATGGCAACATGATAAATCCTTTTGATTCTCTTTACCTTTCATCATAGGCTTTGATTGTTATCCTTTTATTGATATCTAGGATGTCTTCTGGAAGTCCCAAGAAACAAATCATCTTCAATGTACATAGGTTCAAACTAGATAGATTATCTATAAGGACTCTTTTAATCTTATGTCATTGTATAAGGACTTCAATGTGGAGTGAAAAATTATGGTGAGGATCAAGACATTGGAAATATTTATCTGTGAAGACAAGGTGTTGTTGTGCAGCAAGGTTTCCAATCATGGCAGTAAATTCAGAGGCATTAATGTTTTCAAGAACACGAGATTCTAAAAGAGCCTTCTCCAAAAAATTTGTGTGGATGGGTGATGTGGTGAGGAGCTCAAGAATTGATATTTGTGCTGGAGTCTTACCTAACTGGGACAACACATCATAGAGAGAAGTAGGCCTTTGTGAAGTGGAAGGTGCAGTAGGCACATGTGGAATTGATGGATTAGTGTGATTAGGAGTGGCAACTTGCAAAGTAAGTCTTCCCTATCGAGTGGTTGCATCACAATCGACTGCTTGTAGGACAAGGGTATTCACATGAGTGTCTACCTCCTCAATGCAACCACACATGGAGTCAAATCCACATATATCATTAGTTTCTATTTTACCACACAAGGAGTCAAACCCTGATATGTGGTTAGTAGAATAGTCATAAGGTAAGGCATTTGATGTGGAAGCTCTATTTGCATTGTTCATAGTATTGTTTCCATTTTTTTTATTGTCATTGTTGTGATCAGAAAATGGTTTTTGGAATATCTTCAGCTTAGCATTTTTAGAGGATGGTCCTCCTTCTACCTCAATTTCTCCATCATCGACAAGATTTTTTATGAAGACTTTTAGTTTTATACACTTGTTTGTGTCATGTCCTTTGATGCGATGGTATTTGCAATATTCATTTTCCATATACCATTTTGATTTGGGTTGATTCTCATCAAAGGGTCATGTTTCAAGAATACCATCAAATTGTGATCCACTAGTTTTTGAAATATGGCTTCCAAAGGTTCGCAAAAGTTGGAAAAATTTCTATTGCAATCATAGTCATGATTGTAAATGTTGTTGTTGCGAGGGAAAAATTGTATTTGATTGCAAGATTGCTGATTGTCATTTTTTGAATTGTTGTTGTTTTGGTTACGATAATTGTTGTTGTTTCCTCCTTCAAGGTTTTGCACTTTTTTAACATCAGTAACACCATCGTGTGTGACACCTTTGTTCTTGGAGCAAAATTTAGGTTTGCTATTGTTTTTTGTGTCATTTTTTGAGGATGATGTGCTATAATGTTTGATGGTACCTTTGTCTAAAAGCCCATTTTCAATGCTTTTGCCCCTCTTGACTAATGTAGTGAAATCCTCAGGGCTAGCCATCTTCATGTGAAAAGACATCTTTGGTATCAAGTTTTTGATAACTATGTCCACAAGGTGGGAATCCTCAATTTTTTAGGGCATGCAGTTAGCAAGATGCCTCCACCATTGTAGAAAGTTGGCAAATGTTTCACCATTTTGTTGTTTTGTGTTTTACAAATCACTTAATGAGGCATGGTGTTCAATGTTGTAAGAGTATTGTGCTAAAACTTTTATTGTTAGGTCATTGAAAGAAGTAATGGAACCCTTGGATAAGATCATTAGCCATTCTAGTGTGGGGCCTCCAAGACTTCATGTGAAGAGTCTCTTAAGATAATCTTCATTATAGGCTACTTCTTGACACAACACCGAGAATTCCTTGAGATGTGTGATAGGACATGTTTCTCTTGTATATTTGTCAAATTTTGGAATCTCAAAGTTTGGTGGGAATGGTACCATACTAATAGATCTATCAAATGGAAAGGAACAAACTTCCTCAAAAGAGAAATCTTTCACCCTTTTATTAGTCATGCTATGTACCAAATTTTGAAGTTCATGCAATTGTTGGACTAAATCATGGTTTGGTTGTACTTGTGATTGTTGAGTATTTGTAAATCCACCTCCCAAGCTATAAGGAGTTCCAAATGTATTATGAGGTGGTGGAAGTGCTCCACTTTGGCCAATGTATTGATATGTAGTTATCGAAATTGGCATAGATGTTTTTACCATACTTGTTGGAATATGTGAATAAGCAGAAAACATTGGTTGTGTTGGAATTGCCATCTGTTGAGTAGACATTTTCCCAATGTTTAAGCATCCCATAGTTGGACCTATTAAGGTGGACTACAGAATACTAGTAGGCATAGTGGTGTTGGGTATGGCACTAATGATTTGTTGGATATGTTCCACACTTAATTGGAATGTTGTTTGAGTGGTACCACTTGATGTAGATGTAGCTCTAGTTGTTATTGTTGGTCCTTGGCTAGGGGCTTGGGTTGTGTTTGGCAATACGAGAGCACCACCCTTCGTAATCTATCTAAACAATGTGGTCTCATCAAAGCTTGTAGGGACATTAACACCATCTTTAACCAAGTTGAGGAAGATCTCAGTTTTGTTTGCCCTAATATATTTTTCCATCATTTCAACATTGTATGGATCTGCAAGGAATTTTCTAACATTGTTAGGGATATTGTTGCTGTCAATAAGGTTTTCCTCTTGGTATACTTCCTCATTATCATTTCCCAAAGTTGTGTTGTGAAAAGGATCTTCTAGCTCGTGTGGATGTTAGGCTAGGCATGCCAAAGTTTGAACTAGAGGGAAATCCTCCCTCTAATGATGTTACATGTGGAGGGAAAGGATTCTCCATCTCTTTTTGTCTTAATGATTCCAATAAATGAGACATGGGATTAATGTGAATCTACCAGATCGTGTATGTACCATATAATAGTGACCAAACCAATGAGAGGAAGACTATGGAAGAAAGAGGGGAATGTGGGAGAGAACTATTGAACCTTATGCAATGAAGGGGGTCAACAACCTAGATGTAAACAAAAGACCTTGGTTTAGCAAATAAAGTGTGATTACTCACTATTCGGCAATATACTTGTGATCCCAAATAAGTGATAGGTGTTTGCTTGTGGGTAAAAGGTCTAGTGTAATAATCTCAGAAGTTGTTCTTATGCCAAAGTCTTTAGGTTCAAATGATCAAGTTCTCTAGAGAAATTTGCAAATGTAAGACTAGAAGTGTGGAAAAAGAAAATGATATGTGGAAAATGCAAGCGTGGTGGTCACTTATACGGTTAACTCAATCCTCACTCACTGGGAACAAAAACCTAGGGTTTACTCCTAGGAAGGTAGATCAATTCTGAAGTTTTGCATTGTACTCAATTCTATCATAGTGGTCTTCTTTAGCTTCTTCTTTTTGGATGTCTTTGATAGCATATCAGAGTTGTTTGTCACCATGTGCTAGGTTCTTCCTTTCCTTGTAGACAAATGGTTTGGACAATTTCACCTTCTTATGTTTGACTTTGTCGATCATGGCAAGAACAAAACAAGACTCAGTTTCAAGCACCAACTAGACTCAACCAATTTCCAATACTAGACCAATGTAAGACTTTTGAAAATAATCATTGTTTCACTCTCTTGAAGTTTAGCTCACAATTTCACTCATTTTGCACTTGTTTGATGTTTTTTTTTGGTTTTGAATGTTTAAACACATAGGCATGCAGAACACGCCAACAATCCTAATAAGGCTGCAACTAGGATATACAAGGCTTATCTAAAGGGCATCCTCAATATATGCAACGTATGCGAGGCCAAAATCTATAGATGAAAGGAAATAATGCCACACAGTCAGGGGGAGACGGTAACCCAAATCTCCTACTTCACTTCCCAAAGGTATAAAGTTCTTTGGGGCTTAGCCAAGAGTGACAAGATTTTGCTTCCAAGAGAGGTGTCTTTCAATTCACCTCCCGATTTTTATACTCTGCCAGAACACTAGAGTTGAGGTCATCCCAAGGGGTGATGAAATCCCCAAGCAGGCCTCCTAAAAAGAAAAACAAGACCACTTATTTTTTGTGCACCCAAGATCACCCTAAGGCACAAGGGGAGAGAATACGTAAGTGGCTTTGGGGTTTAAAAGGCACGTGTTCTTTTCCAATGAAGCTTTAGGTTTTCTAATCTACTTGAAGATATTTAAAGCATACAATGTTCTTTCCAACTTAAAATTGTTGTCAACATAAATAAAAGTGTAGATTCATCAACAAGAAAGTAAATCGAGTGTGTGCATAAAAAAATGCTAAAAATGAAATCAATTTCCCTTGAGGAATTCAAGAGTATGTGAATTCATTTTAAGAACCAATTCTAAATGTTTGCTAGCCTAGACATTCATGTCAATTTTCTTAAGGCATTCAAGAGTGTATGAATTCATTTTAAATACCAAGACCAAATGGTTGCTATCTTAAACATGCATGTCCATTCCCTTAAAGCATTCAAGAGTGTATGAATTCATTTTAAGCACCAATTCCAAATATTTTCTATCCCTAAACATACATTCCAATGAAAAGATGATTCATTCCTTAAGGGCATTCAAGATTGAGTTTTCTACCTAAACATCCATTCCAATGAAATATGAGTAAATTCTTTTAAGGCATTCAAGATTGGATGCAAAAAAATTCTTTAGGCACTCAAGAGTGTGTTTGGAGATTACTCATTAATTTGTAGCATTCATTCAAAGGACAAATGGTTATAACATGCAAGTTAATTAACCTTTAATCCTAAAGTGATAAAAATCACTACAAATTTCCTTAGTGATAAAAATCACTATTGGTTTGTTTAAGGTGTTTCAAGATTTGTTTCCTACATGAAAATTCGTTATCAATCCCCACAAACCACCAGTTAGCAAATAATAATGCTTCAAAGTTTCACAATTTTGTCAAAAAGCACAAACGACAGATCTCATGCATAGATGACAGAACACATAGATGTTGAAACACGAAGATGCCAGAACTCAGAGACACCGAAATACGCAGACGATAGAAGACAACAATGTATGGTTTACAGTCAGAATGGTAATATTTGTCAGGTGCAGATGATAGTTGAAGCTTAGAGACACTAAAACGTAGATGAAAAAAGGACACCTAGCACACAACATAGACAACAATATGAAGATCGCAGATGACATAATATTACATGAAGATGAGAGACTGGCTTTTTGAAATTTTAAAACCCACCTCCAATACAGACAACGAAATAATCTACGGAGACGCCAAAACTATGTTCCCAAATGCAAGGTGGCTAAATGATGCAGAGATGCTAAAATGCACAGATGCTAGTCTATAGAGACAACAAAACATAGATGACACTGCGTTCGACGCAAATGAGAATGCAACATTTTTTGTGACAGATTACAAATTTTTGATAGATTTTTTAGATGAAAATAAGGACGTGGGTCCCACCGCGTGTGCCAAAATGTATGCTAGAAGAAGTGACCTATTGGGAGTATGAATCAACAAAGAAACAGTAGTTTAAATCACATATGCATCAAGTACTTATCAAGATAAAAGAACTAACCAATTCTTGCATGATTTTTGTAACTCATAGGAACCAACAAACCAAATCCTCAAGCAACCTCAAACAGCTCAACAAAGGCACCCATAAGAGGCCTTATTGGTGTGTTAAGATTGGAGGTATATTTAGTGTGCTCTCCCAAACACAACTATGTGGTTGAATCTAATGTGAGTGATGAAACCATGAACCTATTTTATATGAAATGAAGAACACCTCCAAAAATGGCTATGGAAGAAGCCATGTTTGAAGGCATTCAAGGATGGAGATGTCAAATGCAACAAAAGAAACTAAATTGATGTGCAAGCTACACTAACATGCAAATGAAATGGAGATGCAAATGCATAAGCAAACTAGACTAATAATACAAATAAAATATAAAAATCAGCTACCAAGAGTTAGTATGCAACCTAGAAATCACTATGAAAGCTCTCAAAACTCAAACTAGCATGATAACAATGCAACTATGGGAGATATGAAAATTCCTGAGACAAGGGCTCTATTTATAGGCTTTAGAGAGACCCTAGGTGAGGTGGCATCTATGTGGCATCCACATAGTGTTACAAGGAGACATATAAGCAAGCCATGCAAGAAATCAACATTCAAAGTCTGCTCACACATGTGTAATCAAGCTTGGAGAGAAGAGTGGGGGACAAAACTTGTAAGAGGGAGTGGTCTCACACATGTGTGAGCACACACTTAATCTTAAGGAGGTATTAGCAAGACGATTAATGGTAATTAAGTGGGATTAAAGAGTGACTATGCTTAGGAGGATGAAAGTGATAGGTGGTAGGCTAGGCTTTAGGCTAGGTTTAACATTAAATTAAATAAGATTTAATTTAATCATAGGTTTAGAGGAATTAATGAGATGGAGGGATTTAAACAAATAGAATTTATTTAAAAGGGGGATTAATGGAGGATCATGTATTAAATAAATTTAACACATTAAGGATGGAGGTATTTAAATTAAATTTTAATACCTTAAAAAAATGAACCTATTTAATTAAATAAATTTTATTAAATAGGTAGAAGAATATGACAATTATAATTAATCAATAAGTAATTAATTATAATGTCAAGGGAAATATTAAATAAATTAATATAGTCTTTTGGGATGATTTTAAGTGTCTACAATACCTCCACCACCTAGTGACACATCACAAGACTCATCAGACACAGAAATGTCAGAATTGAGTAGACATAGTTCTCACCACAGCAAATGATCAACTCATAGACACAAAAGACTTGAAGAGAAAGCTATTATGAAAAACCCTAATGAAGAATTACTAACAAAATTCAAACAATTTTTCAAACACATTGAGGCATTGGGAGTCTAGAAGAAATAGGCTCTATATACAAAACAAGACTTACATCCTAATCTATTTGATAAAAGTCTTTACATGCCTCCATTCCCAAAACACTTCGAGGCTCCAAGATTCAAAAAATACCAAGGAAAAGGCAACCCCATTGATCACATTCAATAATTATGTGCCTCTTCTATCGAACTCAGTGATGAGCTCACCTACCTCATGAGATTGTTCCCTCATTCTCTAGGTGGGCCCACACTTGAATGGTACTCCAAACTTCTTGGTACTATCAAATCTTGGTCAAAGTTGGCAAATAAATTCATCTCCCACTTCACCTTTAACATTACAAATAAGGTGACACTCTCTAATTTGTGCTCAACTAAACAAAATATGGGAGAACCATTTATCACATTCTTACTATGCTAGAGAAGCTTAGTCAATCAATGGTCAATAGACATTCCTGAAGAACAACAAGTTAACCTGTGCAAAAATTAGTCCTTGAATTAATGTATGAACTCAAAATCAAAAGTCCAAGCACCATTTCTAAATTGATAAAAAAAGGGGCTAGTATTGAAGAAGGCCTTATCCATAAAGGAATCCTCAAGACGAACAAAGAAAATACAAACACCAACTCATCTAATGACAAGGCAAAAATTTGCTCCAAAAATGAGAATGTGACTAATGATGGCATCATGGATGCATGAACAATTAGCATAGCACAATGTCAACTAACTTTGAAAGGTGTAAACCCTATGAATTTACAAACTCCCAATCAAACACCACCTCCACAATAGAAAACTGAGACTTCCCCACAGGATGGACCTCGAAGACATCCTAGAAAAAAAGATAAAAGTCTCACACCCTTGGGGATACCTCTTGAGACTTCACTTCAACAATTACTTAGTAACAACTTCCTGCGGATACCCCCGATCAAAGATGAACCACTAACTAAAGCTTCTTGGTGGGATGACAAAAAATTCTGTGATTACCACCGCACCAAAGGACATAAAATCTCATCGTGTTTTTAGCTAAAACATGCAATAAAAGACCTCACTAATGATGGTCTAATCACTGTCAATCTATCATTTCTAGCATCCAACTCTGATCATACTATTTTTAAAGATCCTTTGGGTAACCATGATAAGGAGAAGGCCTCTAGTTCAAACTCAAACTCACAAACCAATGTGAATTACACGCACACTGGATATGATTACACCATCAACTATTTCAATGAGTCTAATTCCCATCTATCCACATTCACTTTAAAGTTTGAAGACCCTCGTTGTATTGTCACTACACATTGTACCAAGATCACCCTACCTGGAGCTTCATCTACACCTACTACCTCTACTAGACTTGCACCCCCTAGTAGACCTAATGCTCCTACTTCATCTAATTATAGCGTTGTTGAATAGCTTGGCAAGACCCCTGTGCAAATATCCATCTTGGACCTGCTATGTGCATCTTCCCAACATCAGTAGATCTTGGATCAAGCCCTTAAAGAGTCAGTAGTCCTAGATAACATCGATGTTGCCTAGTTCCAGGCCATGGTTGGGAACCTATCCACATCACATCATATCACCTTTTCCCCTTGGGATATTCCTAAAGAAAAACCCAACCAAAATGATCCCCTTCATCTCAAAGTCTTTATCCATAGTGCCAAGGTCAGATGTGTCTTAATAGATGGAGGAGCAAGGCTGAATATCTGTACCCTTAAAGTTGTCAAGGGTTTGGGTTATTTTGAGGATGATGTGGATCCTTCTCGTAGAATCACAATAAAGGCCTATGATGATGGTGAATGCTTCTCCAAGGGCATCATCATATTACCCATAAGAGTGGGTCCGACTACTAAAGATACATTGTTCCAGGTCCTAGATATTGAAATGAATTGCGACATGATACTAGGATACCCTTGGATTCATGCTATAAAAGCATCGTCATCTACATATCATCAATGTCTAAATTTTTCCTACAACAATGTGGAGGTTACCATTCATGGTATTCCAAATCCTTTCTAGTTTTGTGCTAATCTAAGAGATACTACTACGTATCAAGTCCCAACAAACAATGAAGCACAAACCACATATTCCTCTAAATATGTGGACACAAATATACTCCTCAGTTTGGCCAAGGAAAAGCTAAAGATTGAAGATAAAGGGTGTGGAGAGTACTTTGTGTCTCAAGTATCCCACATTAGGGAGTCACCACTTTCTCCCCAATCTTATGGTAAATCAAAACTATCACAAGTACAACACTCTGAAATTAGTACACAAAATGCCACTTCTATCAATGAGAATACATCTGTATGTATTGAGAAAGAAAAAGTAGAACAAAAACCCACTTTGATGTCTCCTAGTGAGTATGGACTTTGGTTTACTATCATGCATAAAAAAGGCTATGATGGCTATAGCATTCTTGGATATCAGAAATAAGGAATAATTGAACCTATCACTGTGAAAGGATGACCTCCTAGTTTGGGGCTTGGTTTCAAACCATTACAAATAGGTCCTGCTAGTACTATGGTACCTATGTGTGAGACTTTGAATGTTTCAAATGATGAAAAGGCATTTGAGGATACCCGACCTGAAACCTGAGGATACCCGACCTGAAACCAACAGTCCTTTAGCTTCTAACCATGACTCGAATAATACAATTGAATCTGATATCCATATGTATACCTTTGACCAAAGTCCATTCAACACTGATGATGACATCCCCTTAAGTTATCTTAAACTATTGGATTGGGACCAATGTGGACCACCGATTTTTGATCAATTCAACAATGATGATGCTCTCGCAATAGACTTTGAAATATATAAAGGCATTATGATTAACAATCATAAAGAAGCAATTTCTCCTAAAGAGAACACATTGGAATATTTTGGGGAGCCAACTCCACCTTCTAGTTGAAAAGCACAAAGAGAAAAAAATAACAAAAGTAGGTCTCTTGGTGAAAATTGAAAGGTGCCATTAGACCATGAAAAATCAAAATCTAAGAAGCTCCCGAGGATACAAAGTAAACAAGATGACGCCATGAATATAAGTGTTCCAGTGTTTAACATACCACAAAGTCTTTTTGAGCCCTCTCAAACAACATTCATGTGGGAAGTCATTGGTCTCAATCCTCCCAAACCTTCCTTATATCCAATAGTTCATCCCCCAATCCTACTGCCTAATCTATTCACCACCAAAAATCAAACCTCTATCCAACAAGTCTTTGAGCACATCATCATCAATGACATCCCACTCAACATATTCATTGACCCATTTATCCTCAGATGCCTTGATTCGCAAGAGGCAGACACTCTCTTACATATGGTACATAATGGTATATCTTGAGGTCTTTCTAGTGGTTTGATCTTAGCTACAGATTCAAAATGACTCCTGCATAGTTATGGTTAGTTGTGGGTCCAAATATTATCAACTAGCAACACTAACAATATATTTCTTCTCAACATTTGTTAGCAACATTCATGATTTCGTCTAAAAGTCCTGAAAAATGTTAAAAAATTAGAAAAAAGTCATGAAAAAAGAAAAGTAAAAAGTGAAAAAGGTCATGAAAAAATGGATGCCTTGATGAAAACCTGGCAAATAGGCATCTTGGCATGAAAATTTGGGTCAAGAGAAAAATTTCGTCAAAAAGTGAAAACCTCGCAAATAGGCGCTTTGGGTAAGTACCATGGTGAAAACCTGGCAAACAAGCACCATGTGTAATCAGTTGTTGCTCCCCCATCTATTGGGATTCCATCTAGTTTCCCCTTTTGTCATTCCTTGATCATATCCTTCATATTGCAAACCATCCATGGTCCTCGATCATGGCCTACAAACTAGTTAATGTCCATTGTTATCTTACCCAAGCATTACCTATCTATACATACTTTGTGTTTGGCCTTTGTACATAGTCTGCATCTTATCTAGGGGCATATCATCTACATAGTGCGTGAGTTTGAACTTGAACTATGAGCATAGCCCTAAGCACTTATTATCCATCGAACCTATCGCATATCAGACTAGAGCTAACATTTAGAATCCTTTACGATCCTAAAAAAATCCTAAAAAATTCAAATATGATCCTAAAAAAATCCTAATAATTCAAATATGATCCTGAAAAATCCTAAAAATTCATATAATGTCCTAAAAAAATTCATAAAAATCATAAAATGTCTTGAAATAATCACTAAAAATCATAAAATGTCTTGAAGAAACCAGTCACACAAAAACATCAAATATCCTCAAAAACCCTAAAAATTACAAAACCCATCAAAAATTTGTAATAAACCTTGTACATAATCACCCCTTTTGCATAAGCACTTGTATTTTCATAGACTAAAACTTAAATCACTACACTTAAATAACAATCACACTATTTGAGCAATGTGAACCAACAATCAATCCAACGTGTCACTATGAACCTATCAACTAAATCCACAAACAAAACCATCACATGATCAACCTTTCAAACACTATATGAAGACCTAAAACACTAAAAGGCAAGTAATAATGGACAAGAATAGTTGTTGGCTCATGTTGTTTAGTCGGTGATTTATTTTTTCTCTGTTTTCTTTGATCATGTTCCTATGCCACTCGATGATATAAATTGAACCATGAGAGTACCTGGATTGGTTCATGGTCATCTTCTATTTTTTGTCTATTACAATGTACCTTTGAGAGTATGGGTTGTGTATATATGCCTTAGGAAGGATAAGACCATTTTCTATCTACATCATGCTTGTTTACACAAAGGTTTACATTTGCACTCTAGCCCTTTATGCCAGGATGTGTTGCATTCCATTTGCCATATCAAAATAAAGCTCCATTTGACATATAGTGCACTTTGAAAGAAAAAGTCTTCACCTCATTCTAAATGGTCCTCATCTCATCTCTTCAGTCTTCTTTCATTCATATCTTCATCCACCACCATGATCATGTGTTCCAATACACCAAATCATCTTCATCTTGCATTCCTACATTCCTGCATCGCCCTACACTATATGTCAACCTTCTAGGGCTTTCCACCTAGTCTAGCCCCAATTTGACCTTTTTTTGACCAATTTTGACCAAATGTGATGATGTTTTCCTGATTTTACCCATGTTATGATGTCTTTCTATCATTTTGGACATGTACGCAAAGTTTTAAGTCATTATGAGTCTAGTCCAGTTTATTTTGGCCCTCGGAGCCTTCTGGGGTGTAGTTTGCACTTTCAAAGTGGGCTTGGGCTTCCCAAGTGCACCATAGGTGTACTTTCATAGTGCACTTGGGCTTACCAAATGCGCACTAGGTGCACTTGGGGTAGTAAGATGTCCAGAACTGCTATCGGAGCCCCCATGTTGCACTCTGGAGCCCATAACTTTTGTGTTTCAACTCCGATTTGCAATTTGTTAGTTGTGTTGGATTTTTATCTTTTTTGAGAACAAATTAAGCCATCATTTCAATTATTTTGTCACTATATTGAATGGTAACCCCTGAAAATACTCTTAGGCTCTCGATCGACCCCTATTTTGCACTCTAGAGCCCATAACTTTCACATTTGAGCTCTGATTTGTGATCCATTAGTTGCTATGGCTTTGTCTTCTCATTGTCAACAAATTGACTTATCATTTTATTATCTTATTAAATTTCTTGAGGGGGCACCCATATATCACCCCTACTAGGGCATGTTGTTCTGGTTTTCTTATCAAAGTTCTTTGACACAACACTCAAAATCACATTGTATCAAAGAAGGGCAAAATGTAGATGCTCAAAAATGGTTCACGTCTATGGTTTCATCACATTTTCATACTAATTCATCCCATTTTATCATTCTACTAACTCTGATCTTTTGGCCAACTTGATCATATTTGAATAGTGTATGTTATCATTCATATCCTCTTTCACATCAATTGCAGATCATTTTGAAATCATATCAAATCAACTCAGAATCACCCCAAATCTACTCAAAATCACCCAGAATCAATCTTAATTGACCCATAACCTATCAAATATCCCAAATCAATCATCATCTATCCAATCCTAGGCATTGTTGTGGCTTTGAGTGCCTTGTAAACCTATCACTCTATCAAATCTTATCAATCTGACCTCAGTACTGTCATGGCTCTCAGTACTAGATTAAACTGTCATTCACATCATCTGATCTTTGACATTGTCAAGTCTCTCAATGTCAAATCATAGCATTTTCAACCATTTAATAATATTGACAGTGTCCATCAATGTTATTTATCAACCAATCTCGATCTTGTAGCATTTTACAATGTCAACTAAATGTTACATGTCCTTAATTCATGTCATGTGACCTTGGCATGTTATCAATTTCAATAAATTGATCAAGTTTACCATGGCTTTGGTCTATCCATCATCATCCTAGTCAATTTGCATTGTCATCAAATTTCATCAAAAGATATTGTTGCACTTATCTAATCAGTTTGGCCAATCATCTACTAACTTTCTCTATAGGATTAAATAACCCATAATTTAATCCTATGTCAATGCCAATCATTTTTCATCTCACATTACTAATTATTCTTCCTAACTAACCTTCTCAATTAATTAATTCTATTAATTAATTGATCCATTATTCACAAACCATGGAAATTCTCAATTTCCTAAGTCATATTTTCCTCCATTAATTCTATTTTTTACTAATTTTTATTTGTGTGGAATAATGGATTTTTATTTAAAATATTCCACAGAATATTGACATCATTGTGACACATGAGCATGACACATCATGGATTCTCCATTTACACTTGGCTAAGATATGTCATAATCCATATATTCTTATTCCATTATGCATATCTATCTTTGGCTTCCATTGTCATAGATTCTTGGCTTTAAGTGGGTTTGAGGTGTCACATGACATGTCATAGATCCTCTTCCATTTTTAGCCACGTTTGACTTCCAAACATCATACAATCCTACATTTGGCATCTGGTGTCATATGTGTCATGGATTCTCAAAGGAATATCTTGCCAAGTCACATATCCAAGGTGACAATTCCAATGCTCTCATCTTGCGAAGTGATTATAAAATGAGCATTCTTCCTCTCATTTTTAGTCCCTAAGTCTTAAGTCCTTCAAGTCCCTAGCTTCTTAGTCTTTTGCTCTCTCTCTCTCTCACACACACACTAAAATCACATCTTCTAGTATTCTCATAGTATTATCAATATCTTAAGATTTTGCTTCCTAATTATGTGCACAATAGGCAATTGGAGCTACATCACATGGAGAAGAAAGAAGGACATGGGAGCTACAATTGAAAGAGGGGGTTTTTAACACTGTGTTTCTTTCTTTGTTTATTTGGCTTTCATCGTAGACTAGAGGGTGTCAATGTATGTTTATTGAGTTTGTGATTTGTTCATTGTATGTTAGACATTAGCCAATTTTCTTGTCCTACACTAATATCCTTTGATAATATCCAAGAATTCATTGGATAGTGGCATTCTACTAGCCCTAGGCAAAGCCTTGTGATCTTCTTCCACTCCATTTGACTGACCCTTTCAACTTAGACCATCTGCCACTATATTTTTCTTCCCAGGATTGTATAGGATCTCAAAGTTAAATTATGTCAGGATCTCTTGTTATCTTGCTTTCTCCAATGTTAACTTGGCTTGAGTCTTAAAATAAGTTGAGGAGACATTGTTTGTCTTTACAAGGAAGTGTGTCCCCAAGAGATAATGCCTCCAAATCGTAAGATAGTGTATGATCTCTGTCATTTGTTTCTCATGGGAAGGGTAGTCCTTTTCCCTATCCTATAACTTCCTCAACTCATATGCAATTAGATTTCCATCCTACATTAACACTCCCCCAACTACATAATCTAAAGCATCACTTTGGACTTCAAATGGTCTTCTGAAATTAGGTAATGTCAACATAGGAAACCATGTGAGCTGCTCGTTTAGTCCCTTAAAAGTTTCTTGACACTTACCTAACCACTTCCACTTTCTTTCCTTCTTCAAGAGGCCTATCAAGGAGGCACCAATATTGGAATACCACCCAATAAAATTTCTATAATAATTTTCTAAACCTAGAAACTACTTCACTTCATGCACATTCTTCAAAGGATCCCAATCCCTAATGTCCAACAATTTCTCTAGATCTGAATGCTTCAAAACTTGTAATATGGCCCAAGAAGTGCACCTCTTATTTAGCAAAGGAATACTTTTCCTTTTTCACATATAATTTTTGCTCCCAACGAAACTCCAAAACTTCTGCTAAATTTTACTTATGTTCCTCCATGTTTTTGTTGTAGACCAAGATGTCATCCAAATACACCACCAAAGACTTATCGAATAAATAACAGAACACATTGTTCATGAGTATGCAAAATGTTGTTGGTGCATAACATAGTCCAAATTACATCACACCATGAACTTGTATGACCCATATCTTGTCACTTATGTGACTTTCTCAATATCCCTAGCTGCAATCCTCACTTGATAGTAACCCTACTTAAGATCAAGTTTATTGAAATCCCTTACTCTTGACACAAGACCAAAACAATCTACAATAAGAGGTAGGGGATACTTGTTCTTGATGTTTAACTTATTTAAAGCCTTGAAGTCGATGCATAACCTCAATGTTCAAAATTTATTTTTTCTAAAACAACACTAGAGCTCCATAGGGAGAATGAGATGGCCTAATATATCTCAACTCAAGCAATTCCTCTAACTACTTCTTAAGTTCAACTATCTAAGGTCTAGAAAACTAATATGGTGCCTTAGTTGGAGGCTTTACCCCTAGTACTAACTCAATCTTTTGATTTATTTCCCTTCTTGGTGGTACTTGAGCAAGCAACTTGGTGGGCATTAGATTCTCATATTAAAAAATGACCCCTTCTACTTTTGTTGAGATCAGTGTCTCCTTGACCCCTTATGGCTCATCTCAACCCCTAAGTAGTGATGCCAAGAACATAGGCTCCTTATATTTCTTCCTAGATGCCTTTTTCATGCTTGATGCTAAGATCATTGGAGTCTTCCCAAATTTTCACCTCTCATATGTCTTCACCATACATGAATTATGCAAATCTAGGAACAACAAAGACTCTAGGTGAGACATCATATCAACCTTGCCCACCCTCAAGAACTATTGGCCCAATATCAACTCAAAGTCATTCATTTTAATGACCATTAGATCCATATGACCTTGCCACATTCCAACTTTCACCAGTGCACCCTTCACTACACTGATTACTTTCTTAGTGGACGAGTTGACTGCTTTAAATGAACTTGTGTCTAGTTGTACTTTATGTCCAACTTCCACAACTCTCTTGGCTACATGTAGTTGTGTGTGGCCCCTAAATCAACCATTCTAATGGTGACCTTGTTGTTCATCTCATCCTCCACATAATACAATTGATTCATACTTTCAAGCTTAGTTGTTGTAGCCTTTGATTGCTATTGTAAGCTCTTCACTACGTCCAATCCTTGAAGCACACCCATCACTAGGGATGACCCATATTTCTTTATAGTCTCAATCCATGTGGAAGTTAACCTTTATCCCTCTAGAAATTCCTTAGCTCAATGATTTTGTTTCCCACAGATGTAGCATCTATGTTTCTTTATAGTTTTAGACTCCTCATTTGAATTAGTCTTGCATGAGTCCTCCTTATTTGTTGGTTTTAAAGTCTCAACCAATTTTATACTGCTTGAAGCTCCTACAGAAGATTTTCTACTCTTAGTCTTATTGTCACCCTTCTTCTAGAATTTCTTCTTATCATTTTTCTGATGATAAGATCCACTATTGTTATTCTCTTTTGACACAAACTTGTGATCTTCTAATGCATCTACAATAATGGCATCCTCAGGAGTAGGTGGCTTATTATTCCTTACTTTAACCACTTGCCTATTGACATTAAGGTCAATTTGTCTATCAGTGACTCAACACTTAGTCAAATGGTTACATTGCTACCGAGCTCTATAATTTCTACAAGGCCTATCATTCATCCAATAGTGCTAACTAATTGTCTCAATTTCTACTGAGCCAAATAGACAATTTGCAGTTTATGTCAAGCTACACAACATCTACTGAGCATCAGAGATAGTTTTCAGTATAGCATGAGCGTAGCAGTGTCGACTGAGCTATTCAATGGAAGTGATGGAGACTCTAGTGTTAATCAAGCTCTATAGTGTTAACCAAGTCCTACAATGTCTACCAAGCTTGAAGGGTTAATAATATGGATCTAGTGTTGACTAAGTTATGTAGTGTCAACCAAGTGATTCAGTTGCTACCAAGTTTCTTAGTGTTCACTGAGTCACATAGTGTTGACCAAGTTTGAGCTACTTGGAAGTGATTAGTATGGACTAAGCTTCTACTTCAATCGAGTGCTAGATTTTTCTAAGCATTAACAATGTTTCTCGTGTATCAGAACATCACCAAGTTTGTCTTCAAAACCCAAGTTACAGCAATTGGGCCAACTTTGTGAATTATGATGAATTTGGTATTGTAGTCGACTCTATAAGATAATGAATTGGATTGGTATATATGCAATGCATTTATATCATATACAAATACATGAGTGTATAAATGAGAAGTGGATAAGTGTGAATTGAAGAAGGCTACAAGAAATATAAGGGACATCAAAGATTTATCTATCACAGTCAGGTGATCGATGCAATACAAGGAATCTCATTCAGTAAATCAAAGTTGCAGATCAAATATCAACCACTGGTTCATCCTAATAAGTGCATCAGTAAAATACTTTAACAAGGTGGACTTAACAGTCTTTTGCTAAATCTCTTAACCGAGTGCATACTTCATTGTATGTTTGTAAATCCTTTTACAAAATGGACCTCACAATCCTTATTGCTCCTAACAAGGTAGATCATAGAAGTGGTCAATTGTAAGCCTTAACAAGTTAACTTTATACTGCAATACTAAATCTTGTGAGTATCATCCCCACCCTAGTTTTACTTTCTATTTGGAAGGTTTCTGGGTCACCATATCTTGTGTCAAAGTGTTATGAATATTTTATTGCTTTCATTCTTTCATGCATGCAATTAAATCAGAATATTATATGAAGGATTAATTGGTGAAGTAAGACAAAAATTTATTGGTTCCTGATTCACCCCTCACATCTTAGTAACCTTGCCTACCTTATATTTCCAACAATTGGTATCAGATCATTTGGTTCTTACAAAAGAAGTTTGACAGCTTGAGATAAGATCAGAGGCAATGGAGGTATAAGCTAAGTAAGGCTACTGAGAATGATAAGTTGGATCTGGAATTGGCCATTGGACAACTCAAGAAAGAAAAGGAGCAATGAATAGATCTTGCAGTAGACAAGGATGACAATCTCTACATTGAAGAAATAATTGAAGACTTATGTCTAGAAAGAAATTCAGATGAAGTTGATGCAACAATCAAAGACCTATTGGAGAAGAATTCCAATCTTCAAGAAGAGGTCAAAAAACTAAAAAGAGAGCAAGAAATTGAATTAGTTAGATTTGTTAACATATTAGTCAAGTTTTTTATTAGTGACACACACTTATTCAGATTGTGTATGGCTACCAAGCTCATTGAACAGTCTACAGTGTTTTCCATGTAATTCAATAGCCATCGAGCTCTACAGTTGCTACCGAGTTTTTTGGACTAATTCCAGTAGCTACCAAGAATTTTAGTGGTTACCAAGTGTATTCAATTAGTGTGAAGCCCAACAATTCAAACCAAGCAGAATTCAGTCTAGCAGTTCAACCTGAGCATTTCAATGGTTACTGAGCATTGCAGTTTCTACCAAGTTCAAAGTTCATGTAATGCAAAGTAGTGTAAAATGAGCTTATGTGTTTACTAAGGGATTTAGTTTATGCCAAGTTACATAGTATCTACCGAGACACCAATGCAGACCAACTTCAAGACTACTTTGAAGTGATCAACATGGATCGAGCTTCTACATCTACCGAGTACATGATGATGTCGAGTAATGACAATGGGCACCAAGTATCAAAACTTCACCAAGTCAATCTTTAGAACTTGAGTGTCTTCATTTGGGCTGACTTTGTGATATATGTGTTAACTTGTATGATGGCCAACTTTGTAACTATGTAATTTGGATTGGTATATATATGTAATGTATTGTATCACATCAATATGTAAGATAATGAGCGTGTAAAAATGCGAATGTGAATAGTTGAAGCTAAGCAATAGATAAAGAGTAAATTGTGAAGGTCATATCAAAAGAGGAGAAGTAGAGACATATTCATCACAGAAAGGTGATCAATACAATCAAGGAATCTCTATCAGTAATCCAATTGTAAGTCAAAGATCTACTATTTCTCCTAATAGGTGAACCAATCAAAATCCTTTCACAAGGTAGACTTAACAATCTTTCTTAAATCTCTTAATAGAGTGCATACTTCATTGTGTGTTTGTAAAACCTCTAACAAGGTAGACCTAGTAGTCCTAATTGCTCCTAATAGTGAAGATCATCAGAAGTGATTAATGTAAGCCTTAACATGCCAACTTTATGCTGCAATATTGAAGTTTTGTGGGTATCATCCCCACCCTAATTTTACTTTCTATTTGGAATGTTTCTAGGTCACCAAATCATTGTGTTCAAGTGTTATGAATGTTTTATGTTTCTAGTTTGTCATGCATGCAATTAGATCAGATATGATGAACTAAATGGTAATTGGATTACTGCAATTAAGATCAGTAATTGATAAAGGTTTTTGGGTTATTGATTCACCCCTCCCCTCTCAGTAACCTAGCATAGTCTTGAATATTTCCAACAATTGGTATCAAAGCTTTGTGGTTCTCAGAAAAAAGTTTGATAGCTTGAGAAAAGATCAAGGATAATGGAGATATTCAAACTTGACAAAGCCATTGACAATGAAAAGTTGGATCTGGAAATGGCCATTTCCCAAATCAAGAAAGTTAAGGAGAGACTTTTCCAATCCCTAAAAATAAGAAAGGAACTTGAAAATCAAATGAATGACCATCTCTACATTGAAGAGAGAATTGAAGACCTTTTCCCTTCAAGTAGTTCAGATGAAGCAAATGATGCAATCAAAGAACTCCTAGAGAAAAATGCTTCCTTGCAAGAAGAAGTAAGAAAGATGAAAAGAGAACAAGAAATTTAGTCAATAAGGCTATGTGAAATCTTGGAACAGAGAAACACAATAAAAGAAGAAATGGATGGAAGAAACAATGAGATCCAAAACTAATCCTTTCAGCATGCAGATCTTATAGATCAAATCTCCAATGCAAATGAGGAAATCATGAGCCAAAGGCAGATCAATGAAAGATTAAGAAATGATCTAAATTTGGAAAGACAAATCAATGAAAGAATAAGAAATGAGTTGAGATCTAAAAATAAAATCAGTGAAAGATTGAGAAATGACCTAAACACTGAGAAGCAAATCAATAAAAGAATGATCAAATCTCAAGCAGACATGGTTCAACTGAATGAGAAAAACCTCTGTAGGAAAAAAGGAAAAGCAAGAATTGGATACAAAGAAGAAGGTGAATCCTCTAAACAAGGTGCTCAAAAGAATCAAAAACCTACTTGCAATAATTGTGGTAAGAAGAAACAAGGTCACAAGCCATCAAAATGTAGAACTAAGTCATTCAATCCTGCAAAGCAAATTATGAAAGCAATATTCGGTTGGGACTACAACACTTGGTGTAGATGTCATTACCGTGGAGAATTCAAACAGATTAGCATGAATTGTTTTAAACATCACACGAGGAGAAGAGATAGGACCATAAGATGTTTCACTTGTATTGAACTTGGTCATCTAGACAAAAATTGCAGGAATACAGGTAAAATTGAAATGAAAAGAAGGAAAAAGTAGATAACATTTGAAAGGAGATGAAGCAATAATGGATTCCTAAATCTACCAAGGATGCTAGTTCAAGTAATGATGGTCATGCCACTCAAGAAGTGGGTGACTCCACCATTTTCAACTAGGTTTCCAAAGGAGAACTAGAACTGCATTATCAAGTCACATTCAAATAGTTCCAATTGAAAGGTGACAAAGATCCAAATCAGTATTTAAGATACAAAAGGATCACTGAGGAAGATCAGTATCAGTTATCACTGAGTTATCTTCTCTACCTAGTAAGGTCAGGTCATGGACTCTACCAAACAAGGTTGGGAGTAACAAGACACACATGGTTACTGAGTCACGAAGCCTTCACTAAGTGATCATTGGATAGTGGATGATAGGTTGTCAAGCATGATGTCAACTCAACTACCTTCGTATCAAGCATTAATGGCGAAGCTTTAAAAAAAAGCATGAAATCAAATTCATTTCTCACTGTGAAATCTAAGTGCTATTACGAAGAAGCAATTTACAGTGCGATCAAATGACTTTAAGAAAATTTGTAGCAAGTTATCAAGGTTCTCATAGTTTACTGAGTAAAATGGCAAGCAACATCAAAGTGAAGAGAGGGTCTGAGATGTTGGTTCGAGGAGTCAAGTGGAAAGCGTTAGATTTCAAAATTGTGCCCGCGATTGCAAAAACCCTTGACTCAAGCGGAGCTCAATCACAAATTCCTCCCAAGGTACTCCTTATTAACAATATTCGTACTCAGTTCAAGTGTTCTATTCAAGAAATTGGTACCCTAGAAATTGATGATGCCCTAGGTGAATTGTATGTTAATGGAATTCTTAAACCCGAGCATAAGCATTTGGAAGACAAAAGTTTATCACATATTCCCCACATGCCCCAAGGTTTTCAAATTAAATGGATTAGATACATTCTAAGTTGAGTGCATAATGGTTAACTATGGCTTGAGCAACCAGTTGTGATTACAAAGAAAATGATTCATCGCATCAATGGCCTCCCCATGCTCACCAAAGCCAAAATGACCAAAACCCTAGGTCAAGCTAAATTGGAAAAGAAAACCCTAGCAGAGTGGGATGGAAGAGGCATGAAAATTATAGTGTGACAGATGCAGAGCTAAAATTTGGGATTCATGTTATAGCACATAAGATATATAGTTTGAGCCATCTTAATAGTGTATCATGTGAAGCTGTAGACTTAGCTTATAAAGTGGTGAAAAACAATCTATCTTACGACTTGGCAGATCTGTCGTTGAAGCAATTCAACAAGAACATGGAAAGTATCAAGACATCCAAGAACAACCCATGTAAATTTGGTTCACTTTTGACTTGTTTGTTCTTTTATGTTTAGAAGTTCTTCCCTTCCAAAGGCATGGTAGTATGGAGAAAAGATGTGCTTGTATTATACCAAATAAATGAATACATTATAGAAATAGGAGAGAACTATGTTAGCATTATGGAAAACTACTTTGATGTGTTCAAAAAGAAAATGAACAATAGGTTCAGGATACCTAAGAAGTTAGTTGAGGATTACAAAGATGATGTGTGCTTTATGGTAGATAGTGACAGAGTTTACATCCAGCCAGTGAAGCCCAGAATTGTGTGGGTAAAACCTCTTCCTTATGAGGTGAATATTGATGAAGTAAAGGATATTATTGAAGCTCTAGTTAATGAACCTGTTGATCCAAAGGCACCATAATTTGGAACCTATGATGAAGCCAAGGCAAGGATAGAACTGGAATTAAAGCTCCCTCAGGCAGTTAACAAGGGAAAGAGGAGGATAGCAAAACTAAAATCTAGCAGACCTCTCATGTTAATTGAAGGCAAAGGAGAAGATGTAGAAGAAGCAGAGGATGAAAAGGAATCCTGAAAAGGAAGAAGAACCTATGAAGAAGAAAGGCAAGGTGATCATCACCAAGCCACCTAAGCCATCCACTACAATTTTCACTAGAAGGACAAGGAAGAAGGTAGATAAAGATGGTGGTGATATCATATTTAGCTGACCTTCACCCACATTCGAGGATAGATTGAAGGAATTGAGAGAAGGAGCTAGTGTAACCAACTTCAAAGCTCTCAAATATGAGACGAGAATAAAGGCTGAGTAGAAACAAATTGAAGACCTAGTCATGGATAAAATGAGCCAATGGAAGAACTCACCTGATCAAATGGCATCACTGATTCCCAGTGTCTTATTAGATAAAATCAAGATAAGATGGGAAAATACAAAGCAAATTGTCAAGGATATATATATGCACAAACATTGAGATAGTTGGTACCGAGCATGACAGATGTTGAGGTGAACAAGTCATTGAAGGATAATGAAAGAAAAATGACTCTCAAATTCAATACTTGTTTGGTTTTGATTAAAGACATTGAATATGTTGTGAAGAATGCCACAAACACATGGAGAAATGTCTATCATCTTCACAAGCCAAGTGAACAGCCAGTGGAAATAAAAGATGATGATGATGACATTGATAATGATGAAGAAGAAACTTATACTGAGCCTACACATTTTGACAATGAGGAAGATGAAGAAGATAAAGAGGAGGAAGCTACCAAGGAAGAAAAGCAATATGATGAGGAGACTGACCCAGTTAAGATAGTTGCGACAATCATTGCCTCACTTCCTCACTTTCCAGGCAAACCAGTAGCTATATCAAGCTCAAAGACAGCTTCAGCAAGTTTGATTGTGACAACCACAAACACTTCAAATGTCCAATCACTCTTCGCCCCCACTCAGCTCAATGTATCATTAACATAAGTGAATTCCACTTCGTCTACCGAGCTACAACCTCTCTCTTCTTCAGTTACTGAGTTGATATCATCAGTCATGAATATAGTGTCTTCTACAATTTTGAGTTCTTCAGTAGTAAGTACTTCAGTTTTGGATACTTCAGTTATGACTTCTTCAGTTTTGGATTCAAAAAGCATTCCTGTTAGTATTCCATTAGTTAATATTATATCAATTTTCACTGCAAGTCCTAGTATATCAACTATTGTTTTCATTCTTGACACAAAATCATTTAGTACAAGGACACTTGAACCTAAGGCTCAACCAAGTATAAAATTTTTGAGTAATGGAAAGGACATAGAGGATGACATACACTTAGATGAGGAAATAAAAATCCCCAAATGGGATATTCATAATCTTTCTATAGATCAAATGCATGAGTTTGCTGAAATTCTTCAGAAAAAGGCAACGCAACAAAAATTAAGAGAAGAAAGAGATAAAGAGTATAAGATTATAGATGATGCTAAAACTATTTTGTCTAAGGCTATAGGAATTGAGGTTGATACTTCACAACCTATCTTGTTTCAATTAGCAGAAGAAGTCCAAAAGTTTAATGAGGACACTAGTGGACAAGACAAGCTAATTGAAAAAGTTGATAATAAATTTGATAGTGAAGTGTTGGAGCACATTGCTCAACAAATTGTTATTCATCAAGTTGAGCTTTCATCAATTTTGGTCAATCTTGAGACCTCCTACACCAATGTTACATCACTTTTTGGGAAGTTGCATGAAGGGAAAACTGTCAAAAATCGATGAGGATTTGAAAGCCAGTGACTATAGTTCAAGCTCTGCACATCACATGAAGATAAAAAATTTGTCAGACATGCAGGCAAAGTTGTTAAGAGAAGAAGCAAGGATCCAATCAACACTGACTGATATTCAGAATATGATCCTTCCTATCATGGATACAATGCAGAAACATATTATTTACTCAAAAACCTTGATCCATGACAACAACATCTCTATTGCAGATCACATGATAGAACTCTCTGCAGAAGTAAAAATTGCTCTACATACATGCAAGTTTTTGCAACAAAATTGGGATAAAACATTGACACTTATCTGTAAGGTACATTCTAATTTTTATCTCATTTCGATGTCTCCATGTAGATAACATCTGGATAAGTCTTTGGCATTATTGTCAAAAAGGGGGAGATTATTGTTGAGATACATGGTATGCTATATATGGAGAGACACATAGTATGGGGGAGAAAAATGCTATGAGGAGAATGTATATAATAGATGATGTATAGTATACCTTAAAAATATAAATTTTGAAAAATCTCAAAATAGTATATTCTACCAAGCTAGTATCACATGGTGATGTATATAAGATTTTGGCTGATAAGTGTTTTTGTCACTAATGCCAAAGGGGGAGATTGTTGACATATTAGTCGAGTTTTTTATTAGTGAGACACACTTATTCAGATTCTGTATGGCTACCGAGCTCATTGAGCAGTCTATAATGTTTGCCATGTAATTCAGTAGCCACCGAGCTCTACAGTTGCTACCAAGTTTTCTGGACTGATTCTAGTAGCTACCGAGCATTTCAATGGTTACCAAGTGTATTTAGTTAGTGTGAAGCCCAACATTTCAAACTAAATAGAATTCAATCTAGCAATTCAACCCAAGCATTTCAGTGGTTATCGAGCATTGTAGTTTCTACTGAGTTCATAGTTCATGTAATGCGAAGCTAGTGTAAACAGAGCTTATGTATTTACCAAGTGATTCAGTTTATGCCAAGTTACACAATATTTATCGAGTCACCAGTGTCGACTGAGTTCAAGACTACTTTGAAGTGATTAGTATGGACTGAGCTTCTATGTCTATCGAGTGCATGATGATGTTGAGTAATGATAGTGGGCACCGAGTATCAAAACTTCACTAAGTCAGTCTTTAGAACCTGAGTGTCTTCATTTGGGCTGACTTTGTGATATATGTGTTAACCTGTATGATGGCCGACTTTGTAACTATGTAATTTGGATTGGTATATATATGTAATGTATTGTATCACATCAATATGTAAGATAATGAGCATGTAAAAATGCAAATGTGAATAGTTGAAGCTAAGCAGTAGATAAAGAGTAAATTGTGAAGGCCATATCAAAAGAAGAAGAACAGAGACATATTCATCACAGAAGGGTGATCAATATAATCAAGGAATCTCTATCAGAAATCCAATTGTAATTCAGAGATCTATTGTTTCATCCTAATAGGTGAACCAGTCAAAATCCTTTCACAAGGTAGACTTAACAGTCTTTATTAAATCTCTTACTAGATTGCATACTTCATTCTGTGTTTGTAAAACCTTTAACAAGGTGGACCTAGTAGTCCAAATTTCTCCTAACAGGGTAGATCATTAGAAGTGATCAATGTAAGCCTTAATAGGCCAACTTTATGTTGTAGTATTGAAATTCTATGGGTATCATCCCCACCCCAGTTCTACTTTCTATTTGGAAGGTTTTTGTGGGTGACCAAATCATTGTGTTCAAGTGTTATGAATGTTTTATGTTTTCAGTTTGTCATGCATGCAATTATATTAGATATGATGAACTAAATGGCAATTGGATTACTGCAATTAAGATTAGTAATTGATAAAAAAAATTTGGTTACTGATTCACCACTCCCCTCTCAGTAACCTAGCATAGTCTTGAATATGTTGGAAATATTCAAGACTATGTTAGGTTACTAAGAGGAGAGGGGTGAATAAGTAACCTAACATAGTCTTGAATATTTCCAACTAGATTATGTGAAGTCATGAAAGAAAAAGACAAAGCCAAAGAAGTGATAGAAGAAAAGGACAATGAAATTCAACAAGCTAATTTTATTAATCAACTTACTAGTGCAAATGAAAAGCTTATAAACCTAAGGGCAGAGAATGAAAGATTATAGAATGATCTTAGCATTGAAAAATAAACCAATGAAAGAATGATGAAATCTTAGGAAAGCATGAATCAATTGAATGAGAAAAATCAGTCTAGACACAAAGGCAAAGTTGGATTAGGATATATAGAAGAAGGTGAATCATCTTAGCAAGGAGCTCAAAAGAACAAAAGACCTACTTGCAATCATTGTGATAAGATAGGTCATACATCAAACAAATGTTGGAGCAATGGTAAAGAAAAATTCAATGGAAAATGTTATGGTTGCAACAAGCATGGTCATAGAGAAAGTGAATGCATAGAGAAACCTAAGTTTGAAGGAAAGTGTCACAATTGCAAGAAACAAGGACACAAATCTTCAGAGTGCAAAACCAAGAAGTGGAACCCAAAAGAACAAATTGTGAAAGAAATATTTGGATGTGTTTACAACACATGGTGTAGATGTCACTATTGTGGTGAGTTTGGACATAGTGGAGCAAACTATGTGAAACATCATTTGAAGAAAAGAGATACTAAAAAGAGATGTTTTATTTGTATAGAACTTGGACATCTTGCCAAGAACTGCATGAATACATGAAGAATTGAAGATGAATAGAAAGCCAAAGGTGAAAATATTAGAAAAAAAAAAAGATAGAAATGGGTACCAAAATCTCCAGAGAATGCAATCCAAAATCATGAAGTGAATGACACCCAAGTCAATCAGTTGGGTGACACAATCATTTCAACTTAGTTCCCTATGGAGATCATTGGAATTGTGATTCAGAAGAAGTCATCTAACATCAGTTCCAATGAGCAAGTAGAAAGATCCATATTAACATTCAAGATGCACAAGGATCACTGAGTAATGATGGAAATTCAAGACCTTACCATGCTAGGTCAGGTCATAAAACCTTGCCAAGCGAGGTCAGGATACACTAGAACATTGGATGCAGATGGCGAATGATGTGACTCTACCAAGTTGTGAATGTCTCTTAAGCATTAAAAGCCAAACCAAGTGGAGGAGAGCCTATCACTAAGCAAGTATGAAGTACGAAGTATTAATGGTGATTGAAAAGAATAAATTTGTTAAAAGGAAGAAATCAATTGCATCATTTCACCACAAATTTTACATAGCACAGAGAAAAGAACGAATTCAAAGCCTTTGAGTGATTTGAGTATTTTTTGTTGAAGATTTCTCGCATTCTCAAAAACCCTACTGAGCATGGCATCATCAAGTAGAAAAGTCAAGAGAGGTTCTAAAATGTTAGTCTGTAGAGTCGACTACAAGGCACCTACTTTCCAGTTAAGTCTGGCGATTGCAAAGGTGCTCAACCCAATTGGTGCATAGTCTTAAATTCTGCCCAAGGTATTACTTATCCACGATATTTGTTCATTTTACCACTGTTCTATTCAAGAACTCGGTATTCTAGAAATGAATAAGGCATTTAATGAATTATGTGTGGATGGTGTATTGAAGTCCAAATATCAACATTTAGAAACTAAGGGTTTGATGCATATTTCACATATGCCAAGGGATTTTCAAGTCAAATGGATTAGACTTATTCTAAGCTATATTCACAATGGGTAATTATGGTTGGACCAACCATTCAGTTAACAAAGAAAATGATTCACATGAAAATCACTAGACTGCTAATGTTAAACAAAGTAAAGATGACCAAAACCCTAGGTTGGGAAAAACTGACAAAGTAGACTCTTGTTGTATGGGATGAAAGAGGAATGAAGCTTAATGGCATGATAGATATGGAGCTGAAGTTTGGCATACATGTGATTGCTTACAAAATTTATAGCTCTAGTCAATTGAACAACATGTCATGTGAAGCTGTTGATCTTGCATATAAGGTGGTAAAGAATAATCTATCCTTTGACCTTGCCAAGTTGTTGTTGGACCAATTCAACAAGAACATGGAGAGCATTAGAGTGTCAAAGAACAACCCATGTAAGTTCGGTTCTCTTTTGACATGTCAATTCTTCTTTGTTCAAATTTTTTTTCCCTTCTAAAGGTTCTGTAGTTTGGAGGAAGGATGTTTTAGTTTTATATCAAATCAATGAATACATAGCAGAAATGGGTGAGAATTTTGACAACATCATGGATAGTTATTTTGAAACATTCAAAGAAAAGATGCAAAATTGGTTTAGGATACCCATGAAGCTTGTGGAAGACTATGAGCAAGATATATGTTTCATGGTTGACTGTGACAAAATTTATATTCAAGTAGTCAGACCTAGAGTGACATGGGTTAAACCTCTAGAGTATGAGGTTAACATTGATGACACCAAGGATATCATTGAAGCTCTGTTGAATGAGCCTGTGGATCCCAAAGCTACCTATTTCATAACATATGATGAAGCAAAGGCAAGAATTGAGCTTGAGATCAAGCTACCTCAAGCAGTGAACAAAGGAAGGAAGAAGATAGAAAAGTTAATGAAAAATACATAGCAAGAAAGTTCTCCTCTCATGTTGATAGAAGGAAAATGAGATGATGTAGAAGATGATGATGAAGAGGATGAAGCAGAGGAATCTGAATCTAAGAAGGAATACCCTCTCAAGAAGAAGGGCAAGGTAATTATAACTAGACATGTAGTGCCTGCCCCTAGTTTGCATTTTGTTATTTTTGTCAAACTCTTTTAGGCCAATTTTATTCTTGACGATTAGTAGCATTATTTTGAGATTATCAGATATTGTTTTAGATTCAGTTGATTTTATGATGAGATCACTTGGTACTTTATACCTCATGTATGCATGATGATTATTATAGTTTTTTCAATTATTGATGATGATTAGTTAGATGGTTTATCATATGTGTTTTCTTATGGATACTTACCCCATACTGCATGTGTATGGTGTGCATGTATGTTTTCTTTATGTGTGGCATTTCTGATGTGGTTAAGGAAGGGAGTCGTAGTCACCTGCTAGTCAGGATCTACATGATGCACCACTTCTGTCATTGCCTGTTTAGTTTAGAATATTGTATTTGTACATGTGCGAATTTTATGTAGATTGTAGGTACTTGGTATCGAGTTCCCTAAATTGCTAAGATGAGTGTACCCTATCGCATTATCTTAATGGTAAAAGAGGGGAGATAAATTCTTAAGTCCAAATCCTAAACTTTTAAGCCATTTGTCCTAGAAAATTATGACAACTATCGGAGTTGACTACCCTTTGAATACGTTGAATGACGTTAATTCGTGATTATAACCTTTTAGTTTGATTTTGTATGTGTTTTGCTATGATGGGTTTTCATATTTTATTTTATGAGTCTTTGGTGAAATTCTCTATTAATTAAGTCTAATTAAAAGATTAAATTAATGATTTAATTTAATGAAAAATTATTATGATATTTTAATATTTAATTTGAAAATTAATTAAATAAAAAGAACTAAATTTGAAGATAAAACTTATAAGTTTAATTAGAACGTGATAGTATTTATTTAATTTTATAATAATATATTTAGAGTTCATTTTTGAATAAATGCTAAATACAATTACTATTTAAGTTAATAAATATTTTATCAATTAACATTTCAAAAATAAATTAAGAAGTGAAAAGATATTTATTTATTAAAAGTTTTAAAATTGCATAATGCATGCATGAGATTAAAATTTAATAAATTAACTGAAAAGAGAAGTCAAGTGAAAATTAAATAAAGATATTTTATAATTCATTAAACATGCATGAAAAAGATAAAGAAAACATAAACTTATAATTCTAATTTTGGTGTTTTATATTTATTTAAATTAATGATAATTATTTAAGAGTTTTATTTTAAATAATAAACTCTAAATAATATTATTAATTGAATTAATAAATATATTATTAAAACATCTCATAATTAACTAGAAAGAGAAATCATAAATTTAATAAAGTTTATTTTAGTTAAATTGCATAAAGCTTATGCATGAAATTAAAATATAATAAATTAGTTAAAGAGAGAGTAAGCAATTATTTAATAAAGTTTATTTTAATTAAATTGCATAAAACTTATGCATGAAATTAAAATATAATAAATTAATTAAACAAAAAGTAAGCAATTATTTAATAAAGTTTATTTTAAGTAAATTGCATAAAGCATATGCATGAAATTAAAATATAATAAACTAAATTAAAGAGAGAAAGCTAACTAATTTAATAAAGATATTTTAATTAAATATCTAAAAGTTTGTGCATGAAAGGGTAAATGATAACAAGTAATAAACAGTAATTGATCAGCGAGTTCCCTCGCATGATTGCACAATTAAAGCCCCAAATTAAGGGAGAACTCTTAATTAAAGATTGTGTGATTGCACAATCGAAGCTCCAAATTAAGGAAGAACTCTTTATCAGAGATCTAGAGTTCATTATGCAATTACACAGGTTTTGGAAGAAAAATTTCGAAGAAGGAAGTTTTTAGAGAAAGGGGATCATTTTTGTGTGCTTCGTGTGATTGTTGTTTTAGCATCAAATCTAGGTAGGGTCTCATGGTTTAATTGTACAGTGGTTTTTTGTATTTTGAATTCTTGTCTTCTCTATGTCTGTTTAGTTTTTGTTTCCAGAATTCTTCTAGGTTGAGACCCTTGTTTTGCATATTTATTGTTCTTCATTTTTGAAAACTTTTGTAAGCAATTTAATGATTGAAAACCTTATTTGTGGATTTGGTTGTTCATTGTTCTCAAGAAATATCTATATACAAATTGGAAACTAGAAAACCCGCTTGTTAAGATTTATTGTTCTTTGTTCTTGAATACATCTGTAAAAGAGTTAAATTGGAACCCTTATTGTTAAATTGAAGTTTTGTATATGGGATTGTTAAATCGAGTTTTGGGTTCTGAAAAGAAAATAAATTTCGTTTTATAGAATTTGACTAGTTGGTTCAGATTTCTATATCAGGGCTATTTTTAGAAAGATTTTATTTTTAGTAGTTTCTATTTTTAGACAGTCTTTATTTTTAGTAGGTTTCTATTTTTAGAAAGTCTCTATTTTTAGTAGGTTTCTATTTTTAGAAAGTCTATTTTTAGTAGGCTTCTATTTTTAAAAAGTCTCTTTTTTAGTAGGTTTCTTTTTTGAAAAGTTTATATTTTTAGTAGGTTTCCATTTTGAAAAGTTTATATTTTTAGCGAGCTTCTATTTTTGGAAGTTTCTATTTTTAGTAGGTTTCCTTTTTGGAAAAGTTTTTCCAAAGTTTAATTAATTTAAAATTATTATGGTAATAATTGATAATTATTATTATTAATAATTTTAATAAGTATTGTTAAAATTTGAAATTTAACTATTTGAAATTTTTATTTATTACTTTATTATTTAAATATAATTCTAAAGTAAATTAAAAATCAAAGAAATTTATTTGGGAGAATTAATGTTTTCTTTTTTAAACTTGGATGTGTTTATATGGTTCAGAAATATGAAAATGGTTTGTAATACTAAGAAAATTTTATTATTCGAAAACCTTAGTAATTATAATACTTTGAGAAAATGAAAACTGAAACCTTACTATTAACTCAATAATGTGTTTTCAAATCAAACCAAACTATGAAACCTACACTTTGTTATCTATATGTTGTCTATGTTTTAGGTTTGGGTTGACTAGAGTGTTGACCAGTCTTAGGATGTTACTAGAGGCTTGGGAGTTATGTGTTTGTGAGGTTATGATGATTTGATTTTGATCTTTTATACTCAACCATGGTAATGTATCTAGTATGCTTTATAATGTGTGTTGATCTATTGATTATTATTGCTTTCTAGTATTCTCTTGTGAAACTGAGGTGAAAGGTGTGACCTATTTGATATAACCATTTCGAGTCTTCGATTAGTTGAATTTGGATTGCTTTCTAGTCGCTTTTATAGGACTGAGGTGTTTGTATGGTTTTTTTTTGGTGATGTCATACTATGACATAATTGACTTAACCATTTTGAGTCTTTGATCAGTATTTTTGGGATGCTTTCCAGTTGTTTGTAGAGAACTGATGTGTTATTGTGAATTATCTTTTGATGCTTTCCAGTCACTTGTATAGGACTAAGGTGATTTTATATGATTCTTTGATTTATACTTTCATGAGCCTAGGGTAGGTTATCTATATGTAATATCGGGGAGTGGCTTGCAATGGAGGTTGGGGCCCTAAGTGGCTGCCAGGGTAACCTATTGTAAGTTGTTTAATAAGTGAAAAAACTACACTAAATGGAAATAAAATGAACCTAATAAGAGTCTTTGTATATTCTCACCCATGCCTCAAGTGCTAGTACAAATTAGGATGGGAATAGAGAGAACACTTGGTTGCAACATTGCATTCGTAGTATGCCTTGTTAGTACGAGAGGATACTAGTGGCTGCATAGGGATCACTAGGGGGCCAGGGTCTTGAGAGACTACTAGGGTAACTCTAGCATGATTCATGTGATGACACTTGCCCACTTATATAGTGGGTTTCCTATGTGTCTTTGTGTGCCTCTAGGACTAGATGTCGATTTATCTTGGAACTTTTGAGTTAGACTACTTTTAGGATTTCCTAGACTTAGAGAGTATTTCTAATGTTTGGAATGATATCCTATTTGGGACTTGAGATTATCTCCTTAGCGTGATGGGAGTGGGCCATTTAGGTTCCATGTGGTTGGGTGGTAGTGCTTTTTACTCTTACCATTGAGATCCATTTGTTGATACTGTGGCTAGAATTAGAATTTCCTTGTCTGGATTTCTTTTCATACTATCTTGGTATCTTATGATGGATGATAATATTTTATGATGGATGTTTATATCTTTTATTATGGATGGATATATTCATGTATTGTAATCGTATCATGGATCCAAGGAGGATGATATATTTCCAGTTCTACATAGGTATATTCTTTTAGTCTTTCATACCCTGTGACATGTGTAGTGGATGATTGAGCATTCTGAATTTTATTGCCAAGTGGCATTTAGAACAAATGTATATTATTTAAATGGACTTTGGACTTTTAATTATTCTTTCATGTGGATGTGGTATTTGTTAGACTTAGTATTAATTAAATATAAATATGACTCAACATCATGGGATCCTTAAGGAATGTAACCTATTATGTATGCTTATGAATGATTGCATGTTATTGCTTCTGCTACTTTATGTTTGATGTGTATGTTTTTTTTTTTTTGTTAAAAAAAAATGTTTGGCAAACTTAGTAAAACTTTATTTTAATTCTTTTGGATCCCTTGGCAGGGTGTTACAAGACCTGCCAAATCCTCCCTTATTGTATTTAGAAGAAGGGCAAACAAATCCAAAAGGAAGTTGAAGTTAGGTGAAGATGAAGCCGAACATATTATCTTCAAAAGATCTACATCTACACTCCAAGAAAGATGGAAAAGGATGGAAGAAGGAACTAGCACGACATGTTTTAAGTTCCTCAAGTATGAGACAAGGAATGAAGAAGAGAAAAGGTAGATTGAGGATACTCTTATGAATAAATTAGGCAAATGGAAGTAGTCACCAAATGATCTTTCATAGCAAATTCCTAATGAACTTATGAAGGTAGTAAAACCTAGATGAGAAAATGCAAAGAAGATTGTCAAGGACATCTTTGAACAAACTTTGAAGCAACTCATGCCGAATCTATGTGAGAAGGAAGTAAAGGAATACTTGAAGCAAAATGAGAAGAAGTTCACTCTTAAGTTAAACACATGTATGATATTGTTTGAGGATATTGAATTTGTGGTGAAGAAAACTACTACTACATGGAAAAACATTTATCAGCTACACAAAGCAAGTGACTTTGTGGTGCATGTTGATGACAAGGATGGTGAGGATGAGGATGCAGAAGAAAAAGCAGAAATAAAAGATGATGAGATAGATGATGTCAATCTTGATGATGAGGAGGAAGAACATGAAGCTACTAGAGGAAGCCTTCTAAAGATACAGAGTATTGAAGAATCTGATGCAGAAAAGATTGCAGCTCAGATTATGACTTCATTTCCTCACTCTCTGAGCATAGCCTTAGCATAATTAGGATTAAAGAAAACTTCTACCAAGTTGGTTGTGGATACCACTTCTACACCAAGCACCCAGCTAAGCTCTAGATCTGTTCTATTGAGTATTACATTGACTAAAGTGCCCAACACTTCATCTGTCAAACAACAAGTTTCTCCATCACCAGGCTTGACCGAGCAACAATAAGGTATTCCTGTTGTTAGTGCCATTTCTATATTTATTGCTATTCCATCTATTTTTACAATTGTTTCTATTCTAAGTGTGTGCATAACCAATGCAATGACAGTTGAGAATTAATCTCAACTGAGCACTAAAGTTCTAAATAAAGGTAAAGCAATTGTTTCTACAATTCTAAAGGTTAAGGGTAAAGAAGAAGATGAAGAAATTGATCTAGATGAGGACATAGTTATTCTAGTTGGGATATCTCTATCCTCACCCCGATCAAATAGATACCCTAGGTGAACTATTGAAGAAAAGGGCTAAGCAACAACAACTTAGAGAAGAAAACAAGAAGAAAAATCAAGTCCTTGAGGACATAAAGAGAATATTTGTTGATGCTTTGAGTATTGAGGTTGATGGAAAACAACCTATTATGGATCAATTAGCTGAAATTGTCCACAAATATAATGAAGATTAGAATGGATAGGATAAACTATTGCAAAGAGTTGAAAGGAAGTTTGAAAACAAAGTGTTGGAGCAAGTTGCATTAAAAATTGCAATAGATCAAGTATAACTATCTAACATTCTTGCTACACTGGAAACATCTATCAGTAATGTTGTTTCATTGTTTGTCAAACTAAGTGACACATCCATCTTCACAAAGGAGATCAAGGATAAATTGTCCAAGATAGATAAGGATACGAAGACAAGTGCACACCAGCTGGCACTTGATCCAAGTTATAGTTCTGCAAATTACACAAAGATCACATACCTAACAAATCTATAGGCAAAATTATTAAGGGAAGAAGCCAAAATCATGGCCACACTTGTAGAAATTCAGGGCATGATTCCTCCAAACATGGATGCATTTCCGAAACAAATAGCACATGCAAAGACTCTCATCCATGATAACAACTTTTCCATAGCTGACCACATAATGGAATTATCAACACAAGTTTAGATAGCATTGCATGCAAGTAAGGTACTACAAGAGAATTGAGACAAGACTATGGTACTAATTCTAAAGGTACATTCTGATTTCTTGTCACATTTTGGTATTAACTTATAGATACTATACACCTTTGGCATTTATGTCAAAAAGGGGGATAAGTAAATATTTTTAATATGCAAAGGGGGAGAAGTGTATATATAAAGAAGTATACTATACTCCATATATATATATATATGGGGGAGTAGTATAGTATTATGCATATACATGTATAGATAAGCAAAAGATATCTTTACAAAAGCAATTTTGAAAAATTAAAAAAATAAAGTATGTTACTGAGCTATGAATACAGGAAGCCAAAACCGAGTTGAAGACACAAAATGGTGATAAAGAAGGTTTTGACTTGTAATATTGAGTATTCAGATTTTTTGTTTGATAAGTGTTTTTGTCACTAATACACAAAAGGGGAGATTGTTGACATCAAGGATAATTTGTCTATCAGTGACTCAACACTTAGTCAAATGGTTACATTGCTACCAAGCTCCAAAATTGCTACCAAGCCTATCATTCATCCAACAATGTTAACCAAGTGTCTTAGTTGCTACTGAGCCAAACAGAGATTTTGCAGTTCATGTCGAGCTACATAATATCTACTGAGCATCAGAGATAGTTTGCAGTATATCCCAAGCGTATAACTTGTCTATCAGTGACTCAACACTTAGTCAAATTGCTACCAAGCTCCAAAATTGCTATTGAGCCTATCATTCATCCAACAATGTTAACCAAGTGTCTTAGTTGCTACTAAGCCAAACATAGATTTTTCAGTTCATGTCGAGCTACATAGTATCTACCGAGTATCAGAGATAGTTTTCAGTATATCTCAAGCATAGCAGTGTCTACTAAGCTATTCAGTGGAAGTGATGGAGACTCCAGTGTTAACCAAGCTCTGTAGTGTTAACCAAGTCCTACAGTGTCTACCAATCTTGCATGGTTAACAAAGTGGATCTAGTGTTGACCGAGTTATGTAGTGTCAACCAAGTGATTTAGTTGCTATCGAGTTTCTCAATGTTCACTGAGTCACACAGTGTTGACTGAGTTCAAACTTCTTGGAAGTAATTAGTATGGATTGAGCTTCTACTTCAACTGAGTGCCAGAATTTTCTAAGTGTTGACAATGTTTGTCATGTATCAGAACATCACTGAGTTTGTCTTCAGAACCCAAGTTACAGCAGTTGGGTTGACTTTGTGAATTATGATGAATTTGGTATTATAGCCGACTCTATAAGATAATGAATTGAATTGGTATATATGCAACGCATTATATCATATCCAAATACATGAGTGTGTAAATGAGAAGTGGATAAGTGTAAATTGAAGAAGGCTACAAGAAATATAAGGGACATCAAAGATTTATCTATCACAGTCAGGTGATTGTTGCAATACAAGGAATCTCATTCAACAAATCAAAGTTGTAGATCAAAGATCAACCATTGATTCATCCTAACTAATGCATCAGTCAAATCCTTTAATAGGGTGGACTTAACATTCTTTTGCTAAATCTCTTAATCGAGTGCATACTTCATTGTATGTTTGTAAATCCTTTTACAAAATGGACCTCACAGTCCTTATTACTCCCAACAAGGCAGATCATATAAGTGGTTAATTGTAAGCCTTAACATATTAACTTTATACTACAGTACTAAAGCTTGTGGGTATCATCCCCACCCCAACTTTACTTTCTATTTGGAAGGTTTCTGGGTCACCATATCTTGTGTCAAAGTATTATGAATGTTTTATTGCTTTCATTATTTCATGCATGCAATTAGATCATAATATTATATGAAGGATTAATTGGTAAAGTAAGATAAAGTTTTATTGGTTCCTAATTCACCTCTCCCCTTTTAGTAACCTTGCCTACCTTATATTTCCAACATGCCTAAGGTTTCAAACCTGATATAAAGAAACACTATTTTTCAAAGTTATCACAATTTGGCATTTGCAACATATATGTTTATAAGTCCTTGATATAATCCAGTATCAACCCCATTTGCCTCACAAACTTGAATTTGTATCTCAACTCAAAAGTTGTGCTTTCTGGCTTAAACTGTTTCTTGAGTCACAAACACAAATCATACAAGGTCTCCACTATTGTCACTTGCCTCCTCTCCTTCTAGTATTCCAACCTTGTTCACCACCATAAATCATCCTCATTTGATAGATAACACACTACTTGAACAAGCTTCTCCTCATCAGGATATCCTTTTAGAAATTTTACATATCTCTCCATGTCAAAATGATGTTTTCTAGTACCTTGTCATCTCTTTTCCCATTATAGGGATTTGGTGGTTTTTGTTTGTACCCAGTCTTGACCCCTCCTCCTTGAGTGAAGATTTCCTTCAAGAAATCAACCTCCTTGGTCGATCTTTGAACTTCCTGAGCAAATGTTTGACAATCTACAATCATAGTTTGATGCTCCCCACTAAGTTGTAGTACTCATTTGATAATGCTTGATGATCATCACTTAACTTCTTATGAGATTTTCCTAATAGAGCAATGCCCTTAGAGAGTGAATTATGTTCTTGTGTAAACATCTAAAACTTTATATTCATTCACACAATTTCAACAATTAAATCCTTGATCTCTATCTCTAGGGATGCTATCTAATTTGTTGCACTTATGTCCTCCATGAACTCCAGTTGACTTTCCAAGTCATTGACTATGTATCTAGTCTTAGTGTAGCCCTAGGCCCTATACTGATTTTGGCCCCTTGATTCCATCCCACCATAGATTTTAAAGATGGTCCACTAGATGATGTCTCCTCCGACATTACTACACTTTATTGTTATGTGCTAAGCTTGGAGTATTAAGCACTGCACTCTAATACCTACCATCATGGAGCTATGTTTTTATCCCACACAATACCGTTGATCTCCCCAAGTTGGGATGGTCTCGAGTTACACCTACAACCAGAGACCTAAGGTCAACACTTGCACACACACTTGTTAATGCGATCACAAAGTCTTCTTGTACATTAAAATGATTCAATACAATTATGAACACAATATTTTGGGAAAAATAAGTAGCTTTATCGATTTCAATAGATGGCCCTTGGCCCATTCTACATGAATTTTAACAACGTTGTTGATCACTACCCTAGTACTTCTCAAAGACTCTATACAAGTTCCCACCCCTAGATATGCATCAACTCTTAGAACACTAGTATACATCCAAATCACCTCACCACTTTGGCTGCAACCCTACACGTAGATTCCACACCCCCAATACCCTGTATCATTGGAATTTGCTGAGGCAACCCTGGCTTAGTGCGAACCAAGTTGACTTACATGGATAAGATCTAATCCCCCTCCTTGAACAAGGACTCCAAGTCACACTACTTTTTTCACCTTTTGCTATCACTACAATGCTCACTTCACATTGCTTTGCACTTCTCTAAACATACTACTCATTGAATGTTGTTTTGTGCCTCCTTGGATTTCTCCACCACAACACTTTTCCTTAAGAACAAAATAAATCACTATAGAACATTCATCTTTGTATGGTTGGGTTACTCTTATTCACCCATAATAGCTTCTAGCTTGACCTACTTAATCCACAGTAGAAATTAACCGTATCTCAGGCAACTACCTAAGAAAATATTTTATGTATCTAGGTGTAGCCCTTCCCTTTATACGGATCAACCACCCGTTACATATAAATGAAGGATTTCCTATTGGGACTCGATGAATGCACATGGACTTACCTCCACCCAATTTCCTTTTATGTGGTCAAATTGAGTCCCTAAAGCACATATTCTAGCTTTTTCCTTTGACTCAATAACCCTAGAACTTATCCATGAAATTTTCAAGCAATTTTGTCTCAATCCCTTCTCACAACACATTTTTTCTTGGAGATTGGCCTATCCTACCTTACAAGTTCAATCCAATATGACACATGGGCATGGTGGAGATCCATTTTAGTATACATAAATACAATTTTGTTTGATTACATCGAGTTAGATATAGCACTTATTTTTCTATACCAAAGCTATAATCTATTCGAATGCATTAATGCAAATTCAAGTGCAAGGGAGTTGTCCGTGCTATCGCAGATTTCTAATGCAGAAGGAGCCTCGCACTAATAGCTTATATAGGAGAGGTGGTTGTCGCGAGCCTCTCCCATGCCCCTTTCATTGATTCAACATTGGTGTCTATGCGGATCAGTACCAAAGTTAAATTTGAAGTGTCTCATTTACAATAATTCCTTTACCACTACGGAAATGCTCCTTACACTGTGCAAGAGCGTTCTTGGATGTGAGAGTAATCTTACATCAACAAGAAAATGTTTCATTTAATTTTTGCATTAGTTTGTGTTAAATGTTTGATGAAGCCTAAAACATTTCATGAATCATTTGGCCAAGTCCTAACATTTAATCTAGCATAGGAGTTCAACACATGTTGACAACATCTTCTCGGCATATTCTTGGAGTCTTCCACTTTGACTATTGGTGTTGGCGGTTGTTGGATAATAAATATTTTAAAATATTACATTTCCTTTGTTTAAAGAGTATCTATTCACAAGTGGGTATCCAAATTCTGAGTGATAATGCATAAATTGATCTTGTAGAGTTATGTAGCTGTCATAGATGACCAATTTGATTGGTTGTTATAGAAGGTGGCTTATGACAATAGTCATGAAGTAGCTTGTATTTAATTTATTATTATTCATTATTTGGATGTGACATTTGGAGAAAATCTAATTTTGCATTAATATTTATGGTTTGTTTAGTAGAAGTGTACTGGACTTGTGTAGCAAACTATGACAACATTCAATGCAAAATTTTGAATGATTCCAGGAGGAATTTTCTATCTCAATGTGAGATTTGGTTGGGTTATTCAATCATGACTGCAACTATAGCTCAAGTGTGAGATGGATTCCTTGTAGTTTCCTTTTGCTTATTTTTTTTGTTTTACATCAGATTGGATACGTCAATTTGAGGCCCATGTGGTCATGTGATAGTGATGCACAATAGTTATGTAATTGACAAACTAAATAGTAGTAGAAATTTGAGAGAAAGGAGATAGTTTCTATTGAGTGTTCTTGTTGCATGTGGATTGATTTGTTTTAGATTTTAATTCAAATCCCTACTTGATTTGCATATGCAGTTTGTGCAAATTTTCTCCATGCATCAATTCCTCTTGACCTTGAGTCTCCTTGTGGTTGTTAATGTCAGTTGCTCTTTCAAGTGACACAATTTGGAGGATTACATCTCTCATGGTCTTGTTCTTTGGGACCCCCAAGACTCTACCTCGTGGAGAATGGTCACAACCTTCATGCTTCTCATTTCCTTAGCATGACATTAGCTAGTCTAATACCAACCTTGTATACCTCTTGGCATCTCTCCGAGTGACCAACAACTACTACAAGAAAAAGAAGAAAATATTGAAGACAATGCTATCACTGATTAGAATGCATGATGATTCAACCCCAAAGCTATTTTTTTTGCAAGAAACTAAACGAGAAAGACCCTTCACCACTTTCAATAGTAGCTTGAGGAACATAAGTTGGTTCATAGTTGAGTTACCTATTTTGTTTTCATGTTTTCAAAATTAGACCTTTGTGACATCTGCAATGTGCCTTTCTACTACCCTATATTTTTTTTCAAATATTAAACACACTATAATATTTCAAATTATATATATATATATCTCGGAAGGGGATTCCTAATTTTCCTCGGTAACAGCTCGCTACAAGTTTTTACCAGGCCCTCTGATACAGGGGCCTAATTATTGCCCGGTTGTTTCCGCTTTTCTGCACGGAGCTTATAAGTGGAGGCACCGTCAAACTTTGAGATTGATCAGAGCCGTGATCTGAGAGATGGGAGAGGAATTGAAGAAAGTGGAGCAATTGCGGCCGGCCACAAGTGGGCATACGCTGGTAGTGAAAGTGGTAGATGCAAAGACCGTTTTGCAGAAGGGAAGGTCAGAGGGACAGCAGGGCCGTCAAATGCGTCTCTCTGAATGCCTTGTTGGTGATGACACCGCCATCATTGTATTCATTGCCAGAGGTGATCAAGGTATGTAAATCTCAGCTTTCATCGTTGCACAACCCTAATTCACATATCATTGCTAATTCTTTTGTTTCTTGTCTTCAAAATTTGTCTAAAAGGAATTGTACTATCCCGGGAAAATTCCTCCTCGAGTGGAGAAAGTGTGCACCAATTTTGATTCGAACCTAAGATCTGTCCGCCTCTCAACGTTTCTATTTTCCCCGTAGTGTCGAACTTCCCACATTAATATCAAGTGTAGGGAATATGCTAGGCCATATAAATATACTTTTATTCTCAGAGTATTTGTTTTCTGTATCAAGTTCTTATTGTCTCAAATTGAGAGACCTTCGATCGTTTCTATTTCATTTTCTTGATTTGCACGCTCCGTCTTTATAAACTGCATATAGACTTAAGGATAATATGAAAATATTCCTAGTATTATCCTTTATCTGTCATTGTTGGAAAGCAAGCCAATTATAAAATTGCAGATAAAAGGATGTATTTGTTTTTGCTTTGAGTGTAGAGGAGGATCGCAGTCGAGAAGGTTCTTTGTATGACCAAAAAATACATTATTTGGTTTTATTTTGTTTTATATGACTCTTGAAATTGGATTGAACCAATGTTAACCCCCACTCTCTAATCTTATTGAGCTTCAATTTTTTTTTGTTGTGTATTTTTCTAAATTAATTTAACATAAATTAATTTAACACCCTTCCCGTGCTACTGTTAAAACAGTGCACATAGTTTTGTTAAAATCACCAACTAAATTTGTCCTTTGCAAATGACATGGTATAGTAGCACTTAGGACAAAAAGAAAGATTATTTATCATTGAGGGTTTGAAATAAGAAGCTTTATTGTTACAATATTGATGAAGAGTGCTCCCCTTAATACCATAAACTATAACAGAAAACAAAGAAACAACAACAAATGTGAGAACAAAATATGAACTTTTTATTTGCACCGCAAATGTGGAATTACAGAATTCACAAGTACAATATGCTAACCCACATGGGCATCTTCATTACAATAATCTGCAAGGCAAGTTGCGAACTATCACCCGTAGCTGCTCTAGACAATGTTCGGGCCTTTCTTAAATATGCAATTTTATGCTGCCCGGGAAGGTTCTAGACAATGAAACTTAAAACCTAGGGCTGATAGACCCTAACAATACATATAAAGTTGGCCAAATACATCTTTGACAATTATTTTAGATATTTTGCATAGCTCAACTTCGGAAGGCCATAACTCTGAAATTGTTGCTCTGATTGGCTGTTATAACCACTTTTCGGAAACTCCAGCTCCTGATCTACAAATTCGGAATGGCGCTAACACCCTTCATCGAGTTGTTGGACCTCCTCCAGGCACTCTAAGGCCTCCAACAGTGAGTTTGAAGATTTTTCTGCAAATTTTTCCACCTAAAATCCGCAATATCTTCTCCGATACTTGAGTTAGAGCAATGAGATTTTTATGGTAGGCTTATAACTCTAAAATGAACCTTCATGTAGAAAATAAGAACATTCCCAACTCGTATGATAAACTTACTAAAAATAGCAAACGCCCATAAATAGTAACCACCCTATCTACTAGCTTTGATTAAAATAGAAAAGACTGAAAATAAAATATTTTTTTGGGTGATGCAAGATTGCTCTTACACCGAGGATGCTCCTGCATCAAATATAGATGTTGCATTCACCATTTCTGGGTTCCAAATCAGCCTGTTTGATATTTTTGTATTCTAAATATTAAAGATATTTTATAGGGGTGTAATATACTAAAGTTTCTACAAGTGTCAAGATCCAGTCAACCTATCTTGCTGTGTTGGCTTCAGTTAAGGTTCAATGACAGTCAACATACTCATATGCATTATGCAGATCTCAGGTTTCGAGATAATCTTTTTCTTCTTTCCTTTCCATTCTATGATGGATTGGTAGGATGCACTAACTTCTCATTGGGGTCTTCACTTATTTGTGTATATCATGACCTGCTAATTATAAGATTAAATCTTTTTTATGGTGAACTGTGAAACATGCGTCAGGATTAGGGATTTTTTTTATAATAATAAGAAAGCTATAACTGCAACTGAAGATGCTTGGAAATTCAAATGCTTATGGCAATAACCTTTAGAGGATTGTTTTGGCAAAATAAATAGCCCCAACTCCACTTCACCCTGAATTTGAGCTTTTTCTTCATATAAAAAAAGTTAATGTTTTTTAAAATTATTGTGACGATTTGATCTAGAATTGGATTCAGATGCAATTAGACTATGGAAGGGTAGAATTTGGTTTTTAGTGGTAGGAATTGTGTGGAATTGGCTAAATGGGATACCTGGCTGATTTTGGATTGGATGTGGTTTCCAAATCAATTTTACGATGATTCCAGTGGCTAGCAAATTTTCAAGAGAATTCATTTTTTTTTTCGGCCTTCGAATTCTCAAAAATTGAAATGACTGTCCCAAACCTGTAAAGAGCTGGCATATTATGCATTTCATGTATTTAATGACTCACAACAACAGATAGGCATTTTGTTTGATTGACGATTTTTGGCAACAGCTAACAGGCATTCCCTTCATTGTAATGAGCCACAAAAATTGCAAACAGAAATTATTTTTCTGCTCAGACCAGATGTATATTTGAATTGTTTATGGTCAAAATGTTACAGGAAACATCAAAGTTACATAAGTAGTAGCGCTTCCTGGCTCATATTTGTTGATCTGACACAATCTATTTCCAAATCCGAGTTAAGATAATAAAAACATGTAGTATACCTTTTAGCGTTTTGGCTAACAATCTTGGTAAATTTTGGCAGTCATTAAATTTAGTTTTAATTTATTTTAAAATTTAAATCTTGATACATTTCTTAATTTTATTATAGCTTTATTCAACATATTTTGGTTGGTTTGGGTTGGACATGGTATTTTAAAATTAATTTCGAGCTGATTCCAGTGACAGTTGAACTTTTTAACACAATTCTTTTGATTTTTTGGCCATGCAATACTCTAAATAACTGTCCCAAAACCCTAAGGGATTATATAATGCACTTTGTGTCTTTGCTGATTCACAACAAATGATAGGCATTTTGTGTGTTTAACGACTCAGAAACAGCAAACAAGCATTCCATGTGTTGTAATAAGATACAGAAATAGCAAACAGGCAACGTTTTCTGCTCAATCCAGATGTATATTTAAATTTTTCTTTGCTGTCAAAAAGGTTAAACAATACCCTAAATTTTCGAATGTTACATAGATAGTAGGACTTCCAGTTCATATTTTTGATTCTATGCATTCTACTTCCAAAACTGAGTCAAGATAAAAAAATTTACTATAGCTACAGGATTTTGGTAAGAGACTTTTGGTAAAATTTAGTATAATCGTCAACTCTAGTTTTGATATATTTTAAATTTCTGTGTTTTTTTATTTAACATATACTGGTATAGCTTTAATTTAGGGAACACATTTTTTTTTTATAGAACTTAACTTTTGTTAATGCATGCATTTTGTTTTAGCTTTAGTATAGTTAGTGCACGTATTTGTTATAGATTTACAATGTCATTAAAAGGCATGTTACAATTTATTAAAGTTTGGCGTAGAGTTTTTGCATAGGTTATGTATTTTGGGACTCAAAACTAAGATAAATGCTCAGAGAAATGCTTGAGTGTAGTTTTATAGTAATATCTTATTAATATCATTTAGTTTTAAGGCTGCAAATATCTATATAATTTAATAATTATGAATTTCATATTTTTTACGGACATACCTAAAACATATGCAGAGTAATTTATTTTGTGGTCATATCCACATACCCATACCAGTGTCCAATTGCGATTTGGCAACTTATTTTTATTAGTCAAAATTACAAAATTTGCTGAATTTTTTATTTATTTTTGAAGAAAGACTTTTATTGAGAATGCTGAAGCTTTGTTTAAGGTCATGTATACTAGACTACGCTAACTTTTCATGAATTTCTGGTAAACAAATAGAGATCAAAACCATAAGTGATACCTATAGTTTAGAACCTTTCTATTAGGCTTGATTCTGTAAGACTCAATGTCTGATACTTGAGAACTTTGCTACTGGGCTTCAGCTGTGGTTAGATCAGGGTGGTGGCTGCGAAAATAATGCCCAATGGAGCTGAAATCATTGAACTTAGTGTCAGCTGATAGGAGCAAAAAATAAAGGCTGAAGTCTTTTAATCAACAGCTAAGGCAAATGCAATGATTTTTATTTTTACTCTTATTGCCTTACGATATAAAGAGATAACCTATGTCTGATCCATTTTACTTAGTGCTTGACAATGTTCACTGCATGGCAAAAAATAAACAACTGCAAAAACATTTATGACTATGGAAAAAATGGAGAAGACGCTGGGAACTACAGTTTTGCAGTGTAAGGGTAAAATGCACTGCTGCAATTGTTGAAGTTGCTGTCTGAACTGGAATACTATCACTTCTTGCAAACAAGTGAAAATGCCCTCAAATAAATGACAATAATGTGTGTAAAGTCCGATTCAACAAAAAATGCTGGTCAAAGTCAAAATCAGTAAAAAAATGTCAAAATTTGACGTAACCTGTGAATAGACACAAGTTTGCCCATTCTATTGCAATTTTTTTAGTGGAAATTTTTCTTTAAAAGACAAGTGAGCAATTTATTCATAAGATTGTGATTTTGGGGAAGAAATCACTTAAATCCGTGATTTTAAATGCTTGCAACTAATTGTGATTAATGCACATATGGCCTTTAGTTTCTCCACACTTTTACCTCAGCTCTTAAGTCATACGTAATTCATCATTTCCAAGTATTTTACTTGTACAACTGATCCTGAAAACATATTAAAACTGTGAAGTGCTCCTCATCCTATTTGCTTTGAGCTATTCCAATCATGCAGAAAAACACATTAATGTTGACATAATCAAATGAGTATTGTTGAAACTAGAGCCTAGAAACTAAAGATGAAAAACAGTAATAAAGAAAATATTAGATTGATTATCAACACCAAAAGATATCCTGAGAAAACCCTTCTAGATTGAAGGAGAAAACTCAGCCACACAACAAAAGATCATTTTATTGATAATAAAAGTTCAAGTGTACAATATCCTTTGCTTGATGCAAATATATAACAATAGGAGAGACTCTTCACATTATAACCGAAGGTCTCTTGAGATTCCCATAACTCCTATAATTAATTATAACTCTTCAGATATTCATGCCTCAATGCATGTGAATGACACATGTCATTTACATTTAATATTACAAATTAAACTTAAGTAACTTTTTCAACTGAAGATGAAAATAATGGTAATAACGTTCATATTTTCAGAGATAAAGATCTCTATTGCAGCTACCATCTTCAACACTCCCTCTTAGCCAGAAAGAGATCTTTAGCTGAACATTCACATAAGACGGAAACCAAAATGTTAATGATAAAATCTCATCTCATATATCCTATAAGATTCATGAAAATCTGTAACAATCAATCATATTCATGGAATCACTCAACATGAAACCCTGTAATAATTAATCATATTCATGGAATCACTCAACATGAAATCCTGTAGCAATTACTCGTATTCATGGAATCACTTAACATGAAACTTTGTAATAATCAATCATATTCTTGGAATCACTCAACATGAAACCCTGTAACAATTACTCATATTCATGGAATCACTCAACATGAAAAGATTTGGAAGACTCACAGCTAAGTCTTTGTTCACGGAATCTCTCAACGTGAACATTCATGGAATCTCTCAACATGATATTCAACTCCCATCACGGAACCTCTCAACGCGATGACACCATGGACTCTCTCAACATGATGTTTACTGTCACATATTGAAAAAGTTATCATAGCTGATCTTATAATCTCATTTATTCACACAAGAGTGAAAATATACATAACAAAATAGGACTTAGTTCTATTTAAGTCTCAAATTTTCACTAATGCCACAAGCATTATAACCATATATGAGAATGAAGGGGATTCCATAAGCACTCCCTCTTTAATTGTGAAGCCTCCCTCTAGAGCACATGCTCCCTCTAAGCTTCGTATCTGAATGCAATTATATATCTTTAACAATATCTCCATTGCATGATTCTTGTTGCATCCTGCAACTATTAGAGATTAACTCAATCTATCATAAAGATAAATAGAGATAAGATTTTTGAAATAAACACTATAGAATACTTATCTCTTTCACATGGACTGTATTTCATGTAAAAATCAAAGAGCATAATTCACCATATATGCCCTTCAGTGATAATCCATCATTAATGCTTTTCCTTATTGAACAACTTCTAACATTTCCTCAATATATCTCCATATATGGATGTTAAAGAGGATCTCTATAAACTTCATTGATATTAGAGAGTAAGAAGCGGGTCCCAACACTGTTTTGCCAAATCAAGCATATTAAAAATTTCCAACATATTTGATGTGATTGCCTTTAGAAAACTAATAAGAATGCCTTAGTATCATTGAAAATAAAATTGTACTTTTGCACACTTCCAGTGGTGATCTAAGGGAAGACAAGAAACAACAAGACGCAAGAGAGAAATTTGACATCCTTCAGAGAGCAACAAAGAGTTCTCAACATCGCTGATTACCTCTTGAATTGAGTGCTATGCCTACTCAAGCAAAACGAAAATAAAAATTTACCATCTTAGAACAAATTCCCCCCTTAAGAAAAGTATTCAAGACTGTAAACCCATATATGACATTCTTGCATTCCTGTCGACAAGATTACCTTCTACACTTTATTGTTTTATAAAAAAAATAGGTGACTTGATGATAAATATTAAGTATCCATTTCCTTCTAGACAACATGCACAAAGCTAGGATGCAACAAGATTCACGATGACTTTACTGAGAAGAAATTACACGTTACCTTCAATACATACCATTAAGTATCCACGTCAATACCTCTCGATGCGAACAAACTTCTTTTCTTAGTCTTTTAATTTTCATGCTCATGCTGCCTACGAGGATGTGATACTCTACATCTTAGTGAAGACGCAAGGCATTGTCGCATGCGGATATTATCCACACCACTACAACATCCCAATCTTTTTCCTTGTAGATACTGTCGATCTTCCTAGAGAAGAATAGCAGGGTCTCTTACATGACGCTTGTCCAAAAGAGTCAACACCCATACGGTTTGGACAACCCATCACAAGATCTTCGACTATCATTCAACCATATGATATCCCCTCCTCCATTATCCACTATTAACTTAAATCGATTGATCATCCGGAAGAGTCACACAACATGCATCAATCTCAAAATATAGTCTTAGATAAGAATTTGTGTGAATTCAATATTGTCTCCCATGATATCACCATATATCACCATCGAAAAGAATGAGAAAGAAATAATGTTTTATGTAATAACCATGAACTGGCATCATGCAAATGGTTTCTCAATTCCTTTGAAGAAGACACCTCAGAATTCACCTTAGACACATGCTGTGAATAAAAGAGACTTCCCAAGCTATCAACGGGTGCGTACAACATTAAGTAAAGCAGTGAAATATTCAATCTGCCTTGCCGTTACAAAGTCTCTACTTTATCGAGGAATACTCATCGCCTAAGATGAACTGAAAAGATTTACGTAGAGACGAATATCATTGCCATAGATAGAAAAATGACCGAGTTCTGTAACCGTAGAAGCCAGGCTTGCCTAGAAACATGCAGACACTTAGAGAGTCCATGATGCATTAGGAGGAGTTGTTTGCCCAAAACTCATGCCAAAACATTTTCAATAAATACGTTGGTTAAAAAAAAAGAGAATATATTTATGCCGCATAACAAATAATAAGCATATCGAATTTAATAAGAGTGTTTATTCTTATATCTTTGTCAAATTGATTACAAGGACGAGGCTACGACTTATTGGAATGAAGACTCACCTATGATATGTCTCTACATAATATCACGATTACCTGTCTTGATCATAGCAAGTCTGATTCATAATGAGGGAAAGAAAACGATCTCTTCAACGCCATCATGATTCAAATAGCTCGATATATGTTTCTTGATAATGGTCCCTCTTGAGAGCTCGATCCAAAAATGCTGTGATCTTCGATCTAGTAACACCTTGTTTCGCTTTTTTACCCCCTTTTGTGCGTCATCAAGATGATCTGCCACACAGTAGAAAGTGATCTCCATAAGGGAAGAAATCGCTTCAGAATCCATCTTTCAGTACTTGGCAAAGCACTCAAACTCGGATGCCGCTTGCAGGGTTTTTAACAGAAAAAATGGGCAGGTTGCTTTCAATGAAAACTTGGGTGAAAATAAATTGCAACACAGCTTTCTACAATTTCTCCACTCCGTGAGTTACCGCAAGATCCAAAACTCCATGAACATCTTTGGATAAATAAGCTCATATAAAACCTCAATTAGCCCACACTCTCCAACAACATAATCTGATATTTCGTGAAGATCTTTCACTTAACTCATAAGATCATTGATGTGCAGCCTTTACCGCTAGGTGCAACCATGATGAGTTTGGTTTGTTACTGACGGAAAGCTGTACTTCCGCAAACTGAAACAGATACTCACAGATATTCACACCAAGAAGCAAGACATAACTTTATTGTTGTTATACGACTTGGCGTTGATACCATGTTGAAATTAGAGCCTAACAACTAAAGATGAAAAACAGTAATAAAGAAAACATTAGAGAGAAAATCAACACCAGAAGATATCCTATCCTGGGAAAACCTGTCTAGAATGAAGGGAAAAATCCAGCCACACAACAAAAAATCATTTTATTGATAATAAAAGTTCAAGTGTACAATATCCTTTGCTTGATGCAAATATATAACAATAGGAGGGACTCTTCACATTATAACCTAAGGTCTCTTGAGATTCCCATAACTTCTATAATTAATTATAACTCTTCGGATATTCATGCCTCAATGCATGTGAATGACACATGTCTTTACATTTAATATTACAAATTAAACTTAAGTAACCGTTTCAGCTGAAGATGACAATAACAGTAATAACGTTCAATATTTCCAGAGGTAAAGATCTCTATCGAAGCTACCATCTTCAACAAGTATTAACACAAGAATTTCAATGCATCATTAATCAACATAGAAACCTATAGAAGCATTGTAATGGCCCCACTGTAGAATAAATATAATGTCCATTATTTATTAAACACTATCACATAATTTGATAATTATGTAGGTTCAGTTATCATGGGCTCTATTCAATATTAGGAATGGTTACTAAAAGATCTGGGAACAATATCAAATGAAATTCGATATTAATGTGTCATAGATTCTTCATATTGCGAGTTCCCAGTAAGTATATTTGTGGAATTAAATAATACATGTGGTGATCAATTAAATATTTGTGGGCTAAACATTATATTTCAAATGTTTCTGTTGTAAGCATTGGTCAATGCAAATTCATATTTGAGCAATTTGATTTTTAAGTCAAATTTCATAGATTATCAGTTCCCCCTGAAGGCGAACATTAGAAGTCAATATTGTTTTGGTAACTTGACTAAGGTTGATGCTTCCAAATATTATTGAAAATTTCTGAAGAGTAGAAGAGCTTCAGTTTTAGAGGTAAGGAATGAACAAAAGTTATAAATGAATATTAGCGATGCTTTTCTCATATACAGCGAACATATATCTAGCCAAAACTATTGAAAGAAGCTTGATAATATTGAGCTGATTATTAACTACAAATATAATATATGAGGCATTAACTCCAATCAAATTTAGAATCTTTTCTAAAGTCTTCAACGCCATTTGAATACCTGAAACCGGCAAGAATAGTGGGAGTTGGAAAGCCAATTATTGTTTGTTCATTTTCTACTGCAAATTACCCAATCCTTATGAAATTGAGGAGTATTATCGGGGAGGGACATTATTAGCATGAAACTATTTCACAGAATGGATACCGAGAACAAGGAATGGATAGAGGTAGCAATTGCTTTGTCATTACTGTGGCTCCCCAAAAGTGTCCTAAGGGAGAAATAATTGAGGAATATATTGTTCTTTAGTATCTTGTTCTGTGCGCAGCTTTTGAGTTGTAGTGGCTGAATTCAACATTTCTAGTACGTTTCAGTTGGTGTCTATGTCTGTGGATGTTGTTTTGTCGTTGTATTAAGTCTTGGTGTGTTGGAGACTGCCAGGCTTGTATTTCTTGGTTAGGGATTGTTGAACAGAGCTGCTGAGAAATTAAAGACATTGCATTCATTCTTGATTACTAGTGAAGTATTGAGGAAGTATTTTGCATGTTCTATCTCCAAGGTCGTTAGTTACGGTGTGCCCGTTTACTTCCTATTGACACTAGGGCAGGAGATGCAATCATTTTCAGAAACCTTTGTATTGATGACTCATTCATAGTGTGCAGATTTCAATTCACAAATAAGAACATTCCGAAATATCCACCCAGTTTGAGCCTAAGTCTTATATGCGTCTGCGTGAGTTGGAGACAAGCTTGAAGATTGAACAGTTAAGGGTTCCTTCAATGCTATCCCCTTCAGAAGATTGTTAGGGCAGGAAATTGCTGTGGGAATATTGGAGAATTTCCTGCAGTTAGTGTGAGGCTATTTCAGTTTCAATGGATAAACTAGCATGCTACGATGCCTCATCAGCTGCCTACCATTTGGATAAGGGAAGTCTTCTAGAACTATTCGGTATGGACAAATTTGCAGATAAGTCCTATTATCAAATCCAATACTGTGACTGCTTGGATTTTTTAAATTGAGATATTTTATTTATTATATGTATGCAGATAGATACATGACAAGATTATTAATTGATTTTTTAATATATGGTTGATGTTTTAATATTTTTTGTCCAAACCTTCTAATGCTGGCAATTGAAAATTATATGCGTGCAAAGACACTATAGTCGTATAATTCCAGAATTATTCAGCCGGCATTATTAAGGAAACCTTGGCAGAATCAAGAGACCACATTGGGCATTTGCATCGTGTTTACTATTGTATCAAGTGTTGAAGATGGAAGCTAGGTCTCATCAACAAAGGCACTGATTATTCATCTTGCAGTTCTGAACAAGAATTTACAGACAGTGGGTTTATATCCAGATGTGACTACAATATGTGGTCTATTTCTTTGCATTGGGCAAAGCATGTCCAGTATATTGTGTGGTTCAAGTGTGCAAATAGTCTGAAGAGTGATTAATTATATAAAGGGAGAGCTTGATGAGTGGAAGAGGGAGGACTTCTTTAGGTTCAAAAAGATCCAGAGGGAGCTTGAGTGGCAGAGGAAGAGTGACAAGTCCTTTGGAAAGGATCCACGAGCTCGTGAAGCAATGTGGCACCAAAAGCTCCTTGTTCGGTCAAACATTGGAGCCAACTGTAATTTATTTTGATAATCAAAGCTTGTGTGAATGCTGCCCTTGTTGAGAGGGGCTCTCACATCAGTTGCTCTTATTATTTGCCTAAATGCATATTTCTCATAGAGAAATATGAGGTGAAAGCCCTTGTAATGTATATTTTTTTGTAAGAGAGAAAAATGAGGTGAAAGCCCTTGTAATGTATATTTCTTTGTGAGAAAAATATGAGGTGAAAGCCCTTGTAGTACATATTTCTCTCTCAGAGAAATATGAGTTGAAAGCCCTTGAGAGATGTTGCTTTTCCACACTTGGGAGTAGCCACAGTGGATGTGATGTTGAGAGATTCCGTGACATCATGTTGAGTGATTTCGTGATGGACACTAGTGTATATGCTTCTTTCCACTCATGGAACTAGCCATGGTGGACATGTTGAGAGATTCCACGATGACATCACCTTGAGTGTTTCTGTGATGAGAGCTTGTGTACATGCTTCTTCCCACACATGGGAGTAGCCATGGTGGACTTCATGTTGAGTGATTCTATGATGCTATCACGTTGAGGGATTCCATGATAAAAATCTTTTCCACAAATGGGTGTAGATTAAGAAATTGTATGACATTGATTTATAGAAAGACACTTCCCTAGCTAAGAGGCAGTGTTGGTGATTTAGCGTTGCGAGCTATCTTTCTTTCTTAAATTGAAATATATAAATTATCTATTTTTAATTAAAGACTACTAAGGATCCTTACTTTGAAGGGACATGACATTGAAGAGTCAAGACAATGAAGGGTCAAGGCAACAAAGGGTCTTTACTTTGTAACGACAAAACAATGAAGAGTCAAGGCAATTTTATATATTCTTCCAGAAGGAATTTATATATATATATATACACATATACACACACAGATTGATATTCTTTGTTTGATGATGATCAATATGCAGGAGTATTCAATCTGCTGGTTTGATATTCTTTGCTGAGTGATGGGCATTTCATTTATTGTCTGCAGATCATAGCGGTGATGATCATTGCCTCAGTTTTGTGCCTGTTATTTGGCATTGTAAAGCAGTCTTCTCTGTTTTCATTGATATATAAGTCATATATTTGTTGGTGGGTTTTTCACCCTCAAGTTGGAGGGTTTTCCCAGGATAATTTGCTGTGTTCTTTGTTCATATTATTTTCTTTGCTGTTTATCTTCATGTGTGGTTTGAAATTTCAACACTTAGCACACACAGTAGCGGCTTCAGTTCACTCCCTTCATCAAACAAACAGTCCAGGCTTCACTTCTGACTTTTATAAATTTCACCATGCAAAAAGTTCTCTGTGATAACCTACTCATATCGTTTTCTCCTTTCCAAGCATTCGCATGCACTGGATTTTAGTGGCCACTTCCAACATTGAAATAAACTTCAAAGTGGAATCAATTCCTTTACAATAACTTCTCTTCATTATTCCCTTCACTCAAAGCATTCACATGCATGTTACAATAAGCAAGCAAGGGGAAGAGACATAAGCAATCACCCTGTTAACATAATAATCTGACGAAGCAAAACTCCCAATAGTTTTGCAACAAACAATAGTGTCTCTAATTTGCTCCCTTCGTCAAACACACACTGTGGAGGGCTGCCACTTCTGGCTCTTATAAATTTTACAAGGCTACAAGTTACATTGTGATAACCTTCTCACACTGTCATCTACTTACTAAGCATTCACATGCATTGTATTTAAATTAAATCCTCTCACTTAATGCATGTTCAAGGCCACTATGGATGTTTGAAACAAACTTCATAGGGAAACCAGTTCTTTATGATAACTTCTCTTAATCATTTCCTTCACCCAAAGTTTACAGACACATATTGTTGATAAGCCAGCAAGGTGAAGTGAAATATAAATGATCACCTTGTTATTGTGACAATCTAATGAACGAAACTCTATAATTTTTCAACAAATATTTAGGCTTAAATAAATACCTTAAAAATGTAACCCTTAAGTTAAGGAATTGGCTCTTATCCCAGCTTTCAATTCCCATCACTCACTTTCAAAACCACTTTCCAGCAAAATTGCTCATTTTTTCTCCATTCAGCTAACCACAGAAAGATTTTCTAGTAGTTCAACATCATTCAAGTATCCGAAGCACCCAGGCAACCCTCCTCTTTCCTGCCTGCTCGTTTATATAGGTCTCTTTTTAATTACTATATACTTCACTCTATCGATTGCAGAGAAATGTGTTTCACACAGAAGCTAGATAGAATCACAACTTCTCAAATATAAGATGTACAACTAATTTTAACCATCCATATTCCAGTTAAATATGATCTTTTTGTATCATTAATTATCATATTATGTTAAGCTGACAATGCCATGTCATGATAACCATCTTAAAGAATAGATAATATATGTGAAGTCTGGTAAACATGTATGCATAGATAATATATTGCCCGTTTGGCCCAAGTGACGGGCAGAATTGTACAACTCATTTATAATAAAATCACGAACCTTGGTAGATCTACAAAAGGTTTCCTCCTTGATGGAGACACAACCAAAGACCAAAATAAACACATAGGAAAAGGGAAATATTATTATCAATGAAAATTGCCCTATGGGCTTACAATAGTATGATTCTGGAGAAAGAAATCCTCCACACAGTACCTTCTCTCTAACTCCACTAAGAACTGCCTTTACAATGCTAGAAATGTTCTTAAATAGACCCCAATTTGTTTAGGGTTAGGAATACATTCTAGAATACGTGAGTTGGCATCCACCGCCAAAACAGAAGGTTCCAGAAGTCACATTAGAAGTTGGTGTAAAATTAGAAGAATCCATAAACGGTAGTCCAACTTCCGGGAGGCATAACTTTTGCACTGGGACTTTGATTGACGAACCGTTTACATTTTCGGAAAGCTCTCGAAGTGCTCTATAGCCATATGGACTAGCTTCGCTCGTCCCCCATTTGTCGGCCCCGTACGAGGCCGTTTAGTGCCCCATATCTGACTTTGAAGCGCCCTTAGGAGATCTCCAGGAAAATTAAAACTGCAATGACTTTCTAATTGTAAAGCTCTTTGAACTGATTCTTTTTATGGAGTGTTTTAAATTACAAGTATAATCATCCCTCCAAATTACACCCTCTAACTCATCATAATTTTGGCTCAATTACAAAATAACCAATTTTTTGCATTTACACGTATCCCAAGGTGCTTAAAAACTCTAACCCAAAAAAACTAATAATGGAACTATGAGAGTTGGAACCTTTATTTGACCCAAATGGGTATCCAGAAATAAAAACACATCAAACAAAAACTATCTCTAAGCATTTTTTTTTGGGTGATACAGGATTGCCCTTACACCACTGGATGCTCTTGCATCACTCTCGGGGCATTACAATTAATTTGAATTAAATAATCTCTATAAAATTAGCTATTTATAGACAACATTCTTTGTTTGAAAAATATTCTATATTTGCATCTGCCATTTAAAAATACTTCTTGATTTTTTGAGCAAACCAAATTTACATTGTTTTGGATCAGTAATGTTAAATATTTTCATGGACATGTCTACCAGGAGAGATACTAAACATAAGTATGAGTTTGTTTAACGGTTAAACCTATACTTTGAGATATAAGTATTTTAGTTTTACAGAGTTAGTTTCAGCAAAAAACATGAAAAGGAGACTTCTGGACCTACCCTCAAAATCCTAGCAACAATATTTGAATAGGAAAATAGCATGGAGGACAGACGAGAGGACATTGTGCCAAAAGGTTGGGATACACCATTGGACAAGGGACCAATTGAAAAGCACTGAAAAAAGTGAACAAAAAAATTCTTCTACTACTGACATCCAACATTAAAGTAGTGACGGTTTGAAATTGTTTGCTTGAATTATGTACAAAAGCTATTGATTTGGATATTCAGGGAAATGTATATGTTTCTTCCACCTGTACCTCTTACTTTCTCTGTATTACATTTTTTGGCTCTGTCCTGCTGTCTACCATATAGAGAACCTAACTACCTGTTGCATTTGCATGTTACTTATTTAGTGGAATTGATGAAGCCTGGAGCAACAGTAATACTGCGAAATGCGAAAGTTGACATGTTTCGGGGGTCTATGAGGCTGTCTGTTGATAGATGGGGACAGATTGAACCAACCGAAGATGCCAATTTCGAAGTGAAGGAAGATAATAATTTATCTTTGATAGAATTTGAGGTCATCACTGTTGTTGAGTGATTTGTAACTTATGTTATAATCTGGACGTGATTTGTAAACAACATTGACTTTGCAAGGAGTTCAAAGCGGGCAAGAAAAATGTAGTTTTGCATATTTTAAGAGTGCTCTATGTTTGGGCTTATGCATATGCTCTTTCAGAAGTAGCTACTAACTTAGAAAATTATTTGATTGTTAATACTTTTTGTCCTGTTATTAAATCATTTATCTTTAGCATGCTAGACCAACATAATTTTAACTGAGATGGTCTGGCGTGAAGCCTATTTAAACATATATTTTTCCCATAAAGGTCATGAGCACTTGCCTTTGCATTAATGTTTCAAAGAACTTTGAATACTAATTTTTGTTTCCATTCCCCAATCCTTTTCATGATAATGTTATCTTCCATATCATGACAGTGTTAAGAATTTGAATGTGTTAATACTGCATAAGTTTTCACAAAACACTGCTCTCTACATTTTTGTACGTCTTTTATAAGCAATATGTTTCTCTTTTGACAAAGCAAAATGTTCAAGTGTGCTTTTAATCTTGTTACTGCATGGCTTATGCTTCTTCCACTTCTGAATGATGCAGTTTTTTTCTCAAATTTTTATTCATGGTTACCATGCCTTAGCATCCATTGTAAACTATTTTTGTTTGTTCTGCTTAGGTGTCTTTAGTTTTGACAGATAACATTTTCCAGAACCTGTATAGATAGATATGATGCTGTGATAGAGTTTATTTTTAACACAATATCAGCTTTTAATTAAAGCTAGCTTCAACTACGGCTCCTGTGCCTGGGATCTAGAGATTAGGTGCTTTGAGTGAAACTGTTCTTGATATATCTTTTGCATTATATATTTCTTTGCCTTCATAACCGATGCATTAAAAGCTGAAAATTACTGGCAGTTCTTTCACATTGACGTGTTTATGCAAAACTGCTTTATTCATTTTCTTTTGAACTTGCTGACAAATTTATCAATAGAAAATGGTTTTCGGTTAATTTAGGCAAATAGGCCAAAACTAATAGTTATGAATTGGACAATTGTTTTCTCTTTAGGCTTCCTTGACTGCTTTTTTTAATGAAAACTGGTAGCATGTCATTTAGATTCCCTTAAATCCAGTTGAACTTGGCCAGAGTGTTTAAGTTATAACAAAACTTTATTCACCGAATAATCAAGTGCTACTATACAATAATAAATGCTATTCAAAGGCGAGGTTTGCTATTAATGTGAAATACCAGATAAGAAACTAATGCGTGGTATGCGTGTTGTACAGAAACAGGAACCATAAAAGCTGTGATATTCCTTTGAAATACTCTTAAGCTATATTTGCAATTCTGTGAATCAGAAGCATAAGCAATACTTTCTCAAGCTGCTTAGGTGACCAGTTTGGAACTATCTTGGAGAACAATCTATTTCATTTAGAAGATGAGGTTATGAATGATATAATTATAATGTAATTTGTATTAAGTTTATAGAATCAAGTGATGTACTATGCATAACCCATGTTCAATACTTTGCCACCATAGACAAGCTAAGATTTGAAAAGGGGATATCCCAAATACCAATTTGGTGCTCTAGCAAGTAGAGTTATGATGTGTGTTCTCCAGAAATTTTTGTTGGGTAGAGGATAGATGCAAGTTTGGTGCAAATATATAACCAAGTTGCAATAAGCGCTACATAGACAAGTTGCAGAACAAGGTTTGTAAATTGAAGGTGTCATCAAGAGAAACAAAGTTATAAAAGTGATTTTGTTGTAAGAGGGACAAGATTGATGATTATAGAGAAGTTGCAGAACAAGGTTTGTAAATTGAATGTGTCATCAACAGAGATAAAGTTTTAAAAGAGATTCAGTGTTGCGAGTAAGAGGGAAAAGACATACGATTTGTAACTGTAGAGAACTTGGGTATAATGGCACATAGAGGATGTGTTGGAAGAATAGGGGGACAAAGAGAAATAGACTTCACAATAATGGAGATTTTGAGAGGAATGGCACCTTGGCTTGAAGTTGTTGAGATAGCACAGTAAGAGTTTTTTATATTGAATATGTCAACGAGGATGGTTAAAGTGCTAGGAGATGCTCAACCTAGGCCCGATCAAGGAGAAAAAAGGTTCATTCGGGCCATAATGAGAGTTAATATTGTTATTATTTATTTTGTAGATTGTCAGTATTCATGTTTTCGGAAGATTTGGTCTTCCTTGATATATATGTTGGTGGCGCCCCTTCACCAAGGGAAGCACTATTGGCTCAATCAATTAATTCAAACAATATAATTATTATTATATAATATAATTTTTTAATTATACTACCTCAATAATAATATAATAATTATATTATCAATAATTATCATATAGTAATTATACCATGATAATTATATTTTCACAACTTCTATGTTATGTATGTCAGCCTAAAGGACTGCCACCATAGCTACAATACCATCAACAAATTTAGCTAGGGAGGAATCCTTCTTGATAAATTTTTGTTTGTCCTTCCAACGCTTACATTATCACTCTTTAGCTAGGGATGGTCTTCTCAAATATTTGAGTTATATAGTAATGTCTACCATGGCTACTCTTAGAGGGTGGCTCCATCATGGTTGCTCCCATAAAAAATGCAAACAAGTGCAAGTATTCATCAGGAAATCACTCACGATGACAGTGACCATGGCTACTCCCAGAGGATGACTCAACACAAGTGTTTAGTCATGAAATCACTCATGTGACCTACACCATAGTTACTCATAGAGGGTGGGTCCATCATTGCTACTCCCATTAATAGAAATGCAAGAAAACACGTGTTTATAACAAAATCACTCATGTGATGTCATCATCTCGTGCTAAAAGAAAACATGTGTTTATCACAAAATCCCTCATGTGATGTCATCATTTCATGATGATTGCTACCATAGCTACTCCTAGAGGGCAACTGAACACAAGTGTCTCAGTCATAGAGTCACTCACATGATCTTCACCATGGCTACTACTTTAAAATGGTGGATCCGTCATGGCTACTCTCTTGAATGGAAATATAAATAAGTACAAGTGCTCATCACATAAACATTGAATGTGATGTTGTCACTTCATCATGACATTCACCATAGCTACTCCCAGAGGATGAACAAATACAAGTGCCAAGTCATATGATGTTCACCATGGCTACTCCCAAAGGTTGGAACAAGGGCTTTCACCTCAATCTTCACTCTCATAAAGAAGAATGCAAACAAGGGCTGACACCTCAATTTTTTTGTCTTAGAGAAAAATGCTACAAGGGCTTCATCTCAAATATCCCCCTTACAAAGAAAAATGTATTAACAAGGGATTGCACCTCACACTTCTTTGTCATAGAGAAAAATTCATTGAAGTACATCCCAAGTAATCAATGATGTTGATATCCCTCTTAGCAAGGGCTTTATTCTCAACAACTCCAAACTTGTCTCGAAATATGCATAAACTTGAATCTGGCAAGAGGCTTGGTGAGCATATTGACTAATTATTCTTCAATGTTGATGTACCTCAATTGAATAACACTCCTTTGCACCATATCTTTAATATAGTGATATTTGATCTCCACATGTTTTGACCTATCATTAAATACAAGGTTAAGAGTCTGCATCACTTTTGGTGAATCCCAAGCTCACCAAGTATCCATCTATCTTGGAATATCATGACCTGGATGTCTACATAAAAGCTTTTCGACCCGATCACTAGAGAAAACATCTCGACATAGTCTACTTCCTCTAAACCATTATGACCAAGACCCTTAAGAGGTCAATTGAAGAAAATCCTCTAGTTGCTCCCTCTAACACAAAAGCATACCTTGTTCACATGATCCTAGTGATGGAAAATATCTTGCTTCTAGAATACAATCAGGTCTTAATTGTCTCTAATGACTCTAATGAAAGACAAATCATTGTGTTCCATTGTTGCTACTGAGAGTTTTGGATTACTGCCACATCATAACATCATCTTCCACTACTTTCATTCCATTATTTGTCTTGAATGACTTTGATGTTAACCTTTCTTGTTTGATTTTTGGTTGCGATTAAATTATCACTATGACAATGATGCTTTGCTACTCCATACATCATCAACTATTGCACCTAATGAAGGCCCAATCTCTACACGTAGCTTGACAATTCATGATAAAAGCTTAGCCATACCTCTCTATGATTGTTTTTCATCTAAACACAACATGATCTTTTAATGTAGTCACTTTACTTCTCATGGACCCTTTTGCCTTGGAAATTTATAACAATTACTTGTGTGTATTCTTTTCTCACTGAAATTTGTATATAAGCTTCTTAATAAATGTGATTCTTATATATTTGCACATATCCTTCATAAACGTCCAACCTACAAACAAATTGAACATTCCAAGATCGAGAAGGGCCTTGCACAAAAGTTCTATGTTCAAATGTGGCATTGCTCCATCTCTTGAAAATACACATCTCATTCTTGAATTACTTGTGATTGAACCCAAGCCATAGAAGTAAATGCTGTGAGACAAATTGTACCCCTAGTACCATTGCTATTTGTGCTCTATTCATGCATATGAGATGTAGATATTTACAACACAGTGATATCCATGTTGCTGGAGTATATAGGTTTGCCACTGAATCCACGAGAACTACTTCTCAATTCAGTAAAGTTATTTCTTTTGACTATACCAAACTGTGACATCATTGTTATATGGCTTGATCTGAGTGTACTATGTATGGTTGGAAAGATTGGAGAAAACCCAAATTGTTGGTTGCGAGCTTTATGTTTGCTTGACTGATGATGTTTTTGATTAAGTAAAAGAGGTTTTAATGGGTGCTTGAAACCCAACAGTTTACAAAAGAAATAGACATTAAGTCACAAATTGAAGAAAAACATCAAAGAAACAATAGGCCATAGAAGGCCAGGAGAGCCTGACTAAAAGGAACAACCTCTAAAAGAGCAAGCGAGCAACAGGTTTTGAAAGGACCCAAAACCTTGTTCATTACAGACCATCAAGATTTTCATTTTGGTCTCGTTTTTTGATATTGTAAAGACATATCAAACGAAGGATTAGAGGACTTAACTTGTTTTCGTTTTATTGATGCCCATCCATCCTCCACTTTCCCAACGGCCTTCTGCCAATCTGGGCAATCAGCCCCACAACCAACCCCAACACCCTCGCAATAGGAGATAAAACATCTAAACCAACATTGGCAACAATGTTTTGGACAGCTGTAGAAGAAGAGACAACAACACCATGTTGAACCAGATCTGCCAAAGGGACAGTATTCAAACTAACTGTTGCAACAACAGAAGAGGAGACAACAACAACATTCTGAGTCACTACCATAGGGACAACATTTGAATCATTAGACAACAACAAAATCTTCCTTCAAAGAAGGATCAATATGAGGATCTTTCCTTCCCATCCGCAACTGAGGATACTTTCTGAACCCTGTAGTGATACTTTTTGAACCCTGTAGTGATCTTTTGAAACCCCGAACCACCAAGAAGGTGATTTCTTGGATCTAACCTTTTCAGAGGAGCATCGCTCAATGAGATGGGTGGTCTTATGACATTTCCTGCATTTGAAGGGAATTCCCTCATAATCAAGAAGTTGAATCCAAGAACCAGAAGGAGAGGCCAACATAATCATCTCAGGGAGCCCCTTAGAGACATCAATCTCCACAAGAATGCGAGCATACATCATCCTATACACATTGGAAGACTCCAAATCAACCAACAAAAAGTCCCTAAGGGCCTCCCCCACAGCCTCTAGGACTGAATCAAGCCACAAGTGAAGGGGAAGGTTCGACAACCAAACCCACAGAGGAATCATATTAAAGGATTCAATAGTCAAGTCAAAATCCTTATACCAAGGTTTGGCCATCAAGGGGAATCTCTCATTCCAAGAGAAACCACGACACATGATAGACTTTCTATCTTCATCATTTGCAAATTTCACAATAAAAAACCCCTTGCCACAAAGTAAATCTGAACTAAAGCTGAAATGATAGGTTCCCAAAATTTTGAGATCCAAGCATGCAAATCCGAAAGAGAGGGCAAAAAACCCCTAAAATGAAAAATAGCAGCAGCAGTAGAGTAATCCACCTCATATGTCTTGATCTCATCAACAATATTTGAATCTAGGTGGAGCACAAGCGGGTTACAAAAACATGCACAGCTAGATGGGTACCCCCCTTCATAGCAGGATCCCCAGTACCAGCCCCCAGCCCCCCCCCCCCCCCCCCCCTTCACAGTAGGATCACCAATACCGGCCTCGTAAGCAGCTACATTTGCATAGGAGATATCATATCTCCCCACAATAGCTCGAGACCTAGAAACATGGTGATCAATAGAAACAACAAGGGTACCGGAAGCAAGAACAATAGGAACAATCCATTCCACAACAAGAGGAGCATCTAGGGCTAGAAGAACCTCCCCTGAACCAACTAGTGGACGATGGGCAGGAGAAGCAAGAGCAGGAGTTTGAAATCCACCTTGAGTAGGAACCTTCACGAGAGCCATAAACTTTTGGGGGAAACGTCTAGTTCTATACCCCACAAAGTGAATAGCATATTCAAATGCTCCAAGATATAACAATATTATTTCAATCAAATCTTTAAGTTCAGTTTGGACTCTAGTTCCCGTTCATTCATATGAGTATTTAAAAAACCATAACAATTACAAACACTGAATTTTCAACATATGACATGACATATATATTATTATGCCTAAGTCCATTCGTTGGGTATTTGCAATGAATTCTCGTCAGTATTTCCCAGTACATACAAATAAGAAAATGATTATAATCTATTTTCCCTTTTGTTTTGCATTACTTAGCCATTGGCTAGATGGAGTCTTTGCACCTATTTAGCAATGGTCTACTAACTACCTAATATGTTTGATTCCCATTTTTGAACTACATGATCAAATGCAAATAACCCCATCAATTTGGATCTTCCTGTAAAAATTACTCCTTTACAATAATTACTTGTTATGTCACCATGTTTATTTTGCAGATTGTCAGTTATTATTTTGTCTTCACTGATAACAGGATAAGGTAAAATAAAATAAATCTATTAATGTCCAGCTAAAGACCACCAAGGGTCTAAGGGACTGAGAGCATACAACCAAAGAAGCAACGAACAACAAGACACCGAACAATGTCTGGGAAAGAGTAAGCGAGAAACAAAAGAAACAAAGCAAGAAAGGAGCCACCAAGGAGGTAAGAACTAGGGATCATTTCTTTCTTGAAATAAATCCAAACACCGAATGAGATGGATCTAGGCAAGAAGGAACTTTGGTCCATCGCTACGAGTTGTTGGAGTGGTGTTGTTGAAGTGTAGTATTAAGCCTGGTGCGGGGTCTCACTGATCTGGAGTTGTCAGCCATGGGGGTACTAGAGGTACTGGAGGTTCACTTCACCCCCCGCGTCAAAGACAAGATGGAGACGAAGTTGGTGATAAGGGGCTGATCTTAGGCCTTCTGGGAGGTCAAGCGTGGTAGGGTGTGTTCTTGAAATTGCATCGCCTCCTTGAGATAGAGCGCTAGACACCTCTGATCCGTGTATGTGAAGAAAGCCACGAAGGAACTACACTATCTAAAAAGACAATAGAATCTCCCTTTGATCTCATAGTAGGCAAGGTAGTGGAAGATGGAATAGGTCTCAGTCTCAGCCTCAGACAAGAAGCACAAGCTACTTAAACCTACCTACCCCATCCTATCACATGAATTTTTCTCCTTGTCTTGTCATTGTTTATTGGTCTATAAATGATCCCACCACGAGGAAGATTTGATCTACCTACCTACCTACCTACCTATCTATTAGTGGTGCCCCTTTACCAAGGGTCGCTATTCTTGGCCCAATTAATTAATTCAAGTAATTATATTATATTATGACAATCATCATTTTATTTATGTCAGCTTGAATGAATTTGACAATAGCTACAATAACATCAATAATTCCTCTTAGCTAGGGAAGAATCCTTCTCTATAACTTCTGCTTTGTGCTCCAAACACTAACATCAACGAATATTAGACCATGTTTTGATGCTCCAAATTATAATAGTAACCAAAATTTAGATGAATTACTAGATTAGATCTCGAAGATAGAGAAGTATTTTGATTTGAAGGTATGAAGGAAGACAAGGTGAGATATGCATACACAAAGCTAAAAGGACATGCATCCTTGTGGTGGGATCATTTATAGACCAATAAACAATGAGAAGACAAGGAGAAAAAATCATGCGATAGGATGTTAACCAAATTGAAAGCAAAGTTTTTGCCTGCTAACTACCACATAAGTCTATTCAAGAAGTTGCACAACTTGAAATAAAAACAAGTGTAAAAGCATACACAAATGAATTCTATAGAGCAAGCACACAAGCAAAACAAATTGAATATGAAGTCAAGAAAGTGTTTAAATACTTGAATGGTTGTGTATGTCAATTCAAGATGAGACAAGCCTACATAGATTACAAAATGTAGAAGAAGTCTAGCAATGTGCTTTGAAGGTCGAAGATAAATTAAATAAGAAACAACAAAATAATAACATGGGTAGAGGCAAAAATAAATCATACAAAGGAAAAAATAGCAATGGAAACGGAAATTCTACCAATGTAGGAGAAGTTGGCACCTCACATGAAGTAGGAAGTAAAGGTAATTGCCATGGAAGAGGAAGTCTTGGATTTACTGGCACATATTACCAATATGGTGAAATTGGGCATGGAACATTTGAATGTGCTTAGATGCAACAAGGTGGAAGAGGGAAGGAGGCCAAAATTCATATGGTTTGAGCAAAAGATGTTGTGATGGAAACTTTGAAACATGGAGAGGATCCAAAGGGTGAAGAATCCTTGATTTTGAGTAGAATTCTATAAAAACTAGAGAAGGTGGAATATGAACAAGTTTAGAGAAGAAATTTCTTTAGAACAAGATGCAAGTCTAGTGGCAAGTGTTGAAAAGTGATTGTGGATAGTAGTAGCATAAACAACATTGTGTCTAAATAAATGGTGAAGAATTGGAAGCTAAAAGGGATGAAACACCCTAGTTCATACAAGGTTTTGTGGGTGCAAAGGAGCACTAATTGGTAGTAAGGTAACAATGCCTAGTTAATCTCAAAACTGGAAATTACAAGGATGATGTATTATGTGATGTGATCTCAATGGATGCATATCACATTATATGAGGAAGATCATGGCAGTATGATAGACAAGGTATTCATGACGAGAAGAATAACACCAACACCATCAAGAAGGATGGTTAAAAACTTGTTTTGAATTCTCTAAAGGATAAGTAAGGGGACATACATGGGACTTCCGAAGAGTGCTTGGTTTGATGAAGGATTTGAAAGAGAATGGAGCTTGTTATGCCTTTATTTCTCAACCAAACATGACATAATAGTAGATGAAGAGGAGAAGTTGCACTTGATTACCGAGTATGCTGAAATAATGATGAAACAATTGCTAGATGAACTACTGCCAGTAAGAGATATCAATTATTGTATGAATTTTATTGCAAGTGCAAGTTTTCCAAATATGGCACCATATAGGATGACACCTCAAGAGAAAGTGGAGATATATAGAAAAGTCCACACCTCAAGAGAATGTGGAGATAAATGGACAAGTCCATAAGTTATTGGACAAGGGGTTGATTAATGAAACTCTTAGTTCATGTGTAGTACCTACAATATCGATATTTAAGAAGGCAAGTAAGTGGAGAATGTGTATTGATTCTAGAGAAATTTATAAGATCACTGTCAATTATACGTTTCTATTACCCATGATGAATGATTTAATGGATTGTTTGACTCGAGCAAGGTACTTTACTAAGTTTGACTTGAAGAGTGAATATTGTCAAATTTGAAACCATGAAGGGGATGAGAGGAAAACACTATTCAAGATGAAGGATGAATTATATGAGTGGATACTCATACCACATTTTGGTTGACAAATGCACCTAGTACTACATCTATGTGATGGATGAACCATGTGTTGGAACCTTATAAGTTTGTTATTCTATATTGATGATACTTTGATTTTCAACAAATAAAAGGAAGAACATTGATAACATGTTAGGGTTGTATTAAAAAGATGAAAGGAAGACAAATTGATGGAAAATTTGAAAAAGTGCATTTTCATGGAGTTAGTTTATTTGATGGAAAATTTGAAAAAGTGCACTTTCACAGAGTTAGTTTATTTGGGATTTGTAGTTTCAAAGAAAGAGTTGAAAATGGACACATAAAAGCTGAAAGTTATTGTTGAGTGATCATCACCAAAGAGTATGTTTGAGGCTTTAGTTTACATAGATCGACTAGTTTCTATAGGAACTTCATAAGGACATTTAGTAGGATATATCGCTCCATTACTAAAACAATAAAGGGGACACGAAAAGAGTTCAAGTGGATAACTGCAACAAAGAAGAGTTTTCAATTGTTGAAGAATAATGTAATAGAAGAGCTAGTGATGATATTGCTAGAATTTTGAAAAGCTTTCTAGATTTATTGTGTTGCAAGTGGAACAACAATAAGTGGTGTTCATAGGGTTGCCAATGACATACTTAAGTGAGAAATTAAATGAATCAAAGCCTAAGTATTCAATATATGATCAAGAATTTTATGCAATTGTGCAAGCACACAAAAGGTGGAGACATTATTTATTCCCAAAACAATTTGTGTTGTATACAAATCATTAGGCCTTGCAACTTATTATTAGTCAAGGTAAGTTAAATTAGAGTCCACCTAGGTTGACCTAGTTTGGACTAGGTCTAATCAGGTTGACCTAGTCCTCCCAGGTCAATAAAGTCCTAGATTAGGTTGACCCAAACCTAGTCCCCGAGAGTTTTGGATCTCGGGTCCTAAAAGTCCTCAGGGATTTCGTTAGTTCTTATCTAGTCGACCTACATTGTTTTCCAGCTTAAAAACTCATGTATAAGGTGAGTTGGAGGCTTCACTTTTATATCATGCACATTTAAGATCATTCATTCATGAAATCTCTTCTCTCTAGTGAAGATTTTCAACCTTTTGCATTCAAGGAGTTCAAGCATTCAAGCCTTTTTCAAGCATTCAAGCAAGGAGTTTTTAGCTAGCATTGGAGAATCCTTTTTGAGCATTTCCTCTTCAAGATCTAGCCTATTGTTGGCCATCAAGAGAGAAGATCCCCATTGAAGCATTCATCCTCTTCATTGACGCATATCCATATCCATGGCACCATGATGGAGTTATGATAGATACATTGCAAAGTGTGGAGGTATCCTACATTCCTAATACAAGATCTGCATTCAATACACATTACATACAAATTACATACACATGGACAAGGTGAATCCTAACATTTATCTTGTTCTTTACAATCATTTACATTTACATTTCTCATTTATGGTTAATTCCTTAACCTAGGGCTTGACCAAGATAAGCGATCATCAATCCCCAACCCTCAAACCTTTCTTTTCTATGTTGATTTGTAGGTTGGGAGCAAAAATAATTGTAGATCTGGAACCTATAGTTCGCAAGATTCTCAAAGTTGTCACTTTCAAAGTCGCAAACTATGTCAACCTGGTTGTAGGACATCCTTCCATGTTGACCTAGCCCTCTAGTCTTAGATTTTGGGGAGATTTTTGTCTTGTTCCTTTCGTCATTTCATTCCAGGTTTAACGGATGGAAGTTCATAAAAGATTGAGATCCAAAAGTTATCAAGAAAAAACATATCTTCCTCTATGTATTTAAAGGTGAATCTTTTATACTTCATTTCATTTCATAATTTTACCCTTTATTTGTATCTTAATTGGGCTAATTGTACTCACATAACATCTAGATTTACATTTCCTAAGCAATTAGTTCAATTTTACAATCACATTATCCTATTAATGGCCTAAGAGTGTATCTCTTGGTATTACACTCCTCTTTGCAACTTAGATTTAGTATTAGCACCCTTCTTCCTTTGGATCTTAGCTAATCTAATTTCGATCATAAGTAGACTCATACTTGGAAACCTCCCTCTTTCCCTCATACTCATATATTTGAATGACTCAATGTCATGTAAAGAAGAGGTCTACATCCTATTAAAGTGCTTACGTTTCACCACTGAACACACTCAATAGGTTATACTTTAAACCATATTCCCAATAAATATCATCACAAGTAATATTATCATTAAGAGCAATAGAAGCTTTAGCTTTATTAATACAAGGAGAACCATTTCCAAATTTTACTACATTTCCATCACATTTATCTATTGTAATGAATTTGTTCTTGTCTCCAGTCATATGGTGTGTCCATCCACTATCAAAGATCCATTCATCATTATTTTTCATGCTTTAAATTGATGTCTTTTAATTGTCGTCTTCAACATCACCAATAGATGTATCTTCTTTCACAACAAGAAACACTATCTCTTCATCATTATCATTTTCATTAGAATCAATATCACCAATTTCATCATCTTCATCTATGTAGCATGCCTTAATTCTTTTTTCCTTGTAGTTATTAAATGTGTCTTTATTTTCATTATATTTCTTGTCTTTGTCAAGGCACCTATGAGAAAAGCGACCTATCTATCTATAGTTCCGACAAGAAATAAGACTCTTTCCTTTGTATATTTCTTTTACTTTAGGAAATCTCTTATCTATTAAAATTAAATTTATTCCAACTCTTTTCTTCAACCAACATACAATAATAATCATTTGAACTATTTGCAATTGACTTTACTTTTCTAGATGAACCAATATTAAGGAAATCTTGAAAAATTGTTTGAACTGTAGGGAAACTATTATAATAAATACTCAATTCAAATGCAGTCAAATTTATAACTAATGAATCCAATGTAACTTTATCAGGGCTAACTGACCTTAACTCTTGAATAGAAGAAACTCTAATTGCATACCTAGGTGTAAGAGTTCTTAGAAATTTACTTACAACTTAACCATCCTCAAGTTTTCCTCCAACTCCTCTGATGTTAGCAACAATCTCTTTCATCTTGATACTATCTTAAGCAATCTATTCTCCATCCTACATCCTCATCTCATCATACCTTCCTTTAAGAGTGTTAACCTTAGCCTTCAATACATGTTCATTACCTCCATGTACTTTCAACAGTTTGTCCCACATGTCCTTAGCATTGTCCAAGCCTTTGATATCAACATACTATGTATCTCATAAAGTACTAGAAATCTCTATCATCACCGAGTTATAAATCAACACTTCTCTCCTGCCATTTGTATTAGGGGTTCCAATAGGTGATGTGTACATTTAGTAAGATAACCAACATCAGTATCTGCAAGTTCTCACAAGTGAAATTTCATCAAGATTTCCCATGTGTCAAAGTTGTCCTTGTCCTTTATGAACTTGGGTACATCCTTCATATACATCTTGAGATCTTTAAGCCTCTTAAATTAGGGAACCAAAAATCTAATACCAATTTTAAGTATAGGATGAATTATTGAGGCAAGGAGGGGTGAATCAGTAATAACCAAATCAAACTAAATCCTCATCCAATCAAACTTATCAAATTGATTAACCTTTTAACCTCTTAAACTTCCTATTAACACAATAGGTAAACTTTAAAGTAGCATGCAACACATGAAAAATATCTACACAATCAAAACACCAAATATATCTTGTGGAAACCTGATTAGGGTAAAAACCATAGTGCGAGGATGATGCTCATAAATAGTTGTACTCTTTTGGAATACGCTCTATTAGGCACATGTCTGGTCAAGGGTTACAACAACGTTGTTAAGTGCTACTCAATTAAGGGATTTTCTTTGAGACTTATTAAAGTCTTATACCCTTCTAGGAGTAAACTTCTTACAAGATTTTAAATGCTCTTTTGAAAATCTCACTTAGAGGATGATGCTCATAAATAGTTGTACTCTTTTGGAATATGCTCTATTAGGTACATGTCCAGTCAAGGGTTACAACAACGTTGTTAAGTGCTACTCAATTAAGGGATTTTCTTTGAGACTTATTAAAGTCTTATACCCTTCTAGGAGTAAACTTCTTACAAGATTTTAAATGCTCTTTTGAAAATCTCACTTAGAGGATTTTACAGTAGACATGTTAGAATCACTTGATTAATGGATTTTGTTTTGCTATAATGGTTAGAAAGTAACATATAGTAGATGATGTGTATTTTTCACTACCTCTAATAGATTAGATCTAATGAAGCTTTGTAACTCAACAACATACCATACTCAATCTTTTACCTTGATTGCACTCAATACTTAATGTCCTCTGTGATCACAACCTTCTTTGAGAATTCCTCATGCAACCACATTTCTAATATTCATTCTTTGTTTTCACTTAAGTAGAATCACAACAATAAAAAACCCTAAACCTAAATCCAATGATCCATATTTCTCAAGATGAATCAAACAATTTATCTTTTATTTTCTTCTAACCACATTGGATATCATTCAATCTTCACCTTGGAAATTGTTCAAGTCCATAAGCTATTTTGAGCTTGAGGGAACTTCATGAAGAATATTCGTCACTTGATCTATATGTTATCAATTTATTTCTTAAATCATGCATCATACTTCCATCTATCTAATTCAAACCACTACTCTCAATACAAATTTTAATCTTATGATCATACCTTAAATCTTTACTAAATGTTCTTCATTCATTGATAAACCTTCTCCATTTACCTATTTACCTGTATATCCTTTGTGCTTGTTCACTTCTTCACTTTCCTATTTATCAATAAGACTTGGTGTACCAATAAGATCTTATTTCCTCATTCAACTCTCTAGTTCACTTGTTTAACTTTTTTTGTCAACATCACTTCCAACTTATTAAATCACCTTTACTTGTAAACATTGTATGGTTCTATCATATCATATCATATCATCTTAACATCATAATGAATCAAATCTAATAATAGATTCAATGAATTCTATTACAAATTTGAAGGAAGTTTCAAATCATTCAATTGTTCATCATTAATTGCCTTAACTATTAGCTAGTTTAATTCCTATCCTCATAACTTTTTTAATTATTCACATAAATGGATTCTATCATAGAATAAGCATCAAAAAACTATTGGAAACTAAAATTGGAACAACTTTTATGTTGTCATTGATGTCAAACCTATTGGAGAGACATTTACTAACAGTGTAGAGTGCCATGTTTATTGATTGATGAAGATGATTTGAAAAAAGAACTAACTAGATGAACGAGTGAAGCTATTGAGTAAAGAGGAGTAAATATGTTGGAATTACAATGGGAACTTGATCAGTTAGTCTTTGACAAGATGATTTTGTTGGATCGCGGTGACTAATCAGGCAAGTACTATACATCATAAATTCTTTGGGGTTAGGGGCATCACCTCGAAAAAAAGTAAAATTGGGCCCTATTTTATCAGGATTTTTGGCCGACATGTAATTATTAATTATAACCCTAAAGTGGTTAAAATACTTGTATAAAAGGGCTTAGGGTTAGGGATTGTTTCATAAGGTGTGATACGAAATTGGTTCTTGTAGCGGTATTGAGTTGTAAGGGATTATAGATTGTAATCAGGTTGTAATCACTAGATCATCAAATATTGGACTTGTTGTTTGGTGGACGTAGCCCAGGGATTGGGTGAACCACGTTAAATCTTGGTGCCTTGTGTTCTTTTCTGTGTGATCTATTATTTTTTATTATTGGTTATATTTGCATGTAATTTTTATTTTTGTCAGTGGTTTAATCTTAACAAGTGGTATCAGAGTCTAGTTGTTTTTTAGTTATCCTTTGTAGGAAAGTCTCACGGTTTAGTGGGAGCAATGGTAGATGAGGGAAAGTTGAGGGTTGATAGGTTTAATGGGCAGAACTTTCAGTTATGGAAGATGCAAATGGAAGACTATCTGTATCAAAAGGATTTATGGAAGCCATTGGAAGGCAAAGTAAAGAATCAGGGATCTATGTCAAATGATGAATGGGATCTTTTGGACAGAAAGGCACTTGGAAGCGTTTGATTATGCTTGACACCATCAGTGACATTTAACATTACAAAAGCAAAGACAACAAAAGAATTGATGAAAACCCTAGAGACACTGTATGAAAAGCCCTCCACTTCAAACAAGGTATTTCTCATGAAGCGTTCATTTAATATGAAAATGGCAGAAGGAAGATCTATTACAGATCATTTAAATGAATTTAATACTATTATTAGTCAATTATCTTTTGTGGGTATCAATTTTGAAGAAGAAATTAGGGCTCTCTTGATTTTGTGTTCTTTCCTTGAAAGCCGGAATGGCTGTGAGTAATTATGTTCTTGGATCTAGTACCCTAAAATATGATGATGTGATTGGTGTTATTTTGAGTGAGGAAACTCATAGGAAAACCTTAGGTGGATCCACATTAGGAAGTGTTTTGAATGCACAAAGTAGGGGCAAAATGATTGAGAGAGGAAGTATTTCTAGAAATTGTGAAAAATCAAGAGAAAAGTCAAAGGGGAGGAGGTCTCAATCAAGAGGACTGAACGACTGTAGTTACTATGGGAAACCAGGGCACAAAAAGAAAGATTGCTAGAATCGAAAGAAAAATGGAGGAGATAAATCAAATGGAGACAAGGAGGCAAATGTGGTAAGTAACAAATCCAAAGAGGATGCTTTGCTTTTGTCTTTAGAAAGTGTTGATGATTTCTATGTTTTAGATTCCAGTGCTTCATTTCATGCTACACCTCATAGAGGTTATTTCATTGATTATGTCCAAAAGAATTTTGGGCTTGTTTATTTGGGAGATAATGAACCCTATCAGATTGTTGGAAAGGAAAAAATTAAGATTAAGTTGTAGAATGAGAATCATTGGCTACTACATGAGGTAAGACATGTTCCAAGGCTGAGTAGGAATTTAATTTTAGCAGGGCAACTTGTTGATGAGGGTTGTGTAGTTACTTTTAATAATAAAAATTGGAAGGTTTCAAAAGGTTACCTTATAGTAGAAAAAGGTGTGAAAGTAGGAACTTTATATCTTTTACAAGTCATATTGTTCCTTCTACTTTAATTGTTTCAAAGAAAAATGAATGTTCAGAAACAATTGCTGCAGTTCAGCAGGGAGAACAAATAGCTACTATAGATTTTGATATAGTGTTGTGGCACAATAGACTTGGGCACATGAGTGAGAAAGGTATAAAAATACTTCATTCAAAGAAAGTTTTACCAGGTCTAAAATGTGTTAATATGGATTTCTATGAAAGTTGTGTGTATGGAAAACAAAAGAGAGTGAGTTTTGCAAAGGCTAGGAAGGAAAATAAAAGGGAGAAATTAGAGCTTGTGCATACCGATGTATGGGGACCAGCTCAGGTATCTTCCCTTGGTTGCTCTCATTACTATGTTACATTTATTAATGATGCAACTAGAAAAATATGGGTTTATTTCCTTAGACAGAAATATGATGTATCTCAAACTTTTAAGAAATAGAAATGCTTGGTTGAAAATGAGACTGGTAAAAAATTAAAATGTCTCAGATTTGATAATGGTAGTGAGTATTGCAGTCATGAATTTGAAGATTATTGCTCCACTAATTGTATTTGTAGAGAAAAAAACTATTCGAAGGATTCGACAGGAAAATGGAGTGGTTGAATGCATGAACATGACTATAATGGAACATGCAAGGAGCATGAGGTTGCATGTTGGGTTGCCCTTACACATGTGGGCGAAAGTTGTCAATACTGTTGTATATTTGATTAATAGAGGTCCCTCTACTCCTTTGGGTTGTGGTATTCCAGAGGAGGCATGGACTGGTAAGAAGGTGAGTTATTCTTTTCTCAAAACCTTCGGTTGTGAAGCATTTGCTCACATAGATTCTAAAAATAGAACCAAGCTAGAAGCTAAATCAAAGAAATGTGTATTTGTTGGATATGGCACTAATAAGTTTGGTTATAGGCTGTAGGATTTTGAAAATCATAAACTTGTAAGAAGTAGGGATGTCATATTCAATGAGAAAGTGTTGTACAAAGATCTGTTGCAACAACATGAGAAGAAAGAAGATGATTCTGTAGTACTGGATGATACTCCAAAAGTTGATGTTCTAGCCATTCCTCGTGATGTGCAACAACCGCAACAACAAATACCACACACACCAGTGAATGTTAGACGGTCAACAAGGAAAATTAGACCTCCACAAAGATTATCTACCTCTTTGTATTCTATTTTACTTACTAATGCTGGTGAACCTGAAAGTTATGATGAAGCTATGTAGGTGGATACTAAGATTCAGTGGGAGTCTATAATAAAAGATGAAATGGACTCTTTGTTGAAGAATAAGACATGGGATTTGTGCAAGTTGCCTGCAGGTAAAAAGGCTTTACAGAATAAGTGGGTTTACAGGTTAAAAGAAGAGGATGGAGGTAAGAAAAGATTTAAAGCCAGGTTAGTTGTAAAAAGATTTTCACAGAAAAAGGGAATTGATTTTGATGAGATATTTTCTCCTGTTGTTAAAATGACTTATGTCCGTATTGTTTTAAGTCTAGTGGCTACCGAAGATTTGCATTTAGAGTAGCTGGATGTTAAAATATCCTTCCTTAATGGTGATTTGGATGAAGAGATATATATGGCTCGGCCACAGGGATTTGCAGTCAAAGGTAAGGAGAACTTAGTGTGCAAATTGAAGAAAAGTTTATATGGCTTGAAGCAAGCACATCGACAATGGTATCTGAAATTTGAAATTTTTATGCATGAGCATGGTTATAGTAGGTGTCATTTAGATCATTGTGTCTACTTTAAGAGGTTGGATGATGATAGCTGCTTTATTTTATGTTTATATGTTGATGATATGCTTGTAGCTAGGTCTAACATGGATCACATTAAGGGGCTAAAAAGCCAATTAGCACATGCATTTTCTATGAAGGATTTGGGGGCAGCAAAACAAATCCTTGGTATGAAGATTTGCAAAGATAGGAAAAACAGAACATTGATGCTATCTCAGGTTGATTATGTTGAGAAGGTGTTGCAACGTTTCTCTATGGAGAATACTAAAGTTGTCAGCACAGCTTTACCTAGCCATTTGAAATTGACTAAGGAGATGTGTCCCAAGACACAAGAAGAGGAGGAGAAGATGTCCAAGGTACCCTATGCTTCAACTGTAGGAAGCTTGATGTATGTTATGGTATGTACTAGGCCAGATATTGCACATGCAATGGGGGTTGTTAACAAGTATATGAGTCATCCAAGAATTGAGCATTGAAATGCAGTCAAATGGATTCTTAGATATTTGAGAGGAACATCTAATAAGTGTTTACACTTTGGGGGCTCTACTAATGATTTATAGGGCTATGTTGACTCAGATTTGGCAGGGGATATTGATACTAGGTGGAGTACTACAGGTTACGTCTTTACTATTGGTGGGGCAATTGTGAGCTGGGTTTCTAGGTTACAAAAGGTTAATTTTTTATCCACTACAGAGGTAGAGTATCTAGCTGCTACAGAGGCATCCAAGGAGATGATATGGCTTCAATTCTTCTTGCAAGAATTGGGACATCCTCAGAAGGATAATTATTTGTTCACAAATAGTCAGAGTGTCATTCATCTTGCAAAGAATTCAGCTCTGCATTGAAAGACCAAACACATTAAGTTACGGTACCATTTCATTCAGTCAGTTTTGGAGGATGGACAGTTAAAGCTAGAGAAGATACATACCAATGACAATCCAACAGATATGTTGAGAAAGGTAGTAACAAGGGAGAAGATAAACTCCTCTTCAACTTCAGTTGGTCTTCTAGACTGAATATGAATAAAAGAACAATAAAGTCAAAGGTGGTTTGATCCAGTGGGAACCCCATGTGGTAGCAGTATTGCTATAGGACCAATCTCCAAGTGGGAGATTGTTGTTTAGTGTGGAGCCTAATCAGTCCCCAAGTGGGAGATTGTTAGATTGTGGTGATTGATTAGGAAAGTACTATACATACTTCATAAATTTTTTGGGGTTCCTGAATTTTTTTTGGGGCTCTATTTTATCAGGATTTTGGGCCAACATGTAATTATTAATTATAACCCTAAAGCGGTTAAAATACTTGTATAAAAGGGATTAGGGTTAGGGATTGTTTCATAAGGTGTGATGCGAAATTGGTTCTTGTGGCGGTATTGAGTTGTAAGGGATTACAGATTGTAATCAGGTTGTAATCACTGGATCATAAAATATTGGACTTTTTGTTTGGTGGACATAGCCCAGGGATTGGGTGAACCACCTTAAATCTTGGTGCCTTGTGTTCTTTTCTGTGTGATCTATTATTTTCTGTTATTGGTTATATTTGCATGTAATTGTTATTTCTGTCTGTGGTTTAATCCTAACAGATTTATTGTTTAATTAATGTATCAAGTATAGAAGTGTTGAGTTAAACACAAGTAAAACCTAGTGAATCATAGTCAGTCAATGAAGGCTAATGAAGCAGAAGATCAAGAAACTTAAAGATAGCCAAGTAAATAGTATCAGTCAAGTGATAGTTATGGCCGAGAAAGTTGGAGAAGGAAAATGTAGTAACAATTAAGCATATTAAAGACCAAGAAAGTCAGTGAAAGATGAGCGAGACAAAACAATAGAGACCAAGCTGCATAGTGTTAACCAAGTAGAAGAATACATTGATGACTGAGTGTCGACAAATAACAATTTGTGAAAGAATCAAGATTGAGGATGACAAAGTTGAATTTTTGGATTAGTCATTGATGTCATGTGTGGATTAGTCAAAATGTGTGGATTAGTCATTAATGTCAAACCTACTCAAGAAACATTTACTAAAAGTGTAGAGTACCATATCTATTGATTGATGAAGAGGATTTTGAAAAGAGAGATAACTAGATGAACTAGTGAAGTTATTGATTAAAGAGAAGAAATGTTGGAATTACAATCGAAACTTGATCAATTAGTGTTTGACAAGATGATGCATTGTTTAATCAGTGTATCAAGCATATAAGTGTTGAGTTAAACACAAGCAAAACCTAGTAAACTATGGTTGGTCAATGAAGGATAATGGAGCAGAAGATTAAGGAAGCTGAGTAAACAATATTGGTTGAGTGATAGTTATGGCCAAAAAAGTTGGAGAAGAAAAATGTAGTAATGGCTGAGCATAGTGAAGAGCAAGTCAGTGAAAGTCGAGCAAGATAGAATAGTAGAGACTAAACTACACAATGTTGATCAAGGAAAAGAAAAGAGTGATGATTGAGTGTTAGAAAATAATAGTTGGTGAAAGAATCAAGTTTGAGGCCAACATAGTTGAATTTTTTGATTAGTCAAAATGCGTGGATTATCAGGATTGATGAGCTAGCACATTTTATGCATGAATTGAGTTTGTTATGTGATCAAAGGTAAAGATTTAAAGAAAAGTTTCTAGAAGTATCAAGAAATGAGTAGAAGGAAAAAAAGATGGATAAATTTGTTGAATCTAACCAAACCCTAAGATCTACGGTGATGTTTAAGGAAAAAAAGATCAAAGCTACCTATTTAAGGAGGCATACAAGATGTTTTCTAAGGCTAGTTCATTTTTGTTCGACAATTTTGTAAAGAACCTGTGAAGAACAAAGTAGCAGAGGAAAGGTGAGAAGATTGGTGAAATATGATTGCTTGAAGGGTTGCCAAGTAGATTAGAGATATAGATGTTAATGAAGTTCAGTCAATGAACCAACAAATGAGTCAAATGGAGATATGAATTTTCAAAGTGAGTTGTATCTTTATAGATCAAATGTGTTGTGACTTCTAACCTTTGTGACAACGAAAAATCATTTAACCAAGGTTGACCTGACAGTCATTTGTAAATCCTTTAATCAAGGTGACATTCTAATGGAATGATCCAAAGTCCTTTAACTAGTCCACTCCTAATAGAGTGATTAAATCCTTTAACATGGTCATGTCTAATAGTGTGTTTTATAACCTTTAATAGAATTGGCTCTTAACCAAGCTCAGTTCAAAAGAATGAAAAGTGGTAGCATGTTACTTGGTGGTTTTTCCCAAATTGAGTTTCCACGTTAAATCCTAGTGTAAAAAATGTGTGATGCATGTTATTTATTGTTGTTTTATTTACTATTAGTTGACATATACTGAACAAATAGCTGAGTGATGAATGAATATGTTAAGTTGTTAATAATATGCTATATGGATTGAGTAGTTTTATGAGTTTTGTTAAGTTATTTGAAGTTAGTGAAAGTTGAATTGGTACATCTATACTTGAGGATAATTGATTCACCCCCTCTTAATTATTTTAAATATTCTAAAAATTGGTATTAGAGCAGAGTTACTTGTAAAGAAAGCTTCAAGTGACTTGAGCTAAAGATAAAGATGTACAAGAGAGAGGTACCTGAGATAAACAAGGATAACTTCCCAGCATGACAATGACTAATGAAACTACATCTATCTAGAGTTGTAGATTCTCCATTGTACTACCTAGAAAATGAATACATTAAAGTTCCTAGAATCATGTGTGATGAGAAAATGAAGGGGAAGTAGGAACATAATCAAAAGATGATAGATCTGGCATCTTCCCTAAGTTATACTAAATTTGTTGATGTGAAAGAGTGTACTGCTACAAAGAAACTGTTGGACAAGTTGGCTTAAATCCATGGATGAGGTAAAAATATGTTGAGGGCTAAAGTTGAAAGCTTGAGAGGCACATTTGATGACATGAGAATGAAAGAAGGTGAGACTATTGCACAATATTGTGGCCAGGTGGTTGTTGATGTAGTGTACAAGGACTCACAAATCACATAATCACAACTTCATAACTTATTAGGGCAATAATAACTTAGTGTACAAGGACTCAAAAATCACATAATCACAACTTCATAACTTATTAGGGCAAACTTTTAACTAAATCAACAAACTAGGGTAGAATTTTCCACTTGAGAAGAGATGATCATAACTTTCACAAATAAAGTAATGAATAAAAATAATTTCATGAGATTAAATAAAGATAAAATATAGATGTTTTCCCATATTTATAGCCAAATCTATTTAATAGAACAAAAGTTATTAAACTTTTTCAAAAACTGCCAACTCTAGGATAGATTTAGACCTACATTCACCAAAACAACCATAACTTTTGCAACACTTAATAGAATTTGATCAAACTAAAACCAAAAGAAATACAACTCAAATAAATTTTCAAAAATATAAGTTGCAAGTTTTTATCTTTTCATATGCATTTGTACCAATAGAAACAACATGTGGGTTCCTGGAAATTTACACAAAAAATTAACATAAAACTTGCAAAACAAAACCTCCTTTCATTTCTATTCTCCTCAAAAATATTTCCAACCAGTCCCATCTGTAAATCATGACCATTACATGATAGTCTAAAGGCTTTTCAATTCCTCTAACTATTGGATACCTCCTATGACCTTTCACCTTCTCTCTTACATCATCTTTTTCATATTGTCACATTTTATGACAATATTTACTTACATATTTGACAACTTTTGAATTTTTTCATAAATGACCTCCAAGACTCCTAAAACTATAAAAAATATGATAAATAAAACATAAAAACATTATTCCTATCATACTCTATGACATTTACTTGCTTTCATCAAACTTGACTATATGAACTTAAATGGACAATATTAACAACATTTTACAAATTAATTCCAAGGCTTAACTTAACCTTACATGTTGAATCAAATAGACATAAAACATATTGACAAACATTAATTTGACATTTCAGAAAAAACATTAATGAGATGTGTATTCTTTATGTCTGTTGTTCTAGGTGGTCTTGCACCAGTTAATGCTATTACAGGAGCTAGGGGAATCATATTTGATGAAACTATGATAAGTAACTCATTGAGGAATTTACTTCTTATCTATGCAATTAGAGTATCTAAAATTCAAGAACTAATATGTACACTTGGTAATGATTAGACCTTGGATAGTCTTATTGGTAGGCTCACTGAATTTGAATTGTCAAATTTTAATAATTATACATTTGGTATTGAATTTATTTTCAAGTCTCAACTAACCCTTGATGGATCTAAAATAAATAAGAAGAGAAAACATATGGATAGTGATAGTGAATTAAATCACAATCTTGATGAGTTAGAAGCATTATTGAAAAAAGACTACCAAGAAGAAAAGGAAAGTACAAAGGTAAAAAGAAAGGCTAACATAGATGAGATGAAAGAAATGAAAGATAAAAAAATATCAATGAAGGAGAGACAATAGAGACAACCGCTGTAATAAATACTATAAAGGAAATGGTAAGAAATCTTATTACATTGCTAAAGAAGATGGTTGTGATAGTGATTTTAATGAAAATGATGAAGAAGTTATTTATGTTGCAATGAAAGATGATTCTAATGATTCAAGAAAATTGCATTGATTTCACATGTGAATAAGAATGAAAGATGAATAATTGATAGTGGTTGTTCACATCATATGACTGTGAACAAGTAAGTTTGAAAGGTTAGAACATTATAGTGGAAGTAGTGTTAAGTTTGGAAATTATGCACCATGTTATGTGAAAGGTAAATGATCAATTATAAAAATGATAATATTAGATGTGATAATGCGGATTGGGTTGATGGTTTAAAATATAACTTTTTGAGTGTGACACAGTTGAACAATTCAAAATACCAAGTTGAATTTCAAATAGAAAGGAAAATATCTATGATGCTACTGGTGAACTAATTGGAAGTGGTGATCAAACAAGAGACAACTTGTTCTATCTAGATTTATCTGATGATACTTGTCTATTTGCACAATTTGAAGATATTTGGTTATGAAATAAGAGGCTATGTCATGCGAACTTTAATAATTTGGTAAGCATAGGTAAGATAGAAAGAGTAAGAGGTTTACCAAGATTGAAAAATCTTGATAAGGTGATGTGCAAACAATGTCAAATGAGAAAAATGACAAAGTCTAGTTTTAAGAGCAAGACTTATTGTTTTGATGATACCTTAGAGTTAGTTTATCCTATTTTATGTGGTTCTATTGGAGTGAAAAGCTATTATGGTGACAAATACTTTATTCTATTTCTGGATTATTTCTCTAGAATGATGACTGTGATGTTTTTTAAAGAAAAATACAATGCATTTCAAATGTTTTTGGTTAGAGTTGAAAAGGAAACAAGAAAGAGTTTGAATTTCTTGAGATCAAATAAAAGAGGAAAATCCATATCAGATGAGTTCAACATACTCTACAATGAAAAAGAAATCAAGAGACAAATGAGTGCATGAAGGACTTCACCACATAATGGAATAGTTGGGAAAAGGAAAAGATCAATCATGGACTATATAAGGACCATGATGATGGAGAAGAATGTTTCACAAAAATATTGGAGAGAAGTTTTAAGTACTACATTCTATGCTTTGAACTGAGTTCAAGTTAAGAAAGGTACAAACAAAACCCCTTTTGAATTTTTGGTATGGCTATGCACATAATGTGAATTATTTCAAAGTTTTTGGAAGTGTTACATATTGAAAGATGTAAGGTAAGGTAAACTTGATGCAAAGAGTGATGAAGGTATATTCCTAAGATATTCCACTAAAAGAAAGGCATATAAGTGTTTGAATTCTAATACTTACAAAATTATGGAAAGTCAAAATGTTAGAATTGATGAATTTTTAAAAAAGAATGAAGAAAGATGCAAGAAAGAGCTTGAAGACTACATAAAATTTGTCTACATCTATGATAGAGAACCAAGTACCTTACCTAAACTAGAGAAAGAGGTTGTCAAGCATTGGTAGGCAAGCTCTGTTGAGGGTCAACAAAAAAGTTTTGTTGAGCATCAACAAGCTAATGAACATTAGGTTGGAGGAGCCGAGTCATAGAATGTAGATGCCAAAAATCGAATAGAGGAAATTGAACATTAAATAGAAAATTCCTAGTTTCAACAAGAGATACATGATGAAGATGAATAAGCAGAACTGAGTGAAATACAAGAAGAGAGAAGACCTAAACCTGTCCTAGCAAAGTATGTGAGAAGGAACCATACACTAGATCAAATCATTGGAAGAAAATATTTAGGAGTCATGACAAGAAGTAAGTTGAAGAATGATACATCTTTATTATGTAAAGTTGAATGTACATCAATTAAAGCTTCTTTGAAGAATGAAGATTGGATAAAGACAATGATTGAGAAAATTGATAAAATAGAGAAGAACAAGACATGGACATTGATAACTAGGCCAAAGGACAAGAAAGTGATTGGAAATGAGTGGGTATTCATAAATAAGTTGAATGATAAAGGTGTAGTCGCAAGGAACAAGGAAAGACTAGTTTGTAAGCTATATGAACAAGAGGAAGAAACTGACTATGGAGAGATATTTGCCCCAGTTGCAAGGTTGGAAGGAGTGAGAACTTTCATTGCATATACTTCTTACAAAGGTTCCAAGGTATACCAAATGAATGTCAAATATGCATATCTGAATGGAATCTTAGAAGAGGAAGACTACATTGAACAACATGAAGGATTTCTTGATCCTAGCAGGATGAATATGGTATGTAAGTTGCACAAAGAATTATATGGTTTGAAACAAACCCCTAGAGCATGGTATGAAATATTACACACTTATTTGGTGAAAATTGGTTTTGCAAGAACTAATGACAATAGAAATCTATACTTGAAAAGTGAATATGAGAACAAGATATTGCTAGCTGAATTTTTTTTGATGATATCATATTTGGAGGACATAACATGTTGTGTAAATCATCTGCTAATAAGATGAAAAAATAATTTGAGATGTTAATGTTTAGAGAGATCAAGTTCTTTTTTGGTTTGTAGGTTTATTAGATGAAGAAAAATATATACATTACACAATCAAAGTACATTGAGGAGATATTGAAGACTTTTGAAATGGAAGACTCAAGACCAACTAAAAAACTTATGGTTACTGGTCACAAACTTTCAAAGAATGATGATTCAAATGAAGTGAATCAAATATTATATTGGTCAATGATTGGAAAATTAAAATATGTTGTACATAATAGAGATGACATTGCATTAGTAGTTGGTATTGTTGCTAGATTTTATGCTAATCCTAGAGAAAATACATGATGGCTTTGAAAATAATACTAAGATATTTGAAAGGAATAGAAGATTATGGATTATGGTACAAGAAAATTGACAAGTTTGAGCTAAATATTTAAACAAATGTTGATTGGGAAGGAAACATTGATGACCTAAAGAGTACAAGTGGAGGCACTTTCTTTCTAAGTAGGAGATTGATTTCATGGACAAGCAAGAATTTCTCAATCCACAATAGAGATCGAGTATGTTTCTGTAGCAATTAATTATTCAAATATTGTGTGGATCAAGCAATTGTTGAAAGGTATGAAGGAAGCTATTACTAAACCTATTGTGATATATTGTGATGACACAAGTGCTATAAACATATCCAAGAATCTTATGATGCACAAAAATACCAAACACATTCTATCAAGTACCATTACTTGAGAGAGTTGGTACAAGACAAAGAAGTGAGATTTGAGTATGTAAACTCAAAGGAGAAGATAGATGATATATTTACTGAGCCATTATCTAAGGATTCTTTTGAGGATCTAAAAGATAACTTAGGGGTCATTCCCCTACCTGAAGTGAATTGAAAAGAGATGCAACATTACATCAAATGTTATGATTACAATATCTTACACATTGATGCAAGAACTCACACTTTAGGAGCTACCTAAATATTGTGAAGTGATGGACAAAAGCATGAGCAGATGAGACTACAAGGAGTTAAGATAAAGATGACAAGAGGTAGTCATATTTTACTCAGATAGTGATTAGTCATACAATAAAGTGAAGATGATATGTATGATAAAATCAAAGAAAAAATTACTACATTTGGGCCTGAATTGTGATGGAAGACCATCACAATTGTGACGAAAACTCATTGTCCAAGAGAAAATACCACGAATTGGCTCCCGTTGGATGGGCATAAGACTTTTGCTATCGCAAATTATAACGACAAGGTCATCTATTGCAATTGTGACACCTAAAGTTGTCAAAATTTGGAAGAAGGAAGGGGGAAGAGTTCATCTTCATGCCATCCCAATTATGATAGTAGACCATCACAAATACAACAACTTAAGTTTTTAGTCTTCCATCACAATTGTGACGGGTATGCGACAACAGTGATGTAGGAGAGATGACTACCTGTCATACTAGTTTGTCGCAATTGCAATGGGAATTTGACGACAGTGTTGTGGGAGCAACGGAAAGCCATCACAATTGTGAAAACTTGTTGATTTATTTATTTTTAAAAATTGTTCCAAACATTGAATTATAATATAACATTATCTTTTTTTTTTGGTTTCTTGTACGAACCAAGACAAATATATAGTATATCTGCTAGTGGTGTAATCCCTTCCTATTTTCTAATCTATATTTGGATTTCTATGGCTATTGTTTCTTTTTGTTTCTTGTACAAGCCAAGACAAATATAACAGATGGATTTTTATTCTCAGCCATGTTGAATTGAACCTGTTCATCAGATTGAGGCTTAGGAGTATGAGACTTTATAGATACCAACACTGAGAGAATGATGCTTGGAAAAATAATGTTGGAGAAATTATAGATAACTACACTAAGAGAATTTTGCTTGAAACAATAATGTTGGAGATTTTATTTATAACTACACTCAGACAATGATATTCTTAGAGTCCACTCTTGCCCTCTCTGCAAAGGCAATAACTAAAGCCAAAGTTCATAACTCTACAAATTTCTTGATATATGCAAGGTTTTGGACGGTTATAATTTCAAATGGAATAGAGCTTTTTTCCAACATAACATAAAAGAGAAAGAGAAAGAGAATGGGAGCATTCATGAATTTTTTATGCATTATAATGATGCTAATTTGTTCAGTGTGTATGGCAGGTATATTGACAGTGGCTCAAGAAGATCCCTATGACAAAAATGTTGTATGCCATGAAGATGGTGAATGTGAGAAGGAGACTAATGTATGGTGCAACATTGAAAAATGTGGTGGTAAGACATTGGGATATTTCTATTACATTGATCCCTATGGTGGTGTTTTGTGCAACACAAATGGTGACTGTGAGGAACATGAGTATGCATGTTGTGAGAAGGGAAAGTGTGATGGGCAAAGATACTAATGATATCCTAACTCTAATTAATCTACTCGTCGTTCATTGATACCGCTCATCTATTGCTATGAGACTTCTTCAACTTCTCAAAATAAATTAAGTCAAATACTGCAACCAATCTCTTTATTGCTTTGCTCCTATGTTTCTATGAGACTTCATGAACTTCTCAAAGTAAACAATCTATCAGAATATGCAAAACAATATCAATTATTTTTATTATGTAGTATGTTGATAGATTGCAATGAACTTCATGTTTTTTCTTTTAATGATGTCATATGTATGCATTGGAGACCAAGTTGGATGAATTTCCATATTCTTTTAAGAAGCAATATGTGTTGTTCTAAACATGGTTATAGATTCTGCATCGATATGAAACCAAGATATCTATTAACTTATCAGGTTTTAGTTATGTTCTTACAAATATGATTATCTTAATAATGAATCACAAAATGTAATTTGATCATTTCATCAAAATATGATTCAATTGTGTTGAACCTTTTCATCAATGTGTTAGATCCACTCTTTGTGATTCATCTCAAAATATATATCCTAGTACTCTATCATTCTAATGATAATCCATAGAATGTAATCCAAATACTTCTACATAGTCAAATCTAAAAGGTGTATATACTTTCTGATTCATTTCAAACATACAATAGAATTGTATCCAAAACAAAGATAAAACATGATTGTAGATAATTAGAAACAATAGAATACCTTAGAGAGGAATAATTTGAGGCAATCTCATTAGAAAACCATTCTTTCAAATACTTCATACACTGCAACTAAATTTCATCAATTAATAGGTTTGACTTTAAAAAGTACACATGAATTCTAATAGAAATATCATAATTTGACCTACTTATGATGAATCTATCAATTATTACTCTACAAAATACCTTACAATTAACTAAACTTTCTAATGCAAAACTGTAGATCTGAATGACATCATACCATTGATTTGATTGACTCCAAAAGTAGTTTCATGAGTAAATCTAAACCTCAAAAGATCTGCAACATAATAATCAAGAAAATGATTCTACCTTTGAAGCACAATGCCTAGTTGCAACCTCATTTGTTGCCAAGATCCACCTTAATGGTGTTTCATGAGAAGTTATAAATATGAACTTTCTATGTATTGAACATTTTTTAGTCTCCTCAACACTACTACCTTCTTCTTTTGAGGCCTCCTCCTTTGGACATGGAAGGAAAGAGTCTCCTAAGCTCTTAGATATACAAATATTTGCAATTCTTGTCTATCCAATAGTAAATAGAAGTGAGGTAGATCCCAACAACATCAATTCTAAGCAATTTGGAAGAAATAAAACTAAATACTTTAATTATGTTATTTATATTGGATCATGCTTCCTCATGATGCTATATTTCTCTTTATTATATGATGAATCATAGAATGTGATCCAAGATGTTGATGCAAAAATAACAACGCAATGAAATCTAGAACCATAAATGATAGGTTCATATGAATTGTGGAAATCTACTTATTCTTAGTATGTTATTTATTATTCATTAGAATCAAGTTCATATGAACCTTGATGGAAAGAAAATAACAATATAACTTAATGTTATTTTATGAGATTGAATATAGTATTGAATACATGGGCCAATTGGTTGGCAAAAAAGGAGCTCTGCAACTGCATATGGAAGCTAGAAATTTATGTGCCTTAGCTCCTATATCCTGCAACGAGTTTCTCATCCATATTGTCTCTCTTTGTGCCCTTTTTAACATTATTTTTAATGCTTTTGTTTCCTCTCATTTGGCTTGTGTGGTCTCTTGCTTATTTTTTCATGATTGCCTGAGTGTGTCGATTGGGCTTCTCTGCTGGTAATAGATAAATCTTACCTTGTCATTATTTCCCCACCCTAGATCACTTGTGAGAGAACAGAGGGCTACAATCATGAATGATGGTGGAGGAGACGTGTCTGAAGAAATGATGAAAGAAGATGAGGATATAAGAAATACTCATGTCCAAGGTAATTCACGAATTCAAGAAAAAGAGTTGCATGAGAAACCATCATATAAGGAAGTTGTGCAGGAACCTACCACATCTTGCCCACCATTAGCTTTTTTTCTAGTAAGATTTGTAAAATCTCTACAGATGGGAATCAAAATGATGAACCCCCAACCAATGGAGATAAACTCATGAATGGAGTAAATATTGTATCTAGGGTTGGTGGAGGAAAGGAGGAAGGTAAGCCCTCGTCCAATGAACTGAGAACCCTTTTTTTCTTGCTAGATGTGGATATGATAAGAGCTATTAGAAAAGTACAATCTTGGTCAAAAAATATTGTAGTTTTCTTTACTTGTTTGGATTAAGGGTTCTTACCTTCCCAAAAGTTTTTTGATGAATGGGTTGTCAATGTACGGGGTAAGAAACTTGGGATTCATGTTACATTGTATAAAATGGTCCAAAACGGGCTCTTTATTTTATTTGTTAAGACTCATAGTATGCAAGAGAGAATCCTTAACAACAAATTTTGGAATGTGGGTAAATTTCTATTTTGAGCCTTCCCATGGTCGTCGACTGGGAATGTAGAAGAAGTTAATGTTAGGGATTCACCAAATTAGGTAGAAATTGAGAATTTGAATGTTGAATTTTGGCCATTTATTTAACAATTATTGAAGCCTATTGGCTCAATTTTGCAGATTGAACAACCTAAGACCACCCTTCCATATTTAAATGCTAGGGTCTTGGTTCCTCTTGGACCTAAAATTGTATTCCCCAACAATATCTCTCTTATTATTGATTTTGAAGTTTTTTCATGGAAAGTTTGTCGACTTGGTAATCTAGGTGCTTGGTTTCATTGTAAAAGGAATGGACATGTAAGAAAAGATTGTCCAGATTTATCAAGACCTCAAACAGATAACTTTGAGATTTCTAAAGATATTGCTCAAAAAGCATCTAGTTTTGGAAAAGAGAAACCCTTAGCACCATTCTTAGGTAATTCTGATAGTATTCCTGGGATGGATAAGCCTATGGAGACTGATAAAAATAAGGTTTCTCACTCTTTTTTGGAAAAGGAATTTGACACAATTTCCAACCCTCTTTATGATTCTAAGTTAACTCCTACTAATGATACCATCCATAGTTCTAAGATCATCCCAATTGTCTCTAACCAGATAAAATCCATTATTTGTCAAAAAGATAGTGTAGATCTAGTGCCCTTGGTTGAAACCTCGACTAGAATTAATGCTCAACAACTTGCTCTTAATTCTCTAGCTAAGACAACAAAGCTGGTTAAGATTGTCAATCACTCTTTGAATGATAATAATATGCATTTGAATGGATCAAAATCTTTAGGGATGGAAATTTCTTCAGACAAAAAAAAGAATTAAGCCCCCTTTTTTTGAAGTAATCAATAAAAGGAACAAGAAAAAAAAAGGGCAATGATAATCAAATTTTAACCAATTCTAATGGTTATAAAAGTAAACAAGGAGATATCTCTGATTTCTTATACAAACTTTATAACAATGGTAAGAACACTTCTAAAAATCATGAACATGATGAATGTCCATAGCTGGAATGTTAGAGGTTTGGAAAAGAATGGTTAAAAATACATTGTAATAAGATGGTGCAGTAAGATTATACAAAAGGATCTCCTATGTTTACAAGAGATTAAAATAGTTGGATTTTAGGCTCTCATGTGCCCTACCTTTAGGCCAGAGTACAAGATTTGGAGTTAGAATTTTACTTTGATGAAAACTAAAAAATCCTTAAGGAAGATTCAAAACTATAAGATCCAAGGTCAAAGAGCTAGATCCAAACTAAATTGGAGTTCGGAGGGAGATAGGGGGTCTAAATATTTCTTTTATATTATCAAGGCAAAGAATATAAGGGAATGCATTGAGCATGTTCTCATTAATGGTGAAAATTCTTTGGACCCAGTTATAATGCAATTAACCTTCTTTGAGTATTTCTCTCAACTTTTTTCATCTTAGATGTCTGATGCTAATTATAAGGCCTTTGAAAAGTATTTTTAACCGATTCCCAAAAAAGTTTCAAAAGAAGATAGTAGCAGATTAAATAATCCTATTACTCTGGAAGAAATGAAATGGGCTATTAACTCCTTAGCCAATGAAAAATCTCTAGGATGTGATGGCCTTTCCTTCTGAGTTCTACAAAATCAATATAGATTGGATTTCTAGTGATCTATTAACACTTTATGAAGACTCATTCAATAGAGGATCCTTGGGTAGAAGCATTAATAAAGGTATGATCAAGTTGATCCTAAAGAATGGTGACAAAGCTGAAATCAAGAACTAGAGGCCAATAACATTATTGAACATCTGTTATAAGATTATTGCAAAAAATTTAGCTAAAAGAATTGAGAACTTTCTCGATAGGTTTATCTCAATTACATAGACAGGTTTCATTAAGGGCAAATATATATTGAAAAGTTTAATAACAAGTTGGGAAGCAATGCATTGGGCTAAGAAGAGTAATCAAAATGTGGCTATGATCCTACTTGATTTTCAAAAAGCCTATGATAGAATTGAGTGGCCTTTTGTTACTAGAATGTAGAAATATTTTGGATTTCTTGAATATTTTTGCAGATGGATAAAGGTGTTGTGTAAAGATTCTTCCATAGTCATAGATGTGAATGGAGATCTTACCAGCCCTATTCCTCTTGGGAGATCAATTAGAAAAGCTTGTCCCATTTCCCCCTCCCTCTTTGTGATTGTTGTTGATGCTTTATTTTATTTTCTTAGAGTTCCCTCCCTTGGTCCTCCTATTAAAGGTCTCCTCTTTCCTAATGATGATACTCTACTAAACTCTCATTTTGTTGATGACACTACATTGTTCTTAGAACTTGAAAAGATGAACTTTCATAACACCTTGGATAGACTTGATATATTATGTTTAGCCTTAGATGCCAAAGTTGCTCCCAATAAATCCTCAGTTCTAGGTTGGTTTGACTCTCCTCCTAATTGGTTGCAGTTGATGTCTTGGCAATGGAAAGGCCCTAATGAGATTGTCAGGTACCTTACTGTCCCTTTTGGTGTCAATCCTTCTACTAAAGTTATGTGTGAGTGGGTTTTTGATAAAATACAAAAGAAGCATATTAAATGGAAAATCCACTATCTCTCCTTGACAGGGAGGATTCAAGTTGTGTAGAAAGTTCTACCATCTCATCACCTCTACTTTGCTTCTACTTGGTTGATGACTAATCATCAAATAGATAAAATTGAAAAAAAATTGAGAGATTTTTTGTGGTTTGATGGGATGGGAAACATAAAAAGACATTGTGTGAATTGGCAATGGTGTTGTAAACCCAAACAATACGGTGGATTGGGTTTGAAGGATTTTTAAAAGCATGCTATCTCCCTTGCTTCTAAGTGGATTCTTAAGGCTATATATGGTAATAAACCATGGAAATTTCTAATTAGAAATAACATTCAATGCTCTATCATTTCCAAAGGTAAAATTTGGATGAACATTCCATTCTGTGATATGCTATTAGGTGATTTTAAAATCAAGTTTTTTGGTTCTAATGTTTTTGCTACCTTGTAGAAGGCTTGGATCCATTCAAGGATATTCTTACCAATTAGAACAATTGTTGGTTCTTCTCCATCTTATGTTGTTTCAGATAGATCAATTTGGTGGGGACTGTATTTAAATGGAAAACCTTTGGCACTTACACAAAGTTGCTCAGCAAAACATTGGAATGTGTTGGGTGTATCTTTAATTAGTGATTTAATGATTGACAACACTTGGGATGAAATTAGAACAAGATATCATATCACACAAACAAAGAAGTAAACCATTACACTAATTTGCAAGGCACTTGGTATATGTAATTTCTCAAAGGTTATTGATTATGACAATTATTTCAAACAATTGATGCGGTGTGATGGAAAAACAATTAATGAAGTAACATCAAAGTAGTTATATAATATGCTTTTTTCGAATCTACAAAAGTTTCAAAGAGTGATCCAAGGGTGGGGATTGTGTTCCCCTTTCTCTAAATGGTTTTTCTTTTTTCATTACTTTTGGCAATCAAAAGTGGAACCCAAAAAATTATGTTTTAGATGGCTTCTGTTACTTAAAAAATTTGCTTTAGAATCTAATATGGAGTCTTTAGGTCTCATTCCTGGCCATTGCAAAGTCTATAATGTAGTTGAGTCTTTTTAACATTTTTTTTTTCACTATGATTTTGCTATCATTATGTGGTCATTTTTTTGGGTAATCCTCTTGTATGGAATTCAAAACCAGGTCTTTCCTGGAGTGAAATTCTAGCTAGATATGTTGAAGCTTTTGATTCTATGATTAATTATTTTTGGTTAGTTCTTACATGTAAGATCTTATGTTTCCTTTGGAAAGTGAGAAATGAAAAGGTCTTTCAGCAGAAGATAGAGGACCTACTGAGTTTACTCGTAAACTCACACATTTTTCCATTATGTCTTAGTGTCACTTTCTTTGGAAATTTCTATGGTCCAATTTATGAAGTTGTTCAGGGATGACATCCTACTTATTCATAAAGATAAGGTCAAGGCTTTCCAATATCTTGATCAGTTCAAAGATATGATGGACCCAAATGATATTAAGCAAATTGAAAGAATGATGGAGGATCTACTCTTTTCCACTAGTACCCAACAGCTTGCTCCACTTGTTACTAATGGTGATGAGACTAAGTTGAATAATGATTATGTTTTAGCATGATGAAATGATGAACTGTTTGATGCATCTTTCATACAAGCACTGAATTCTAATGATGGATGGGGCCTAACTACAAATCAATAGCATGCCTTGAACCAGCTAATCAACCTTTTTTTTTTTTGATAATCACTATAAATCTTATATTGTTTTAGCTACACTCACAAGTGGATTAAATGGGTTGACTACTCTATAAGTCATGTATAGTGGTGATCTTATAGCTTAAAGTATATTACTTTGGAAGTTTTTCTATGCTGAATGGTTCAAGATGAACCTATTGTAATTAGTTATTTATACTATTATAATTGGATATTGAATATAGCATTAGCAAATTATTCACCTTCTTTGATCTTATATAGTGCTTTTCTCAGGGATTTGTTTATGCATTTCTTCAACCACTGCATTTCAAAGACACAAAAAATACTTCAATTCATTATGGTCTCAAGTTTCCATAGTTTATTGTGTTGTGCAGATTATTTGTAGATTGAATTGTATTGAAGTTTGTGTATTGACATTGTAAATTAAATTTTATGATCCATCATCATGTTATGTTTCTATTGTGTTGAAGCTTTTGTATCAAAACTTTCAATCACTTCATGATCCAACATGAGGATATCATAAATCATATTGAAAAAATTCATCAATGTGATGCAGGATCATATTGCATCATGAAAAAAAGGGTGTGATCAAAATTATAAAATATATATATTTTTTTAAATAACAATAATAAATTGGAGGAGAGACAAAGTGATGAAAATAGAAAGAAAATTAATAAAAAAATTAAAAAGGGGAAAATGAGGGAAAAGAGGAATTTCTATTTTCAAGGTGCATAGGTGGCGTGAATAGAAAAATAAATTAAGATGGTTGTCATTTTATTTATCAAAGTGTATAGGTGGCATCTTAGAAGTTTGTGGAAACTTCCTTAAATCATGTATTTAATATTTTTTGTGATCCACAAAGGAAATGTAATTTTCTAATTGGGCCACATGGTGGTTCTTAGTTTTATTTGGGTGGAAATTAAATATTTGTTTTAAGCTAGTTGCATTTACCTTTTATCCCACATTGGTTGTGAATCTATAAGGGTGGTGTGACCCTTCATCAAATGGTATTAGAGCAAGAATTCTTGAGTGTGTGCGTAGATCGCCAAATGTGAGGCAATTTACATTAGGACCTTTGGTGGGGTGAAGTTTTCAAGAAGTTCTTGAGTGTGTAGACAAATCACCGACTGTGAAGTAGTTTGCACAAGGATCATGATTTCAGCTAAGTGTGTAGACAAATTGCCAATTGTGAGGCAGTTTGCACGAGGTTCTTGTGTTGCACATTATTTGTCTTATGAAGACTTGAGCATGGAGAAGAGAAAGAAGAAGATGACTTTTGTGATTGGATGGATTCTGAAGATTCCTAGACTTGAGAAAATTAGAGCAATAAATCAAGAGGCATTGCGAGTTGCATTTCTTGATTTGAAGAAGTAAATGAATGAATTAGAATTTGATTTGCAGAAGAGAAGAGCACATCACCAGAAAAGAGATGATGATAATTCTTTAGATGTAGAAAGGAAAGAATATCCATTGAAGTATCACACATGCAATACAAAAGAAGAGCAAGATGATGAAGATGAAAATATTTGTGAACCTAAAGTTGAAGAAGATGAAAGAGAGGAGGAGGAGCATGAAGATGAAAGGATTTGTGAGCCAGAAGAAGATGCAAATGATTTAAAGACTGCAATAGTAGAGGATGCATACAATTCATTGGTTGCAAGTAAAATAAGTGAAGTAGTTTCTTGCCTTGTTGAAGCCATGGAAGAAGAAATCAAAGATGAAGAGGTGAAAGAGGTAATTTTTTATGAATCATGGGATGTTGAATTTGAAATGAGTTTGAAATATATTGATGATGGTTTACATGAGGATCGTGTTAGTGATGTGTGGTATGCAAAGAAAGATTTGTATATTGAAATGAGTTTATTATAGATTTATTAAATCCTATAAGATTGGAGGAGCACGAGAGTTATACTTGGACAGAGCTCATTGCCAAGGAGTATTTTCAGCAATAGACACTTGTTCTAGCTAGGTGTTGGAAAAGAAGAAAGAAGGAAATATATCGACAGTAGATACTTGTTCCAGCTATGTTCCAACATGAGGATATGGTTTGATTATATTGAAAAAATTCTTCAACATGATGCAGGAGCATATTGCATCACAAAAAAAAGGGTGTGATCAAAATTATAAAATATTTTTTTAAAATAATAATAAATTGGAGGAAAGACAAAGTGATGATATGGAAAGAATTTTTTTTTTTAAAATTAAAAAGGGGAAAATGAGGGAAAAGAGGAATTTATATTTTCAAGGTGCATAGGTGGCATAAATAGAAAAATAAATTAAAATGGTTGTCATTTCATTTATCGAGGTGTGTAGGTGGTATCTTAGAAGTTTGTGGAAACTTCCTTAAATCATGCATTTAATATTTGTTGTGATCCACAAAGGAAATGTAATTTTCTAATTGGGCCACATGGTGGTGCTTAGTTTTATTTGGGTGGGAATTAAATATTTGTTTTAAGGTAGTTGTATTTACCTTTTATCCCACATTGGTTGTGTTTCTAACATCTTGGGTGATAAGTGCCTATTTAAGCAAGGCATATGAAAAATTGTAATCAATCTCTCTTGGTGTAATCTCTTGTAACCAAGCTTGGAGGTGAAATTTCTCTTGATGGAAGCTCTTCAAGCGTAAGCTCTTGTAGTGAAGCTTTGAAGGTGTGATCTCTTCATGTATAGATGCTTTGGAGGTGAAGGATCTTAGTGTGTAAGATCTTAGTTGGGAAGTTTTTCTTAGTGAATCCCTTTGGGTTCAAGCTCTTTAGTTGTAAGATCTTCTTGTAGAAGCCCTTGGTGCTCAAGCTAGTTGGAAGCTCTCTCATATTGTAAAAATTTAGAGTTCTCTCATTTGGAGAATATTGTAATGAATTTCAAGTATTAATGGATGCTTTATGAAGCATTTTATCTTCTCTTTGTCTCCATATTGTTGTGTTTTTGGTTGTGAGTTGGTAAGGGTGGTGTGGTCCTTCATCACAATGTTATGGATCATACTAATTTGATCATTTCATCATAATGTGATTGAATTGTGTTGAACCTTTTCATCAATGAGTTTGACTTTTAAAAGTGCAAAGGATTTCTAATAGCAATATCATAATTTGACACAATTCAAAGAATATCACCTACTTATCATGAATCTATCATTTGAAGCTCTACATAACCCATTACAATTAACTAAACTAAACATTATATTAAAAAAATTTAGATGTGAATGACATCATACCATTGATTTGATAAACTTGTGAATGCCACTCTGAATCAAGAATGCACGTGCAGTTGCATTCTATATGCATTGCTTGAAACCAAGAGATTCATACAGTTAGTTGTCATGCAATCATAGGTTAATGTTGAGCTTCACTTGGTTTTGAGAATAGTTTAATATTCTCTACAGTAGGCCAACCATGTGAAGGTGGAAGTGCATTCCCCTCGAACATCTAAATTCACCATTAACATCTAAAATTCATTTATTCTATGAATAAAATGTAACATTCATGAATTGTCAGATGATAACATTTATTAACACATAAGTTTCATTAGAACATTCACATTAACATTAAAACATAAGAATCATTAGAACATTCACATGAACATTCAATAGAACATAAATAAAACATCTAGACATAAACATCAATCATTATCAAATAAGTTACATAAGTTTACATGAATCATTTATTTTTTCTTTTTTTCTTTTTTTTTGTTCTTCATTATATTGTTGCAGAGGCATATCCATGTCATCATTGATATTTCATCTCACCCGTGGACGTGTACTCATTGTCCTTTGCAAAGTTGGGTCCTTTGCAATAACAAATAAAAGGGTTAAATTTTAAAAAATTGAGACTTTAAATATTTTAAAGAACATTGTAGTGCTCTTTACCTTGTCCAACCACATCATGTTTCCCACCAGCTTGGACCTCAACATGCTCATCAGGAACAACCTCTACATCCCCTGCAACTGCAATACAAGATGTTTTCTTAATCCCAACACATTATATTTAAATTTATATTACTACTCAAATTTGATTTAAAATATTTACTTGTATTAATAATTCGAAAATAAAAAATTAATAGAAAATATATACCTTGAGTACTAGGATCCATATTTGAATCAACACCTCCATAGTGCTCTACTGGTGTATTAAGATTGGTAGGCTGCAATCCAATGTAAATATTTAGTGAATTTATCAACAATATGTGCATATAAATACAAGACACATAGTAAGAAATATTAATCATTCATTTTAATACATATAAGTATATTCACTTTAAATTTTTAAACAAATATATAATCATTGTTTCCTTACTTAAAACAAATATAATGACTTATATTTTTGGAACTTAATATCAAATACAGTAATTATTAAAGTATCAAATTTGAAATAAAAATCAATTGACTTATTTACCTCATCGATAGATCCAATAGAAGAACCTTGCGCACTCATTGCTAAGAGTCGTTCAACCATGGCTGTATAGCCTTTTGTGTAGCCTGATTTCTTGTCCCCTTGAGATGTTTTTTTTTTAAACTCCATGGCCTACATTTTTTCTTGGTATCGTGAATTTATTTTGTAATCAATTTCATCAAGACCAAATTGTTTACAATTTATAAATATTTTCATATAATTTTTCATTTACCTATACTTACAATTCGTGCAGCAAGTTTTTAATATCCACCTGAGTCGAGCTTGTGCTTCGTGTACTTTTATTTTCTTGCTTCAGTTACCTTTGATGTGTCAAGAAACCTATGTGAAGTTTGAAATATGTTAGATCACATAAGTATTAAGAGTAATTATTACACAATTTTATTCTTAATATTATGACATACCTTCTTTCCTTGGGTGGTACCATTTCTCCATCATCTATTGTTTTTTTCTTAGTGACATCCTTTTTAAGATTCTCCCACTCAATAATGGGAATATAGGGGTGCCTCTCATAACAAGGGTCCTTTTTCATTTTGGTCATGTAGTTGTACCTAATATACTTCAAAGCATGGCCCTCTTTCTTAAGGAGCCTAAGTCTTTGAAAGACATTGGGTCCAAAAAGTGGTGTCATGGCATTAATGAGTTTATCCTTTGACTCTTTACTTTGAAAATTCCACCTTTTAAGAAAAGAAAAAAAATTCTTAGATTCATAAATGAATTGAAACTAGCTTTTAATTTACTTGATGAAATTGATCAAAGGAAATATGATCTAGCAATATTGAAATCGATATATGATACCCTGTGCGTATGGTTAGCCCAAATATACACAAACATTCATCATTAAGTTTTTGATAAAATATATTTTTCCCTACAAAATAATAATGGGATTAGTAGTTATTGCAAGGGACTGCATGGGAGGTTAGTGCATTTGATTATGAGTATAATATTGTATAGTAAAAGAAAGAATCAATGTTTAAAGTACTTGGAAGTTGGGCTACTTTCAAGGGAAGACCATATTCATTGCTAATGAGCAATTGATCACAATTCTTTATTGTTCTCATACATCTAACAAGGGTACGCCTAGGAATATCCTCATCGCCTCCTACATAAAATGAATCAAATACTACAAAATGCCCCCTAATAAATAATAGTTCAAGAGAAATAAACACATGAAAAATGTGAGAGAAAAGAGAAATATACTTAACAATAGGCATTTCCACCACATCTATTGTTGTGCTACATGTTGCCAAATTTGCAGTTGACAGTGCCTCTTTGGTTTTATTTCTTGTAGCAAGCGATGTAGTGAACATAGGATCAATGGTAGGAGCTTAAAAATGAGATTGTTAGAGCACAATAAAACAATATTGTTGAGATATTAAAAAAAATATTGCTTAAGAAAAATAAAAGTGTAGGATAGAACATGCGATGCACTTGAACCATCTGAAGTATCACCCTCTGGGGAATCACCCTTGTACGTCCTCAACATCCTCTGTGAAAATAATATATGCATTTTATTTAATGACATAAATAAAGGAGTATACTATAAAAACCATTATTGAACTTTTGTTATAATTAAAAACTGCATTAATACTTACTCTATATGTACAAACTAGTTGCATCAACCTATCCTTCGTCTATTGTATTTGAGGAGTTTAAGGTTTAGTTGATGCCAATTGTATTAACCTTCTTCCTATAGCACAAAGAACCTTTTACACTGCAGCCATAGGATCAACAGTTGACACAAAATCAATAATATTCATCCAACTCATTGTGCGGCTCCTCATCCTCGTGGACTATTTTTTCTTTTTCCCTTTTTCTTGAACAACACTTGTTTGCGAGAGTAGTATTATTAGCTCTATATGTACAATCAATCCAAAATATTACTAACGAATAAAATATAATAAAAAATAAGCTTTAACATATTTCATGTATCTAATTTGTACAACAATGAGTTTACCTGTCAGGAAGAAGAACCATCACTGTCGTGTGTATCATATGGCTATTGATCCATACTGTAGCCTTGTATTTAAAAAAAAGAATTGAGACATGTTAAAACATGTGTGTTATTATTCTAAGTTAGCAAAGAAAATATAAAAATTTAATGGTGTGTTGGATTCATTGATTGGAGTTTATTTTAAATGTGCATAGTATGTATCACATCGCCCATGATAGTGCCTTTGTTTGTATCCATGCAATTCAAATTGTAATCAATACGAAGCTCTTTGCCTTCACATCTTAGTTTTATCACACAAACAAGTACACGAATTTCTCTCACACACCTCAAATATTCAATTGGGTCGCTTCTTAGTTGATGCAGGTCATGTACTATTGATGAAACCTACAATATTCCTTGATGCTTTTGACCTTCTTTCAATGTATATAGCTATTTTTTTACTTTGTTCACTAACTTTTTGTTGTATATAATTTTTCGCAAGTGCATAGCTACACATTCTTTTTCTATATCTAACAATCTGCATCCAACTATTGTAATCATAGCAAGGTCTAACATACTCCATCAATTCAAAAATGTTATTGTAAGAGACCTTTATGCCATCCATGGAAAATAGACCCAAACCATGTAATGAGGATGGTGTTATGCAATATATCCTCTCTCCAACACAAAAATAAGTATTTATTGGAGCAATTTCATCGAGGACCCATTGTTTGTGTAGATGTTTGTACATGAAGGGAACATGTAAGCCACCTTCACTCTCATCATCATAATAACATGACCCCCCTTGAGCAAGAATTTTTTTTATGCGGTTATTGAATTTATTTTTGACTTTTTGACCTTGAGTAGATCTCCTTGATTTAGACATACTAAATGTCTCACTTTCTTCTTCCATTCCTACATTTTTCTTGCTCGAGAAAGACAAATTTGACAAATACCTATTCACTAGTACTTGCACTCCATGAAATAAGAGAGATATGTGGCAATGAGAAAGATATTTTACATATGGTAAAAGACATTAATTTCTATGGGGTCTACTAACTTATACCTGATGATCCATGAGATTGTGTAGGTTGCTCATGAAAGGGCTTTGGGTTTCTGCAATAGTAAATCAATTGTCTGATGTTAGATAAAAAATCCATGATACGTATACTCAAAATTACATTGAATATTAACATCACATATGAATTATAAATAGTAAAAGTACATGACAAGTTAATCAACTAATCATTGATCTATCAAGAACTGAATATTGAATAGCATAGGCATTGATCACATAACCGTACATTTCATTCTTCTCCTTGATAATAAAACCCCCCTCCAATGTCAACTAATTAAATCCCCCATCATTGATATTATTCTTCATCCATCTCATCATCAAGATCATTATCATCATCGACATCATCACCACCACTATCGTGATCATCAACATCATCATCATCATCATCATCATTATTCTCCTCCTCATTATCGTGATCAGTAGAAGCATCATCATCCTAATTTGTAGCAACATCATTTCCATCAAGAGCATCATCAACTAGCTCTCGATCGTAATCCACTTCTTCCTCTTCCTCAATATCTTCTTCTTCCATCACATTATACCTTATTGTCCTTCCCCTTGGATCATGTTTAACAAAAAATGACCAACTTAGTTTATGTGGAACCTCTAAGTAAAATACTTTCTCACATTGTCTTGGAAGAACATAGGGCTCATTCCCAATTGGCTCAAACAACCTTGTATTAATCATTGGAAATCCATTCTCATGGTCAATAATGGTTCTATGAAGATCATTTTTATTTAGTCACAGTCTATACCATTTGATGAAGAAGATTATTGTTTTGAAGGAATTAAAGTCACAGTCAAGTATATCAATCAAAATGTCATAGTATCAATTTTAAGATTCTCAAGGATGTAAGTCATTTCTAGATGAAATATTGGTCACCTAAAAGACTGCACTTATCCTAGAATCACAAGTTCTCTTCGTGTCATCAAGATCTTTGATGCAATATTTATAACCATTGCATAACATAGCCTTGGGGTGTTTCACATACAATAATGTCAAACATGTATAAATTATTGCATCACGAGTGCAAGTGATTCTAATATGTTTCATAGTGGCACATAATTCTCGGTATGAGTGATGGAGAACATTTGATGGTGGTAACAAATAGTCACCTATCAATCTACAATAAAAAAATATAAGTCATTAGTATAAAAAATTTTAATGGTACATATTTCACCTTTTATAGACAATAATGACCTACATCACATCCCTTAGCATACATGACATTGTTATGTTGGATAAACCATTCATAACTTTCAAATTCACCAACGACAATACAACAAATATAAGAATTGATTGGGATCCTTTATAAAGGGACATGTTTTCCTTCTCAACTAGAGGTATATGGATGACCTCAATTTCATCCTCATCATAGTCATCATCATCATCATCATCAGCAACAACATCACCAATACCAAATGCATCATGGATCAACGCATTCATACCATCATCTTTAAATGTGTTTTCTAGCGCATGATCATCATCTTCCATGGGATCATGATCTTCTCCTTCAATACTCACACCTCCATGTTCCTCCATATTCATACCTCCATGTTCCTTTGAGATGTAGTGGTCCATATCACATAATACCCTGGGGAGATTGACCTATATAAAAATGATGATAATCAAACCCCTATTATGTGGTTCATACGTATATTAATTGCGGAAACAATATAAAAAATAACTTACCAATGGATAATAATCAACTCCCCCCCTTCAATGTGACCATTCTCCCTACAATGTCTCTTAGTTGTTTAGATTTTGATTTTTTGGTCATTAAGCCATTACAACTCTTGCAAGGACAATAAAATTTTTCATCGCCTTCTCTTTGAAAGTTAGACAACAATCTAGTGATTGTCTCCCTATTTTGATCAAATTCCCTTGTATTATCTAACACAATCCTTCTTCATAGGAATAACTTATTCTTGTACCCTTATTGAGTTGGTTGTACTTAATGTTTACATCTACACATATGGTTTTGAAAAAAAAAATTGGTGTAATAAAAGTCTAAATCTGCAAAAATATTGGACATGTTGTACATAATGTTTATATTTTCACATATGGTTTTGAAAAAAAAAATTGGTGTAATTAATGTGTATATCTGCAAAAATATTGGACATGTGTATTTAATGTTTATATTTGCACATATGGTTTTGAAACAAAATTTTGGTGTAATTAATGTGTATATTTGCAAAAATATTGGACATGTTGTACTTAATTTTTATACTTGCACGTATGGTTTTGAAAGAAAAATTTGGAGTATTTATGCCTCTTCATTTTGATTGTTTTCAAGGGAAGCTCTTCAATGGTAATAGAAAACAAGAATGCATTTCTAAGAGTTTATAATTGTTCAACAACATTAACCTTTTTCAAGAAAATGCACCTGAAGAACTGTTATCTTAGAAGCAAGAACATAGTGTTGAAATAGTACATAAAGTGCTTGACATGAGAGGTCCACAAGTAAGGGTGTTGACCAATCTTGAAAACTTGAATGTTGAAATGAAAGTAATCAAGCATCAAACACCTATGCCAAAGTTACAACACAATGTGAAGTTGATTTTAGATATGGTAGAGGAAGATATTCAAAATTTTGATCAAAATTTAAGACACGAGAGAGAGTCTATGGAAATATACCATAAGGAGAAGGAGTGACTTTAGAAAGAGTATGCATTACAAAAACAATAGCTAGACCACATAGAGGATATTATGGGAGCACTAGATAGAATATAGGAAAGTGTTGCGATTGGTACTATGACATTGGAATCACTTGCAAGTGTCTTAGAGAATTTACAGTCCAAATATTGGGAGGACTACAAGTTGTGCAGTTTCTGATATATTGCATCTACATTTTCTTTGCCATTGCTTATAAGAGTGTTTCAAGGTTGGGAACCACTTCAACATCATTTGCATGGTTTGTAGGTAATTTCATTGTGGCAGAGGCTTTTGCAAGGGAATGAGCCTCATGATTATGGCATTTACATAGAAGTAGAATTGCTTCTTCAACTCCTTATACTCAACTCTTTATTGAAGTTATTCTTCTAGCGAGAATGTAAATGTACATTAAAGAAAGATAGGTGGGGATGTCTATTTGGTATGAAAGAGATGTTTCCACCCTTTTTTTACGATCAAAAGAAAGATGCCTCAGAAGGCTCAAGTTAAACTCAAGCACTAAATGTGATAATTTTATGATTAGGGATGAAATAGATTGAGGGAATTTAAAATAATAATGCAAGCTAAATGATTCAAATAAAATTAACTAAGTAGTTTTGGAAAATACACACTAACAAAAATAAGTAAAAACTTGTAATCACCATAATTGAAAAGATGAAAATATTAACCTTTATACTAAATTTGAAGTTTTCCTAGGTGTATCAAAATGCCTTACACATTCTACTTTAGGCAAAAAATTGGGCTAGGCATTTTGTTCCCTAGGAAATTTGCCCAAAAAATTGACTAGTTACAATCTCGCAATTCTAACCTTTATGAATCTATTACGACATTTACACCAACACGTAAAAATATGGAAAAGGTGGGGGAATGGAACCCCTATCTAGGAATCAACCTCCGAAATGAAATAAGATTGCATGAAGAAAAGAAAATCCAAAGGTAAATATTAGATCTACCTTGCTAACTCATAATGGGTTGGGCTATTATTATTTGTCCCCATCACATTCGCTTTGATAGCCATGTTAGGGAGGTGATCTCACCTAGTTCATCCTCATGACTTTGAATTCCTTAATCATGATCTTGGGTGCTCAAAATAATGTCCAATACATTTGCACCTTAGGGCCCTATTTGATGATCATTTTAAAGGGCCTCAATGTCGACCACGCAATTTCTCTCAATATGTTGTTCATTACTTTCACTAGAGGAGGAATCCATCTCTTGCTTACTTGGACATGATAAGGGTGAGTACCCTGAACTTGAACTTCTTGTTGTCTCTAATTCAGTCACAACTTGTGAAGCCATATTTCCTTTTGACCTTTCTTCTTTTGAGGTGCCCCCTTGTCTTCTATCCCCTTCCTTTTCATTCCTCTTGATTGTAACTCCTTGTCACTCCCTCCATTCTTCTTCTATTTTGGCCTTCTTTTTTTCTTGAACATTTAGGGAGTTGTTCACATGATTCTTCATTTGGTTCTTCTCCATCTTTCATTAGTTCATGCCTGACATGCAAGTGATGCATCTACATATGCAATTTTATCACCTTGGAAAAATTTATTTGATCTTGCCAACTGGGAACAACTAGTTGTTCATTTTATTGTACCTAATCTGATGATAGTTCTACAAGAATTTGTAATTAACCCAGCTAATCAGAAACTAGACCAATTTAATTTGGTTATGGCTTGTTTCTTTCTAAAAATATCTGCTTTGATATGTTTTTGTAAAATTTCTTGTGAACTCTGCCCATTTTTCCTGGTCTGCATTATTTTCATGCAGGATCTTGAGCTAAGTCACTTAGTGTGGGTTGAGTGAGTTTTATTGTTTTATTATTTTGATTCTAGAATATGTATGTAGCCAAATCAATTTTTCTTTTGTGAATATATAATAAGCACCTTAAAAAGGATCTCTTTGTATATATAAAGACAACAAGTTGTGTAATCTTTCATGTATTCCATCTACATTTGCTTTGCCATTTCTTATAACAAGGTTGGGAACCACTTCAGCATCCTTTTTATGGTTTATAGGTAATTCCATTGAGGCTTCTATAAGGAAATGAGCCTCATGATTATGGAATTTACACAAAAAGAAGAACTTGCTTCTTCAACTCCTTACACTCAACTTTTCAATAAAGTTAGTCTTCCAGTAGTGAGTATAGATGCTACAAATTTTTGGGAGCCAAGGGACCCTAAACCTATGCTATGTTTTCTAGAGATGTGGGAGAAGTTACTACATGTTTCAATACTACATAACATTCTGGATCATATAGTGATACCCAAATTAACAACAACAATAGATATTTGGGATCCTCGTAGGGAGACTGTGCCAATACATGCATGGTTACATCCTTGCCTTCCATTGGTGGGCCACTATATGGAGCCTTTATATCCAACCATTCATTATAAGTTGGGGAATGCACTTCATGCCTGGCATGCAAGTGATGCATCTACATATGCAATTTCATCATCTTGAAAAATTGTATTTTATCCTGCTAGCTAGGATCAATAGATTATATATTTTATTGTACCTAATCTAATGATAGTTCGACAAGAATTTTTAATCAAACTAGCTAATCAGTAACTAGACCAATTTAACTGGGTTATGGCTTGTTTCTTTCTAAAAATATCTTCTATGATATGTTTTTGTAAAATTTCTTGTGAACTCTACCCATTTTTCCTAGTCTACATTATTTTTGTGCAGGTCTCAAGGTAAGTCACTTAGCATAGGTTGAGTAAGTTTTATTGTTTTATTATTTAGATTCTAGAATATGTAAGCAATCGGATCAATTTTTCTATTGTAAGCTAATATGTAATAAGCACCTTAAAAGCATCTCTCTATGTATATAACATGATACATGTTTAGAAGGGCACGATAATGTTTAGAGTTCTCCACCCTCATTCAAAACTCTCCACATCTTTTGTGGGTAGTTCTCCACAATCAAAACAAATAGTGAATGATCTATGTCATGTTTTATATTTTTTGTTTATAATCATGCCTGCATCATAATTATGACACCAACGTTAGTATTGCAATGACATCAAGAACAGATACAAAAAAAAAAACATGAAAATCACCATAAATCACACCATCGTCGCAAATTGATGTCACAAATTGACCCCAAATGTTGTAGTGAAAGATGATGGATGGTTTTTTTGGCATTGTTGTTAAAGAGGGAGATATATGTATACAGGTACCATCCTATATCAAAATGAGTGAAGGAGAATATGTGCAGTTACCATTCATATCCATAAGGTGATATGATAGCTATAAGGAAGAGATATGAAAGAGGGAGCAAATATAAGAGATGTGAAAGAGGGAGTGAATATAAGAGATGTGAAAGAGGGAGCGAATATAAGAGATGTGAAAGAGGGAGCGAATATAGTGGATGTAAAAATTAAATCTGCACTTGATACCATACAAGGAGAAGTAGTAAGTGAGTGCATGCATGAGAATCAAAATGAAACTAAGGATATTAATGAAGATCTATATAAAATTATAGAGGGAGTTGATAATGACAAATCATGAGAATATCTTTTGCATTTACATGGTAACTAGAGGTGTTTCTATCTATGCCAAAGAGGGAGATTGTTGGAAACTACAATTGAAATAGTTATTATGTTGTCATTGATGTCAAACCTACTCGACAGACATTTAATAATAGTGTAGAGTTCCATATCTATTGATTGATGAAGAGGATTTGAAAAGAGAGATAACTAGATGAACTAATGTAGTTGTTGATTAAAGAGGAGAAATTATGTTGGGATTATAATGGGCACTTGATCAGTTAGTCTTTGACAAGATGATGTTGGAAACTACAATTGGAACAATTTTATGTTGTCATTGATGTCAAATGTTATTGGTAAGATGATTGATGAAGAGGATTTGAGAATTTGGACATAACAATAGCTCCTAGAGGAAAGGTTGAGTTGTGAGACAAAACTACAATGGGCACTTGATTAGATAGACTTTGAGAAGATAAAGTGACTTTTAAAATCATGCTACAAGTGAAGAAGCCATTTGTACTGAGACCTTGAAGGAGTGATCAAAGATTGATTAAATACACAGACTTGATTGAGCAATAGAGAAGAACATTAAGAAACTTGCAATGTTTTTCAATTGATGCTAGTGTCGACTGAGTGTTAGTATGTGCCTAGAAGAAGCGGTGTCAACTGAGCATCAGTATTGTCTAAGTGTTAGTATCTATGTTGAACAAAAATGATAGTAGTGGCTAAGTAATCTAGTGATGATTGACTGTTAGAACTTAGTGTTGGATGAGAGACAACATTTGATAGTTTATGAGAAGATCATTCTTTCCAACCAATAAAGTTAATTTATTGGTATATGTAAAATGTGTTCAAGATAAGGATGGGTGACCTAGAGCATTTAAGTCAAGGGAAACCATGTTTGCATGCTTCTATGTAAGGAATCATGGAGAAGTTTGGAGAAATTTTTAGAAGAGAAAAGAGGAGATGAAATGTTGGAAGGATTTAATGAATCTAAGACTATGGTGGTGTATAAGTGGAAAAAGATCAAAATTGTCTATTTAAGGAGGTACACGGGCTAATTTTAAATTTTTTTGAGGTTAGTAGAACTAGTGAAGACCTTATCAAGGTTGGAGCAGTTATTGATGCTATTGATTGGAAAATTTAAGCAGGAGACCGAAAAGAGTTATGAAGAGGTAAAGAGTGATTTCTTGAAGGGTTTCCAAGCAAATAAGAGATAGAGTTGACAATGAAGGCCAGTCAGTGGATCAACATGTGAGATGAACTATGATTTTTATTTGTAAAGTGATTTGTAATTGTCATATCAAAGCCTGATATTATTTTCTATCCATTGTATTAGTATTGAAATCCTTTAACCAAGGTTGACCTAATAGTCATATGTAAATCCTTTAATCAAGGTGGTATTCTAATAAAATATTATAAAGTCCTCTAACAAGGGCACTCCTAATAGAGTGATTAAATCATTTAACAAGGTCATATTTAACAATACAATTTGTAACCTCAATAAGGTTGGCTCCTAATAGAGCTCACTTTAGAAGAGTGAAAAGATTGGTGACATGTTATTAGTGATTTTTTTCCAAATTGGGTTTCCACATTAAATCCTAGTGTCAAACTTGTGTGGATGTTATTAGCGATGATTTACTATTAATGTTTTACATTTTTCAAGTCTATTATAATTAGGAAATTTGACTACTAGTTGATGTTATTGATAATATTCTATAGAGACTGAGCTAATGGATGTTTAGATCTGAAGTAGTTCAAGTGTTTGTTTGTTTAATTGGTGCATTTGGACCTTGGATAATTGATTCACACTCCCCCCTCTCAGTTATTCTAAACATTCAAAAAATGTATTGTTTAATCAATATATCAACCACAGAAGTGTTGAGTTAGACACAAGTAAAACCTAGCAAACTATGGTTGGTCAATGAAGCATAATGAAGCAGAAGATTAAGGAAGTTGAGTAAATAATATCATTTGAGTGATAATTATGGTCAAGAAAATTAAAGAAGGAAAGTGCAGTAATGAACGACTCATAGTGAAGAATAAGCAAGCTAGTGAAAGTCAAGTGAGACAAAATAATAGAGACTAAGCTATACAACATTGACTGAGAAGAAGAAAACAGTGATGACTGAGTGTTAGAAAATAATAGTTTGTCAATGGATCAATTTTGAGGCTAACATAGTTGAGTTTTTGGATTAGTCAAAATGCATGGGTGATAAGGATTGATGAGCTAACATATTTAATGCAAAAATTGAGTTTTTTATGCGATCAAAGCAAGGGATCTAAAGAGAAGTTCCTAGAAGTATGAAGAAAGGATTGGAAGGACAAAATGATGGATAGATTCATTGAATCCAACCAAACCCTAAGATCTATAGTGATATTTAAATGGAGAAAAATTAAAGCTACCAATTTAAGGAGTCATAAGGGATGTTTTCTAAGGTTGGTTCATTGTTGAATGACAATTTTGTGGAGAACCTATGAAGAACAAAGTAGTAGAGGAAAGGTGAGAAAATTGGTGAAGTATGATTTCTTGAAGGGTTTCCAAGAAGGGTGTCCATTCAATGAACCAACAAATGAGCCACATGGAGATTTGAATTTGCAAATTGAGTTGTGTCTTTATAGATCAAACTTGTTGTTACTTTCTAACCATTTTGGTAGTCAAAAATCCTTTAGTTAATGTTGACCTAACAATCATTTATGCATCCTTTAGTCAAGGTGACATTCTAATGGAATGATCTGAATTCCTCTAACTAGGCCACTCCTAATAGGGTGATTAAATCCTTTAACAGGGTCACACCTAATAGTTTGTTTTGTAACCTTTAACAAGTTTGGCTCTTAATCAAGCTCACTTTAGAAGAATGAAAAGTGGTAGCATGTCACTCAATGATTTTTCCCAAATTGAGTTTCCACGTTAAATTCTAGTATCAAACATGTATAAATTTATATGTGTGATGCATGTTATTTATTGTTGTTTTATTTATTGTTAGTTAACATATACTTAACATAGAGCTGAGTGATGAATAAATATGTGAATTTTTTGATATTTTCTATATGGACCGAGTGGTTTTATGAGTTTTTTTTAAGTTGTTCAAAGCTAGTGAAAGTTGAATTGGTACATCTAGACTTGAAGATAATTGATCCACCCCCTTTTCATTTATTCTAAATATTATAATAAAAAACATCACTTGACATTCATGTATGATAGAAATACTTAACTCGTTCAAATAGTTGTAACATTTTATAAAACTTAGTCAAGTAGTTGACGACAATGAAAATGATATAATTGATTATCCTATCATCAAATCTCGTTCTAGTATTCACCAATTCTTCATCAATGTTATCCTATTGAATTAATTCTTCCCATCAACATTACTAATCATTTATGCCAACAATAATATCCATCCAAATCAAAGTAGAACACTCTAATGACCATTCCTTTCAATTCTTTCAAGTGTGATGAGACTTCCTTTAAGAAAAAAATGTATTCCTTTCACTTTTTATGGTATTCTTAGATGTGATAAGGATCATTATTTGAGTACCCTTAGAGGAGTCTATGAAATGAAAAAATAATATTATTTATAGTCCTCTTTCATGGGAAAAGGGTAAAGATCTTTCAATACAAGTTTTGCATTCATCTATAGGCAACTGAAAATTTGATTTAGATGCTTCAAATTAGATGATGAATGTTTGCTAAATTAATTAGGTTTGAAATTAGAGTTAATTACCTATTACATGAGAATTAAAAAACTTCAAAATTAGTAACCAAATGAGTCCTTAAGTTCATTGACAATGTCAAACTAGGGACATTAACCTGAAATGGTAAAGAAAAGTATATGATCTAAGCAAAGGAAATTGCCATCATCATGCTATGGAAATAAAACACTTGAATTTAAATGCTAGCATTTCAATCCTATCTTAGAATTTGGAAAATGGAAATATCAAGTCTACTAAAAGCAATTAAACTATAGACAAGATTGTTAAAATTCTTTAGAATAACTGAGAGGGGGGGTGAATCAATTATTCAAGGTCCAATAATGTCCAATTCAAACTTTCTAATAAAATGAGAGTGAATCAAAAGTACTAGCCATTTTACTTTCTTATCATGCATGCAATTAAACATTAAACAATCATGAAAAGTAAACATGCATCACCACATAACACAAAGGATTTTGGTGACCCAAAAACCCTCTAGGAATAAGAAGGTAAAACTGAGGTGGGGATGATACCCACAAAATAATTGTGCAATTGAATTCAACCACTTCTAATGGTTTTCCCTATTAAAGGCTTTACACACTGTTAGATGTGACCCTGTTAAAGGATTTCTACACCCTGTTAGGAGTGTACCCTGTTAGAGGACTTAAGAACATTCAACCTAGAATGCCACCCAATTAAGGGATTTACATAGAGTTGTTAGGCCCACCCAAGTCCATGGGATTTACAATCACCTTCTCAAAAGAATCTTTTATCCCTCTCTAAGGATCTCCTATCCTCCTCTTAAGGATCTCTTATCCTTCTCCTAAGGATCTCCTATCCTTCTCCTAGGGATCTTCTATCCTTTTCCTGAGGCTTATCCACCTAGCTGTTAAGCTAACCTAGCAATGCAGGATTTCAATGTCTAATACAATGGTAAGAGAGTATTAGAAAGGCTTTGACCTGATAAAGATTGCAACCCTAATTGTGTAGATTTTAGATCACTCTACAATTCTTTTCTTTTCTTGGCTTTTCTTCCTTGCAATGTTGATAGCTTGTCCACCCTTCAAGATCTGTCTCCTTGAGTTCTTCTACTAATTATGCCAATGCACTCTATGGTCACTTGATCACCTCAAAGTCTTGATGCTCTATGCTTACTCCTCACTATGTCCTCTTCTTGACACTTCTTACAAGCCTTCTCTTGGATTCTTCACATGACCACACTTATGACCAACTCCCTCTCACATGTACACTTGATCTCTGACCTGTAACTCCTTATAAAGAAGTTATGTTCTTCATTTCCCGCTCAAATCTTAATTTGATCCGAGAAAATGATATTATTTTCCCTCCAAATTGTTTCTTCTAGAAACTTCATGATAAGTCCACCAACATTCGCCTTGAATTGGTTTGCATGGATTAAATAAAATTATGTGGCATCTACTCATCATCCTTATCATCCAACTAATTCACAAAATTCAATATAACAAACTTATCGTTATTGATCTGGCGAATCTTTTGACTTAACAAATAATACAGCAACTCAGCATCATTGATTTACTGATGCTTGACTCCTTCTGTGTTACTCAGCTTCAACTGCATTTACTGACGATCGGCACCTGAAGAAATTTGCTCGGCATCCATTACCTTTTTCTGATGCTCGGCACCTAAAGTATTTTCCTGAGTTACTAGCACTTGAACAATTCTGTGTTACTCGACACTTGAACAATTTTGTGTTACTCAGCACCTAAACAATCCTGTGTTACTCAACACCTGAACAATCCTGTGTTACTCGGCACCTGAAGGATTGCTCGGCACACACTGAAGTTGAACTTGCTCGGTTTCAACTAAGAATTTTCTCGGTTCTAACTATCTTGCTCAACTCTCTCAAATGAACTTAGTTAAACCTTACACCTTTGATGTGTCTTAGTGTGTCCATTCTCTGTGTCTTAGAGTATGTCATCAATACACTATTTTATCAATGGCTTAGCTGATCCTTATACTTCTTTACAACATCATAACTTCAACCTTTCTCTAGGTGCTCTAGTTACATCTTATTGATTGTCTCCTCCTTGTCAATCAACCAATTGATAGTATTTGGATCACTTAAGCAATTGTCATTCCTACAAGTAGCAAGTTTAACATTAATAACAAAACAATGATTGAAAACATTCTTTACCAGTTTCATTATTCTTCATTCATGATCTTTTCAATCATTTCCAATATTCTTCCTCTTTGGCATTGATGGCAAACCAAACTGATCAATTGATTGAGCTGATCAACTTAGTTAGCACCAAAATTATATACCAAAAAGAAAAATATGTTGTCATTACATATCTTCCTTTTTGTATCATGTCCCCCTCTTTTGCTGAGACAAACTGAATCTTTTGTTCTGCTTCTCCCTCTTGACTACTACATCCTTACAATTGATCTCATACATCTTCATATATTTCTTTTTGTTGATCAGTTTCTCATAAATCTCCCTCTTTGACATAAATGCCAAAGATGTAGCATCTTCAACATACTAAATATAAGCTTTGCATCTTCATGTTTTCTCCCTCTATCACCATGCTTGTGACTGATATGAAGTTTATGCTCCTGTTAATATCCTTTGCATCATTCTTCTGATATTTCAATGATCTGTTCCTGTTGATGCAGGGAAACTTCTTTATTGCTTTAGACTACTTGAGCTAGGGGAATTACCCCCAACTTGACTCTAAGATATTCATAAGCATCCTTGGGCAATGGTTTGGTAAAGATATTTGCAGTTTGTTCCTTTGTGTGAATGTACTCCATCTTCACTTGTTTGTCTTCCACCAATTCTCTGACATAGTGATACTTGATTGCAATATGCTTGGTTTTTACATAGATTACTAGATTCTTGGATATGTTTATAGCACTTGTATTATCACAATATAGTATCATAGGTTTGGTTACCTCTTCTTTCATTCCTTTCAATAGATGTTTGAGCCACACAATGTTTGTGCAATTGACTACTACTGCCACATATTTTGCTTCTGCAATGGACTGAGATGTACATGTTTTTTTCTTGCTAGTCCAAGTAACTAGCCTTTTACCTAAAAATAATACTCCTCCACTTGTGCTTTTCCTGTCATCAATGTTGCATCCCCAATCTGTGTCTCTGTATGCATTAAGCTCTAACTTCTCATTCTTTTTGTACTATAGGCCAAAATCATCAGTTCCTTTGAGATACCTCATTATCCTTTTTACTACAATGAGATGATTTTCTCTAGGATTAGCAAAGAATCTAGCCACTATCCCAACTGCTAGTACTATGTCTAGTCTACTATGTACAACATATTGTAGTTTTGCAATCATGGATATATACATTATTTGATTGACTTCAACTGATTCATCATTTTTGGATAGTTTATGTCCTGTTGCCATTGGTGTGCTAACTGGTTTGGAGTCTTCCAATCCAAACGTCTTGAGTATCTCTTTGATGTGCTTTGATTGTGTCATGAATATACCATGTTTTAGTTATTGTACTTGCAATCCAACAAAGAAGTTGATTTCTCCAAACATAGACATCTCAAACTCATGTTTCATTTTGTCAACAAAACTTTTGCAAAATGCTTCCTTTCCTCCAAAAACTATGTCATCCACAAAGATTTCAGATACAAGGATATCCTTACCTTCTTTTGATTTGATGTACATGTTTCTATTATCATCAGTTTTTTCAAATCCTATTTGCACTAGATACTTGTGAAGTCTCTCATACCAAGCTCTTGGGGCTTGCTTTAATCGATATAGAGCCTTATGCAATTTACATACCTTGTTTTTATTATTTTCATCAACAAATCCTTCTGGTTGCTCTATGTAGACTTCCTCTTCAAGTATACTATTCATAAATGCAGAATTAACATCCATTTGATAGACTTTAAATCCTTTGAAGGCTGCATATGTCAGTAAGGTCCTTACTCCTTCCATTCCAGCAATTAAAGCAAAATTTTCTCCACAATCTAGTCCTTCTTCTTGTGCATACCCTTTACAGACTAGTATTTCCTTATTTCTTGTGATTTCACCATTCTCATCTAACTTGTTTCTAAACACCCACTTGGTTCCAATTACATTCTTTTCAGTTGGTCTTGAGACTAAGGTCCATGTCTTGTTCTTTTTAATTTGTTCTATTTCTTCTTTCATAGCATTGTACCAATCATCATCTTTTATGGCTTCACTTACTATTTTTGGTTCCATTTTGCTAAGAAGACATGTTTCACTTCTAAGTCTATTCCTTGTCATTGGTCCTACCTCTTTGTTTCCAATAATTTGATCTGCAGGATGATGGCTTTTTACATACTTTGCCAATACTAGTTATTTCCTTGTTTGCATGTTGTCTCTTTCAGAATCTGAATCCTCATGCATATTTTCATTAGGTATTTGTTCATTTCCTTCATGTTGGTTGTTCTCAAAATTTGAATGAACATTCTCTATATTCTATAGCTTGGCTTCTGAATGTGTCTGCTACTCGACATTCACTGTCTATGACTCGACAAATGCTGGATTTTGTTGTTGATTGTCATTCTGAGTTACAACTTCACCATTATTAGGTATACCTTCATAAATGTATACAAAGGTCTTTTATTCTTCTACTTTCTTGGTGTTCTCAACACTTTGATCTTCTACAAGCTCATCAAATTTTACATTTGTGCTTTCTACTACTTTGTTAGTGTTAACATTCAAACACTTATAAGCTTTAAGCTTTGCTTCTAGTAGAATAACCAAGAAATGTGCCTTCCTCACCCTTTGCATCAAACTTTCCATTTCTAGACTCTTTATATATATAGCATTTACATCCAAATATTTTGAAATGTTTTACATTAGGAGAATGCCCGTACCATAATTCAAAAGGTGTTGCATTTATACCTTTCTTAACTTGAACTCTGTTGAGTGTGTAGATTGCAGTACTTACAGCTTCTCTCCAGTACTTGAGTGCAACATTTTTCTCCTTCATTAAGGTCCTAACATAGTCAATAATTGATCTATTCCTTCTTTCTAATATACCATTATGAGGTGGAGTCCTAGGTGTTGATGTCTGCCTTTTGATTCCTCTTCCATTGCAGAATTCTTCAAATTCTCTTGATGTGAATTCACCTCCTCTATCAGATCTAAAACATTTTAGACTCTTCCCAGTCTCTTTCTCAACTCTAGCCAAGTACCATTTGAACATTTGGAATGTATCTAGTTTTTGTTTCAAGAACATGAATGTCATCATCCTTGAATATTCATCTACAAATAGCATTATGTATCTGTCACCTTTGTAGCTTTGCACTTCAATAAGACCACACAAGTCAGTATGAACTAGCTCTAATACTTCATTAGAAGTATAAGCCTTGCTTTTGAAAGTTGACTTGGTCATCTTCCCTAGTTGGCATTGTTTACACATGGTGTTATCTGGCTTCTTCAACTTTGGTAGACCTCTGACTTTCTTCATTTTGTTGATGCTTATCAGATTGTCAAAATTTACATGACATAGCCTCTTGTGCCATAATCATACATCATCAGTTTGAACAATGAGACAAGAAGCATCTTCCATGTCTAGGTAGAACAAATTACTCCTAGTCTAGTCACCTTTTCCTATTAGACTTCCTTGAGAATCATAGATCTTGGCAACTCTATTTTCAAATTCAACCTTGCATCCTATGTTGCCTAACTGTGAGACACTTAACAAGTTATAATTAAAGCCTTCAACATAGTATGCATTATCACATGATATCTTTTCAGTAAGCTTGATACTACATTTCCCTTTGATCTAAGATGGTGCATTGTTACCAAATCTAACACTATTTCCTTCATATTGAGTAAAGGAAATGAACTTACTTTTATCTCCAATCATGTGATGAGAGCATCCACTATCTATGATCCATTTGTTATTCTTGTTCATGCAAGTTACTAGGGCAGTTGCTTCATCTTCATCTGATTCATCTTTCATAGCCACATAGACTACTTCATCATCATTCTCATCAGAGTCTTCTTCAACAATGTAGCATCTTTTGCCTTTACCTCTGTAGTCCTTGTTGTCCTCTTTCTTGTTCTTGAAGTTGCCTCCATCCTTGTAATTTTTCTTTTGTGTGCATCTGGCTACAATGTGACCAACTTCATTACAATTGAAACAAATGATTGGAAGCTTACCTTTGAATTTTCCTCTTCCTCTATGAAATCTTCTTGCTAGTAGTGCTTCCAATTGGTCTACATCATCTTCATTAGTGCTACTATCACTAGATACATAATTTTCTTTTCCACTCTTTTTCTTTGTTTGCACCTCCTCATCTTTTATTGTTATCTTGGTTTTGAATGCAGATTCAAAGTTTTCTGGCTTGTAGTTGTCAAAGTTGGATAGCTCAAAGGTAGTGAGTCTTCTAATTATTCCTTCAAATGACAATGTGTTGCCTAGTACACACCTTAGCTCTTGGATGGCTGATACTCTTATAACATAGATAGGAAGCAAAGTTCTCAAGTATTTTCTACATACTATTTCTTCTACTAATTGTCCTCCTAGGCTTCTTATGGCACTTACCACTTCCTTCATCCTTGCACCATATTGAGCAACATTTTTTCCTTCTTCCATTTTCATGTCATCAAACTTTCCTCTTAGGCTCTCTCTTTTGGCTCTCTTAACATTATCATCTCCTCCATAGATTCTTGATAATGTTTCCCACATCTGATGTATAGTACCACATTCTTTGATGTCATCATACTCGGCATAGCTTAGTGTTGAAGCAATATCTAACATCGATTGATTGTGCTCCTTCTTCTTGCTCATGTCATCTGTAGTGAGGGGTCCTATAGGGTCTACATGATCAACTGTGATTGAGGTCTTTGCATAGTCACCTATTGATCCAAGGTGTAGCTTCATCAAACTTTTCCATGCAATAAAGTTGTCTTTGTTTAGCTTGGGAACTTCTGTCTTGGACATCTTGATCTTCCTACTGCTAGTACCTTGAAACAAATCAGCAGTGAGCTCTAATACCAATTTTTAGAATTTTTTAGAATAATTGAGAGGAGGGTGAATTAGTTATTCAAGGTCCAATAATATCCAATTCAAACTTTTTAATAAAATGAGAGTGAATTAGAAGTACTAACCATTTTACTTTCTTATCATGCATGCAATTAAACATTAAACAATCATGAAAAGTAAACATACATCACCACATAACACAAAGCATTTTGGTGACCTAGAAACCCTCTAGGAATAAGAAGGTAAAACTGGGGTGGGGATGATACCCAAAAAATAATTACACAATTGATTTCAACCACTTCTTATGGTTTTCCCTATTAAAGGCTTTACACACTGTCATATGTGACCCTATTAAAGGATTTCTACACCTCGTTAGGAGTGTGCCCTATTAGAGGACTTAAGAACATTCAACTTAGAATGCCACCTTGTTAAGGAATTTACATAGAGCTATTAGACCCACCCAAGTCCATGGGATTTACAGTCACCTTCTCAAAAGAATCTTTTATCCCTCTTGAGGATCTCTTATCCTTCTCCTGAGGATCTCCTATCCTTCTCCTCGGGATCTTCTATCCTTTTCCTAAGGCTTATCCACCTAGCTATTAAGCTAACCTAGCAATGTAGGATTTCAATGTCTAATACAATGGTAAGAGAGTATTAGAAAGGTTTTGACCTAATAAAGATTGCAACCCTAACTGTGCAGATTTTAGATCACTCTACAACTCTTTTCTTTTCTTGGATTTTCTTCCTTGTAGTGCTGACAGCTTGTCCAGCCTTCAAGATCTATCTCCTTGAGTTCTTCCACTTGTTATTGCAATGCACTCTATGGTCACTTGATCAACTCAAAGTCTTGATGCTCTTTGCTTCTCACTGTGTCCTCTTCTTGACACCTCTTACAAGCCTTCTCTTGGCTTCTTTGCATGACCACACTTATGACCAACTCCCTCTCACACACACACTTAATCTCTGACCTGTAACTCCTTATAAAGAAGTTATGTTCTTCATTTTTCTCTCAAATCTTAATTTGATATGAGAAAATGATATTATTTTCTCTCCAAATTGTTTCTTCTAGAAGCTTCATGATAAGTCCACTAGCATTCACCTTGAATTGGTTTGCATGGATTAAATAAAATTTGGTGACTTCTACTCATCATCCTTATCATCCAACTAATTCAAAAAACTCAATGTAACAAACTTATCATTACTGATTTGGCAAATGTTTTGACTTAACAAATAATGCAGCAACTCAGGATCATTGGTTTACTGATGGTCGGCTCCTTCTGTGTTACTCGGCTTCAACTACTTTTACTAATGCCTGGCACCTGAAGAAATTTTCTTAGCATCCATTACCTTTTTCTAATGCTCGGCACTTGAAGTCTTTTCTTGAGTTACTTGTCACTTGAACAATTTTGTGTTACTCAGTACTTGAACAATATTGTGTTACTCGGCACCTGAACAATCCTATGTTACTCGGCACCTAAACAATCCTATGTTACTCGGCACCTGAAGGATTGATTAGCACATACTGAATTGAACTTTCTCAGCTTCAACTAAGAATTTTCTCGGCTCTAACTAGCTTTCTCAGCTCTCTCAAATGAACATAGTTAAACCTTACATCTTTGATGTGTCTTAATGTGTCCATTCTCTATGTCTTAGAGTATGTCATCAATACACTATTTCACCAATTGCTTAGTTGATTCTTATACTTCTTTACAACATCATAACTTCAACCTTTCTCTAGGTGCTCTAGTTACATTTTATTGATTGCATCCTCTTTGTCAATCAACCAATTGATAGTGTTTGGATCACTTAAGCAATTGTCATTTTTGCAAGTAGCAAGTTTGACATCAATGAGAAAAAAATGATTGAAAACATTCTTTACCAGTTCCATTATTCTTCATTCATGATCTTTTCAATCATTACCAACAAATATTATACTCTACTTGCCTTTGCTCTAGGAACACCCACAAGTTATATTATCTTACAAATGTAAGAACAAAAAAGTATCAAATTACTAGTAAGAAAGAAGGAAGTAATCGAACAATGAGATTCACTCACCAAGTGCCCCCCCTTTGATTAGTGAATAAAGAAAGTGCTCAAGATAAAATGATGGAGATTAAAACCATCCTTTTAATCATACTTGAGACATCAATTACAGATTGAAATATAAAATACTTTAGTAACTAATTCCGCTTTAGATTACAATACAACTTCTTATAAAACAATTAAAAGAAGTTCATGAGACAACTTATTTATAGAATTTTTTTTAAAAATAAACTTCCTAGATTTAAGATCCTTCCATCCACAAGGATATAGTAGAGACTTAATAAGTTACAACAATCTAAGATGTTTTGTTATTTCCATAGAACAAGTCTTTCTTCAATTGGTTATATAGAAATATAGAACCTCATGGTGTTAAATTTACACCTAGGTAGACAATTATTGGATTGACCTACTCACTAGATAGTAGATGATAGTTAGTTTCCTTTATCCCTAATTTCTTGAACTAGTTAATAACCACATTTTTTTATGCTCTCATGACCTATTGACTTATTCCTATAATAGATTAGCAGGACATGCCAATTTTGCAACATATAATCATACCATTATTTCACAAAAGCATTTTTTGTTGGAAATATAGATGGAGTAATTGAGAGGGGGGGGGGGGGGGGGGGGGCGGGCGGGGGTGAATTAGTTACCACAAAAAAAAAAATCATAGATCCCTTAGATGTCTTATAAAACTAGTTATTGCTATGACTCAGTAGCCACACAGAAAAATGTTGTAACTCGGTAGATGCAATGTATGTTATCTTTTAACATAACTTTAAAATTCACAATGATTAACATGCATGCATAAACAAATAACATGAACACAAGAGACACCAAATTTAATGTGGAAATGCAATATGGAAAAGACCACCAAGTAACTAGCTACTAATTTTCACTCTTCTGAAGTGAGCCCTGTTCGGAGCCAACCCTGTTAAAGGTTACAAAACACACTGTTAGGTGTGATCTTGTTAAAGGATTTAATCACCTTGCTAGGAGTGGTTTTGTTAGAGGACTTTAGAAAAATTCAATTGAACTATCCACCTTCAAGGAGGATTTACAAAATGGCTGTTAAACCAACTCTATTAAGAGATTTGGAAATCACTGCTACAATTGTGAGAAAGTAACAATGAGTTGACTTGAATGAGATGCAACTGAATTGCTGATACAAATCTCTATTGTGCTTCACTAGATCCTCTTTGATCAAATCCAACTTTGTTGCTTCTCAAGAATATCTAATCCTTCTTCAAAATTCGCTCACACTTTCCACTTCACATAATCAATACATTTGAATGCTTGCTCATTCATTCATACTTTAGAATTCACAAATTAACCTTTTATTTATACCTTAAAAATTATCAAGTCGGCTCATTTATAAATTATAATTACCAATAATCATTACGTCAGTCGGTTTCAAATATTACATGAAACAATTAAACTTTATTTATCAAAACAATGAAATCCTTCATTGGCTGACCCTACTTGGTAAGCACTGCTACAAAAATGATTTCCAGTGTTAACCAATTGAAGCTCGGTGAACACTGCAAACTCTGCAAAATCCTTTAAAGACCAAATGAACTTGGTAAAAATTAACTTTCCTTCATTGGCCTTGTGAGCTTGGTAGAAACTGACTTCTGCCACAACATCCTTCGACACCTGAGTGAGCTAGGTAAGAACTATTTCCCACAAAGTAACTTTTAGGAACACTAGGTAGAATCTAGAATTTGCTTTGCTGACCAACTGAGCTCGGTAGACTTTGTAATTTTTTTTTCTGACCAACTGAGCTCGGTAGACTTTGTCTGATAACAGATATGACATTTGTGTAACATCAAAGACCACACACAATTGAACAATTGTATCCAACAATCTCCCTCTTTGGTATTTATGGAAACACAACATGTCATAGCACAATAAAATTTGAGAACAAGTCTTTTCTGACAAAACATTTCTCCCTCTTAGATTCTATGCCACAAACTCTTCTAATACAGTAATCTCCCTCTATGAAGGAATTACATAAATTATTTTCTAAACAGAAAACTCTCCACAAAAAAATTCAAATTTCAAAAAGATATGATAGTATATTCTCCATCTTTGAAAACACATGCCAAAGAGAACACATACCAAATGAGTAACAATGTACTTTGAGTATTGATTCATATGCAATGTTTCCATGACTATGCTGCATCAATTGATAGATCTTCAACTTTTTATTTGTTGATGCATCATTAAAACTTCATTTTAGTGAGCTTTAGATAGGGGAATGACCTCTAACTTACCTCTTAGATACAAAAATGCATCTTTAGGTAATGGCTTGGTGAATATGTCAGCAATTTTCTCCTTTGTATAGACATATTCCAATCTTATCTCCTTATCCAGCACCAATTCTCTAATAAAGTGATAATTTATTTCAATGTGCTTGATTTTTGAATGCATCATTGGATTTTTTAAAATGTTAATTGCACTTGTATTATCACAAAACATAACAACTAGTTCTTTGATTTCAACTTTCATGCCTTCCAATAACTATTTAAACTAAACAATATTAGAACAATTTACTACTTCAGCAACATACTTTGTCTCTACTGTAGATTGGGATGTACAATTTTTTATTTTTACTTGTCCAAGAAACTAACCTCTTTCCAAGAAAGAATGCTCCACCACTTGTACTCTTTCTATCATCAATGTTTCTTGCCCAATCTGCATCAATAAACACTTTCAAGTCCAAATTTCCTCCAAGTTTATACCACAATCCGTAATCTTCAATGCCTTTCAAGTATCTCAAGATCCTCTTGATTTCCATCATGTGATTTTCTCTTAGTTTTGCTGAAAATCTTGCTACAATACCAACTGCAAGAGCAATATTAGGCCTTGTATGAACTACATACTGCAACTTCCCAATCATTGATCTATATAAGGTCTTATCTACCTCTTTTGATTGATCATCCTTGGTAAGCTTTAGTCCTATACACATGGTGGTTCCTACCAGTTCATAATCTTTCGTACAAACTTTTTGATTATCTCATTGATGTATTTAGACTGAGTGATGTAGATACCATTCTTTCTCTATTGAATTTGAAGACCAACAAAGAATTTAATTTCACCAAACATTGACATCTCAAATTTCTTTTTCATTTGCTCTAAAAATTCTTTGCATAGATCATCATTTTCTATAAACAAAGTATCATCCACAAATATTTATGCCAAAATAATCTTATTATTTGTTCCTTCCTTGATATACAAGCTACTATTATCATTAGTTCTCTGAAAACCAATCTGAATATGATAGTTATGCAATCTTTCGTACCATGCTCTAGGGGCTTGTTTCAAACCATACAATGCTTTGTGTAATTTGCAGACCATGTCCTTCTTGTCTAGATCAACAAAACCTTCAGGGTTCTCAATGTAGACTTCTTCATCTAGAATACCATTAAGAAATATAGATTTGACATCCATCTGATATAACTTAAATTCTTTGTATGCAACATATGCAAGTAAGGTCCTAACACCTTCTAGTCTTGTAATAGGAGCAAAAGTCTCTCCATAGTTTATTCCTTCTTCTTGAGAGTAGCCTTTACATACCAATCTAGCTTTGTTTCTTGATACCTTACCATCTTCATTCAACTTATTTTTGAATACCCACTTAGTTCCAATCACATTTTTATCTTTAGTCCTGGGTACAAGAGTCCATGTTTTGTTCTTCTCTATTTTCTCTATCGCTTCATTGATAGCCTCAATCCAACTTTCATTTTCTAATGCATCTTTGGCATTTATAAGTTCAAAATCAACAAGTAAACAAGTACCTTTTAGCTTACTTCTTTTCATAGTACCTTCAAATTTGTCTCCAATAATCTGATCTAGTGCATGATGTCTTCTGACATACTTGGCCAATATAAGTTCCTTATCTTTTGACTGAGTTCCAATGTCTTCATTTTGAGTTGCAATTTCAAGTTCTGGCTGATTTGATTGTTGCTCAAGTTCTTCTAACTCGGTAGGCATTGGCTCAGTAGCATCTGAATGTGACTCGGGTTCCTCCAACTTAGTTTGAACTTCTTGCAATTCGATGACTGAAGAATCAAGAGTAAAAGTCTCCTGATTGACAGATGTATCTAGCACTATATCAAGTTCAATGAAAACAAATCTTCTATAATCTTATAGTTCCTTTTTTCTTTCTTCTTCGGTCATTTTTGCAAACTCATCGACTTTCACATGTGCACTTTCTATGACTTTGTGAGTAGATAAATTCAAACATCTATATGTCTTACTCTCGCAAGAATATTCCAAAAATATACCTTCATCACCCTTTACCTCAAATTTTCCTTTTCTAGATTCTTTCAAAATGTAATTTATTTCCAAATACTTTTAGGTAACTTAAATTGGGTTTATAGCCATACCATAACTCATAGAGAGTTTTGAATGAGTCCTTCTTCAACTGTACTCAGTTCAAGGTATGAACTGTAGTGTTGATAGCTTCCTTCTAGTATTTGATAGCAATGTTATTTTCAATCATTAGAGTTCTTGCACAATCCATGATGGATCTCTTCCTCCTTTCAGCTATTTCATTTTGCTCAGGAGTTCCAAGAGCTGAGACCTATCTTTTGATTCCTCTTTCAATGCAAAAGTTATTGAATTCATGGGAGATGAATTCACCACCTCTGTTTGACCTCAAGCATTTCATCCTTTTCCATGTTTCTTTTTCTACTCTAGCTAAATACCATTTGAATTTCTCAAATGCTTCTAATTTCTCTCTTAGATACATGATAGTCATCATTCTAGAGTAATCATCAACAAAAAGAATGAAGAACTTTTCTCCAGTATAGCTCTCAATTTCAATAGGTCCACATGAATCAGTATGCACAATTTTCAAAAAAAATTCAAACTAATAGTTTTTAATTCTAAAGCTAGTCTTTCCCATCTTACCAATCTAACAATTCTTGCATAGACCAATATTAGGTTTTTTTATACTAGGAATGCATCTTACTTTCCTAAATTTTCTTATTTTCACCAGGTTATCAAAGTTCACATGACATAACCTTCTATACTATAACCAAATTTCTTCAACTTGAGCAATAAAACATGAATATACACCAAGTTAAAGATAGAACAAGTTACATTTTGTCTGTATGCCTGATCCAATCAAATTTCCTTTGTCATCCCATAGTCTTTCTTTTCCATGTGTGAATTCCACTTTCAACCCAATATTGATTAGCTATGCCACACTCAAAAAATCGTGTTTTAGCCCTTCAACCCAATAGACATTATCACATACAAGCTCTTTGGTTAGTGATATTCTTCCTCTTCCTTTTATGCAACAAGGTTCATTATTACCAAACCTCACACTACCACCATCATAGTCTTCAAAATGTTCAAACTTTGTTTTGTCACCAGTCATATGATGAAAGCGACCACTGTCTATGATTCGTGTATCATTTTTTCTTACATGAAAGATAAGTGTCATCTTATCTTCCTCATCATTATCATATTCATCTTTCACAGCAATGTAAACAATCTCATCTTCACTATTGTTAGAATCTTTACAATCTTTAGCCATGAAACATGTTTTCTTATGTTTGTCTTTGAATGATTTGAAATCTTTCTTGCCATTACACTTGTGAACTTTTTTCTCATCTTTGTTTTGCTTATTTGGGCACCTAGCAGCAATATGACCAATTTTCTCACATGAAAAACAGGTCAAACGAACCTTACTTTTATATTTTCTTTTTCCTTAGAATATTTCCTTACTAGTAGAGCTTCAACCACCTCAAGATCACTAGCATAACTCTATTCTGATTCTTCTTCACTTTTTGACTGAGAATCTTTTATCTTTTTTCCCTTTTATTTGAGTGAAAGCTTGGCTTCAAATGCTGATTCAATGTTCTTGGAAGCTAAAACATAGTTGTCATAGTTATCTAGCTCAAATGCAGTTAATCTTCATACTATGGCCTCTAAATTTATTTTATGATTTGCTTGACATCTTCTTTCCTGAATTGCAAAAACTCTAATTGCATAAATGTGAAGTAATGTTCTAAGAACTTTACTTACAATTGTTTCCTCTTTGATATCTCCTCCAAAAGCTTTGATTACACTGATTCTTGCTTTGACTCTTTCAACATACTTGGCAATGTTCTCATCCTCTCTCATCCTCATCTGATCAAATTGTCCTCTTAGACATTCTGCTTTGGCTCTTCTCACATTATCATCACCTCCATAGATATATTTTAGCTTGTTCCATGTAGAAAAGGTAGTTTTGCAGTCTTTCATATCATCAAATTCTTCATAGCTTATGGCAGATGCAATTTCTATCATCATGGTGTTATGAGTCTTCTTCTTAGCAATGTCATTGACAAATAGTGTACCAAAAGGAAGTACACATTCTTCATCAAGGTATTTCAATCTTGTATCTCCAATGGAAGCCAGATGGAGTCTCATGAGACCTTGCCATGCTGAAAAGTTATCCTTGTTAAGCCTTGAAATTTCCCTCCCTTAAGACATCCTAATTTTTAGCTTAGATCATTGAAATCCTTCCTACAAGCATCAAATTCTCTAATTCCAATTGTTGGAAATATAGATGGATTAACTGAGAGGGGGGGTGAATTAGTTACCACAAAAATAAATCCATAGATCCCTTAGATATCTTATAAAACTAGTTATTGCTATCACTTGGTAGCCACATAGAAAAATGTTGTAACTCGGTAGATGCAATATATGTTATTTTTAACAGAACTTAAACATTCATAGTGATTAAAATGCATGCATAAACAAATAACATGAACACAAGAGACACCAAATTTAAAATGGAAACCCAATGTGAGAAATACCACCAAGTAACTAGCTACTGATTTTCACTCTTCTGCAGTGAGCCCTGTTAGGAGCCAACCTGTTAAAGGTTACAAAACACATTGTTAGGTGTGACCTTGTTAAAATATTTAATCACCCTGCTAGGAGTGGTCTTGCTAGAGGACTTTAAAACAATTCAATAGAACTATCCACCTTGTTAGATGATTTACAAAATCGTTGTTAAAACAACTCTATTAAGAGATTTGGAAATCATTGATACAATTGTGAGAAAGTAACAATGAGTTGACCTGAATGAGATGCAACTAAATTGTTGATATAGATCTCTATTCTGGTTCACTAGATCCTCTTTGATTGAATACAACTTTGTTTCTCCTCAAGGATATCTGATCCTTCTTCAAAATTTGCTCACACTTTCCACTTCACATAATCAATACACTTGCATGCTCGCTCATTCATTCATACTTTAGAATTCACAACTTGACCTTTTATTTATACCTTGCAAATTATCAAGTCATCTCATTTACAAATTACAATTACCAATAATCATTACATTAGTCGGCTGCAAATATTACATGAAACAATTAAATTTTATTTCCCAAAACAATGAAATCCTTCATTGGCCGACACTACTCCAAAAATGATTTCCAATGTTAACCAACTGAAGCTCGGTGAACACTACAAACTCTGCAAAATCCTTTGAAAACTGAGTGAACTCGGTAAACACGGACTTTCCTTTGCTGACCTTGTGAGCTTGGTAGAAACTGACTTCTGCCATAGAATCCTTCGACACCCGAGTGAGCTCGATAAGAACTGTTTCCATAGTGTAACTTTTAGGAACACTCAGTAGACTATGGAATTTTCTTTGCTGACCAACTGAGCTTGGTAGACTCTATAATTTTCTTTGCTGACCAATTGTGCTCGGTAGACTCTGTCTGATAATTGATGTGACATTTGTGTAACATCAAAAGCAACACACAATTGAACAATTGTATCCAACATTTTTTATACTATCTTATTCTTGCACACATGGGGCACTTGGCTGCATGAATATTTACCCATTAAGAATTTAGATTAAAATATAATCAATTCATTAATATATATTATTGATTTTCTTTTCATTCATAACTATAAGTTTTGATCAAAGCACTATATCAATAAAACATCAAACCATGATAGGTACAAGCCATATGAAAGTTTATGAAGCGTAATGTTTTAAAAGAGTATTTAGGAAAAAAATTAATACTTAAGCAATCATTTAAGCTAAGGAACATATAGGCCATTAATTGACCTCATCATTCCCCCCAACTTAGATTCTTTCTGACCTCCAAAAATTATATAATTTTTGACTTGAGCCATTTTTTGGAATACTTTAGAATAACTGAGATGGGGGGGGGGGGGGGGAGAGGGAGTGAATCAGTTATCCAAGGTCTAGATGTATAAATAAAAAATTTCACAACTTAGTGAACCCATAAAACATTTATCTCCATGCATGCATTCATACGATTATGCAATCACTTAAAATTTGTAGGTTACTATCAAATCAACTTGCATAAATGTAAACATGAACATAATAAATTCAACAACACACTTGACACAATAATTTATGTGGAAACCCAATTTTAAAAAAACCACCAGTAATATGCTACTTTTTTTCACTCTTCTGAAGTGGTTCCCTATGAAAGACCAACCCTTTTAAAGGTTATAATAAACACTATTAAATGTTACCCTATTAAAGGATTTCAATCACCCTATTAGGAGTGAGCCTTGTTAGAGGAATTTAGACCATTCACTTGGAATGTCACCCAGTTAAAGGATTTAGAAATGACTATTAGATCAACCTTAATCCAAAGGATTTACCCTACACTAATACAATTGTTAGAGAGTAACAATAAGGCTTGATCTAATAACAACTTACAACCCATTTGTAGATTACATATCTTTGTTTCAGTCCTCCATTCTGCTTGGCCTTCACACATTTCAACTCTAATAGCTTGTTCACCCTTCAAGAATTCATACCCTTATGCCTTCTTTCTTAACATGCTAATGTAGACTCTTCTCTTAGGTCACTTGATGAAGCAAAACCCTTGAGTCCTTGTCTTCCTTAGGTTCTTGAACATGACAACCTTTTCTTTTGACCAACCATTCCTATAAATAGAAAATTAAGATCTTTTGTCACTCATTCTCCATCGTCCAATTTAGGGTTAAGATAGATTAGGTAGGATACAATGAATCTACCCCACATTCCATATCTTTTCTAGAAACTTCTCCTTGAATCTTCTTTGAATTTGCCCAAGCTCGACATCCTCTATGAAATTACTTACTATGAACTAAAATTTACTAGTGCTCAACATCAACTAAACTTTACTCAGCATCCACTATTTTTCTCAACATACACTAGAATAAAATTTTACTTGGCTCCAATTGATTTTCTGCTCAGCTTGCACTAACTTTTCTCGGCACCTACTATCCACTCGGTCAAGCTTAGCAAACAAACTTTGTTTCACTTTTTCTTCTAAACTTTCTTAGTGTAACCAACCTTTGTAACCTTAAGTAGATTATCAATACATCATGTTATCATTGTCTTAACTGATTCTTATACTTCTTTACATAATCATAACTCAACCTTTTCCCTAGGTACTATTGTTACATGTATTGATCAAATCCTCTTCATCAATCAAATAAATGATAGTACTTAAATCATGCAAGCACTTGTCTTATGTAGTGCCTGCCCTAGTTCGCATTTTGTTGTTGTTGTCGAACTCTTTTAGGATAGTTTTATGATGATGATAATTAGTAACATATGATGAGATCATTTGGTATTCTATATTTCATGTATGGATGATGATTATTAGTAACATTATTTTGAGATTACCAGATATTGTTTCAAATTCAGTTTATTATATGATGAGATTACTTGGTACTTTATAGTTCAAGTGATATCAGTTATTGATGATGATTAGATAGATGGTTTATTATGTGTGTATTTTCTTATGGATACTTACCCATACTTGCATGTGTATGGTGTGCGTGTTTGTTTTCTTTCTATATGGTATTTCTGATGTGGTTAAGGAAGGGAGTCATAGTCACCTGCCAGTCAAGATCTACACGATGGACTACTTCCTGCCATTGTCTATTTAGCTTAGTATATATTGTGCTTGTACATGCATGGGTTTTATGTAGGTTGCAGGTACTGGGTATCGACTTCCCTGAATTGCTAGGATGAGCGTACCCTATCGCATTATCTCAATGGTAAGAGAGGGGAGATAAAATTCTCAAGTCCAAATTCCAACCCTTTAAGCCATTTGTCCTAATTGAAAATTAGGACAAGTATTTGAGTCGGGTACCCTTCGAATACGTCAGATGATGTAATTCGTGATATTAACCCTTTTAGTTTGATTTTGTATTTGTTTTGCTATGATGGATTTTTGTATTTTACTTTATGAGTCTTTAGTGTATTTTCTATTAATTAAGTCTAATTAAAAGATTTAATTAATGATTTAATTTAATGAAAAATTAATATGATATTTTAATATTTATTTTTATTTAATTAATTAGAAAATTAATTAAATAAAAATAATTAAATTTGAAAATAAAAGTTATCAGTTTAAATTTGGAACGTGATAATATTTATTTAATTTAATAATAATATTTAGAGTTCATTTTTAAATAAATGCTAAATAATATTATTATTTAAGTTAGTAAATATTTTATCAATTAAGTTTCAAAAATAAATTTAAAAGTGGAAAAGATATTTAAATTATTAAAAGATTCTAGATCACATGATGCATGCATGTGATTAAAATATATTAAGATAGAACAAGTGGATTTATTAAAGTGAGTGCATGAGATATAAAAATTAATAAATTAAATTAGAAAGAGTAAAGTGAATATTAAATAAATTAATGTGCATTATTTTAATATTCATTTACATAATAGTATGCGAGCTCTTGGGAGTTGTCATGTTGACAACACAAGAGTTTGCACTCTAATTATGCACGTGTTGTCTACACTTAGGAGTTAGCACATTATTTGAGCACATGGTGTCTACAACATTCTAAACACCTCATCATCTTTATCTTCTTATCATGGAAGTTATGTGCCTAGTTGTCATGTTTATCTCTTAGTTCTTTCTAGAAACATTCTAGATGCATCTTAGAGGCCTTGATAAAGAGTCTCTCCTAGTGTGTATGGACATCCTCATATGCTTCTACAAGAAATTCTAATCACTTGGGGGTTTCGGTTCTTGGAGGAATTGCGAATGTTGGAGAATGAAAAAAATTTTTGAAAAGGAGAAGGTTCTAAGAGGAGGAGCTTCTCTACGATTTTTTGAGACATAGTGAATTAGCATCAGTGTCCAGGTAGGCACTCATGATTATTTCGCATATTTTATTCCACTATTTTTCTTCCTGTCTTCATCGTGTCTGTTATGTGTGTTTGAATAATTCTCTATGAATGAATCTTCAATTTTGTAATTTGGACATGCATATTGTTTCATCCAGTTATGAGAATTAAAAATATTATTGCAATCTTCCCTTAGTAGAGTCAAGATTTGGAAATTGATTTGGGTTTGGGTTTGAATTAAAATAGAATCTTATTATTATGCATTAATTTTATATGATTTATTAACTAATCTAATTAAATTTAATTTAATTAAGATTAGTTAATAGGAGAAGAAGTGTAATTAATTATTAGTCAATTTAAGTGATTGGATTTTTTTAAATGAAGGAAAATTAAAAGAAAAGAGATAATAAGTGTTTATTGGAATTAAATAATTGAATTATTAATGAGATTGATTTTACTTAAAATCAATGAAGATTATTTTAAATAAATGATTGTCCTTGAAGTGTTTTAAGAAAATTGTAAACTAATTATTTGAAGGTTGATAAGTATTATTCTAATAATTTGAATAATGAGAGACGCTTCTTGGAATTATTAGTAACATTGATTTTAGTAAAATAATGCAATGATTTTATTAAAAGTCAATGAGAATTAGTTTAATGATTTAAATAAGTAAATAATTATCTTTTGACTATTTTAGAAAATTGTTTTAAAATAATGAAGAGATAATTCTTTTTTTTTTTTTTTTTTTTTTTTTTTTTTTTTTTTTTTTTTTTTTTTTTAAGAAAATGGGTTGACTTGGAGATTAAATGAAGAATCTTATACTCTTGAAATATACTTGAAACAAAAATTGAAACCTCATATTTGGCTTAACCATGTGATTGCAAAAGTAAACTAAAACATGTGTTTGTATCTTGTTCTTTATGCTATCCATATTTGGGGTTTGGCTGGTCCTAGAGTGTTGACCAGTTAGGACGTCTACCAAAGGCTTGGGAGTTATGCGAATGTGATGGCATATTGATGTTATTTGGTCTCGATTCTTTTACAACCCAACCATGGTAATGTGATGGCTTGCTCTATGAGATGTTTGTATTTATTGATTGTTGTTGCTTTTCAGTCTTCTTGTGTGAAGCTGAGGTGTATGTATTTGAGACACTTGACTTAACCATTTTTGAGTCATCGATCAGTTATACTTGGATTACCTTTCAGTCACCTTGATGGGACTGAAGTGTTTGTTTTGATCTTGATGATGTCATGTTGTGACATGTTTGACTTGACCATTTTGGAGTCTTCGATCAGTATTACTTTGAAATACTTTTTTGTTGCTTGTTAAGAACCAATGGATATTGTGATTATCAGTGATACCTTCAGTTGCCAATAGAGAACTGTTGTGGTCATGATTATTAATGGATGTTTTTTAGTTGCTCATGGAGATTTGATGCTTTTATTGTGGATTATCTTTTGGTATTTTTCCAATCACTTGTTCAAGATTGAGGTGATTTTTTTATTTGTGATTTCTTGAGCCTAGGGTAGGTTATCTACTTGTAGTGTCAGGAAGTGGCTTGTAATGGGAGCCGAGGCCCTAAGTGGCTGCCAGGGTAACTCATTGTAATTTGTTTTAATAAGTAAAAAAAATTACACTAAATGGGGATTAAATGAACCTAATAAGATAATTGTTTGTTCTCGCCCATGCCTCGAGTGCTAGTACAGACTAGGATGGGAGTAGAGAGAATGCATGGTTGCACCCTTGCATTCTGTAGTATGCCTCGTCAGTACAAGAGGATACTAGTGGCCACATAGGGATCACTAGGTGGTCGAGGTCTATTGAGATACTACCAAGGTAACTCTAGCATGATCCATGTGATGACACTTTTCCGCTTGCATAGTAGATTTTCCTACATGTCTTTGTTGTGCCTCTGAGAAGTAAAAGTTGATCTATGTATTGGAACCTTTGAGTTAGTATACTTTTAGGATTCCTTGACTTAGAAATTATTTGTGTTATGTGATTTGATATCTTGTTTGGGACTTGAGACTATCTCCTTAACATGATGGGAGTGGGCCATTTAGGTTCCACGCAGTCGGGTGGTAGTGCTTTTCCACTCTTACCATTTGAGATCTATCCGGGACACCGTGGCTGGAGTATTCTTTGTTGGTATTTATCTTCATCTAGTTCTTAGATCTTATGATAGATTTTATTTACTGGTATCTTTCTTTGTATTGATGATTAGCATGTGATAGATGATGTTATCTACTTTGTAGGATCATCTTATGCTTTATTCTTGCATGTTAGATTTCTTTATGCATATGATGTAGTATGTTTTAGGAGTGACATCCCTACTATGATAATTTCGATGATCTCTTTGATGACTTGGGATGTTACACATGGGGGATGGCTAGGGCTCACGATGGTTTAATGATGCTATTGATGGTTGGGAGGAACCGTGCACTTAGATTAGATGTGTTTTATGATGGATGGATATCTTTTATGATGGTTGTTATATCTTTATTTATGGATGGATGTATCATGTATGTTATTCATTTTATTTACTCTATTGTACCTTGTATCATAGATTCGATGAGGATGATGTATCTTTATTTTTAGATATGTTTAATCTTTTAATTTTTTCATACCCTATGACATGTACAGTGGATGATTAAGCATTCTAAAATAGGCATTTGGAACAAATGTATAATATGGACATTGGACATTTTAATTATTCTTTCATGTGGATGTGGTAGTTGTTAGACTAAGTATTAATTAAATTACTATTAGAATTTTTTAGAATAACTGAGAGAGAGTGGGGGGGGGGTGAATCAGTTATCCAAGGTCCAAATGTCCTAATAATACTTTTTATCTAGTTTTAATGAATCCATACACTTTTCATCCATCCAAACTTAAATCAACCATATTAGCAAATTACAGTAAATCAACATGCAAAGATAAAACATGCAAGATCAACACATGACATAATGATTTACGTGGAAACCAAATTTGGAAAAAACCACCAGTAACATGCTACTTGATTCTCACTCTTCTAAAGTGATGCCCTGTTAAAAGCCTGCCCTGGTAAAGGCTTAAAACACACTGTTAAATGTGACCTTATTAGAGGATTTCACCAAACTGTTAGGAATGGGCCTGATTAAAGGACTTTAAAACATTCACTTGGAATGTCACCCTGTTAAAAGATTTATCTCATGGCTATCAAACCAACCTAAGTCCATAGGATTTAAACTAATTGTTACAATTGCTAGAAAGTAACGATAATGGCCTTTTGATCTAATATAACTTACAACATACTTTGCAAATTTTATATCACACTTTCAGTTCAATCCTTATGCTTGGCTTCAATCATTTCAGCTCTGATTGCTTGTCTTCTTATCAAGTTTCGTATCCTTGAGTCTTCTTACTCATCATACCAATGCATCCATATCTGGGGTCTTCTTATTGAAATAGAGTAACTATAATCTCTTTCCTCCTTAGCACCTCCTTCAGCATTTTATGCTTTTATGCTTGACTGCCTCTCTCTCTCTCTCTCTCTTCTTCATGAACTTATGACTCCTTAAATAGAAATCTGATTTCCCTTTGCCGCTCAATTCTCCTTCTCCAATTTTAGGGTTTCAAATGGATTAGGTAGGATACAATGTATCTACCTCATATCTTGTTCTCATCTAGAAACTTTGTCAGTTGTATCCTTAAAAATGTTTTACATGGTGTTCTGTGCCACCAGCTCATCATTCTTATCTTCCATTTAATTCACAAACTTCTAGATAACAACCTTATCAGCTTAACTCTAGTGAATCTTTGATTTTTAAAATAATGCAGCAACTCGGCATTATTGATTTACTGGTGCTCGGCATCTCTATGTTACTCGACACTATTGATTTTACTGGTGCTCGGCATCTCTGTGTTACTCGGCACCTATATTTGCTCAGCACTTTGTATTTGCTTGGCACTTGATAAACTCTATATGACTTGGCATTTGAAGTTTACTCAGCATCTGAAGTTGAACTTGCTTGGCATCTGAAGTTTACTCAGCATCTGAACTTGTTCGGCATCTGAAGTTTACTCGGCATCTGAAGTTGAACTTGCTCGGCTTCAACTAGGAATCTGTTTGGCACCTACTAGCTTGCTCGGCTCCTCTCTAATGAACTTTAATTAGGCTTTATAGATGTCTTAGCTAAAACCTTACATCTTTGATATTTTTTAGTGTGCCCATTCTCTGTGTCTTATAGTATGTCATCAAATACACTTTTCATCAATGGCTTAGCTAATCCTTGTACTTCATTACAGCATCATAACTTCAACCTTTCTCTAGGTGTACTAGTTACATCTTATTGATTGCCTCCTCCTTGTCAATCAACTAATTGATAGTATTTGGATCACTAAAGTAATTGTCATTCCTGCAAGTAGCAGGTTTGACATCAATGACAAAACAATGATTGGGAACATTCTTTACCAATTCTATATGATCATTCCAACAACTTTCCTCATGATCTTTTCAATCATTTCCAACAATCTCCCTCTTTGGCATTGATGGCAAACCAAACTGATCAATTGATCAACTTAGTTACTGTATCACCTATTTTAGTAGAGTAAAATGAACACTAATCTATAAAAGGCATTCTCAATACTAAAAACAAATAAACACTTAAGATAGGACCAAAGAAGACAAAATTGAGGAAAGTAGACCAAAGATGGTAAACTCCTCAAGTGCTTCTCATGATGACGAAGCTATGTCCCTGATGGATAGTGGATGTATGCTCACGATGTGCTCAAGCTCCAAATGGATGAGTGATAATCAAATATGAGTGTGGATGAATGATTCAACAATGAAGGTATGGAGGGTTTTCAGCATTATAATAGTATTTTGGTAGTTTTTAGGCTCTCAAAATAGCATTATAAGTTTGCTTCAAAAGTGGATGATTTTAGTGAAGGGAGAGGCTTCTATTTATAGGCCAAGGGGTGGAAGGATGGACAGTCAGGATGCAAGGATGGCAAGATGGTAAGGGAGGGCTAGGATGCACTCAAAGGGGAGCACATGGATTGTGCTTGTTTAAAGCCAATTAGGAGGTGACACATGTCACAAGGTGATTGGATGTGAGAGGGTAGGATATGGGTTGGTCAAAGGAGTAATGAGGGAGGTTGAGCCATAAATGGGGATGGTTGGGTCAAATAGAGATGGTTGGGTCATAAATAAAGATGGTTGGAAGGAGGATGAGATTGTTGACCTTGGCTTAGAGGTGGTTGGGAGGAGGATGAGATTATTGACTTTGGCTTGGGTTAGCAAGTCTTAACCCTTGCTTAAGTTGTGCACATGATTAGAAGAGGGATTAGGATTAGCTTAGGAGTTGGTTAACCTTGTTTAGGGAATGTGACAAGGTTAGAGGGGGGTTTAGGATTAGAATTGACATCTTCTAGAAGAGTCTAGGCTTTTAGGATGAGGATAAATAAGATTTTTTAGAAAATAAATAAAGTTTTATTTATTTCAAGAGTTTAGGTTGAGGAAATATTTATTAAAATATTTTTAATAAATATGAGGATTAATATTTAATCTTAATTAAATATTTTGAGTTGGGATTAGGGGTAGGAAATGATGGGATTAGCCTTTAATCAAAATTAAAGAAGGATTTAGAAGATTTTGGAAGAGGTTAGTGGTCTTAAGGAAATTGGCCAAGTTTTGAACAAAAAATAAATAAATTATTTATTTTAGGATTTTTGGTCAATTTATTAATTAAATAATTAATAAATAAGGAAATAATGTTTAAATAAGATTTAAACATTTTTGGGAGGGATTCCTTAATTAAATATTTTTAATTAAGATAAAGGGATTTAATGGCATAAAAATAAATTAATTAATTAAATAATTAATTGATTAATTAATGATGATGTCATCGGGGATTTTTTTCAGAAAATAAAAATACTTTATTTTCTAAAAAAAATTTAGGTGTCTACATTTTGCCCCTCTTTGAGATAGTTTTGGAACAATACTATTTCAAAGAAGTTTGAAGATAGACGACACGAAGGAAACTTTGAAAGGAACATGATTGCCCCAGTCTTGAATAGAAGAAGAAGAGAGAGTGGACTGTGTGATGCCCCCTCAAGAAGATGGCGGGGAGAGAAGGGGAGGCCCGATAGCTTCTTGAAAGGTACAAGAATCTAGGACAAGAGGAGGACTGAGGGTAGCTAAGAGAGGTGAATCAAGGAAGCTATGGGAGAATGATACAAAGGAAAACCTTTTGCACAAGGATAACCAATGGGTAAGAACACTAGCTTTAGGGAGAGGGGAGAGGGTGATTGGTTTTCTAAATTGAATCCCAAGGAAGTGAGGTGGAAGATGGGAGATTTGGGGAGATAATGATTCAAGGATTTATGATTGGTGATGACTAAGATTATGATTGATGCAGGAGATATGATGATGATTGATGTAGAAACTATGATTATGATTGATGAAGGAGCTAAGATTATGTTTGATGAAACACCTAAGATTATGATTGATGAAGGAGCTAAGATTATGATTGATGAAGCACCTAAGAGTATGATTGATGAAGGAGCGAAGAGTATGATTGATGAGGCACCTAAGATTATGATTGATGAAGGACCTAAGATTATGATTGATGAAGGAGCTAAGATTATGATTGATAGAGGAGGTATGATTATGATTGATACAGGATTAAATACCATGGGATTGATAGGAGCTATGATTGGGCTATGGATAAAACTTGTAGATCATGATTGTAAGACTAATTGGATGGGATGCTTGGATAGGATGGGATGTTTTGATAAAATGGGAGTATTAAGTAATCCATTGAAGCTTGAGCATGCGGGTGTTCCAAAGGGGAGCACCACCATGTAGTTGAGCACTTATTTTGATATAGGAATATTGGGAATATGCCAAGGTTACTAAGAACATCAAGGCCTTTTTACCAATATTACATAGGACTGACACGAAACAAACACGCAAGGATTGCCCCAGCATCACACATGAATCCTGAAAGAATCAGAGTGGAAATGATACTGGGTAATCCACAAGCAAACAATATTTCCCAAGTGCACCATGTAACCACAAGTGATCACATGTTTGGACTATGCAAGGGGCATATCTGACTAACTCACAAGCAGAAAAGAAAAAGAAAAAGACCTGATCAAAACCTTGCTCTTGAATTGCCCCATTCATAGCACACCATGATATAAAAGATCGTGGCGACCAGGAGGAGGGAACAACCCAAATCACTTGAAAGAGATACTTTAAGAACCAAATGTGAAATCCTGAAAAGAAAATGTAAATCCATGAAAAAGGAACCTTTTGCCAAAGAGATTGGTAGGACTGGATACTGACGGACCAAGATCGAATGAGAGCAAGGATGCAGCCCGCAAGGATATATCGGTAATATCAAGGACTAGGATGAGCTGGGCAATCAGAACTATTTAGGAAAACATGTTGATGACAAGGGGTCTCGTACAAGGATTCGCGAAAGTATCGAACCAAGAGAACTAAAAATGTTTATTTGTATTTGATTTTTGTTGAGCAAGCATGAATGGACGTGAAGAGATGAGAGATATACAATGATACCAAGCGAAGGACTGACACGCAAGAAATATACAGTGGATAAACCAAAGTATTTACAAGGGATGACCATACAAAAGTTCAACATGATAGGATAGTGGTGGGAAAGATGAAAATGAGAAGGTTAGCAGAAGAAAATCTAGGGATGAGGAGATAGGAGATAGTGCGAGGAAAAGCGTGGGAAGTTAGTGGAAAGAGGTAGGATATAGCATACTGTTACTATAGGGGAGGTGAGCTATGGAAAGGATGGAAGTAGTTGCCGACTTGACTATTATGATGGTGGGTATTGAAGCTTGTTGCCGAAGAGATGGATAGCGTGTAATGGAAGCGATGGAGAATGTTGTGGGTTCTATAAAAGGTGAGTGAATTTGATGAAAGCTGAACAACAAGAAGTGTTAGCTGAAGCATAAGAAAAGTGGGAGTGAAGAATTAAGCTGTGAGGGAAATATCAATGGCCGATTCGCAAGAGCAGAGGCAGAAAATGCCAGAGGCGATAGAAGGAGGAACGGGGGGATGGAGTGAAGAGGAAAATGAAAGCCAAGGAGAAAGGAAATGGGTGCGAGGGTAGAAGCGGAGTGTAAAGCGGAGCCAACAAGAAGGAAGAGAAACCTTGCCACATCGAAGTGTGCGGCATTGTGATCAGGGAGTGGTGGAGGCTAGCAAAAGTAATCCAACTCAAAATCAGCCAGAAGAGGAAGAAGAAGATCCAACCTTGCTGCAACTATTAGCAAAAGGTGCGAGGCAACAAACAGAGGCGATGGAAAAAGAGAAGGAGACAAACTTACCAAGGGTGGAAGTGTAGTTAGAGGGAGCAAGTGCAGAAGATCAGCCATCTGTAGAAGAGACCCTTCCAGAAGGGGAACAAAGATCCGTGATGCGACCAACAGCGGTCGAATGGAAGAAGGGAAAAAGTAAATTAGGGGATATGATGCAGAACTCTGGGGAACAAAAGGGTGACCCAGTGTTGTCTGCATTACGGCTATTGCGAGCATGGCAATCTGATGCAGCAGTACAAGAAGCTCATGATGCAGCGGTGGTGATGGAAAAAGAATTGGCAATGGAAAAAGAATGGGCTGACCAGGCGGAGAAAGATGCAAATTTCTTTCAAGGCCTAATTGAAAGAGCGCGAGAGGATGGTGCACGAACAGAAGCTGAGCATCTAGGGATGATGTTAAGGATGGAGCAAACAAGAGTGGAGACTGTGGAGGCGACTTTGGCAGCTGAGAGAGCGGCGATGGAGAGATGTGAAAATGAATTAGTGCTCCTGTGGTTGCAAGTAGAAGTGTACAAGGAGTCAGCAGTGCAGACCAATAGTTTAGCACGGAGGGCACAAGAGCAGCTGAATGCAAGTAATGCACGCATTACATGGTACCAGAATCAGTTAAATATAGTGAAACATGAGAGGGAGTCAATGAAAATGCTAGCGAATAGATATGAAAGAGAACGTGATATTGCGCAGAGGACAACAACTATTCCAGGAGCAGAAAGACTACGGGCAAAAATGAAAGATGTCATGGAGCAATTAGTGAGGGTTGCGCGAGAGGCGGCATATTACATGGGATTATATCACCAAGCGGTCCCTTTGGAGCAAAGGAGAGGAGTTTTATACTCTGAAAAACATTTTATGGAGCAGATAAACACCCTCTTGAGGCGTGGTAACATCCCTATCCCCATGGATACACTTTGGGCAGGTGTGAGGATGACTCCAGGGGCATCATCATCTGGGACTGGGTCTGAAGGAATGCCATTGTTTGGACATCCTGTCGTGCCACCTCCCCCAGGGAGGCCAGAATAAAAAAAAGCTGCCAAACATTAGTAGTTGTTGCTGTCGTAGGAGAATAGAAAGTTTGTGCTTATTGTTGTGGCAATCAAAGGGACAACATATGTTGTTCATAATGTAATGTTATGTTTTGTTTGTGGGATTTTTATGGAAGATATATGGATGTTTTTGTGTGTTTTTCAAATATTTAAATGTTTTTGGAATTTTTGATATATATTTTAATGTTTTTGTGTTTTTGGGATAAATAATGAAATAGTTTGACACTTGTAAAAGTGGGAACAATACAATTGGTAGAGTAAGGGTAACCATGACTCATAGGTGAGAATGTTTATGTAGATTTAGCAAGGATGACAGACAATAATAAGACAAAATTTGGGGATATTGCTCTAGGTGTGTGATGAGACGGATGTTTATGAGGCGTGGAAAAGGCATTGGGATCTACGCAAGGCATGTGATGGCCAAAAGAGGTCCTTGAAAAAGACGTGTGAGCCAAAAAAATTGTCTTAGGGGCCTGAAAAAGGCGCTTGAGCCTAAAAAGGCAGTGTGGGGGCCTAAAAAAGGCGCTTGGTTGATAAAGGTATCTCGGGGGCCGAAAAGGAGCAAAAAAGGGCCTTGAAAAAGGCGCTTTAAGCCTAAAAAGGTAGTTCGGGGGCCTGAAAAAGGCACTTGGATTGATAAAGATATCTCAGGGGCCAAAAAGGAGTAAAAAAGGGCCTTGAAAAAGGTGCTTTAAGCCTAAAAAGGTAGTTCGAGGGCCTAAAAAAGGCGCTTGGGCCTATAAAGGCATCTCGGGGGCCGAAAAGGATCAAAATAGGGCCTTGAAAAAGGCGCTTTGAGCCTAAAAAGGTATGAGAGTGATCCAAAAAGGACACTTGTATCTTGAAAAAGTATTGAAGGCCTAAAAAGGCACTAGAGTGGTCCAAAAGGGACACGTGGGCTTTGAAAAAAAAGCTTTTAGGCCTAAAAAGGTGCTAGAGGGGTCCAAAAAGGACACATGGGCTGTGAAAAAAAGCTTTTAGGCCTAAAAAGGCGCTAAATGGGTCCAAAAAGGACACATGGGCCTTGAAAAAGGCTTTTAGGCCTAAAAAAGCGCTAGAGGGGTCCAAAAAGGACACATGGGCTTTGAAAAAAAAGCTTTTAGGCCTAAAAAGGCGCTAAATGGGTCCAAAAAGGACACATGGGCTTTGAAAAAGGCTTTTAGGCCTAAAAAGGCGCTAGAGGGGTCCAAAAAGGACACATGGGCTTTGGAAAAAAGCTTTTAGGCCTAAAAATGCGCTAAATGGGTCCAAAAAGGACACTTGGGCTTTTTAAAAAAAAGCTTTTAGGCCTAAAAAGGCGCTAGAGGGGTCCAAAAAGGACACATGGGTTTTGAAAAAAAGCTTTTAGGCCTAAAAAGGCGCCAAAGGGGTCCAAAAAGGACACATGGGCCTACAAGACAGTATTGATAGATTTGTGGAAATTGATTAGACTAAACATGGCCACTGCAACTTAAATAAGACTCAAAATCCTTCTGGATTCACATTAATAATGGTTGCATGGAAGGAAGGCGACAATCGGCTTTGCGGCATCTCTTTTGCTATCCGAGTTGTGCTAGATTTTCCTAAGCTTGAAATTATGTTTCAGGACATTACCACGCTTCTTCTTAATATCAATTTCTTAATATCAGAACTTGAGAGGATTTTTGGAGTGGTATTTTAATGTTTCAAGCTTTTATGGCCATATTTGGTATTTATGACCCCCTTTGGAATGTTTTGGAATTTTATTGTATTTTTTTGATATTGTTTGGGCAAGTTTTGAATTATTTTTTTGGTATTTCTGGGTGATTTTTGAATATTTTTTTGGTATTGTTGGATGATTTTGAATTTTTTTTGGTGCTTTTGGGTGATTTTTGAATTTTTTTTGGTATTTTTGGGTAGTTTATGAATTTTTTGGGTATTTTTGGGTAGTTTATGATTTTTTTGGGTTTTTTTGGGTAGTTTATGATTTTTTTGGGTATTTTTGGGTAGTTTGGGTAGTTTATGAATTTTTTGGGTATTTTTGGGTAGTTTGGGTAGTTGCGTCGGCTATCAGCATTGTCTTTCCCTCCATCCTTGTGGATTTGATTTTGGGGTGGTTTGTGCATAATCCTCTGGCAATCCGTTGGAGGACATTGAAGGGCGAGTTTGGCTTCATTTTCTAGATGTATCGATGGTCGGTAGAGGAGTGATGGGGTTGGTTCTCCTTTTGTGGTGTGAGGCAACTGGCATGGGCCTTGCAAATGGTTACAACTCCAAAAGATTCTCTTCGAGAGGTCTATGTGAAAGGGTTGTAATTCTATTGGTTTCTCATTGTGTAAGGTCTGTGAAAGGTTTTTGTCTCATGTCAAGGTCTTTATTGTGGAAAGGAAGGTGTGTGTGAAAGGGTTGTGAAAAAAGGAAGCTCTCTTCTCTTTTTTTTTGGATTTTTGGATGATTTATGAATGTTTTTGACAATTTTTTTGGCAATTTTTTATTTTTTTGGTATTTTTGAGTTTGTGGGGGTGAAACGGAGGATGTGAGTGAGATAGTGATGCTGGATGCTATAAGGCTCAAAAATATACAAGCATGAAAAGGAAATGGGTGGATGACTCTGGAATGTAAGATAGAACATAGTAGCGGATGTGCAGCGGATGTATGAACTTTTGGAAAAAAACTTGGAAAATGGGGAGATGGGCGATGAGAAGAAAAGGGGTGATACTGGATATGTAGGTCATTGATAGATAATGGAAAGACTATAGTACACCTGGCGCCTATTTGCTAGATTTTAACCAGGGACCTATCCAAGGTGCTTGAATTGCCAAATTTTCACCATTGGATGCTTTATTTTTCTTTGCCTATTTTTGATTTGCAAATTCTGCCCTTAGGCGTAGAATTTCTTGAGGTGAATAATGTTGGTAGGATCATTCAGGACTTCACCTTCAAGGGTAGATAGCTGATAGGCTCCTGAGCCAAAAGATGTTGTGACCACATAAGGACCAAGCCATGTGGGCTCAAACTTGCCTTTCTTTTCTCTGTTAGCTTGAACCTTCATATTCTCTTTGAGGACCATGTCACCTTCTTGAAAACTATGTGGATGGACTTTCCTGTTGAAATTGCGCTTGAGGCGACTCTGGTAGACCATGAGGTGGTCATAGGCCTATTGCCTTTTTTCATCAAGTAGATCAAGTTGAGTAAGTCGAGCCACTCTATATTCTTCATCAAATATCTGTCCGCGTAGAGAAATGCGGAGCGATGGGAGTTCAACCTGAATAGGTAGGACTGCTTCAGCACCATAAACCAAGAAGTATGGAGTTGTGCCAGTGGCTGTGCAAAATGAAGTGCGGTATGCCCATAGGGCGGGATTGATTTGCAAATGCCAATCACGGCCGGAGTCATTGACAACTTTCTTGAGGATTCTGAGCAGGGTTTTATTAGTTGCCTTTGCTTGACCGTTACCTTGTGGGAAGTATGGGCTAGAAAAACGATGATGGATATGAAGGGAAGTGCACAATTCCTCCATATTTAGGTTTTCAAAATTACCTCCATGGTCAGTGAATATGGTAGCTGGGATGCCGAAGCGACATATGATATGATATAAGATAAACTTGGACACTTGAACTCCCGTAGCAGTGACAAGGGGAACTGCTTCGACCCACTTAGTGAAGTAATCAATGGCGGTGATTATCCACTTATGTCCCTCTGAAGAAAGTGGTGCAATAAGACCAATGAGATCAAACCCCCAGCAGGCAAAAGGCCATGGTGGTGCAATGGGTTGCAAGTCTTGTGCTGGAGCCCAGATTAAATTAGCATGTTGTTGACAAGGTAAACATCATTTCACAAATTCACATGCATCATGTTCTAGAGTAGGCCAATAGTATCCAGCCCGAAGGATCTTCTTTGCTAGCACCATCCCGCTCGTGTGAGCACCACAAAGTCCAGCATGTACCTCTTTGAGAGCCATCGCAGCCTCATTTTGATCTAAACATCGAGAGAGAGTATCATGATAACCACGACGATATAGGGTTTGGGCAATGATAGTGTATCGGGAAGCTCTACGTATAAGGTTTTGGCATTGAGTTCGTGTGAGGTGAGGAGATATGATACCATTTAGTAGGTAAGCATGAATTTTGTGGTACCATGGGGATTGGGGACCAACCAAGACGCATACTTGTGTTGATTCATCATTCTCATATGCGGGTTAATGTAGCTGGTCGACCAAGAATTCATATTGTGTAGCTTCACACGGCATTTCCAAGAGAGAACCAATAGTAGCCATAGCATCAGCTGCCTTATTCTGGAGTCTAGGTACTTGTATGAACTGGATCTGAGTAAAATGCTCCTTTAATTGATCAACCAAATTTTTGTAAGGCAGTAGCTTGTTATCCTTGGTCTGATATTCATTCAATGCTTGTTTAATGATAAGTTGAAAATCACCATAAACTTGAAGCTCTGTGATATTCCATTCAATGGCAATTTTGAGGCTTGCAACAAGGGCCTCATACTCTACAATGTTATTGGTACACCAAAATTGTAGCTTGAAAGATTTAGGAATATAATCACCTTGAGGTGTAATCAAGAGTATGCCAGCGCCAGAGCCATGAGATGTATAGGAGCCATCAAAATATAGCTTCCAAAGTGATTGTTCTTCTATCAAACAGAGGTATTCATCTGGAAATTCCATGATTAGTGGGTGATCTGCAACTAAGGGTGCATCAGCCAAGTGATCTGCAATAGCTTGGCCTTTGATGGCCTTTCTGTCAACATATTGAATGTCAAACTCACTAAGAAGTGTAACCCATTTTGCTAGGCGTCTAGTGAGTACTGTACGAGAGAGCATATATTTTAATGGATCAATCTTTGATATCAGTTGCACAGTATGACTCAACATGTAATGACATAGCTTCTGGGTGGAAAACACTACTGCTAAGCATGCCTTCTCCATTGGCATGTAGTTGAGCTCATAGCCCACTAATGCTTGGCTAATGTAATAAATAGCTTGTTCCTTTCCTGCATCGTCAAGTTGTGCTAGAAGAGCACCTAATGCTGTGGGAGTAGCTGTGATGTACAATATGAGTGGGTGCCTTGCAACTAGAGGAACCAAAATAGGCGGATTAGCCAAGTATTGCTTGATGAGCTCAAAATTGTGCTGACAAGCTGAGTCCCATTTGAAATTTTGATCTTTCTTAAGCAAGTGAGTGAAAGGTTGACACTTATCAGCAAGTTGAGAAATGAACCGCCGGACTGATTGGAGTTTTCCTTGCAAAGAACGAAGGTTCTTGAGTGTCTTAGGAGGAGCCATATCCATGATGGCTTTGACCTTCTTGGGGTCAATCTCAATACCATGCTGGGACACAATGAAGCCTAGGAGCTTGCCTGAGGTGACACCGAAGACACATTTCTTTGGATTCAGCATGAGACGATAATTTGCCAATCGATTAAACACTTCTTCGAGGTGAAATAAGTGATCAAGAGCATTGAGAGACTTTACTAAAATATCATCCACGTAATCCTCAAGAATCTTATGGATTAGGTCATGGAAGATGACCGTCATGGCACGCTGATAGGTTGCCCCGGCATTGTTTAGCCCAAATGGCATCATATTATAGCAGAATGTGCCCCAAGGTGTAGTAAATGATGTCTTATGTTGATCTTCCTCTGCTATATGAATCTGATTATATCCAGAGAAACCATCCATTAGTGACAAGAGTTCATGACCTGCGGTGAGATCCACAATCATGTCGATATTTGGTAATGGAAAGTCATCCTTCGGAGAAGCCTTATTAAGATCCCTAAAATCAGTGCAGATTCTGATATCACCCAAAGGCTTGGTAACAGGTACCATGTTAGAAATCCATTCAGAATAATCTATTGGGCGAATGATTTTGGCCTCCAACAATTTTTCTAACTCTGCTTTAACCAATAAAGCAACTTTGGGGTGCATCTTACGGAGCTTCTGCTTAATGGGCCTGGCCCCTGAATCCACTGCTAGATGGTGTACGACTAGTTTGGGGTCCAACCCTGGCATGTCCTGATATGACCATGCAAAGCGGCCCACATTTTCGTGAAGAACCTCCATAAGAAGATCTGCTTGTTCAGGTGGTACCAAAATGTATCACCTATTTTAGTAGAGTAAAATGAACACTAATCTATAAAAGGCATTCTCAATACTAAAAACAAATAAACACTTAAGATAGGACCAAAGAAGACAAAATTGAGGAAAGTAGACCAAAGATGGTAAACTCCTCAAGTGCTTCTCATGATGACGAAGCTATGTCCCTGATGGATAGTGGATGTATGCTCACGATGTGCTCAAGCTCCAAATGGATGAGTGATAATCAAATATGAGTGTGGATGAATGATTCAACAATGAAGGTATGGAGGGTTTTCAACATTATAATAGTATTTTGGTAGTTTTTAGGCTCTCAAAATAGCATTATAAGTTTGCTTCAAAAGTGGATGATTTTAGTGAAGGGAGAGGCTTCTATTTATAGGCCAAGGGGTGGAAGGATGGACAGTCAGGATGCAAGGATGGCAAGATGGTAAGGGAGGGCTAGGATGCACTCAAAGGGGAGCACATGGATTGTGCTTGTTTAAAGCCAATTAGGAGGTGACACATGTCACAAGGTGATTGGATGTGAGAGGGTAGGATATGGGTTGGTCAAAGGAGTAATGAGGGAGGTTGAGCCATAAATGGGGATGGTTGGGTCAAATAGAGATGGTTGGGTCATAAATAAAGATGGTTGGAAGGAGGATGAGATTGTTGACTTTGGCTTAGAGGTGGTTGGGAGGAGGATGAGATTATTGACTTTGGCTTGGGTTAGCAAGTCTTAACCCTTGCTTAAGTTGTGCACATGATTAGAAGAGGGATTAGGATTAGCTTAGGAGTTGGTTAACCTTGTTTAGGGAATGTGACAAGGTTAGAGGGGGGTTTAGGATTAGAATTGACATCTTCTAGAAGAGTCTAGGCTTTTAGGATGAGGATAAATAAGATTTTTTAGAAAATAAATAAAGTTTTATTTATTTCAAGAGTTTAGGTTGAGGAAATATTTATTAAAATATTTTTAATAAATATGAGGATTAATATTTAATCTTAATTAAATATTTTGAGTTGGGATTAGGGGTAGGAAATGATGGGATTAGCCTTTAATCAAAATTAAAGAAGGATTTAGAAGATTTTGGAAGAGGTTAGTGGTCTTAAGGAAATTGGCCAAGTTTTGGACAAAAAAAAATAAATTATTTATTTTGGGATTTTTGGTCAATTTATTAATTAAATAATTAATAAATAAGGAAATAATGTTTCAATAAGATTTAAACATTTTTGGGAGGGATTCCTTAATTAAATATTTTTAATTAAGATAAAGGGATTTAATGGCATAAAAATAAATAAATTAATTAAATAATTAATTAATTAATTAATTAATAAATGATGATGTCATCAGGGATTTTTTTCAGAAAATAAAAATACTTTATTTTCTAAAGAATTTTTAGGTGTCTACAGTTACCACCAAGATTGTATACGTTATCTGCTACTTTTCTTGGCTGCTGCATCTTTACTAGCTGATCTCATATATCTCCCTCTTTCATATATATCTCCCTCTTGCTTTGTATTGATCAATTTTTTGCACATTTCTCCCTCTTTGACATAAATGTCAAAGATGTAGCATCTTTATCATGCAAAATATAAGCTTTGGCTTCTTGATGTTTCCTCCCTCTGTCACCATGCTTGTGACCGATTTGGAGTTTCTGCTCTTGCTATCATCCTCTGCATCAATCTATTGATATTTCAATGATTTATTCCTGTTGATGCAGGGAAGCTTCCTTGTTGCTTTAAACTGCTTGAGTTAGGGGTATTACCCCCAACTTGCCTCTAAGATATTCATAAGCATCCTTGGGAAATGGTTTGGTGAAGATATCTGCAGTTTTTTCTTTTGTGTGAATGTATTCCAACTTCACTTGTTTGTCTTCTACCAATTCTCTAACATAATGATACTTGATTGCGATATGCTTGGTTTTTGCATGCATTACTAGATTTTTGGATATATTTATAGCACTTGTGTTATCACAATACAATATCACAGGTTTTGTTACCTCTTCTTTCATTCATTTCAATAGATGTGTGAGCCACACAATGTTTTTGCAATTGACTGCAACTGCCACATATTCTGACTCTGTAATGGGCTGGGATGTACATGTTTGTTTCTTGCTAGTCTAGGTAACTAGCCTTTTGCCTAGAAATAATGCACCTCCACTTGTGCTTTTTCTATCATCAATGTTGCCTCTCCAATCTACATCTATATATGCATTGAGCTCAAATTTTCCATTCTTTTTGTAGTATAGACTAAAGTTATCAATTCTTTTAAGATATCTCATTATTCTTTTTACTACTATGAGATGATTTTCTTTGGGATTAGCAGAGAATCTAGCCACTATTTCAACTGCTAATTCTATGTCTGGTCTACTATGTACAACATATTGTAATTTTCCAATCATGGATCTGTACATTGTTTGATTGACTTCAGCTGATTCATCATTTTTGGATAGCTTATTTCCTGTTTCCATTGGTGTGCTGACTGGTTTAGACTCTTCTAATCCAAATGTTTTAAGAATCTCTTTGATATACTTTGATTGTGTCACAAATATACCATGTTTGAGATGATGTACTTGCAATCCCAAAAAAAAATTGATTTCTCCAAACATAGACATCTCAAATTCATGTTTCATTTTGTCAGCAAAGCCTTTATAAAACACTTCCTTTCCACCAAATACTATGTCATCCACAAAGATATCAGATACAATAATGTCCTTACCTTCTTCTGCTTTGATGTACATGTTGTTGTTATCATCAGTTCTTTCAAATCCTATTTGCACTATATACTTGTGAAGTCTCTCATACCATGCTCTAGGTGCTTGTTTCAAACCATAGAGTGCTTTATGTAGCTTACAAACTATATCCCTGTTGTTTTCATCAACAAATCCTTCTGGTTGTTCAATGTAGACTTCTTCTTCTAGTATACCATTCAAAAATGCAGACTTTACATCCATCTGATAGACTTTAAAATCTTTATATGCAGGATATGCAAGTAAAGTTCTTACTCCTTCCATTCTAGCAACAGGGGCAAATGTTTCCCCATAGTCTAGTCCTTCTTCTTGAGCATTACCCTTGCATACTAGTCTAACTTTGTTTTTTTTAATCTCACCATTGTCATCTAGCTTGTTTCTAAATACCCACTTGGTGCCAATCACATTCTTGTCAACTGGTCTGGGAACCAAGCTCTAGGTTTTGTTCTTCTTTATTTGATCAATCTCTTCTTCCATAGCTTTATACCAGTCATCATCTTGTAATGCACCATATAATATCTTAGGTTCAAATTTTTTGATCAGACATGATTCATGTCTTAGTCTGTTCCTTATCATTGGTCTTGCATCTTTGTCACCAATTATCTGTTCAACAGGGTGATGTCTTTTTACATTTTTGGATAATCTTGGCTTTGTCCTTGTTTCCATGTTTGATCTTTCAGATTCAGGATCACTATGCACTTCGTTTTCAGGTTGTTCTTCATCTATTTCATGTGTATTGTCTTCAGAATTAGATTGTGCATTTTCTTCATTCTGCAACTCGGCATTCACTGGTTGAGACTCGACTGAGACTGAAATTTGTTGTTGAGTATCAATTTGATTGACAACATCCTCATCAACAGTCATTCCTTCACAAAGATACACAAAAGTTTTGTACTCTTCCATTTTCTTTGGTTCTTCAGCTTGGAGTTCTGTGTGCTCATCAAAATTTATATTTGCACTTTCCACAATTTTGTTAGTGTTAGTATTCAAACACTTATATGCCTTACTTCTAGTGCAGTAACCAAAAAATATGTCTTCATCACTTTTTGCATCAAATTTTCCATTTCTAGCATCTTTAAGGATAAAGCATTTGCAACCAAATACTTTAAAATATTTTACATTGGGTGAGTGACCATACCATAATTCAAAAGGTGTTGTATTTGTACCTTTCTTGACTTGTACTTAGTTCAGTGTATGAACAGCTACACTTATAGCTTCTCTCTAGTATTTTAGAGCAACAGTCTTTTCCATCATTAATGTTCTGGCACAATCAATCACAAATCTATTTCTTCTTTCAGCAATTCCATTCTATGGGGGAGTTCTAGGAGTTGAGATTTGTCTTTTAATTCTTTTATCATTACAAAATATCTCGAATTCATTTGATGTGAATTCACCACCTTTGTCTGATCTTAGGCATTTCAAGCTCTTTCCTGTTTCTTTTTCAACTCTAGCAACATACCACTTAAACATTTGAAAAGCATCAGATTTTTGTTTTAAGAACATAACAGTCATCATCTTGGAATAGTCATCAACAAACAACATTATGTATTTATCTCCTCTATAGCTTTGTATTTCCATTGGACCACATAAGTCAGTGTGAACTAACTCAAGTACTTCTTTAGATGTATATTTTTTGCTTTTGAAGCTTGACTTTGTCATCTTTCCTAGCTGACATTGTTTGCACATGATATTATCGGGTTTCTTTAATTTTGGTAAACTTCTGACTTTCTTCATTTTATTGATGTTGACCAGATTGTCAAAGTTGACATGACATAATCTTCTATGCCATAACCATTCATCATCAAATTTTGCAATAAAACAAGAAACATCATCCATATCAAGGTATAACAGATTACTCCTTGTTTGATCTCCTTTTCCTATCAATTTACCATTAGTATCATAGATTTTTGCAGTTTTGTTTTCAAATTCTACTTTGCATCCTATATTGCCCAACTGTGAGACACTCAGCAAATTGTATTTTAATCCTTCAACATAGTATGCATTATCACATGAAATTTGTTCTATGAGCTTAATGGAACCTTTTCTTTTGATTTGACATGGAGCATCATTACCAAATCTAACACTATTTCCATCATACTAAGTAAAGTTAACATACTTTTGTCTCTTGTCATGTGATGTGAGCATCCACTGTTTTCTCTCCCTCTTTGACAATAATTCCAAAGACTTGTCATCTTACCATGCAGATATGAACTCTTTCAATTTCTCCCTCTATCACCTTACTTGTGACTAATTTGAAGTTTCATTTCTTTGATTACTTTAGGTAGCTCCTAAATTAAGACCCAATGCATCAATCTGTAACAACATAAAATCAGTTTGTTTGATGCAGGGCACTCTTTTTGTTACTTAGATAGCCTTTGATAGGAGTATCACCCCTAGTTTACCTCTTAGATACTCATGAGCATCCTTAGGTAAAATTTTTGTGAAGATATCAGCAATTTTCTCTTTTGTGTTAACATATTCCATCTTCACCTCTTTATCTTGAACTAATTCTCTCAAGTAATGATACTTGATTGCAATGTGCTTAGTCTTTGTGTGCATTACAAGATTTTTTGATATGTTTATTGCACTTATATTATCACAATAAAGTGTTACTAGTTATGTGATCTTTTCCTTCATACCTTTGAGTACCTATTTGATCCATACAATGTTTGTATAATTTACAACAATAGCAACATATTCATCTTCAGCAGTAGATTGTGAAGTGCAGTTTTGTTTCTTACTAGTCCACATAACTAATCTCTTGCATAAGAAAAGTGTTCCTCCACTAGTGCTCTTTTTATCATCAATGTTTCTAGCCCAATCAACATATATATAGGCTCTTAATTCAAACTTCTTATTTTTCTTATAGTATAGACCAAACTCCTCTGCTCCTTTCAAATATCTCATTATTCTCTTTATAGCCATCAAATGATTCTCTCTAGGATTAGCAGAGAATCTTGCAACTATCCCTATAGATAATTCGATGCCAGGTCTACTATGTACTACATATTATAATTTGGCAATCATAGACCTGTATAATGTTTTATTCACCTCAACAGAATTATCATTCTTTGACAACTTGTGTCCTATCACCATAGGTGTATTTACTAGTTTGGAATCCTCCAATCCAAAAGTTTTTAGTATTTTTTTGACATATTTTGACTAGTGTGATGTATATACCATATTTAATCTGATATACTTACAAACCTACAAAGAATTTGATCTCTCCAAACATAGACATTTCAAATTCTTGCCTCATTTTATTTGTAAAAACCTTCCATAAAGTATCTTGGCCTCCAAATATGATATCATTAACAAAAATTTTAGATAACAAAATACCTTTCCCTTTTTTTTGTCTTTATGTATAGATTACTACTATCATCAGTCCTTTCAAATCCAATCTGCACAAGATAGTTATGAAGTCTCTCATACCATTCTCTTGGTATTTGTTTCAAACCATATAGAGCTTTGTGTAATCTACATACCATATTCTTATTTTTAACATCAACAAATCCTTCTGGCTATTCTATGTAAACTTCTTCCTCTAATATGCCATTTAGAAATGTAGATTTAACATCCATTTGATAAACTTTAAAATCTTTGTATGTAGAATAAGCAAGTAAAGTTCTTACTCCTTCCAACTTAGCAATAGGGGTAAATGTCTCTCCATAATCAATTCCTTCTTCTTGTGCATATCCTTTACAAACTAATCTTGCCTTTTTCCTTGTGAATTCACCATTTTCATCTAGCTTGTTTCTGAATACCCACTTGGTGCCAATCACATTTTTGTCTTTTGGTCTAGGAACGAGAGTCCATGTTTTATTTTTCTCAATTTTTTCAATCTCTTCTTCTATGGCTTGAGTCCAGTCCATATCTTCTAAGGCATCTCTTACTAATTTGGGTTCCTTCATGCTCAATAAACATGTATCATTTCTTAGTCTATTTCTTGTCGTTGGTCTAGCATCTTTATCTCCAATCATTTGTGTAGTAGGATGATGTCTCTTGACATATTTGGACAATCTTGCTTCAACTCCGATTTCTTCAATTTGTCTTTCAACTTCAAATTCATTGTGTACACCACTATTAGGTAGCTTAACATCTATTTCATGTATACTAATCTCAAAATTGAAATGTGCTTCAACTTTATTTTGTAACTCGACATCTAAATGTAGCTTAGTTCCTGAATACAGCTTGACATTCCTAGTATGTGACTCGGCAGTCACTAAGACTTGGTGTTGGTTTGTAGCTTGATTTATAGATTCTTCAGTAGACATACCTTATAAGAGTATAAAAATGTTTTTATTATTTTGGTTCTTTCATAGGTTCAACCTTATGTACTTCTATATATTCCTCAAAATTTACATTTTCACTTTTCACAACTTTGTTAGTGTTAGTATTTAAACACTTATAAGCTTTACTTCTTGTGGAATATCTAAGAATATACCTTCTTCACTTTTTGCATCTAATTTACCATTCCTCAAGTCTTTAAGAATGTAACATTTTCTTTCAAATACCTTAAAGTATTTTACATTGGGTGAGTATCCATATCATAATTCAAAAGGCATTGTACGAGTACCTTTCTTGACTTGTACATGATTCAAGGTATAGACAGTTGTACTTACTACTTCTCTCTAGTATTTCAAAGCAACATTTTTCTCCATCATGAGAATTCTAGAATAGTCCATTATAGATCTATTCCTCCTTTCAGCTATTCCATTTTGTGGAGAGGTTCTAGGTGCAGATGTCTATCTTTTGATTCCTCTGTGGTTACAAAACATCTCAAACTCATTTGATGTGAATTCTCCTTCTCTATCAAATTTCAAACACTTAATAATTTTACCTATTTCCTTCTCAACTCTTGCTAAGAACCACTTAAAAATTTGGAAAGCATCAGATTTCTATTTCAGAAACATAATTGTCATCATTCTAGAACAGTCATCAACAAACAACATAATGTACTTATCTCCTTTGTAGATTTGTACACCAATTGGTCCACACAAGTCAGTATGAACAATCTCTAGTATACCTTTAGAGCTATGAGTTTTACTCTTTAAACTTGACTTTATCATTTTGCCTAACTGACATTGTTTACACATTATATTATTAGGCTTTTTCAACTTAGGTAAACCTTTAACATTTCTTATGTTACTGATATTGACCAAGTTGTCAAAATTAATATGACATAACCTTTTGTGCCACAACCACACATCATAAAATTTTACAACTAGATAAGTAGCATCCTTTATATCAAGATAGAATAGATTACTCCTAATCTGATCACCCTTTCCAATCAGTTTTCTATTTGTATCATATATCTTAGCAATCTTGTTTTCAAACTCAACCTTACATCCCAAATTATTCAGTTGTGACACACTCAAGAGATTATAGTTAAGTCCTTCAACATAGTAAGCATTGTCACATAAAATCTTATCTGTGAGTTTGATAGAACCTTTTCCTTTTATCAAACATGGTACATCATTACCAAATCTTACACTATTTCCATCATAATAATTCAGGGTAATGAACTTACTTTTGTCTCCAAACATGTGATTTGAACATCCACTATCAGTGATCCATTTGTTGTTCTTGTTCAAACAAGTCACAGGTGTAGTTACCTCATCTTCATCAGATTCATTCTTCATTGAAACATACACCACTTCATCATCATGTTCATCAGATTCATCTTTTATTTTTTCTTCAACAATATAGCATAATTTTTTGCCTATCTATGTAGTCCTTGCTATCTTCATCTCTCCTACTTTTGTACTTGTCACCACCTCTATAATTCTTCTTCTCTAGACATCTAGCAGCAATATGACCAACCTCATTATAATTGAAACAAATGATAGGTAATTTATCTTTGAAATTTCCTTTACCTTTGTGGAATCTTCTTACCAATAGTGCTTCAAGTTGTTCTATATCCTCCTCATCTATATCACTATCACTATACATATACTTTATCTTTTTCTTCTTCTTCTTCTCATTAGATTCCTTCAATGATGCTTTATCTTTGAAAGTAGATTCAATATTTTCAAGTTTGTAATTATTAAAGTTAGATAGCTCAAACTTAGTGAGTCTAGCTACCAGACCTTCAAGTGATAGATTATTCCTCGGTATACATCTCAATTCTTGAATTATAGAAACACTAATAGCATATATAGGCAACAATGTCCTTAAAACTTTTTTAAGTACTATATCATCATCTATTTTACCATTAGCTCCTCTTATTTCATTAACAACTTATTTTATCCTTGTAACATATTGAACAATATTTCACCTTCTTCCATTCTCATATCATCAAACTTACTTCTAAGACTCTCAAATTTAGCTCTTAGAACATTGGTGTCTCCTCCATAGATGATGGTTAAGGCATCCCACATTTTCTTTTCATTGTCAAGACCTTTGATATCATCAAATTTGACATAGCTTAGGGCAGAGGAAATCTCAAGCATTGCTTGGTTATGTTCTTTCTTCTTTTTCATATCCTCAGCAGTTGGGGCACCAGTAAGATCAACATGCTTAGTAGAAATGGTACACTATGCATGATCTCCAAGTCCTCAAAAGTGTAGCTTAATCAAATTTTTCCATGTAGGAAAGTTATCTCTATTAAGCTTGTGTACTTCTCTTTTTGATATCTTGATCTTTGTGCTTCTAGTACCTTCAAACTAGTCCTCTTAAGCAGATGTCTCTAATACCAATTGTTGGAATAATTTAGAATAATTGAGAGGGGTTGATGTGAGTTAGTTATCCAAGGTCTAGATGTATAAATAAAACTTTTCATAGCTTAGTGAACCCATAAAACATTTATCTTCATGCATGCATTTATAAAATTATGCAATCACTCAAAACTTGTAGGTTACTGTCAAATCAACTTGTAAAAAAGTAAACATGAAACATAATAGATTCAACAACACACTTGACACAATGATTTACATGGAAACCCAATTTGGGAAAAACCACTAGTAACATGCTACTCTTTTTCACTCTTTTGAAGTGATGCCCTGTAAAAGGCCAACCCTGTTAAAGGTTACAATACACATTGTTAAATGTGACCCTGTTAAAAGATTTTAATCACCTTGTTAAAAGTGAGCTTTGTTAGAGGACTTTAGACCATTCAGTTAGAATGTCACTCGGTAAAAGGATTTACAAATGATTATTAGGTCAACCTTAAGGATTTACCCTAGACTGATACAATTATTAGAGACTAATAGTAAGGCTTGATTTGATAACAACTAACAACTCCATTTGTAGATTATAAATCTCTATTTTAGTCCTCCATTTTTCTTAGCCTTCACACATTTCAACTTTGATAGCTTGTTCACCCTTCAAGCATTCATACCCTTAAGCCTTCTCGCTTAGCATGCCAATGCAGACTCTTCTCTTAGGTCACTTGATGAAGTAAAACCCTTGACTTCTTGTCTTCCTTAGGTTCTCGCACATGAAAAACTTTGTTTCTAACCAGCCATTCCTATAAATAAGAAATTAAGATCTTTTTTCGCTCATTCTCCATCATCCAATTTAGGGTTAGGAAAGATTAGGTAAGGATACAATGAATCTACCCCACATTCGATATCTTTTCTAGAAACTTCTCCTTGAATTCTTTTTTAATTTTCCTAAAAAATGGTTTACCTTGAATTTTGTGCCATTAGCTCATCAATCTTAACTTCCACCTAGTTCACATAATCCAAGAAAATAAACTTGTCAGTTCAAATCCATCAAATTCATGATCTTTTAAATAATATAGCCACTCAACATTATCAAGCTTCTGATACTCAACACATATTGCATTTCTCAGCATGCTCTATGAAATTACTCACCATGAACTAAAATTAACTGGTGCTTGGCATCAAATAAAATTTACTTAGCATCCACTATTTTTCTTGGCATACACTAGAATGAACTTTTACTTGGCTCCAACTGGTTTTTTGCTTGGCTTACACTCACTTTTCTTGGCACCTACTATCCACTTGATCAAGCTTGGCAAACAAACTTTGTTTCACTTGTTCTTCTAAACTTTCTTACTGTAACCAACCTTTTTAATGTAAAGTAGATTATAAATACATCATGTTATCACCATCTTAACTTATTCTTGTACTTCTTTACATAATCATAACTCAACCTTTCCTCTACATGCTATTGTTACATCTATTGATCAAATCCTCTTTATAAATCAAATAAGTGATAGTACTTAAATCATGTAAGAAATTGTCTTACCAGCAAATAGTAGGTTTGACATTAGTGAAAAAATAATGATTGAAACATATTGATCATACTTCTTCAACAATATTCTTCAATATATTCTCAACAATCTCCCTCTTTACTATTTTCAATCTATTCTCAACGCTATTGTTCTGAAATCTACAACAAGATTTTGTCTAACACCTCCATTGGCATATCTCTAGAAATGGAATTTTGTTTCTCTCAATTTCTCCCATTATTTCACTTCTTTCATATCATGAATATTAACATATTCATTATCCTAATAATTGGAAAGATATGGAGTGGAGGTTGCAACCATAAGGGAATCCAAAAACTTACTTTGATCCTTCCTAACATGATGTACCAAGATGCTCTCTTGTTATCCCTGATGTAATTCTGTGGAGATCATCACTCAATTTTAAGGTCCTCGGGAAATCTGATATATCTTTGGGTAACAAATCCAAAAGATTTGTGTACTTCCCTTCCAGTCACTATTCATAATCCCTATATGCATCTTCTCTAAGAGGATATATTTTGTCACCCCCTATGTCAATTTTAGTAATTTTTAACCAATCATAGAAGTATTTACGAGCATCTCTAGCTTCTAGCCTTATAGGAAAAACTTAACTTTGACTTCTATCTCAAAATCAATGTTATGTTTCCATTAATGAAAACCCTAATAACTACCCTTGGCCAAATTTCCAACAATATCCCCCTTTGGAAAAATTATGGCCATGTGACTTTTTTGTAAAATGTGGATCATATTGTATTTATTCCACATTCATATATATTTTACTCTCCCTTTGACCGTACTCCTATATCTATCTTGTTGCTAATATGCCCCTTACATTATGTATCATAAAGTATACATAATACTTATAATTTTTCTCTTTCTCTCTCCCTTTGGCATCAATGACAAAGGTGAGTCAAAAAAACTTTACATGTCAAAATTTTGGTTTCTTTATCTTCTTCCTTAGGCTAGATGAGTACCTAGAATTTCCATGAAGTCAAGTACCTTTGTCTTCAATATGCAAAGTCTTCATCCCATGAAGTCTTGATTGCTTCTACAATGCTGACAACTCCATACAATCCATAAGGTACCAACTCAAATGCATTAATATAAGTGTAGGAAAAGTCTTCATAATATAATTGCTTCTATTAAAAATTCATCTTAGGAGTCAAGTAAAAAAGAAAATAGCTTCAAGATTATTTCTTAGTCATGTTCTAGCATTCTTATTTCATCACTTGTCTTTCTATTCCTCCGATCTAGCTCAATGGTTTTTATATCATTGTTTTTCATCTCTTCAACCATCTTGTCAAGTTCATCTTTTTTTATCCTTAATTTCTTTGGTGATGGCTAGAGTGTTTCTTCATACCTTATCACATTCAACATATAATCCTTTACCCTCTAAAATACATTTTCTCATGTCCTTGATGAAAACATCAAGTACTTCCAAATCACTGTTGATGCTATCACATACTTGGTTAAATAGTTTTGCATCATGTTCATCTTGCACTTTGATCTTGGTTGTCTCCTCAAGAGTTGAAAATTAGCTATCAAACTCTTCTATCACTTTTTTTACCTTATCATCTACATATTGATTAGTCAATTGCACTAGAAGTGTACTATGTAGCTTCTCAACAGTTAACTCCAACATCTCTTAAGTATTCTTACTCAATTTGCCTAATTTTTTAGGTATTTTAGAGATTGAAAAAGTTGATAATTGAATATGCGTATGTATTCCCATGTCCTCTATGATCATACTTGCAACATCCTCTATCATATTTGTAATTAGGGTTTTAGAAAGAGATTTTTAAGTACCAGTTGCATCCTTACTAGTCTTTATTGCTTTGCCAGGTGTTTTCTATTGACATTTCAGTCATGTTTGTTATTAGTGACATACACTTATTCAAATTGTAAGTATCTACTGAGCATATTGTGCACTTAACAGTGTTAGCCAAGAATTTTAGACTCTATTGAGTTCTACAGTTTCTACCGAGTCCAAGGAACAATATTTAGTTTGTGTCAAGCTCTTACTAGCAAGTTGGTGATCAGCAATGTAAACCAAGCTTTGCGAGGTTTTCTGAGTTGTGTAGTACTTACCAAGTTTGTAGTTGATGTGATGTGAGTCTAGTGTTAACTGAGCAACTCAGTGTTAACCAAGTGACTCATTTTATACTGAGCTCGTAGTGATAGCATTTATTGACTTATGTAATCAAAATCAAGTGACTCAATTTATATGTTGAGTTTCACAGTATTCACCAAGTCACCAGTGTAGACCGAGTTCAAGACTACTTGGAAGTGATCAGTATGGACTAAGCTTCTATGTCTACCGAGTGCATGATGATGTCGAGCATTAAGAGTGGATGTCGAGTATCAAAACCTCACTGAGGTAGTCTTCAAAACCTGAGTTCCTATAGTTGGGCCAACTTTGTGTATTTTGTGTAAAGTTTTATTGTGGCCGACTTTGTAATTTATAATTTGGATTGGTATATATGTAATGAATTTTTATTACATCCATGGAGAAGTATGAAGTAATGTAACAAGTAAAGAAGAGCAAAAGAGTGAATTAAAAAGGCTACAACAATATAAGGAGTAGCAAATATTTATCTATCATAGAAAGGTGATCGTTACACTCAAAGGAATCTCACTCAGCAAACCAAGTTGTAGATCAGAGATCAGCTACTATTTCATCCTAATAGGTGGATCAATTAAATCCTTTCATAAGGTAGACCTAACAGTCTTTTGTAAATCTCTTTACTGAGTGCATGCTTCATTGTATATTTGTAAATCCTTTTGCAAGGTGGACCTAGCAATCCTTATTGCTCCTAATAGGGCAGATCATCATAAGTGATCATTGTAAGCCTTAATAGGCCAACTTTATACTACAATACTAAAGCTTGTGGGTATCATCCCCACCATAGTTTTAATTTCTATTTAGAATGTTTCTAGGTCACCAAATTGTGTGTCAAAGTGTTATGAATGCTTTTATGTTTTCAGTTTCTCATGCATGCAATTAGATCATAATACACATGAAGGATTAATTGCTAATAAAGGATTAAGTTTGATTGACCCCTCCCCTCTCAGTAACTTAGTCTATCACATATATTTCCAACATTTGAAAGATTTCAATCTAAGACTCTTGGCTAGACGGTCTATTATTTGTTATGTTCCCTACCTCTTTTATGTGAATTCCTCTTCCTTCTCTATGCCCATTTTGAGCTTCATCTACTCTTCTCTCTTCCAAAGCCTATAGTAAATGCTTTGTTTTACTGAAAAGATCTTCTAATTTGATTCTGACCTCTATTTTTGTAACTTCAACTGATATATCATTTTTCTCATTGTATTCCCTATGTTCTATCATACCAGTTTCTATGATCTCAAAAATTGGTGGTAAGGTGGATATACTTGGTTGTGACCAATTCCATTAGAGTATTCTAGGGGTTTTCTCACCCTAAAGAAGGACTTAATCCTAATTACCATCTTTGTCTTGCTCTTTCTCCTCTATTGTTTTTTCATCACTATTGTAGTCTTCAATATTATCAATGACCAAATTTCCAATATCATAAGATTATTGGAATTTGAATGGATCATCTATAGTATCAATAGTTATAGGAACCTTGAAAATGTAGACATCTTGTTATGTTATTTTGTTGACATACTATTGAGTGTCCTCTCTTATTAGGATAATTGGTGTTTCAATATGAGTTTCTTCACTTGCCATTGTTTGAAATTCAACTTGTGTTTTCTCTACTATAGGCTACAAAAAATTAGGTTTACTAAGTACCTTATATGCTTCTTCTATCTCTGCCTTGATTTCTTCATATTGACCTATCATGACTCTAATTTCTCTCATATTTCTTCATGCAACTGGCTCTAATCTCCATAATACATTCTATATTTTCTCATCATTTTGAATTTCACATAACTTTTCTAAATTACTTATCTTCCTCTATCATTCTAAGTCTATAAGTATTCAATTTTTTATACAATTCTTTTCGTATGCTTATATATGTAGTGATAAGATAATGTTTTAGTTTCAACATATATTTAATAACTACTATTTCAAGTTCTCTCTTTTGATTTGGATCATGGTTATCATAATATTTATTGAATTATTTAATATTACCATCTTTTATGATCATGTTGTTCATCCTTTCTATTTTTAGTTTACATACCTTCCTTTTCTTTCCCGAGCTAGTTCCAGGTTGATCTTGTGGTCTAGAAATCTTCCCTCTCATCTTTGGCTTCTCTACTGATGTATCTTTAGTCTTTGATTGGTTCTTTCTTCCTTGGTATACAATTTCAAGTTTAGGCCTCTTAGGTCCTGGTCCTTGAGCCATATCCTTGACTCTCTTAGTCTTGTTTGGTGTTTCTTCTATCTTTCCTTACTCTATCTTTGTAACCAAACTTACTATTATCTTTCTTTCTAGCACTGATGACATACTTCTAGTTGACCTCCTTGTAACTATAGATAAATGTTGTATTATGAACATGTGTAATCCTTAGTTATTCCTCTAATAGATATTTTCTACTATAATCATGGTGGTTTTTTTGTTGGTGTACTAGTTGTTACATCAATGGAAAGTGGTTTAACCAAGAGTATGTTGGATTGGTCATTAGCTTTCATTTCCGTTGCTATCTTCTTGGCTTCTTCAATTTCTTGCCTTGTCATACAAGAGTCCTTCATCATTTTTTCTAGCATTATCTCAACTTTCTTATTTATTTCTCTTATATATGAATTCTCTTTGACTTTATTGTATTTTGCCTCATAAGTTCCTCGTATAGGGCACTCCTCATCCCTCTTTGATTCAAGCATTCTCTTTGCATAATTGTAAGGTCCCATCTAATCAAGGACTTGTAAGATCCTTTGCTTAAACACAATATAATTAGAATTTTTCATATTGGTTGATATTAATATCTCCATGAGAGAACATTATATGGGTTATACATTTCTACAAATGATTGATCATTTACTATTGGTTAGTAATTTCTATAAATTAATTCCATGTATTATTTCTAAATTAAACAAGTTTGACTAGCCATATGTAACCATATGAAGTCTATGTGAAAACATTTATGTAGAGCGAGAAATAGGTTGGAAGCCCTTAAACCTATGGATCAAATGAATACGAGTACTTGAAATTCTCTACCTGACAACATGATAAGTTTTTATGTGAATTGATAGCATTAGACCTAGTTTTTGGATTGCCATATTTATGTTTATATCTTGATTAGATTGATCTCAAAGAAAATCACTTTATATTACTTCGATTCATCTCATGTTGATAATCATGCGATAGTAGTAATTCAATGGAATAGATATTGTTTAAGTGATAAACACATTCCTTATGATGTGACTACCAAAATGGAAATTAAGCTTTACGTTATGTGATTTTTATTATGATTCTAAAGTGAATGTGATTTTTATTATGATTCTAAAGTGAACGATACTTCTATAGACATTTAGATATTAAGGAATAAATGTAGATGATGTATAAGATTTTTTGAGATACTAAAAGGAAATACTCAGGAACAAGGAGTGACATAGTGTGCCTACAATATCCCATAACAACGTGAGTTAGCATAAAGGAGATCACTTGGAAATTCCTCAAACATGAATTAGGAAGATTGTATTTATGTAATTCCATGGTTACGCCATGTATAAGGTGTGAGGAGGTAGATGACATGTATTATTGAGGATGAGTGTATTGTAACCTAAGCTTAGATATTGCTATGTAGGACTCTTAGGTAAAACCCATGGTCAAAGAAGTTTGAATGAGGCAAAACATTGTAAAATTCGTATGCAAATCCTAAGTGGGGTTTATGAGGTCTTAAGTGACTCCTAGAGTTAGTTTAGAACCTTATTTCAAGACCCATATGATATACCTTGGGGTTAGGGTCATTTTTAAGCATAGAGATCTTCCCTAGGTACCTAGGAGACTACCCAAAAGTTCAATTTTCCAAGTTGGTCGAATGTGGAAGGGTTGGCATGAGAAATATCTTTGGAAAGGGCAATGAAGGGAATTTCTTGGGTATGGTGTGAGTGAGGAGCCAAAAAAAAACCAACGAGCATCTTCTTGTGTATTGTGAAAGTGGGGGAAAGGAAACCAAGGCCACTCACATCATTTCCAAGGAGGTTGAGAGATGGGGGGGAAGGAGAAGATTTTATGATTGGGGGGGGGGGGGGTACTTATTTTATGATGGTGAATGGAAGAAGGAGATGGAGATGGAGATGGAGATGGAGATGAAGGAGGAAGAGGCCTGATTTTCCAGAGGCTTATACATGGAGAGCTTATGAGGAAGATAAGTGTTTCTTTATCCTTGTTATCCTATTTATTCATAAAGAAAATTATGTAATTTTGAGTTCAATGTAAGTAAAGGGATCTCCAATAGAGAAAAAGATACCATTGATTTCCTTGGTGCAAAGAGATCCCTTGCCTGGGGTATGGCTAGGGTTCAAAGACCCCATGATGTCATTATGGGAAGGTGGAAATGGGAAAGTGTGTAAATGTTTTGGAAATTCATCTCAAATTAATGAAAAGAAACATGGATGTATTTTCTAAAAAGCTTTGCATTCTTTATTTGGATAGTAAGTTTTGCTATTCAATGGGTAAATATGGAATATGATAAGTTATGTTTTATGTATTTGATTCAAGGTGAGATTTAGAATGAAATTCATAGTTGAAATGTGTGTACTAGAATATAAAAGGAAGTCATATTTGTGTGTAAGAAGTACCCTTATTAGTAAAGAAAATCTTGCAACATGCATTAGTAAGGATTAATGAAATAACTAGATCTAGTTAGTTAGTTATTAACAAAAAAAAAAATATTAGTGGTAGTTTTTAGGGATAAATTTTTGGACATACAATAATCTTCTAGTGTATCTCCATATCCTAAATGTTCAATAAATACCTCTCTTGGTTCTACTTCTTCCATACAAGTTAAATCTACTTCAACCATGAATTAAATGCCTTTTTTATATTTTTCAACAATAGATTTAGGGATACTAAACCTTTGTTTCATCTCAGATTAAAAATATTTCATCATACATACTTGTTAAGTCTTCAATAATTCTCTCTAAAGGTTCCCTTCTATAATAATCAGTGATCAAATCCATAGTATAGTTGTTAGAGCTCCATTCATAACTAGGCATACTAGGAAATTTTTTCATTACATAATGGAAGAAAAGATGGATAATAAGCGACTCAAATCTAAAGTTTGTATACTTATCCTACTTGATCCTGTTAACATTTTCAATTAGTTAATGTCTTAATATCTCACACATCTTTATTTTTTCTCTGTCTACTATCATCTTATAAGTAGCATGGATAAATCAAGCTAACACAAAATTAGGTCTTGAGTTGCAATTCATTTTGTATCTAATTATCTTGCTTATTAGCCTTACATCAATTTTTTTTGATCTAATCTAATCTCATTCCTCATATGTCTGATGTGGCTCTAGTATTGGTTTCAACCAATTTCTTAACATGGTCTTTAGGAATAGGGTTTATACCTTCACTACTCAAACTAGTTAACTTCTAAATAATGTCATCAGTAAGAAGTACATAAATATATCCAATCCAAATTATATTGTTGTGAATCCTACTTAATATGATTTTGGTCCATTTAGGTTGCTTGAATTTCTCATAAAACATGTGTTCCATGATTTTCAAATTACTGAAGTACTCAAACCCTTTTGTGAATTTTTTCATTGTTATATACTTTGTCAAATCATAAATTATATCACTATTCCCAAAGCTCTCAAATTCACAATGAATGTAAGCACATACATCTTCAACATGAAAAAAATCCATTTGCAATTTGTGAAATACCCCTTCTAAATCATCTTCTAATGATATAAAAGGGTGTTTCTTAAATTGATACCTAAAGAACTCTTTCATATCACATACCATAGGAGATTCTATGACTTTAACTACAAATGCAAAGAAAATTATGACCTTGTAGATAACATGAAAATGTTTTTTCTTTGTAACTAAGGCTTTACAAAAAATCACTTCAAATGCTTTGATTCCCTTCCAAATCAATCTGCTAGTTCTCTACACTTCTTTATCATTCAAATGGTAATCAAACTATACAATATTAACCCTTAAATCCTCCCAAAATTGGATCTATAATTAATGCACAAATGCGTACAAGAAAATAGTTTCTCTACACATCAGTAAGCTTCAAATCTTCAACGACCTCACATCATCATTAAAAAATCTAAGGTGTTATATTTAGACTCCATAATGTCATTCCAAGTTAATTCCAACATTCATGATCTGATAGATTTTAGGTTCAATATTCCCTATTTACGATATAAAGATATCGATTTAAGTTGGTAAAGGGGGTTTAGTACTTGGTACTATTCCCATCTTATTCTCATATGTTTCTTTTCACATCTCAATCCATAATTATGTATTTTCAAGTGTTCTTTCCTTCACAAATGTCTTATTGATGGTTTATACTTACTTTCCCATTATGTTCTCATTCCTTCTTACACTATTGTTTATGTTCCTTCTATGATTGGTGTCCTCATAACCTATGATCTTATGTTATATGTTCTCGTATTTATGTTAAGACCATTTAATCTAAAAAGTCTTGTTGACATGTCATAACATTTTTGTCATATCTAGGTTTAAACTGATTAATATGTAATTTACAATCTCTTGCAATATGTCCAAAGTTGTTGCACTTGTAACATATAACTTTATTGTTATTCATTCACATACATGTCTACTAGTTTCTTTGTTAGTCCTTTCATGCACTCTATTACTAATCCATAAATATAGAAATTATAATAGCAACCAAAAAAGGGTTTAGAATACTTATCTATGTAATCCTTCTTCACGTGTTTAGGTTGATTTCATACAAAACATTTTCCATTGAATTGTCTCCTTTGATCTCTAGTTTGTTCAAGTTGATTTGGTACCTTTTTATTCAAATCTTCTTGTTGAATAGGTTCTTGATTCACAATTTCTTGTTCTTCTGTAACTTCATATCCTTTAGATGATTCTTCAATTCCTATCGTATCTCTAATATATCTATACACCATAATTTGTTCATCAAGTTTCTTTTTGGTTCTATAAAACTTTTCAAGTTTTTTCTTGGTTTGAGTAAGCTCTCCTTTGACATTAGTATTGTATTCTCAAGTTCTTCACATCTAAATCATGTAGTCTCAAGTTCACATGTCACCTTAGTAAGTTTTGATCTTAGATCTCAAATCTGATTTGTTTTTCTATTCTTCTTCCATCATACTCATCTTCAATATTGTGATTCCAAGTGCATGCCTTAGAATTTCATTCTCCTTAAGCTTTGTAGAAGTCTCATAATCCTTGATTTATTCAGGTGACTCCTTCTTGGATCTTGAGTTTTGAATGTGATCTTTCAACTTTTGAATAAATTTGTGTGCATCTTTAAGCTTGATTTTCAACTTGTTATTTTCATCACTAACTAAATTTAATTCCTCTAGAGATGCTTCAAGATCCTTCTGCAAATTTTCTAAATCCATAGTGGTCTTCCTCAAGTCGTTAAACTTCTTTTGAGTAAATTCTCTCTCATAAAAATTGTTAGAAATTAAAGTCTACCAATATAACTAAGAGGGGAGGGATGTGGGGTGAATAAGTTATATGCTTTATACAACTTTCTACCCAACCCTAAACTTGTGTAAATAAGTAAACTAAAAAGTAAACCATGCACAATGTAAAGAAACTCATAACACCATATTTTGTTAACTACAGAAACCTTAGCCAAGGGAAAACCCTGATAGGTATGGTACCCACAAAATGATCCACTAATCAAAAGTATCCTATGAAAGATATTGACCCTTTTAGGAGCCTATTACATATGTATAGTGTGCATGTGCTTGTTAGAAGACTGGGCCTTTTTAGAAGCCTCAATCTTATTAGAAGTTGTAATTACAATACAAAATACAAGTTGAGTCCACTACCCAAATATGCATATACAACTTTATAAGTTATATGAATAAATACAAAACCTTGACACCAATGACATCTTCAATAACTAATATTTCCTTGTAGTTCCACTTCACAAACCACTCATAAAATTACTTTTCTTTGTTGATATCATCAATTTCACATCTATACAGTAAATACATACTGTGCATAAAGAAATCATATCATTAAAATATAATTGACATCTTTGCTAAACAAAAGAATAACCTTTTATACCCAAAACTTTAATCTGTTGGCCTTGTGCTGCCTTGCACGTTTCTAAATCTTCAAATTAGCTTTTTCCATGTGAGGGATAATGTCATGTCCCCATTTTAAGATGTTATTTTAATAGTAATTAAATGAATAATGATAATAAAATCATATTCAACTATAGGAATAAGAAATAAAAATTACATGTATAATATGCAATCAATAAAATAATATTTAAAATAATTAAATAATAATAAATTTACAATGAATAAATAAATAAACTAAATTAAATACAAGATAATATTGTAGAAAATATGTTATCTTTCTAAATAAGATTTAATAATAAATATAAAATAGATAAATAAATAATATAAATTAATATAAATTAACTAAGTCTAATAAAAAGTCAAGAGATGTAATAAAAAGATGTGACTCTTTAAAATTAAGGTATAAAAGGGAGGAGAGTTCATTTTAAAGAGTAAGGAAGAAGAGAAGACAAGAAGAGTTAAAGAAATATTATTAGAAGAGAAATGAGAAGAAAACATGTGACTTTTTTTTTAATATTTTGAATAATGAAAGGATGCGACTCTTTGAAAGGGTTGTACTTATGAATGGTTGTGACTCTTCAAAAATATTTTAACTATGAAGATTTGTGACTTTTCAAAAGGATTCTGATTATGAAAGGTTGTGACCTTTTGACAGTATTGTGATTATAAAGTGTTGTAACTTTTTGATAGTATTGTGAATATGAAGTGTTGTGACTTTTCAAAGGATTTTGATTATGAAGTGTTATGACTTTTCCAAAGGATTGTGATTATGAAAGATTGTTACTTTTCAAAAGGATTGTGATTATGAAGGTTTGGAACTCTTTGAAAAGGGCAAATATGATAAATAAAATATGGGAGTTTTAACAAATAATTATACCTAACAGAGTTGAACTACGAACCCATCAGAGTAGAGAAAGTAAAGAAACTAAACTAATATATATTGAATGTTGGGAATTGAATTAATATATATTCTATGAAGGATTATAAAATGAAAAACTAAAGAGAACTAGAGGTGTATTCATTTGATATGTTTATTTCATAAATAGATATGAATCATTTGGTAGATAAAATTATCAAGATAGGATTGATATGGGAAATTTATAGTTCTTGTAGGGATAAAGTAAGAACTTGGTAGAGGGCATTCATTAGAATGTCGAGTTTCTTTTAAAGAAACTCAAAGATTAGAGGAAATTCTTGATTGAATGTCAGGATTCCAAATTGGAACCTAGAGAGAGATTTGTAGAGAATCTCTTAGAGATAATATATATTGTAGTAGTTAATCACATGTATATGTTAGAGATAAGAGGTTTGGTTAGAGGTGGGATCTCTACCAAGTATGTATTGTTAATGAATTCGCTCATTAAAAGAGATCATAGAGGCCTTAGAAGGTGCACTTAACATGATTATTTCCTAACTAAGAGTTATTCTAATTAGAGAGTTAGATAAATCTAAGTAGAGCCTCCTTCAAAGAATTAGGTGGGTTTAGTAAGGGAACTAGTACTTAGATGATTCAATAATATTCATCTTTTTAGTTTCTAATAATTATTTTATACTCATATGTTTATGTTTTCTTTTCCATCTACTAACATGTTTTACATAGTTTAAGCATCAAATAGTCAAGATAGGAGAAGGGACATTACAGATAACATATATGATATTATCCCTACTTTTTTAAGTACTTATTTTGTCAAGTTAAAATAATTCCTTAACAGAAAAACTTAATACTCTATCAGTTGCCTTCTTCTATACTATTATATTTGTCTCTGGAAATCCTTCCAAAATTGATGCAAATCTTAACATAATCTTTAGTGGCCTTGCACACATCATCTACAATGTGATGTAAGAGAATCAATACAAGAAAAGATCATCATGGAAGAAGAAAGGTTGATAAATGGAAAAGAAAACTATGCACCAGTTAATTGGCATGTTCTAGAGCCTATCATGGCCTTAGGTGGTTTTAAAAATGCCAAAGATCTAATGAATCCTAAAGGGCCTGTGAAGGGCCTTAAGATCTCAAATGGGGATTTATGAGTAGAAAGGACATATGGATTCAAATCAAGTCTTTAGGAGTCCTAGGTTTGTTAATTTGGTATAAAGGTACTAATAGGAAAGTAGGAAAAGTTAAATAGTTATTTTAAAAAATCAAATGTATGTTGGAAATTCAAATCCTTGAATTTCAACAGTTAGTTCCCTTTTCGAAGGAAAGTTGTTTTAAGTTATTTTATGCATAACTAAGGTTGAAAACTGATTTCAATCAGTTGGAGTAGTTTCTAGGGAGGTTTTATGAATCTTTGGAGGCATTGTATGGTAGACAACAATTAGAGCTTCATTTTGTATGGATTGTGCTTGGAATCAATGAAAAACTCCATTTTGTTATGAAAACTTAAAGTTTTTCCATTTTGCTTTGTGAACTAGTGGTTTTTTTACCATTGTTAGCCATTATAGCTTGTATGAATCCATTTCATATGCTTTGAAGTTGCTTTCTTATTTCTGGTCTTACATTTTAGTGCAGACAACATTTAGGAATAGTGTTCTTTATTGCTGATTTTGACAAAAAAGTTGATGTTTGGGTGATAATTGCATGAATGACTTGCTGATTATCATGCAATGACTCATACCTAACCTTTAAAATGATGTAATAACCCTGACATATGCAGATGAGAGTTTGTTGATGGTGATCATGCAAGAAAGGAGTGTGAATAGTGAATGAAAGTGTAGGTATGGAGTAGCAGTAGGAGTTCTAGGCATTGGAGGCCATGGTTTAATGTTTGAAAATAATTGATTATGAAAATTACAAGGTGAATTCATCCTTGTTTGATCCTAGAAGTGTGGGGACATCATTTAATTAGAAAGCCCTAGTTTTAAGGGTTTGGGGAAAGCAATTTGGGGCTTTTGGTGTTGTAGGTACTTTGAGTCTAATTCCTTTTGGATTTATGTAAATGAAGACCTAAGAAAAAAAGTATAAATTGGGGAGATTGGAAAGTGAAGATAATTTATAGTTCATTTGTTAAATTGCTCACTTTTTATGCATTTTAGAGCCACCTTATAAGGACAATCAAAGTTGGTACAAAAGAACCCTAGGTAAGATTTGGATATTTTTAAGAATGACCAAATGGATATCCAAAAATCCATATATTTGAGTTAGTTCTTTGGGAAAGTTAGGAGTAAAAAAAGTATCATTATCGTTGGAGGCCTAATTGGGGCAACTAGGCCTAAAAGACAATTTTAAGAGATTTGAAGGATTGGAGAGTTGAAACCTATTTGAAGCTTCAAGAATCCTTAAATCCAATTCCTAACCATCAAAATATATCAACCCTAGAATTTGGAATCTTGGGGAGGAGGTCCTGTTAGGTTTTGAAGGTATTTGTGTGCTTAAGGCCTTGAGAAATACTAGTCAACTTGCACAAATTTCTAAACTTATTGTTGAGCCATCCATACACCAACCTTATCTCTAAATCAAGTGGTATTAGTGTGCCAACAAGAATCCCTTGGAAGTTTGGAAAGTGGTCTTAAGAACATTGATAGTTTGGGTCATTAGTTAGCCCTTAGAGTTGAAGTTTCCTTTGAGGAGAAGCACTTGAGTTGATCCATCTTGTCAAGGAGATTAGGAACCATGTCTGAAGGAGAAGGATATTTGTCCACAAGCATTAAAAATATGGATTTGAAAAGTATATTCAAAGAATATTTGGTTGATAACAAGAAGATGAAGGCAACACTAGAGAAAAGAGAGAAGGAAAGTCATGAGAAGGATAAGACACTAGAGATTATGATGGAAAGACTCTTGGAATTAGATAAAAGAGATAAAGGAAGAATACAGGATGAGAAAGTAGAAGTTTAAGAGGAAGAGGAAGAAGCACCCCAAGAGGAGGGACAACTATATCCTAAAGACATAGGGATGGGTAAGCTTGTAAAAGTCATAAAGAGTGGAGATACAAGGGCAAGAGCAAATTTGCCTATGTATGGAGGAAAGATGGATGATGAAGAGTTAATAGACTAGGTAAGTGCCACGGAGAACTTCTTTGAGTTTGAGGATATTTAAGAGGGATATAAGTTTAAGATAACAAAGTCAAATTTGAAGGGACACACTCTATTATAGTGGGATTGTGTTCAAGTAGAGAGATGGAGGAATAGGAAGCCAAAAATTACATCTTGGTACACAATGATGGATAAGATGAAGGAAAAATTTCTACCTAATGATTATAGGGTACAATTATACAAGAAGTTTTAGGGTCTTAAACAAAAACACATGAATGTACAAAATTACACTGAAGAGTTTCACAAATTGGACATAAGGGTGAGTCATGATGAAGATGTAGAAGAAAAGATTGCAAAGTACATGAGGGGACTTAGATTCAGTATCCAAGATGAACTTAGTCTTGTTACCCCTAGATCAGTTGAAGAGTGCTACAAATTGGCCATCAAGGCTGAGGAAAAGATTAGAAGAAGGCAAGAGAGATAGAGTAACACAAGAGGAGGTTCATCCATGAGAGGAAGAGATGGTAGAGGTACTACTAATTTTTAGAACAACAATGATAAGGATAGGGACGAACCATACACATCAGAGGCTAGAGGAAGCTATAGGGGAAGATATAGGGGAGGAAAACATGGAGGAAGAACTTATGGAGTGTTCACTAGGAGATGTTTCACTTGTAATGAAGTGGTTCATCGGTCATACAGATGTCCTAAGTGGATGGAAGAAAAAGGAAAAGATAGAAGAGTCACTTTAACCCAAGACGAATCAAAGGAAGAAGAGGAATCTAGAAACATGATGGTTTTACCTAAAGAAGGGGAATTTTTTTCTATGGGAAGAGGACAACCATACAATCCAAGCATTTTCAGATCCACTTATTTGATCCAAGGTAAGGTATGTCAATTCATTATAGATTCAGGGGAAAGTCATAGTATGGTGTCTTATGAAGTTGTTAAGAAGTTGAACCTACAAGCTTTTCCACATCCTCAACCATATTGTACTACTTGGGTAAACATGGATCAGCATATTCTTGTTATTGATCAAGTCATGATTGATTTTTTAGTTGGAAAGTACACGGATAAGGTATGGTGTGATGTTCTTAATATGAGTTGTGGACATTTGATTTTAGGAAGACCTTGGCAATGGTCTAGAAGAGTTATACATGATGGTTTTACCATCAAGTACTTAGTCTACCATGAAGGTAAGAGGTATGAGTTACAACTTTTGGTTAAGGAGAAAGAAGATCAGATCATTATGTGTTTTGGGCAAAAATTAAAGATGTTGATTCAGTATGATACTGGATGGAATAGTATGAAGAAAGTGCAGTCGAAAGGAAGTCTAAATAGTCCTAAAGGAGGAAAGCTTTGGGATCTGAAATATGTGCAAGTTGGGGCAATGAAATGTCCTATAATGAGGCCACTACATGGAACTACAACAACAACAAAGAGGTGGATGTTTTATCCAAGGAGTGCATCAACAATAAAGGCTTTAAATCCATCTTGTTTTCCTACATCTAAGAAATCAGCAAGGACACCTTATTTTTCTAATCCTTTTTGTGTGAATATAGGAAATTTTATGGAGAAGCAAGTCACCTTGGAAGCTAACTTCAACCTAGAAAATCAACAACCATCATAGGTCAATGCTTGGTCTAAGAAGATCAACTCTTGCAAAAAGATTTTCATTGAAGGAGGGGATCATGATGTCAGAGCATCAGCACAAGAAAAGATCAACATGGAAGAATAATGGTTGATAAATGGAAAATAAAACTATGCATAAGTTAATTGGCATGCTCTAGAGCCTATCATGACCTTAGGAAGTTTTAAAAATTCCAAAGAAGTAATGAATCCTAAAGGGCCTGTAAAGGGCCTTAGGATCTCAAATGGGGATTTACGGGTAGAAAGGACATATGGATTCAAATGAAATCTTTATGAGTCATAGGTTTGTTAATTTGGTATAAAGGACCTAATAGGTAAGTAGGAAAAGTTAAATAATTGTTCTAAACAATAAAATGTAAGTTGGAAATTCAAATTCTTGAATTCCAATTGTTAGTTCTCTTTTGGAGGGAAAGTTGTTTAAGTTGTTTTATGCATAACTAAGGTTGAAAAATGATTTCAATCAGTTGGAGTAGTTTCTAGGGAGGTTTTATGAACCTTTGGAAGCATTGTATGACAGGAAGCAATTAGAGAGCTTCATTTTGTACAGATTGTTCTTGGAATTGATGAAAAACTCGATTTTGTGATTAAAACTTGAAGTTTTTCCATTTTTCTTTGTGAACTAGTGGTGTTTTGATCATTTTTAGACATTATACCTTGTATGAATCCATTTCATATGCTTTGAAGTTGCTTTCTAATTTCTGGTATTGCATTTTAATGCGGACAATATTTAGGAACAATGTTCTTTATTGCTGATTTTGACAAAAAGTTGATGTTTGGGTGATCATTCCATGAATGACTTGTTTATTATCATATAATGACTCATCCCTAACCTATACAATGATGTACTAACCCATACATGTGGATATGAGAGTTTGTTGATGGTGATCACCCAAGAAAGGAGTGTGAATGGTGAATTAAAGTGTAGGTATGGAGCAACAACAAAAGTTATAGCCATTGGAGGATATGGTTTAATGTTTTAAACTAATTTAATATTCCAAGGACAAAGTGAATCTACCCTTTTTTATCCTAGAAGTGTCAAGACAACATTTAATTAGAAAGCACTAGTTTTAAGCGTTTGGGGGAAGCAATTTGGCGCTTTTGGTGTTGCAAGCACTTTGAGTATAATTCCTCTTGAATTCATTACATTTAATACCTAAGAAAAAACTTTCTAAAGTGGGGAGAATGGAAAGTGAAGATAATTAATAGTTCCTTTGTTAAATTGCTCACTTTTATGCATTTTAGAGCCACCTTATAAGGACAGTTAGATTTGATACAAAAGAACCCTATGTAATCTTTGGATATGTTTAAGAATGGAAAAATGGGTATCCAAAAAGACATATAGTTGAGTTAATTATTTGGGAAATTTTTGAGTAAAATGAGCATCTTTATTGTTGGAGGCCTAATTAGGGCAACTAGGCCTAAAAGGCAATTTTAGGAGATTTGAAGGGTTGGACAGTTGAAACCTGTTTGAAACCTCAAGAATAATTTTAAAAAAATTCATAACAATCAAAATATATCAAACCTAGAATTTAGAACCTTGAGGAGGAGGTCTTGTTAGGTTTTGAAGGTATTTATGTGCTTAAGGCCTTGGGAAATACTAGACAACTTGCACAAATTGTTGAACTTATAATTGGGCCATCCATAGACCATCCTTAAATTTTCATCACAATGTCTATACAAGATCCCTTTAAGCTTGCATAACTTGGTATGCTTCTTGTGAATCTTTCCAAACAAAAATGTGTGTTTATTCTTTGTTAACCAATATTATAATTAGAGACAAGTTTCTAAGTATACTTTCTCCAAACTTAACTTTGATTTCTACTATCTCAAAATTAGTGTTATGTTTCCGTTAATGACAACCGTAAAAATTCCCCTTATCCAAATCTACAATGCCCTTATGGGTGTTCTTCATTGATCATTCTTCATTTTTCTTCTCAGAGTCTTCTTCTCCTTTTTTGTTCTTCTCCCTCTTGCTCTTATGTTCTCCTCCTTAGGTCATTCTCCTCCTTATTCTCATTCTCCCCTTTCTTTGTTCTGTGTTCTTGCCCCCCTATATTATTATCCCATTCTCCCTTTTTTTCATCAATGACAAAGAGTTATAGGTTGTCAAATACATCTACGCATTGAATTTAAGTATTGGAAATATGGGTTGTCCATTATGTCTTTCTTTTTGTGAGAGAAATGGTCTCACTTTTGATATCTATCAAGATCTCTTTAAGTCCATCTAGCATCATGATGATACTCTATAATTTATTACTTCTATATCCTTAGTTTATTCTTGAATGATACCTTCCAAGATTGATAGTATGTTTTGCACTTTAAGAATTCATACAATCCACTTTTCTTGTTCAACCTTGACTCTTTGAATTAAGTACAGTGGTCAACGGGTCTTACATATTCTAATGTTGAATTAGTTACTAAATTGGATTTTCTTTGCATAATATTTAATCTCTTGTTAAGCTTGTTGTACCAATGTAATGGCCTTTAGTTTCTCAATCATTTCATCTTTCACCTCTTGTAGTGTGGCTTTTCTAAGCTCGGCCAATTTTACAAGCTTTTCAATTCTCTTAAATTCCACCTTCTTTTCTACTAGGACCTCAATGTCTCCTAGTTGCTCCTTGATATCATCAACTAGAATAGTAGGTTAACTGATTAGATCTATATTAGGATCATATGTGGCATCTAAGGCTAGTTCTATAATGATATCTCTGGTGAGGACCAATACTCTTTCCCTTGTGTGTATCTTGCTCAGCATACTAAGCTTCTTACACCTCTTCAAAATCTTTATGTACTCCTTAAGTTCCTCTAGATCCATATGTATTATTGTTGGCTCCTTTTTTAGAATGATTGTATCCAGAGTTTCTTCACTTCTTCTATTTATGCTTCTCTTTTGAAGAGATATCCTTCATCTTTTGAGCTTGAAGATGATGAGGATGATACAAATTGTTTACCTTTTCCTCTTCTCTTCTTGGTCGGTTCTCCTCTTTCTATTTGGGATATGCTTCTTGCACTCCCCATGTTTTTTTGTCCAAGGGTTTTTCTTTCTGATATTATGGACCTTGAATATCTTGACCTTATCACCTTAATGGTCTTCTTCTACTACAAAGTTAGATCTCTCATCTTTTTCGGTGACTCCTATTGAACTTTTTCCTTCTTTGAAGTCTTCTTCTTTGGGGTTCTTCTTCTTGTACCTGCATTATTTTAGGCACTTTCTCTTTCTCCTTTTACCTTTTAGGAGATGATTCAACTACTAGAGTTGTTTCCTTGATGGTTTCATCCATTTTTTGTTGAGTCATGATGTCTAGTGACTTACATATGTCTAATTGTGTAAATTAGTATTTACTATTTACACTTCACTTAAGTTTACTTAGGATAATGCATATTCATATTATTTTTCATGTAGACACCTAGTAGTTTGCATATTCATATGAGTTGTCATGTAGACAACATAGTAGTTTTCACTCCAATTGAGCACGTGTTGTCTACTACATCTCTTTACGAGATACTCCTTTGTATTATTATCCTCTCATTGTTGCATGTATATTCATGCACAATGGAGGATAATCCACTCCTTGGATGGGAGGCCCCCTCTTGGTGGATATGTGCTTAGTTTTTATTCTTGTCTCTTGTGTGACTCCTAAACATACCAATTTCTTTTATATAAAAGGTACCTCTATGATGTAATCATCCAATTATCTGATTAATTCATTCTCATTTGATCATATCTCATCTCTCTTGTGCTATCTCTTGACCTTCTAGATATTGGCATTTTATTCTTTCCTTAGGAACATTCTTACATGGTATTAGAGCTATATCATATTCTTATATAGTATTAGAGACAAAGGAGTGTTCATTGCATAGCCATTAGAGAGAATTTCATTGCAAGTCAAGATTGGAGCTTGTTGGAGCAAATCAGATGTTGGCATCACATTCAAAAGGTTAAAAAAACCCTAAATTGACTTTTCTTTCATCAAAAGTGGATATTTGAAGTGAAAACTAGAGTCATTTGATTTTTAGAGGTGCGACAATGGCGATTCACAAAAAATAATTACAGAGGTGATTTTTAAACAACAATATCTCCCTCATACATAATCCTTGTTTCGAGCAATATTTTTTGTTTTAGGGTAGAATTATGTGATCTACACATTGGTGTAGGTTGTTTGTGATCTATGTTTTTGAATTTTTATGGAAATTACAAATCTCAATTTTTACAACTTTGGAGGCTTCATTTGGGCTCATACAGACACATTTTTAGGTGCTTATTTCTTTTCAAGTGTGTGACTTGTTTTCCAATTTTCAAATTTGGTAGGAATTTGGAGTAATATTGAGAGGACATAGCACTTTCAATATTTGGTAATTTTTTGGCCTATTTTGGTACTTGTAGTTGATTAGATCATTTAGAGATCTTGTATCCTAATTGTATTGAGTCTATTATTGCTTCACTTTTGATTTTGTAATCATCATAGTCAAGATTCCACTTTGGCCAAATTGAGCAAGTGGCAATTGTATTCACACTATGTATAAAGTGCCAAAATCAAAAATATTTTTTGGGGGGGGCGGGGGGGGGGGGGTGGGTGGTTCCTTGATTCTTTGCATATTTGGGGGTACATTGATTAGTAAATCATGGATCAGGATGATTCAATTACCTTGACAACACAAAACTATAAGCAATGAATTAAATTAGTTCTCACTAATATCTTAGTGAGAATAATGCATTGCCATATGTGAAAGGACTTCCATACAATGATGACACTATTAAAATCATTTGTCAAGAACTTTATCTACATATGGATATGAAGGTTATGGATTCACTTGATGACATGAAGTCAATTGATCCTTCTAATATTTGGATCTATCTTTGGGAGATTTATGGAGATCCACATGTTCCTCCATTCCCAAAAAATCTTTTGCCTCTAGTTGTAGCTCCTTCCTCTCCAATTGATATCACTACATCTACTATTTTTTTTTATGATGCTTGTATTCATACAACCATAGATTTAGATGATTTACTATAGTAGGATATTCATTCTCTTCCAAACTTAGTTCCATGGGAAGACTACTTGACAAATATTCACAATTTGCTTGTGGAGTCCTACCTTGCATATTTGGGAGATATTATTGACGATATTCATCTTCTCTTTATTGAAGAAGATCCTTCTTCAATTAATGTTGTGAGGAAAAATTCTAACCCTTATGATTCTCTACTCGATCTTTCTTTTGAGTTTGGCATGATTGTGGATACTTTCTTACAACATTTGCACGAGGTCTTTTTCACTTTAGAGAAGATATTTGAGTCATTGAAGATTAGTTTACATGAATCTCAAACTTTACTTGAGATGTCATATTGCATAGTTGATCATACTCATGTGTTGGAAATTCCTAGTCAGTTTCCCAAGACATCATATCTTTTAAGGGCTCTTCCTACTAATTTTGGAGGATTCTTTAATACACCTATGACACAATTTCTCCCTAATGGGAGGAACATCTTTCAATTTTCATGGTACAACTTCTACTTTGATCCAAGAGCATCTTTTATGGATGAAAATTCTATATTGAGGGGGTCTTCTTTTCTTCTCTTCCCTCTTCATTTGAAGAGACATGTACTTTTCTTTGGATTTTGAACCAAATTCTTCCATGGTGTAGTTATCATTGGTTCCTTTCTTATCACCTTCTACTGTTAGTCTTGATCTCGATTGGTTCATCGCATCTTCATTATTCAAGTACATGGTGACACATCTTTAGATTTTAGAGACACTGTATTTCATATGGATTCCCCTTCCATTTTCATGTCCACAATGGGAAGCCTTCTTGCATTTTTATTTGGCATATCTTCTTCCTAAGGGGAAAAATAAAATTTGTAGACATTGGATTATATTTAGTCTTCAAGCACTTTTCATACTTGTAGGAGGTCACTCACCATGGGGGGATTTCATTTCTCCTTATTTCCTTCTTATGGAGGGATTCTCTATTGTATATACATGATGTATGTCATAATAGGGGGGTCTTGGTTACTCCATCCATACATGCATATTTCTTTATTTTTCTTCTTTTTTTAAGGGGAGGATTTTTCCCATGTGGTTTTCCCCTTTCTCCTCTTTATGAGAGATTGCATTGCACATTTTTTGCACTTGTAGTTTGTACATGGATACCTAACATGGCCTAGTAGTTGGGACCCACCTTGCATTATTATCTATATTTTGTGAGATTAAGTGCATTCCCCTAAGTTTCACTTAAGGAGGGGTGATGGTGTAAATAAGTATTTATTATTTAAACTTTACTTTAGTTTGATTAGGATAATGCATATTCACATTAGTTGTCATATAGACACCTATTTGTTTGCATATTCATATGAGTTGTCACGTAGACAACATAGTAGTTTGCACTCCAATTGAACACATGTTGTCTACTGCATCTATTTATGAGATACACCTTTGTATTCTTATCTTCTCATTATTGCATGTACATTCATGCATAATGGAGGATAATCCACTCTTTGTGGACACATGCTTAATTGATATGCTTATCTCTTCTATGAGTCCAAGACATATTGATTGCCTTTATATACAAGCAACCTCTATGATGTAATCATCAAGTTATCTGATTAATTCACTCTCATTTGATCGTATCTTGTCTCTCTTGTGTTATATCTTGAGCTTCTAGATCTTAGCATTTTATTCTTGCCTTGGGAAAATTCTTACATGGTGCAAAAACTCGAGCCGAATTCTTACAATGTCCATAATTTATTTCCTTCTTAAGGAGTCAGTGGCTTGTACATTTTCATGTGTACCCTGTAAGGCATTGTCTTGTTGTTTAGAATTCACGGTTTGAATTTCTACTATTCTTCACTGCATTTGTGGTTCTAGAGACTTCTCTTTAGTTGTTTTTTTTCCTTTGTATTTTGTCTTCCTCATGTGGCTCCTTTTCTCTCTCAAGACTTTGTGCGTCTTCCACATGTCTTACTTCACTTTTTCCTATGCATATGCTTTATTCTTCTTCTTTTTCCTTCTTTTTCCCTATGTTCTTCCTTTTCTTTTGTTCCTAATAATTCTTTGACACTTCCTTTTTGGCTCTTCAGGATATACTCATCTATCTCATGAGCTACCTTACATAAGTACTTAGCCACACTTTCTTTAGCCTCTTTTATGCAATCAATTATTACATTGATCAAATGTTTGTGCATACCAAAAATGTTCATGTATACTTCTATACATATTTTCTTATGTATTTGACATGGAATATCCTTCAATACTTGTCCTAATCTCTATTAGGACCTCTCGAGGCTCCACTCTACGCCTTCCTAGGGTTCACGCCAAGAACCCACACTAGGAGGATTCTTACTCCACTCCTTCCTCTCCAAGGATCTCTCTACCAACTTACTACAACCAACCTCTTCACTATGATGCAAACATTAGTAGAATCAAGGCTTCATTCCACTCAACAAGGATTCACCATTGTTACAATAGGGTGGAAGGCTTCTTTAAAAGACCATCTTACCAATTAGGAATTCTTTTTGTTCAAAAAATCCATCATTTTCTTATCGATCTCATCAAACCCTTGTTCTAGGGCTGGTAGACTTTTTGCCCCCAATTAGGTCTCCTATTTGATCTTTCTACAAATAACTCAAAAATCTTCTTAAAGCTCCAAAAAACTAGGGTCCCTGATACCCTTTTTGGAGAACTAAAAATTTTCAATGGTTTAGGTGCCCAACCTATCCATACACCCTATTTCCACTACTAGGCCTATTTTTAAGGGTTTTGTCATTATATTGACTACACGTTCTTGCAAGAGTTCAACGTATCCACAATATGTTTCATCTTATGCTCAATTTTTTCTCCTAGGACATTTATATAATTTCCTCCAAGCTCAAGTTCTAGATTGGCACAAACCAATCAATTTACTCCTCCATGCAAGCTTTGCAACAACAAAAACACCTAGCGGAGTGTATTAGCACTCACCTAGGGCTTGATACCAAAAATAGGAAACCACTTGATATGGACTCCAAAATGCATATATACATAGTATTTATAGTTCCCTAGTTGATTCTAAAAGGGTGTAATGGTTCAGTTAGTAGAAACTAAATAGGAATCATAATTTTTCTATCTACCTTGTACAAGACAGTGAACTAGCCACTATGAAAATATTTATTAAACACCTATCAAAAATAAAGAACTTGTAAAAAAAGTACACATCAAGAAACTAGATTAAAAAACCCTATCTAATCTACCAAAATGATACAGGAGCATCCTAGATTGCCTTGTAATCATGCTTATTTTGTTCATTCTACCAGTTACTACTGAGTTCTAGTTATTGTCGAGCTCTAGTTACTACCAAGTTCCAATTGTTGCCAAGTTGTACAGTATTGGTCGAGCTATCTAGTATTGTTCAAGTTATTAAATTTTTTTTGAGTGTTCCTTCATGTGCTAGGTGAACCTAATATTTGATGATGGTTGATTCCTTCTTTGATTAGGTTTGTCTATGATTGGCTCTTAGTTTGAGTCAAGTTATATAATTAATTTGGATCATGAATTTAATGTTAGGATCTTGTCTTGGGATGTGTGTAAACCATTTTAATGTTGACCTTTCTATTATATATTGATCTAGAATCTTTTGTAATCCATTTTGACAAGTATAAATAAGGGTGTTTAGGTTTATGTTAGGTAGGACTTAGATAGTTGAGAGCAGATGTTCCTGGAATAGCAAATCTGAAGTTGGATTGTGGATTTTGAAGTTGTATTTTGTTAGTCGTAACCTAGAATGCCTTATAGTTGGGCATGTATGCAAATAATTTGATGAATCAATAAAGAATTTAGAAGTTTCTTCTCTCCTTGGTGTTGTTCTATATGTTGTTTTCTCCATTATGTTACTCATCTACGTGATTGGATAGTTAGGTGTGTCTTTGTCCCTAGCTATTTGATCCCTCCTTGTGTCAAGTAGTATTATAGCTTGAGGTTTGTCCTTTTGGATATTGCATCATATAGAACCCTAAGTTGGATTTGTTTTTAGGGTGGTAGATATGCAAATTTGACCTATAACTTGTAGAGATTTATGATCTTGCAGGAACCTATATGTAAAGATGATTTGAGGCAGAGGAAATGCTGACACTACTATAATGGACATGTTGAGACAAATTGTAGCTAGATTAGATGTTGTGAAGACAACCTAATGGAGAGGAGTGTATCTTGATGATGTGAGTGATGATGCAGTAATAACACCAAACCCTAATCTAGAGCTTGATGAAGATCAGGACAAGGAAATATTTTTAAGAGTATTGTCTAGGGCACATTCAAAGCATGCTTTGGAACTTGTTCCTTATGATGGAAAATTGGACACCAACACTATGTTGGATTGGATCCTTGATATGGAGAAGTTATTGATTTTGAAGGAACTCTTGATAATAGGAAGGTGAAGATTGTAATCACTAGGTTGAAAGGTCATGCCTCATTATGGCACAATAATTTGCAAACTGATAGATAGAGAAGAGGAAAAGAAAAGATCAAGACTTGGCTTATCCAAAATTTCAAACAAAAGGACATGACAGTGAAAGAGTATATTAAGGAATTATATATATTGGACATCAGATCTGGACATGTAGATGTTGAGGTTGAGAAAGTTGCAAGGTATCTAAATGGATTGAGATCTAAAATTCAAGATGAGATAAGTTTTGCAAAATTGGAAAGTGTGGAAGAAGCATATCAATATGTCTTGAAACCTAAGGAGATTTTGACAAAGAAGCATGAACAAAGATAAAGAGGTAGAGGTGGTAGATTCCATGGAGGTAGAGGTAGATTTTATGGAGAAAGTGGCAAATTTGAGAATTCTATGCAAGATAAGGGAAAACCTAAGTGGAAAATAATGAAAAAGGCAAGACCGAATGGTAAGATGGCAATTCTTACTGAGGAGGTACTAGTTCTTACTGAGGAAGAGATAATTCTTATTCTAGAGGTGGTTTTCGTGGTAATTTTTTCAGATGTGGAAAAGAAGGCCATAGATCCTTTCAGTGTAGATACTCTGGTGAGAATGAACAAGGTAACCAAAATGTTGTGATTCAAGAATATCTTGAGGTTCATCAAGTGAACCTAAGTTTGGAGAAAATATGATTGTAAGGATAACTTTGTATAATAAGGGAATTGATGAGGAACCTATCCTAAGGAGAAGTCTTTTCAAGACCATATGTTAGGTGGCTAGAAAATGTTTCAAAGTGATTATTGACAATGGAAGTTTAGCAAATTTATCATTAGAAAATCCTATTACAAAGTTGAATTGTAGAGGTTAAGATACCCTAAACCCTATCATGTTTCATGGATCAAGGGTGAACATAAGTTGTTGGTAAGTGAAAAATGTGTTGTGAAGTTCAAGATTGGAAATTACTTTGATGAAGTTCTGTGTGATCTTATACCAATGGATTATTGTCATATTCTATTGGTTAAACCTTGGCAATATGATGGATATGTTATGCATGATGGAAGATTGAATCAAAATACTCTTTGCATGAATGGAAGAAAGCAAGTATTGTTTCCTTTGATTGAAATTCTAGATAAGGTTAATTATACTACTGTTTGATCTTGTGTGGTCAATGAGAAACAATTTGAAAAGGGGTTGAAGAAGAACCAAGTGTATTTTGTTGTAATCCTTAAGGGGAAGAGTTGTGGTAGTAGCAACTGAGTGACAACAAACAATGATTTCTGAGCAATAAAAGCTTATGGAGTCTAAGTGAAAACATAAATTAAAAGGTTATTGAATTAGTACAAGGAGATTATTGTTGAAGATATACCTGATGGTTTACTGCCAGTAAAGAGTATAAGTCATTGTATGGATCTAATTTCTAGAGCTAGTTTTCCAAACAAATCACCATATAAGTTGACACCTATAGAGAATGAAGAACTTTATAGTCAAGTGCAAGAGTTGTTGTAGAAAATTTTCATCAAAGAAAGTTTGAGTATGTGTGTTGTACCTATTTTATTAGCACCTAAGCTAAGAAGAATGTGAATGGAGGATGTGTAGTGATTCTAGAGCTATTAACAAGATCACAGTGAAGTATAGGTTTCCTGTGCCAAGGATGGATGATATAATAGATTGTTTGAGTGGAGCAAAGTATTTTACCAAGACTTATTTGAAGAGTGGTTATCATCATATCAGAATTAGAGAAGGCGATGACTTGAAGACTTCTTTTAACACAAAAGATGGTTTGTGTAAATGGTTTTGTTATACCTTTTGGTTTGACTAATGCACCTAGAATTTTCATGAGGTTGATGAATGAAGTTCTCAAGATATTTTTGCATGAGTTAGTGATTTTTTATTTGGATGATATTCAGATATTCAATAAGACTAAGGAGCAACACCTTGAGCATGTTAGACAAGTATTGAAAAGATTGAAAGAGGAGAAGTTGTTGATTAATACGAAGAAGTGTTCCTTTATTCAAGAGGAAATTGTGTATTTGGGATTTTTTATTTTAGTATATGGTTTGAGAATGGACCCTAAGAAGGTTAAAGCAATTTTGGAATGGCATACACCTAAGAATGTGGGTGAGGTAAGCTCATTTCATTGTTTGGCTAGTTTCTAGAGAAATTTTATAAAGAATTTTGGTTCTATTTGTAATGCTATGACTAAGAAAATGAAAGGAGATAAAGAGGATTTCAAGTGGACACATGGAGCTGACAAGAGTTTTGAGACTTTGAAACAAAAGGTTGTTGAGTTACCTATATTGGTTTTACCTGATACCAGTAGGGTATTTCAAGTTGAATGTGATGCAAGTGATAGTGCAATTGGAGTTGTGTTGAGTCAAAAAGGTAAACCTATTGCTTTCTTTAGTGAGAAGTTGAATGATGCTAAAAGGAAGTATTCTATGTATGATCAAGAGTTTTATGTTATTATTCAAGACTTAAAGAAGTGGATACATTGCATAATTCCTAAGGAGTTTGTGTTATATATTGATTATAAAGCTTTACAATATTGGGAAAGTCAACATAAGTTGAATCAAAGACATATGAAGTGGGTTCAGTACTTGCAAAGTTTCACATTTGTGATCAAGCATAAAAGTGGAGTTACTAACCGAGTTGTTGGTGTATTGAGCAGATGATGTTCATTGTTGACTAAGATGAAGGTTGAAGTTTTTGTTTTGATGAGATGAAGGAATTGTATGATATTGACCCTGATTTTTCTAAGGCATGGAGAGAGTGCAGAGCACCAAATATTTTAAATCAATAGAGTAAGTATGATGAGTATTTCATTCAACAAGATATGTTGTCCAAAATAATTCAATTGTGTATACCAAGAACATCTATGAGAGTTAATTTGATCAAGGAAAAGCATTGTGGTGGCTTGGTTGGACATTTTGGAATTGATAAGACATTAATTTTTCTTAAGGATAAGTATTATTTTCCATAGATGTATAAGGATGCTAAGAAGTTTGTAAGGAGTTGCAGAATTCATCGAGTTGCTTGATTGTATACACCTATTTATGTTCCTAAAAAATCTTGGAGTGACATCTGTATGGATTTTTTTCTTGGATTACCTAAGATAGAAAGAGGGTATGATTCCATATTTGTTATTGTGAATAGATTTTCTAAGATGACACATTTCATACCATGTAAGAAGACTTCAAATGTTGTGCATTTTGCTAAGATTTTCTTCAAATAGATTGTTAGATTGCATGGATTATGAAAAAGTATTATTTATGATAGAGACAATAAGTTTGTTGGTTATTTTTGGAAGACTTTATGGAAGAAGATGGATATTGAGTTAGAGTTTAGTTCTACATTCCATCCATAGACAGATGGACAAATAAAGGTTGTGAATAGAAGCTTGGGTAATTTGTTGAGATGTTTAGTTGGAGATAAGCTAAGTAATTGGGATATGGTAATGGCACAAGTTGAGTTTGCATATAATAATTTTGTGAATAGGAGTAGAAGAAAAACACCTTTTGATATTGTTACTAGAATGCAACCTAGAGGAGTATCAGATTTGAGGGATGTTGCTAGTGAAGAGAAGAGAAGTGTTGAAGGGGAAGAATTTGCGAGTTTTATGAAGTCTTTGCATGAGGAAGTAAAGTTGAAGTTGGAACAAAGAAATCAAAAGTATAAGGAGAATGTTGATAATTCTAGAGGACATCATGTGTTTTAAGTAGGTGATGAGGTGATGGTTCATTTGAAGAGAGGCATATTTCCTATTGAAACATACAATAAGCTAAAAACGAAGAAGTTTGGACCTTGTAAGATCTTGAGGAAGTTTGATAGTGGTAATGCTTATGAAGTTGAGTTACCTAATCACATGGATATATCTCCTATATTCAATATTTTTGATTTTCATAAGTATCATGAATCAAATGGTGAAGTTGTTGTACTAGATGATTATCCTAAGAAGTGGATTGAAAAGGTTCAACAAATATTGGATTAGAGAGTTAGTAAGAGCACAAGAGGAAGAGATTACTATGAATATTTAGTGAAGTGGAAGAATAGACAAGTTGAAGATGCTACATGGATTTCTCAATTTGAGTTGGATTTAGCTCAGGTTCTAATATCTCAATGATTTAGGAAAATCATTTCTTTCAACCCTGGTTGTCTAATGCAAGAGCATCCTGGGTTGCCTTGTAATCCTACTCATTTTGTTCATTTTTCCACTATCAAGTTCCATTTATTGCCAAGTTCTAGTTGATGTCGAGTTGTCCAATGTTGGTCTAGTGTTCCTTCATGTGCTGAATGAGCCTAATATTTATTGATGCTCAGTTCCTTCTTTGACCAAGTTTTTTTGTGATTGGTTCTTAGTTTGAGTCTAATTATGTATTTAAGTTGGATCATGAATGTAATATTAGGATCTTATCTTGGGATGTGTGCAGACCATTTTAAGGTTGACCTTTCTATTATGTAATGATCTAGAATTATTTGTAAGTCATTTTGGAAAGTATAAATAAGGGTGTTTAGGTTTAGGTTGGGAAGGACTTAGAGCATTGAGAGCAAATGTTCATAGAATAGCGAATTTGAAGCTAGATTGTGGATTTTGAAATTGTGTTTTGTTGGTCATAACCCACAAGGCCTTATAGTTGGGCATGTATGCAAATAAGTTGATGGATCAATAAAGCATTTTGAGGTTTCTTCTCTCCTTAGTGTTTTTCTCTTTTTTGTTTGCTTCCAGTGTGTTACTCAGTAAGATGATTGGATAGTTAGGCATGCCTTTTCCCTAGCTATTCGATCTCTCCTTGTGTCACAAAAAGAATCCCAATTCAATCCATTATCACATGGATCTCAGGGTTGCAAGGCAACTGTGATAATATTTACTAGTAAAATTGTTTGTTTCAAAATCCAAATGCATACACAATGAACTCCAACCTATCAATACAATTTGAAATTATCTTATACAGCATTGGTGCTCATGGACCAAGTCTTTGAACTGAACCTCCAACCAATTCTTGGTGAGTTGCACACATTTTTGTCAATGTCATTTTGATGGATTTGAAACTCATGACCACTTTCATTGGGCCTAGTTTGGTCTCAATAGTACTTTTAACTATTTTTTAGCACCATCCTACTCTTATCAAAGTCAAAATCAATATTTGATCTCCTAATAACCTAGTTACACACACTTAGGACTATTTAGAAGACCTTATTCACTTGTGGTTTGGCTAGGACCACTACAAGCCAAAATTTGACATAGGGTTAGACCAAGACCCTAGGTGCTCCTACACCAATATTTCTTATCTTAGGCATCATCTTAGATAAATTCATATAAAATATTTCCAAAGCTATGTGTACTTGTACTCCACTTCTCATATAGTTTTTTTCTTAGTTACTTGGTTATCAGTATTGTTATGTCTGCTAGTTTCTTGTCGACTGCTTTCATGTTTTTCAAGACTAACTTTATGGCTTTATTTTTATTCTCTTTAGTAAACTTAGAGAATCTATTTTTCAATATCGCATAATCATTTTTCTTGACTATTGCATCTACAATGTCATATATTGAGAGTGAGGTAGATTTCCTCTTACCTTTCTTTACTACTTTTTCTACCTCTGTATATGTCTCAGTCTTTGATGATCCTTTTTTCTTATGGTGTTGGTGGTGGTCCTTTCTCCTCCACCCTACTTGAGGCTTGCATGGGATCCTCTGGCAAGTTTTGATTCAATTTCTTTGACCTGTGCATCCTTGAATGGTTTCATTACTTGGATTCTAGTTACCCTATTTAACGTACTCTCCTCTATCTTGTTCTTTTTCTTGAATAATACTTCCTCATATCTTTGAGCAGATGTCAAACCTTAGTAGGATTTGACTTTTTGGCATAGCCAGTAGCTACTTTATGAATGGATATTTTTCTTCTTCACTTCACATAGAAAAGGTGTAAACTAGTGAATACTTGGTTGTACAATATGAATAATGCATTTAGCTACTTTATGAGTGGATATTTTTCTTCTTCACTTCACATAGAAAAGGTGTAAACTAGTGAATACTTGGTTGTACAATATGAATAATGCATTTAGCTACTTTATGAGTGGATATTTTTCTTCTTCACTTCACATAGAAAAGGTGTAAACTAGTGAATACTTGGTTGTAAAATATGAATAATGCATTTGTCTATACCTTATAGGAAACATAAATCATTCATGTATCTCTCAACCAAACTAGTAGGAATCCTCTGCATGTGATGCATTTTATTCTGGAAATACTAAAATATTCCCACATAATAGCATTACCTCTTCCTTTGAGTTTCCTATATAGCTTTCATATCTATGCATTGACATGTTGATAATCCTTCCACTTGAAGGGTCAATAACTTTGGAATTCTCCTCTAAGATAGAAGAGTATGCAAAGCAATATGGAACCAAACTTTAGAATTTGACCTTCATTATATTTCTTGATCATACCTAAGTTCTTCATCCTTTGACCATGAAGAAAAGAAAACCACTTGGTTCAATCACTGATCAATTATAGATGAATTTATGTGCTTCATAGGTTGTGCCACTAGGGAAATGGTTTTCCCCATTCGAGTGATACAATCTTTACCTTATTACCATCATCACAAATCTCACTTCTAGATCTAGAATATCCTTTATAGTGCATGCCCCTTCATTCTATATCAGATGTCCTTTAGTGATCCCTTCCACTTATTTTTCCAAAATTACACTCATGGATAAATCAATTCCATTAGCATTCCAGTTTCTATATTACATATTTTAAAATTTTGTAAGATCTATCTAACCACATGTATTGATCATGGACTCGACTTAATGAAAATATTGCCCATTCCTCATTGAAGAAATTATTTATATCTACTAATCATCTTAGGGTAGACCTCTCCAACTATTTGTGTTATTCTTTCAAAACCTCTTTTGAGAAGAATGAGTTGTATAACACATGAATGTCTTTGTCAACCACTTCTTGTAGGTACACACTTTCATCTTTTGTACATAGAACATCATTAATTAGGGGTAGAAATCCTCCTCCTTCTACATTATTTTCTTTCAACAGTATGCCCTAGTAACCAGGATGGTCAATTTCTTTGTTATTAATTAACATTACTTTGTTAACCTCTTCAGTCATTGGATTATTTTCTTTCAATTGGTTACTCTTTACTCAATTTGTCACTTATCCTCTATTATTCTCCTCTTACACTTAGTTGTTTTCTTAGTCATAGTGCTTCACAAATTCACTTAGAAAGCTAAGGTTTCAAAAATTTGAAAGCACAAGTGATTTCAATCTTGCAAAGTGAAAAATGACTCACAATGAATATATTTATATGTAGGAAGTATAACATTAGACGTACAATAGTTAGCAAAAAGTATCACCTACCACTAGACATGAGTCATTAATGCTTTCAATTTGTTAAGCAATGGTTACTTTTCACCTTTCATCATCTGAAATACAGATGGTGCATACTCTCTCATGAATCAACCACTCAACATCATCAATTATTACAACTTGACTTATCAGATTAGACTAGGGGATCATTTAGAGTTTTTATTTTCTTCCTTAACTCCTTTAAGCTACATCTTAGTTTAATTTTTCTATGAGATCCCACCAATGATTGATGAGCTTACAACCTCATCAAGATTGAGTGTGTCTACCACTTCACTCTTCTTTGTCCAAATTTTGGAAAATTCCTTCTCATATTGTTATTTTTTTGTATTCTTTCTCTTCTATTTTCCAACATGGAACTTGTTTCTTGGTCTTCTACTACTTTTGTAATATCTTTCTAGATGATCAATCTTATGACCCTTGTAGCATGTCACTATAGTAGCTTTCCATAGTCTAGTATTGATCCTTTGGTTCATCCTCAACTTGAATTAATTTTTTATATGACCATCATTCCCAAAGGTAGTGCAAACTGATATGAGGAACTTGTCCCTTCTAGTCGAACTCATTAATTATAAGGATGACTTATTAGATCTTTCTCTCAATCTACAGTCCTTGGCCTCATAGTCGTACTTATTATAGTAGTAGAAATGTTCATCTATCCTCTTCCCATGAAAATGAGATACACTTTTGTGGCATGTGGCCATATAGATGTTAGTCATTATAGTACCCATTAAAGGTACAATGCTTGACAAGTGGTATTCGCATAAACTAACACATGCTTGATGTGTGTTCCTTCTCACCACAATAATAATAGGTGTGTTTAGTAGTTTTATTTCTTTTTGGAGATGTGCTTCATGTATGCTCGTAATCTAGGTTCTCCCTTCTTGAGGTCTCTCCTTCTTCACTCATGTTTTCACCTACATATCCAAGACCACTGGTACTCTCATTTCTTCTATGAGCTCACAATTTTTGATCGATCTTCTCTGAGCTTGCAATTGAACTTTCTCAACCTCTTGTTCCTTTCATTTGTACTCCTACTCTCTTCCTTCATCTTGAGTACTTGTCTATTTAGCTACCTAAACTTCTCTATGTGAGGATGTTTATTCTTCTCTGATCTAACTGTGCATTTTTTTCTTCTTGTTGTTGCTTCAGCTTCATCTCTAGCTAAGATTTCATTGTCTCATTCTTCTTGATCTTTTCTCAGTTGTTTTTTATCTCTTATTTCTCTCTCCTCATCTATATACTAGTTTCCTTTAAATTTTTATTGTCAACCATTAAATCAAATATGGATTCTTTAGACTCCTTAGATCCATTGTAATCTTCTAGTTGTTCTATGACTTCTTGGCTTTCACTAAGTCCATACAACCTTCAATAGTGTTGAGTGCTTCATCGAGTTGATTTTTCAATATGAAGGTTGACATTAGATCTTCCCTCAAGGTGTCTAGATTATCACTGCTAGGGTCTAAGATCTAATACCAATTTTTGGCCCCAACTCATGCTAAGAGGGGCATGAACCAATTCTAACTTTTCTACTGGTAAAATGAGCTATCACAAGAATATATTCTTAACACTAGTTGTTTCAATTGTAATTCAACAATAAAAGTAGTTAAATACAAGCATACAAACTCACACTCAAATGTATACATCAAGTGACACATTGATTGTCTACATAAAACCCTTGATGAGAGGATGAAAACCATGGTGGGAGTAATATAGCCACTGGCCCTTATAATGCATGTAAAGGGTTGTCCAGTTAAGAGCTACAGTTATTCCTTCTAGGCACAGATCCTGTTAGAAATTTTTATAACCTTTTAGGATTACAAGAGCATGTGAAAGCTAATTGATTAGAGGATTCACAAATCTCTTTTCGAAAGACACCTTGTTAGAGGATCTACAAAAGCTTTCTACTGAATATTTCCTTGTTAGAATCTTACAAATGGATGAAATGATAAGAAAGCAATATAATTGAAGAACCTATGAATAGAATGCTCTTGACTTGTAGATCTTTTTGTGTAATCTTGAAGATGCATTGATCTTGCTCCTTACTTTGCTTACCTTGTGAGCACTTAAGTCTCACTTTTGTCTTTTTTTTTCAAACAACATGTCTATTGTTATACTATCCTCTTTGCAATTGTGTTCTTCACTAACTTGCACTTTGAACAAGAACACCAAAATTACCTTGGCAAAAACATATCAATAACAAGAACTTCATTAATGAAGTTCAGGTACCTTTATACACTCTGCAATGCCTAGGCACAGTTACCAGAGATCAAATCCTTCTCAATTTAGAAATTAAAATCCATAGTTGGATTATTCACAAAGACCCTATGACACCTACCAAGAGGGTTTAGACTGGTAGCCCCGTCAATCCATCTGTGAGCCTACATGTAGCATTTTTCTTGCATCCTTCTATTGCTTTAACTTGTATCCATATTATTTCAACTCTATCTAGCCTTATGTCTTGTCACATTCATGGTGACTCATCTTAAGATTATCCATGACAACCTAAACTTTATGCATGTATGTCAATTGTGGCTTAGTCTATTTTACCACATGTATGTATATCAATGCACTCTTCTACTTGTGGTAATGTTACCTTACAATTTCTTCATCTTTCTTGACCGATTTTCAATCAATGACAACACATTGATGTGTTAAGTGTTAGCCTCAACAAATTTATAAACTTCATGCCAATGAGACTTGAAAGTCCAACACCTCTAGTCCTTTGGGTTGTGGTATTCCAAAGGAAGCATAGACAAGTAAGGAAGTGAGTTATTATTTTCTCATAATCTTTAGTTGTGAAGCATTGCAAATATAGATTCTCAAAATAGAACCAAGATGGAAGCTAAATATAAGAAATTTGTATTTTTTGGATATGGCATTGATGAATTCGGTTATAGGCTTTGGAATTTTAAAAATTATAAATTTTGAAAATGAGAAAGTATTGTACAACAATCTATTGCAACAACATGAGAAGAAAGAAAATAATTGTGTAGTACTAGATGATACTCAAAAGGATAATTTTAAACAGTCCCTTATGCTCCACAACAACAAAAACAAATACCACAAACCCCAATGAATGTTAGACAGTCAATAAGACTAAGTAGATTTCTAGAAAGATTTTATCCTTCTTTGTACTCTATTTTATTAATAGATGTTGTTGAACTAGAAGGATGTGATGAAGTTGTGCAGGTGGATACAAAGATTCAGTTGAAATCTACAATAATAAAAAGAAATGGACTCTTCTCTTAGAAATAAAACTTGGGATTTATGTAAGTTACCTGCAAATAAAAGGGATTTACAAAAAAAAATGGGTTTATAGGATGAAAGAAGAGGATGGAGGTAAGAAAAGATTTAAAGTCATGTTAGTTGATTTGCACAAAGAAAGGGTGTTGATTTTAATGAGATCTTTTCTCTAATTGCTAAAATGACTTCTATTCACATTGTTCTAAGTATTGTGGCTACTGAAGTTTTGTATTTGGAACAAATTGATATTAAAACTTATTTTCCTCATGATGATTTGGATGAAGAAATATATATCAAACAATAGCAGGGACTTGAGGTCAATAGTAAGGAGAATTCACTATGCCGATTGAAAATTAGTTTATATGGGTTTAAGCAAGAACCTCGGCAATGGTATGAAATTTAACAATTTTATGAATGAGCAAAGATACACTCGGTGTCATTTAGACCATTGTGCTTATTTTAAGAGGTTGGATGATGACAACTATAATATTTCATGTTTATATGTTGATGATATACTTGTAGATGGGTCTAACATTGATTGCATCAAGGAAATGAAACAACAGTTAGCACATTCATTTGCTAAGAAGGGTCTGGGGGTAGAAAAAAAAATCCTTGGTTTGAAAATTTGCAAGGATAGGAAGAATAAAAAATCAACTCTATCCCAAGATGATTATTTTGAGATAGGGTTACAACATTTTCATATGGAGAATGTCAAAGTTGTCAGCACACCTTTTCCTAGTAGTTTGATATTGACAAAGGAGATGTGTCCAAAGACATGAGAAGAGAAAAATAAAATGTCCAAGGTACCTTATACTTTAGCTATAGGTAGTTTAATGTATGTCATGGTGTGTACTAGACAAGGTATTGCACATTTTGTGGGATTTATTAGCAAGTGCATAAGTCATCCTAGGATTGAGCACTAGAATGTAGTCAAATGGATTCTTAGATACTTGAGAGGTACATTCAGTAAATATTTACATTTTGGGGGCTCTACTATTGATTCAAAAGGCTATGTTGACTCAACTTCAGTAGGGGATCTAGATACCAGGATGAGTACTACAACATATGTATCTATTGTTGGTGGGAAAATAGTGAGTTGAATTTTTCAATTATAGAAGGTGAATGCTTTATCCTCTACAAAGGTAGAGTATATTACTACTAAAGAAGAAGCCAAAGAGATAATATAGATTCGAGTTTTCATGGAAGAGTTGGGACATCCACTTCTTCTTTTTTAATTAAGTGTATACATATAGCGAACGTGTCGTTCATCTTGTCAAGAATTTTGCTTTACACTCCAATACAAAATAGATATAGTTTTAGTACCATTTCATTGAATCGATTTTGGATGATGGGCACTTAAAGCTAGAAAAGATACGTACATATGACAATTTAGCATGGATGTTTAGAAAGGCAGTGCCAAGGGAGAAGTTGAACTCCTCTTCATTTTTGGTTCATCTTCTAAACTAAAGATCATAATAGAACAACAGAGTCCAAACTGATTTTACATTCTAGTGGGAGGTTATTGTTGTGGAGTCTGATTAGTCTACAAGTGAAATATTGTTGTTATGTGGAGCCTAAGAAGACTCAAAGGTTAATTTTTCTCACTTCCTTCAATGTGATCTCCCCACCCCGCACCAGATTTCTTCTACAGGGGCTTGGGGGTAGCTCCCCCATGATAGGGGCAATGCTCCTCACTATTGAATTTGATGAAAGATCAACCCCACAACTCCTAAGAATCACCTACATGCAAACACCTATCACAAAAAAAGAGAGAAGCAAAAAGCTATGGAGGCTGGAATTGTCAGATCCATAGATGAGACAAACTTGATGAGAAAAAAGAGAAATTGCTATGATCAAAAGTGAATAAATAAATTACAAATAGATCAATCCTTATAAAAGGAGATCAAAACCCTAATAGGTAAAACCTAGGTTGCATGATAATAATTTTTAAAAAATTATTAATTATTATATACCTAAAGTTTAGCTTAAGTAAATTAAAGATAATAAGTGACTTAATAATTAAATCAAAATGATTTAATTGATAAGGAAATATCTTATTACTCTAACACCCCCCCCCCCCAAGATAAACTTAGGGAGTAGATAAAAACCTAGAAACTACTATTGAAAGAAATTTCAATCCTAGCAACAAGGCCTAATGAGGTACACAAGCATAACCAAATCTCTATAAAGAGGAGAAATAGAGAAAATTACATGGGAAAAACCCTACTCCAAAAAGAGATGGAAAAAATGTTCCACAAGATAGGAACAAAAGGATGATCATGAAGAACACCACTGAAGTATGAAGCTGCAAACACTGTTGAATTGTTGATTTGAAGAACCTCCATCGTATAGAACATGACCAGGTAGAGAAGACTAGGTCTAAAGAGCTAATCAATCAAAGATGGAAGGTATCTTCATGGCCTCCAAAAATAGGAGTGAAAGAATTTATATATGGTAAATGATCCATCTCACCAAAACGCGTAGGTATCCAGCCACTGCAATCACCTAGTACATAGGATCAAATACTAAATACACAGCTCACTCCATCAAACCAATAAAGAAATAGAACCAACATAACCCCCCTCTAATGTTGAGAGGTAAGACATGAACACTGAAATTGAATGCAATATCTCATACAAAAAGAAGAACTAGGAACATTGAGAGTGCAAAAGAAATACAAACACCTATACTAGCACGTGTCATCGACACATCATGAGGCTAATGTCATGAAGGAACAATCACTTGACAAAGGAAGATGGAAAATATGGCCAAAATAAAACCCCTCAAGGCACTTTATAATATAGTGCGATTACAATAAAACATAAAGATGTCCAAGATCTCGAAATGCAATAGAGTGACACTATCTCAATGTGTTTGCAAAAATACTATAAAAGGATATCAAAAAATATCAAAAGAGACATAAGATTGATACAATAGATATTACAACCCATGAAAAATTATCTGAAACAACAAAATCAATCCTCAAACCTGAAACAACCAAGATATCTATCAGAATGCAAAAAAGCAAAAAAATTGAATGGGATATGCCTAGAATAGAATTTGGAAAATAGAATGTCTCAAAATATGTCTCTTGGAGTGCAAAATAGAACTTTTAACTTTGACAGCCATAATAGGCCACCAAACAACATCAAAATCCCAAATAAATTGCACCATCATGATGGGCTCAGAATCATCTTGTCGACGCTTCTTTCAGATCAAAAAACGAAGTCTAGATGAGCTCTAATACCATGTTGAAGTTGATGAAAGATCAACCCCATAGCTCTCAAGAATCACCTGCACGCAAACTCCTGTCACGGAGAAAGAAAGACGCAAAAAGCTATGGAGGTTGGAATTGCCAAATCCATAGATAAGACATTCTTGTGAGCAATAAGAGAAATTGCTATTATCAAAAGTGAATGAATAAATTACAAAGAGATCAGTCCTTATAAAAGGAGATCAAAACCCTAATAGGTAAAACCTAGGTTGCATGATAACAATTAATTATTATATGCCTAAAATGTAGCTTAAGTAAACTAAAGATAATAAGTGACTTAATAATTAAATCAAAATGATTTAATTAATAAGGCAATATCGTATTACTCTAACACTTACTAGGTCAAGGGAAAGTGCCCCTTGCGAGGTTTAGGGATAGCACCCAAGGAGGGGTCCTGGGGTTGTGTTGTCATGTTACAAGGAGGGGTCAATGGGCAGCATCCCTGAGACCAAAAATTAATTTACTATTATAAAATGTGTCAAGAGCTATTATTTATTGGACAACATATTCTAGCCCCAATTTTTGTAAACATCATAAATCTTGTATAAAATGGCTCATGGTTATAGATTTTATAATGTATGATGATTTAGTAGCTTCTTGTGGCAGTATTGAGTTACAAGGGATTGTAGATTGTAATCAAGTTGAAATCACTGGATAATAATATTAGACTTATTGTTTGGTTAATGTGGCCTAGGGATTGAGTGAACCACATTAAATCTTTGTGTCTTGTTTACTTATGTGTGTTTTTTTGTTGTGATGTTGGATATATTTGCATGTAATTATTTGTTTGTCTCTCTAATCTTAACAATTATGATTGATCAATAATATTTGAAAATAGAATTAATGAAGTTTTGAGGAAATAAAATTGATTGATTAAGAAGATTTAGAAAGGAATTGACTTGTTGAGCTCATGAATGGTGAAGAAGACTAAATCTAAAAGACTCAAATATGTAGGAAACAATATTTCAATATCATATCAAAGATTGTCTTGAAATGATGGATGTTGTGACTCTACATTTAATAACATTGCAATGTCAATTGTACAGATTCTCATACTGACGTTTGTCAAATATATAATATGTTATTTGCATAACAATAAGGTAGTAAGACAGGATGGTTTGGACATGCTTGGAGAATAACTTGAATTGTTATGTTAATATTTTCAATGGACAAATCACTATATATTTTAATGGAGAAGAATGAGAATTATATAAATGAGTGTGAGAATAGCTGCAAAGTTTGTTTGAGAAGGAAAGATTGTGTAAACATGTTAGAAATTGAAAGTTGTTTGAAGGATTATATTGGAGGATCACTATTGTTGGTCATGAGATTCTTTTTTTTTAATAGAGACAAGTGTGGTCCTTGGCATTGAACCTAAATTGGTAGGCACAATGAGTTCTGTGTTTTCCAGCCTGTAACATTGTACTCAAATGTTTGGATATAGTGAGTACATTTCTTAGTGTGGTTTTTTCCCATCTTGGGGTTTTCACCTAAATTTGAGGTCCTTATGTGTTCATGGGTATATGCAATCTTTACTTCATCTTTTTTTAGCATTACTTGAGATATTCTAGATTTAGGATAATATTGTTAAAAATTTGAATTGTGTTGATCACCCCCCTCTGAACACTAGGTTGTCTTCAACATAATCTACCTTTATAGTATGTTCAACTTGCTTCCAAGTTGTTTAGTGAAACCAATCATGGTTTTTATTTTCCATGATCAACTATTTGATCTAGTGCTCAACACATTTCTCAAACTCTAACTTTGGTAGATTATTGCCTTTGTCAAGACCTTTACTTATTGTGAAAATATTTGCTTCAAGCTTCTCACAAACCTTTTCTATGTTCATTTTAGTATCAACATTTCTATAAATTTCACTTTTTCAACAATTCTTTATTCCTCTTATTTATCGAATGGTCAAATGAATTACTTTCTCCATCATCTTTGAATCTTTTTTTGTATTCTTAGTAGGAGTCTCTATTTCCTTATATAGAGTCATTTCAATCATATTTCTAGAAGGATTTTGATCTTCTTCATTAGATAATTCATTATATTCATTCACTAAAAAGCTTGAGTTTCTATTTAAGTGCTTCTTCCCATTTTATTGATTGTTATTTGAATATTTGTGGAGATATTTAACCATATGGTGTCTTATTTCTCCACAAGGAAAATTTGAATGTTTTGTTTTTGTTTCATTTGTTGAATTTGTTACAAGAAATTACATATATATTATCACAAAGTCCTATATATGTATACAATCAATATCATTGTCAAAGTGATAAAATTAAATAATATTTATGTGTTGTACATCATCTGAATTATTTCTAATGCTAAAGTGTTTTTAATCCATTTTGGCTTAAACGAGATATCAATGTTTTCTCCCTATGTACAAGACAAATGCAAATGTTAATAACTTCCATTTAAATGTGATGGAACATATACCATATCAACATTTAATTGTACTTGTCCATTTGCACCTAAGTAGGGGTAGTTAGTGTGAAAGGGGTTATTATTAATTACGTTGTACCTGATTGTGTCATGTTCGCAATGATTCGCTAAGTTTACAAGTGAGATGTATCATTTATGATGCAAGTCAAAACTTATGTTCTTCATAATCTTATAGTGTCTTACACGTCGTGCATGTTAAAAGTGTAATTCTATCTTATGTAGATATTATCTATAAGTCATACTACTCTTTTGGAGAGTTTTAGCAATTAATCATCTCTTAAATTAATTTACTTGAATGAATATGTGTCATACATTATCCTTGCATTTTCGACCACAATGTGTAGATGATCGTTATGAATGAGAGATATAGTGGTATTGATGACAATTTAACTTTTTATTGTGAATCCCCTAGTAGAATCTCTCATTAGACTTTCACAAATATGTTGATAATCTCAAGTCTTAAAAAGTATATATTGAATTTGAACTTTGTATAAGGCTGTACTTTTTTTCTTTCATTTCTAAATGTCATTTTAATTTTGAATCCAATACAATCCTCTAACCAACATCTATTCTGGGAGCCCATAATCAAATCTATTTACAGTAAAATTGCGACTTGGAAAAATTTTTGGTTATATGTGCAGGCAAAATTCGTATGATAAAAAACATTTTCCACAAGCATCCCAAACTATATTATGTTAGACCTTCCACTACTTGAAGGGATACAGTCAGTCATAGAAACAAAACCTAAAAGTTTTCTTTGGAGAGGTTTCAAAAAAATCTCATGAAAAGATTCTCCTCTTGGCTTGGGATAAAATGTTCTCTCATAAGGCCTTGTGGGGGCAAGCATTCATAAGCTAAATGTAGAAATTTGGCAATTAGTACTAAAGTAATATGGAAATTGTTTTCTAATTTCCAATTGAAGTGGATTGCCATCTTAAAGAAAGAGTATTTATATAAGGATAACCACAAGAGAATATTCACCTTTTTCAATCCTCTTCTAAGATCTCAAATGTGGAACTTTGTGACCAAATTAAAAGATGCATTTCTTCCTAATTTCATAGGGATAATTTTTATTGGTGCAAATAGGATTTCTAGGGCGACTCATACAACAACTTCCACCTTTAAACATAATTAACTCCCTTGCTCATGCTAAGGAGGTATTGACAACTTTGTGGGGGTCCAAATTATGATTATTACTAAATGTTGCTTCTGGAATCGATTGTGTGAGTATTTTTTCATCAACATTTTACATCATACTCTATAATCCATCATGGATTATTTCATTATCTCCACTCATAATGGACTAACACAACCTTCATGAAAATATCTTATTGCCACTCCCATCCTTGACAAGTATAATATTATTCTTACAACGATAAGTCAACAAGAATAATCCATTGTAAGGCTTCTCAAGATCCACTTATTTGGTCATCATCGCCTTTGGGGAAGTACTTAGTTAAACAAGGCTATCAAGATATAGCTAGAGAAAATCACATTCCAAATTCAATAAGGTTTACACTTTTTTGGGCCCCTAAAATTCTTCAGAGGGTTGGTTCATTCATGTGGTTGGGACTTAAGAGGAAGAATACTTACTAGTAATAAGATTGTATGGCTTGGTATAGCTTGTGCTCTCAATTGTAAATTCAGTGGTGCTCGACTTGAAATCACTAATTATATTATACTTCATTGTCCTTTTGCCAAAACTTGTTCGAAGTGGCTTAAAGGAAAATTGCAATTAGTTTGCCCCTCTTGCAAATGAATTGCACAAGGCATGTGGTTCTTGGTTGTGTCCTTTTAAAAAATCTTTGGCTACTACAATTTGGGTTATATCCCCTTCTATCTTCTTTTAGAAGATTTGGTGAGAGAAATAGGAGAAAGTTTCACAATGAAATTTGTTCATCAAATATGGTTATTCAAATAATCGAAGCTTCTATCTCTAAAGCAGTGCATGCCTACCATCTTAAGAACAAAAACCTAGACTCGTGTTTCACTTCCACACATTCCAAGATTTTGGTTGAGTGGGAACATATTCTGATACATTTTAAAGGTACTCTTCTCTCAAACAAAGCAAAGAAAACAAATGGAAACGAGATGAGAAGTAAACCCCCAACTCTAAACTACATCAAATTGAATTTTGATGGCACGTTTAAAGATTATCCTAGTATCTCTAGATGTGGCAGTGTGCTTAGAAAATCCAATGGTGTCATATTGGCAACTCATGTTCTAAAGGTCCCTGAGGATGCAAACAATGAACAGCATGGTAAGAGGTAGGGGCTCTCCTCGAGGGAGCAAAACTTGTTGCCACTCATAACATAACAAACTTGATCATTGAAGGCAACTCACAAAATATTATTGCAGCCTCCACAAAATTTGAAGCCTTAAGTTAAAAATTCAACTATATTCTTAACGAAGCATGCAGATGATTCCCCCTTTTTGACAACTTCCATATTCAACATTGCTTCAAGGAAGCAAATGGAATTGCAAACACTTCAGCCAATAAAGGATGCTTGCTTGAGTTAGGAAAACATCTAAATATACATTCCATATATGACATATGTATGTCAAATAACTGTTATCCTAACCCACCCCTCCACTACAAAGCAAAATTCAAGGATAAGGTAGGGATTAATGCCTCAAAACAATTTCAAATTATAATATATCCAAATAGAATCTATACTTGAAAAAACATAGAAATAAAAGTATTTGATTAAGGAAAATAGGTTTTGAAGGGTGCCTAAAACCCTGTACAAATCTTAAGATTTTCAATAAGCACTGTGACAAAGAAACAACAGACTAAGAAGGATCTGCTTACCCCCAAGAAGAGAGGTAACCATGGTGACAGAAGAGCCTATCACCAACAAAAACAAAACGTCCAACTAGGAGCTAAAGAATCCGACAGTGGACTCCACCTCCAAAAACCAGGCACAACAAGGGACATCCTTAGCAACCAATGGCCCCAAAGAAGCATCAGTCGAGAGAGAGCCAACCACAAGGGGAGAGCTATCCGCAAGATCCGGGGACACTTCCAAGTTATGCACAGTATAATGCTCGGAGGAGGCCCCCTGCCACCAAGAAGGAGGTCGCCTTAGCTTGGTCTTCACAGTAGAGCAACGAGCAACCATGCGACCTGTCATCTGACAATTCCTACAGCAAAAGGGGATACCTTCGTAATCCAGTATTTGAGTCCAGGAGCCCCGCGAAAAGGCCAAGCAAATTTTCTCTGGAAGGCCCTTTGAGACATCCAACTCAACAAAAATTTGAGCACACGTTGAATGGAGAACATTAGAAGTACCTAAGGCCACAAACAAAAAATTTCCAATAACGTTCCCCACAGATTGCAAAACAGAGTCAGGCCAGAGATGCATAGGGAGATTTGAAACCCTAACCCACACAAGAACCTTGTTGAAAGACTCTTTGAGTGGGTCAAAATCCATATACTATGGTTTGGCCATGAGTGGGTAACGATCTTGCCATGAGAAACTATCACACAAAATAGTCAACCTGTCTTCAACAATTTCAAACTTGACAATGAAGAATCCTTTAACATTCGGGTAGATCTGAACACCATGGTCTAAGATTGGTTCCCAAAGCTCAGAGATCACAACATGGGAGGGCCAAAAACTCCGAAATCAAAAAATAGCGGCTAGGGCAAAGAACTCCTTTATCGTACTAAAAATTTCATCCGCAATATCTTGGTCTAAAATAACCCTTGCTGGGTTAGAGACACTCATCAGAGAGGCCTCTCGAGGACGAGAAGGCCCAAAAGAGAGCCGCACAGGAGGAACAACGCCATGCAAGACGGCCTCAAAGGCGGCCACATCATCAAAGGAAGAAACCCTTGCCCGCAAACCAACAGCCACAAGGGGAAACCGTAGAAATGGCACTAACCTCAGCAACAACAACGGGGTCGGAGGGACAACAAACTCCACTAGTAGAGGTCGTGAGGGAAGACCTACCCCCCCCCCCCAAATGACACCATCCACCGCAGTAGACCCCAAAGGCAGCAGAGGGAAATCATCAACGGCTTAGTCAGCAGAAACGAAAGCCTGGGAAGCATAGCGGCGCAAATTATTTCTCCTTGTTAATCTCATAACATAGAAATAAAAGTTCAAACTAGTTCATTAATAAATAACAAATTATTAAAAAATGCAATAATATCTGATTGTTGAAGATTTTATCTAAATTCGTCTAAGCTAGCTTGTATACATACATAATATAGAATTTTCCAAATATTCTTTAAAAGGTAGTCTTGTGTAGTCACTAATGAGAATACCATGTAATTTTTCTATTAAGTACAAAGTGTGTTTAAACACAAAACACTAATTTTTAATTTCCCAAATATCCTTTAGAAGGTAGTCTTGTGTAGTCACTAATGAGAATACCATGTAATTTTTCTATTAAGTACAGAGTGTGTTTAAACACAAAACACTAATTTCTAATTTTTCAAAATTGTAGAAATACATCAACGATAACTGAGAAATAGCTGATGAATTGGGAGAATGTGGAGAAGCGTTGGCTGTTGGTTGGGCTAGGGTTTTTCCCCTAGCCTGTTCTTGGTGTTTGATCTTTACTATTTTTCTGTTCTGTTTGGATTGCTAGCTATTGGACATAATTTGCGTCGGTGTTTTTGAAAATCTTCTGCAGTCAATTTTGGATTGCGATTTTATTGTTTGCATGGCAGGGCTTGGGATTTCTTCTCCATTGGTGAGAATAGATGGTTCTTCTCCAACTATGCATGCAATGCGATCTGAATCGTTTTATTCAAGGGAGAGCTCCAAACTGAAAAAAGTTAATGGTTGTTTTCCGCGTAGCCATGATCGCCCTGTTCTGGTTATTCCTCCAATGGTTGTAATGGAGGACATTGATTATTGGACCAAGCATGCTTTGATATGCAAATTTCTTGGAATCCGGATTTCCCTATCCGCTCTTGAGGCATGGATCCGCCGCTCATGGCAGGTGGAAGGCGATATGGAGATTATGTTGGCAGGGAATAGTTATTTTTTTGTTGTATTCTCTTGCATGTCTGATCGGGATCGTGTTTTTGAAGGAGGCCCTTATTTCTACAACCATGTGGGGTTATTTGTCAAACCTTGGCATTCAAGTTTTAATTCTGCTGAGGATCTCCCTTCAACAATGCCAGTTTGGGTTCGCTTGCCTCGTCTTCCCTTGGAATTTTGGCGTGAAGACATCCTTCGACAAATTGTTGCTTTGTTGGGGAAGCCGGCTGCAATCGCACATCAATCCCTCGATAAAAAGGTTATTTCTTATGCTAGAATTTGTGTTGAAATTAATTTGAATAACCCATTACCAGATTCTTTGGAAATTTGTATGAGGGATTTTTCTTGGGTGCAGCAGTTAGATTATGAATCTCTCCCTTTCCATTGCCGGATTTGTCATGAGTATGGTCATTTACTGCGTCAGTGCCCCCGTAACTCAAGTTTCAAAGGAGTGGATGGTTCTACAGCTGGCAATACTGGTGGTTTGGCAGATACTACAGGGAAAGGACAATCTCAAATGGCTAATACTACCACGGGGATGAATCCGCAAGATGCTACAGGTAAGGGTAAGGCTCAAATGCAGGATAATGATGGATTTACCCCTGTTCGCCCTCGTGCTAAGGCCCGTGGTCAAAAGAGGCCTTTGAAAGAAAGATTATCTGATTCAGGTTTTAACCGCTTTAAGGTGCTGGATAGTATGGTTCTAGAGGAGGGTATTCCTCCTCCTATCTCTTCTAATCCAGTTTGCCCAGATGAGAGATTTGTTCCTAATGATGCTTGTGGTGCATCCCAAGTTGTAGTATATCAGAACTGTGAGGTCCCTGTAACTCCTGTGACAGAGGCTCTGGTGACTCCTGCAGTGTTGGAGGATAATGATGTTGTTTTAGCTGACTTGGTTAAGGATGTGCTACCATCAGGTAAGGGCAAGGGTTCTCCCCTCCCCTTGGGGTTGATGTCTCGACCCTTTAAGCGGGCTTCTTCTACTCCTCTAAGGAGTGGGTGCAAAACAGACCAAGAGAAGATTAAACTCACAGGAGATATATTGATTGAGTCTGGTTCAGTGAAACCTTTGGATTCTCATTTTCCCAATTCTACCCAATGATGATTATTCTCTCATGGAATGTAAGGGGGTTGAATAGCATCCCTAGACAAAAGGCTATTCATAACTTGGTGGTTGATCATAGCCCTGATGTTTTTTGTATCCAAGAGACTAAGCTCTCTGTGGAGTCTATGGTCCAACATGCCTCTAGTATTTGGTCTCGTGGCCAATGCCAGTGTGTTGGGGCAACAGGCAGTGCGAGAGGTTTAGCTATATTTTGGGATCCTCAAAAAATTTCTCCTCTTAGCTGGATGTCTTCTCGCTCAGCTCTCTCTATGGTAGCTTTTGCTCTAGACTCAGGAGAGGTAATCATGGTTACTAATGTGTATGCACCTGTTGATCTTGTGGGAAAGGAGGAACTTTGGGAACATATTCAATATGTTAGAAATTGTCATCCTTATCATCCTTGGGTGTTAGCAGGGGACTTCAATTCAGTTTTAAGTCTGGAGGAGAAGCATGGTGGTTTGGCTAGATTGGGGCCTTCTTCTGCTCTTCTTCGGCAACATATATCTCTTTTGCATCTCTCTGATGTTAAGCCTTCTAATGGTCTCTATACCTGGAATAATCGCAGGACTGGTGTTGCTGCTATCTCAGAACGTCTGGATAGATTTCTTGTTTCTTGCTTCTGGGTTAGTGGCACCCTTACTATCTCTTCAGAAATCCTTGATTGGAGGGGTTCAGATCATTGGCCAATCAAATTTTCCGCTATAGGGGCTTATGTTCTGAAGCATCCTCCTTTTAAGTTCCAGTTGATGTGGCTTCGGGACTCCTCTCTTCATGATTGTGTTTTTTGTTGGTGGAAAGATGGTGCTCCTGCATATGGTACTGCAATGTTCTCATTTTCTAAAAGGCTTCAATATGTTAAAAGGCAGCTCAAGATATGGAATAGGGAATGCTTTGGGAACCTTCACTTTATGAAGAGGCTTGCTCAAGAAGATCTTGATGTCATCACAAGGGAGATTAGAGATCGAGGTTTCTCAGAGGATCTTGGCAAGGCTGAATCCCTTGCTTCTAGAGCTCTAGAAGAATTGGAACTTCAAGAGAAAAATTTTTGGAAGCAAAAGGCTAGAGTTGATTGGCTCCAGGAAGGTGATCGTAACACTGCCTTTTTCCATAAAACAGTGCAATCTCGCCGGAATCAGAGCACTATCTCTTCTTTGGTTAATTCTCAAGGTATCCAACTGAATTCCTTGCCAGCTTTGTTCCAGGAGGCTATTTGGTACTTCTCTACCCTCTTCTCTGAGGACTCTCCTCCTGTTGATAATGAAGAAAATCTTATTTTGTCCTGTATTCCTTCCCTTATCACTCAGGAAATGAATGATTATCTCATGCGTCCTATTTCTTTGGAAGAGCTGGAGGAGGTGGTCTTTGGCATGCCTAAGGGGAAGGCTCCTGGTCCTGATGGCTTTCCAGTTGAATTCTTTCAGGAATTTTGGGACATCATTAATCATGATTTGTTGGAGGTGGTTAAAGAATCCTATGCTAGCAAGCAGATGCTTCGAGCTTTGAACTCTACATTCTTGACTCTTATTCCTAAGAGAGAGGGTGCTAATCAATTGGAGTTTTTTAGACCAATTGCCTTATGTAATGTGGTTTACAAAGTTATTACTAAGTTGATTGCTGAGAGATTGAAAAGGTGGCTTCCCATTATTATCTCAGAAGAACAAGGTGGTTTTGTTGCTGGCAGACAAATTTTGGATGGGGTGGTTATTGCTATTGAGGCTATTCACTCTATGGCTACTTCAAGGGAGAGAGCCATGTTTGTTAAGCTGGATATGGCTAAGGCCTACGATAGAGTTAAATGGAGCTTCCTAAGGAGTATTCTTCTTTCTTTTGGATTTAGCTCTGACTGGGTGAGTTGGATTATGAGTTGTGTTACTTCTGCCTCTTTTTCTGTTCTTATTAATGGTCAACCTTCTCAACTATTTGGTGCTTCTAGAGGCCTCTGCCAGGGTGACCCTCTCTCCCCATATCTATTCATCACCATGGTTGAAGGCTTGGGCAGATTCATTAAGCATCAGGTGTCCCAGAATTCTATTCAAGGCTGGCGGTGGGGTAATGGCTTACCTTCTCTTTCCCATCTTCAATTTGTTGATGATTCTGCTCTTGTTGGTCTTGCTAGGATCAAGGAAGCTGAAGCCTTTCGACATGCTTTGGATGTTTATTTGGCAACTTCAAGCCAGAAAGTTAATGAGCACAAATCTTCCATTTACTTTTTTAACACTCCTGATTCTATTCAGCACAGGATTGTTGGTATCCTACGGTTTCAGATAGGATCACTTCCTTTGACTTATCTTGGTATCCCTATTGCTGTTTCCAGGCAGCCACGTCTCTTTTGGCAAAATTTGATTACCAAGCTTCAGGATAAGGTAAATCATTGGACTCATAGATGGCTTTCTATTGCTGCCCAGGTTACTCTTCTTCAAGCTGTTATCCAAGCTCTTCCTACTTATCGAAGCATGGTTCACGCTGCACCTATTTACTTTCTCAAGGAGTTTGATGCTCTTTCTCGACAATTCCTTTGGAGTGGTAATTTGCGTAGTACTAAATGGAGCTTGGTTAATTGGGCAACTGTTTGTAGGCCTAAAAAGGAGGGTGGTCTTGGTCTTCGATCTGCTCTATTGAGTAGTCAAGCTTTGGCTGCTAAACTTTATTGGCGATGGTGCTCTGGACAACATCAACTTTGGGCTCGTATTATCACTCATAAATATTTTCATGGTGCTGATCCTTGCTCTGTTTCTACACTTCCTCTTGAAGGTCGTGTCTCAATGGTTTGGCATACTTTGAAGACAGGTGCGATGTTGGTAAAGAGGGGTCTGTTTTGGATATGTAAAGGAGGTTCTCAGGCTTTGTTTTGGTCTGATGCTTGGGATGGATTCCCTTCCATTTTATCCATATGCCCTCATCTTCAACCTCTTTGTGACTCTTTTCTTACCGCTGGATGGGATAAAGTGGCTCATTACAAGACTCCTTATCAATTGGGACCTGTTGTTGGTTACGGATGGAAGCATTCTTCTGATTGGCCTCCTAGAGGTACAGACATGGATCGTCAGGAGCTTTCTCGAATTCTGGCCTCTAGAGAGTGTTCTTATTTGCTTGGTCCAGATGTTTTGGCTTGGGGCGGTACCTTGTCTGGTAAATATCATGTCTCTGTTGGGTATCAAGAGATAACTAGACAATTATTTGGGGATGCTAAGGTCCCTTGGTGGAAGCAAGTTTGGAATAAATTTTCTTGGTCCAAGTGCAATTTTTTCATGTGGCTAGTGGCTCACAACCGTTGTCTTACCTGGGATAATCTTTGTAAACGTGGATTTCAGGGGCCCTCTTATTGTGTTTTGTGTGGTAATGGAGAGGAGTATGTCTCTCATATGTTCTTCCATTGCTCCTATTCTACTCAGATATGGCACCTTTGGTGGAGGGCTTAGGGTTGCTCTTGTCGACATGCTTCCTCTTTGCCTGAGTTTTGGGCCCGCTTGGGTACTGCTCCCTCCAAGTCTTCTTTTCTCCATGCTTCTTGGATTGCTGGCCCATCTTTCATGCTTTGGCATATCTGGTTGGAGAGGAATCGTCGCATATTCCAAGATGTTCGGCTTGGTGTTTTGCATCTTTGTTGGAAAATATCACATTCTCTTCAGGAAACTATTCTTGTGAAGTGTGAGCTTGATGGAGGTATAGATCCGGTTGATCTTGCTATCTGTAATCGCCTCAATTTTCATCTGCAGGATGGGGCTGCAGCTCATAGGTTTCCTTCTATGTCCAGGCAGCTTCACCATCAGAGGAAGGGTCGGGTTAACCAGGATGGGCACTCAACTCCTCCTCCCTGTGAAGTTCTAAAAATTAACACTGATAGTTCTTCCCGTGGGAATCCTGGTCTGGCTGGTATTGGCGGAGTGGCTCGTTGTAGTTCTGAGGATGTTAAATTTTTCTTCTCAGTTCATAAGGGTGATTATACTAACAATCTCATGAAAGCTCAAGCTATTTTATATGTTGTGGAACAGTGTTGCTTGCGGGGATGGAGTAAGATTATCTGTGAGTCTGATTCCCAGGTGGTGGTGAACATGCTTTCTTCGCAAGAGCTTGAGGATGTTAGTTGGCAGCTGGCCACTGTTGTTAAGCATATTCTTTTCTTCTCTTCCTCTTTTCAGTTCATTAGGTTCACGTATATTCCTTGTGAATGGAATAGAACTGCTGATTGTTTAGCCAAATGGGCATCTAGTCATTATCTGGGTTGGAATATTAGGGATAGGAGGCAACTGTCCTTTGAGATGGTGCAAGAATTTGATGATCTTGTTGCTCAAGATAGAGCTCCTTGTTGAGCTCTCCTTGTTGTATTCCTTTCTGTCTTAATAAATTTTTACCCCTCTTTTTGCGAATTAAAACTGTGTAATTCAAAGAGTTAACTATATAATTCAAAGAGTTCATTCTAATGACCTCCCAACATATTCACTAAGCTCAAGGCATAATTTCCCTTGACATTTCAGGTCCTACATATTAAGAACCTAATCTGCAAAGAAGTCCATATACAATACCCTTAAAAAATTTCACCTAAAATTAAAGTTCAAACAATCTTAAAATCTTTTTTTTTTCAATTTATATCTCTTATATTTCATATTATTTGCTTGACGTTAATCTTTATATGTTTCTATCCTTTATTTTGGTTTTTCTCGTAAATTTTCTTACAAACTTCGAAATTTTAGATATATAGAGTTAAAAAAAACGGGATTTGAATGAACTCAATGATATTTCCTACCTTAAGTAGATGCATAGAGACTTATATAATTCATTGAAGATTCTTCCTGTCATATTTAATTTGATTTGTCGGATATGATTTTTTATTTTGACAGATTATCCACTTAATTTAACTTTTGGATACGCCTTCAAGTTTTATTGAATACATATATATATATATAGTTTTAAAATTTGAAAGACAATGTAGCCATAAAACAAAAAGCATTACTGTACAGGAAAAACAAATCTATCATTATTTTTATATCGGTTTTCGAAGCTTAAAATATTTATTATTTATTATTTATTATTATTGTTGATGATATTAATTAATTATTATGTGTTCAAATAGAGTTGAAGCCAAGATTTCCCAATTAAGAAACCACAATTTACGACTGTATTGTAGGCTCTTATGTTGATTTTATACAGCTTAATTGTAATAAGATAATCCAAGTGCAGCAAGAAACATAGAAGCATATGCTAGTTATTTTAGTATTATTCAAAGCTGGCAATATGCCTTGCAAACTGGAAAAAGCTCAGTATGCAACTAAAATCGTCATTCATATAAGCAATCTTTAATACAACATACGAGAGAGAGATAATTTTTCACTAACGTAATTGCCACTTATTGCCATTAACAACGTCGATACAAACTACAAATTTAAGTTAACGTTAAAAGACTACGGACAGACTGACTCGTCCTTGCTTACATAAAGGGGCATGCATGATATGAATCTCCAACATGTCTCTGTTAACGATGCCAACTGGTATATAGAAATCTACGCTTAATCATAATGGTTATGCTTCCAGCATACTCTGATGAAATAGATATTATTACTTGTATTATCAAGTAGGCATATTCCTCAAGCCAAATGATTTGTTTGTATTATCATAAACTTCGTAATTGATGATTATCTAAATTGTTTCTAACATTGAACTAATTGCACAATAGATTTCGCGTGTTCTGATGCCCCCGTACAAACGCAAGTGATCACAACGATCGTGTTTTAAGAGTAGGGAGTTCCACAAAAATAGGATATTTTGGTGCCAACTTTTTATTATAGTTGCACTTATGTAGGCATTGTCATTTTTTTTTCCGAAAATTCAATTTATATTGAATTATTCGTTTTTCACTTGTCTCCAGTATTAGCTATTTTACTATGATTTGCGTCACCTATTTGATTGCTGAAGCGTTGTAACAATAGTTAGTACTAGATGACAGGTGCTAACAAATACACCGAATAAGATAATATCTCAAAGGTAGACACGTTCCCTAAAACCAAAGGAAAGTACCCTCATAAAAGGATTCCTTCAAATGTGAGAAGGACCAGGTAGTCGCATTGATAAAAGACCAGGTAGTCACGTTGATATGCATGCTAACTAGGTCTTAAAAGTGGACCCTAAATTTTATCAATACACAAAAATGGGTCGTAAATTGAGCTAACACAAAAATGTGAATTCAAAAACTAACGTTAATCAAGCTGTTGAACAGTAGATATTCAAAATGCTGCGGTGAGAGAGGTCACAGAAGAGGACGTTAAATTGCAACAAATTGAATTGTATTCGAAGGGCGAAAAATTGCACTTTAACAACAAAAAAGAAACAAGTTTTTCACTCTAAATAGAGAAGATGTTTTAAAGCTTGTCACTGTATTGCTTAATGCGCAAACAAATAAATGGGCTTAAATTCCAGTGTTCCATGCCCAAATCAATTTCCATATCCACACCCCACCAACAAGAGTTAATGGCAAAGATAGTAGGATCTCTTAACATGTTGAACTGCCAAGCCACAATTTTGACTTTTTCTTTCTTCCCCTTTGCACTTAGCAATGAAGACTGGGATCCGCTCCCTTTCATTTTGAGTTTAACTTTCTTTGCTTTCTTTCTATAGGCTACAATCATTTTTGGAATTAAGGAGTAATTCTACAATGAGCAACTGAGAAAGTGCAGATTACATTTCTACAGTCCTCAATACAGAAATTTTATACATACTAACGGATGGAAAAGACTACAAAAATTGATCTTACCAGGTCCCTCATTAGCAAACCAAAACAAAAATGAAAAACCATAATCAGTAAACCTCGAGCACCAGGATGCTGCATCCATACACAACCAAGATTAGTTGACAAATCGATCACTGGCCATTAAGCTAGATTTTCAAATTTGTACCATAAAAGAAATAACACACCCACACACATGCATCATTAAGCCGGTAGGCTGTCTCAAATTTATACCATAAAAGTAAAAATTCCCACCATACACAGACACAGCTTTACGATTAGTAATGAAATAAAGAGCTTTGCATGTAGTATTGACTATGGTTGCATGAAGAGAAAGTTACAAGCCACATTAACAATTGATTGCGCACCTATGATTAAGCTTGAAAAATATTACAAGAGGTAACTAACAAGCCAACAATATTATTGACTTGTTTGTAAATATGAATAATGTTCTAAAATACAAGAATGATAACCAGAAACATGCATACTGGTAGTGTGGAAAGCATATGAATTACATTCATGGTGATATCCATAGAGATGTGCATGCCACTACCAGCCCGTTTTATTACCATAGCCTGCAAAAATTGGAGACGATGTGTTCTTCATGCGTGAAATCATCTTGAATATCTCCTCCGCTTCTACTTGATGGCGCAAGCCATCATTCAATGTCGCACCATCATTCAATGTCGATGCACGATCTGGGTGAAATCTTAATAAAGCTTTCTTATATGCTGCATTCACCTGGCACCATTGAAAAGTAATTCTTAACTTTGAGATATAAGTAATTCATAGAACTCCCAGGATGCATATGTTTTGGTGTGAAGGGAAAGAAAATAACTACATTAAACAATAGTAAAGCCTCTCAAAGACGCTATGAAAACCATCAAATAAACAATCAAATGTAATCAATATGGTTAATTAAAGATGATGAGGTTTAAACATCATTGTTTCAAAACAGCTAAAATTGAATTGCTGTACAACCGGGATTATCTATGCTACCCAGGTTTCTAAGCAGGGGATGGGCAGACATTCATGAGATGGACTTGTTGGGAGGCTATTTTTTATGGGACATCAAGGGACTATTTTTAAAATAGTTAAACTTGTTAAATATAGCAACTTTTGAATGTTCATATTAGCATTGATAAGGCATTCATCATATACACTATCGAGTATTAATGCGTAACATTAAAGCTGAATTGAGATTTCACATTAGAATCAAACACACAGATTAACACATTTTCATGGTTTTCATTGTCCATATGCATATCTATTAATGCCTAAATGCAATCAGAGCTATAAGATTTCCACAATCCATTAGAGTGCTATGTCGTTTCTGGATTCGATTGTGTAGAATCTTTTTTCATCATAGACATAAATAATATAGAATAAAAATTGAAGCTGCAAGATAGACATACTAATATCGAATATAAAAAATATAACTAATTAATCATTTGCTTTTTCGTTACAAGAAGCATCTATTGTAAAACTTAAACATAAATTGAAGACTTTATAAAGGATATATGGGATACATGGTAACTGGGAGATGTGTTTCCTGCCCCATGAGACGTGTATTGGAGATAGAGATGCATCTCCAGTACCAAATATGTCCTTTGAGATGCATCTAAATGCAGCAGCTCGGCAGAAAGAATCTCAGCATCGCCTCCCATTTCCTGTGGAAAAGGAGATGACTCCCACTAAAAAATGATGCAAAGACAAATAATTGCTAAAATGTGGCAGTTAAAACCCAAATAGGTCGATTGCATGTTATTATTTCCCAAGTATTTTATTTCCCTTGACATCATTTGGTCTCCTATAGGCATGGGAAGTCTTTCAGTTCAGGTCAACTAGGTTTATTAAATTATATTAAAATAGCTGGCATCTCCAAGTACCCCATCTCCCATTTCGAAAAATAGCCACACAGGTACCAATACCAGTCTCCTATAGCTGTACCAATATCAGTCTCCTAGTAACTCTAATGGAATGCTTTGGGAAGCAGTGACAAGTGATTCGTGGCAAGATTTCAATTATGCAAGCAGAAAAAAAGGTGAAATTATTAATGGATGTCATTATAAGCTTACCGCACTAAGATAAAAACGCCATATCATTGGTGAATGGACTCACTAATATGCAACTATTTGGAAGGTTCAGGCCCTAAACTGGTATTAAAGAGTCTGCTTCAATGTAAAGACATTTTAAGAAGACCTCTACTACAAAATCAAAACATATGAGGCACTGCACCTAGATAGATAGAACACATGAACTGGAAGATGGGAAAAACACAAATCCCTAGATATTTTTATAATAAAAGATAAATCATAATAATTTTAAAAAAATCCATTACCAAAAAGGGATATTTAAGGGTAGATGATATGATTCATAACTGAGAAAAGTTGAAAGTTAAGATCATCATTACTTTACCATCCGAGAGGCTTGAACCACTTTGTGTCACCATCAAAATTGATGTTTTCATTTTGACATTTGATGACGAGATTTAAGACTCATTTGGACCGAAGAGAAAAGTGTCTATATTGATGCATGCTTTATAGTTCCTCATCAACATAGTTGGCACCCCCAACTTTATTCAAAAATAATTAAATAACAGTTCAACAATGTATCACATAACCAAAGTCGGCATGGAGATTACAACTTGTTCACATTCACATTATTCTCTCAACAGCACACATATATGATGGGGTATGAAGTGACAAGTGACATTGCACACATGCCCCTTTTGCTTGATAGTTAATCCGGATGAATTTGTTGAACAGGCCAGGTAATTAGGGATGGGGAGGGAATCAGATTTTATAAACAGTTTCCTTATATTTAGTTAATCAGGTGAATACTTAAGCAATCAAAAACTTAAAACAGATATAAACATGAAAGCACAAAACACCAAATGCCAAGAATTTACACGAAAACCCAAGATGGGAAAAACAAGGGAGAAACTATTTCTCATGAACAGAACACAAGTTATGGTGATTTTACAAAGACTCACTGCTGGTTTGTTCATTGCAGGTAAGGCTCACTACCGGTAAAGGGTTCACTGCCACAACATAAGGAATGAAAAGAATCCATCACTAAAGTCTCTGTCACCAACAATCAGCAACACAAGAATGATATTATAGTCTGCTACCAGTAGGCACAAAACATGCATATGCATCAATACACAGATCTCTCCTTGCCATATTCGCATTCACTTCACATATCACTTGCATACTTCATCAAATGGAATCATCGCTTTCATATGTCATGCCATGCCAACAACTAGGTCGACCTAATACAATTTGAAACATCAAAGCATTCCCATGGTGGTAAGGAATGAAAGATGGACCACACAGATTCTACTCCAGTAATACAACAAACCTCGCTCATAACTGCACAGTACACATTCACTGCAAACTTCGAAACCAACGGATAGGATGTATACATTACAATGCAAAATCTTGAACCGAAGCATAACAATTGCTTTCAAAATAGGACCAGACCCAAAGATATGAACCACATCATGTTGCAAGATAAATCAACATGAACAAGCCTTGCTCATAACCGCACGCTACACATTCACCGCAAACTTCGAAACTAACGGATAGGATGTATACATTACAATGCAAAAGCTTGAACCGAAGCACAACAATCGCTTTCCAAATAGGACCAGACCCAAAGATATGGACTACTTCATGTTGCAAGATAAACCAACATGAACACGGCTAAAGAAAAATCTTTTCATCACATCATCCTAAGTAAACTATACTGGATCATCAAAGCATCAAGCCCAAATCTAAGAATAGGATATGTTGACATTAGTTACAACCATTATTGACAACAAAAATGATAACATCAAGATCACAATCCAACAGAATTTTCTAGCTTCTATTCTTGGAGGTCAGAAAATAAAATAAATAATAGGGGAATAATGAGAATAATTAAGGAACAAAATGTCAAAGTTATTATTCTTGGCACTTAAATATTCATTTTAAGTTATTATCATCCCTAGGCCATAACAGTGATTTAACTAATATGAAGTAAATATTAATAAACGCCCAACACCAAAGGCAAGAAATAAAGGAGGGGGTCAACTACTCTTTTGGCTAGAATTTTTTATAAAAGGGTTGATTGGGGTTTGAGAATGGAATCATTCTATTCTGATCGAATATTTTTTATCTCTGCAAGTGTTTTCCAAGTCAACCTCCCAGAATGCAAACCCTGTGTAGAGATCACCAAAGCATCAAACCCACGTCTAAGCACTAGATATGCTGACATCAGTGACAACAATAACTATAGCATCAAGATCACATTTCAATAGAATTTTCTAGCTTCTATTCATGGAGGTCTAAGTTGCTGGTTCAGATTCTGGTTTGCAATTTGGGTTCAAAATTCATCCAAAGTTTTTTGGGTTGGGTTCGGATTCATTTTGGATTTGTCTATACATGTATGCATGCATGTATATATGTATGCAGCAGCAAATAAATTCAAACACCACTATACTGATATTAAAGCAACATAGAAAAATACACCACCATATCAAAGTTTCAGTTGAAAAACAATAATATCAACAATCACTACTCAAATATCATCAAACTAATCATCATCATTCTACTGTTGCAAAATAGAAGCACAAAAACTGCCACTAGCAATGTCAGCCTCAGGAGCAGCCTCAACATCACTAGGTCGCCTATGATCATCATCATCATCAACTGCAAGTGTATCAAAGTGGGCAATCGAATCTTCCTATAAATCCAATATTCTTCAACAAGAATTTAAAAATTAGAATCTAAGAGTTAATAACTTGCAAAAAAAATTGATGGCAACATGTTGTAAGTGTCGATACATTTTCCCATAGAAGTACCACCATTTACAAGCATCAACATTGTTCTTGCCCTCAAGAGGCTCAAGACTAGAAGCATCAGTGCTTGCAAATTCATGAATTCAAAGCTAATTGTTGATCATAAATTATCAATATCGAGATTACGAAGGGTTGCCTTGTACTTGTGAGCAACTTCAAGATCTTTGTATGGGACAACTTTAGTGGTACTTTCCATGAGGACCGACTGATTATACAAACTAGGGCTCAATGCAAAGGCAAGGAGATGCAAAGGGGTTGTCATTTTGTTCAATCTCTCTACAATGATTATCTTTAGCTCCTTGTAGAACTTTTAATCAATACCTTTCTCTTTCTCATTTATGATCTTTTTAATATCCTCAATCACGGAGTTTATGCCATCATATACATCAGCCAAGCAAGGCCTATCCATGTCAATGTATCAGATCATGCTTAAAATGGGCTCAATAAACCTCAAGAGGTTTACTCAGCATGATCCCACCAAGAGTCATCTAGTATCATTGCCTTAATGGCAGCTGCCCTAGTACTGCTAGATTGCCTCCATATGTGATTACCATTCTACGCAATGCCTCTTTTAACTTTCGCAAGGCATCTCAAAACATTAGTGTTGGAGACAAAACAAGTCTCAACAACCAATTTTAAAATCAAAAAAATAATAAATTAATATCAAAATAAAACTTTAATATACTATAGCCTAAATTTCTAAAACAAATTTAGATTTAAAACAATTTAACTTACCTTCAAGAGCTCCAATTTCGATAAGTGTCTAATAAGACTTGCGCCAAATAATGTTTTTGTAAACAATAGTTTGGATCACTTATGCATCTTCATACATTTTATTGATCCACTCAACTTTAGTGCCAATTTTTTGCAGCATTAGGTTGAGTGAGTGGACAGCACAAGGCATCCTAAAAATGTGTTTGAAGTGTTCCTCAACCAAGAAACTAATAGCCCTACAATTCTTGGTGTTGTCAATTATTACCTGAACAACATTTTGAGGGCCAACTTGCTCAATAGCTTGGATGAGAATATCTGCAATGAAAGGATTGTCCTTCACCTCCCCTTCACAATCCACAACTTTCAAGAACATTGCACCTCTTGTGGATACTGCAATAACAATGACCAAAGGAGGATCTCTCGCATCTTTCCATCCATCAGATATTGTAGTCACACCTATTTTGATCCATGAACCTTGATAGGTTGCATGGAAGCTTTACATGAATCACCTCTTTATACAATAAAGTGGTGCGCACCATCTCATAACCTAGGCCCTTGAACACCTTTGGAGCCTCGTTAATTGATCTCACCATTTTTCACCAATACAATGACCCAACATTATTAATTGATAATCTATTTGCATAGATGCATCTCGCTACATCTTCCTCAAAAATGTCTCTAGCTTCAATCTTGTTGATGCAAGTTTTGTATCACTTATATAACATATTAGTAATTCGATATCCGATATAGAGTATCAAACATACAATTCCTCTCTTGAAAAGTTATTGCTCATGGGATATGAGAACAACTCCAATGTTCCTTACACTTGTGGATGCTAGCTCAGTTTTATCGATGTGATTCGCTGGTAATCACGTAGGCGGCCTTACGCAAATTGTTGAGGATGACTTGGACTTTGGTGGGATGATGGAGATGGTGGTTCGGTTTGTGAAATACGTAAGTGGCAGATAATGTTGATGGTGGTGGTGACATAGGATGTGTCTGCCAATGATGATGCTAGTGGGAAAGTGGTGGTGGTGGAAGGTGAATGGATGTGTTCTGATGCTTGACTCACTTCTCTAACTTCCTTCTCTAAACTTCGACTACCCAGCTGCTCACTATTCTACTCTTACCTCTATGAATGGAAGGTTAGCAAATGGACGGGGATCGAATCTAATGAAGGCTAACCAGCGGGCCCACCTCCATAGATGCAATGATTCAAGCGAAAAGGAACTAGTTTACCACACAAGGCTTCCCAACCAGCCGCTAGGATGCTAGTGGTCTAGTAATTGATCCCTATCAAACATTTACTAATGCTACCATACAACTATCCATCTACTTTACTCCTACTTAGCAACTTGAAATGCAACCAACTTTGACAACTTGAAAAGAAATTTAACTCTAACTATTTGGAAGTAGAAAACATGCAATAACACCCAATGTTCTTGATCACCATGCAAGTCGCAACAATGAAAAAGAGAGCGATTTTGGTATTATCTTAGCAACAATTTCTCCAACATAACTCTCTCACAAATGAGAGCAAAATGGCCTTATATAGAGGCCAAAATACAATGGACGGTAGAGATCAAAACGAGATCAACGATCCAGATTGGATCCTAAAAACCCTAATTAGGGTTGCCACCCCATCAGCCAATGAGAAGCTGTCACCTCGTTAATGGACCAATGAAAAAAGTGCAGAAAGTGGCAACCAATGAGAAGGCACCAAAATGGTGGCCAATCGGAAATAGACACTTGTCCTATTCTAGAAGAAAGAGAAATTGCCACTTGGGCTTACGTCCCCTTGTTACTATGGATTTAATCTATTATTATAAAATATTAAGAATTCAATGATTCATATACTCTTTTACATATTTACATTTAAGAATTCAGACATTATAAAATCAAGTGTTAAATCTAAAATGTTAAATATAGACATTAAACATTCTTAAAAAGAAATGATTTTTAATATTTTTTAATTTACATAATAATATATTATATTTTATTTTCAATTCTATAATTAAATTAGATCAAGTATTTTACATTTGAATAGTATATTTTAAATTAAATTTATGTTTTAAATTCAAAAATGTAAAATAATCTAAGTTTGTCAAATTATTGTAGATAAATTAAAATGTAGAGAGAATAGTTCATCTTTCAAAATGAATAAAGTCTTTTTGGAGAAGCATCATCATGAGTAATGAGCTTGCTGCAAAAAAATATCTCATTTGATTATATGTGGCACTTTCAAGCAGCCATCAACCATCATAATTTACAGTAAATAAAAGCAAAAAAAGCCATTCCTTGAACCACGAGGAGCAGGAAACCAGGGCCTATATTCACAATTACCAGGCAATAGGTGAAGTTTGGATGGATCATTTCTGTATTAAACTGTTACTCTAAACAATGGGTTTCCAATTTCAATAATGTACTGGAAAAAGACAGCCGTGGAAGATTTAGATCAATATCGAGAGGACAGGTAACTCATATCGAAGTGTCTGCTTTAAATTTTGTTGCAAGTGACCAATTTTGATTAATTTAGTTTCAACCTTATTGTCTACAAATGGACCGGAATGGCCGGTGGGATCCATGAAATAATGTGTAGCTCAGAAATGCATAAAAGCAAAACCTAATGCATCTGGATTAATTTTTGATGCAGTTACATTCACTTTTAAAATGGGCTTCAGTTTTTAAGGGTAGAAAATTTCAGCTGGAAAGAGGTGTGTGGGTTATCCTCGCCTACTCAGTAAAATGTATTGCCAAGATATAACTTATGTGACAAGATAGCTCTAAAGAGCATTACACTCCTTTAAAGCTTTATAATCCAGAATCGGATCTTGGAGTGCAATAAGTCCTCTGGGATGGTGAAATTTTGCATTTAATAGCAAATAGTTGCAAAACAAACATTTCAACGAACAATCCATGCAATTTTGTGAGCTTATTTCCAAACTGCTTAACTACATCACACCTCTCATGAATGACCTCAGAAAAAATACCCAGTGCCCATAACATTTCTCAGCATCTCGAAATCCAACATTAACTTTTGTAAAGATTTTCAGAATCCGTTGACAGTGGCCATTCGACTTCTATTTGTGGGACTCCCATCCTTGAAGCCCCTCACAGTGCATTTCTCCAAATTTGCCCTGTTCAGCTCTTCAACATACCTCGTTTTGTTCAGCATTTGCTCTGTATCTTTCTCCATCCCTTATTTGAATTAAAGCATCGTGTGCTCCAGACACACAAGCGGAACAACACTGACAGATTCCTCCATTTCCCGCCTTCCACGATAGATTGACACCACAACATATTTTCCCTCAGTGAATGAGCTTGTGGATCCAAAAGGGTCACATGTTCCTTCTAAGAGACATCCCACATTTAGTCCCCAATGCATATAATTACTGTGTGTGTGTGTGCACGCGCACGTGTGTGCATGTTACTGTAGTGTTTGTCCCAGTGTAGTGTTCATCCTGCAACTGTGGATTCTAAACTTCTAGTCCAAGTTCATCCCCCCAATCTTTATGACCTATTTTCCCTCAGCTGTAGTGTTCGTCCCAGTGTAATGTTCATGTTGCAACTGTGGATTCAAACCTTAAAGTGCAAGTTCATCCCCTGATCTTTTTCCCTCTGTGGATGTGCTCTTGGATCCAAAAGGGTCACATGTTCCTTCTAAGAGGCATCCCACAAAAGCTTATATTTGGCATCATGAATTTGATCCCCAATGCATGTAATTACTTTGCATTTAACAAACATCATTGTGTGTGTGGGGGGGGTGGGGGGGCCTTGGGTGGGTCTGTCTGTCTAACCAAGTTTTTAGAGAGCTGACGCATTCAAGGAGGGAACACCAATATGACTAGTGGTGGAAAACTAAGTCCTTTGTCCTTAAAACATCATATCATTAAGATGTAAGCAAAAGAGTGCCAGCGATGAACTCTATAAAAATTATATTTGTAGAAATTGTGTAGAATTGAACCAGTTTTGTCAGATGAAGTCAGCAATGGAGCTGAATTATGGAGCAAGCTCAGACCTCCAAAAGCAGATGGCCATCAATTAATATTTCTATTAGCTTAGATCAAATCAGGACCAAGCCCAATGTAATATTCCTGAAATCCTATGTTACCAACATACTCACATGGATACAGGCAGAGCAATCTGATCATATTTTAAGAACCCCAGATATGCTATGACACAGGTATGTTGGTACAAAAAAAATATAAGCATTCATGTATATTTTCAAAACAGTTAATTCTATTCAAATATTTATCAAACTTTATTTTTTATAGAAATGATGATCTAAGACAAAATTAGCAAATCATCTGCAACTTTCAACAAGGAAATACCTCAGAAGGCATCAATTAAAGAGCTTCCAGTTCTTGTACTAGAGCAACAGTGAAAAGTTGATCATCGTGTTTCGATTACCCGTCGGAGAACGAATATATTGAATATTGATTAGGTTTATCACATTTTCAGAGTCCTGTAACCTTTTAATCTCATCAATTGAAAAGATATTTCTGTGGTTCAATCCATTGCCAATCACTTTTTCATCCCAGTCTAAGATTACAGGTCCTCAAATTGCAAAATAAAATTGAAAATGCAGCATTTGAAAATACTAGGGACTTTTGGGTTGGCCTGAGGAATAGCTCCAGCAGCCCAGATAGTTATACAGATATTCTATATCAGATGTAGGAAAACTAAATACATATCAGAGCCATTGTGGCTGCTTAGATACTACCAAAACGTAACAAATTGTGAACATTACAGACATTACATTTCCACAGTCCATAGCAGTACTTAAGACTCATTTCCAGTGTTAACTCCATCTGACTTTTTCGCATCAATATTTCGGGTCCCACTCTGTAATCTATCATCAGGAGAGAGGAGAGTTAAGGAGTAGAGTACCAACAAGTTAAGTTCATCAAAGTTTACTAATGGTTACGGAATGTGTTTTGCCTTCTACAAAACAAGCAAAAGCGGAATTATAATTGCCAGTAGCCTAGTAACCTAGAGATTGTACCGTCAGAGGTGATAAAAATTAAAAAATCTTGCATTTCATATATTATTAAGTTGCAAATAAAATTTCCTATCATACCATTTTCAAATTTTTCCCCAAATACTTCTAAATGAATTCCTACTCTGTTCTTCCCAGTGTTCCACACAGTAGTGGAAATGCAACTTTTGTGATTTAGAGTAGTACGTCGGCATTACTAGAGTTAATGTAGCCCTCCTTTTATTTCAAGGAGCTGTGGAGACATGTTCTTTATTGGCAAAAGCGGAAAACCTCAAATATAGAGCTAAGATAAACAAGCTATGGGGTGTTCCTAATGAAGATGCATCTGGTGCTACAGCCACTGCTTCATCTCATTAGACACATGTTTAGTAGGACAATCCATAGACTTCCAGTCATCCATTCCAGAGAGAAGTGGTGTCAGATTCTTCTGCTGCCATTGCCCATGCAGGGGAAACACAATTTGGAAATTAACCCCATGGCTAATTTATTTGTTCAATGTGAAGCAGAAGGATGAGATAATCAATGCCACTGGCAAGTTCTTCACCAAATGGCATCTAAGTTCACAACACATGTAGCTCAATCTCCTTATTATAGGGACATGATGTCAATGGTAGCATGGGGAGGACCATCATATGTCCACCAGGTGAGATCGAATTGAGGAAAGACAATCTTGGATAAGAATCATTCCAAGACTATCACTGACTATATAGTCTATACTACTACTGTCAATATGTATATCAGCACCACCCTCCTCTGGTCCCCAAACTAGGATCCTTGGTCCCCCCATCCCTGAGTCAAGTTCCATAAAATGTAATTACACCTTCTTATCTAGCACCAATCCTTCCAAAATATTTACTTGTTACCCAAAAAAAACATGCAGACAGCATGAGAAATCTTTTAACATTTTAAAAGATTTTGTTATGAGGTTGATTTCCTATAGAAGTGTGTAATACTACTGCTCAATCTTACAGACAATGACAGATGTAAACAATGGCCATCTAAGAACCTATCCTTATTTATGTTCACTCATTCTTCCACCTCCATCAAGAAAAAAGAGATGATGCCATGGTTTAAATATAATGGTATGTATAATTCAAGAGTTGAAAAAAAAATTTACTCTGCCCAGCATCCAAGAAAGTAACACTATAATGATTACTGTATCCAACTAGCGTACAAAAGAGAAAAACATCACCAAGAGTGTTTAGATAAATTGACTACCTATAACTCTTTCAAACAAAATATATAAAAGTCCAACCAAATATCAAAAGAAAAAAATCACATTAAATAAGGTGAAGTTCAAAAAAACATCAAATGTAAATACTAGAGTGTAGTCGGAATAAAGTAACTATTACGTTTAGTACTTGTTAAAGCTAGTCGAGCTGGGTAGTTGGGAGGTGAGGGAATGCGTCAGTTGGTTCCCAACCAACCAACCCTTCTATAAGTACTTGGAATATTGTTAATGTACTCATGCTGATTTTGGTATTAATAAAGAAATCATTCCCTCGCCTACTAGTATTGTGGTATGAATGGTATATTCTGTGTTTTACTTCATATGTATCTTAATTGGGTTATTCTATATGGTTAGCATAGTATATCTCTGTGAGCTTGAGTGATATTTCCACTCTACATTTTTGGTGTTGTTTCCTAACTCCGAACCTAGAGGTCAACAGGATGGAGTAATGGGAAGGCCCTTTGTACTGCTCATCTAAATAACAAATAGTGACGGGGAAGAGGAGAAAATAACCAAAAAAGATCAGTTGACACATGATCTAGTAATGGCCTGGGAAGTTGCGATCAATCAATACATACAAAGGGAAGCCCGTGAGAGAACGGTCCCTGAAGGTACGGTACGCAAATAACTTTTGGTACCACCAGTGGTGTATGATCTCTTGGGAGAGATCCCTCGCCTGCTAGCACGCAATTTGTTACGAGTGGAAGAGGAAAGAGCTGAGACACAAAGGGAACTAAGGAGACAACAAGTACTACAGCAATTTGCAGAAAGGATGACCAAGGAAGGCAAAGAACGTGAAAAATCCAAAAAGGGAAATAGACAATAAAACTAATTCATGCCCCTGATTCCAAACACATATATCAGGCGGTTACAAGGAGAAGAAACTGAGGAAGAAGTCACCTTGAGGATACTATGTCTCCAGCAGCAGCAGGAGAGACGTCGTAACTTGAAGGGAGCACAAGGGGATTCCATGAGAATCCAAGAAGGGTTGATCGAGCATACAATTGAAGGTATAGAAAATTTAGGCATCTCAAAGACACCGACAAGGAAGTTGGGATACAGAAATCCAGAGACCCCTGCAAGGAAAGATCTCCAACAGGAGCAAAGTCAAGAAGAGGATACTTTCAGTAGTTCCTCCTTGAGAGCGAACTTCCATCAGCGAGGTGTTCCATCGAGAGGAGGTGTTCCATCAGGAGGAAGTGTTCCCTCCGGAGGAAGTGTTCCATTGGGAGGAAGTGTTGGAAGAAGTGTTCCCACAGGAGGGAAAAAGCCTCACATAATGGCAATAGACAAACAAAAATTACCAAGATTCACAAGGGATGGCTCAGAGAACCCCGCTGGCCATTGTAAAACATGTATAACAATATGGCAAGCGAATGGAGAAAATGACGCCGCAAAATGGCTAAAAGCTTTCCCAACCACACTAAGAGTTATTGTCATTGATTGGTATACCGATTTGGAGGTAGCAAAGAAAAACACATGGAATAATATCCGCACAACATTCAAGGAAGAATTCAGACTCCTAAGGGATGATGATGAAATAGTAGCAGAGATTTGTAACACACGGCAAGGGAAGAGTGAATCCATCAAAGCCTATTGTAGAAGAATGAAAGAGTCGATAGGGAAACTAGAAAACAAGGCGGCAAATGGACTAAAGAAACGATGGTTCATCGAAGGATTAACATCATCCCTCGGGAAAAAGATGAAGATAGTCCCACCATCGACCTTTGGGGATGCATGTACCCGTGCCATGGACATAGAAAGCAAGAGTAAAACTTCCAAGCCAAGAAGGCATGGAAGCGCGCGTTAAAGTTCGAAGGAGAGCGAAGAAGAATCCATAACCATTCAAGCCCTGAGAAAAGACTTGAGGCGATTGATGAAGGAAGTGACAAGGAGTAAAGAAGAAAAGAAGGGAGACAACTTTGGTGTACTGAGTGAAAAAGAAGGCCATACAAAAGGAGCAAGCCCGAAGAAAGCATTTTGCTACAATTTAAAAACAAGGAGCGCTCAAGTATTCCTGACCCAAGGGGGCCAATCTACAACCCCCTCCACTCCGCCGAAGAACACAAATACAGAAGCCTCACTAGGAGGATACAAAATAACAGGAGAGGAAGAAATAATAATAGCAACAATAGCAATAACAACACACCACGACATCCACTCCAGTATGATTCCAAGGGGAGGCCGATGATCCAATGTAGGAGATGCAATGAATGGGGACATTTTGCACGAGATTGTCAAAGCGACGGTAGACAAAATGAAGGAATGATCTTAAATGGGGTGGGTCAGGCAATCATGAGGATGCAAATTGCCCAAGACAGAAGGGGGTAAATATGCTAGACATTAAAGATCCAGAAGGAGAAATTCTTGTAGTCACTAGGATGCAAGCCAGAAAATTAACCTATCCAGATGCCACTACGAAGACTGAAAGATTTCAAGAAGCAAAGAAAGACATTCAAGATAGCACGAGAGAGGAAGGCAAGACAAAACTGGAAAAGCCTACTTCCAGTAGGGGTGTAACAAATATTGTGCGGCAAGTATTGGAAACTACTATCCCAGTGAAAATAGGTGATTTATTAGAAACATTACCCCAATTGCAAGTAGCACTAACACAGGGGGGAAATCTGAAAGGAATAACCTCAAAGAAAGAGGAGGGAGAAGTACAGACAAAAGACAATACCCTATTCACCATAGGAAAAGGGAGAACACCAACGGTAGTAGAGATGGAGATACTAGGGTGCAAGCTCTCAGACACTATTGTTGATGGAGGTTCCAGTGTAAATGTCTAATCAGAAGAAACATGGAAAGAAATAGGGAAACCTACACTCTGATCATCGACATTTCAACTAGTGGGAGTAGACTAACATGGAATAAAGAGTATAGGAACGCTCATGGGACAAAAAGTCATAGTTGGTATGCAACAATTTTTTTTGGATTTTGTGGTTATCAATTTAGAGAAGAAAGGGTAGGATGCTCTATTAGGAAGAGGATGGTTGGTTGCAGCAAAAGCTACCCATAACTAGAAACGGAACACTTTATCTATTGAGTCCGAAGGTAGAAAGTACATCATAGATCTCAAAAACTAGTCAGTCAGTCAGGACTTGGCATCAGACTCTAAAGGAGAAGACTATGGAGGGATGAAACCAGATGAGGAAGGAGTACTTTGATTAGGGGAATGCTCAAAAGATGACAAAAGTTCCCTTAATGGATTATTTCACTAGCAAATGGAAGACTATGAAGTTTGCCATGCGGAATGTAATATGTTGGAAGTACAGAAATCTGAGTTGGAAGAACGATACCTGGAAGGTTACACAAAGTATAAGGAAGGGTTGGCAACTCTCAACAAGACACCTACACACATTTTAGAAAAAAAGGTGGAATACGAAGAGGCCAAACTCCAGGCTTTAAACCTCGGAGAAGCAGATCAACCTAAAGAAATATGGATATGAGATGATTGGGACCCAATGTTGAAAGTTGCAACCCTTAGAATCTTCTTGGAGTATAAGGACATCTTTGCTTGGACGTACAAAGACTTGAAGGGAGTACCCTCAGAACTGTGTGTCCATCGGATTCCACTGGTACTCGGAGCAAGACCAATGCGAAAAAGGCCTTATAGAATGAATAAAAACTATGCAAAAAGGGTCAGGGAAGAAATCACAAAGATGTTAGAAGCAGGGATAATATTCAAAGTACAAAAAAGTGAATGGGTTATCTCCTATAGTCATATCACTCAAGAAGGATGGCGCTCAAATTCGAATGTGTAGATTTCAGATGTTTGAATGCGGGTGACAATAAAAGACCCATTCCCCATTCCGTTTACTGATAGCATTTTGGAGGAGGTAGTTGGCCATGAGATGTATTCCTTCATGGATGGGTTTTCAAGATACAATTAGATTAGCATTGCGGAGGAAGATAGGCTAAAAACTACATTTGTGGTTGAAGACGAGATATATGCCTATAATAGGATGCCCTTCGAACTATGCAATGCACCAACCATATTCAAAGGATCATACTACATATCTCCGATGGCATGTCTGTGGGGAATTTCAAAGCATTCTTAGATGACTTGTCAGTTTACAATGGGCAGGAGCAACACCTCAAAATTCTTGGAAAATGCATGGAGAAATGTCGAAGAGCAAGATTAGCCCTCAATCCGAAAAAATGCAGGTTCATGGTTTCACATGGGAGACTTCTTGGGCATATTGTGTGCAAAGAAGGATTGACGACAGATCTTGATAAGATCAAGGTGATTTTGGAAATGGAAGTGTTGTCCAATGTAACAGTATCAAATCATTCCTGGGTCATGTAGGATACTATAGAAGGTTTATAAAAGGATTTGCCAAAGCATCAATGCCACTGGAGAAATTAACCAAGAAAGGAGAGTGATTTGGGTGGAAGGAAGAACAGAAAGACGCCTTCCAAGAACTGAAGAAAAGATTAGTCAGGGCCCCTATCCTCATATATCCCGACTGGGACAAAGAATTTCGTATCCACGTGGACGCCTCCAATTATGCAATAGGTGTCACCTTGGCACAAACAGGGAAGGAAGGGTTGGATCATCCTGTATATTTTGCAAGCAGGCTTCTATCTAAAGCAGAGCATAACTATAATACCATGGAGTGGGAAGCATTAGGTATGGTGTATGCAGTACAGAAATTCGGACATTACTTACTAGCTACACCCTTTACATTTTTTGTTGACCACCAAGCACTAATGTACTTAGTAAACAAACTAGTGATCCAAGGGAGAGTAAGTAGATGGATAATTCTACTAGAAGAATTTACATTTAAAATCATAGTTCGGCCAAGAAAATCTCATTTGATTGTTGATCAATTGTCAAGGATCAAGTCAAGAGAAGCCTCGAGTAGTGGGTTGTGTAAGGATTTTCAAGATGCACACTTATTTCAAATTGCAGTGTTACCTCAATGGTACGAAAAAATTGGACAGTACTTATCAACAACAACCTTTCCAAAAGAAATGCCTACAGCGGAAAGGAGAAAATTGCCTTAAAAAGCAGCACATTCCAGCTAATTGAAGGGTTATTGTACAAAATGGGACCGGACAGAATACTGAGGAGATGTGTGATGGAGGAAGAAATTCCAAGTGTTCTAAACGAATCCCATGAAAGACAGGCAAGAGGTATTAAGATAATATCTTATACTTTCTATAATAGTCAACTACTTGTTTGTAGTCCGTCTTTCAGTCTAGATAGGAATGTTTCCTATCCCGTCTCTTTTTTCTTCAGTTCAGATAGGAATGTTTCCTATCCTGTCTCTAGTTTTGTTTCTAATTCCGTCTTTATTCTACGTTGTTTCTTTTAGAAACAACGTCCTTGTAATTCTTTATAAGGAACACATTTGTTCCTCTGTTTAATTAATGAATCATCTGGAAATCCGTTAATCTGCCAACTCTTCTTGAATCTTGTAACATGGTATCAGAGCTATTAATTAAATTTTTTCGAAAAAATTTATAATTTCTTCGTGAAATTATTTGTTTAAATTTTTTCAAAATTATTTCTGTTGAATTTCTCTAAAACCCACTTAGGGTTTTCGGCCTAGAGAAATTCCCGAACTCGAGTCTGCCTGTGTTTGTTCAGCACACTCTAGCCCCATTCGTCCATGCACATCGATCCTTGAAGAAAAATCTGCCATTTTTAATCAAGAAATCTGAAGTTTTTTCAAGCTTTTTTCAGCTAGGGCCGTTTTTTTTCAAAACCCTAATTTTTGGGGTCGAAAAAATATTTTGTTTGCAAATTCTTGGTGGGTTTTTCGAGAGCTCAACTGGGTTGTCCGTTTTTTCTGGGTGCCTCGATTTTCAAGCCAGCGGATCCAAAAAATGACAATAGATTCCTTCTGGGTTTTCGAGCTCTCTTCTAGGTCATTCTCTGATTCTTCTGGGTCTTTCGTATTTTTGCCTCGAAGAACGTGCCTTTACAGATTTTCACAATTTTTCATTGAAAAACGTGCCATGGCATCTCTGACAAATATTTTGCTCGAACATAATTCCAAATTCAATGGTCGCAATTATGGAACCTGAAAGCAGCGCATCATCGCAATCTTCGAATATCGAAACACCGATCAACTTGTTCTGGGTGTTACGCAGCGTCCGACTTCTCCGGGTCCTGATCAAGATACATGGGATCTGAACAATCGAGAGGCAGTAATGCTTCTCAAACTATCCGTAACTGATGGCCAGCTTTATCAGATTCCATCCGGCAAGACAGCTGTCGAAATCTGGACACATCTAAAAGGTCTTCATGAGACTTCCGACAAGAGCAAAGCCTTTTGAATTTGTTTCTGTTTTTTCTGGGTTTGTTGATTTTCTCCTCAAAAATCATTTCAAGTTGTCTGTAATACACAAGGTTGTGTGAGATTCTGGGTTTGTTGATTTTCTCCTCAAAAATCATTTCAAGTTGTCTGTAATACACAAGGTTGTGTGAGATTCTGGGTTTGTTGATTTTCTCCTCAAAAATCATTTCAAGTTGTCTGTAATACACAAGGTTGTGTGAGATTTTGGGTTTGTTGATTTTCTCATCAAAAATCATTTCAAGTTGTTTGTAATACGCAAGGTTGCGTGAGATTTTGGGTTTTACCGTTTTTTCCACAAAAACGAAGTTTTGTAATTGCAACTTATTTTGAGTCATAGCACTCTTCTTGCAAAGCTTCTTGGTTTCAACATTCTGTAGATCCAGGGAGGGTCTCAATTATCACAGAATGTTTCGACATCCGTACGTTGACCATTAAGGGAGGGTATTAAGATAATATCTTATACTTTCTATAATAGTCAACTACTTGTGTGTAGTCCCTCTTTCAGTCTAGATAGGAATGTTTCCTATCCCGTCTCTTTTTTCTTCAGTCCAGATAGGAATGTTTCCTATCCTGTCTCTAGTTTTGTTTCTAATTCCGTCTTCAGTCTACATTGTTTCTTTTAGAAACAACGTCCTTGTAATTCTTTATAAGGAACACATTTGTTCCTCTATTTAATTAATGAATCATCTGAAAATCTGTTAATCTGCCAACTCTTCTTGAATCTTGTAACAGGAGGTTACATGGGACCAGATACTATGGAGAGGAAGGTACTCTTGGCAAGACTCTAGTGGCCGACATTGTTCGCAAATGTGAGGGAATGGGTATTGAGTTGTGACATTTGTCAAAGAGTAGGAAAACCACTCAAAAAAGACCTCATGGCACTATTTTCGTCTAAACCACAAGAAATATTTGAGCGGTGGGGACTAGACTTTGTAGGACCCTTACCAGTAAGCAAAAGTCATCGGTGTAAGTACATAGTGGTGCCAACAGAGTACTTAACAAAATGGGCTGAAGTACGGGCCCTTCCAAACAACACGACTCTCAACACGGCTAGATTTTTGTATGAGAAAATAGTCACGTGATTTGGGATTCCACTCCAGCTAACAAGTGACAGAGGAGTACATTTTGTGAATCATACCGTCAGGAGGATGACAAGTGAGTATAAAAAATTTCATTCCTTCTCAAGTCCTTATTGTCCAAGAGCAAATGGCCAAGCAGAGGCCACGAACAAAGTAATAGGGGCGATCCTATATAAAACTTGTGGAGTAGAAGGACAGGACTGGGAAGAACGAATCCCCGCAGTGGTCTGGGCATACAGGACTACGTATAAGGCCACTACAAGACACACTCCCTTTTATCTTATGTACAGACAGGAAACTGTGGTGCCAATGGAACATATAGTACCAAGTTTACGGGTGGCAATCCAAAACAAATTGGATGATGAGGAGAGCCTCAAGGAAAGACTATGTACTTTACTCAAATTGGAAGAAAGGAGAACATTAGCTCAATGGAGTACAGAGGTGGCCCAGCAAAGGCAAAAATTTTGGCATGACAAGCATTTAAAGAAAATGAATTTTAAACAAGGACAATTGGTACAAAGGTGTAATGGGAAAAATGAAATAAAGCCAGGAAAATTTAAAGTTCGATGGCTAGGACCATTGAGAGTATCAAAAATAAAGGAGAATGAAGCAATAAAGTTATCTACTTTAGATAATAAACCTATCAGAGACCTAGTAAATGGGTCTAAGTTAAAAGCATATGAGAAAAGAAATAAATTGACAAGCAGCTATTTTATAAGTACGAACAAGGAACAAGTACGAGAAGCAAAAAGTGAAACTGATGAAGGAGAAAAAATTAAACCAAGTCCTTATAAAGAGACGGAGTCACAAACATCACCATACTTGACAAAGAAGTAGAGGAAGAAGCAACTGAGAGTGCAGTCGTACGAACATCCGTACAACAAGAGCGAAGGGTGGACAAACAAGGAGATTTCTAGACAATAACCGTACGAAAGAGAAGTGTACGAAAGAAGGCATTTGTATGCCAGACATTCATACGGCAGCAAGCATTGAGTGGTAACTTCGTACGGCAAACACAGGCATCTCTGCAAGGACGTGAGGAATCCGTATGGGAGGCAAAAAAAGGTCATATGGCAGCAAGCATCCACAATCATACTACAAACACAAACATGTGTACAAGTACGGGAGAAATCTGTACGAGAGGCAGGCACAAACATTCGTACAAGGGATAAATCCGTATGAGAGGACAAAAGGCAAAGGATTCTATAGAAGCATCTGTACAAGGGGAGTCTGTACGTGAGGAGTCCGTAAGCGAGGAGTCCGTACGCGGAAGCATCTGTACAGAATTTCGTATGAGTGAGGTCACTTGTACGTGTGGATGATTCCGTACAGTCCGTACGACAAGAGACATTAAAAGGAAAACCTACAGCCACACTTCTCATCTCTAAGACAGGAAGAAACTCAAGGTCGAACGGTGACAATCTATATACACGTACTTCAGTGCTATACGTGGAAGTTTGTTACAAGCAATCACATCACAAGAAAGGTTGGTACAGGTGGCATATACAAATAGTTAAAGAAATCTTGGAATTGATGCCTCAACACACAATGGTGAAATTAAGCATAAGAAATCTGAGCAGAGGAAACATTATTGACTCCAAAAAGAAGAAACCTATAGCACTGAAAGCAAAAAAAGAGATAAGGAAGAGGACAAAAAGCAAAGGGAAAATGGCACAGAAAATCACAATCACCGCTGAGAATATTACGTTTGAAAGTGTGATGGGAAGTGAGTGCAAGACTTGGTGGGAGAAAGCAAAAGCAAAACATCCTCTAAAAAAGGCGTTGCGCACAGCAGAGGTAGACAAAATAATCTTCATGCCAATTTTTGAATTAGAAGTGTTTGAACCTATACTACAGAATTTAATCACAAGTTATGAGAAATCAAGAAATCATGTCATAAATCTATAGTACAATATTTCCAACAAAAGGTGACAGTTTCTTATTCAGCAGAAGAAATAAGTAGAGTTTTTGGAATTCCTGATAGAGGACAGGAACTGGAAAAAAACAGTAGAAGACAAGTAGTTGAAACTAATGTGCCGAAAAGATCTTACAAGTCTGGAATGGGAAGGAATTTTGAAGAACGGTAGGGGTCTCAAGAAAAAATTTATTGCAAATGATGAATGGCAATGTATTGTAGATTTGGTGAAAAGTAAGCTCACTGCGGGCAGCCACACTTTTGAAATTGCACTTTGGATGTTGCATGTAGTGGATGGTCTATATAAAGGACAGGCATGTAACTGGGCTAAATTCCTTTCTAATAGACTTCGAGAATTCATGGAGTTGAAACACAACCTTTTACATGCCTCATCATGTTGTTGCCTTAGTTTTAGAAGCAGTATGCACTCAGGTGAGCAGTGAGCACCGAGGGACACTAGTACCGGCTAATAGAGTAGAACCCTACAAGCCGGCTATGATATACTGGCTCCATCTCGATACCATGGGTGAAGGATCTCACAATGGAGGCGACCAAAGAAAAAGAAACCAAAACAAACAGTGGTGATCGAAGAGGATGAAGAGGATGATGAGTGTTCAGAAGAGGGGGGCAGTGATACGGATTCATCTTCCTCGAACTCACAGGAGGCAGAAATCCGCCTAAGTCACTTGTAGGGGCCTCCACGGGAAGTTACTTTTTTACCACCTACGAAGGGGCCACTTCCAACTAGGATATCAGAATCCCCAGAGATTTACCATAACATGACTAGTGATCCCAAAAGAACTACTATGGAAGATATTTTCAAACCAAATCAGGCAGGGGTGGAGGAAGGAGCAGGCGGTAGGCAACAAGTTCTGATAGGGGGAGCTTCCAGAATGTCACTTCCAAGGTTGGCGCCATTAATCTATCCGGAACAACAGTCCTATACTAAAGTAATAGATTTGAGATGCCAGCCAAAGTGTGCACATAAAGTGAGGTTGCAAACACCTCTCAGCCAAGAGATAGTACATCCACTTGCTCTCGTGGTACAACCAGTGGAAGCAGTAGTAGGAGCAATGGATAAACAGCAAGGGGAAGTCCACACTCAGGAAAGTATGACGGCTGGGGCTATAGCAGATACGGTCCTGTAGGAGGTTGATAGGTTACTTGAGGAAGAAGGCATGGTGTCTTCCCCTTTACAAGCAGTTGCTGAGGAACAGGTAGAGATACAAACTGAGCGTGGGGAACCTCCAGACACGGCTTCTTTTGCAACCAAGGCAGAGTTGTTTTTCACAAAGTTGCAGGCCATGGAACATTCTACCAAAGAGGTCATGGAGCAGGCTAGGTCTCGAAATCTGGAGACTATCATAACAGAAGCAAAACCATTGATCATGTTTATGCGGACTGGCTGCCATACAGATTGGGGATTATTAGAGTAGGGTGGATATTCAGAGAAAGACATAGCCACTACGTGGACAAGTAGTTCTATCATTTCCACTGGATAGGAACACTCACCTCCGCTCATGGAGACTCTTGCGGCTATAGAAGTTGCCTTTCGAGGAACCTTCTTGGAACTTCAACAGAAAAAAAGCCTAGCTAAGGCATGAGGGCTAGAAAGGCAAAATATTCAACATCAATGAGAAGCCAAGAAAGTTGCAATGCAGGAAGCCTGGAAAATAGAGAAAGCTGAATTGGAAGGCAAGATTGCCACATCGTAAGCCAAGAAGATGGACGCTTTACAAGAGTGCATAATTTAACTTTCTAAATATAATAGTTGAGACTTGGCAAGAGAGAACCTGCTGTGATGACGGTAGGGGTCCTCCATCCACTGGGATCCCTAGAGATCGAAGCAATGACGCCATATCTTTGCATGTAGAAGCCATTTCTTCAAGCCTTGACCTGACTTGATCACGCAACTTTTCTTTCTGATCCATTGTTTGCTCTTCCTGTAATAAATAGTGTTTTAGGGCATAGAGAAAATGATTTGACAATGAAAGCCACAAATAAACAATTCCCACCATAAAATAGAATAAATTGCATAGATAACAACTTTAGAAAAGATATTTGCAATGACCACAAGATAGTTTTCACAGCTTTATTATATAGTAGAAGACAAATTGAATCAACTCTACAATTCATTACCTTCTTTTGAGTTATCCGAATTTCTTCAAGGCGTCTCTTCTGTCTTCGTTCCATTTCTAACGTGCGTTCAGCTTCTGCCCTTTTCCTCCTACGTAACTGTTGCACCTCCTTTGCCTAGTCAAAGAATTACCAGTGCATATGGTACAACTTATCACAGTTAAAAAACAGCACCACAGAAGTGGCAAATACTGAAACCCCATACAATGACAAATTCATTCTATATGTTCATTTGTAACTGGTGCTATTTTGCTATGAATAACAAGGATTGATTTAATGGATAAGGTACACGGCTTTCCTGTAAGCAAGAAACACATGGACTTTGTACAAATCATGAAAAATTCTACTATATGATGCTTTGACAAACAAAACGATTTATAAGAAGTTTTGGGCATATGGTTACCCTTCTTTTCTAGATATTTAAATCATCAGAATGATGACAAAATGGAAAATCTAATTTATGAATTCAACTGTTTTGTTAGATTAAGGTGCTTTTTGTGTGTAGTACTTGTGGACAGGTGAAAATTCATATGTATTCTAACTATCCTGTAGCCTTTTGTGACACTTGCTATCCATGACATTAATCTTTTTTAATAGAAGATAAAATTATATGATATAAAAAGATTTTTTAATACCCAGAGATACAAACAGAAAACAAAATCTCCAAGAGGTGATTAAAGGCCCAAAAGAGAGTAATATAAGAAAAGGATCACTAAATGTATAAAAGCTATCAGTATGGTAAAAAGGAGCATAGTATCCTTAGTTTTCCAAGCAGATACAAAGACAGCAGCATTTGGCAGTATGTAAAGCCTGCTCTGCAGAACATCTCCCCTTGTACTGAGCTCCAGCCTATAAATACCTAATGAATTTTAACCCTGCGGCTAATGTTCCACTTCTCTATTAATGAAGAGTAGATTGGCAATAGGAGGTTCACGGATGAAACAATCATTTTTACGGCCAGTTCTAGCTACTTATACTGGATCACATAATGAAGAGTAGATTAGCAATAGGAGGTTCACAGATGAAACAATCATTTTAACAGCCAGTTCTAGCTTCTTCTACTGGATCACTTCAGCAAGCCCTAATCAACTTTTTCATTGTCAAAAGCAGCTCAGTGGCTTCAATTTGTTTAAGGAGGTTCTTGTAGAACTTTTTGCAGTCATTCTCTGCTGTCTGCCCAATTCCGAGATGATTCTGAATTTCCATTTTCCTACCCCTTAGAATTGCCCATTGGTGACCTACGCATTAAGATAACTCAGTTGAACTACTTGCTCTTCAGCCTCAATTGCTTGGGCTCTTTCAATGATGGTAGTGAGCCCCATATGAAGAGAAGTATACTCAGAATTTAGCTGATTTCATAATGGACAACAGTGTTGGATGTTTTTCATCATTGATGTCAAAAGGCTCGTGATTACGTTTGTGTACACTCTAAACACAAGAAAATTGTTGTGTATCTGTTTAGTTGTGCTAGTTGCCTGTATGCTTGTCTGAACTGCTTGTGTACCTACTTGTCTTGAGCTGGCTGCCTCCCTGCTTGTCTATCTGCCATCATCAGATTGACATCTTTGCTCCATCAGCGGTTGCACCTTTCAATCTGGTTGAATTTTTCTTCATGCCATGTGTATTCGAGCTGGAAGGTTCGAAATTTTTTCTATGTGCTGACAGCTAAGAGATTGCTTGGAAATTAAAAATGCTTCTGTATATGCCAGTGTATCACAGATATAAGAGAAATGATTCACCACCATCAATGTTTACATTTCTCCTTGGTACAGGACACGGTAAACCTTTTTTTGGTTGGTATTACTGTCATTACTAATCAGAAGGAATCGTTACAATTCAGAAGAAACCATTATTATTCTTTTGTGTGTAACTCGCAAGCACTGAACTTAAGAGGTGTGAGATGTTGCTGGGCGATTTTGACACACAACTCTGTTCCTTGAGAACTCTTTCTCAAGGTGATAGTCGATTGGGTGCTCAAAAAACATGGTTGGCTTAGTGTCTTCTTTGATACAGTGACAACGAAGGTTGTTTGGTGGTGTCGTGACTATGTTTCAGAAAAGTTTTCCAGCACCTTCCAGATGTATGAAAAAAGAACAGTTTGATCGTGGGTTGATGAAAATATAATGGATATTCATTTCCTTTTAGAGAGACGAGAGGGACAGTTTTTCTTTTGAATGTGAAATACAAGTTCTGACAAGCAGTTTTAGCTGCCTTTCAAACTGTAATTAAGACTTAATAAGCCTTTTTTTGGAACGAATTTATGAAGACTGTGTGGTGTAAATAAATGTGCTCAAATAGAATTATATCGAGTTTTTAAGAATGTGAACTGTAAGACACAGGTAAAGAACCATTTCAGTGGGCGTAACTGTAACTGCAAAAAATGAATTGCTGCCATCTTGAATATTTTTCTGGCAGTTCCAGGGGTCGGCCAATGGGTGAAGTCTACTTTGAAGGCAAATGGCAATAAAGTCTGTGGCATGATGTTTCTCCAGAAACAACGCTCCTGGACAGAAGCTAAAATGCACTTAGAAAATATACACATGGTGTTTCAGAAAAAGGCATCAGGTAATGCATGCAATTATGTTTAAAAATGCATGAAAACATCAGAAAGAATGGGGATGTATAGCGGCCAAGTAGATGTTTCTGGAATTTTTTGTGACTGTCTAAGTATGAGCTAAAAGACGCGAAAATTTTTGTAGGATGTTTTGGAAAATTCTGGAGAGAATGCAATTTGATTTTGGTCATTTTTGCTGAAGCTACACATCTATATTTTTAACTGAGAAAATGGGTGCAAGTGTGAAAAAGCGTTACTGTGTCATGTACTGCTTAGAGACCTGAGAGTGTTCTTGGAGAAGTTGAGATTTGAAGACATACTAAGTCAGGAGTTGCTGTGATATTGTAAAAGACAAATAAGATGAGTTGACAGGTGAACTCTTATGCTTAGTAGAAGCTGTCTTGAGTTCATGTATTCTCTTGCCTTGATTCAAATGGTTGATGCCTTCTGAATGTATGAGTTGTTGCTCTAGTTGTATAAGTTGAAGCGTGAGCTTGCTTGTTGATGTGAAGAGAGTTGTTGCTCTTTTGAGCTGGGTAGCAGCCCATTCTGATTTTAGTAAACCGTGGTTTTACCCAAGAGGGTTTCCACGTGATAATTCTTTGTGTCACTGTCTTCATTATTTTGTGCTTGAACCATAGTTACACCACCCAGGAGAACAAGGGGGAGGCGGAACAGGTCGACAAGTTTCTGGGACAGTGGGACAGAAGGACCTTAATTTGGGGATGGCAAGGGGACAGTGGTAGGGGGACAAGGGGGTTTGTATATACTATACATATGGTACTTAAAATGCTCGTTATGAAGAGGTGTATTGCAATATAAGATATAAAAGAGTAAATACTTGAACATTGCATTGAATTGGAACATCTAACATTGAATATAAATAGTCGAATCAACAAATAGTCTAGTGGTGTTGTTGGGGACAGAGTCCCCAAATCCCCAGTGTGTCCCCATCTCCAAGACGTGGGGCAAAAAAGAAGTGAGGGGGCACATTGAAGTGTTACTAGCTTGAACTTTATAATAGTCGAATCAACAAATAGTCAAGTGGCGTTGCTGGGGACAGAGTCCCCAAATCCCCAGTGTGTCCCCATCTCCAAGACGTGGGGCAAAAAAGAAGTGAGGGGGCACATTGACGTGTTACTAGCTTGAACTTTATAATTAGCATTAAATTTTGAAAATACTGATTCACCCCCTCCCCCTCACAGTATTTTCCTTGTTTTCAAATAGGATATGCAGAATTCGACTCAATGAAAGTATTCTTAAAAGGTCAGCAGTGTTGTCGCTATCCCAACCTGGAATCATGCCCAACAGATCTGGTGACTTGACAGCACTATGCACAAAAAAGTTATTTTCACAAGAGGTGGAAAGAAGGTTATCGATCTCGATTCAGAAAGAGGAAATTAGTATATTAAATAAATCTGACTTACCTGAATACAATTCAGAAATTTTAAGACTCTATTAAACTGTGTAAGAACGAAAGGCATGAATATATCTTCAACTTTTTATCCAATACAACTTTTTAATCAACACCTTCTAACTAAATATTGAAATAAGAACCCTGAACTGAAAGTTCAAGAACAGCACCAAACAATAAGAGCAATGTACAAATATTTGATGTGGAAATCCAATATACCAAAAAACCACAGCGAGCTGCTAGGATCTACTGTCCTAATCCAGTTTCACAAGAAGATTGCAATTACAATGTTTTGAGGGCATCAACCCTAAGGAGTCACCAAACCTCCAATCTAGAGCACTCTTATAAAATTCTGAGCACCTACTCAGTTCTTTCAAACACCAACTTTTACCCAAAATAAATCATTAATCTGAGAATTTACTCATCATTTTGTAGTCTGAACTCGAGCTTTCTTGATCAGAATATAGCTCATGCATATCAACATTAATCTGAACCAAAGTCACCACAGTTTCTCCTGCAAACTGTAATAAATCAGAAAGCATTTGCTTGTATATCGTAATAGTGCCTCTGTTATATAACTTGATATTGTTTCAAAATATTAACAGCAGATCAAGAAAGACTTATACCTGATAACTTCAAACTCTTCCCTTACCACAAAATATTTGTCAACAGCCTGTGCACATCTCACTGCAACTATTTAATGGACCATTCTTCATACCAAGACATTTGAGTTAATTGTCTTGACAATATATAATTGTCACGTATTCTAAAAATATTCCATCAAGTTTTCATCATTCACACTCACTCAAATGAATAACACTTTTGTAGAGAATTTCAAGTGAATCAAACCATTTCAAGTGAATCAAACCAATGACTACCATTTGTATAGTTAATGCCCTAGCAACCTCTTCTTAAGTAACATCCAACTGTCTTTAATCTCTGTCTTTGTGGCTAGTCTTATGTAATTTATGCAAAGCCACTATCTTTAATTTCAATTGTTTATTTGTTCATCTGTTTGAAAACATGGCATGAACTCTAACTGCTAAACCATTCTAACATACGAAGGCCCAAAATAGAAATACAACTAAACAATTATACACTGTCTTGTTTGACAGTGACAACTACGTATATCTGTATAGGCATTGTGAGGAATTTTTTCTTCATCACAGATATATTAGCGAACACCAGAAGATACCCGCGAAATGAATGAGTATTATCGAGCCTTTATACTTCCGCTGTAGGTGGACACTAGTTCTTCAATATCGTATTTAAAAAAAAAAAAACGTAGCCACTTGTTTTCTCTTAAAATTTTGACTATATTTAATATTGTAATTTAGTCACATCATTTGTTTCTTGAAGCCTCTGTGACAAATATGCTGACAGCTGGAAGTTCAATAAAAATAATTATGACTTAAACATATTATGATTCAAATTCTTCCATAGCTTTTACAAGCATGGACAGAAAACAGTATATATATTATGGTGGAGGCTAAGTTATTGTTTCATATATGATTCGAATAAAGGTACATCTGCCTTTTTTCTATTTGTCTCTTTTTACAGATTCAGATCTAATAATTGTAAGTGACTCAATTCTCAAAGTGTGCTGAACCATTTTATGTTTTGTTTCATCCAAGTCTTCTTCTTGCAAGCCAAACCCTCATTCATTGCAAATTTGGGCCAAAGTCGGTTATCTATGTTTTCAAGTTTCTTTAAATAGCTTACCAACCGTGTAATTGTTGCCAACTTCAATGGATATCGGCTTCCGCTAATAGGATTTCACATGGTACTGAGGCCTTGACTTTGATATTGCTAGTGATTAAGTGTTTCTAGATCCTATGTCTGTCTCCACCCACACTTTGTCATGCTGCGCCCCCCGCCCCCCCCCCCCCACCCCCCAACAAACCTCACATTCATAAAGAACAACTGGTGTGACCAGCAAACCAAAGAGAGTTTTCTTAGTCTTCCAATCCCACAACTCAGCCTTTCTACATCTGTTTTGCATTAGATAAGACGCCTTCCACCCTCATTGTATCCTTTCTGCTCGACAAGTCTCCTAAATGAGCATATAATGGAAGTCAATCCACATATATTGGATTCTTTCACAATTTCTAACAGGATACCTTCAAAAAGAAAGTCCATATGTTTCTGCTTTCTTGTCAAAGAAAAAGTCATGACTTTTGTCTTGGCAATGTTCACTTGCATCCCCACTTCCTGACAAAATCATTCCAAAGCCTCTAAATGTTCTCTTAATCCCTGAGCCATTTATTATATTAAGATGAGATCGTCAGCATATAGAAGAAGCTTCACCACATAGCCAGCCAATGGAACCCCCTGACCATCAATTTTGTCTAGCCATGATTCAATTCTAACAATATATAAACCAAACAAAGTAGGGGATAACGGGCACCCTTGCTTCACACTAATGTCAATACCAAAACACTCGAGCATTCCCTCTTTACTTCAGATTTTGGCTCTAACTCATAAAGTCTATGCACTGCTGCTCTATACACGTCTGGAATGCCTAATACTTCCATTCTGCTCCACAGTTTATCTCTAGGTACCCAATCAAGTGCTTTCTTGAAGTCCACAAAACAGCAATAAGCTTCTCCCCCTTGGCTGTTCCAAGCTACTATACTTCATGATTAATTTGAAATGGTCACTTATGCCTAAGAACGCCAGTACTACATTAGAGATTTTCAGTTGCATTTAATTTATACTTTTATTTTGTTATTAATGTATTTCATTCAAATTTCAATGCTCTCTTACAGCCCATTCTTTATACTTCACCTTGTCTGGTTATCTATTAATATTATTTCTTTCCTTTTTTGTCGCTTTCCATGTTCCCAACCATGGTAGCGAACACGTCTCACCACATTGTAAAAAATCTAGAAATTTATTTGTCCAGAACTTGAAAAGTCGATATTACTTAATTTGAAAGTAAAGAGTTGTTGAGCATTCCAACATATTCTGAATTTTCCTATAATGGAAGGAAAAAAAAATTAAAAACATGATTAAAATAAGAAGAGATTCTTAGTATGAATCTATTCATCTAAGCTCATTCAAGGAGAGAAAAATAGATCACAGATATAAAGTAGATTATAAGTAACAAAAATGGAGAACATGAACCTGTCGTTGTAACTCCAACTGTCGATTATGCCACTCTTCTTCATCGGCGGATCTGAACTCTGCAGTTTCCTTCAACGTTTCACGGTCACAGACCAAATTTCCTGCATTTTCATTCAAGACTGATTCTGTCTTAGCTCCTCCCAAGATGGAAATTTCCTTGAGGATTGGATCTTCCTCTTTTTGGGACTGACAATGAGTATTTTCTGGGAAACTCTTGTTTAGAGCCTCTTCCTTATCAGATGCTTTGAGATCTTTTGCCCCAGTACATGAAGCTATTTCATTTTCAAAATGATCTTGGCCAGGTACAGCACCATCAGTCTTGTTTGACCCAGATGTAGATGGACACACTGTATCAAGTAACTCTGATGTTCTTAAGGTATCTCCATCCATTTGATATGAAAATTCATTTATACCACTTCCATTTGAAAAATCTGATGCATCTCTGGTACCCTCTACAGCACTGCAACTTTCAAAACCAACATCTTTCCTATCACTTGCAACTTCAGGGGCCCCTTCCCTTGCGGAGCTATCTGTTGCAATATTTGAACAAGACATACTAGCCTTCGCCCCCACTTCACATTGCTTGTACTCAGTGCTCTTTGTAACTCTCTTTCTCAAAGCAGCTTCTTCCCACTTTTGGCGTATCTGTCCATCAGAATTTTCAAAGATTTCACAATCTGAACTATCACTATCTGAATCTAAAATAAATCGAAAATGTCCCGATGAACGTTGCTTTTGTTGTTTCTGTGCAGTTCCTGCATTGAAGTCTGAGTGGCTGCGTGGCTCAAACACTTGACAATCATCTTCATCATCAGAAACATCTGTTGAGAGATAAACTCGCCTACTACAATTCGAACTCTGTCCCATATTTTTCCAAACAAACCAGTTGGTTTGCCTCCTGCCGCTGTAACCACATCCTGTATCTGAATCATCACTGACTGCATCTGCATCGGAGAACTCATCCCCACTTTTCATTTCTGTACTTATATCATCTTCTCCTTCACCACTTGAACTTTTATCGCAATCATTCACTCTAGTGTCCGTATCATCATCAAGAATAACAACAGTATCTGGAGGCATATCAAAAACACAAAATCCAGTTCGTGGCTCTGACAATCCAGTTGGATTTCGCACCTTACTATTTTGGCTCATCTCTTCGACAATGTTAATATCAGGTGCACAATTATCAGGAGAATATATTCCAGGCGGCAATCTATGAGATTTGTCCTTGCAATGACTTGAGCTCTTTTCACTATCCAAAACTTTACCAGTAACAACTCTTTCTAACTGCGATTTGTAAGCTTCATTGTTTTGAGAAGATGATGAGACTTGATCATCTGAATTCCACCAAGCCGTTGAAGATTTAGTTTCCACTTGCATTTTTTGAGTTTTCCAACCTGGACTTCCTGTATGCAAATACACAGTAAAGATGATATATAAGCAAAATGTAAGACTTTAATTATCTAACCTGTGTGAACACAATAACATGCATGTATTTTCTTTAGTTGCAAGAATATAGAAAATTGATTTGGACTCAAGTTAGAGGTATATTTATAGAATATAATGAACAGGTAGCAGTGAGATCTTGTGAGCACAAAGATTGCATATAACTAATCTATCTGAAATAAAGATGTTAATCTATCTGAAACAAAGATGTTAGAAGAAGATAGTCACAAGGCAAGCTGTTCCCAAAGCCCCATCCAGGGCTTCCATTTAAGGTTGACACCCTCGTGCGCCTTGTATTGAGGGGGAAAAGGCTGGAAACTCTTGTTCATAGTTTTTTGGGTTTAAAATGCCATACATTAGTCAGACTTGAGTACTTATAAAAAATAGAATTGAAATACCTCCAAAGTACCAAAATGGAGTATTGCAAATGCATTACTTGATGGGGTGACAAAGAAAAAGTGAAAACTACATGTTTGACAGAGCATAAAAGCTATAAAAAAGGGTTCTACAATGCAACACCACTATGAAGCAAAATAGTTATTGGAAAGGACGAGCTGCACATTAGCCTATTTCCAAAGAGAAAACTTGAACCACAAGATTTGTATCTATACAGTAGGCTACTGACAGCATTACAATAGTTACTAAATCAAAGAACTGAAAGTACTAGTTTTTTCTTTTCCTTTGTTTGGTACCAAAGAAATTTTTAGAATGGCTCAAGCCAGAGGAGGCCACAGATGGAAGAGGACCTCCAGAAGCATTAACACAAAATGCAATAACCAGCAAGCACAGCACCCCAGTTGTGGAACAAAACCCATGAGCTCAATGGACAAGAATTGGCCATGACAAGACCACGCTTTAGCCATCACACCATGTCCTTTAACAGCTGCAACTAGTTACTAAAATAAAAAGTTTTGCATTCTATAATCAGAATGAGCTAAAAGGTCTGCAAAAAGGATGATTTGACAATTGATTCTCAAAGGAGCACCAATTTATCACTATCAATCCAAGTACCAAAAAAACAATCCCTCTTGCTAGGACAGTAACCATGAGGATTTTTCTGTGCACTTGGGTTGCAAGGACTGTACTTTGGATAAAGACACATTTAGTGGCATTTTCACTGGAGGAAAATTGAAGTATCCCAAACTCCGCTATCTCCAATTGTAACAGCCAAAACCAGATTCTCTCATGTTATATCAAAGGGGCCATGTCAAGAAAATACAAAGCAACAAATCATGAACTCCCTGAGCACCAAAGACAAAAGTGTTGCCTTCAATGTTCCAGCAAAAGCTGCATCTCTTGTTGAAGCATTTAACAAATATTCAGAGAAGGTGAGGAGCAAGCTCATTTTTCCAATTTTGAGGTTAAACCTAAACAGAAAATCAAGCAAATAAAAAACGAAGAATGTTTTCCAAAGATTTTTACAAGTAACAACAAGATTTTCCCTTGTCCTATGACCAAGAGGATGAGTATCACCTCACATTCCAAGGGAAGGGAAGCACAACATTTTTTAAGCAAAGGCAAAAGATCCATTGTGCTCTATTATATTCTGGTGGAATTTCCTAATAATTAAGTCCAATACCCTAAGAATTAAAGAAGAGAGCACCTAGAAAATCATACAAACTTTACAAAGAGAATGCAATACACTCTCAGAGGCAGATCTTCAATAGGAACAGTTGCAATGGCTTAATACGGAGAGCAAAAGACAAAAACTAATTTTATGGAATAAAGACAGAGAAAGAGGATCTATCCTACAGCTAAAAACAGTTTCCAAGCACCTTCCAAGAAGTATTAATCCTCAGGTTAGTCACTCATTTTAATTTGCTCCAAGAAAATTGCATACTTTGTAAATGGTGGCATTAAGGACAAATTCATCTATAAGTTCTCTTCCATCCATACTTACAAGGGTTTCTAAGATTCAGCCTCTAGCAGAGAAATCTACTCCATGCATGCCCTATAGCCCTCCTCTTCACTGTGATTAATGCAGTTTGGTGAATTGTGAAGGAGATTATACGTCTATCCAAAAAACAAGCTATAGAGATATAGTGGATGACATGATTAAAATTTTTGTCATGAAACATTTGAAAATGTTTCCAAATCTCCTTTCAAACCAAAAGAGTACTACAACATTTTTGTGTGGTAAAAGAAATCACAAGCTTTCTACAAACTCACGTTGTAAACCACATGCCTGCACTAAGTGGTCTGAGAAAATCTGGCTTCAACTCAAAAAACTCAACACTACTTAGCAAGAGAATATATGATTTTATATTGAATTGAACACGGACAGATATCATTGAATGATGAATGCAATGAAATACCTGAGGTAAAATTATATTGAATTGAACATGGACAGATATATTTTGTAATTTTTATAATTCGTATACTTCAATGATTGCTTGGATGGATTTGACTTCCATCTTATATCTTGCTGATTAAGTAGATACATGACATCCTTTGGATGTTAAGAGACACCTTTCTTCAATATAAACAAACAAGTTTATTACTCAAACTGCATTCTTCCATACTTAATTATTTTTCCTTATCTTTATTCAAGTCTAAATGATGCATTACTTCTATGGCAAATGGATGCTTTATGATGTGATCGCATCCTTTCTTAATAACTATTAATCGCTGACTTAAATGAGTCAATTCGCTATTCTTGATTATCATTGACCATATGATGAAGAGGCATCATTTCTTCCGACACTCTAGTAGCTTTAATCGATGCTGACCAGATTAATCTTATTGATTGTGTATCAATAATAATAGTGACTCATAGATGTCTACAATTGATTTTTTCCTTCAACAAGGATCAATAGCCAGTATGCTAATATTTGCTGTTATTACCTCCATCACCAGTGTTTCCATGTCTTAGTCGCTTAATATCATATTTCTTTTATCCATTGTTCCTCCATCGCAAATTCTTTTCATTTATTGGCATAATTCCAATAAATGATATAATTCCACTCTTTTATAATAGTTTCACTGTAATATCTCATAGCCTGACTTGTATTCAATCTGCAGGATTAGTAATTATCCTCAACTTTGTATTCTCTATTGTCAAGGCACAAATATTTGCTGCTGCTTCTTAGCCAGAAGTATAACCTTTTATCAATAATGTCTCACGACACTCCAAGATAATCCTCAAACAATCATAACAAATTCATATGAAATTGATTCCATGACAAAACAAAACAAAATCTTTGAGCTCTTGCTTGAGACGGCTTATAGTCAACAGAGTCGGCACTTATTAATCAATCAATATGATCTCAATTAACAATATCACTGATTTCTGCTCAATAGATGATACATTCACAAATATTTTAGTTAGGCTAAATCAGTTCTCAACACTTACATTATTCAGAATATCAGAACTCATTTGCAAAAAGATGCGGCCTTCGGGATTAATTTTAAAATTGTCTTTCCAACCCTTACCAATTTTGTCTCTTCAGAGACTTCACAATAACATGATACTTAGATGTCTTCAGCTCCCAGCAACACAGATTTCCTCCTGTGGCAAGCTGAGGCGAGACTAATCCCTGCAGATGTACCAAGCTGCCCGTAATTCAGATCCATCAGTAGATTCTGAGCCTCAGAGTCAAACCTGAGACCAATTGGGAGCAAACCCACAGTCCAAGCGAACTCCACTACACATCCGGGCTCAAAAAAGGGTTTGTGGGTAATCAAACCAGAGTTGATCTGTAGCATTGTGTAATGGGCACCCCTGAATGTCCCAAAAACTAAACCAAATTGCTGAAAGGAATTATGTCAAACGGTTTGCATGCAACCTCTTAAAACCCCTTATAACTCTGGAAATCAAACGTTTATTTGTTTGTTGTGTTTCGTGCATGGAATTGGTATCATACAACATAAACAAGAGAGAAACTACAACAATATGCAAAGTGGAAATGAACTGCTGCTAATAAAATGTTATTTTCAGAATTCATAAAACCAAATGCATGGCAGATTTATCAACTCACTAATTACTTCAGCAATATTGTCATAATACTCCAGCCCATGCTTACGAACTTGCTGCTACAATACTTTGTCCTCCAATCAGTCCACTACCTTCATAATACCATTCCCTCCAAGCGGCATAAGCGTCGGACAAGTAGTGAAGAAGATATGAGCAAAATATCAAATCTGCCTGTAGCCGGAAATGCAACTAAACTGCCTGATACTAAAGCCAATAAGAAAGAATTCCAAAGGCCAAACCCCAAGGGAATGACGTCTAGAATGTTACAAGAGAGGATAGACGTCCTCAAATGCCAAGAACTGAGCTGCAACTCACATACCAATTTCTTCTCATATTCAACCTGCCTAATGAAGCCACAGATGCTTCCTTTTATTCTATTCCCACGGGTCCGCTCAACTCATATGGGCAATGTGGGATAAAAGATGTGTAATATAAAACATATATTAAAATACCCCTTATGTCTCCCTTGGGTACACATCACCATAAAATAAATATTAAAGTAACACTTTAATATTTTACAATTAAATTAGACGTTACTTTAATAAAACTTCAGGCATTAAAATGTATTAGCAATCGAACTCCGAATAATGCGAGTGATAGCTCATCGGAAAGCTCTCACCGAGGAGTATCGAATCCAATCACCAAAATTGACCTGCACTGTGTCCTGCCGACTTACTAAAAATAGTAAGTATGCCTGAAACTGAGTAAATCAACTTCGTTTTGGCCCAAACTGGAAATGACTAGGCCAAAACACTCCAAGATCCCATTAAACCCTTCGTTAGCCCTCGGGACCATGTAGAACAAGGCTAACGCACACACACTTGGTCAACTGCTAAAATGGGGACATTACAGTCCGCCCCCCTTGAAATTGCTTGTCCTCAAGCAATCTCAGTCCAGCCTGCTGAATAACCTGCTCACTCTCCCATGTAGAATCTTCCTCCGGCAGGTCTTTCCATCTGACCAAATACTCCTTCACTATCCTGCTTCTAAGCTTCCTCTCTCTGGTATCCAGAATAGCCTCAGGTACTAACACAAGCTTCCCCTCCTCATCCAAAGGGGGTAAATCTGCAGAAGGCACTACACTCTGACCAATGGCTTTCTTAAGCCTAGACACATGAAACACATTGTGCACTCGATTGCCTTCTGGAAGCTCAAGCTCATAGGCGACTTTGCCCACTTTGCGAATCACCCTGTATGGACCATAAAATCTAGATTTCAACTTTTCAGCTCCGCTCTTCTTGAGCGATGACTGTCTATATGGTTGTAGCCTCAAGTAAACCATATCCCCTACCTCGAAGCTACGCTCTATTCGGTGCTGATCAGCATACAATTTTTGTTGATTCTGGGCCTGTTGTATATTCTCTTTGAGCACTTTCAGGATGTCCTGACTATCCTGCAATAAGTTTTTGGCTTTGGGCACTCTACTGTCCCCCAAAACTAAATCCATGAAGCTAGGTGCTTCATAACCATAGAGTGCCATGAAAGGAGTCATCTTGATGGACATATGATAAGTGGTGTTATAACAATACTCTCCCATATGCAACCATCTGATCCAAGCCTTTTGTTGTGTAGTTACATAGTTCCTCAAATATCCTTCCGCCCATTTATTCACAATCTCTGTTTGCCCATCTGTTTGCGGATGATAACTAGTGCTAGGTGTAAGATCTGTACCACACAACCTAAACAACTCTTGCCAAAAAACACTCATAAACTTACTATCCCGGTCGCTGACAATGAATCTAGGCAACCCATGTAACCTGAATATCTCTTTAAAGAAAAGCTCTGCCACCTGTGCTGCTGTGTAAGTGGACGGAATAGCAATGAAGTGAGCAAACTTCGTCAAGCGGTCCACCACCACATAGATGCAATCCCTTCCCTGTACTCGTGGTAAACCAGTGATGAAGTCCATCGAAATACTTTCCCATTTCCTATCAGGAATGGGCAAGGGCTGTAATAAACCTGCAGGAAATGTGTGTTCTCCCTTATTCTGTTGACAAACCACACACTCCCTGACATACCTCTGAACATCATCCTTGAGCCCTTTCCATGAAAACCGCTCTCGGATCTGCCTGTAGGTCTTGAAGACCCCCGGATGTCCAGCTGTGGGTGCATCATGAAATGCCTTCAGTATCGCCTCTCTCAAATGTGATGATGGAATCAAATAAACCCTGTCCTGAACTCTGATCAATCCATCTATCACCTCATAGCGATCATCCTGTATGGTACCTGAAATCAATCCAGAAGCCCAAGCATCTCCGACATACTCTGCTATAATCCGATCTCTCCAATCTCCTGAAATCTCTGCCAGAGCACATAAGTGAGGTCTCCGAGATAAGGCATCAGCCACCACATTTTTCTTACCTTTGACAAACTCTATGTCAAAGTCATAAGCCTGCAATTTAGTCACCCATTTTTGTTGCCGGTCATTAAGATCACGCTGGCTCATGAAGTATTTAATACTGTTGTGATCAGTCTTGATCACAAAACGTCCACCTACCAAATATGATCGAAATTTGGCCAATGCATGCATTATGGCCAACATCTCCCGGTCATAGACAGAATAACTTTTCTCAACTCCTCGGAGCTTCCTACTCTCGAATGCAATGGGATGCTTCTCCTGCATCAATACTGCTCCAATCCCATCACCAGATGCATCACAATGAAGCTCAAAAGGCTTCGTGAAATCCGGTAGAGCTAGAACTGGACATGAAGACATTACCTGCTTGAAATGCTCAAAACACCTCTGTGCTGCCCCTGTCCACACGAAGGCTCCTTTCCTGGTAAGATCTGTCAAGGGTGTAGCAATTTGTGAGAATCCCTTAACAAACCTCCTATAAAAACCACATAAACCAAAGAATCCCTTAAGCTGTGTAAGGTTTGTGGGAGTAGGCCATTCTACAATAGCTCTAATCTTTTCGAGATCAACCCGAACGCCATCTGCACTAATGATATGCCCCAGGTAAAGGAGCTCAGTCATGCCAAACTCACATTTAGATTCCTTGGCATACAATGACTCTCTCTCCAGAATAGATAACACCTCCTCTAGATGATGTAAGTGCTCCTCCCAGGTCTTACTGAAGACCAAGATGTCATCAAAGAAGATCAAGACAAATCTCCTCAGCTGCTTCCTGAATACCTGGTTCATACAACTTTGAAATGTAGCAGGTGCATTGGTTAGACCAAATTGCATAACCATGAACTCAAAGTGGCCATAGTGACATCGGAAGGCTGTTTTCTCAATGTCCTTTGCTCTCATCCTGATCTGATGATATCCGGATCGCAAATCAATTTTGGTGAAGAAGCATGCCCCATGCAACTCATCAATCAGCTCATCAATCCTAGGAATGGGATACCTGTTTTTAATTGTTTTCTTATTCAGTGCCCTGTAATCGATGCACATGCGCATCGTCCCATCCTTCTTCTTTACCAATACTACTGCTGAAGCAAAAGGGCTCTTACTGGGCCTGATATGCCCCATCTCCAACAAATCCTTAATCGCCTTCTCTATCTCATCCTTGTGTTTCTTAGGATGACGATAGGGAGTAATCATAACTGGTTTGGCTCCCTCCTCGAGCTCAATAACATGTTCCATCCCTCTGTCAAGAGGAACCCCATGAGGAATATCGCTAAATACTTTAGCGTGTCTATCGAGTATCTTCTGGACATCTAGTGGATGACTCTTTTCTTGTGGCTCTGGTGAAGTTGGCATAATGTGGCACTCTGCCGCCCACTCTATGTCATCATGACGAAAAAATCTCTGCATTCTCCTCAAGGACACTATTCTGCAACCTCCATCTGAAAGCCCTCTAAGTACCACAGTTCTCCCCTCATGCTGGAATCTCATCTCCAATTTTGCTAGATTGAGTGTGAACTCAACTAGTGAAGCCATCCATGTCATGCCAAGGATGACATCATAATCTCCCATGTCCACAACATAGAACTCATCCTCCAACTCGTAGCCATCTCCAAACCTGATGCGAAGATTAGATATCTTCCGAGTGCATAATAACTTATCACCGTTAGCCACCATGACTCTAAACCCATCATGCTCCTCTGTCTGTAACCCTCTCCTGGCTACCAACTGTGCATCTATGAAGTTATGTGTAGCCCCAGTGTCAATAAGAGATATCACTTTCTGCCCCTGGATAGTACCCCTGACCTTAAATGTGATTGCCTTTTGGGCCCCTGTCAAGCGTGCCAACGATCTATCATCCTTAGGAATGTTGCTCTCCTCTATAGTGTTACCCTCATCTGAATCGGAGTGCTGATCCTCCCCTTCTGACTCTGACTCTTCTGCTGAAAAATACTCCATTTGATTTGCCTTAGCCTTGAGAGAACATTTATGAGATAAGTCCCAAGGCTCTCTACAATGGAAGCACAGCTTCTTCTTTCGAAGTTCATTCAAGGTTTCATTGTCTAGTCCTTTTGATCCTTCTTTGGGTTTGCTATACTCTTTCTGAAATGATTTTTTGTCTTTGTCCTTGCGGTAGGAAGAATCTGTTGAATGGTTTTTTCCTTTGTATACCGAAGGGGCTAAATCTCGTGCCTTTTTAGTTGCTTCAGCTAACGTGAGTGGATCATGTCCCTTCACCCAACCTCGTAATGGATCAGCAAGACCATCACAAAATAACACCACCAATCTCCTAGGAGAGATATCAGTAACAAGTACAGACAAGCGCTGAAACTCGGCAATGTAAGCATCCACAGAACCTGACTGTTTTAACTGTGCTAGCTCCTTGAAATGTAACTCGGGATCCTTAGTGTCAAATCTCCCAATCAATGTTTCAGTGAATTCCTCATAGGATGTAATCTGATTATGCCCCAAAGTCACCATGCCATGATGCCACCATTCATGTGCAATGCCATCCAAGTGCATAGCCGCATACTTGATAGCCTCCTCCTCAGGCATAGGATTTAGCTGCAAGTATGTATCTACCTTCTGCACCCAAGCTCGTGCAGTCATCTTCCCTGAAGCATCATAATAAGGTAAAGAAAGTTTTCCAACTTTCTTCCTCAGCTCAAAGTTTTGATTCCTCCCTCCTGCTTTAGGCATGTGTCTCATCCTCAAGTCCATATAATCTCTAAGAGAAATATCCGCCTGAAACTCTGGTCCACTAGCCTCCCAGTCCCTCCTGAACTGATCTTGTAACTCGGTAATCTGCGGTTCGTTTACTGGATGAACCGGATCTCTGGGTGGAAAAGTGGGTAGAAGAGGTCTCGAGCTCGCAGTCCGTGCTGGGCGTGCAACGTGTCTAAAGTTATCAGCCTCATTCCCATTATTGCCGTGTCCATTATTACCATTAATGTTATTCTCAGGACCATTGTTGTTGCCTTGGCCTTCATGGTTATTGTTTCCCCCGTTGTTATTGTTTCTGTTGTTGGCATCACCTGGATTAATATTGACACCCATCTGTCTAGCCATGAGCTGCAACATCATGTCCATTCGCCTATTCTGCTCCTGCTGCATACGCTGCCCCTGCTCTAATGTATCCAGTAACTGTCGAAACAGTACCTCCTCCTGATCTGGACCAGCATTTCTGCCTCCGCCTAATCCTGTATTCCTGTCATCTCGATCACCCATATTATTGTCCTGATCACAGAATATCTCCTCTGTGTCTGTATGGTTGAATTCAATGTCCCCTTGCACGGATGTACTAGACTGTTTGCTTTGCAAGTCTGAAATCCTATTTTGTCTTGCTTTGGTATCGCGAAAATTATAAGACCCCTGTCGCATGCTCAAACATAAATGCTTAGCCTGTGTTTTTTACTTACTTTTTCCCTCTATCCGGCTGTTCCAAATTCCCTATAAGACCTCCACAGGATGGCAAGACTTATAGCTCTGATACCACTGTAATGGGCACCCCTGAATGTCCCAAAAACTAAACCAAATTGCTGAAAGGAATTATGTCAAACGGTTTGCATGCAACCTCTTAAAACCCCTTATAACTCTGGAAATCAAACGTTTATTTGTTTGTTGTGTTTCGTGCGTGGAATTGGTATCATACAACATAAACAAGAGAGAAACTACAACAATATGCAAAGTGGAAATGAACTGCTGCTAATAAAATGTTATTTTCAGAATTCATAAAACCAAATGCATGGCAAATTTATCAACTCACTAATTACTTCAGCAATATTGTCATAATACTCCAGCCCATGCTTACGAACTTGCTGCTACAATACTTTGTCCTCCAATCAGTCCACTACCTTCATAATACCATTCCCTCCAAGCGGCATAAGCGTCGGACAAGTAGTGAAGAAGATATGAGCAAAATATCAAATCTGCCTATAGCCGGAAATGCAACTAAACTGCCTGATACTAAAGCCAATAAGAAAGAATTCCAAAGGCCAAACCCCAAGGGAATGACGTCTAGAATGTTACAAGAGAGGATAGACGTCCTCAAATGCCAAGAACTGAGCTGCAACTCACATACCAATTTCTTCTCATATTCAACCTGCCTAATGAAGCCACAGATGCTTCCTTTTATTCTATTCCCACGGGTCCGCTCAACTCATATGGGCAATGTGGGATAAAAGATGTGTAATATAAAACATATATTAAAATACCCCTTATGTCTCCCTTGGGTACACATCACCATAAAATAAATATTAAAGTAACACTTTAATATTTTACAATTAAATTAGACGTTACTTTAATAAAACTTCAGGCATTAAAATGTATTAGCAATCGAACTCTGAATAATGCGAGTGATAGCTCATCGGAAAGCTCTCACCGAGGAGTATCGAATCCAATCACCAAAATTGACCTGCACTGTGTCCTGCCGACTTACTAAAAATAGTAAGTATGCCTGAAACTGAGTAAATCAACTTCGTTTTGGCCCAAACTGGAAATGACTAGGCCAAAACACTCCAAGATCCCATTAAACCCTTCGTTAGCCCTCGAGACCATGTAGAACAAGGCTAACGCACACACACTTGGTCAACTGCTAAAATGGGGACATTACACATTGAGATCATTAGTCTAAAACTATGCCTCACAACCTGCCTTCGCACCAACTTGGCTACATGTGCGCTATTAAAAGTGTTTGTGGTTAGCCAGGTGAGAATCGAAACAGATTTGATGCGTAGTCTTAGGAACATTAGCCTAACAGTATGCCTCATGACTTGCCTTCGCACCAACTCGGCTACACATGTGCCCTTTAAAAGGGCTTGTGATACATCCAGCGAGAATCAAACCGGTGTTGATGCATAGACCAGGAACATTAGACTTCACAGCAACTCAGCTACACACATACCCTTATTTTTGTCTTCCAAATTTATTATTGCTATTTGTTAATAAATACAGTATACTACTTGAGAAAGGGAACATTGCAGATGTTAATTCATCTCTTTGGGATTTATCATATAGCTCTCTGGGGTTTTTTTAGACCTCATTATGTTATGCTATGAGTTTGTTAGCTATTGCTGCTGCAATCTTGGCTTATGGTATAACACCCTTAGGTATCCCTTGGTTCAAAGGGACATATGGGCTTCCCCCTAGTAAGAATGGGGTGATACTGTGTAAAATCTTTGGTTTATAAAACCCTGGTACATCATATTTCAGGGCTGCAATTATTTACTAGGTTTGGGGAGGATCAAGAGGTAAATTCAGAGTTGCAAGTTCAGATTTGGACTACCTACAGCAAGGTACCTTCATAGGGACAATGATTAAGAGGTAAATTCAGAGTTACAAGTTCGGATTTGGACTACCTGCAGAAAGGTATTTTCATACTTCTGACCATCATTGAGGACAGCAACAAAAAGGACAAGATTATCAGACCTAGCACTGATTTATAGGTAGTTTGACAAGGTTGCCCAGGGTTTGAAAGCTTTTTTGAGGACGGATAAGGTTTGAAGATCAACACTGAGAAATTTGTATCCTTATCTGCATATTTTAATCATCTTTATCTCAGGACAATAAGAGGAAATCAATGTAATCCATTTCTGAAATTTCTGACCAGAATTAAAGGGATTTTCTGTACTTTCCCAAGCTCAGTGATTATTTGTACTAGCAGAAAAATAAGATCATTAATCTGATTATAAATCTGAGTTGGTTGTTAAATTTCTTATATACAAGTAAATTTTCAGATTTTTCTGTGCCCTATTTTTGGAAATACTTATGGTTCTATTAACCCTACTTGGGAATATGATATATTACATTCAGGTGGAATTTTCAACTAATTGCTCTCAGATTTTATCTCTTCAAACAAGAAATAAGAACAAAGAGACTGTAAATGTAAGAAAGAATAGAACCAGAAGGAGATATTGATTAATTTAAGCATAATTTAATACAAATCAGGTCTGAATAAATGTGAATTAAGAGCAGACCCAGCAGCCATTAAAGTGGGTGATTGGATCAATTTAGAGGCGAATGAAATCAGATGAAGAAAGATGAGATCCAAATTATAGTGAATCATCAGCAAAATCCAGTAAATTACGTCAAACAAAGTGTGATTTCCAGATCTGAAAGGGCGAATTTAATAAAATAAAATTTAATAAGGGCAATCAGACCTAAGAGGCAAAATTCAGAGATAAAATAAAAATTCTGAATAGGTCATCATTGTGCAAGGAAAGAGTTATTAGACTAATGGTCTTTGATGAAAAAATATAATTCAGGATATTGAATCTGTTGAATAATAATGGATTTTTGTAAATGGACAGAACAAAGATTACAAAAGTTTACAGGAACTAGCATATTCGCAACAGGTAGTTCATTATAGCTGACAGGATGTGTACAGTTGATACTTTAGTTCAAACTTCGTCTTCATCTGATGAATATTGGTGTCCAAATCTACTACTAAAATATCTAGACAAAATCAATTGGGCTTCCTACACGTGCCTTGAATAGATCTTTGTTTTATCTGAAGAGAGCTGTTTATCTGCCTGCTAGCCCGATAGGTATCGGGTATACAAAAAAAAAATTAATAAAAAGAGATCTTTGTGACCAGTTAAAAACAAACATAAAAGCTTGTTGTCCTATTCTTAAGTTCCATGGTGGAATGGTGATAACATCTGTGTTACGGAATTTATTTCTGACGACAGATAGGTTGGAGCGATATAATAAAGTCTTGTTCGAAATGCCCATAACATAGTTGTTCTTGGCATAAAGTTGTGTAATACAGCAGGACATGTGAATTCGTTTGGAGAATGACAGTAGTATTAAAGGAATTAAATTTGTCTTGTCAGGAACATAGACATACAACGAGGAAATAAAGGCAAAACAAATTATTAATGAAACGGTGCTTCAAACAATGTGTCTTTTAAGGCAGCTATTTGTTAATATATATACCTGTTTGGCATTCAACTGCGGCATGATATAAATTGCTGATGAGTATCGTGATGAGCATCATGATAGACCTGGACAAAAGTTGAAGGAGAAATCATGGATATAACAAATGATGGAGGTGATATCCAGTGGAAGCCAATCTCTTCATTATACTGCAAGTACCAACCCACAGACATCCACACCATATCCTTTCACACAGTTACAAGGAAGGAGATCTCTTCTTTTGTTGAATACCGTAGCATCGAAAGCACGATAAGAAACAGAAGGCATTATTATAATAGGGAGTGAATCACATAGAAAATTGTGAGTAATATAAATTTCAAAGAAATCAAATATTATATGGTAAATGAAAAAAAGTGTATCTTTTGTATTGGAGTCTATCAAAGACAACCACCCCACCGCCCCTCTAATATCGGTGTTAATACATTATGTTGCTGGCAAACTTGTACGGTGACTAAGGTAAGCATTAAAGGTTATATATATGGTAGATCGTAAACAAATTTTGAACCCTAGAGTTTTGGAAAGAAGAAAAGATAAAAGAATCAAATTAATTGAATATAGAGAAGTTTGTGGCTCGAAAGTGCATTTATTACATGCCAGAATCCTTGTGCCATACCCATATTCAATTAGAATTTTACCAGAATGATTTGCAGGGAAACATGTATTTCGGTTTGATTATTATGTCTCGGGATAAATCAGAGATAATACAAGGAAGATGAGTAATACTACAGAGGAGATATGATTATTTTAATGTATATTGTGGCAGGAGTAATAACCAAAGATTGGAATTTGGAATTTATAAGAAGAAAAGATTAATTATGTCTCAATAAAAATGACTAGATACTCCCATACAACAAACTGGACCACCACAAAACGAACAGTCAAGGAATCTCACGGTCAAAGGTACCCAGGCTGCATGGTAGAAGCAAATTGCACATGCGAATAATCCATTAGCAATAAAGAATACAGTGATATATGGAGGATGCATTCACTCCAAGAATGGTACTTCCTAATAATTGTCATCAAGAATACACTGTGGGTGATATGCAATATGTAATCAAGCAAGGAAGACACTGACAGCACAGGAGTTTATCCCCTCGATTGTGTACAACAAATAGCTAATATATGGCACCACTTAACATGCCTTCTGTCCAAGTATGAATAGTGACTATAGGGTGCATCAACAACATAATATGGTGATAGAAAATATCAGAAAATTGAGATAAAAGGAAGACCATCAGTAGCTAAGACATCCAATAAGAGACAATGATTCATATTAACATCATGACATGCTAAAGTTAGAAACTACAAATGAGGTGGAATGCTTATCAAGTTTAAAAGATAAATTATGGGGAATTCAAGTAGGAAGGAGCAGAACATTACTATGTGAAATTAAATAGCTTGACATGTATTTAATCATTAAAAATGGGATGGAATCATCATTCTTCAATGACAAAAGTTTACAAGCAGATTGGATGTTTAAATTATTATGTGCAAAGATAACTCAAGTTTATGGACCCAAATTTAGAGAATTGGAAGCCTTAGACAATTCAAATATTGATGTGAATCAATCTTGAAGATAGTTGAATCTGAAGCAGAGTCTTAGAAAAATTGTGGCCTCAACATGCAATGTGAAGAGTTTTGGATTGGTGGAAGTGAATACTCTTCCTCATTCCTATAGAGAGGTTTATGACTAACAAATTGATATTATTCATGCATGATTGGACTTGATAATGCTTGCAAACTCAATAAAATGAATGAGTGAGAATTTTACATTGTGGTGGGAATAATAACCAATGTTTCATTCCCATTGTTTCACAAATACTTATATGGAGGTATTTTCCGATTTGATGCACATACCATTTCATTGGAGTAACTTGTGTAGATAAGTATTCTTATCCTTGAGCATTACATTTGTCTACTTATTGTAGTCTCTCTCATATTTGTGATTCTATACATACTAGAAGAGTTATTTGCCTTGATTTTTTTCTTTATGTTTGAGGATGTTCTTGCAGGAAAGGAAGGTTGGTACTTTACACATGGTACCAAAATATTGTGCAGACTCAATCTTATGACAGTAGCTTGAAAGATGCTATAATCTAGACTATGTTCCCCTAAGTTTCCAGTACGGGGACGGCAGGGAACAGCAGGATGGGTTTCCAGAACAGCAAATTTTTTTGGTGATTTTGGGGACCGGGGGGGGACGGCAAACGGGGACAGCTATATGTGTGTGTGTGTGTGTGTGTGAAAATTTTAAAATATACATTGAAATTTGCAAATATACACGTCATTCATATAAAACTAAGCACAAAGCATGTCATTTAAACATTATAGAACCATAACATATAACATTTGAATGCCATCTAGGAAATAATATCCGATTCAAAATGCATATCAATATCAGTCAACAATATCATAATGATAAACATGATAAATCTGAAAATCTAAATCTAAATATGCCTAAAGCTACACATCCAAAGGTTAGAGGGTTGCCATAAAGTAATAAGTATCAATGTATCATAATCATGTTCAAGTTCAACATAAAAAACATAACATAGAAAGATGAAGTGGACTACTGCTCCTATTCTGCCTCTACTGCATTTGGAGGGGTGGGGCCCACCTCGGCAACCTAGTAAGGAGCCTTAAAATTATTTTTTAATATTCACTTTTTAATTTTTAGCATTTATTTTTTATTAAAAAAATTTAAAAAAAAAAAAAAAAATTTGCCATACTCGGTACAGTTGGGGGACGTCTAGGCGTCCCATTTCCGTACCGGGGGGCGACTGGCAACCTTCCCCAAGTTTCGGGGACGTCCCTTGCTAATTTGTCTTTTTTGGGGACAGCTGGGGGACGTCCCATACCCGTCCCCCAGTCCCCATTTCCGAAACTCCTATTTTTAGGCTGGGTACGCATCCTCGAGAACATAGGATCTAGAATTCATTAGTCATATGATGATCAGACTGGATAAAGTAAGGCTCTTGAAGCAAATAATCTTAATGATTGAAAATGAGTATTCTTCCATTAAGAGGGAGTCTGACACTTCTTCAAGGCAACGCAAGAGCTTAGAAGATTGATACTATGAGGGAGTCTAGAAATACATGTGTGTGACTGCATAATTTTGATGGGCCTACCCCTGTGTACATAGTGAGGAATTAATGACTTATCACCAAAACGTCGAAAGATCGATATCAAATTCAGAGGGAGTCCGACAAACATCCTTGGGCGAAGAGAGCCTCTAGGGAGTAACTACAGTACTTGACTTCCCAGGATCATTGTTCAGAGAGAGAAATTTTGAGATGCAATCCCTTGTGGATGATATCCTCTCTATGAGGAGAAGTTCTAAGTGAAATTTTTGTAATATGCTCTCCCCTATGAGACAGTTTGAGGTGAAAACCCTTGTTCCACCCTCTAGTAGCAACTATGGTGGGTCCACCCTCTAACTTGATTCATGGTGGATATCATGTGAGTTACTCCATGATGTTGTTGTGATTATGTCATGAAAGTTGACGATCTTTTATTGATGTATATATTTAGAGAGGAGCTATTGAAAGATGACAATCTTATCAATAGTTGGACCTGTTATCATAACAGACTACATTAAGTTGTTGTCCCAGAGTGTTGAAAGTTATGATAACAAACAAAAGCTAACTATTGTAAGGTGACAATCTTATTAATAGTTTGACCTATCTCTTAGATATGCTACATTAACCTGTAGCACCAAAATGTGTTGGATGTCTAGGAGCAAGTGTTATCATGGTTCTTTGGGCCAAATTTTGCTAGACACCATGAAAATCAATTTGTTATGGTTCTTCGGGCTAGATCTTGCCGCACACCATGACGTAAATCTATTACATACCACACTTAAGGTGGTATTTAATCTTGTTTTTTATGTGCTTCAATTCCCTCCTTGCTAAAGAGGGAGTATTGAGAAAATAAGCCTCATTGTGAATCGAAGCAAATTCCATGTATATGTGTGTGTGTTGATAGATTTACGTTGATATCCTCAAATATATCATTCTAGGAATATAATACTGATACAATATCTCTTCATATTCTCAAGAGCATAATGTGTTCTATATCAATCCTCCCTAACTAAGAGAGAGTGTTAAGTTTGTAATTCAGTCAGATTGCTAAAGAGGGAGTATTGAGAAAATTAGCCTCATTGTGAATCGAAGCAAATTCCATATATATGTGTGTGTGTTGATGGATTTATGTTGATATCTTTAAATATGTCATTCTAGGAATATAATACTGATATGATATCTCTTCATATTCTCAAGAGCATAATGTGTTCCATATCAATCCTCCCTAACTAAGAGCGAGTGTTAAGTTTGTAGTTCAGTCAGATTGATATGATCATGAGATTCAATATTGATGATAAATCATCTTTAGATAAATATACTTATAAATATATAATTATGTATATAATATATATATTACATATATTATATTATATATGTAATAATATATATATATATATGGTTATTTATATTATTAATATACTAACTAATGATTATTAACTATAGAGACATGTCTCTTCGTGAGACACGTCTCCTCCTCTCATATTTACTAGTCCTCAAATCTGCATTTGGAAATCATCAATATGATGGCAATTCCTAGATACTTCAACATATCAAATGATCTCAATATCCTAAGGAACTAGCCTCTGGAAAAATTTTCCTTTCTTCTATATAAGCCTTAAGTCAAACATAAGAATCAAGATGTTGATTGGGTTAATCACATGCAAGATGAGCTACTCTGAATTTTGACAAAGCTACAAAGAAGAATTTGAGGATTGTTTAAACTGGAGCAATCATTTGCCATGTGGGAGCTTTTACTATTAGTTTTCGACCTAAAACAAGAAAATCCAATTCTAACAATGTTGCTGCAATGAAAGGAATGACCCTTAATATTGATCTTATGGCTTCCCAAAGCCACTGCCTTATGAAGATCATTTGCAAATTGTTAAAGAAAGTATAAGTTTGGTGTTGTCGGTAAAATGTATAGTGTAGCCGACGGGTAGAGTAGTATCCGAACGGGTGCGTAACGCTTGAGTCACCCCTTCGGAAAGGTATATGTACACGTCCGAGATGGACTTTGGAATCAGGAGTTATAATCGATAGATCATTGTAGTCATTGTAATCGGATTGTAATCTGAAAGTGCATACATGAATAAAGTACTTGTTCTTAATTGAATTGTGATATACATGTGTTGAACTTCTTACCTTGTACGGTAAAACATTTGGCGTCGTTGCCGGACGAACCTGGAACGAAGGAATGATATGAAGATTGATGCCAAATTTGTCAAACAAAGATCGGAATAAGGTGAAAGATAAGAATGAACTAAGTACAGCAAAAGAAATTTTCATTTTAACATAGCAAGCAGAACGCAGACAAAGACTTCAGCAGATTGTCGAGGAGCACCGAAGGGGTGAAGAGGCACAAACGAAGGGAGTGCACTCACCTAGTAGGCTGAGGAGTGCCGAGGAATTGCTGGAAGAAACTCGACAACGCTTGAATTTGGTGGAGGAAACAAGGGAAGAATTCCTTAACCTGTATACGCCGAGGGGAGAGTGTCTGAACAGAAGGGAAGCAACTCGCACGGCTCGGAGTGCCGAGGGGGCACGAGCGTGGAGGGATCTCTTCGTTCTCGATACACCAGACGAACGAATACAGGCGGAGAATAGAACGTCACTTGAACACTTTTCACCAAACAACGTAGTTGTTGGAAACAAGACTGTTGTCCAGAACAGCGCGGAAGTTTAGAATAGCGCGGGAACACAGAACAGCACGAGAGTCCAAAACAGCGCGAGAACACAGAACAACGCGAGAGTTAAGAACAGCGTGGGAACATAGAACAACGTGGGAGTCCAGAACAACGCGAGAGCACAGAACAGCGCGAGAGCTCAAAATAGCGCGAGTACACAAGTACCTAAGAATCCAAGACAAGTAACGATGGCTGGCCCTAAAGAAAAGTTACCCAAGTTTCACGGTGATGGTTTAGCAGACCCTATCAGACATTGTAAAACGTGTGAAACCATATGGATGGCAAATGGTGTGACAAATGAGGATGATTGGGTAAGACAATTTCCAACGAGCCTACGGGGTGTGGCGATAGACTGGTTTTCTGACACTAGTCCTCAGAAACTTAATGCATGGGAGAATGTTAAAAAAGAATTTATAGCAGAATTCAGATTACTCTGAGATGATAATGAAATAGTGGCAGAAATCTACAGCACCAAACAAGGAAAGAATGAGACAGTCTGAACCTATGCTAGGCGACTGAAAGAACTGATCGAAAAAGATGGAGAGTCAACCAGCGGATGGGTTGAAAAAACGGTGGTTCGTGGAGGGGCTACGGCCGACTCTTAAAAAGAAAATGAAGATTGTACCACCGTCATCGTAAACCGATGCATATACTCGTGCCATGGATTTAGAAAGCGAACAGAAGACGAGTAAGAAGAAGAAACATAAGTCCTCTGATTCAAATGATTCATCCTCAGAGAGTAGTAGTAGTGATGAGGAATCAAACAAAAAGGTGAAAGCGCTACAGAAAAACATGTTGCGGATGACGAAAGAATTCAAAAATTTGAAAAAGAATCCAGATACAGTAAAAGGAGAACTGTGGTGTACAGATTGCAAGGAGGACGGCCATACGAAGGGTTCATGCCCGAAGAAGCAGTTTTGTGACATCTGCCAGGTGGCGGGGCATTCCCTGAAAGAGTGCCCGTTTAACTTGAAAACAAAAGGACACCAACAGGTGTTACTAACGCAGGAAGCGTCGAACAATAGCAACAACGCAGGCAATGATGCAACTTCAGGTGGATATCGATATAATAATAGAGGCGGAAGGGGTGGAAACAATAACAATAACAATGGAGGCCAAACTAGAATACAATATGATGCGAGTGGACAGCCAATGATATAGTGTCGGGCATGTAATCTTTGGGGTCACTTCCCGAGGGACTGTACTACAAAAGAGACGCCGCAACTATTGTGCAGATGGTGTAGTCCGAGGGACCATGAAGATTCAAAATGTTCAAAACAAGGCGTAAATTTATTAAGTATTGAAACATGTGATGAAAACGTGTTGGCAATCACGCGGGAGCAAGCAAGGAAAACAAAATATCCGAATGCGGAAGAAGAGAAGGAGAGGTTACAAAAAGCCTGAACAGAGATAAAGAAGCAGATGAAAGTGGAGAAGTTACAAGTAAAAGACACTGCTGAAACTCCAAAGAGAAACTTGGCGGAACAAAACATGGTGAAACAAATAATGCAAACGGAAGTGCCAATTAAATTAAATGATCTTCTTCTCACCATGCCACAGCTGCGTACAGCTATTATAAATATGACATCGTCCTCAAGAGTAACGGAGGAAGCAAAGGATAGTACGGAAACAACCACAGCAGCAGCAACAGAATCGATGTTATTAGCACTTACGACAGGTAGACACCCAACAATGGTGGAGATGGGCATTCTGGGTACGGTGCTAACAGATACAATAGTAGATGGAGGATCGGGAGTGAATGTGATGCCGGAAGATATCTGGAAAAAACTTGGACAACCAACACTATGGCCACCCACCTTTCAGTTACTAACAGCAGATCAACATGGGATAAAACCCTTGGGCACTCTAATGGCACAACCGGTAACAATTGGGACACAACCATTTTTACTGGATTTTGTAGTTATTCCATTAAAGAGAAGAGGGTACGACACCATCCTAGGACGGGGGTGGCCGGTGCAAGCTAAGGTAAAGCATGATTGGAAAAGGAACACCCTGTCAATGGAGAAAGAAGGTAGGAGATTTATAAATATTAGATCATTAGGAAGTAGGAGGTAGTTCAGTCAAATTGATATGATCATGAGATTCAATATTGATGATAAATCATCTTTAGATAAATATACTTATAAATATATAATTATGTATATAATATATATATTACACATATTATATTATATATGTAATAATATATATATATATATATGGTTATTTATATTATTAATATACTAACTAATGATGATTAACTATAGAGACATGTCTCTTCGTGAGACACATCTCCTCCTCTCATATTTACAAGTCCTCAAATCTGCATTTGGAAATCATCAATATGATGGCAATTCCTAGATACTTCAACATATCAAATGATCTCAATATCCTAAGGAACTAGCCTCTGGAAAAAAATTCCTTTCTTCTGTATAAGCCTAAGTCAAACATAAGAATCAAGATGTTGATTGGGTTAATCACATGCAAGATGAACTACTCTGAATTTTGACAAAGCTACAAAGAAGAATTTGAGGATTGTTTTGACTGGAGCAATCATTTGCCATGTGGGAGCTTTTACTATTAGTTTTCGACCTAAAAGAAGAAAATCCAATTCTAACAATGTTGCTGCAATGAAAGGAATGACCCTTAATATTGATCTACTTGTGGCTTCCCAAAGCCACTGCCTCATGAAGAAGATCATTTGCAATTTGTTAAAGAAAGTATAAGTTTGGCAAGCCTTCATATTGGAAGTTTGAAATACTTAGGCTGGAGACTGGAGGCCATATCTCAAATAAGGAAACTTGCAGATGTGTGCTGTTAGCATATCAGAAGAAATGGAGAAAAATAAGGTGCAGATTGGCTGGCCAGCCTCAGCTTGTAACCGAATCTCAGCAACTACAGAGGGGACAACATAGCTGTTGAATCTAACTCAGGTTTTGTTTCACTCTAGCAGCTCGTGGAAATGACAGAAGGAAATGTTAACTCCATATTGTTCACCCTTTCTCTGATTTTGAAAAATTATCCCAACCAAGGGGATTTTACTTTGTATGGATACAGTAATAGAAGTTCTAAAGTTTTGTTTCTTTTTTTCTTTTACTCTTCTCCTAAATCTGACAAACCTGCTAGAAATTGCAATTCACAGCCCTGACTCAAAAAGGAAAGTAGTATTCTAAGGAGACAGACATCGTTCCACCTCAGCTTTCTGTTCTTGTATGGAAGTGCTCAGCAACAGTCAGAGTAATAATGCAGACTTCTAATTGACGATGATTTCTTGGAGGAATGCAGCAACCTTGTTTTAATGTTAAGATCCAAAAATAAGTTTAAAAATGACGACCCTAAATGTGATCGATATAACTTTTCCTCGAGAAACAATGCAATTTTTGGGACTGTCTATGGCTCTCCTTTATATATGTTTCCTTCACCTACAATTTCAGTCTCTACTAAAGCTGAAGTTCTTATTTTCTTTGCATTAAGTAATATCTCTTTGTTCATTACAGCATCATGTTAAACATGCTTGCTACTTTCCATCACTTTACAATTGGCTATATCTTGTCAACATTTATGGCGCATCTCGGACATGTCATTTCCTCTTACCTCTTTAGCACAAGCTCTCCCATGGGCAGCCTTCGAACTAATATGATTCTTGAGGATGAGGCATGCAAGGAGAGAGATGTCTGCTTCCCGATTTTCCTCATTCAATTCTCCCCACAATTTGAACCTCCTTACTAATCAGTATGTTCTGTCCACCTCAGAGAATCTGAAAGTACGACTGATCAAGTTTTCCCAGAGCATCATCCCTCCATCAAGTAGAAATAAAAATACAGCAATACCTTTGATCTCTTGTCCCAGTAAAAGGGTTCATGGGAGCTTGATTGGTGAGCACAACAAAGAATACTTGGGGGACTTAAATTCTAAAGATGCTGATGTTAAAATTTGTAGCTGCGATAGAGATCTTTATTTCTCGAAATCTAGATGTTATTACCGTTATTGTCCTCTTCAGTTGTAAAGGACACTGAAGTTTGATTTGTAATAATAAATGTAAATGACGTGTCATTCACATGCCATGAGGCATGAATATTCAAAGAGTCATAATTAATTATAGGAATTATGAGAATCTCAAGAGACCTTCGGTTATAATATGAAGAGTCTCTCATATTGTTATATATTCTTATCAAACAAAGGATATTGTACACTTGAACATTTCATTATCAATAAAGATACATTTTTTGTTGTGTGGCTGGGTTTTTTCCTTGATTCTTGAAGGGGTCCAAGGATATTTTTGGTGTTTTATTGGCTCAATTTTTTTCTTCTTCTTACTATTGTTTATCACCATTGATTTCTGGGCCTCTAGATTTAACATGGTATCAGAGCACAGGTTGATAACATCATTAAAGCTATATCTTCAATGTGTGTTGGTTCTAGCTGCTTCTCTCTCAATTTTATTTGGCTATCTGTGTTCCTTTTTTATGCATATGATAATGCTTTCAATCTTTTGGTTTATTCTTCAGAGGTTTCTTTGATTGTTCTATTTCATTTATAAGGGACATCGAAAGCTTCTAATCTCTGGATATCTCTAAGCTTCTAATCTCTGGATATCGAGTGAGGAATCACGCACAGGTCCCATGTTCTTTGTACCATGGTCTTATGCAGCTTCAAGATTCTGGTTCTGAACTTGTTGCAGTAGTCTTGGTCCTGATCATTGTTTTTTTTTGGTCGCTATCTAGATCATATGTGTTCGTTGGTGCTGCCATCTCGGCACTGTTTTTATAGTAAAAATGTATTCATCGTAGTCTGTTTCAAGATATTATATATGATCATGTATGGTTTGATTTATTTTATCTTTTGTTACTGCTGGGTTTTTCTTTCTTTACAAGGTCTCCAATTTTCATTTGTAAAGGATCGTGTAACGACAGTTTTTTAAATTTTTCTATTCGGAACTTTTTCATCTTCATAACTGCCAACTATCGTATCACCGTCCATTAAGCATAATGTGTGGCATTTCAGTTTTAATGTCAATATGCAATTGACTCCTTGTCGTTGTGTCTTCTCATCATTCGTTAAATCTGTTCATGTTAATCACGATCGGTTTCTGGGAGTTTTTGCATGTCATCTTCTGATGTCCATAGCTTCTTCCGTTCTTTTCTTCTTGAGAAGATTTATTTGTGTTTGTCGTTTCTGTCATTTATCGGGTGCTAAGCAATGAATGGAAAAGTATTGGCATTGCTTGAGATTCATCTCGATCGATCATAGTATTCTCAACTTAGTTTTCCGATTCAATCTGGTCTCTTGACATCATCCATCGTATGTTTTTTGAAGTGTTTAGGTATGTGTCGGTAAAATAAAAAGCTGAGAAGGAAAATTATCTCAAGCCTGCACAATATCTGTTGAAGCATTTGTGTTTACAGATAGTAGGAAAAACGGTTAAAGCATATTTGAGATAGGAGGCAGCAAGCATTTTTGGAGTCGTACAATCTCACAAGTCTAACATCACCTTTGATAATAGCGGAAAACTGATATTATCCGATGCATTGGAGCAGCTGATTCTATGGAATGTCAAGACGGGTGAATGTGTGAATAAACTTATGCAGACTTCTGCAAACACCGGGGCACTACCTGCTGTTACTTCTATTGTCTGCATGCCTTCTTCCAACTCTACGGTTGCTAGTGGATATGCTGATGGCAGTATAAGAATATGGGATACAGATAAGGTACATGTGAAACTACTTTAAACGGGCATAAAGGAGCCACTACTGTGCTATGCTATAGCAAAACAGGTCACTTGCTTGCATCTGGAAGCAAAGACACAGACATTGTCATATGGGATGCAGTCGGCGAAGCAGGACTTTCTGTCTTCATGGTCATTGAGATCAGATCATCACAGTGAATTCAGGTCTATTTGTGTGGACCCTGAGGAGCGCTTCCTTGTTACTGGCTCAGCTGATCATGAAATGCGCATGTATAATATCCATCAAGAAATGCTTAGAGAAGAGAGTGTTGCCAATGGAACTAAGGATGCTAATCTAGAGAATGATGAAAGTCACATTCTAAACAAAGTGGCTGGTCAGGTGGTTGAAATATTTCGTGTTTTGAGTGAAGAAGAGGTAAATAAAATGGGGACAAATATTGCACAATTGTGATACCATAGAAGAAAGATATGGAAATCTACTCTAAGATAAGTTTTCATTTTTTAAACATTGATTTTCTAATCCAATCTTAAGTTATATGTAATGGTTGCATACATTACTTCTAGTGCTGTATGTGGTTGCATGCATGATCAAGATGATTATTCTTCAAATAGATAAGTATTCTGACTTTTATATTTGGGAAGTATGTTTAAATTTTTATATCAAGGTATGAATTAGAGCTCAAGGGGAGATGTTGAGCTTTAGAGGGAGATTTAAGCATTCAGAGGGAAGTTTCCTACATATTCTTTTGTGATATTTGCTTACAGTCTTCAAATTTTAAAATGATCAAATATTGAGGAGTAGTTTATGAGTATTTTTGTGTAAAACTCTGAGTTTTGTGACCTCTGATTTTAATTTTTTTTTAGGATGGATACTTGAGGAAACCATTTTTGGCAATGAGAGGGCTGTACTAGCTGAAAGAAGAATCACTCAGATTATTATTTTAGGATTATGATGGAGTTTGCTGAAGAAATTTATTCAAGAAAATAAATATCTCTTGATGACATGCATGGTGTTTTCTTGCAACTTATTTTTGAATTGTCATTTCACTAGGAATAGTGAATATTCTAATATTGATTCCTATTAGAATTGTCATTAATATCTACTTTCGTTGTGGGAGAAAAGCAATGATTAAGAGGGAGATGTTTTAGCTTCAAAGGGAGGCTACATAATTAAAACGGAGTACTTATGGAATCCCCACCACTCTCACATATGCTTGTGATGCTTAAAATTTGACTTAAATGGAAAACAGTTTTATTTTGTTATACATATTCTTGTATGAATAATGAGATTGTAAGATCAGCTATGATAACTCTTTCACTATGCGATAGTGAACATCATGTTGAGGGAGTCCATGATGTCATCACGTTGAGAGATTTCGTAATGGGAGTTGGATGTCATGTTGAGAGATTCCAAGACAGTTCACATTGAGAGAGTCCGTGATAAAAGGCTTAGCTGAGTCTTACAAATCTTTTCATGTTGAGTGATTCCATGAATATGAGTAATTGTTATAGGTTTTCATGTTGAGTGATTCCATGAATATGACTCGTTACAAGTTTTCATGTTGAGTGATTCCATGAATATGAGTAATTGTTACAGGTTTTCATGTTAAGTAGCTCCATGAATTATGTTTTGAATTCATTTATTCAAAATTTATCATTGACATTTTTGGTTGCAGCTTTGTGTGACCATTCAGCTAAAGATCTCTCTCTTGCTAAGAGGGAGTGTTAAAGTTTGTAGCTGCGATAGAGATATTTATTTCTCGAAATTTAGACGTTATTACTGTTATTGTCATCTTCAGCTGTAAAAGACACTGAAGTTTAATTTGTAATAATATATGTATATGACATATGTCATTCACATGCATTGAGGCATGAATATTCGAAGAGTCATAATTAATTATAGGAGTTATGAGAATCTCAAGAGACCTTCGGTTATAATATGAAGAGTCTCTCATATTTTTATATATTCTCATCAAACAAAGGATATTGTACACTTGAACATTTCATTATCAATAAAGATACATTTTTTGTTGTGTGGCTGAGTTTTTCCCTTCATTCTCGAAGGGTTTTCTCAGGATATTTCTGGTGTTTTATTGGCTCAGTTTTTGTCTTATTCTTACTGTTGTTTATCACCATTGATTTCTGGGCCTCTAGATTTAACAGCTGATGCATTGAAAGACATAAAACAATTCTCGATATTTATTGTTTAAGTATTTCTGTTCAGAACCTGGCCGTCTCAAACCAAGATACCTTCTCACAGTTGGCAGATAATATTAAAGGCCACATCTTCAAAATATCATTAGGGAATCAATGGAAAGTACTTTAAAGCAAGCAGATATCTTCGATACATTAATGGGCATAATTGTTAATACTAAAAAGCTTGAAGTTATATGGAAGCACATCCATTTCTTCCTCAATGAACACCCACAGCATCCAACAACATCTGCACCAACGGTTCTGCATTCTGATCTCTACAGTCCCGTCGCTATCAATTTGGGGTCTTTTAGTTGTAATAATCAAATCCAGTTTTTCTCGTAGTCGTGTTATTATGTTTAAAATAAAACCATCAAACAAACAACGTTGAAAACAAGTTGTCATGCCTAGCTGGCTATCTAATACTTAAAAAGTAAAGGCAAAAGGTTACTTATCAACGTACTAACCATAAAGGGGAGATTTGAATGGTGCACCCATTGCAATTAACTTCGAGGCTTGTTCACCCTGGCTGCTTTGGATGGAGCGCACATTGCAATTAACTTGAAGGCTCGTTCACCCTAGCTGAATTAAATGAAGCAACCACTGCGATTAACTTGAAGGCTTGTTCACCCTACTTGCTCTCAAATATGCACCTGCATATATAGTTAGCCCTGTTGGCTTGTAAAATTCAAGAAATAATTTTAAAATAATGTTAAAAAACTAGGAGATTTTGTCGTAAATAGAAAAAACTAAAACTCATTTGACATTTCGAAATACCATAATAAATAATAAAACCCTCCTGTCTGCAACTCACCTGGGCCCTATAGTTAATATTTCGCCAGAACTGTAATTGTGATAATAAAATTACATATTAACTAATGAAATAACCAGCAAATATGGTTGCCCTATTTATTCAGAGCTTAGTCGTGAGGTTTAAAAACGAAGTAATGTACAATAAAAAAATACAGAGAGAACTCCCTCCGTGAGCCTCTTCAAAAGGATATCATACATCTGATTCGACTGTAAGCAAAAAATAGCACGTTTGATTGTAATAGCAAATTTAGGTCAAAGCAGAAGTCTGCCCTTGTTTGCGCCATACAATAATAACACATACCCGAAACCCCCTTTACATATTTCCCACAGAAAAAGACCTAATCAAAAGATTCCGCCTAAAACAGCTGACTAGGGTTTATTTCATTGAACACATAACTGAGCTGGCCTCCTAATGTCTATACTTCAGCCTGAGCAATGTGGATCGCCGGTAATCAAACTAACTTAAAGCCAGTGATAACAGGTTCGAGTCACGCCAGAGATGGATAGCAGTAACCATCCCATCACGAGAGAAGAAAAGTCTTATTTCCATTAAATGCCCGAGACTGACACTAGAAACATAAATTGAATTTATTGACCCGAAAATGTAAATCTCCGATTTGAACCGTGCAAATTATGAAACTCAAAAGATAAGTAAATACACCTTGCAGTTTGAGTTGGAAGAGCTGTTGCAGTATTAGGTGACTTCCTGCACCCATTTCTCCTACAAAAACTTCGCTATTTGCTGCGCAAGAATTATCTCTCCCTCTAAAAACTCCAAACAAACACCCACTCTCAGAATCAAATATCTAGTACAAATCTCTATTTCCGGGCTGGGACCTAGCATCTGTTTGTGAAAGTTGTGAGAATTCTTGATTTTTAAGCTTAGGGCAGGTAGCCGAGAAAATTCATACTGCGGGGTCCTTTTGCAAACGGATCCGTAAATCAAATTCCGAAGGTGCACTGTTGAGATTTAGTCAAAGCTAGCGGAACACGTGGTTATCCAGAAGGCCTTGCTTTTCTTCCTAAGAAATTATCCTCGTCATTACCAGTATGGGTGAGGAAGCTGCCCAGATTTCCATACGGGAAAAGGGGCGTTTTCAATCCAGAGCGCCCGTTAACTAAAAGGCCTTGATTTTCATCCTAAAGAATTTATCCTCCTATCACTTAGCCTCGGGTCCCATGGGCACCCGTTTGCTTAAAAATAGAGCGGGTGCCGCTGAGCTTTTTTAGGAATATTTAAAAGGGAGCGGTCTCATGACATTACATATAAATATGCTTTAAAAAATTAGCTCCTGAATTCAAAGAAATATTAAAAATATAAATTGTTATTTTTTAAATTTTTGGTAGAATGATTTCAATTTGAAGAGAAAATGAAGGGTAGGTTGTTGCCAAGTGGCAAAATTCTTTCCTAAACAGTAGGAGCTATTTCCAACCCCCTTTTTTTTTTGCATCCGCTCAACTAAAAAGTAGGGGCTCCTAGTTAATAGGAAAAGATTCCAAATTAAGCTTTAGCCCTCCCAAAATATTATCATGGGACCTCCTGCTCCTTAAATATAGAGCCCAAGCCCCCCCATGGGACCCCAAGGTTAAACTTCTTTAGCCCTCATAAATCCACATTCTAACCCTCTAAGCAATGCACAAACCATTTTGCTAGCGCTTTGTTTCGAATTTCAGTCTGTCACAAAATGATATTCAAGGGATGTATAAAAAACACGGAATAAAATATGGATTTAACCTCAATTCTTATTTTGGATTTTGAGGTTTCTTTTATATTTTATATCTATAGTTGGATTTTGAGGTTTCTTTAATATTGTATATCTATAGTTAGCCGATAGGCTAGTTGTGGAAAGGAAATTAAATTTTTGACAAATAATTTGATCGAAAAATTGAAAATCCTTCACTTAATTATTTACTCTTGTTATCTCAACTTTTAATTCTTGTTATCTCCACGTTAATTATTTACTCTTGTTTTGATATTTATTAGTTGTTATCTCCACTTTTAACTATTCTTTTTCTTTTTCTATTTATTAGTTGTGATCTCCCCATTAGCTCATGTTGTGATCTATTCAGTTAACTTTTGATTTTTAAAATTGATTTAGATGTTAATTTTTAATTTTTTTTTTTAATATTAGTTTAATTTTTCTTTAAATATTATTTTTAGTTTCTATAATTTATTTAGTCAATAGAATATTTATTAAACTTTCTTTTCATATTTCTCTTATTAATTTTTTATAATAGATTTTTGTTTTTAAATTTTATTTTATTAGTTTAATATTTTCTTTAAATATTATTTTTTAGTTTATATAATTTATTTAGTCAATAGAATATTTATTAGACATATTTTTTTGTATTTCTCTTATTAATTTTTTAATATTTGATAAATTTAATTTAAATAAATAATATTTATTAATCTATTTAAAAGATTTTAGTAAATATTATGTTATTTAAATTAAAAATTATTAATAATCTAATTTATTTTATAATTTAAATATCCACTTTTAATTATTATTTTTCTTTTCTTATTTATTTAAAAACTAATTACTTGTGATCTTCACATTACATTATGCGTTGTGGTCTCTATTTATTAAACTTTCAATTTTTTAAATTGATTTAGGTTTTAGTTTTTAAATTATTTTTTATATTAGTTTAGTTTTTTCTTTAAATATTGTTTTTCAATTTCTATAATTTATTTTGTCAATAGAATATTTGTTAGAGATGTCATTATTCTTCATATTATTATTTTTTAATTTTCTTATTAATTTTTCGTAATAAAATTATTGATGGGTTTTTTTAAATGATTATTTCTTTCATATTTGACCAATTGAATTTAATTGTAAATGAAATTATTGAACATGTTTCTTAAGCAATATTCAAATTTTCTAAATATTGTAAATTTTATATCTATGTTTTAATCTTCAACTTTTTTATTTTTGTATTTTCATTTTTTTTTAAACTTATATTTATATTATTTAATGTTCATTCTACATTTTTCTTTTAAATCTCATCTCCTATCGGCGCACTCATTGCATGTACAAAAACATGTGATTGCTAGTTTATAAAATCCATGCTATATATCAATTTAGAGATAACTAGTACTTGTACTAAAAGAAGTTGCAATGGGTAGGTTGATAGAAAAATACACTTACTTGAGATTTGAGGAAAAAGTCGATAGGAAATTATGTGAATAGTTAAGTCAATAGGCTCATGTGTGTGGGAGTTTTGCTTCAGATTTTATAATTTTTTTCTTAATGTTTTTTGACTATTTTAAAATTCATTTATTTATTTCATTTCATTTCTATTTACCACTTTAGTTATTGGAATAAATCAATATGCCTTATTTCTTTTCTATTTTTGTTGGTTCTATCATGTTTCCTTTCAACATAGATTTTTCCTCCCATACACTTAGTCTTTTTAAATAGTCATTTTTTAACTGTTGTCATTGCATTTAAGAGTTGTCCAAAATGACATCAAATCCGGGCATTTTACTTTTTTGGTAAGTTGTCATTTTAGAGTTTTCCTCCCATACACTTAGTCTTTTTAAATTGTCATTTTTTTATTGTTGCCATTACATATAAGAGCTATCCAAATGACATCAAATCAAGTTGGAGTAGTACTCGGATAGTCCCGGTGCTTCACCCCTATGAGCATCACCTAGATCCAATAAGTGCTAAGTGTTCCATTTATTCTCATGAGAGATGGATTCATGTTGAATCGCTACTAATGAAACATGGGTCAATGAGTTTGACTCAAAATCACATAGTTAAAATTCTAATAGCAATATCACAATTTGACTTATTGTGGAAATTATCTCCTACTTATCAATTAATGGGCTTAAGGGGCTTTCTAATGAATGGTTCATAAGGCACAACACTTGGTGAAGGTTTTGTAAATGGGGTTGTAAGCTTTGGGTTTAACCATGGAGGAAACTCCGTAGTTAAGCACGCTCAAGCTGGAGTAGTACTAGGATGGGTGACCTCTCAGGAAGTCCCGGTGCTTCACCCCTATGAGCATCACGTAGATCCAATGAGTGCTAAGTGTTCCATTTATTATCATGAGAGATGGATTCATGTTGAATCACTACTCATGAAACATGGGTCAATGAGTTTGACTCAAAATTACACAATTAAGATCTTGATAGCAATATCACAATTTGACTACTTGTGGAAATTATCTCCTACTTATCAAGTTGTTTTAGATCACGATTCACTTCGAAGTTTTTTTTTAATTTTATTTCTTCTATGATTTCATTTCAAGACTCCATAATGAAATGATTCCATGTTTTCCTGCAATTATGTTTTAGTTGCCCTTCTAAAGTTTGAGCAATCCTGTCTTGAATGGTATGCAACAATAATAATTATTTATGTTTTTCACATATGGGAAATGTGAAAATAGAAGTGTTGATTGAATACTTAAACAACTACATTGAACTCTTCTAAATCCAATGTCTTTATAAATCTAAGCTTTACTTTTTGTTTTTAGCAAAGAGTTTTCAATTTTTAGTCTAATCTTCAAATGGGTTAGCTTCTTTTGCACATTTTGTGTCTCATACTTAATATATAATTTTTAATTTAAAGTTTATTAGTTCATTGATGAACAACAGAAAAATGAATTAGTTGACTTATTGCAATTGAGAATCTCCAATATATAAAATTGATTTGCAAATAACATAATTGAAAAGACATTCAATGTGAAGTGGCAGAGCCTATTGCACTTAATATACATAACGGGTAATTGAGTGTTTCCCCTTTAGATTTCTCAAGATGGTGTCTACTCAGACCTTCATAATCTCTTGTCAAGTTCTTAGTTTTAGGTGTTACTATTTTACTGTTGCAAGTTGGACTCTCAAGGTAGAAAATTTGAGCCAATCCCCAAAAGTGTACTCATTTGTACTTGGCTTCATTTCATAGTTTTTTGAGTGCTTTATATAATCTTGGAGCCTAATGAAACTACATAAATATCTAAATAATTATTGGGGAAACACTCAAACACATCAGCCCCATGGCTGAAAAATAACCTTCTATTGCTAAGAAGGTTTCAAAATATATTTAGCATCATACTTGGTAGGATTTAGTCTCTTCAAGTAAGGCTTCTTTGCTTTATAAGGATTATCAAGTAAGGACCAAAGTAAATTGTGAAAATTGATAGCTAAGTTTTATAAACTAGTCAAGAGTCTACTAACATGCCAACCTTTCATTAGTCACCTGTCGAATCATCCAGTCTAGAGTGGTTTCATGTTTAGAGATTTTTAAATGGGCTTCATGGATACCTACATCCATTAGTGATCTTGATAATCAGGTTTCATTTTTAACTTTCCCTCATTATATTATAAGGGCTCTGGCTGATTAAAATGTGTTGTTGAACTATGCTTATTTATAATTTTATTCACTCCTCTTTGGGGTGTCCTTGATTATGATAAAGAGCATAACATGGTTACAAGAATTGTGAAATCTCTCTTACTATACAAATTCTATCTCTTTAATCATTAATATGCTTCAACTATAGTGCCTATTCTATGCTTCTTTGTCCAGCTTTTCTAATTTGGTAGATAACTACTTTCATAATATTAGATATGATTTTTGCAATCCTCCAAGCTTAGTACACTTCAACTTGAAAAATCAATTACAAGAAGTGATGGCAGGTTGCATTAGTTTATTCCATTATAGTTTGAGTTACCAACTTTTTTTTCTTAGTCAGATTTACTTTCATTTCTTGTTGTAATCATTATTGCTTGATGCAATGGATTCTATTCCCATATTATTTAATGTATTATATCCTCGTGATTGAATGCCAATACATATCGTATTCTTGTGTGGCTTCCTATGATTTTTGTCTTTAAATAAGTTTAAAATGCCAAGTACTATGAGCTGCTTACATGTAAATTAATATAGTAAGATCATAGCGAAAGTCAAAAATTTGAGTGTCTTAATGAATTTGTTTTTGGGAGGATCTAAAACTCTATTATTATGATCTATATTTATAGTTTAAACTATTACAAAATATTTTCTCAACATCAATAGACGAATTACTCTAATATTTCATTTGACTTCATGATTTACAAAAGTTGGTTCATAACACACTTATAGTTGATACTTGCATAATAACTTCTAATACTTCATTGTATGTTGCCTCTAGAATTTCAATTGAGTTCATGATTTACAGAAATTGGTTCAACTCACTTATAGATAATATTTGCATAACAACTTCTTATCCTTCATTATATTTTGCCTCTAAAATTTAGTAAGTGACTCATTATAGCTAATACCTGCATAACAACTTCTAATGCTTCATTATATTCCACCTGTTATTATAGTTCACTATATCTATACTTTTTATAGAATTAATTTCCATAGTTGTTACAAAATTCATTTTCATAATTGTTCAATATGTGAGAATTTTATTTATTACTACATGCCTCTCCATAATCTTATTTACCTTGAATTAAATTCAAATTTATGATGCTCCTTACACAATATATTAATGTTTTCCAAATTAGCTTAATAGATTCTTTAAACTCCAAATATTGGCTATTTAAACACATTTCAGAAAACCACAGAGTTTTAGAAGCATCACATTCCATTCCAATTATTACAGTATTTTTGCAATTTCGAATGACAATATTTGTATAGTTTCTATAAGTAAATATTCACTTATGAAATATTCTATTCAACAAAGTTTTTTAATCCTCATTTCAGTTTTAAAAAATTCAAAATAATTAATATTTATGTGGACTGTGTGCCCTTCTACACCATTTTAACACATTTTACAAAGCACATGCCTCATATCAACTCATTGTTGCACATACAAAAATACGCAACTACTAGTTTAAATATATTTAAGTCGATAGTGTGTGTGCTAGTTTTGCTCCCAACAGTCCTTCTCTTGTCTTTTTTTCCCCAATCATTTATTCAAACACTTTTTTTTTGGTTTTTAGCTATCTTATATTTGTTGCCCATTTTTGTGAGTTTTTTTCTTTCTCTTATTTGAGTTTCTAATTCAGTATTTTTTATTCATAATTTGTTATCCTTGCTCTTTTAAATTTCTAATTTAGCTTTTATCTGTGTTTTTTACCACCTAACCTTATGACATTAATTTATAAAAGTAAATTATTCATCAACTTTCATTCAAACTAAGAAAATTGGTCTTTAAGATTCATATATGTTCTATGCTCTAATTTTTTTGGGGATGAAGTTAGGTTTTAAATCTATTTTAGTTCAATTATTTATATATTTCTTATGTATATATTTACTATGAGAGTTTTTTTTTAACTAGAATTTAAGCTTTTTCATAATAAATCTCTTATCATTAGTTTTTTTCAAGTTTGGTGTGATTTGGGTTTTTTTAGCTTACTTTTTAGTATTGCTATCAACCTTTGCTACCTTGGAATGTGTGATGCTTGGATGGAGGATAAAGTTTTGGATTTATTTGTGAGCAGAGATTTTTCTTTTCATGCTCTAAAATTGCTTTATTGATTTTGGTTGTTTGAAATTTTATGTGATAATTGTATGAATTGCATTTTTTTGTACCTAAATTGATGTAAATTGCAACAACCTGAAGTTTTTCTCCAAAATATGGTGCGGGAAATAGCAACATTTAGAAGCAATTTTTTTCTTTACTTATTCTAAATTTTCTTTTTTTATTTTGGTGGTTTCTTTTCCTATACAAAATAATATAACTTGCACATTTCTGTACATTTTGATGTTATCTTTGCAAACGAAAACCATTTCCAAGTATAGAGGTATTGTGGGCTCTAAAGTTTCTTTATGTAAAACATATATGTATTTGTATAGTTTGAAGGATTTAATAGAAAATTGTATAAATATTTCATTATTTATTTTATTTTATTTTATTGATAGGTAAAAGGTCATGAGGCGCAAGATTGTGTTTAGATTTAAAAAACCATCTCAATTGGGCACCAAAGATCAAAGATGGATAGGTATCCTTGTTGTATCCCTTACATAAATATCTCAGAGTAATTTAACCAATTTTAGCACCAATTTTTTATTTCCAAATTTATAGATTTGCTCTTAATACTTCCTCGTGAATATAACCTGAGAATTAATCTTGGTTACGATCAAGTGGTTAGAATAAAAAGAAGTATACTTCATAATAAAAAATGAAACTTATCTCCTATTAATTTTATTTTTAAAATCAAATAATATATTTTTAAAAGTATGAAATAATTGAAAAGTGTCACTTTAATCATTAACATTAAACTTCCATAGTATTAGTTAAAATTAAACCAATTCGCAACAAGAATAAGTGTCTAATTTATACTTATCATATTAGCTTGTCTTATTAGAATCTCTTCTACATCTACTCCTTTGTTAGCAAGATTATATACTTCTCTCCTACGTTTCCTATAAATATGTTTTATGATTATTTCTTCAAATTGATCCACGATGGTTAAGGCATATTCAAGTTTAGCATTGAGGATTCAGTTTGGGGTCTCTCTTTTTCATAACATATTTAGGATAATTTGTGAGTCTCCTTCGATAACTTTTTTTTTATTATATATATCTCTACTTAGAGTTAAGCCTTCTATCAAAGCCTCTAATTTAGCTAAGTTATTAGACACTACTCCTAAAGATTTGGCGCGTTCAGGTAGGCATAAATCCTTATCTGAACTAATAATACATCCTAAGCCTATTGGTCCTAGATTACCTCTAGAAGCCCCATCAAAATTTAACTTTGACCATCTTGTAGGAGGAAGCTCCCATTTACATTCTTTCCTAGTGATCTTGTTGGATTTTGTGTGTATCATTTTAATAGGTTATCAAGGAATGTGGTTTGCCGATTTAATTTCTTATATAACGAATACCATCAATTCTTAACAAAGGGACAATCATAAAGCAAGTGTTCAGAAGTTTTAGATTCTTCTTTTTTTTGCAAACTGAGCATGTAGATGGTCCTTCAAAACCCATCTTTGTAAACCTATCTGTTGTTAGAATTTTCTTTTGAAGAGCAGTTAAAGGAAGGCACTTGCTTTTAGAAGAGATGTTAGATCCCAACATAGATTTAGAGGGGTGTCAATCTTATCCCATTCTTGAGAATTTATTATCTTTTCATACCTTACTTTGACTTTATCATTTCTATCTTTCGAGGCTCCCAAATTAATTTATCTTTCTTATCTTTATGATTTGTTTGTCTATTTTTTAAAATTTGGTTTAAAATATACTTTTCCTATGATGAAAGTGGAGTTTCATCTAGGGATTTTCATTGCCATCTTCTATACTGATTATCATTAATTTTAATTTTATAATCACTCACATTCTTACCCCACTGAACCAAAAGAGAGTTTTTTCAATGTTTATAGGTAGATTTACACTATCTGGAGAAGGGAGCCTATCCCATGAATCTTCCCAAAATAAAGCATCCTTCCCTAAATCAATATCCCAAGTTAAGTTATTATCTATTAATGGGCGATAGTTCAACATAAAGTTCCAAATTCTTGAACCTTTTGGAGGGTTTTTAGTTCTAAACAAAGATAAAGGATTATTATTGTTTAAATATTTATGATATAAAATATTTTCATTATTTAGCATTAGACTTACAATTAATTTTTTTATTAACAAATGATGTAAATTAGATCAATATCCACATTATTTGAAGTACTTATTTCTATATTACTTTTTTTGTTTTATTTGAGATGCAAATCTTCATATAGATTAATTTTATTTTTAAAATGGTGTATTATGTTTCTTACATGGATATTTTGACATATTATTCCAAATTTTTCATGTTCTCAATTCATTGTTCACTTTTTTAATTATTAGGTTTCTTAAGTCTCTATAGTCTATCACAAGAAAATAAGGTTTTTGGAATGATATGTCTAATGTACTTTTCATTCTATGTGATTTATCATCTAAACATAGATGTTATCATTTGCATCGTTCTCGTGTTTATGTTCTAATATTTATAAGTGCATACTAGTTATTTTTCACTTTGTAATAAATATATACATTTTAATACTATTGTTTATTTTTGCCCCCATTTAGCCCATCACAAATAATTGATTTGAGAAAACTTCAATAGGTTGGATTCTTTGTAGTGGGCTAACATGTCAGAATTTGTAGTTAACATTTCATGTTGTCTGTGTTTTGCTATTTCATAGGGGACCCTTTTCGCCCTCATGTGTTGAATGGCTCGATTTTTTGTCTTGGTGCTCTTTCACCAAGTGGCTCAACTTTTTGCTTTGGGGTTCTCAGTGAAGTGTTTCTACTATGGTTTTCTTAGTGTGCTCAGTAGTAACGAAAGGTTAAGCTTTGTGTTAACCCATTTTGTTGTTTCGTAGGAGTCATTTTCAATAGCTTGTGAAATAGAAAAATATTTTGTTGTTTCTTCCACTGCTCATTGGGAATGTACCAATAATCAAATTTTAGAATTTCTTCATCAATGATTGTGTTCTAATCATTCATTGGGAGATTTTTGCAGCATATGGGTCATCTATTTCAAATGAAAAGATCTTCATCAATGGTTCACCTCTTTTTGGGGAAAATCAAATCAATTTCCACAAGGGTCAACTGTACAAGTTTACGCAAGTGGGTTAACACTTTGTGTTATCCCTTCCTGTGCTTTATGATAGAGACACAATTTGATTACTTGCATCTACACCACACTTTTAAGGCCAATTCTTTACTGTTGAGAGACTTTCAATGCCTTTTTCTATAACATTAATGTATCTACATGCCTCTTTATTTCTTGTAAGGATCAAATCTTTTGAATTTATTCTTTCATTTGTTGGGTACATTCTTTTGGGTCTTTCCTATTAATTCTATGGGCAAGTTGCATACAAAGATCAAATATTGTTCTGATATTTCTTAATTTCCCAGCTTTGCAATATAACTCCATTATGGTTGGAGTTTTAACTTCAAACTTACATTTGTGGTATGCTTGAACTCTTTAAAAGGTAGAGTTGTAAATTTGTTTTGGTTCTTCTCTATTTGCATTTTGGAGCACCTGTATGCTTTGCAATTGTATTCCTTTGCCTAATATTAATAAAATATCTCTATTATTACCTCTGCTTTCTATTCAATAGTATCTGCATGTATCTTGCCTCAATTTGAATATTTTTTCTCCATTTTCTTAGATTTTTGTGTTGTGTTTAATCTGCTAGTAGTTGTTGTATACTAAGAGTCTCTTTCCTTTCAACATCTGATTAGTTCTAACCTACATGCAAGTTCTTGGAGAGTATATTATAATTGTGACTAGTTTATTTTGAGTGTTTCATTGATGGTTAATGAAACTAAAGGTAGAGGTAGTAACAATAGTTCAATTCAATGTATCAACCCTTTTCCCTTTTAGCATTTTACTTTTATGCATTCCTTCTCCCTTTCCCCTCAATGTTTTAGTTTAGGAGTATCCTTATTATAAGGAAGTTGACCTTCTCCATAAATTCAACCTCAGAGTGTAAGTCCCACACTTGGAGGTTATTTCCATGTTAGATGAGGTCGTACAAGGTTAACACGTCAGACATGGATGCAAACTTTTGCGTCAACAATTTTTGGCATGCTCTGTGGGACACATAGATCCAGCCTTATAAGTTTGTTGGTATGAAATTATTCGTTGAGAATTTGGGTGTTATTCTCAGTGAAATCACCCTTTGGAGGCATTTATCTAACACTTTAACAACTCTATACATCGATTGGTTTCAATGGACCAAGTTTTGGTATGAATAAATTATATTTAGTTTTTCATGTTTCTTTAGGATTTCTATGAAGTTTTTTCTTAAATGATTTATCATGGATCCACTTCATAGATATACCTCCCACTTTCTCCCATTTCATAAAGAGGCTATTCTTTAGCCCTCTGATCCTTCATCTCAGCCACATCCTGGCTATGATCAACATGATTACCCAAATTTCCATAAGGTTGCTTTTGGTCCAAGTCATCATATTTTTTTTACCATGATTTTGTTAAAATTCCCCCCACCAAGTTCATCACAGCCCAAGAGATCCAACATTTTCTCCAAGAGCAACAAGAGAGGGAGATCAAATCAAAACTACATGGAGACTTCTCCTTGAGTCTAGTTTCCACTACAACATCAAATGACTAACCTGCTCAATCTCCTAGAGAGCCCTAAAATGATCTCAAGTCAAAGATAAGAGAGCTTCATGATAATTTAGATAGTTTGGGATTTGGATTTATTGAACTGGGAAAGGTTTTTAATGATTTTGAAAACCCTTACCCAAAAATTGATTATGAAAATTTTCTTTTCTTATGCTCCTTTTTTAGCTTAAGTAGTTGTACAATGATAAGCATATGTGGGAGCACAGTTCATATGTCTGCAACATGTTATATGATGCATTGAAAATTTTCAATGAGGCTCACTAGGCCTCCTCAAGTTGTAGCAAGAAGAAGAAGTCTAATAGAAGGCAATTTGAGGAGGACCTTAGAAGAAGATAGGACTTTGCACAAGAGCCTCCAAGGAGCAATCCTTCCCTTACTACTATTTTAAGCTACCCAGATTCTAAGTCTACACTTCATCTTCATGTTGATGATTGTGATCCCCCACATAATTATTGTCCCTTCTTCATTGTTAACGAAGAAGTGGATATGTCTTTACCCACATCAGAGACAACACAAGAGCAACTTCCAATTGAAGAACATGTGTTATAGTAGGAGGTCAAAGAAGAAGAACATCACAAGGACATCCTTGTCCCTCAAGAGGAACACATTGATGTGCATGAGGTTGTTCCTCAATCCATGTGCAATGTCACAACAAAGAAAATTGGCCAAGAAGAAGAGTTTAATTTTTCTTTAAGCCATCATAGGGGCTTCTATGACATGGGGATATCATAGTGGATCAGGGAGATTGATTTATATGAGCTTGAGGCCTCGTGTTTATCTAACAAGTCATCTTCCCCATATGATGAAGATGTGTTGCAACATCAACGAGAAGAGAGAGCACTACCAGTTGTACCATTAGAGCTATCTCTTTTTGGTTCAACTAAATACAAAGGTTCTGGAGGACAACAACGTGGTCAAGGATGATTGCTTAGAACTAGAGCCATCAAGAGGATGCCTTTTAAGACATCTAGGTCTACAAAAAATCACCATGTTGCCCTCGGTCATGCTTACTTTTGAGCATGAGGATGATTTTCAAAGGAAGGAGCAAGTTTTTCTTGATAAAAAATACAATGTCCCAGTGCTAGAGAGCTTTATTCTTCTCAAAATTGGGAAGGTTTTCCATGCAACAATATGCTTTTCATACTCATTGATCTATTTGACTGTCCACATACATGAAAGGAATAAAAGCTTGTGAGGATGGACAATCGCTTCAACAAGCTAATCAATGGCTTTGTTTAATTTGTTTGTTTGTACATAGTAGAGTAGGTATTTTTAGCTTTCAAAGAAGTGCATGTACATAATTGGTTTCTTCTCCCAGGGCTTCCAGGAGCTTATGCCAATTTTTTAGTTGCATATTTTTGTGAAGTTATAAGTGGGCTAAAATGTCATTCTCTACTGGTGATTCTATGCCCAATGGATTTCTTAAGGCCATTTATCTTACACTTAGCATGCAAGCATCCCCTTTGAGTTGCCATAAATGTTGGCTATTTTTGGTCCCATTTAGCCCATCGTAGATAACTAATATGAGAAAACTTCAATGGGTTGGATTCCTTGCAGTTGGTTAACACATCCAAATTTACAGTTAACATTGTGTGTTGTATGTATTTTTCTATTCTACAAGGGACCATGTCTACCCTCTTCCACTGAGTGGCTCAGTTTTGTATCTTGGTGTTCTTTCATTGAGTGACTCAACTTTCTACTTTGGGGTTCTCAGTGAAGGTAATTGCTATGGTTTACCAAGTAGGCTTGGTAGTGGCAAAAGGTTAACCTTTGTGTTAACCCATTTTGTTGTTTTGCTAGAGTCATTTTTGGTAACTTGCAAAATAGTCAAATATTTTGTTGTTTCTTCCAATATTTATTGGGAAATGTGCCAACCATCAGATTTTAATTTTTCTCCATCAATGGCTTTGTTTTCATCATTCATTGGGAAATTTTTGTAGCATCTGGGCCATCCATTTCAAATGGGAAGATCTTCATCAATGGTTCACCTCTTTTTTGGGCAAATCAAATATTTTCCATGGGGTCAACTCCATAGGTGTATGTAGGTGGGTTAACACTCAGTGTTACCCCTTCTCATATTTTAAGGCAACAATACAATTTGATTCCTTGCATCTATAACACACTTCTAAGGTCAATTATTTATTGTTGAGTGATTGTTTTGCACAATGCTTAACAATAGAAATCCTTTCAAATCTTTCTCTTGAAAATTTGAGCAATGACCAACTTCGAGGATCTAGATGGCTATTTTTCAAATTGCTAGGTAACTTAATTGAAGATAAACGAGAATGATCACAAGGAGGCCTTTGATAGTACCCACCAATCTGCATAACTTTGTTACAATGTAACCACAAAAGAGATATTTTTGTATTTTCTATTTTATGATGAATGCAATTTCTAACCAATGAAACTATATGAATTCCTACTCTAACCAAGTGTTATGAAAAGAAAATAAAAATGATAGAGTAACGAGAGATCAAAGCAAATTACTGAAAGGAAAATTCCTAACGGACAAAGTAACAACAAGTCCATGAGTTTATCAAAAAGATCTGGTAGGAAACTAATGAAATTAGAAGCAATGCTTCCTTAACTCCAATTATATAATCGTCGATGGGAACTTCAATAAATTAAAATATGTTTCAAGTTTCATAGAATCATGAGGCCATGAAAAATTGCACTCACGCAAGCCAAAATGCTATGTGAGAACAATAGCAATCCTTTCTCAAATTTGTCACAACAGTGGAATTCATTAACATAAGGAAAAAACTAGAACTAAAAGATCACAAAATCATTACAACACAATAAAATTATTACCTCCATTATTATTCATGAACATGCATTCACAAAAAGAACACACTCTTGAAAGATATACTACACTCAGAATGAGAGCACTAGTAGCATATATTATTGTATAAAAATGTTGGCCTTGAATACATATTACATTCATGTATTTGAAAGAAATCATCTCCTACCTTTGTATTAAAAGTGAGAGCTCTTCTAATGCAACTCATGCTACAATACTAATAAAATTAAGCTATTTACATACAAATTGACTCTTTAAATGGTACTACGTAGGTCTCCACTACTTATATTAATTAATGGGTGCATGAGCCTTTACCTGACTTAAAACAATAAAAGAAGAAGAAGATAAGAAAATAGAAGCCATGGGATGATCTGGGAGTCATTAAGAGCTCTAAAAATGGAAGCTTGGCCTTCTCTAAGTGTCTCTAGGAGTTGAATTGTTGTCAAAACGTGTTTCTGATGTATGAAATGCTCTAAAATAGCAACTAGCAGTTAACTGTTGGCGTATTGATTCTTTTGCAAAATTGTCGACACACCTTGTAAAAATTGCACCTTTCAAAAAGTGCACCTAGGAAAAATGTGCCTTCAAAAATCGCACCTTGATGATAGGACCTAAAAATCTAAAAAAAATCTTCTAAGTGTCAAAACTTTATTTCCAGCATCTGGGTTTTCTTCCCCTTTATACTAAAATGATGTCTAGATGCTTGGTTTTGAAATTCTATATTTCTTTGCTACTTCCTTAGCCTCTAGTACATCTAGCGACTCATATTTATTTTGAACTACTTGTTGGTAGTTACTTACTTCTATCCTCTTGTCAGCAAAATCCTCAAGCTTAGAATCTAGTTCTAATAATGCTTCTTTTGTTTTGAATGTTTGCCTAACATCATCTTCAAACAAAGCTATTTTGAATGAATCCTTAAATTATTGAACTATCGTTGCACTAAGGAAAGTTTAGTCCTTGACTCATCTTCAAAAATCTCAAGGCTCGCAACATTGTAGTATTTATCCACTTCCAAAAATTGCTATTGAGCCTGAGTCTTTATCTGTTGAATATCCTTGTATATTATGTGCATGACTTTATTTTAGGAAGATATCTTCTCTATCTAATCATCTAACTTATATAGCTCCTCTGCTGATCAAATCTCCATCAACATATGTTACCTTTTCCCTTTGATAGATTTTAGCGCCTGTAAATCATTTGTCGAGTACGTACTTCACCCATTAGCCAAAAATTTTGGTTTATAATGGTAACCAATTTTTCGGCATTAGCATGTATGTTGTGTAGAAGGTTGAAATTATCTTGTATTATTTTCATTCCTCTTTCCTCAAAACTGTGATGCCATTTTTGACAGGCATCCAAAAATGAATCCAAAGGTTGCATCGTCTCCTTTCTTTCCAATGTAGCTCTAAGAGCAATATCAGGATTATCTGGGTCTATAGAACATACTATTTCATTCAATCATCCCCTTAATAATTTATCATGTTTCCTTAACATTAAAAGCTCTAACTCATCCTTATTGAGGTGTGCAAAGACCTACTTGAGACTTGTGGTGATCAAAACTTTTGCGGTATCCACAGTATGCTTCCCTAGTATTATCCCCTTCATTTGATAATCCTTAGGAGTTAATTCCTTTGTATCTACATGGTATGGACGAATGAATGATGATATGTGCTAGATGATCCTAATCTTGATTCTTTATTATGAAGGCCAATTTTTTTTGCATCACACTTAGGTGGCTCAGGCTTCTTGATTTCTTTTATCAATTTTGTCATTCCCTCCTCTTCTATCAAATTCATCTATCTCTTTTACCTGAATAGGACTTCTTTCTTGAGACATGATGGCGTTTCCCCCATTGGTGACATGTATTATGCTGAAGAGCTAGGTTTTGATATAGGTTCCTTTCCCTTGTCACTCCTCTCTAGTATCTTCTCGTGTCAAGGAAGAACTTCAAAGTGAGCTTCCCTACATGTTGGGCTAGGGATTTAGCCTCTATATTAGGAGGAGGTTGTTTCCTTTCTTCCATAATATATCCTTTCTTAGATACTTAATTGGCACGTAATTTTGCATATTCTCATTCCTTTAGATTTTGACTCTCAGGTTCAACTATTAGGGGAGGTAGCACCACTAATCCTTAATCCAATGCTTCTAGCATATCTTGTGTTGGTGGAGGAGGAACACTAAGAGACCCTTATGGTAAGGGAGGTAGTTGATTAAAATATTCTCCTAATGGCTCATTTTAAGGAGTATCATGTATCTTCTCTCCTACCACCTCAGTACCTACATGCATGAAGTCAACATCTAAGAGGTCAAAAATGTTTGCTCCCTCGCCTTCCATTTATGCAATCCACTTTTATTGTTCCTCATCCTAGGTTTCAACATGGATAGGTTCTTGAGGGAGAGAAGGCAGTGTCTGATTCGAGCTCCTTCTCCTATCTTCCTCTTTAGTTGTAGTCGAGTGAGTCCTCTTATTTAAAGGGAAAAATTCTATTTGCTCCCCTTCCTCCTCATCTTCCACCTTAGGGATAGTTTCTAATACTTGGGGTGATGGGGTGCTCTTTTTCTTTACTCTTCTCCTCTTTACACCTACACCATTGTCTTTATTTTGGCTCTTTTGGGTACTAACGGGGAGGCTTCTTCTATCCAAACCTAAGGTGGTGGAGCTTCTTCTTGTGTTAGTTGAGCCTACTCTTGCTAAGGTTGAGCTAGTTCTGGCTCAAGTTGGGCTTCTTCTTCTTGAGTAGCTAGTTTTGCTTGGGCCTCTGTCTCTTCCTCTCTTACCCAAGGGGCTTCCTTTCTCTTCTTTCCCTTACCCTTTTGTGTCTCAAAGTACTCAACCTCGCACTCATGTTGATGCATTAATTTTGGTCTGATTGGTGATTTAGCAGGGTAGATCGGTACAGTGACTTTTTCCCCTTTACCTCTCTTAGGTCGAGTTGTAGCTTGAAGAGGTAGTGCTTGAGGTATTGGATCCATCTAGATAGGCTTCTTTATCCATTCTCTTGTTAGCTCAACTACATGTTGGTCTCGATGATTATTATCATCATTCTCCTCATGCCCAATTTTTGCATTCGTAATGGGCCTTTCATGAATCTTGTCCCTATTGTACAAGGGATCTAATATCTCAGGGGCATCCTTGTCCCATACTTTGATAGATATCTCCATGTTCAACACCTTCTCTACAAGCTGTAGACTCATCCTATAATAGTCCCTAATGTGGACATCGTAGTCATCTATTGCACTCATCCAATGATCCTTTAGTGCCTCTTATGGCATGATCTTCTTCCCTACTAGATGTTGTACCATCCTAATGTTGTCAAAATAAGGGCAAGGTGCTTGATAATATTCTATAGGATATTAATCCCACTTTGAATCAAATGTAGCAATATCTTGTTTTTCTTTACCTCAAACGCTCTGATAGTGATGGGCCACACCCACATTTTCTTATGCTATTTTCTATCCCTGTCATATGCATAAGCTAGTTTCCTTGCTTTCTCCAATAATATTAGCCTATCCAATGGATATCACAGGAGTTTCTTTGAGAACAAGAGGGTACCAACTACTTGGAGATAGGCGAATGTCTCGAACTAAATGTAATATGCTCCAACTTGCATTATCTGTATGACAACTTCTACTGATATTCTCTTAGTGTAGCCTCCCTTAATGAACCCAATGATGGAAAATATAAAACCATTATTGACCACTCTATATTGAACACTTTGTAGTGAGAGCTTCTTCTTCACTAGCTATGGGTACACGACATAAGGCCAGGCATTTTCATCTTACATGCTCCCTTTTCTATATAATCCTAAATAATGTGTGGCTCTTGCCACCAATAGATATACCATATAGGATGTCATGTAGAAGTGGGGGGTTATCTTTTACTGAAATCAATTGCTCATCAATTTTATCACTAATTATTGTAGCCCAATCAATAGGCATCTTTCATGTTTTGATGGTGTCAATGAAATGTACCATCCATGTTTTGAGATGACTTGTTATAGGAAGGTCCCTGGCTCTACTCAAGAGAACTATCAAGTAGCCAATGCCATTTATCATGTATCCACATGTCATGTCGACATTTTTGACTCTTCTCCCAAGGGTGTCCTGTCCATTGGGTACCAACTCATTGGCCTCTATTTCATTCTCCTTGTACCACGTGTCTGCACCCTCATAAGTGACCTGAAGGTACTAATTTGATCATGGAAGATAGAAGACCTCTTCAATGTTTCGAAGTCTGAGGTCCATTACTATTTCTCTAGTCACAGTTTTGACCACCTTCTCCTTTGTTATGTAGTGAAGAGATTAAGTCATGATCAATTCAGATTATAGAGCTAATGTTGGGTGAGAAGCAATTTTCACCAACCCAATTCATATTAGAGTTGACACCATGGTTGACCTCTCTTTGGGTTTGTTGCACAAGGTTAGAAAGATGTTCCAATCAATGTGCCTTGTTTCGGTGTCTTGGATCTCTAAATGTTTGTCTTGGAATCAAGACTTCTTTGGTGCTCCTTGGTACTTGAAAGTGGCTAACTTTGGTGTTATCTTTATTACCATTAAGGATGAGGATGATGCCATTATATCTTCACAAAAGGGAAAAAATGCCAGTAGCCTTGATGTTGAAACCTACAATGACCCTAAAGTATGACTTGACAAACAAAAACTGACCAAAAAAAGTAAAACTAATGAAAATGTTAATCTCTGATTAGTTTTGACAAGTGAGTGTCTATACACTTAGGTCATTTACTTAGTTTATGTCAAACAAGTAACATATGTCAAGCACAACATATAAGTTACATCATGCCAAGTAAATAGTGAGTGTCGAGTGACTCTATGCCGAGTCACTTATGTGCTAAGTGATTTAGGAGTCGAGCAAGCAGTGCATGCCAATTCATTCAAATGCTGAGTGACAACATTGAAGTCATAGTTAGTGCCAAGCACCAGGGACTTTAGATGCCGAGTAATACAATTTTGTCATAGTTGTTTGTATTGGCACAAACTACTATGTAAACCATTTTTGGGCTAACTTAAGGATTGAATTATGATATTTTGTTAATAAGGAAAAATCATAATCCCTATGTATTACATGCATCCAATCAAGTAAAGGGAAAGTTTAAGCAGCATTATGGATGAATCACAACTGTTGATTCATACCTAACCCTAAGTCACCTAGGTCTTCTTAAGGAGGAAAAACTCTAAACTTCTTATATGTGGAAAGGGGATGAATGAATGATCAAGGAGAGTTTTTGCATGTGCAAACTAGGACATTCATGGTGAACAAGGTATTATGATCTGAATTGCATTGCAAAATCAGTTAAAGGAGAATAAAGGAAGGAAACAGTTAACAACAGAGAGATGTCTGATCAAGAAGTATCAAGTACACATCAGTATAGAGGTGATCTGTCATCAAGCAATAGAGTGCTAACCATAGGATCATTGTTGAGAGATTCTAACAGGGTAAGACCTAACAGTCTTTGAAAGCCTTTAATAGGGCAGACCTTTCAAAGGGTAGATCATGTTTCATGATAAAAAATTATAACCTTCACTAGATACACTTTATTACTGCAGTAGTGAATACTTGTGGGTGTCATCCCCACCTCAGTTTTACCTTCTCATTGGAGGGTTTCTAGGTAATTATATCTTGTGTCATATATGTGTGAATGCTTACTTGTTTACATACTTTAGATGCATATGCTTTACATGGTATTTCAATTTAATTATTGAATATATGAGATGGATGAGAGGTGAATATTTTATGGGTTAAAGTTTAAAGCATTGATTCACCCACCCCCTCCCCCCCTCTCAGAGTTTACCTTTCCTATTGTAATTCCAACAATTGGTATCAGAGCTTTGTTCTTTGAAAGTGAAGCTTTGCAACTTTGAGGAATGATCTTGGAAATGGAAGTCTACAAGTTGGGAAAGATCATTGAGAACTAGGAGATTGAAATACAACTCATTCTACATCAGTTCAATGAAGCAAGAGAAGATCTAAAGAAATCATTGAGAAGAAGGAATGAAATTGCCATTGAGGAGAATGTGTCATATCCCTTGTATGAAACCTTAATTTTAATATTTAATAATAATAATAAGATGATATTTTTAAATATTATTTATAGTAATAAATAATAATATGTCAAATCTATATATATATATATATATATATAAATTAATAATTAATTTAATGATAAATATAATAGTATAAGATAATAATATCTTATGTTTATAATATTAATTATATTAATATGATTACACTTCCCTTAAGAGTTGTGACCACTTAGGCATTCTAGTGAGATATTAAGGAACAATCATGAGGCTAGGAAGAAAGGAGGAAGATTATAAGGAAGGAGATGTCAGATAGAAGAGAAGCAAACTTTGTACAAGGAACTAAATATCTTGCAAATAAGGGAAGGGGTGACCAAATACATATACGAAGGAAGACATGATAATGGCAGACGGAAGTTCTAATCAAAGAAGTGGGCAAATAAGACAATACAAGGAGGCTTGAGATATTAAACATCAAATGAATGATTGGCATGGAAGAAAATACATTGTGTATATCTGGAAGTTGGATAGGACATAAATCAAATCATGCGAATCCCCAACTAGACACATTCGACAGAAGAAGGGAGCACCAAAATTGATTGTGGGATAAGGAGAAAACACAATTAAACAAGCAAATACCGATTGTGGACAGAGCATGACTCAAATAGACACATATTATTAGCACCCAAGATGTCTCAGGAATTGATAATTCATATTACATACCAATCACATCAAGAATATCAATGAGGGTTGAAGATAATACATATCATGAGAAGCAATTTGTTATTCCATCTGACAATCACATGAATTACGACACCCACACAAACAATGATAATGAGTAGAGTTTTGATCCAATCAGATGATAGCCAAAACAAGCACAACTAGGACTAGAGATTGGCACGTAGGTAGGAGAAGGACTATATGACATCTAAAGCACATACTTTTCCCCTCTCATTGGGCAACATGATAACAAGTCATTACAATCTAAAAACCGGTCTCAAACACCTGCATCGTCAATATAGTCACTAGTATATCTGCAGTCAAACTATTATAAACTCCAAATGATAGTATTCACTAAGAATGATCAAACAAAAAGGAGATATTTTCACAAGATAGCATATCCAAAGGATAATAAAATATATATAATAGTAATATAGGGAGGGGTTTAACTTCTCTAATCGAGAATTAAATAATAGTGAACATCCATTTGAATGTTGAGATTCAGAGGACATTCTTTATGAGTGTTGAAGATTCCAAAGTGGAATTCAGAGATAGGTTCATCATGAATCTCTAGAGGCAATATAATAGGAGCAAGCAAATAGAACCAATAGAGGCTTTGAAGACAACGTGACTAAGTCAAGCATAGATGTGGAAAACATATCATTAGAAGCATGTCCACATATAAAGAGAACAATATCAAAGAGGACAAGGATATATAACAAAGAATCTTAAGTGGACAAACATTCAAAATTTATAGAGAGATTTTAAAGAATCTCTTAGAGACATTAGAGGGCATTCAAGAATGAATGTCAAGATCCGAGTCCCAGAGAGAGATTTTAGAGAATCTCTTAGAGACATTAGAGGGCATTTAGGAATGAATGTCGGGATCAAAATCCCAGAGAGAGATTTTAGAGAATTTCTTGAAACAATATATATTTTAGTGGTCAAACATATGCATACGTCAAAGATAGAGACTTGGTAGAGGTGGGATCTCTACCAAGTATTGTTACCAAAGATCCTAAAGAGGCCTAAGGGAGAAGCTCTTTCTATGACAATTACCTAATCGATACATAGTTCTCACCAGAGGGTTAGGTGATAGGAGAAAGGATCTCTTCTGAAGGATTAGGAATGATAGCTTGGGTAGTATTTAGATTAGTACTTATTTAATATCTAATGTTGCCAATATGTTTTACATACAATTTTCGATATTGTACTGAGAAATGGTTGCAGGAACCTAGTTAAAAATTGATGACATCACAGTGGTATCAAAGTCTAATCTTGCCATCCTATGGAGTCCAAAACAATTCTAAAGAATGGAAATATATAAATATGTATAACTAAGATTATAAATAACAATATATCTGTAGATAGTAGTTTTCCACAATCCATTAGAATTCTTAGCTATGTTTTCTGGGTAGATTGTGTTACAATTTTTGCATCAACGTTTCGGATCACACTTTGTGATCCATCATCAGGATGAGAGAGCTGAAGGAAAAAAATGGAAATATTGCAGACCCAGTAAGAATAAAAAGGTGGGGAAAGGAAGGGGGCGGGGGGGGGGGGGGGGTAGGTGCACCACAATTAAGAAAGGTTTGAGGTTCAATAATAAGGTAAAAGAGGGAAGGAGAACCCAAAGAGAAGATAAAAATATATCCAACCACAAGAGATAAAACAACAACAAGAAATAATGACAGATCTAATGATAAAAACCCAAAGCGAAAGAAAAAAAACAAAACAAAAGAGGGTGACTTGAAAGGTGAATAGGAAGGCTGGAAACAAAATAATAACACAACAATAGAAGAATATATACAAATATGCATGATATTTATTATTACATAAAATTATATATATATATACAACCTCAAGAAATGGTAAAGAAAATCCTAAATAAGTAATGACCAAATAATATAATAGAAATTATTATTATATAATAATGGTCATTATTATCTAATAATAATCAATATTATATACTCATAATCATTACTATATTGTAATAATGGAAATAATGGTAATAGAATAAAAAGACATTAGAAAGGGACTATAAGACAATAACGACATGGATACAACCTAAGAACGCTTAAGAGTGCTTTTAAGTGTGTGTGTCTAACAAGGACACCTGCGTAAACACCAAAGAGCAAATTTGACCCACACACACACACGAATATATAAAGAAATAAAATGAAAGGAAATGAAAATAAATTAGTAAATGAATAAATAACTAAAGAAAAAAATTTCAATAATAATAAAAAATAAATTATACAAATAATAATAATAATAAAATAAATAAATAAATAATAAAAATAAATAAAAATTTTGAAGCTAAAAATATGAAAAGCAAAAGATAAAATAAAACTAAGTAAAAACTGGAATGAAAAATGGGGGGGGGGGGAGAGCGAGAGAGGTAGAGTGGAGGATGATGTGTGTGTGTGTGTGTGTGTGTGTGAGAGAGAGAGAGAGAGAGAGAGAGAGAGAGAGAGAGAGAGAGAGAGAGAGAGAGAGAGAGAGAGAGAGAGAGAGAGAGAGAGAGAGAGAGAGAGAGAGAGCATTAGGGTTGGCAAGAAAAGTTTCTGATAGATGATAACAGGGGTTGCCATGAATGGCTAAGAAATAACCCTTCATCATGATTAAGATTCCATGGGTGGTTGCCAATTGCAATGACCTCTTTGATTTTTCACCTAAAGAAATTGTCTTCTTGGCATAAGATTTGTGCCTTCTCAAGGCAAATGTGGTGTTTAGTGGTTGAGGAGTGCTCAGCTAGGGCTGACTTGGCAACTCGATCGTGTTGTATGTCAGCCCCATGTTCCTTTAATCGAGTTTTAATAATGTGCCCCATTTCTCCTATATAGGGAACACCACATGAACATTCAATCTTGTAGACTCCAGATTGCAAAAGGGTATCTTTTGAGTCTTTCAGAGAGCAGATACGGTGTTTGATCAACGAGAAGGGTTTGAATGTACTATGAATGCCTTTATTGGCTAGAATTTTGGCAATCTTATGGGAGATACCATTGATGAAGGGCAGCGAGACCCTAGGTGAGTGAGAGATTTGGGGGGTTTGGATTGAGAAAGAATAAAGATTTTGGTGTCTTTGATAGTCTTTGTAATTTGCCTGCTCGAATACCCATGCATTTGGAAGATGTGGCGCAAATGTGAGAGCTCAAGGTCTAGGTGTTTATCATCGCAAATACGAAAGGCTCTCAGGATGAGCATCTTAAGAACACCAAATTTTTGACTAGGGTGGTGGTGTGAAGACGAATGGAGGTACAGATCTGTGTGGGTGGATTTTCGGAAGACACGACGGCCTATGGATCCATTCAGATTCTTGATGAGTAAGATTTTCAGAAAAGGGAGTTGGTTGTCTGCCTCAATCTCTAATGTGAAGGAAATGCAAGGAGAGATGCTATTGAGATGGGTGAGGAAGTCTTGGAGTTTTTCCCGGCCATGGGGCCAACAGATGTTGGTGTCCTCTACATATCTTTTCCACCATCTAGGTCTGAGGGGAAAAGAATGGAGAGTGATTTCTTCAAAATGTTCCATGTATAGGTTTGCAATGATGGGAGGAAGTGGCGAGCCCATGGAAAAACACAGCTAAGAACAATATATCTATTTATAAGAGTGAATAAGGTACTATACAAACATGGCTTTTTGAAACTCAACGCGAAGAGATGGTTAAAATAATAGCTCCCAAGCATGGAAAGAAACATGCCCCAAATTTTGTCGACCAAATTTTTGAAGCATGAAGAGAATGATTGCTTGAGGACAAGCAATTTTGGGAGGGTAGGACTGTCATATCCCTTATATGAAACCTTAGTTTTAATATTTAATAATAATAATAATAATAATAATAATAATAATAATAATAATAATAATAAGATGATATTTTTTAATATTATTTATAGTAATAAATAATAATATGTCAAATCTATATATATAAATTAATAATTAATTTAATGATAAATATAATAGTATAAGACAAGAATATCTTATGTTTATAATATTATATCTAATTGTATTAATATGATTACACTTCCCTTAAGAGTCGTGACCACTCAGGCATTCCAGTGAGATATTAAGGAATAATCACGAGGTTGGGAAGAAAGGAGGAGGATAATAAGGAAGGAGATGGCAGATGGAAGAGAAGCAAACTTTGTACAAGGAACTAAATATCTTGCAAATAAGGGAAGGGGCAACCAGATACATATACGAAGGAAGACATGATAATGGCAGATGGAAGTTCTAATTGGAGAAGTGGGCAAATAAGACAACACAAGGAGGTCTGAGATATTAAACACCAAATGAATGATTGGCATGGAAGAAAATACATCACATATATCTGGAAGTTGGAGAGGACATAAATCAAATCATGTGAATCCTCGATTACACACATTCGACAGAAGAAGATAGCACCAAAATTGATGATGGGATAAGGAGAAAACATAATTAAACAAGCAAATACTAATTGTGGACAAAGCACGACTCAAATAGACACATATTATTAGCACCCAAGATGTGATAGGAATTGATAATTCATATTACATACTGATCGCACTAAGAATATCAACGAGGAGGGTTGGAGATAATACATATCATGGGAAGCAATTTTTTATTCCATCTAACAATCACATGAATAATGACACCCAGGCAAACAATGATAACAAGCAGAGTTTTGATCCAATTAGATGATAGCCAAAACAAGCATGACTAGGACTAGAGGTTGGCACGTAGGTAGGAGAAGGACTATATGACATCTAAAGCACATAATTTTTCCCTCTCATCGGGCAACATGATAACAAGTCATTACAATCTACAAACCAGTCTCAAACACCTACATCGTCAGTATAGTCACCAATATATTTGTAGTCAAACTATTATAAACTCTAGATGATAGTATTCACTAAGAACGATAAGACAAAAAGGAGATATTCTCGCAAGATAGCATATCCAAAGGATTATAAGAAATATATAATAGTAATACAGGGAGGGGTTTAACTTTGTTAGGATAAAACCACAGACAGAAATAAAAAATACATGCAAATATAACCAATAGCATAAAATAATAGATCACACAGAAATGAACACAAGGCACCAAGATTTAACATGGTTCACCCAATCCCTGGGCTACGTCCACCAAACAACAAGTCTGATCTTATTACAATCTAGTGATTACAACCTGATTACAATTTGTAATCCCTTACAGCTCAATACCATTGCAAGAACCAATTTCACATCACACTATAATACAATCCCTAACCCTAAGCCCTTTTATACAAATATTAAACTGCTTTAGGGTTATAACATGTCGGCCTGAATCTACGAATGGCAAATCTATGAATCCCGATCAGTCACCATAATCTAACAATCTCCCACTTGGGGACTGATTAGGCTCCACTAAACAACAATGTATCTCCCACTTGGAGACTGATCTTGTAGCAATACTACTACCACATGAGGCTTCTATTGGATCAAACCACCCTGGACTCTACTGTTCTTTTATTCATGTTCAGTCTAAAAGACCAACCGAAGTTGGAGAGGAGTTCAGCTTCTCCCTTGTTACAACCTTTGTCAACATATCTGCTGGATTGTCATTGGTATGTATCTTCTCCAACTTTAACTGTCCATCCTCCAAAATTGACTGAATGAAATGGTACTGCAACTGTATGTGTTTGGTCTTAGAATGCAGAGCTAAATTCTTTGCAAGATGAATGACACTCTGACTAGCTGTGAACAAATAATTATCCTTCTAAGGATGTCCCAATTCTTCCAAGAAGAACTAAAGCCATATCATCTCCTTGGCTACCTCTGTAGCAGCAACATAATCTGCCTCTATAGTGGATAGAGCATTAATCTTCTGTAACCTAGAAACCCAGCTCATGGTTGCCCCACCAACAGTAAAGACATAACCTATAGTACTCCGCCTGGTATCAATATCCCCTGCCAAATCTGAGTCAACATAGCCCTGCAAATCAATAGTAGAGCCCCCAAAGTGTAAACACTTATTGGATGTTCCTCTCAAATATCTGAGAATCCACTTGACAACATTCCAATGCTCAAATCCTGGATTACTCATATACTTGCTAATGACTCCCACTGCATGTGCAATATCTGGCCTAGTGCATACCATAGCATACATCAAGCTTCCTACAGCTAAAGCATAGGGTACCTTGGACATCTTATACTCCTCTTCTTGTGTCTTAAGACACATCTCCTTAGTCAATTTTAAATAACCAGGTAAAGGTGTGCTGACAGCTTTAGCATTCTCCATAGAGAAACATTACAACACCTTCTCAACATAATCAGTCTAAGATAGCGTTAATGTTCTGTTCTTCCTATCTCTACAAATCTTCATACTAAGGATTTGTTTTGCTGCCCCCAAATCTTTCATAGCAAATGCATGTGCTAACTGGTGTTTTAGCCCCTTAATATGATCCATGTTAGACCTAGCTACAAGCATATCATCAACATATAAACATAAAATAATGTAGCTATCATCATCCAACCTCTTAAAATAAACATAGCAATATGAATGCCACCTATTATATCCATGCTCATGCATAAAACTGTCAAATTTCAAATACCATTACTAAGGTGCTTGCTTCAAGCCATATAAACTTTTCTTCAATTTGTACACTAAGTTCTCCTTACCTTTGACCTCAAAACCCTGTGGCTAAGCCATATATATTTCTTCATCCAAATCACCATGAAGGAAGGCTGTTTTAACATCCAGCTACTCTAAATGCAAATCTTCAGTAGCCACAAGACTTAAAACAGTACGGATAGAAGTCATTTTAACAACAAGAGAAAATATCTCATCAAAATCAATTCCCTTTTTCTGTACAAATCCTTTTACAACTAACCTAGCCTTAAATCATTTCTTACCTCCTTCCTCTTCTTTCAACCTATAAACCCACTTATTCTGTAAATCCTTTTTACCTGCAGGCAACTTGCACAAATCCCATGTCTTATTCTTCAACAAAGAGTCCATTTCATCTTTCATTGTAGACTACCACTGAATCTTAGTATCCACCTGCACAACTTCATCATAACTTTCAGGTTCACCAGCATTAGTAAGTAAAATAGAATACAAAGAGGGAGAAAATCTTTGTGGATGTCTAATTGGCCTTATTGACCGTCTAACATTCACTTGTGTGTGTGGTATTTGTTGTTGCGGTTGTTGCTCATCATGAGGAATGGCTGGAACATCAACTTTTGGAGTATCATCCAACACTACATAATCATCTTCTTTCTTCTCATGTTGCTGCAACAGATTTTTGTACAACACTTTCTCATTGAATATGACATCCCAACTTCTAACAATTTTATGATTTTCAAAATCCCAAAGCCTATAATCAAATTCATTAATGCCATATCCAACAAAGACACATTTCTTTGATTTAACTTCTAGCTTGGTTCTATTTTCAGAGTCTATATGAGCAAAAGCTTCACAACCGAAGGTCTTGAGAAAATAATAACTCACCTTCTTACCAGTTCATGCCTCCTCTGGAATACCACAGCCCAAAGGAGTAGAGGGACCTCTATTAATCAAATATACTACAGTATCGATAGCCTCTACCAACATGTGTAAGGGCAACCCAGCATGCAACCTCATGCTCCTTGCGCGCTCCATTATAGTCCTGTTCATGTGTTCAGCCACTCCATCTTCCTGCGAAGTGCTTGGAACAGTTTTCTGTCTACGAATACCATTAGTGGAACAATATGTGAGGCCTTGCCCCGACCCTTCGTAGCCTTAGTTGTTACTTTATCATTTTGATACTCACGACTCAAGATGTCAAGACATTATCTGATGCTTAGAACATATTACATTATTTCATATTGTGTGATGTTACTTTCAGATATTTGATGTTTGTCATTTAATGTTTTATGTATGTTGATGAAATCAATAAATGTAGGATTAACACATTGATTTTGGAATTTTTATGGTTAAGGATATAAGTAGGATGCAAGAAACCTTGATTGATGTATGTTTCAATTTATGTGAATTTATGATATGTATACAAACATATGTACATGTGATTTTCGGGACTACTGATGTGTGTAATGAGTGTGCAAATATTTTAGCCGAGAAAACTGACAAAGGAACATAACTGATCTCTATATGCTAATTTTGGAAACCTTGTTGTTCGTAATTCAATTATTTTAACTATGAGATGTATGTATGTATCCTTATGTGATCAGTAAATGTTAATGTTTGTGACTATGTTCTTTTAGTGTCGCTTGACACTTGTGAATTGGTTATGTCCCTCAGTTTGCTGACTAGGGTTGACTGTGTAACCCTTGGACCTAAGTCATATTAAGTTAGTGCCTTTTTGCTTATTGGGTCCTTAATCGAGTTTAGTCATCCTTAATTCGGATTAGTGTTTAATCTGCATTTTAGAGTTGTTAGTTGGTTCTAAATATTTCCTAACTTTTGTTTGGCTCTTAACCTATTCATAAGGCTTTAAAACATGGAAAATTATACCCAAAGGGTAAGGGTATGGGTTAGGGGTCTTTTCCAACCCCTAAGCCCCTTTTATTGACTTTTGAGGCCACTCAAAAAGTCTCTTATTGCCTTTGTGCGAAAATTGCAAGTGGCTCCCATGAGTTTTATTACCTCACCTCCATTTAGTGTTTAACCATAGTGTGGGTTGAGTTAGGAGTTTCTAGAATTGTAAGTGGGTGGGAGTAGTTATTGATCCTTTTGGGTGGTTGAGTTTGAGGCTTATTTAGAGGCCTTTCTTGGACTAGTGGAGGTGGTTACCCAATCTCTACATTTAGAGAGGAGTCTTGGAAGATTGGAGCAAGGAAGGAGAAAGCTCTACTCAAACTTGTTCATTGCCATTACCTCTTTGTGAAGGCAGGAATTGTCATCTCCCTTGTTCATATTTCATTCTTGTTTCATGCTTATGCTACCTTGTTGTTGCTTGAATGTTTGTATGTTTTTGGGTATGTTGGGAAGATTTGAAAACCATGTTATTTTGGATGATTTCTTTTCATATTTATGTTGAAATTTTGAGATTTTCTTGCATGGGTGTTTTGGTATTACTCACCATTGGATAGGGTAGAAGTGACCAATTTTGAGAAAGGTCTGTTTAGTCGGACTCCAACCAGTGTAGAGTCTCTTCTCAGGATGAGAAGAGGGAGAAAGGGTAGGGTGTTATGGGCCCCTACCTGTCAGCACAAACCTTGTATGATCATGGTATGTTGAAATGGAAGAACGAAAGTTCTTGGTTTATAGCCCCGATTGGGCATCTGTTTGGTGTTGTGCTTGACTTCTCCTGGTTGGAAGAATCCACCTTTCCCTAGTGTTGATTCATTGTGAATCATATAGTGATAACCTTGTGTGAATATGCATGGTTGAATTGTTCTTGGTCATGCTTGTGGTCACCTGATCAGATTCTATTCCCTCCATGGTTCTTGAGATGTGTTGCAAAAATTGTTATGAATCCCTTGATGAGGGTCATGAAGAAAATTCAATTTAAGTGTTGTAATTTGGGATTGATATCCTATGTAATTTGTATTGCAAACTTTTTTGTAATGGCAACGACGTTGGGTTTTCTTCCTGGTTCTTTCTCGGCTGAGCCCTTGAATCAAGTTTGCCAATAAAATTGGTGTTTGAGTATATTTGATTATCATGTGATTTAATCGTGATTTAAATTTAGATGGATGCATATAAAAAATAGGATGGAATTGATGTTGATTTAGTATTTGGCAAAATTTCAAGTTTTCTTATATGTTGAAAACGAAAATTATGATCATGTATGTAGATTCGGTTTTGATGATTACTAGAATCAAACAATTATTGCATTATTGAACAAAACAAATAATTCAAATTCTTGGTATGTTATGGTTGTATCAAGCCCTTATAGATTTGCCTTAAAAAGAAATAATGGCAAAGGTCGAATTATTCCATTTTAAGTGATATAGGAGATCAAATGATTATGGTATCTATGTTTTAAATCTATTCAAAAAAATACACTTTGAAAAAAAATAAAAATGTATGTATATCCTTGCCTTGTAAATTCTATACTTAGGAATTTTTTTACATAAAAAAAAAATGATTAAGAGAGTAAAAACTCTCTGTCTTTTGTATGAGAGGAGCAAATTAATTAGTTTGGGCAACAAAGAATCTTTTAAAGATTCTTTTTATATTCTATTTGAAGAATATAAATATTATTTAATAAAATTATAAATAGGAGCAAAACTCCAAAATAGACTTTAACATTTTCAAAAATATCCTAAAATATCTTTTGGGCTACCTATAAAACTTTTCATGTTAAATGCCTTACTTTCTCTCCTTGGGCGTCAACTTTAGAATGAATATTTAATAGGTTTTATTTTTAAAGTTTTTGCTTGTCATTAAATCAACATGGGGGGGGGGGGGGGGGGTGACGTCACCCTGCCCCCATGTCCCATCCCTTGTCCTTGTCAAAACAAGGTGTTCACCTCAGCCTTGGGTTGTTTTTCAAAAAAAAAAAAAACACAAAAATTGTTTTTGAAAACAAGTCAAGTGTCATCATGATGTGATGACGTCACCTGCCAAGTCCTTTTTGGGTTGGACGTTGCTTTTGGTTTGAGTGAAGGTTTGAATTTAATTTTGCTTTAATCTATACCAGCTTTGTTGACTTGTTTAAAGTTTGTTTTTGTTTATTGGGCCATCTTATCTTGGACACCACCTTTTTGAGGGAGCAGGTCTGCGCTTGGACAAGCCTGCATCAGCACGCAGGTGCGTGGGGCAGTGCTCTGTCCTTGAGCACAGACCTATGTCATGGTGGGGGTTGGGTCGATTTGACCATAGGAGTAGGGTAGGATGTAGGGTGGGGTGTAGGTGTGTAGGGGGTATAGGTAGTTAGTAGGAGTTAAGTTGTTAGTATGTTTAGTTAGTTTGTTGTTTAAAATTTAGTTTGTGTATATTTTTAAATAAGTTAGTGTTAGATGTTAATTAGTATGTTAGCATAGGTGTTAGTGTTAGGTTAGTAGTTACTTTTGTTATTTTCTTTTTTTTTATATACTTTTTTATTAGTAAGTTGTTAATGTAATTTTAAATTTGTTAGTTGATACTAGTAGATAGTTAATTTATTAAAGTTTGAGTTAGTTTTTTTTCATTTTGTTATTTGTTTTAAGTTTTTGTTTTATATTTTAAGATATATTTAGTGGTATTAGTTTATTGGTATGATGTGGATTAGTTGTAATTTTAATATAGTTTTGAAATAATAAGTTTAGTTAGTTTTTATATTATGTTAAAATTAGTTGTTTAATTGATTTAGAAAGCTTTAAATTAGTTAGAATTTAGTTAGTTGATTAATTAATTTTTTTTTAGTAGGGTTGATAGTTAATTATTATGTTAAAGTAGTTGAAATATTTAAAGTTAATAAATTTTATGTATACATTAGGTTTTAATTCTAGTTAATTGTTTTTCTTATAGTGACTTATCAATATCGATTTAATTGTCAAGTGATAATTGTCTAAGAGATTTATAATTGAACTTGATCTAGTTGAAATTGATTAAAATTTTTCTTTTATAATGTTAACCTCATATGAGATGAAAGATGCTATGTAATACATGTTCAATCTATCTTCAATTATAATGTTATAGAGGAAATTTTAAATTTATTATTTTAAGATTAATATGAAATGAAGGAAACGTCGATATTATTTTTATACTGAGAGCTTCAGTTTAACAATGTATTCCTCCACAAGAGTTTATAAACTTATGATGTAATGAAGTGAATCTTTTCTTGTAATGTGACCGCAAACTTATCAACTTGAGCATTATAATAATTAAAAAAAAAAAATATTTGCGTGTTTTTGCCCTCGTAGATTGGGCATGACACAATAATCTTCAAATTCATGATTGCAATACTCACCACCATTATCAGATATGAGACATTTTAATTTCTTACTAGTCTCATTTTCAACCAAGCATTTACATTTCTTAAAAGTTTGAAATACATTAGATTTTTGTCTAAGGAAATAAACCCATACTTTTCTAGTTGTGTCATCAATAGATGTAACATAATAATGAGAGCCACCAAGGGAAGATACCTGAGCTGGTCCCCATACATTTGTATGCACAAGCTCTAATTTCTCCTTTTTGTTTTCCTTCCTAGTCTTTACAAAACTCACTCTCTTTTGTTTTCCATACACACAACTTTCACAGAAGTCCATATTAACACATTTCAAACCTAGTAAAACTTTCTTTGAATGAAGTACTTTTATACCTTTCTCACTCATGTGCCCAAGTCTGTTGTGCCATAGTGTTGTATCAGAATCTACAGTAGCTATTTGTTCTCCCTGCTCAACTACAACAATTGTTCTTGAACATTCATTTTTCTCTAAAATAATCAAAGTAGAAGGAACAATATGACTTGTACAAAGATATAAGGTGCCTACTTTCACACCTTTTTCTACTACAAGGGAACCTTTTGAAACCTTCCAATTTTTATCATTAAAAGTAACTACACAACCCTCATTACCAAGTTGCCCTACTGAAATTAAATTCCTACTCAGCCTTGGAACATGTCTTACCTCATGTAGTAGCCAATGATTCCCATTCTACAACTTAATCTTAATTTTTCCCTTTCCAACAATTTGATAGGGTTCATTATCCCCCAAATAAACAAGCCCAAAATCCCCTTGGACATAATCAATGAAATAACCTCTATGAGGTGTAGCATGAAATGAAGCACCAGAATCTAAAACCCATGAATCATCAATACTTTCTAAAGACAGAAGCAAAGCATCCTCTTCGGATTTGTTACTTACCACATTTGCCTCCTTGTCTCCATCTGATTTATCTCCTTCATTTTTCTTTCGATTCCAACAATCTTTCTTTTTATGACCTGGTTTCCCACAGTACCAGCAATCATTTGGTCCTCTTGATTGAGACCTTTTCCCCTTTGACTTTCCTCTTGATTTCCCATGATTTCCAGAGTTACTTCCTCTCTCAATCGTTCTGCCCCTGCTTTGTACATTCAAAGCACTTCCTAATGTAGATCCACCTGAGGATTTCCTATGACTTTCCTCACTCAAAACAACATTGATCACATCTTCACATTTTAGGGTACTAGATCCAGGAACAGAATTACTCACCGCCATTACCAAGCCATTCCAGCTTTCAGGAAAAGAACACAAAATCAAGAGATCCCTAATTTCTTCATCAAAATTTATACCCACAGAAGATAACTGACTAGTAATAGTATTAAACTCATTTAAATGATCTCCAATAGATCCACCTTCTACCATTTTCATATTAAATAAATGCTTAATGAGAAATACCTTGTTTGAAGCGGAGGGCTTTTCATACAGTGTCACTAGGGTTTTCATCAACTCTTTTGTCATCTTTTCTTTTGTAATATTAAATGCCACTGATGGTGCCAAGCATAGCCGAATGCTTTCAAGTGCCTTTCTGTCCAAAAGATCCCATTCAACATCTGACATAGATCCCTGATTCTTGGCTTTGCCTTCCAACGACTTCCATAAATCCTTCTGATAAAGATAATCTTCCATAACTAGAAGTTCTGCCCATTAAACCTGTCAACCCTTAGCTTACCCTCATCTGCCATTACTCCCACTCAACCGTGAGACTTTCTTGTAGAGGATAACTAAAAGACAACCTCTCTCTGATACCACTTGTTAGGATAAAACCATGGACATAAATAAAAACTACATGCAAATTTAACCAATAACATAAAATAATAGATCACACAAAAATGAACACAAGGCACCAAGATTTAACGTGGTTCACCCAATCCCTGGGCTACGTCCACCAAACAACAAGTTCGATCTTATTACAATCTAGTGATTACAACCTGATTACAATTCGTAATCCCTTACAACTCAATACTGCCACAAGAACCAATTTCGCATCACACTATAATACAATCCCTAACCCTAAGCCCTTTTATACAAATATTAAATTGGTTTAGGGTTATAACATGACAGCCCGAATCTATGAATGACGAATCTACAAATTTTGATTAGTCACCATAATCTAACAAACTTCTCTAATAAAGAATTAGAGAATAGTGAAAATCCATTTGAATGGTGAGATTTTGAAATGTCCCTTTTCTAATTTTGTATGATATTTCCAACCTCTAATCAGATTTTCAAGATCAAACAACTAATATCACAAAGATCCACCAAATTTCTCAAGAAACCCCAAAATTGGGTATGCCAGAAATTGTGCCAAAAGCTTCATAGCTTCACCTATTATTAATAAATCTGAAAGTGGACATTTTTACAGAAATTTCAGCAGCATAATAGCCTAAAAAATGACATTTCCAGATCCGTATAGCCTTTACACAACAGTTCTCAAATGTAGGACAAAAACTATGCTCATCGGGCTCCCGAAATTAACACAAAAATGCCCGAAAACACCACAAAAACACTAATAATCTATCTCAGAAGTTTAATCACGTCCCAATACATATATTCAGCTCTATTTTAACACCTTAAAGTCTGAAATATAGCAGCAACCCAAACTGATATGAAATACTCAACTGAAAACACCAAACTCATACAAAAAATACACCCAAAAACCCACAAATCTGCACTGTTCAGCACAAAGGCAAACTCTATATGAGCATGCACATAGAATGGCTTCAAACTCCCATCCTTAGCCTTCCTGGAAACCTGCAAACTCCCATTTTTGGGTCTCCCTGGAAACTTGTAAATTCCCGTTCTTGGGTCTCCTTCTCCATAGGTTTGGCAGCCTCTGAAGAATAACAAAGAAATGAGCAAAATCCAGTTCTCCAATCCGCCCAAAATGCCTCCAAACCCCTTAAAAGAGGGCATAACCGTAACTCATGTCCAAGAGAGGTTAATCAAACATATTTTAATAATAATTTTCATTTATTAGTCCAACGGTTTCCAAAGATTAACCCCCTTTTTCTGAAACTTCACTTTCTTGGGCCTGCCTGCCTTAGCAAAGATTATTATTTTTTAATTATTTGAAAAGGGGACATGACAAGTCCTCCCCTCCCAAAAATTTCTTGTCCTCAAGCAATGGCTAAACAATAAACCAATCAATCCACCTGGATCCCAAATGTAGTCATGAACTACACTACAACCAATTAACACAGGCTCCTGCAATATCCTCTACAATATGACCAAGAGGAATCCATAATCAAAATGACAATTATAGCTCAACCAAACTCCAAAATCACCACTACCACATTCAAAAACCCATGAGACACAAACTCTTAGAACATCAGAACCCAAGTAAAGTGGACAAATCAAACTACCAACACAGAAAATACCATCAACGCATCCCACTGGCCTATACGGAATGTACAATCCAACTCTACAACAATGGTGAATGCTCTCGAATGAAACTGTACCAAATATGAAGAATCCACACACTGTACAACTCTTGCAGTCAACACAAGTCTGTAAATCACCGACCACTGTCTCATAACATAGCTCCCATGCACCCCTGATGGAAAAAAACCATCACAAGATAAACAGCAAGAAATGGAACCCAAACCAAATTTGCCTACCATCAACTCCTCAACACAAGGATCAAATGCTAACTGATGTACATACCTTGCAATATAATGTTGATAAAAAAAACCAACCTTAGTCAACAACTTACCGTGAACAAGTGATACAACCCACTGTGATTGATCACCAGCTAAGTCAGGAGATGTCATAGCCAAAGGAGTAGAATCAATAACAACACCCGCTGAAGCATCACTCCAAAACTCCTGTTCTAAGTCATGTAATATCAAGCTATCAACTACAGAACCTATCGCCATGTTGTGCCCATCACAACTCTCATCTCGAGGCATCAAACTATCCCATAACTGATGATAAGCACTAGGAACCAAAGTACATCTCTGTATCATCATCTCATCAACATGGTCATCAAAGGTAAATTGATGAGCATACCTCACAATGTAATGTTGATAGAATGCGCCAATCTCAGTCAGTGGCTCAGACTGCAATCTAGATGTAACTAACTGCAATCGATCACTAACCAAGTTGGAACTGACTACTACCTCTAAAGATATCACCAAGGGAGTAGTATTACTAGCAGGAACCATGGCAACTATCGGCTCACCAACATCACACATGGTCTTTGATACATCATCTCTAGTCTTCGTGCCATTAGTGCTAGAGGTCACCACCATGTCAGGCATACCACAAAAATCTGCTACAACACCCAACTCAACTGAACTCTAGTGGGAATGAACCTGATATGCCAATGTTAGTATCAAGGATGGATGCATCCCCATCTCCACTGTCTCTGACAATCTCGGCCATGGACATCCTTGGATCACCAAACACCACAGCTTATGACTGTATAGAATCAGGTAAAGATTGTAGTCGCTCTAACTCCATGGTCACCTTAGCCAAATGAAACTGTGACTCCTTGAAAGCCAACTGTGTACTCTCAAGAATCTCAGAAGTCACCTCAAGCTGCTCAGTAAGCTCACTCACCTCATCTTCCTTGGCCAACAATGCATCATATGCTGTACTACCCCAATCCATAAGATAATCTATGTCGGCTACCAACTGCATATAATTTTGTCTCAAAATCCGAATAGCCTCGCATAAAGAGTGGATCTCTTGCAAGGAAAGATAACTACCTTCCTGCTCATCACTAGTAGGAGAAACCCATCCATAAACTGCTAACAACTAACGAGCATCATCAAAATGCTGGCAAATGATAGCAATGTCTCGATCACTAACTCTCAACTGATTAGACACATGATGGCACTGGCTTGACTCTCTCCTACAAACCTCCTCTGATGCACTATCTAAAGGAGTATCCTCAAAGTTATTAGTCTCTAGAGTATTACCATCCATATCCTGTGAATCAAATCTAAAGCTCATATCAACATACGGAGTATCAAAAACATTAGTATTTCTGTCCAAATCCTCTATACCCAAGGAAACTAAGTCTTCAAAACTACCCACTGCATCCTCCTGGATGTCATCAATGCCAATATGATCCTGGGACTCATCTATACACACTGCCAAATATGAAATATCATCAACACATTCTAGCAAGTATGGTTGACTAGATATATGAACAAAGCCCAACATCGGTGTATAAAAACTAATGCCAACATCGGACAAGATACTGGCACAAGAAAAGACAACACCGTGTAATATGCTAATCAAATCCATGATAGCACCCAAACAAACACTGCTACCAAAAAGTGTTAAAGATCTCCAGTCAACTAAATCCCAAACGCCAATATAACAATCTCGAGTCCATATCTGTAAACTAGAATCAACTGGTAACTCAAGCAAACTCCTCACCTGAGTAATATGACCAATACCAACTAACTCCACATACCTGTCATGATGAGATAATGAAGTCACAATACTATCTTTGTTCACCTTCAGCTGGCTGGACAAATCATGTGAAGTACTACCAGCCTCAACCTCATGTGATGAAGCATCTAACTGTGCCTGGTACTCTTTCTCAACAAAGTCATGAATGCTCAATGTCTGCTCATCTCTACCAGGTATCTCACCATCCTGCACAACAACATCCTCATAATCATCATCTGAACTCACTACACTGTAGTCACTACTTGTTGTAACTATACCATCCTGAATAGCTGTGGCATCACCCTTTGACGACCTGTAAACAATTATCTCAATTTGAGTATCAAGTTGACCGTTACTATCAATCTGTCTAATATCCTTTCCCACCACCTCCTATGGCAGAGTAGAATCTGAGACCTCTGCTTGGCTATAAGCTAGTTTCTCAAACTCCTCATTCAAGTTCTTGGTAACTGTGTCATCTGCCCTGTGAGAAAATTTGCCAAATAGAAATCCAGTCAACTTATCCACCTTAGCTGGGTCTGACAACATGTCATTCATTATACGGTGGTGCTCAACCAACTGTTCAGACATGTCATGGCTTATTTTCATAAGTTTAGCTCGAATGTCTAAATAACCATCCTTTCTACTATTTTGACTCTGGATATCAATTGTCCAAGATCGTGTCCTCTAAGACTCTGTACTATACCTGTCCATTCTGGATAAAGTAGAGTGTAACCCCAATAGGATATAACTTCTTCAAACACCAAGAACTAACATGCAGATGATTAGAAGTAGCATGCAACCATAGATTTTGACATGCAACTAATTAGAAGCAACATGCAACCACCAAATTCACCAAGAACTAATATGCAAATGATTAGAAGTAGCATGCAACCATAAATTTTGACATACAGCTGATTAGAAGCAGCATGCAATCATTAATTATGACATGCAAGATCTGGGTAGTTGTCAAAACTGACATGCAAGATTTGGGTAGTTGTCAAAACTGACATGCAAGCTTCTACAAACCCTCAGGCTGGCAAGATCATGGCTCTGATACCACTGAAATGTTCCTTTTCTGATTTTGTATGATATTTCCAACCTCTAATCAGATTTTCAAGATCAAACAACTAATATCACAAAGATCTACCAAATTTCTCAAGAAACCCCAAAATCGGGTATGCCAGAAATTGTGCCAAAAGCTTCACAGCTTCACCTATTATTAATAAATCTAAAAGTGGAAATTTTTACAGAAATTTCAGCAGCATAACAGCCTAAAAAATGACATTTCCAGATCCGTATAGCTTTTACACAACAGTTCTCAAATGTAGGACAAAAACTATGCTCATCGGGCTCCCGAAATTAACACAAAAATGCCCGAAAACACCACAAAAACACTAATAATCTATCTCATAAGTTTAATCACGTCCCAATACATATATGCAGCTCTATTTTAATACCTTAAATTCTGAAATACAGTAGCAACCCAAACTGATATGAAATACTCAACTGAAAACACCAAACTCATACAAAAAACACACCCGAAAACCCACAAATCTGCACTGTTCAGCACAAAGGCAAACTTTGTATGAGCATGCACATGGAATGGCTTCAAAATCCCATCCTTAGCCTTCCTGGAAACCTGCAAACTCTCGTTCTTGGGTCTCCTTGGAAACTTGTAAACTCCCGTTCTTGGGTCTCCTTCTCCACAGGTTTGGCAGCCTCTGAAGAATAACAAAGAAATGAGCAAAATCCAGTTCTCCAATCCACCCAAAATGCCTCCAAACCCCTTAAAAGAGGGCATAACCGTAACTCATGTCCAAGAGAGGTTAATCAAACATATTTTAATAATAATTTTCATTTATTAGTCTAACAGTTTCCAAAGATTAACCCCCTTTTTCTGAAACTTCACTTTCTTGGGCCTGCCTACCTTAGCAAAGATTATTATTTTTTAATTATTTGAAAAGGGGACATGATAGATTTACAAGACATTCTCCATGAGTGTTGAAGATTCCAAAGTGGAATTCAAAGATAGGTTCATCATGAATCTCTTGAGGCAATATAACAAGAGCTATTGGTCTCAGATTAGTTTTGACAATTGAGTGTCAACACACTTAACTAATTCTCAAGACGATGCCAAGTATAATAAATATTCTAAGCTACAGTTTGTGTCGAGCCAAAAATTTAACAGGTGCCAAGTCACTATAGGTGCTGAGTAGAGTATAGAAGCTGAGCTAAAATGAATTACTATAGGAGCTAAGTGAGACAAATTCCTATATGTGTCCAGCGTCAATAATTACTAAGTGTCGAGTAACATAGAATCAACATATGAGTTTGTGCCTTCACAAATTCTGATGTAAACCATTTTTGAGCCAACTTAGGATGAATCTCGAAGGATCTTGAAGATAAGATCTAATATTTTGCATTCCCTATGTAATCAACATGCATCTAATAAGAAAAATGGAGAAAGTATGTAAACAATAGGAAAAGTGAAAGAATTGAGTGGGAAAAGAAGAATGAATATTGATTATAGATTCATACCTAACCCTAAGTCTTCAAAACCTTTAAAAGAAGGATGAAACCCCATTATTCATATGCATAAGTGAGAGTTTATGGGAGAATGTTAGAAAAAGTACAGAGGGGTGTAAAGACTTAGAAAAGGAAGAACAACATTGCAAAATTTAGCTGATCAAAATAGAGTATCATAATTTCAAGGAGAGACATATCATATCGAGGAAGGATTAGAATAGACAGAGCAGAAGGAGGATCTAGAATCAACAATTGAGGATTGCAAGTCATCAGGTCAAGACTTTCTAATACTCTCTAGCCATTGTATTAGGAATGAAAATCCTATGATGATAAGTTGGTTTAATAACCATGTTGTAAGCCCTTCAATAATGTACTAAATCCTTTAACAGGATAACATTCCAAGTGAGTGTTTGTAAATCCTCTAACCAGGTCACTTTTAATAGAGTGTAAGGTCTTTAACAGGACATGCCTTTCACAGGGTAGACCGTTGGAAGTGTTCAATCTTTGTAACCTTAAATAGTTACATATTATTGTAGTGATAATTTGTGAGTGTCATCTCCACCCTAGTTTTACCTTCTCATTTTGGAGGGTTTCTGGGTGACCAAAATATTGTGTTATCTATTTTCATGCATGTCTTTATTTTTCATGTTGAGTAGATCTATGTTAGATGCATGTGAGTAATTTCAAATAAAATGTTTTAAAAGGTCAAAGTTAGTTACTTCTGATTCACCCCCCCCTCAGAAGTAAACCTTCCCACTTGTAAATTCTAACAATTGGTATCAGAGCCAAGTTCTCACAAGGAGGAGCCTTATAACTTGGAGAAAAGATCTGAAAATGGAAGTCTACAAACTTGGGAAGGTCATAGAATACTAGGTGATTGATATACAACTTGCTTTACACACTTTGGAAGAAGCCAGGGAAGAATTCAAAAAATCTTTAAAGAAAAGAAGAGAGATTGCCATAGCTAAGAATGATACACAGTACAAGGAGATTGACATCTCAAAATTGTTTACAAATGGAAATTCCAAAGAGTTTGATGCAACAATAGCAGACTTAATGGAGAATAATAGAGCCCAAGCAGAAGAAATAAGAACACTCAAGCTTGAACAAGAATCACAAGCCATGATGCTTTGTGAAGTGACTAAATAGAAGAAAAGAGCCATTAAAGATAAGGCTATGCTAGAAGAAGACAAGAGAAACCTTGCCAACTAATTGGAAGAAAAATTAATTGAGCTTGCAAGAATTTCAAACATGCAGCTAGACACCCTAAGTCAATTGATGAATGCACATCATGAACTAAATGTCAAGGACATTGAGATCTCCACATTAAAGATGCAAAATGAACAACTATAAAATGACCTGAAAAGAGAGAAGGAAATTGTAGAGAGTTTCAACAAACCTAATAAGGCCGTCAAGTACTTTGAACAGTTGCTAAAATCACCAAGATCGAGCAATGATACTTTAGGACTAGGATACACCAGCACTGAACAAGGAGAGTCATCCAAGATAGTAGAAGAAAGAAGTGACAAAGGTAAGAACACTAAGCCTACTTGTCATTTTTGTGGTAAAAAGGGACATACCTTTAATGTGTGCAGGAACAAGAATGCCTATTAGCATGAAAAACCTAAGAATGTGGGTCACAAATGCAACAAGCAAGGACATCAAGCACATGACCACAGGACTAGGACTATCAGAACACCAGGATTTGAAGGATACTGCTATAATTGCAAGAAGTATAGACATAGAGCTTTTGAGTGTAGATCAAAGCCTATGTGGACACCTAATCAGCCAGGAAGGAGAAATAATCATGGACATCACTACAATTGGGACTACAATACTAGGTATAGCTATCAATACTGTCAGGAATATGGACACATCCCTAAAAATTGCATAAGAACACATTTCAGTGGAAACTACAACAGATGGCTTAGTCAAACCACGTGCTTCAGTTGTTTGAAGACTGGTCATATCAGTAACAATTGCCCAACAAGGTCAAAGTCACCCAACTCAGAGATCAACAAAGGAAAAGAGAAGGTAGATGTTAAACACATCAGAGGATAAATGAATAAGACATGGAAAAAGAAAGATGGGAGCAACACATCAAATGAAGGGATCACTTCACCTAAAAGGTCAAGTGGTCACACTTCATCCAACTAAGCACAAGAAGGCATGTGGAACTAATATACGAAGCTTTAGCATACATCATTTCCTAGATAAGTAAGTAATGAAAAGAAGAGATCAACATGAATAAGGATGTAAAGTTAAAATTTTAAGATTTCATAAGTGTTGTCGAGTTGCCCTCAGATGTCGAGTAAAATTCCCAGTACGTGTCAAGTTGAAGCCGAATGATTAGTTGCAACCGAGTGGTAGTAGAAGCTAAGTGAAGAGAAATTTTAGTTGAAGCTGAGTAAAGGATACTTCAGTGGATGCTAAGTGTTTGAAAATCAATGGAAGTCGAGCAATGTAGAAACGCTTGAGAAGCTGAGTGGACAGTTGTAAATGCACTAAGCATTAAATGCTATGAAATAGGGGTATATGATCACATTTTGAACCATTTTTCTTCATCACGAACATAAAGCAAAGATGAAGAAGAGTGCAGAACAACTTCAAAGTAGAGAATCCAACATTTGAGCAGATTTCAATAGTGATTTAGCACAATTTCATCGATTCAAAGGTATTTATACTAGTGCCAAGCTACGCAGTTTCACATTTCTTCATGTTTAAACCCTAGATCACACAAATGGCCTCCAGTTCTAGGAAATCATAGGAGAGATCCATTTGAGGTCCAACTTGTGTCCAACAAAGTAAAGCAACCCAATTTTTGGCCAATCCCTGAAGTGGCATACAAAAATGATCTAGTCGGAACCCTATCTGTTATACCTTCTAAGGTAGTTATGGTCCAAGATGTTAGGAGATGTTAAAACTACAAGATAGGAGCCATTGGAGACATGGAGATGAGGGAAGCCTATGATAAGTTGTGTGAAAATGGAGTCTTGAAGGAAGAATACCAAATCATTGAAAGGAAGGGTTTGACTCATGCCCTAGAATTCCCCACTATGTTCAAAATGGAATGGATTAGAATTGTACTTAGCAGGATTTATGATGGAAGTTTGTGGCTAAAAGATGGCCCAGTGAAAATAACAAAAAGTATTGTACATAGAGTAACAGGGTATCCAACCCTAGATTGGGCAAAGACCCTTAAAAGTGACTCTAAGGAAGCAATTGAGAAAAACATAGGTGCCAAATGGAACAAGAGAGAAATGACTATAGATACTATCGAAGACCCTCTAGTTGACTTTGCTATTAGGGTTATTTCACACAAATTTTATCAATCTAGTAGACTTAACCATGTACCCTACATTGTAGTGGATGTTGGTTACAAACTAGTGAAAAAGGATCATACTTATGATCTTGCAAAATTTTAATTGCAACAAATCAATGAGAACTTAGCAGCAATAAGGAGAACAAAGGGAGCACAGTGCAAATTTGGTGCAATTTTATTTTGCATATTTTTCTATGTACAAAATTAATTTCCATCCTTTGGAAAAGTAAACTGGAAAACCAACAGGTCTATTGTAGCTTAAGTGAATGAATACATTGAACAAATGGGAGCTAATTTTGAGACACTAATGACAAGTTATTTTGAGGATGTCAAGAAACCCATGAAATAGAGGCTGAGAATACCTATTTCACTAGTAGAACAACATGTAAATGATGTATGTTTTCTTGTATATATTGATTATACTTACATACAAGCAACCACAACAAGGGTTAGATGGCTAAGACCTCTTGGATATGAGATAAACATAGATGAGGCATCTGTAGCTATAACTACATTATTAGCAGAGGAAGTGGACAAGAGTGCACCACATTTTGGGACTTATGATGTGGTTAGATCAAAGGTGGACATGGAGTTGAAGACTTCCTCCACATTGAAGAAAAAGGACAAACTGGTTAAGAAGTTAAAGGAAAAATTTGGTGAGGGCGCTGCTGAAGAAGAAAATGAAGAAGGTGAAGATAAGGAAGAAGAAGAATAAGGTCAAGAACCATTAGTACTAACCCAAGGCATGGGTGAGGATACAGAGGAAGAATAAGGTGCTGAGAAGGAAGCACCCAAGGCTGAACCCAAGAAGAGAAAGGCACAAAAACAACCTGTTACATAGCCGAGAGGGAAGAAGAAAGTAGCTAAGCTGAGCCTAGCCAAGCCTACTACAAGGGCAGACACCAAGGAAACAACAAAAGTGGCTAAGGAACAAACAGCCACAGAGCAAGGAGGGATTGCAGAAAAGAAAAGAAGAAAATATGTAGCACCCCGAGAGTCAGATGAAGAGATGACAGAATCTGACAATGATCAATTCAGATTGGTAATACATTCCACCAAATCTAACTTGGAAAATGTTTGTGATAATATTAGGGATAATGCAAATTTAACTAGTTTGAAGACCATTGATTTTAATAAGTTGAGTAGAGAAGAGCAACACATAGTGGAAGAGTCTATCTACACTATGATGGCCAAGTTCAAGACAACTCCACTTGAACTTGACAATTCTATGCCTAAGGAGCTAAGCTGCATTATTAAAAATAAATGGCATTATTGCCTAAACATGTAGAAGGAAATAAGGGAGTCAACATTGGCTCATGTAATGCCAAACCTTACAAAATGTTAAATAAGTAAGGATAGCAAGAAACATGGGAGCAAATTTGCACCCAAATATAGAGCCTTCAACATTCTACAAAATGAAATTAAAGATGTTGTGCAAAAGTCCACACAAATGTGGAAATTGATTTATGGGCTAACAACAGTGAAAGAAGGACAAGAAGATCCTTTTGAGGGAAGAAATGATGATGGGGAAGAGGAAAATGAAAAGGAAGAAGGAGAGAAAGAAAATGAAGAGGTAGTAGTGGAGAAGGAAACAAAGAAAGGTGATGAGGCAACAACTAAAGAGCAACAACAGGAACAGAGTGTCCAAGACACCCAATTGCCACCACCTAGTCCTCCACATGTAGCACCTACATTTTCAAAATCATGAAGGATGTTCCTGACACCTCAGGTTAGAAGATTAATCCATTGATTGCAAAGGATCTTAGAAAGATTCTTCACTAAACAACATTGCAATCATAGTTGTGCACAAATCCTATTTTGATAAGTGTAGAAGAGTTACAAAAGGCTCTAGCTGAAATAACTAAGGAGAAGTTGAATACACAAGAACCACCTTCACAATCTCCTATAGCTACAAGTGATCAACCAAAAGAGTAAGTAGCACAAGACACAACTACTAAGGTTGACACTATAGTTATAGTAACTGACGAGGAGCAAGATAAGGAGTAGACAGAACAAAAGGATCCTACAGCACAAAGCCAAGGTGCACCTCCTCAAATCATTATAATTGATCAAAGTAGAAGAGACAAAGACAAGGAAGAGGAGAAAACCCCCAAGGAAAGAGAGCAAGAGGCAATACAAACTCTAGTAAATGTGCTTGCCTCAGGGACTCCTACCATGCAACTGAGCATGGATGCAATACCACTGCAAATTTCAACACCAGGCTCGAGCTCCACCAAGGTAGCAAGTGTACTTCACTATGGAGACCCTGCACTTGATGAAGAAATAGTCATACCAAATTATGATTACAAGACAATGAACCTAGCATAGATAAATGAAGTGCAAGAGGCACTGAAAAAGAAAAAGAAGCAAGAGATACTCAAAAATGAGTATAGGAAAAAGCAAGCATTATTAGAAATCAAAGATATCTTCCTTGATGCATTCAGCCTACCAGTACCTGATGAAACAAAGCCCATCATGGAGCAACTGTCTAACATAGTGGACCAAGTACAAAATGAAGACCTTGATACTAATGTTAAATTATTGGAATGGTCTGAGAAGAAGTTTCAAATGAAAGTAAATGAAAATATATCTAGTGAGATAGAACTATCACAAGTTAAACTAGCTAAGAAAATTGAAAAGGTGAAAACAATACTTGAGAGCATATTCTCATTGTACACTAAATTGAGATTATTCATATTTCACATAAGAGACTAGCTAGAGAATACTAAGCTTGGAGAGGAACCTTAAGATATCTAACATACAACTACCTAAGGATCCAACTCAAAGTGAGAAGCATTTTGCCACAACACTTCACACTCAGAAGGAGTTAGCTATATTAACAACAAAAGAGGCTAATGTTAAGGCCAAACTAATGCAAATTCAATCTATAATAACCTCACATTTGGAAGTATTACATAAAGAGATCACCTATGCAAAAAATGTTTTGAAGAAGGATCCAAATATTTCTACACTAGAAGGCATAGTACATCTTGTAGCAAAGATAGCCATCTAGCTCAAAGCATTGGAAATAGCATTGGACAACTGGGATGCTTCTTTGAAGATGATGATGGAGGTAAATAAAACATTTTTGGCTAAATATTTCATTCATTCTTAGGACCCTTTGACATAAGTGTCAAGAAAGGGGGAGATAATACATTTTTGGGGAGAAATAGATGTAGATATGGGGGAGAAATACATTAGAAATACATTTTTGAGATGGAGATAATAAAATTTTGATTTTTAAGGAGAGATAAGGAAATAAAGCCTAAAGGATGGCAAAAAACACAAGGAGATGTGTGAAAGGGGGAGCAGAAACAAATGGGGAGTACAAACAGAGCATATACAAACCAGACACAGAGTAGACAAGGCAAAGAGTATTAGACACATCAGCATGAGACAAATTTAGCTTAAGGGAATTTTGGTTACAGAAATGACACATCAGCTCAGGGGGAGTTATAACTTTTCAAGGTATATAATCATCTACAAAATTTTGAACAAGTTTTGAAGTTTTGTACATATGCCAAACAAAGTGTGTATCATACTCATAGAGACCAGATTCATAATGCTTAGTTAAGAGTTTTTGCCACTCATGTCAAAGGGGGAGATTGTTGGTCTCATATTGGTTTTGACAATTGAGTGTCAACACACTTAACCAATTCTCAAGATGATCTTGAGTATAATACAAATGTCAAGCTACAGTTTGTATCGAGCTAGAAATTCAATAGGTGTCGAGTGATGAGTGATGTTGAGTCATTAAGTAGAGTATAGAAGTTGAGCTAAACAGAATTACTGTAGGAGCTGAGTGAGACAAAATTCCTAATGTGTCGAGCATCAGCAATTAGTAAGTGATGAGTAACACAAAATCAACATATGATTTTGTGCCTTCACAAACTTAGATGCAAACTATTTTTGAGCTGACTTAGGATGAATCTCAAAGGATCTTGGAGATAAAATCATATATTTTGCATTTCCTATGTAATTAGGATGCAACCAATAAGAAAAATGGAGAAAGCATGCAACCAATAAGAAAATTGAAAGAATTGAGCGAGAAAAGAAGAATGAATATTGATCATAGATTCATACCTAACCCTAAGTCTTTGAAACCTTTAAAAGAAGGATGGAGCCCCATTATTTGTATGCATGAGTGAGATTTTACGAGAGAATGCTAGAAAAAGTATAGAAGGGTGTAAAGGCTTAGAAAAGGAAGAAAAACATTGCTGAATTTAGTTGATTAGAACATAGTATCAAAATTTTGAGGAGAGACATATTAGATCGAGGAAGGATTAGAACATACAGGGCAAAATGAGGATCTAGAATCAACAATTGAATATTGCAAGTCATCAGGTCAAGACTTTCTAATACTCTCTAGCCATTGTATTAGGAATGAAAATCCTATGATGATAGGTTGGTTTAACAGCCATGTTGTAAGCCTTTCAACAAGGTACTAAATCCTTTGATAGAGTAACATTCCAAGTGAGTGTTTTTAAATCCTCTAACTAGGTCACTTTTAACAGAGTGTAAAGTCTTTAATAGGACAGGCCTTTCATAAGGCAAACCATTGGAAGTGGTCAATCTTTGTAACCTTAAACAATTGCATATTGTTGTAGTGATAATTTGTGGGTGTCATACTCACCCCAGTTTTACCTTCTCATTTTGGGGGGTTTTTGGGCGACCAAAATCTTATGTTATCTATTTTCATGCATGCCTTTATTTTTCATGTTGAGTAGATATGTTAGATGCATTTGAATAATCTTAGCTAAAATGTTTTAAAAGGTCAAAGTTAGTTACTTGTGATTCACCCCCCCCTCAGAAGTAAACCTTCCCACTTGTAAATTCCAACAAGCGAAAGCAAATAGAACCAACAAAGGCTTTGAAGACAATGTGACTAAGTCAAGTATAGATGTGGAAAACATATCATTAAAAGCCTACCCACATATAAAGAGAACAATATCAAAGAGGATAAGAATATATAACAAATAATCTTAAGCGTACAAGCATTCAAAATTTATAGAGAGATTTTAGAGAATCTCTTAGAGACATTAGAGTGCATTCAAGAATGAATGTCAGGATTAGAGTCCCAGAGAGAGATTTTAGAGAATCTCTTAGAGACATTAGAGGGCATTCAGAAATGAATGTCAGGATTTGAGTCCCAGAGAGAGATTTTAGAGAATCTCTTAGAGACATTAGAGGGCATTTAGAAATGAATGTTGGGATCAGATTCCCAAAGAGAGATTTTAGAGAATCTCTTAGAAACAATATATATTGTAGTGGTCAAACATATGCATATGTCAGAGATAGAGACTTGGTAGAGGTGGGATCTCTACCAAGTATTGTTACCAGAGATCCTAAAGAGGCCTAAGGGAGTTCTTTCTATGACAATTACCTAATCAAGATTTAGTTCTCACCAGAGGGTTAGGTGATGGGGGAAATGATCTCTTCTGAAGGATTAGGAAGGATGGCATGGGTAGTATTTAGATTAGTATTTATTCAAATCTAATGTTGCTAATATGTTTTACATACAATTTTTGATATTGTACTAAGAAATGGTTGTAGGTTACAGCTTTCGAACATAATAAAAAATTAGGGACATCACAAAATGACACATAATACTAAGAGATGGACACTACTAAGCTATTTGCAAATGGAATCTCTAATGAATTTGATGCAGCAGTAGCAGATCTAATGGAAAAGAATAAACCCTAGCTAAAGAGATCATAAATCTTAAGACAAAGCAAGAATCACAAGCCATATTACTATGTGAGGTGATTGAATAGAAAAAGAAAGCTATAGAAGACAAAGTCATGATAGAAGATGACAAAAGAATTTTGACTAGTAGACTAGAAGAAAAATCATTAGAAGTAAATAGGATTACTCACATGCAATTGGAAACAATGAATCAAGTCATTATTGCTAATCATGAAATAAATAGTAAAGACATTGAGATAACAACACTGAAGTTACATAATGAACAATTGAGCAATGATCTAAAAATGGAAAAGGAGTTTACTAAAAGTTTCAATAAACCTAGTGAAGTTATCAAGTACTTTGAACAATTGATGAGATCCCCTAGACCTAACTATAGAAGTTGTGAAAACCAACGTCACAGATTGCTAAGAACACCTACATGCAAATAACCTTTTTGAAGAGAAACCAGAAGAGGAAAAAGTAGAGCTTGGAAAATCTCAATGGTGTGAGAGCGAAAATGTATTCCAAGTTATGAAAACAAGGAGTACAAAAGTTCAACCTTAAAGGTGAATGAAACCTTAAAGGAAAAGAAAACTAGGTTTGCACATTATAATCAATATAAAATATTTATTATATGCACCTAAGAGAAAGCTTAAGTAACTAGAGTAATAAATAACTTAATTAACTAAATCAAGATGATCTAATTAATAAGTGTAACAAATAATTACTCTAACACCCCCCCCTTAAGCAAAGCTCAGGAGGAAGCTAACGTAGCAAATGAAAGCATAAAAATGGGTCCCGACAATAAGGCCTGATCAGGTACCCAAAATAAGGAAATTTCTATAAATTGGAGACGAAGGAGAAAACCCAGTGGGAAAAACCTCTCTCCAAAAAGAGATAGAATAGACATGCTAAAAAAAACATGAAGGAAGGAAGGCCTCAAGAAGACCCCCCAAGGACAACTTCCATAACCCCAAGCATAGACTGCAACTGAAGATAGTGAGGCAATGCAAATGACTTGGTGAAGATGTTGGCAACCTAGGCATCAGTGGGAATATACACCAAAGAGATAACACCATCTTGGATTAGATGATGAATGGAATGCACATGAAGCTCAATGTGTTTAGTGTGTTGATGCTCCATCAAGTTGCAGGAAATATGAATAACACTCTGATTATCACACCACTGAATAGTGGGACGATTAGGAGGAAAACCAAACTCAGTCATCAATTATTGAAGCCATTAAAACTCATGACTAGCAAGCACTGCTACTTGATAATCAACCTTTGTAGATGAAAGTGAGTGAGCATGCTGCTTCTTGCATGACCATGTGATAGGACTAGAGCCAAGACAAAAAAGCAAAGCCAAAAGTAGACTTTCGATCATCAACATCACCGGCCCAATCTGAGTCAGTGTAGCCAACAATGTGCAGAGTCCTTGATGTGTAATGAATGTCATACATTAGTGTGCCCTGAATGTATCTCAAAATATTCTTGGTAGCTTGCCAATGACTCTCACGAGGCTCATGTGAAAACTGAGAGACAATATCCACTACAAAGGAGAGATCAAGATGAGTGCGTGTTAGGTACAACAAGCTGCCAACCAACTATCGGTACAATGTGGGATCCACTGAAGGTGAAGTGCAAGAGGTAGATAAGGTAACACTAGACAAAAAAGGTGTGGGAGTAGGCTTGCAATCAAGCATGTCAAAGTGACGAAGCATGTCAAGATCATACTTCTACTGGTAAACAAATATTCTAGTTGGGGACTGAACAATTTGAAGACTAAGAAAATAGTGTAGTAGACCATGATCAGTCATCTCAAATTGTTCCATCAATGCTCTCTGAACATCCGTAATCATAGAGGATGAGCTACTTATGAGAAGAATATCATCAACATATAGCATAAGGATCAAAACCTCAACCTCAAGACGCTAAATGTAGACTATAGGATTAGAATGGCAGAATGTGAAGCCCGTAGAAAGCAGAAAAGAGTCCATCTTCTCATACCAAGCCTAAGGGGCCTGTTTGAGACCATACAATGATTGTTGAAGTCTACAAACCAAGGAGGAATCCTACACAAATCCTTGAGCTACTCCATGTAAATCTCCCCAGTAAGATCACCGTACAAGAATGCACTCTTCACATCCATTTGAAAAATGGGTCATCCCTGAGAAACTGTGAGTGATAAGACAAGGCAAATAGAGTTCATCTTGGTGACAAGGGAAAATGTCTCAGTGTAATCAATACTCTCAACTTGTGAAAAACCCTTCATAACAAGACGCGCCTTGTGCTTATCAATGGAATCATCAACAACAAACTTAATATGATACAACCATTTGCATCGCACTAACTTTCTTCCCTTAGGAAGAGAATAAAGATCCCAAGTATGATTCTTCATCAAAGAAGAATACTCATCCTCCATTGCATTGTCCCACTCAAAATGTCCTGTCACTATTGTAATGTCTAGGGATAATCACAAATAGAATGACTAAGAATACTAGAACCCATAGTATGAGAACTGGTGTGATAGGAAGTGGAAGGGTCACCAGCTAGAGATCCTACAACCTCAACTGTAGCTCGAGCCCATTTAGGCATCTAGGGAGAATCCTATGGCAGAGGTAAATGGGGATTATCAAGATCATCATCCTCATTATCTGGAAAATATACTAGAAAGAATGAGGGAGTAGTGATAAATGAAGTAAACTCTGGAGATAGGGTATCTACTATAGGAAGGTGCTCATCAAACTAGACATCCTGTCGAAATAGGACCTCTCTAGAATCAGAATCACATAACCTATAGGCCTTAACATCCTCATAGTAGCCAACAAAAATCAGGTGTCAACTCTTCTACTTCATTGCTCTCCTCTAAGCATCTAGTATGAATGCCCATGCTCCACTACCAAAAACTCAAAATGAAGATACACCAGGCTTGACATGAGACCAAGCCTCCTTAGGAGTCATATATCAAACTGCCTTTTGAGGCATCTGATTCTGAATATAGTTTGGAAAAATTGACTACCTCTACCCAAAAACACGAATCCATGGACCTAGATTAAATCATACAATTAGCCATCTCCCAAAGGGTTCTATTCTTTCTCTTGGCTACACCATTCTGCTAAGGAGTGTAGGGTATTGAAAACTGATGCTGAAGACTATGTTCAGAGTAAAAATCCTTGAAAGCTTGGTTCACATACTCTCCCCCATTATCTATGCATATCTATCGAATAGAAAGACCAGACTGCTTCTCAAAAAATGTCTTAAAGACTCAAAATGAATCAAAGACATTAGACTTGTACTTCAAAAAGTACACTCATGTACGTTTGGAGAAGTCATCAGTGAAAGTAAGCACATATCCGACACTAAAAAAAAGGAGTGGGAAATGCATGAGGTCACTATGAATCAACTCCAATGGTGCCAAAACACGAGTGGCTCATCCATGTGGAAAAGGATCACTATGTTGTTTGCCAAGAGCACAACCCTGACAAACACCATCTATGCAGGAAATCTAGGGAAGCCTAAGAACAAGTGTGTGTGTGCTCATCTGCTAAAGATATCTATAATTGACATGGCCAAAATGCTCATGCCAAAGTCTACTTACTGAATTTACATGTTCTACAAGACAAGAACCTATGTCATGAGAAGACTAAAATCCATCAAATCTATAGAGGTGAGATGCATAGTCAACACTCCCAGTAGCCACAATCAACTTAGAATCAAGTAAGTCCCAAATAATCACATCATGTGGTGAGAACTCAACTATCTTACCAAAGAAAGAGTGGAAAATTTGATAAATAGACAATAGGTTCGTCGATATGTTAGGGACAAAAAGAATATCTTGAAGAGAACCCCTAGCTAATGCAACAAAACTAGAACCCATGACTGAAAGTTGTGATGATGATGCAGGAGCATCCAGAGGTATAAGGGCAATCCTGTGTCACCCAAAGAAATGTACTTGGACTTAGTTTCTATTTCATGTCTTTTCATTTTTGGATACCCATTTGGGTCAAATAAAGGTTCCAACTCTCACAGTTCAACTATTAGTGTGCTAGAAAATCTCAAAAAAATAGGAGCATGCAATTTGGCCATCATTTTGGTGACCTAGAAGGTGTGAATTGGCTAGATGAATGTAATTGTGATTTAGAGCATTCCAAGAAAAGAATCAGGTCAAAAGGCCCCACGGTTTGAAAGTTATTGCAATTTTTCGAGTTTTGGAGACCTCCTAAGAATACTTCAAAGTCAGTTTAGGGGCATTAAATAACCTCAAAAAGTGCCAAAAAATGGGGGAAAAGTGAGGGTTGTCCATAGGGCTATAGAGCACTTTGAGAGCTTTTCGAAAATGTAAACGGTTCGTCAATCAGAGCTACGGTTCAAAAGTTATGCCTCCCGGAAGTTCGGTTACCATTTCTGGATTCTTCTAGATTTGCACCGACTTCTAACGCAGCTTTTGGAACCTTCTATTTGGTTGGTGGATGCCTACTATCACTTTCTAGAATGTACTCCTAGTCCTTAACCCTCTGGGGTCTATTTAAGGAGATTTTTGGCATTGTAAAAGGCAGTTCGGAGTGGAGTTTGAGAGGAGGTACTGGAAGGAGAAATTATCTCCAGATTTATGCTATTGTAAGCCCTTAGGGCATGTTTCGAAGTTTATTTTCCTATAATATTTGTACTAGCTTATTTTCTCAGTTAATATAATTTTCCCTTTCTGTTGTGTCCATTCTGTTCTTGGGTTGTGTTCCCATCAAGTGGTATTAGAGCCGATTTTCCTGAGTGTGTAGACAGAACGTCGACTGTGAGGCAGTTTGCACCAGGACTGTGTGGTTGTGGGTTTGAGTTAAGAAGATGCCTCCATGAAGAGAGCGTGGTGGAAGGGCCAGAGCTATTAATCCTAAGGAGGTTAGAGCCCTCCAAAGGCAGGTGCAAGCATTGCAAGAGGAGCTTCGTAGGGGAGCAAATGTTGCCGCAGGTGACAACAGTGAGGATGACAATGAAGAAGAAGTAATGGGACCAGAAGAGGAATTTGATGGGGAAGTTCTGAATCATGTAGAGGAAAGGCTTTTTAGGGCCATTACTAAGTTTGGGAAAAGACCTACAATTGAAGTGGGTGTATTTTCAGGAAATCTGAAACCAGATGAGTTGATCGATTGGATCAATGAACTGGAAGAATACTTTGAGTATGAGGATATCAGGGACCCAGATAGGGTTAAGTTTGCAAAGGCCAAACTGAAAGGCCATGCCAAAATCTAGTGGCAAGAGGTCCAATTGGAAAGAAACAGAAGAGGAAAGGAGAAGATCACAAGATGGGATCGCATGGTGGGCAAATTGAAGAAGCAGTTCATTCCTGTGTATCTTTCTTTGGTTTGGCTTTCTGTTTTGGTTTCCCCTAAGAAGTCTAAGCAACCAATGCTTGGTTGGAAGAGCTAGAAGTATCCACCCATTGGATCTTTGCCTATTCCCATGTCAACAGATCAAAAATGTCTCAAAAGAAGGCATCTAATGTCTATTATCCAAGGCATCCATAGTCAAGTAGAAAGTGGAAGAAAAGATCTGATACTGTCCTCACAACTTTCAGAGTATCAAAAAAATAGACTCATCATCTATTTTGATTTTCCCATATCCCTACAAAACTATACACAAAGATTTGAACTTCATTAAGAAGTCCTCAATGGTGGGGAAGCTAGTAGGTATCAAAGAAGTTAACTCTACATCAAGATGTAGTGGCCATAACTCATTCACTGTGCCAAACAAGTTGTGAAACTTGGTCCAAATAGCCCAAGGAGTGGTTAAACCATCCAAGTGAAATAGTAGACTATCAGAGATGTTCAGTGCAATCAATCCCATGGCTTCATCCATTTTGTTCTTGTGCTGAAGAACCTCAAAGGGGCACTATAGGATAGGTTGATTATCATCCAAACATGACCATAAGCCACATGGCATAAGAAGCCAAGTCATGTGTGCTTTCCAATTGTGATAGTTGTGTGGTGTTAGCTGGGCCACAGAGGGGTCTGACATTGAGAGAAGAAGACAAAAGCATAAGGGTCGATTTTGAAGTAAATTATAGAAAATAAATGTTCCTCCCCATAATGTATAAATATATCCCTCAAAAACCAAAGCAACCACTATTGAAATCACAAAAACTAAGAAAAGAACCTGGATGCTAGATACAGAGAGGTAGGAAACTAAAGCCTCTACTTTAATGCCAAAAGTGGGAGCTCAAACAAACTTGGAATGAAATGAAACCAACATCATTGTCTCTATCTCAAAACCAACTTTCTGGTGCTTCTTTCAGATAAAAAAAAAATCCCTGTATGCTCAAGTTATGGCAAAAAAACCAACTGTTGCTCCAAAAGACAAGCTCATTGGAAAATTACACACGAATTTTTTTTTGATAGTTGTACAATCGTCAACTAGATGTCACGAGAAGAAATTTCAGCCACTAGAATGCTGACATCAGCTACCAAATTATGGCATCATCCTGCTAAAAAATGACACCAGCAAGCTCAAAAAATGGAACCAAAAAATGATGTGGCTCATCAAAAAGATGACATAATCACCATGAAGCTAACATAATTGGCTATGAGAGTGAAATCACACTTGTTGCAGGGGGTTTCGGAGGCACTTCCCGTAGAGGTTGCAGCTGGGTGGTGGAAGGGGGTGGTGCCATAGGTGGAGGTTGTGGTTGTTCTACAGTGGCACTGCTTGCAGAAGCGGTGTGGGGCCGAGCATGGGAGGTGCTGCGGTAGCACCGAGGTGGTACTATGGTGGCCGCTTGATGAAGTGACTGTTGTGGCTGCTCGAATTTATTTAATTTTTTTTTTTTTGCAATAAATTCATCCTTATGACCCTTTAGGAGGCAAAAATTTTGCTTAACACTACAACAGCCAAAAATCAAAATTTTTATATGGATTTTGACTTTAACAGGCCTTTTGAGCACAATGGAAGCTTCCATTTTGGCCCAAAGTGAGCCAAAAAATGTCCCCCTCTTGATTGAAGAAAAAAACCTTTAAAAAGTTGGGGTTTTTGACTTCGAATAGCGACTTTAAACTCTTCAAACCAGGAAGCAACACAGACGCCTTGATACCATGTAGAAGTTGTGAAAACCAACTTCATAGATCGCCAAGAACACATGCATGCAAATAAACTTTACTGAAGAGAAACCAGAAGAGGAAAAAGTAGAGCTTGGAAAATCTCAATGGTGTGAGAGCAAAAATGTATTTCAAGTTATGAAAACAAAAAGTACAAAAGTTCAACCTTAAAGGTGAATGAAACCCTAAAGGGAAAGACAACTACGTTTGCGAATTATACTTAATATAAAATATTAATTATATGCACCTAAGAGAAAGCTTAAGTAACTAGAGTAATAAACAACTTAATTAACTAAATCAAGATGATCTAATTAATAAGCGTAACAAATAATTACTCTAACACTAACAATTATACATCTGTATTGGGATACACAAAAACTGAAGAAGGAGAATCATCAAAAAGTGGTAAAGAAAGAAATAAAAAAGATAAGAACTCCAAACCTACTTGTCATAATTGTAGTAAGAAAGGACATACTGCTAATGTGTGTAGGAGTAAGATTGCAAGACAAAATGTTAAGCAGGAGAGCATGGGTTACTGCCATATGTGCAAAAAAAAAGGTCATTAGGCACATGAATGTAGGACCAAGACCATGCACACTCAAATATTTGAAGGATATTGTTATAACTATCAGAAGTATGAACATAGAGCTTTTGAATATAGATCCAAGCCCAAGTGGTCATCAAACAAGCAGACAAAGGTAAAGTACAATGGCAACTCTTATAATTGGGATTATAATACAAGTTATAGTTGTCACTACTATCAAGAGTATGGACATGTTCTTGAGAACTATATTAGAACACACTTTATGAGTGATTAAAAAAGGTGGTTGAGTCAAACCACATGTTTTAGTCATTTGAAGACTAGTCACATCATCAAATATTGTCCAACAAGGTCAAAGGCACCAAGTTGTAAATTCAACAAAGGCAAAGGCAAGGCAAATATTGAAAATGTCAGAGATGAGATGAGCAAGACATGGAAGAGAAAGGAGGATTGCAGCACATCAAGTGCAAATGCGATTACTTCACCCAATGGGTCAGGTGATCACACCTCATCAAACTAAACAATAAAGATGTATGTGGGACTAATATTTAAATGATATACCATACATCAATTCCAAGGATTTAGTTTTGAAAAGATTACATATGCATGAGTAAAGATGCAAAGTGTTATTAGAAATCAAGGAAAAATCTTTAAGTGTTGTCAGTTTTTTATGTTACTACTGAGCATGAAAAGGTTTCTTATGGTTTCCAAGTAAAATAGTGAATGTGAGCTAATGAAATTGGTTAGTTGAGGCTAAGCTCATAATGGTTGCTGAGTGAATGGAAAGACATGTGGATGTCAAGTGAGCCAAAAATCAATTAGTGTCAAGCTTACAACTGTGTAAGCACTTAACATTAATTGTAGTGTTTTAAGGACTTTGATCGATTTCTTATCATTTAACATCATTTGAATTCAAGAAAGAACATGAAGTGCTAAAGGTGATATGGAGAATTCAATCTGAGTTTTTGTAGAAGATTTGAACAACTGTTCAACACCTTTTCATCAAGATTTATAAGGTATTTATTGTGTGTCAAGCTACACAGTTTCAAATTTTGCAAACCCTAGATATATGTAATGGCGTCTAGTTCTTCTAAAGTGAAAGGTGTATAGGGAAAAGAGGTTTTTAATGTTGAGTTAATTAGCAATGAGATCAAACAACCTATTTTCAAGGCTATTCCAGATATAGCGTACAAGTAGGATCCCTCTGTTACATTGTCTATGATACCATCGTGAGTCTTGATGATTCAAGATGCCAGGAATTGTTACACCTACAAGATTGGAAGCATAGGAGATATAGAAATAAGAGAAGAATATGGAAAACTATGTGAAAATGGAGCATTTTAGGAAGAATACAATATTGTCAAGAAGAAAGGGTTAACTCATGCCCTAGATTTCCCAAATGTCTTCAAAACTGAGTGGATTAAGATTATCTTAAGTAGAGTTCATAATAGCTTAGTATGGTTAGAGAATGTGCTAGTTAAAATCACAAAGAAAATTGTTCATATGGTAACAACGTATCCAACCCTAGATCAGCCAAAGACTATGAGAAGTGAGTCAAAAGAAGTCATTGAAAATAAAAACATAGGGGCTGTATGGAAAAAAAAGGGAATGACCATTGACACAATCATAGATCCCTTGATAGCTTTGCAATGAGGGTGATAGCACACAAGTTTTATCAATCAAGTAGATTAAATAGTGTACCTTCCATTACAGTGGATATGGGTTACAAAATTGTGAAGAAAGATCATACTTATGATCTTGCTGAGTTGTAAAAATCTAGGAGCTATAAAGAAAACCAAGAGTGCTCAGTGTAAATTTAGATCTATTTTGGTATGTATTTTCTTCTATGTGTAGAACACATTTTTTACATCTGGTAAGGTTGCATGGAAGATGAATAGATCAATTGTAGTATAGATAGGAGAATTTATTAAGCAATTAGGTTATAACTTTGAGTCAATGATGACTAGTTATTTTGAAGATTTTAAGCAATCTATGAAAAAGAGATTAAGGATACCAGTCTCACTAGTAGAGAAACATTATGATGATGTTTGCTTTCTAACTGATACTGATCACACATATGTATAAGAAACAATTCCTATGGTAACATGTCTAAGGCCATTAGGATATGAGATCAATGTTGATGAGGCCTCTGCAACAATCACAACATTACTTGCTGAAGAAGTGGACAAAGAACCCTAAGCTTTTGGTAATTATGACTTGGCCAAATCAAAGATCACGATGGAATTGAAGACTGCCTCTATAATTAGGAATAAGAGAAAATTGGTGAAGAAATTGAAAGAAAATTTTTGTGAAGGAGCCAAGAAAGAGGAAGATGAAGAAGAATAAGAAGACACATAGGCTCAAGCACCATTGGCACTGACATAAGGTCAGGGAGAGGATTAGCAAGAAGAGGAAATAGAAATTGTAGAAGGTGTCAAGGGAGAAGAAGCCGAAGGAGCACCTATTCTTACTGACAAGAGGATATTAAAGGCAAGCACACAAGTAGTGACAAAACCAAAGAAGGTTGCAAAACCTAGTCAACTCAAACCAACAACACCTACCACAAGGACAAGTACAAGAGAACTGCACAAAAAGCTAAAGAGATAGCCAAATCTAAAGTGAAGGTAGCTAGAGCACATAAGAAACCAAGGAGAAAATATGTTGTCCAAGTTGAAATAGATGAGGAGATGACTGAATTTGATGACAACAACCAATTCCAAGTGGTGAGTTACGGTCCCTCCTCAGGTCTAGACAATTTATGTGAGAGTGTTAGAAACAATGTTGATTTGTCAAGTTTCTCTCACATTGAATTTAATAATCTTGAAAAGATTGAGAAGAACCAATTAGAGGAGGCAATATATTCCATGATGGCTACATTCAAGAAGGCTCCTCTAGAAAATGCCAATCCTATACCCAAGAGTTTATATGATAGAGTTGAGCAAAAATGACACTATTGTTTAAACATAGAGAAACAAATTAGGGAGACAACCCTTGCTCAAGTTATGCTAGAACTTAGTAAGGCATAAAATGTCTAAAGCCATTAAGAAATATGCTGTAAAATTTGTGCCAAAGTATAGGGCATTTAACATATTATAGAACAACATAGAGGATATTGTAGAAAAGTCCAAACAAATGTGGAAGATTACATATGGACCGGCCATAGCCAAAGACGATGACCAAGAACCAATTGAGGTAGGAGATGATGAAGAAGATGACAATGATCAAGGCACAGTTGAGGGAGGCATTGATATGAATATTGATGATTAGGCAACAACTGAGGAAGACCAACAACTAGACTAGAGTGTTCAAGATACACAAATGCTGAGTGCCAACCCTTAATAGGTGATAAGTGCAAGTACTGAAACTATCATAGCAAAGGATGTTTTTTATCAGAACATTAATCCCCTAATAGAGGAAGATTTTAAAATGATACGTATCCACTCTACACCATAGGACAAATTATGTGACAACCCTTTATTGGTAAGTGTAGATGAAATTCAAAAGTCAGAGTCTATGACTGCAGGGGAGGAAGTGAAAACACAAGACACACCTACAATCACTCCTCAAGTCATAAGTGTACAACCTTCATAGCCCTTAGTTTTATATCAACGAAAGGAGACAACAGGTTACACTATCAGTACACTCATGGAAGGCACTCCAGTCTCAAAAAATGTATAAGAACTTGAAAAAGACAAGGTTAAGATAGTTGGGGAAGACAAGGTGGAAACACCAATAAATGATGGGACACCAGGTCAAATAGGTCAGGTAGATGTACCTACACTCCCAGCATAAGATCAAGGTGCAACTGAAATCAAAGAGGTAGAAAAGGACAAGTTTGAAGAGACAAGTTCGACACCCAAGCCAAAGGAGTAGTAGCAATCCAAGCATTGGTGACATTACTAGAATTTGGAATTCCTTCTAGTCAAACTCTTCAAAGGCTGAGCACAGATGCTACACCACTGTAATTCTCAGTGCCAAGTCCTAGCTCATTTAAGGAAAAAGAGGTAATTACTTATGGAAATGTTATCCTATATGAAGAGATTTTATTACCCAAGTTTGATTGTGCAACAATAAAAATTGAGAAAATGGGTATACTACAAGAGGCCTTAGCAAGGAAGAAACATCAATAACTACTTAGAAGGGAGCATAAGTAGAAGCAAACTTTGATTGAGATCAAAGAAATTCTCTTAGATGCATTTAGTCTACCTACTCTAGATGAAACAAATCCAATCATTGAACAATCAACCAATATAGTGGAAAGAGTAAGTAAGATAGACTTGGATACTAATGTCAAAATATTAGAATGGTCAGAGAAGAAGTTTCAAAATAAAGTGAATGAGAAGATTGTTAGAAATATAAAAGGAGTAACTGAGAGGGGAGAGGTGAATCAATTACCACTAAAATAAATCCTATATCCCTTAGATGTCAGTACAAGACAACTTTGTGAAAACTTAACTTAGTTGATGCTCGACAAACACATAGAAAAATGTTGTAACTTAATGAACACTGAAATAGATCGATAAATGCATAACATGAAGATCTTTAAGATATTATCTATGATTAATATTACTTTAAATTAGTTTTAAACACATAAAAGAAATAGCATGAACACACTTGATACCAAGATTTAACGTGGAAACCCAATTTGGGGAAAACCACCAATTACAACTAGTTACTGATTTTCACTCTTCTGAAGTGAACCCATTAGGAGCCAACCCTATTAAAGGTTACAAAACACACTATTAGAGGATTTATCACCATGTTAGAAGTCGTTAGACACTTCAATATAAATGCCACCTTATTAGAGGATTTGCAAATAGTTATTAAGCCAACTTTGTTAAGAGATTTAGATCATTGCTAGATTGGTTAGAGAGTAACAATGAGATGACTTGATTCTTGATGCAACTAAATTTTTGATTATAGATCTCATTTCTGGCTTGTATACTTGATCCTTCTTGATCAAATGTATCTTTGAATCTTAACAAGGATATTCTGCTTATTCTTCCAATTCACTTCCTCTTGACATTATAAATCTTCAATTATGTTCCATTATCATACACTTTTTAATCCTCAACTTGACCTTATATTTATATCTTTCATATTTTCAAGTCGGCTTGAATATAACTTAGAATAATTAATATTCATCTTCTCAACTAGCTAGAATCAATAGATAAATCAATTGAACTCAATATGCCAAAACAAGAAAATCCTTCGTTAGCTAACCTTGCTTAGTAGACACTAACTCAGAAATGATTTTCCTATGTTAGCCAAGTGAACTTGGTCAACACTGCATATTCACAATTTTCCTTTGGTAACCGAGTGAGCCGATTAATACTGGTTCCATTCAACATTTCCTTCATTAATCGAGTGAGCTCAGTTAACACTCAAATTTTGCAAACTTTCCTTTGACACCTGAGTGAACTTGGTAGATACTATCTTTTGAACTAGGCAAACTTTGGAATGCTTGGTAGACACAAAAAACTATCTTCAATGCCCAAGTGAGCTCGATATACATTGACTAGTGATGATATGACATTTTGTGTAACATCAAAGACAATACACAATTAATCAATTGTATTCAATAATCTAGTGATATTACACTAACATAGGTTGCATTAGCAACTAAGATGAATAGTGTGAAGAAGATACTAGAGAACATTTTCTCCCTGTACACCAAATTGTGTAATCCTACACTCTTTACATAGGAGATAAGGAATCACATCATGAGTTTGGAGAGTCAAATGCAGTCATCCGACGCAAAATTGATCATGACTCCAGCTCAAGTGAGAAACAATTTAGGACCCTTTTGCAATCCTAAAGTTAGTTAGCAACATTACAAGCATATGAAGCCAATATTAGGGCTAAAATGATTAGCATCCACTCTACAATGACTCCTCACATGGATATTTTACACAAGGAGTTAGGCTATGTAGAAACACTTATGAAGAAAGACCCCAATCTTTCTACATTAGATGGCTTAGTACACCTTGTTATCGAGCTGGCCATCCAAATTAAGTCTTTGGAGGTAGCATGTGATAACTGGGATGCAACTCTTAAAATTATACTTGAGGTTCATAATTTTTTTTGGAAAAATACACTTTTAGTGTATAACCCATTGACATCAGTGTCAAAAAAGGGGGAGTAAGAGAAATGAGGGAGTAAGAGCAAGTGGGAGAGAAAGAAAATAGAAAATAGAGTAGGAGCAAGTGACAAAGCAAGCAAGCAGAAAATAGAGAAAGAGCATCAGTTGATGCAAATCTACTCAGCTGGAGAAAATATTTTGATACAATGTACAATACATAATAGATCAAACAACTCGGTGGGAGTTATAAGATTTTGAGGTATAATCCATGTTGCAAAATTTTGATATTTTGAAATTCTATATAGAATCTGAATAGTGTTAGCATGAATTTTGATGCTCTGGGGGAGCATTATAGAACAATGTTATGACTATGTTTGTCATTGATAACAACATAGAAATAAGTTTGAAAAAGACTAACAAAGCAACTGACTGAGATTTGTATATTAAGGACATCACATTGCGTATCTACTTATGCATAGTTACCAGCATACACGACAACATGTATTTGACATGTGGGTAAGTACGTAGAACCTAAATCAATAGCATACAAAAGTTATTAATGATTTACAAAGAACCACAAGGAAACCGAGCATTGGGAAAATAGTTTCTATTATATGATTGGTCGAGCACATTGTGTTTGGAATGAAGGGTTGCACAATTAATTGGAGGAAGTATACTGACCACTGATGATGTTAGCAAGTGCATAGGTATAGAAGTCACACGTGTGAAAGTTTGTGTATAACTGTGAGCCAACTCAAGGAATTAATGTTGAGTGTATGGAGCCAACTCAAGGAATAAATTTTGAGTGTGGTATAAAGGAAAGATTTTTTCCAAGTTTTAGTTATGATTAATGATATCGAGAAGTAGAAAAGGCTTGTGAATTGCGAAGTAGAAGAGCAAAGTAATCTGCTAATTCATGTAAGTGACCTTAAGGGTTACTGCTGTTGAGTTCCAGATCTAGTTGCATGATCTGAGGGTAAAGAAGTCTGATGTACTAGACAAAGGAAGAGATAAGAGATTGTTCCACATCTATTATTCTGAAAGGAATAGTACCACGATCAATTGGACAGTGGGTTCGTTGATATGATCTTGAAGCTATTTGGATAGTGGGTTCAGCTGCCTTCTTCAACTCCTAATAGGGTTGGAATCTCCTAATAGGGATTAAGGGTCTCCTAACAGGGATTCAAGGTCTCCTAACAGGCACTCTTTGTACCAAGCATTGTAATAGACTCGTAACAGGGTCCATCCTCTAACAAGGAATATTTAGATTAGTACATCATCTTGTGGGCATCATTCCCACCGAGGTTTTCCCTCTAATCAAGGGTTTCCCTAGTCAACATATCTAGTGTAATTGTGTATGCACATTTTTTTATGGTTGTTGTTTGCCTTGGTTGAATGATTAAGAATTGCTTAAGAGGTTTAATTTTTAGATTTCTGTATAACTGATTCACCCTCCTCTCAGTTATACTAGTGGACTACTATTTCTAACAATTAGTCATTTATGTTATGCTCGTAAGAATAAGAGTATTAATGCATGACCAAGTGTTTTTGACACTCATGTCAAGGGGGTGATTGTTAATCTTAGATTGGTTTTGACAAGTGAGTGTCTATATACTTAAGTCATTTACTTAGTTCATGCCGAACAAGTAACATATGTCGAGCACAACATATAAGTTAAAACATGCCAAGTAAACAATGAGTGCCAAGTCACTCATATGCCAAGTCACTTATGCATTGAGTATACAATATGTGCCGAGCGATTCAAGAGCCGAGCAAGTAGTGGATGCCAAGTCATTTATATGCCGAGTGATAGCATTGAAGTCATAGTTAGTGCCAAGCACTAGGGAATTCAAATGTTGAGTAACACAGTTTTGTCATAGTATTTTGTATTGGCACAAACTACTATGTAAACCATTTTTGGGCCAAATTAAGGATTAAATTATGATATTTTGTTAATAAGGATGAATCTTAAGTGGGAATCCCTATGTATTACATGCATCCAATCAGGCAAAGGGAAGGTTTAAGCGGCAATATGGATGAATCACAACCATTGATTCATACTTAACCCTAAGTCACCTAGGATGTAGTGCCTACACTAGTTCGTAATTTTGCTATCATTGTTGAACTCTTTTAGGCTAGTTTTATGCTTGATTATTAATAGTATTGTTTTGAGATTATCAGATATTGTTTCAGATTCAATTGATTATATGATGAGATTACTTAGTACTCTATATTTTATGTATGCATGATGATTATTGCAGTGATATTAGTTATTGATGATGATTACTTAGATGGATTATCACATGTGTTTTCTTATGGATACTTACCCCATACTGCATGTGTATGGTGTGCGTGTATGTTTTCTTTACGTATGGCATTTCTGATGTGGTTAAGGAAGGGAGTCATAGTCACCTGCTAGTCAGGATCTAGATGATGCACCGCTTCCTACCATTTCTTGTTTAGTTTAGAATATTGTGTTTGTACATGCATGAAATTTATGCAGATTGTAGGTATCGGGTATCGACTTCCCTGAATTGCCAAGATGAGTGTACCCTATCGCATTATCTCAATGGTAAGAGAGGGGAGATAAATTCTTAAGTCCAAATCCTAAACCTTTAGGCCACTTATCCTAGAAAATTAGGACAAGTATCTAAGTTGTTTACCTTCTGAATGCATCGGATGACATTAATTCATGATTATAACCCTTTAGTATGATCTTGTATGTGTTTTTCTATGATGGGTTTTTGTATTTTGTTTTATACGTCTTTGGTAATTTTTCTATTAATTAAGCCAGATTAAAAGATTTAATTAAAGATTTAATTTAATGGAAAATTATTATGGTATTTTTAATATTTAATTATATTTAATTAATTGGGAAATTAATTAAATAAAACAAGAATTAAATTTAAAGATAAAAGTTATAAGTTTAATTTTAGAACGTGATAATATTAGTTTAATTTAATAATAATATATTTAGAGTTCATTTTTAAATAAATGCTAAGTATTATTATTATTTAAGTTAGTAAATATTTTATCAATTAACGTTTCGAAAATAAATTAAAGCATGAAAAGAAATTAATTTATTAAAAGTTTCAAAATTGCATAATGCGTGCATGAGATTAAAAATTAATAAATTAATTGAAAAGAGAAGTCAAGTGAAATTAAATAAAGTTATTTTATAATTCATTAAATGTGCATGAAAAGGATAATAAAGAGTTTAGTCTGGTGAGCAAAGAGTTATCTCGAGTGATCGCACAATTAGTGCCCCAATTTTAGGAGAGAACTCCTTATCACCAATTAAGGGTTCATTTTCAAGGGACCAGAAGTTTTGGGAAGGACCGTGAATTTGGGAGAAGAATTTTTGGAAGAGAGAAGGTTTTGAGAGGAGAAAATTCTCTCACAATCTTTTTGGTCATAGCGATTAGCATCAGAGTCCAGGTAGATTCTTATGATGATTCACACAGTTTATTTCATTTTTTCTTTTCTTGTCTTCATCGTGATTGTGATATGGTTATCTGGATAGGACTTTGTGACGAGTATTTCAATTTGTAATTTCTAGTGTGCATGTAGATATTCCTTCTGAATATGTAGATATTAAAAGATCTTAAATTTCCTATTTAGTAATTTTCAAATTAGATATTTAATCGGGGAGGGTTTTGGAATTTAATATAGAAGATTTAGATAGAGAATTCAACCGGTTGATCGTATTTTCCCTATCAGGATATTGCTAGAATTTTTAAAAATATATATATTATGGGGGGAGCATTTTTGTAAAAAGTTATAAATTTTATTATTTATAAAATTTAAATGAGAAAGTATTTGTTTTGTGATTTTTATTTAAAAAAGGGGATTCTTTCATATTAAAAAAAAGAAATTATATATATAGATATATATATGTATATAAAGGAGGGGGTTTACCCCACCTCCTAAATGCTGGCCGTTGACCATTAAAACCTGCATACATAGGTGGTACTGCGGCCTGCGACAACAGTAACACCTATGGCCGCAGGTGTTAAAGGTCGGCGAGCCTTTTTAATATAAACGCTTAGTGCATTTATATATGTAGTTTGATTTTAGTTTAAGTTATTATTATTATTTAATTTAATTTAATTTAATTTTAACTTGTTATTTATAAATAATTTTAAATATTATTTATTAAAAAAAATTATCAACAGTATTTTATTAATATTATTAAATTAATTAATAATTAATAAATAATAATTATTAAAGAACTTTATTAAATAGTTTTAAAAAATATTAATATAGTTTTTATTTTAAAATTATTAATTAATTTCATTAAATTTAGTTTAATTAAATGTAATTAATAATGAATGTTATAAAATGAAGTTTTAAAAATTTATTTAATTATTATTATCGATAAGATGGATTTTTTAATAAAATTGTAAAGAATTTTATTTAGAATCAATAACTTATTATTTTAATAATGTAAATAAATAATTACCCTTGGTTTATTTTAGGAAATTGACTTAAAATCAAATAGGGGTAATTTTGTATTCTATACGAACATAAGAATGGGTCAATCGTAAGGGTGAACTGTGAAACTTATTTACTTGAAACATACATTAAACTGGAAACTAAAACCTTACATTAACTCAATGATATGTTTTCAAAATCAAACCAAACTATGAAACCTACACTCTGTTTTCTGTGTGTTGTCTATGTTTTGGGTTTGGGTTGACTAAAGTGATGACCAATTTTAGGATGTCTACCAAAGGCTTGGGAGTTTATATTATGATGTTTGATCTCGATCTTTTAAACTCAACCATGGTAATGTGTCTAGTATGCTCTATGGTGTGTGTTGATATATTGATTGTTATTGCTTTCTAGTTTTCTTGTGTAAAGCTAAGGTGAATGTTATGACCTACTTGACTTAACCATTTTGGACTCTTCGATCAATTGTATTTGGATTGCTTTCTAGTCACTTTGATAGGACTAAGGTGTTTGTATGATTTTTTCTTGGTGATGTCATGTTATGACATATTTGACTTAACCATTTTGAGTCTTCGATCGGTTTTCCAAATGCTCGTAGGGAACTAATGTGTTATTGTGAATTATCTTTTATGCTTTCCAGTCACTTGTCTAGGATTGAGGTAATTTTATATGATTCTTTGATTTACACTTTTATGAGCCTAGGGTAGGTTATCTATATGTAATGTTAGGAAGTGGCTTGCAATGGAGCTGGGGGCCCTAAGTGGCTGCCAAGGTAACCCATTGTAAGTTGTTTAATAAGTGAAAACACTACACTAAATGAGAGTAAAATGAACCTAATAAGAGTCCTTGTATGTTCTCACCCATGCCTTGAGTGCTAGTATAGACTAGGATGGGAGTAGAGAGAATGTTTGGTTGTGACCATGCATCGTTAGTATGCCTTGTCAGTACGAGAGGACACTAGTGCCGCTTAAGGATCACTAGGGGGCCGAGGTCCTAAGAGACTACTAGGATAACTCTAGCATGATTCATGCGATGACACTTTTCTGCTTGTGTGCCTTTGGGTTTAGATGTCAATTTATATTAGTACATTTTAGTTAGATTACTTTTAGGATTTTTTGGACTTAGAGAGTACTTTTGATATTTGGGTTGTCATCCTATTTGGGACTTGAGACTATCTCCTCAGCTTGGTGGGAGTGGGCCATTTAGGTTCCACGTGGTCAGGTGGTAGTGCTTTTTTACTCTTACCATTGAGATCCATCCATTGCTACCATGACTGGAGTTTTCTTGTTTGCATTTCCTTTCATTTTATCTTTGTATTATTATGATGGATGATTATATCTTATGATGGATGTTTATATCTTTTATGATGGATGGTTTCATTTATTGTGTTATACTTTGTATCATGGATCTGAGGAGGAGGATGTAATTCTATTTTATAAATGTATATTTATAGTGGATGATTGAGCATTCCAAATTTTATTGCCAAGTGGCATTCAAAACAAATATATATTATTCAAATGAACTTTGGACTTTTAATTATTCTTTCATGTGGATGTGGTAAATGTTAGACTTAGTGTTAATTAAAATTTAAATGTGACTCAACATCTTGGGATCCTTAAGGAATGTAATCTGTGATGTTTGTTTATTTATGATTGTATGTTATTGCTTCCACTACTTTATGTTTGATGTGTATATTATTCTTTCTTGTTAAAAAAAAAGTTTGAAAAACTTAGTAAAACTTTAGGTTAATTCTTTTGGATCCTTTGGCAAAGTGTTACATCTTCTTAAGGAGGAAAAACCCTAAACTTCTTATATGTGGAAAAGGAATGAATGAATTATTAAGGAGAGTTTTTGCATGCGCAAAACAAGACATTCATGATGAACAAGGTATTATGATCTGAATTGTACTATATAATCAGTTAAAGGAGAACAAAGGAAGGAAACAATGAATAGCAAAGAGAAATCCGATCGAGAAGGATCGAGTATACATCAACATAGAGGTAATCTTTCATCAAGAAACAAAGTGCTAATCATAGGATCATTGATGAGACATTATAACAAGGTAAGATCTAACAATCTTTGAAAGCCTTTAACAGGGAAAACCTTTCATAGGGTACATCATGTTTCATGATCAAGCATTGCAACCTTCATTGGATACACTTTATTACTACAGTAGTGAATATTTGTGGGTGTCATCCCCAACCCAATTTTACTTTCTCATAGGAGAGTTTCTGGGTAATCATATCTTGTGTCATATATGTGTGAATGCTTACTTGTTTACATACTTTAGATGTATATGCTTTACATGGTATTTTAGTTTACTTATTGAATATATGAGATGGATGAGAGGTGAATATTTTATTGATTATGCAATTTAACCTTATTAACACAAAGTATGTAGTTGCACACATTGTGCACCTGTGCAAGGTGTGTATGTGTACAATTGCACACATACATTGCAAATAGCCTTCAAAAAGGGTGAGAACTTGGTTTGAGTCTTTATGCACATATGCACACTCATTGAGGGTGTGCATATGTGCATGTATACACCATCAAAATTTGATGTTTTTACCTTTGAAAAGGTAGAAGCTCTAGAGAAGATGTAGAGTTAGTTATTTGTGAAGATGAGGGGAGGAAGCAAGTGAGGAGAACAGGGAGTATGAGGTATTTATAGGCCGGGATGGCCTAGTGCACACCTCTGAGGGTGCACACATGCACAAGTGTGCATGTGCACATCCTCGGCAAGAGGTGATTATGCACTGTGCACATTTAGCACAAATGCGCAAGTGCACATGTCCACACTTTTGCACTTAGATGCAAATTTTTCATTCCTAACCTTGCAAAGTTGCTCGATCCTACTTGATCAGGGACCACAGATTGACCTTGACCTACAAGAGGATCCTAAATGGCCGAGGAACCTTACTAGGTGTCTTGAAGAGATTTATGAAATTAGGGCATCCCCATTTTGTGACTCAAAATGGGGCATGTGTTGTGAGACCACAATAAATAGCCTTGACAAAAGGGAAGAAATCACAAAGACATTTTTTCATTAGTAAGTATTCTTCTAACATGTGTCAAGTGATAACTGGATTTCAAATGTTGCAAGTGACCTTCAAGTACTTTGGAAGCCAAAACTTCATAATCTTGAATCTTCAGGCTTAGTTTGTGCTCAGTGTTCCAATTCCTTTTGATGTCTCAAGGTGTCATCTATCACGAGTGTCTAACAACTCATAAACAATCTCTCGTTCAATTGGCATAGACATTAGAAATCCCTATAAACCTAAATATATCCATCACTGTATGACCAAATGAGAGAATCCATTCTGAGGGCTCTTAATGAGTTATCGATCTCTTTTCTTTGAGTCTTTAGTAACCTTCTCTAACTTGCTTCACTGAGCTTGTGTGTTTCCACTTTATTCTTCCTTGAAGTCTTTTGTTTATTATACAAAATAGGATAGTGATTTTGATGTGCTTATCACTATATTTGATTACTTTTAATTTTTGAAATCTTTATATGTGACACCTTTGTGATTCTTTCTTTATTTCTTTTTCTATCCTGACCATGTTTAGGTTGTGTGGTCAAGGCATTGGTGCTCTTTTCTAGATTGATATTTAGTTAGATAATTCTTGCATTCCTCTTTTATTGAACCTTTCAAGAAACTTTCACCCCAAACAATGATCTTTATAGGCCTTTGAAGAGACACTATATCTAAATTGGTACATTTTGAATTATCCCTTGCTATTGTCAACCTAGATTTGAAGACAACCTAGATGATCAATACTTTAAATTTGCAAAGTTTTGAGAGTGATGAATCTTAGATTTTGACTGTAGGGCAAGAAGTCCTTTATGACTGCAAGTAACACCCATTTTTCAGTTGATATAAGAAACAAAGTTATCTAAAAGCCTTGACAAAGAAATACCTCTTCCCTAAAATTGAAACCAAATGCGATGGTCTTGGTTATACACCAAGAAAGAATCTTGATTACACTTAACCCCTAGACCGAAAAGAAAACAAACACACCAAACATAAAGAAAGCATATAACTAAAAGAAAACACACAACTAAAAATAAACAAACAACATTTTTAAAAATAATTTTTTTAGTGTTAGGCTTCGAAATAATGTTTCAAAAATTGGCCATAACCTAGTAATGGGACATATTCCCCTTGTAAAGCACTCAGCCTAAAAGTATTTTCCCCCAGAATCTCTACAATCTGATAAGGACCAATCCACAAGCATTGAAACTTAGTATGACTACCTATTTTTTCCTTTGTCTTATCCCATAGAAGAGCAAGGTCTATGATTTTGAAAGATTTGATCGTGGCTTGCTTGTTGAACTTGTTGGTCTACTTTTTCACGTATTAAAATTTTCTAAAATGGTCCAGTGAAAATCCAGTTTGCCCATTAGAAATTAGGGTTATATGTATTTGAGTCATTGTCGACCCTAGAAAAATCCCTAATTTGGTGTTGTTATTCCAATGTTAAATTTTGGCCCAGAAAATCCTTGAGTTAGGTTTACATGGTATGCATTTAAAAAAAATACGCGAAAAAATTAATTTGAAAACCCCTTTTTATTTTTTGGGGTACCTTTTAAATCTATTTGCATTGCTGACCCTTACCCTAAGTCTCAATTTCAAATTATAACCCAAGCTTTTATTTTAAATATTATGTGGGTTACGCTTTATGTGTGAAAATAAACTAAGTCATGATGGCCCTTGATCTTCCTTAAGATCAAGGGTTGTCACTTTGTCGCTAAAGGAAGTTACATGGTTTTTATTCTCAGCAACATAGTGACAAGATGACATCTATCCATGGGACCTAGTAAGAAGGCAAAGTCTCAAAAGCAAGATCTTCATTGCAGATCAATGAACCTCACTTTGTTGCCAAATAAAATTGCCTGTTCTTTATTCATAGTGACATAGCGACATTAGGACACATGGTTATGTGGGCCATTTCTCCTTGTGACTAGTGGGTGTTTTAGAGTGAGATGACAACTATCTATATCCCATTTGTGCTCTATGATAAAAGGCTAACTTTTCAATGTCCACTGTTGATCTCAGATTCAATCTAGGGTTATTGCTATGTCATTTTCCATAATTCTTTAATTTTTATCCTTGGTGACATAGCGAGAGCTTGACATGTGGAATATGGTGGACCAACCCTTGCATAAAATGTTGTAGGTTCCAAGTCATCAAAGGGTTTCCAACTATTAGCTTTTCATTCACCACGAGGATATACTTTATGAAGACAATATGTTTAGTCCGCACCATCAGATCTTTTCAAGATCGATGGAGGTCACTTTGTCGCCATAAAAGTTTCATCGTTTTTAGTCTTGGCAACATATTGATATTAGGACACATGTCTAATGGGCCCATCTCAGTTATAATATGGTTGTTGTGTTTCTTATCATCAGATCAAAGGATAATCAATGGATGTTGCTTTGTTGTCAAGGAGAGTTGCAATGTCTTTGCTCTTGGTTACATAACAAGAGATTAACACATAGCATGGTGGCCCACTTTCAAAGGAATTCTACAGTATCATCCTTGATCCTTTGATGCATAAGAGATCAAAGGTTGTTGTTATGTCACTAAGGGAAACTACTCAACCTTTATCCATAGCGACATAGCGAGAGCTTGACACGTGTCCAGTTACATACATGAATATTTTGCAAGTTGCCAACAAGGTGGAAAAAGGTATGTGTGTCAAATTTTAATTGTATTGACAACCAAGTCAGAAGGTTAAAGCCGAGTCAAACTGCATTTTATTTCCTGATCGTCGAATTTTTTTCAATCAACGACCCATTTTAAAACTCAAAGGGGAATGCCACTATGTTTTTCTCTGCAACCCATTTATAGGAATTAAAAGCTTCTTGTGTGAACTGATACAAGGAATGTAGTGAAAGAGGTCAAGAATTTTATCTTGCAATTACATTTTTTGAATCCCTAAAGCCTAATACTTGTTGAAAAAACCTATTATTTTTCTTAGTGAGCCATGAAATTCTCTGTATCAACAATCCATTGTGGAGTTCAGAGAAGAAGCGAAAAGGTTAACTAAGTATCTCCCTCTGCAGATAAATAAGAATTTTGGTATTTTCTTCATTGTTGTTCAAGATGCCTCCAAAGAAGGTTTTTTTGGGAAGGATGGATATGCTAGTAGAAATATTCATGATGATTTTTTAGAACAATTAAGTGAATCTACCAATGAGGTTGCCCAGATAAAGAAATTAGTTCCCGTAAACCCTAGGCTATGATTTGTAGATGGCTTATTTGACAAAGGGAATTGGATTTGGGATGCCATGAGTTCTAAAATGGGAATACAATTATTCAAAAAGTGGTTCTCAAAGAGAATTTTTTTCACCACCATGAAAACATCTGGAATATGGACTTAGGTAAGTTAGTAGTTCTCGGAGTCTTCATGGATTTAGACCTCGTCACTGTTGTATCTCAAAATTATGATCCAGTAACTAGAATGGTGAGGGGAATAAATGGGGAATGCTTGATGAAGATTACTGCTGAAGAAGTTCAATGAGTCTTTGGAATGGATCCTACAATAGATTACCATGAGGTTATTGATTTTTAGGAATTGGAAAAAGAGTACTTGTCTCGCAAGGATCAAATTAGGCAGGGAGCACTAAGAGGACATTTGGCCACAATTGGAACCCTAACCTTTGTCGCAACTTCAACCAAAGAGCCTTTTAAGAAACAATTTTTCAATTCTAGAGTTGTATATATATATATATATATATATATATATATATATATACATATATATACATATATACACATATATATATATATATATATATATATATATACATATACATATATATATATATATGTATATATATACATATATATATATATATACATATATATATATATATATATGTATATATGTATATATATGTATATATATATATATATGTATATATATATGTATATACATATATGTATATATGTATATGTATATGTATATATATATATATATGTATATACATATATATATATATATATATATATGTATATATATACATATATGTATATATATATATATGTATATATATATATATGTATATATATATATATGTATGTATGTATGATTTTGTGTAAGTTTTTTGGTGGAGATGAACACAAATTTATGTCAATGAAGTTCATGTATATGATGGTGCAAATTTCCTCCTTTGGAGTTGATATTATTTTTTATTTTTCATCTTTTATAGCCGAAGAAATTCATGTAGGTTTGATTGGAATTGCAAAAGGGAAAATTGAGAAGACCTTTGGTTTTTACTCTTTGTTAATGCACATGTTTTTGTATAAAGGGGTCACATTTTTTGAGAAAAAATGGTATTAACAAGAGAATATGATAGAGAATCTCTACCAATCTAATTATGGAGTGCAGATATGACTTCGGATGCAGAGGAGGCCAATTTTTAAGATTTGATAGATATTTTGCATCTAGATTAAGGAGCTTGTTATTGAAAGATAATCCCAGGATACCCAAGGCATTATTAGATTTCATCAAGGATATGGATAACCCTAGCAATTTGAAAGTTTCCCACAATTGGGAAAATAATATACCATATCCAATGTCAACAATATTTAGATTATATGGATTCCAAGGAATTCCACATGTGCTTCCCTACTAAATACCTGTTACGGTAGCAATAGTTGAGATGTGGCAAATAGGTGGTTTGGAAGAAATAGAACTGACCAGTAGGTCAAGAGGCTCTATTTTCTCATCCTACATAATAGCTCACCAATTTATAATCACAAAGGGTGGTTGGCTATTTTGTATGAGTTTTTAGACCCCATATAAAATGGCAATGTCCGATGTAGATTTAATGATAATGATGGATTTTTTGAAATATTCAGACAGAGGGCCAGGACTAGTGCTAGAAAGCATCAATTCTATTTTGCTGAAGATGTAATAAGGAATGATTTTTTTCTCCATGAAAAAGAAATAAAGAAAGAAAAGTGGAGAGTCTATTCTACTTAGAATTCATTAATCATTTTGAGAAGGATTATAACCCATTGAAAGATGCAAAGACATCAATAAATAGAGTGAACAAATTGATGATCACCTTCTTAGAGATCATGGATGCAATTAATGAAAAGAAGGCTCTTCTTATCAATACTTATCCTAACAAAGCAAGGGAGGTAGTGAAGAAGTTGTTTTTTACTCCTGTAGTAACATTAGGAAAATTGGTCATTCAAAGGAGGTTTCACTATAGCATAATCAAGAGCAGAGAGCATGCAACTAATAAATAGTTGGATCAACTAGTGCTGCTTTGGGAGAAAGGTTTGAAGAGCCAAGGCCTAAGAGGAAGAAGATAAATAGAAGCATATATCACAAGTAGAAAATTACACGCCTTCTCAATCTAGAGGAACAACTTACTAGAGAGCGAATTGAACAATTAGGATCCCGAGGGGGAGTTTTTATTACTTTTGTAGAATTGGAGGAAGGAAATCCCTAGGAACCTCCCATGTCTAGCCTTGAACTGATTGTTTCTGATTATAAAGGGAAAGAATTGGATCCTGTGGTAGAACAAGCTAGTCATGAATTTCTATTAGATGACAATTTTGTCAAATCAAGATCTTTTTACCAATTTGCTTGGAGAACTAATATTGAGAATTTTGAAGAAAGATGTAATAAGAGGAAAGCCGAGCATCTGGAAAAGGAGGATGCAATTATACAAGACGAAATAAAGGATAAAATGATGCAAGAATTCAAAATTTTGACCCCTGAAGAGGGAAGAAGAATGATCAAATCATCTAGAGTTTTGCTTTTGCCAAATTGGGATATCACAGATGCCATGGTTTTTAACACTATTACTAAGAAGATGAATGCTGAAGATAAAGTAAAAGGGGGACTTAAAGGTGCTAAATTTAATTAAGATCATGTTGCTTTAGTAATTTGGTCTCTAAAAAGAGGATCCAGAGCCAATTTTTCTCAACTTAATGATACTAGATTGGTTGGAAATTTGAATCTTAAGAGGGTACCAAATGAGGAGGTCACAAAATTCAATGTTGAAACCACTAACCTCACATTAGCCACTACTAGGAAGGATAAAAGACATAGAATTGGAATTGCAAGAAAAATATGAACAGGTTTTAGATGCTTACAACAAAGAAGTAGATAAGAGGATTGAGCTTGAAAATAAGATGGTGGGGTATAAAGGAAAATCTAACAAACCTAGGATTACTTATCCTCCTCATCCTCCAATTGCACCCTTCAACACAGTTCCTATAATAGAAATACCAAGCACCCTACAGGGACTCCAAGCATGTACAATTGAAGAGCTTGAAGAAGAAAGGAATAAAATATGGTCATTACATGTGGAGCTGGGTCTTCAATATAAAAATAAATTAAGGGACTCCATTATGTATTTGGTAGATATGATAAACTGGACTATATTTTATGATAAGTTTTCAAGAACAATGGATATGTAGAGTGAATTAAAAGATAATAAGGATACCTTGAAGACAATTGTGAAAATGTGGAATAGTAGGGATACTGACATTACAATTTTATGTTGTTTAGTTATCAATATCTCTTGTGAATAGGTAGAGAAAACTTTTGATGTGACAAGTGGCTTATTTGATTTTGATAATGACAAAGTTATTTTGTAGAGGAGGATTATTATTTATTTTTCAAAATATCTTGGTAAGAGTTTTGAGCTTTTCCCTCATGCACTCAAGGGTGTGGATAAATTAAAGGATAAAGCAGAATAGGTCAAAGAGCTGGATGAATTAATATGCACTAGTTTCAATAATATCATCAATGAAAAAGGCCACATATGGTTTTCTAAAATTACTGAAGAAGTTTTTCAAGTTCAAATATTCTTTGATTCTTTCAAAAAGGAGTTTGATGAAATTGAGAAATTGGGAGAGGATGTTTTGAAGAAACAATAGGAGATACTGAATTTTAATTGGCCAGATGACTCACTTTTTAACAAATGGATGATAGATCTTTCCTAATCAAATCAATTAACATTTGAAGAAAATAATGAAAGTGGTGTGGACTCAGATGAGTTACAAATAATAGATTCACTAGAAGAAAAAAAAAGATCAACTGGTTGTAGAAATAGAGGCAGTTAGTCAAACTGATAATTTGGTAGTAGAAAAACCAACTGTAATTGTTGGAATGTTAGTTCAAGATGATTTGGAGGGAGATCAACAAGTTGTATTAAACTTCGAAATAATATAACTTGACACCTCACATACAAATCGACTGGTCCCATAATTAGAACAACAAAAATTGCATTCAAACCAATCATCGCATGAAGCCTCTTAGCAAAAAATTGTCCCACAACAAGAAGATTCATGTTGTAGACATTTTGTTGCAAGAAAGTAAGAGAGCACATTTTTGTCTTATTATGACAACAAAATTTAATTGTAAAATCTTTTGTCTTAAGGACAACTGTTCTCTAAGCTTGAAGCTTGTTGTATCTCATGCTATATAAATGAGATCCCGAGGCTAGAGAAAGGGTCTGAATTCTATATAATTTTGAGTCAGGATATTTTGCAGTTGGTTAAGTAGTCTCTATGTTAATTTTGTGGTGTATTCTTCTTTGCATATCTGGGAATATTAGAACATGGAAGGATTAGGTGTTTTATCTTGAGTTATTTTGAACTTGATGCTAGTGATGTTTTATTTTCAAAGAAAATAAATACAAAGGAAGGTTCTACAGATGTCTGTGTCTCTAAATATTGTTTCCTATTTCATATATCTGAAGATTTGAGGATGAATGAATAATGTTCTTTCATTTTAATGTAGCTTGGATGGGTTGTATGTATGTTCATTGATTTCTCTTAATTTAAAGAATTAAATAAATGATTTAATTGAATTGATAGGTTTTCTAGGTGTATGGGAGGATATTCATAAGAAAAGAATTTGGAGTTAACTGTTGATAGTTTCAATTTTAAGGCAATTGAATAGATGAAGTTTTACTAGTGTGATTTTCTTTGTACCAATGGATAAGGCATTGATCACTACTTAGAATGCAAATTTTTGAGTTCATGGTGTTGCATATAGCACAAATATAAAACAAATCAATCTTTAATTTCTTGTATGAAGAGTTAAACTACTAGTCAACACTTATTTGCAATAATCCCTTGTATGTCATTGTTAGCTACTATTGTCAAGGATTATTTGTGAAGTATAGAAGAATTGTGACCATTTTCTGTCATAAGGGATAGGAGTGAAATAAAAAGATGATGTGAATAAGTATATGTTGAAGTCAAGAACCATAAAATAGTTAAATATCATATATCCCTTAGGTGCACTCGCCTTGGTTTTGCAAAACCTAAAGAGTAGAGGATCCTTGTGATTTTGTTGAAGTTGGGTCCAGACCTAAAGATTTTCTTAGTTGAACATAGGAGGTTGCTAACCCTTAGAACAAATTTTATCTTTAGGATTCTGGTAACAAGTATTTTGTTGCTTGGTAGTTTTGAAACACCAACAGAACCAACATTTTATGACAGCCTGATGTCTTGACATATGTTCTATAGTTGTTGTCCTTTTCTCATCTAATTCTAAAAGATTCATCAACCTAATTTGGACCCTATTAACATCCTCAATATATCCTCTCATGAATTTCAATAGCACAATCTTGAGATTGAGCGAGAATATCGGTCCTTTTCCATAGACTAATAGACACAGGGATGTTCCCAAAGCATTCTTTATCCTAAACCTATCTATCCATAATGCATATTTCAATTGGGTATGCCTATCTTTTAGATTCTCTATGAGCAATCATTTTATGACTATAATTAAATCCTTGTTGGTGGACTCAGCCATGCCATTCCCTTGGGGATGATAATTGGATGAGAAATTGATTATGAATTGATTGTCCAATGCCCATTAAGTATGAAAAATTGACACTAAAGATGACCCATTGTCACACACTAGGAAGAATGACATTCCAAACCTAGTCACAATATGTCCTTCGAGGATGTTAGTGACCACTTATTTTGTAAAATATTTGAAAGTTTTAGCTTCAGTCCATCATGTGCAATAATTTATATCTATGAGGACAAACATATGTCCTATTGATGATGGTGGGTTATAGGCCCAATAAAATCTAGCCCTCACTTGGAAAAGGGGCACACCTCAAATACTAGTTGTAATGGCATAGTTGGGTTTCTTTATCTGTTGGCGCTTGTTTGGAAAGTGTGACAAGAATGTACATGTTCAAATGTGTCTTTGAAAATAGTAGGCCAAAAGTACCTTGATCTTAGAATCTAAGGGTCATAACTTTTGCTGATGGTGTGTCTAGTGCCATACTTGTCATGGTTTTGTTCTAGTACTTCTTTTGCTTCTTCACATCCTAAATATTGCAAATAAATTTCCTTGTAGTTTTTCTTGTAGAGTTTTCTATCTTGAAGCATGTAGGATTCACATTTCATTTTTAGTCCTCTACATTGGGAAATATTCATCCATTGAGGGTATTGATTTTGCAAGAGGTAATATACAATATATTGGTACTAGATATCTGTGATTATTCCTTCATTAGTGTCTACTTGAGACACTATGATTTTTTCTTCATTGTTAGTTATCATCTTGGTTAATCCCTATCCTCTCACTAGCTTCATTGGTTGAATTTCCAAATCAAAGTCTTGTAATATAGCCATCCATTTTCCTCTTCTTTTCCCTAACTCATTCTGCATCAACAAAGATTTGACTACAACATCTAACACAATAGTATATACCTTACTCATGAGTATGTAGTAGAAAAACTTCTTGACTGCCTTTATCAGGGTGAATGATTGTTTGTCAAGATTGAGATAGTTCAATTTTTGAGAATCTTCAATCAGAAATCATGAATGCAATGAGTTTCTCATCTTCTTTATCTTTATTTTGTGCAAGGATACCTACACATGACTGTTATGAAGCAAAATAATAGATTTTGAAATGTAACTCATAATAAAGAGTCACAAGTACTAGGGTAGTGGAAATAACCACTTTGATATCTTCGAAATATTTCTTGACTTCAGGAACCCAATCAATTTTTGCTCCTTTCTTTAGTAAGTCATTGAGGGGGTGAACTATCTTGACAAACCCACTTATGAACTTGCCTACAAAGTTAGTCTTTCCAAAGAAAGATTTAAGCTCTTTGTGACTATGTAGAGGTGATAACTTTAGAATTGCTTCCATCCTTTTAGGATCAATTGAAATACAAACTTTAAAAATGATGTGGCCTAGTAGCTTTCCTTTGATAACCTCGAATGAACATTTCTTAGGGTTAAGAGATATACTGTATCTTTGACATCGATTGAAAACTTGTTTTAGATCAGTAATATGGATACTCCTCTCTTTTGAAAATATTGCTAGGTCATCCATGTATATAACTATACATTTTTTTATTATTCCCTTCAATGCCTTATCCATTGCTCTTTGAAATGTAGCACCTCTATTGAGTAATCCAAAGGGCATTCTTCTATATGCAAATATTCCCCATTTTGTTGTGAATGTTGTCTTTAATTTGTCTTCCTTGTCTACCATTACTTGGTTATATCTTGAATATCCATCTAGAAAAGACATCATCTTAGACCCATTTACAATCTTTAATACTTCATCAAGTGAAGGCAAATGGTAGTTATCTTTCTGGGATGCTTGATTCATATTTTGAAAGTCTATGCAAAGGCAAATCCCTCTAGTCTTTTTCCTCACCGTCACCAAGTTGGAAACCCATGTAGGATGTCTGATAGGAAAAATAATCTTGGCATCAAGAAGTTTCTAGACCTCTTTCATTATTAGTGGTTCAATGATGGGGTTTTCCAATCTTTGTCTTTGATGAAAAATCTTAGCATTAGTCTTCAATGGAATATCATGTGATATTAGGATCACATGTCTTGATCTCTTGATAACTCTGTACAATGGCATCTTTATATTCTGTGAGTAACTAGAGCATACTTTCTCATTAGTGGGAATTACATACCTTCCTAATTCTTACCAACTTAGGGCCATCTTCTGTGCCTAGATTATAAGAGTCACATTCTTCAATTCCATTTTCTTCAATGATTCTCTTGCTATGCACTCACTCATCTTGGTCAAACGTACATTCCAACTCTACCATCCCCTTAGGAGTAGTATTGGTTTTCAAATTTATGGTCCCATCTTCATCTTCCATTTCATCTTCTTTGGGTTCTTCACTGAGTGTGCCATCAATTTCTTGTCCTTTGAACAAACCATTGAACATAATGAATTCCACAATGTATTGATCATCTCAGAAGACCTAGAAGTTAATAATGTTGTCTAGAATAGATGGGGTGACCACAAGTTCTACTAGAAATCTTTTGAGCTTCATTTTTTCAACGGGTTGTAATGCACTAGCTAAGATTGCAAGGGTGTCAACTACTACATTTATTCTTCTTGGAATAGATCTAATGTTTAGGGCTTCAAAATCTTCCACCGGGTCCCTAACTCTCTTTCGGTAAGCAATAGTCTTCTGTTATTACAAGAATAGATCGATTTGACTTGTCAAATCACCAATTGAGAGTATCCTTCAACTATGAGAGCTTTCAAATCCTTTTCTAATGTGAAGAGAAATTTGTATATCAAAGCTTCATATTCTACAACATTTTTAGTACACTTGAATTGTAAATGATATGTAGTGTAAAAAGACCTACTTTGGGATTAATTAGTTCAATACCTGCTTTGGCTCCTAATTAGCATTTAGAACCATCAAATCTGAGTGTCCATATTGGTTGTTCTTTTGATTTCCTTGACTTGTATTTTTTTTTTGAAGCTTTTCTTTCACTTGGACTTTGAAAGATTTTTTCTTTAGGACCCATTGCATTCTTTCAAGTGTTGGGCTTGATGAGTTACTAATGTTTACCTTTGATATAGGGACTGTCTATTTCTTTTGTTCATCTTTTATTTCCCCAATCAATTATATGATTTTATCAATTTGTGGTTTAGGTTAAATGACCACCAAGGTCCACCCTTGGCCTTTCACAAAGCATCTCCTTCTAAAAACTTTAATCATCCTTGGTGGAGGAGAGGATAAAGCTCCTCCATCTGAAGAAGTGTCACTATATGATGCATTTAGATCTTCTTTTATCTTCTCTTCATTATCCATGACCTCATACATGCACACATGACTTGAATTACCCTTGGGTATTTCACTTGTGGCTTGACCAGTTATAGAGTGTGTTATTGAGTTAGTACCTAAGCAATTGCTTCTTGACAATATAAGCATTCAAACTCTAAATGGCTCACCTTATGCAACCCACAAAATCCTGGAAGGAGCAAGATATTTGGATATGCCTCTTCCCTTAAACATTGCACATTTTCAACCATGCTATCTATGAACCGAGTCATGATTTCTTCCCATGGGGTAGGGTTCCTTGATTCTATATCTGGTTTATCAGGGTTTTCAATTGAAGTTATGTCAAGAGCCATTGCCTTGTAAGAACCCGAGTCTAATTGAAGAAATGCTACTTCGTTTGGAACATTTTACTTTGTGATTATTGTCTTTAGTTTTGGCTTAATGTTTATTTTAATTTGGTTATTCAATCCCTTCCAAGGCAACCACAATTGGGTGAAGTTGGTTGAGAATTATCCCCTTAGGCACTAGGTCCATTCTATGCTCATTAATAGATCGTATGTTTCCAGAATCTCTACCACATGTATGTCTATGATATCTTGGATCTAGGGTTCTGTAGTCAATTGTATGCAAACATCTTTCAACACTCCTATGATCTTCACTTCTATTTTGTCAAGTTGAATCACTCTTTGATTCGTGGGTTGTGGGGTGACTCCTAACTTCTGTGATATCAAAAGTGACATGACATCTCAAGAAGCTCCTGAATCTATGAGATAATTGTGAAGGTTTCTTCCAAAGATTCTAAGTGTGAGAAAGAAAGGGAACACTTCGGCCTTGTCTTTATACATGGTAGGCATAGCCTCATAGGTGTTAACCTATGATGATATTATATTTTGAGGATCTATGCCTGACACTGTCTTTGTATGATCAAGAGTTTTCAATAGTTCTTCTCTTTAGTTGGGACAACTTTGTAGCATATCATACATGGACATATTGGCTTTGGTGCTCTTTAACTCTTCAATGGCATTATACTTTTCAATTGAATAAGTAGGATTCTTCAATATTGTGGGTATATTTCCTTGGTGTTGCATTTATTGTCCAAAGAAGGGTGCTCTTGTAGGTACCAAATTATTATTTGCTCGTGGGATTAGAGGTGTTGGTTTTATGGGGGGGAATTCCATTGGTCATTGGTTCCCTTCAATTTCATAAGTTGTAAGTATTTTGGTTGTCATTCTAAAAAGTGAACATCTCTACTAATTCAAGGTCTGATTCTTGATTGAATAGAAAGATAATTTATTCATTGACTTAGTCTCCTACTTTAGAGTTTTGTAAAGAAACATAAGATTCTAACAACATGACATTGAACTAAATAGGGGATTCTTTATTGGCACGATACAAATTCTAGTTTAGTTCTTGATTTTCGTTGAAAAATGAGCCACCATGATTGGGTATATTTTGACTAGTGTCTAGTTGATTGATGTCCATGAACTGAACATTGTTATTATTGTCTACCAGAATACTTCCATTGTTTGGATGGGTATTCCAGTATTGATTCTGTCTTTGGAAACCATTATTATGGTATGGTGGGTTGGAATTGTTCCCTACATTATTATTTCCACTAAAATTCTTGTTGTAATTTTGACCATAGTTATTGCTATAAGGGGCCACATTTTTTCTTTAGGAATTTTTATTCTACCCTTGTGACAACCTCAGATGAGTTAGCTCATTGGTTATCTGAGACATGGTCTTTTTTATTTGATCTAGCTTAGTATTTTCTGCCTCAACAGATCGTGTTGCATTTTCTTAAAGAAGGAAACTTTTGGAGGTTCGTATCCTAGCTAGGTTATAGCTGGAGCTGGCACAGGTGGTGTCTATTATAGTGGGATTAGAGTTGATGGAATGAATTGACTAGGCATCACTTGCACTCCAAGATTGTATGGTGGTATTTTCGTATTGGCATGAGTTGGAACCATCATTCCTCCTCCATTAGGGTTAGCCTATTTAGTAAACGTGACTACTTCTTGAAAGACCTTTTCTAGTGTGTCAATATTTGTAGCAAGAAATCTACTTAGAAAGATAGCAGTGAGGTGGTCTATAGAGTTTAGATAAATCTAAATTGCAGCCCCAATTAGTATGGTGTAAGGGGTTTCCAACTTGTGATATACCATGTGAAAGAAATGATTGAAGTATAAGATGGTCTTTGTTGGATCCCTCTTGGTAGATATGAATTGGTGGTGTATCACAACCATATTAATGAATATTTTGAATTGGTTTAAGAACAAATTTTCAAAAGTTGTCTAGTTTTGGATAGATCCCGACAACATATACATGTACGAGTTAAATACAACCTCTCCCAATGTATATGGGAATAAAAAAAGGACCATTTTCTTTTGTTGAATCTATTTTTGATTGCATAATTCTCTAAAAAACCTTGATGTGATCGTCAACTATCCTTGTCCCTTAGTAGATGCACCTTGGGAATAATTTCTCAGTGTTCTTGGGAAGGTCATTGAGTGGACCTTGCAAATTTATTGGTGAATCTACTATGTTTGCAAAGAAATCCATGAATGGAGGATTAAGCAGAATGATAGGTGGAGGTAAGTTTGAGGGTGGAACTAAGGAAGATGATGAAACTTGAAATGAGAGTGGTAGAATTATTGGTATCCCCTTATCATTGTGAGGCTTGTGAAAGTGACTGAGTTCTAGGAACTCATGTCCATCAGGTGAATATCTTAAGGCTCGATGAAATGAAGAAGGTGGATCAAGATTTTCCAGTTTATGCTTATTCTGAAAAAGGGCACCTCTAAAAAGTGCATCTTGAAAACAACTCTAAAAAGTGCACCTTCAAAAAGTGCACCTTCTCAAAGTGACCGAGTTAAAATTTTTTAGAACTTTCATTAACCATAGAACTTTCAAATAATAACTTGGGTTTTTGGGCAAAATGGTTCTGGGCCCTCCTTCTAGTGCCACTTCTATTGAGCAGTCATTTTGCATGATGCTTAATGACTTAAATCCTTTCGAATCTCTCTCTTGAAAAAATGATCAATAACCAACTCCAAGGTTTTAGATGGCTATTTTTCAACCTGATGGGTAACTTAATTGAAGATAAATGTGAATGGTCACAAGGAGGCCATTACTGGTATCCACCAATCTGCACAACTTTATTGAAATATAACCACAAAAGAGATATATTTTTTATTTTTTGTTTTATGATGAATGTAATTTCTAACCAATACAACTCTACGAATTCCTACTTTAACCAAGTGTTTTGAAAAGCAAATAAAAAAGATAGAGTAACAAGAGATTAAAATAAATTAGTGAAAGGGAAATTCCTAACAAACATAAGACAAAGTAACAACATGTCTATGAATTAAATTATCAAAAAGATATGGTAGGAAACTAATGAAATTAAGAACAACACTTCCTCAACTCCATTGATGTAATCATCAATGGGAACTTTAATAAACTGAAAGATGTTTCATGTTTCATCAAATTGCTAGGCCACAAAAAGTGTGCTCACATGAGAAAAAATGCTATGTAAGAACAATAGTGATCCTTTCTCTAATTTGTCACAACAATGAAATTTGTTAACATAAGACAAACACCAAATTTAAAAGATCATACAATTATCACAACACAATAAAACCATTAGCTCTATTATTATTCATGAACATGCATTCACAAAAACAACACACTCCAGAAAGATTTACTACACTCAAAATAAGAGCGCTAATAGTATATATTATTGCATCAAAATATCGACCTTGAATACATATTACATCCATGTATTTAAAATAAATCCTCTCCTCCCTTTGTATTAGAAGCGAGAGCTCTTCTAATGCAACTCATGCTAAAATAATAATAAAATAAAGCTATTTACATACAAACTGACTCTCTAAATGGTGCTGAGTAGGTCTCCACCCTTGTTTATATCAATTAATGGGTGCATGAGCCTTTACATGGCTTAAAACAATAAAAGAAGAAGAAGATAAGTAGATATGAGCCATGAGATGATCTAAGAGTCACTGAGAGCTCTAAAAATGGAAGCTCAATCTTCTCTAAGTGTCTCTGAGAGTTGAAATATTGTCAAAAGAGTTTCCAATGTATGGAATGCTCTAAATTAGCAACTAGTAGTTAACTATCAACGCACTACTTCTTCTTCAAAATTGTTGGTGCACCTTGAAAAAAGTGCACCTTGGAATAATACACCTTCAAAAAGTGCACCTTGGTGACAAGAACCAAAAATACAAAAATTATTCTAAGTGTCAAAACTCAATTTCCAGGATCTAAGTTTTCTTCCCCTTTATACCAAAATGATGTCTAGATGTATGCTTTTGAATTTCTCTATGATATCTGCTACTTCCTTAGCCTCTAGTAAATTTATTGACTCATATTTATTTTGAACTACTTGTTGGTAGTTACTTACTTCTATCCTTGTATTAGCAAAATGCTCAAGCTTAGAATGTAATTCTAACAATGCTTCTTCTGTTTTGAATGCTTGTCTGATGTCATCTTAGATGAAGTTGTTTTGAATGAATCCCTAAATTGTTGAACTATTATTTGCACTGAGGAAAGTTTATTCCTCCTTGTGTAATGCTCCACCAGGGAACCCAAAAAGAAATTTCCTAAAGTTTCACTAAGTTTTCCAAACTTTTTTTAAAGATAATAACTTAACAACAACAAATATAATATAGAAAAAGTAATAACATACACATAAACATAAGCAACACATAAACATATTAAATCTCTTAAGGGTCCCATAATGTTGAAACACATTTAAGTTTAATTAATACTAAAACCAATATATAACAAATCCACATTAAAGAATGAGTATGAATCTATTTAAATAATATACAATTATCTCAAATGCCACTTGGCAATAATTAGTATGCACAATCATCCACTATACAAGTCACAGGGTATGAAAGGCCAAAATAATATACATCATAAAATAGATTATGTCATCTCATAAGATCTATGAAATCAAATATAATACAATTAGAGTATAACCATCCATCACAGTACACAAGAACAAAATGAAAGGTAATACAAAATAGGGAACTCCAACAATGACATCAAATTGCTAGATCTCAATGGTAAAAGTAAAAAGCACTACCACCTAACCTTGTGGTAATCTAAATGGTCCACTCCCATCATGCTGAGGAGATAATCTCAAGTCCCATACATGTATCAATCCAAAAAGTCAAATCCAACTTGTAGGTCAAGGAGAACCTAAAAGAAATCTAACTCAAGGTACCAAGACACAAATGACATCTAAACTTAGAGGCAACAATGACACATAGGAAATCTACTATGTAAGTGGACAAGTGTCATCTCATGAGCCAACTCTAAGGTTACCTTGGAAAACTCTCTGGACTTTGCCCCCCTAGTGAATCTATGCAGTACCAATATCCTCTTATACAAAAAAGGCATAGAAGAAAGGTCACATCCAAGCATTCTCTCTACTCCCATTCTAGCCTATACTATCACTTGACACATGGGAAAGGAAAAAAAATGACTTGTTAATTCATTTTACTCTCATTTAATTTAATGTTATCACTTATTAAAACAATTTACAATGGGTTACCCAAGCAGCCACCTTGGGCTCTAACCTCCATTGCAAGCCACTTTCGAACATACACATAGATTGCTTGCCCTAGGATCATAAAAGTACAACTCAAAGAATCACAATTTTCACCTTAGCCCTTTACAAGTGACTAGAAAGCACCTATAGATAAAAAAAGAATTTACCTTAGTCCTTTACAAGCAACTGGAAAGTACCTAAAAACCAATCTTAATATCACCTCAGTCCTATTCAAGCAACTGGAAAGCATCCAAAGATAACTGATCGAAGACTCAAAGGTTACACTAGAAAAGTCACACCATTCACCTCAGTTCTCTACAAGCAACTAGAAAGCACAAACAAGCATTGAACATAACTCATCATAGAAACACATAACACATAACCATGGTCAGGCATAAAATATTGTATACATAACATCATCACAAAACAAAACCCCTAAGCTTCTAGTAAACAATCCTGATTTGGTCAAAGAACTAGGTCAACCCAAACCCAACAAAAATAATGCACATGTCACATGATGTACATACAAAATTAACTTTCATAATTCATTAGGTTTTGAAAACATAACAATTCAATTTTCACTAAAGGTTTTGAAGTTTCCATTTCATTTTCAAGCACAAGATTCGATCATAAAAGTAGGGTTTCAGTTTCTGTCTTTTCAAAGTATGATAACTACTAGTTTTTTGAATTATCAAAATATGTAATCAATCTCCCCTAATAATAAATTTGTTTTCATATTAAATTGATGTGTCAAGTAAAAATCAAGTTTAGTAAAAATAATCATTTTCCCAATTGCAATATTCAAATTTACTTTTCAAATATATTTTGTCAATTAACAATCTTCCATTTTAAATCTTATAAACGACTTAACAATAATTAATTAATTAATTAAAGATCAAAATTATTTAATTATTCAAAATTCATATTAAATCATTAATGAATAATTACCAATTTATTAACAAAGTAATAATTACTATTGTAATAATATCTATAATATATAATAATTATTAACAAAACATTTAATATTTAATAGATATAAAAATAAAAATATTTTAAAATTTATATTTATTAAAATATTAAATAAAAATTAAAACTAAAAAAAAAAATTACCTCACATTTAAAGCCTGTTAGTTGACATTGTTGTGCGCAGCCTTGCTGACCCAACAACAAAACTGCCGCACGCGGTAGCATATACGAGAGCCACCGATGGTAAAGAAAAAGGGAAGAGGAAGGTGGGTGGGGGGCACCAAAAATTATATATATTTTAAAAAACAAAACCAATCACACTCTTGGTACAAAATCATATGCAATTTCATGTTTTTTCTCAAAAGGTAATATGTGATAAAAATTATCATAGTAAGAATTTTATTGTGGTAATTTTTATTACCATATTTTTAAATATAAAATTCTAATACAAATCTAATAGGAAAAATAGGGATAACCAATCAAAGTTTACAACTCAAATCTTGATTCCTTCTCCAAACCCTACCCAATTTCAAATCAATCGAATCACGAATCTCTAAAATTTACCAAACCCTACTCATATTAAAATACAATTCTACAAATTTAACTGAACAAGGGTTTCAAATTTTCAATTCAAATATAGATGATTTCGAAATGAAGAGCAATGAAATTTGCAACAAGGGTTTCAACCCTTAGATTCATTTACAGACGTTTTTAGAATGACAAGCAATAAATATATGAACAAGGGTTTCAACCCGAAAATAATTTGAAATGATTTCGATTAGACATGGAGAAGACATATAATTTTACAAAAGAACTATTACACAAAATTCATGAGATCCTACTTGGATCTGATGCTAAACAATGAACACACAAAAAACACAAGTATTTTCCTTTTCTTTCGAAAATCCTCTTCCTGGAAATCAGCTCCTCTAAACCTATGTATGAAGAATGAACTCTAATTTCCTAATAAAGAGTTTTCTCCCAAATAAGGGCTTAAATTTTGTAATCATGCAAAAACCTTTTTTTCCTTTATTATTTTATTATATTTTAATTTTCATGTGCAACCTTTTTGCAATTTAATTAAAATATCTTTATTAAATCAATTTCTTTCTCTCTTTAATTAATTCACGAGACATTTTAAAATCAAATATTTATTAACTTAACTAATAACATTATTTAGAGTTTATTATTAAAATAAAATTCCTAAATAATTATCATTAAATTAAATAAATATAAATACGTTAAAATTAGAACTTTAATAAAATCTTTTAAATTTAATTCTTTTATTTAATTATTTTTCAATTAATTAAATATAGAAATTTCTTTATAAAAAGTTCCATTAAATTAAATCATTAAATTATCTTTTGATTTGATCTAATTACCATTGAAAAACACACTAGACCCACAAAACCAAATCCAAGAACTCAACTGAAGACAAAACACAAATTCAAACTCTAGGGTCAAAATCACAAATTCACGTCACTTGACGAATTCAGATGGGTAAACAACTTAGATACTTGTCCTACTTTCTAGGAAAATTGGCTTAGGTTAGGATTTGGACTCAAGAATTATTTCCCCACTTTTAGCATTGAGATACTGTGATAGGGTGCACTCATCTTGGAAATTCAAGGAAGTTGATACCATATACCTAAAATCTGCATAAAATCCACACATGCACATACACATATAATCTAAACTAAATAGCCAATGGTGGGAAGTAGTGCATCATGTAGATCTTGACTAGTAGGTGACTACGACTCATTCCCTCAACCACATTAGGAACATCAATCATAAAGTAAAACATACACATACACCATACACATACAAGTATGGGCTAAGTAACCATATAAATTGTATATAATTAATCCATCTATCTAACATCAGGAAATAATTGAAATAATTGTATGAATATACATGTATCATCATCGAAATAATCCTGAACACATGAAATACCTAAGTAACTCAACACATATATCAATTAAATATGAAATACATCTAATCAAATTCGATAACCAAGTACTGCTAACCATAAAACATAACCATAATATAGGCCCAAAAGAATCTAACAACCCAACATGAAAAGTTTGTTGGAAATATATGATAGGCTAAGTTACTGAGAGGGGAGGGGTGAATCAGTAACCAATAAAACTTAATCTTAATTCATCAATTAATCCTACATGTGTATTCTAATCCAATTGAATGTATGATAAACTAAAAGCATTAAAACATTCATAACATTTTGACACACAATATGGTGACCCAGAAACCTTCCAAATAGAAAGTAAAATTGTGGTGGGGATGATACCCACAAGCTTTAGTACTGCAGTATAAAGTTGGCCTGTTAAGGCTTATAATGATCACTTTTGATTATCTACCCTGTTAGGAGCAATTAGGACTGCCAGGTACACCTTGCAAAATGATTTACAAACATACAATGAAGTATGTACTCGGTAAAGAGATTTACAAAAGACTGTTAAGTCTACCTTGTGAAAGGATTTAGCTATTCCACCTATTAGGATGAACTAGTGAATGATCTCTGATCTGTAACTTGATTTGCTAAATGAGATTCCTTTGAGTGTAATGACCACCTTGCTATGATAGATAAATCTTTGTTGCTCCTTATACTATTGTATCCTTTTACTTTGCATTTCTACACTTTATCCTTCGATGATACCTCCTTATTATACCTTGGATGTGATACAATACATTACATATATACCAATCTAATTTTTAAATCAGCAAAGTCAGCCCAATTGCAGGAACTTGGGTTCTAAAGACAAATCAGTGAGGTTTTGATACTCAACAATCATTGTCAATGCTCAGCATCATCATACACTTGGTAGACGTAGAAGCTTGATCCATACTAATCACTTTGAAGTAATCTAAACTCAAAATGCATTGGTGACTTGGTGAATACTACAAAACTTAGCATATAAACTGAATCACTTGATTCACATTGCATAGCTCGGTCAATACTATCACTACGAGCTTGGTATAAACTAAATCACTTGGTTGACACTATGTAGCTTGGTCAACACTGGATTCACATTGCTGAAACTATGAACTTGGTAACCACTGTAGAACTTGATTTGTACTGAGAAACTCGATAAACACTATAAAGCTTAGTTTACACCGATAATCACCAACTTGGTAGTATTTGCTCGATGCAAACTAAATGATGTTCCTAGTACTTGGTAGCAACTATAGAACTTGGTAGAGCTTGAATAACTTGGTTAACACTGTTAACTATACAATAAGCTCGGTAGTTGTTGGCTGATTGAATAAGTGTGTGTGTCACTAATAAACAAACTTGACTACACTAAAATGTCAATAGTTTCCCCCTTTGGCATTAGTGACAAAAACACTTATAAATCAAAATTGTATTCTCAAAAAGTTCAAAAATAATCTTTAGTCTTTATGTTGTGTCTTCAACTCGGTGACATACTCTATTTTTTAGATTTTTTAAAATTGCCTTTGTAATATATATTTATCTAAATGATGCTCCCCCATACAATATACATCTTCTCATCTTCTCCCCTTTTATTTCATTATTATATATTACATATTTTATTAGATCTTCTCCCCCTTATGCTTTACATGATATCTACATCTTCTACCCCTTTTTGACATAAATTTCAAAGGTGCATTTTACATGGTTATTCCAAAATGTGACAAGAAATTAGAATGTGCCTTTAGAATTAGTAACATTGTCTTGTCCCAACTTTCTTGCAACACCTTGCTTACATGCAATGCAATTTGAACTTTTGCTACTAATTCTATCATGTGATTAGCAATAGAGAAGTTGTTATCATGGATGAGAGTTTTAGCATGTGCAATATGTTTCTAAAATGCATCCATGTTTGGGAGAATCATGCCTTGTATATCTACAAGTGTAGCCCTTATCCTGGCTTCTTCCCTTAGCAATTCTGCCTACATATTAGTTAGAAATCTGATCTTTGTATAATAAGCAAAATGTAGCTTAGGTCAAGTGACAACTGATGTGCACTTGCCTTCATATCTTCATCAATCTTGGAGAGTTTATCTTTAATTTTCTATACGAAGATGAATGTATCATAGAGTTTACCAAATAGAGAAGTTACATTGTTGGCAGAGGTTTCTAGTGAGCTAAGAATAGTAGACAAGTCTACTTGGTATATGGCAATCTTTTGTGCAATTATCTCCAATACCTTATTTTCAAATTTCTTCTCTTCTTTTTGTAACAATTTCTCTTGTCCATTCAAATCTTCATTGAATTTCTGGACCACTTCTGCTAGCTGTTCCAAAATAGGTTGAGAAAAGTCAACCTCAATGCTGAGTGCCTTTGCAAGAATGTTGTTTGCATCTTCAAGCATTTGAAATTCTCTGTTCCTTTCTTCTCTAAGCCTTTGTTGCTTAGCTTTCTTCTGTAGAAGTTATCCTATTATATGCATTTGATTAGGATTTAGATTAGAGATATCCAATTTGAGATAACTATATCCTCATCAATATCAATGCCTTCTTCCTTTTATTTGCCTTTGCTAGAAAGTTTTGTACTCGGTTGAGGCTTGCTCTCAACTGTCCTAGTACTTAATATTTGTATACTTGGAATAGAAATAATGGTGCAAATAGTAGGACTAGTAGTAAAAGTAGATATGACACTTATTGAGAAATATTTTGATGCTAAGTGACCAAAGTTGATGAGGGAGGAATCGCTGACTTCTCGGTAGAAGAAGTTCAATGAAGTACTGACCTAAATAGGTGCAAAGATTGGTTGAGTGCTTGTATTTGTAATGTTTGACACAACCAACTCGGTAGTAGCTTTCTCTGAGTTGGAAGGCTTTGAAGCTTTGCTCAGAGAGTGAGGAAGTGAAGCAATAATTGCTACTACAATCTTCTCGGGGTCAGTGTCCTCAATGCTTTGAATCTTAGGGAGATTCTCCTAGGTAGCTTCCTGTTCTTGTTCCTCATCATCTTTATCCTCATCATTGGTTTCTTCTTCATCATATTTTTCTTCTTCTTCCTTGTTATATTCATCATCATCCTGGCCACTAACATGAACCAAAAATTCACTTTTCTTATGAAGATTGTAAATATTCTTCCATGTGTTAGTGGCATTCCTTACCACGTGTTCAATGCCATTGATTAATATCAGACAAGTGTTAAACTTCAAGGTAAGTTTCTCTTTATTCTGCTTGATGGATTCTTTCACATCCTTGTTGATCTGGTGAATATTTCCATTTACCTATTTTAGAAATAACCATGTCTTCAACTTGCTTTTTCTCTTTAGCATTTCTATTTTTATACCTCAATGATTTAGAATTAGCCATGCCTACTCCATAATCAATTTCTTTTAGTTTCTATTGGAATGTGGGTGGAGGCCATTTGAAAATCACATCTCCTCCTTCTTCACCATTTTTCTTTCTAGATGCCCTCGTTGTAAACACTATAGTAGATGACTTGGTAGGTTTGGTTATAATAACCTTACCTTTCTTCTTGATTGGCTCTTCTTCTTCTAATTTTTCTTCATCTTCTACATCATCTTTTTTTTAATGTCATCTCCTTTACCTTTTGTCAACAAACTAGTAGAGCTGGTTTGTTTCAATTTTGTTATCCTCTTCTTACCTTTTTTGACAGCCTGAGGAAGTTTTATTTCTAATTCAATTTTGGCTTTAGTTTCCTTATATGTTCCAAAATATGTAGTCTTAGGATCAACAGGTTCATTTATCAATGCTTCAATAATATCTCTGATGTCATCTATATTAACCTCATAACATAGAAGCTTGACCCATTCAATTCTCGGTTTAACTGCTTGCATATACACTTTATCATAGTCTACCATAAAATAAATATCATCCTTGTAGTCTTCTACAAGTTTCTTTGTTATCCTGAATTTGTCATTCATCTTGTCCTTAAATGCATTAAAATAGTTGTCCATGATATTGACATAATTTTCTCCCATTTTTGCTATATACTCATTGATTTGATAAAGAATAGGTACATCTTTTATCTATGCAACTGTACCTTTTGATGAAAATGTTGTGATATAAAGCCTAATTAGAATTAGAGGTTTATTTAGTGTGGTTTTCTTGCCATATTATTTCTATGAGGGTTTGGGGGTAGTGCCCCCAACATGGGGTCAAGGGGCAACACCCTAGGTGCGCTCCCTATCATAGTACATGCTGGGGTCGAGGGAAATGCCCCCGTGGGGGTTTTCAGGGGCAGCACCCCCAAAGCCAAAAATGATCTTATATTGTAAAAGGTGTTGGCTACTATATTTTCTATTATTCTAGCCTTAATTTTGTAAGTGGCAAAAAGCTTGTATAAAAAGGCTTAGGGTTAGGGATTTTCATAATGTGTGATGCAAAAATTGGCTCTTGTGATGGTATTGACTTGTAGGGATTACATATTGTAATTAAGTTATAATCAATGAAGAATAATATTGGACTTGCAATTGGTGGATGTAGCCCATAAATTGGATGAAACAAGTTAAATCTTAGTGTCTTCTATTCTCTTTTATGTGATCTACTATTTGTTGTTATTAGTTATATTTGCATGTAACTATTATTTCTGTCTACGGTTAATCCTAACAAGTGGTATTAGACCTAGAAGGTCATCATTTTTTTTAGTGGTCCTCTGTAGGAAGGTCTCATAGTTGAGCGGAAGTCTCATGGTTGAGTTGGAGCAATGACAGATGAGAGTAAGTTGAGGGTTGACAAGTTTAATGGGAAGGATTTTTAGTTATAGAAGATGCAAATGGAGGACTATCTTTATTAGAAGGATTTATGGAAGCCATTGGAAGGAAAAAAAAAGGAATCAAGGATCTATGACAAATGACAACTGGGATCTTTTTGAATAGAAAGGCACTTGGAAGCATTTGATTATGCTTGGCACCATCGGTGGCATTTAATATTACAAAAGTGAAGATGACAAAAGAGTTGATGGAAACCCTAGCAAAACTATATGAAAAGCCCTCCACTTTAAACAAGGTATTTCTCATGAAGTGTTTATTTAATATAAAAATGACAGAAGTTGGGTCTGTTGTGGATCATTTAAATGAGTTTAATACTATTACTAGTCAGTTATCTTCTATGGGTATCAATTTTGATGAAGAAATTATGGCTCTCTTGATTTTGTGTTCTTTGCTTGAAAGCTAGAATGGTCTGTTAATGGCTATGAGTAATTATATTTATCGGTCTAGTACCCTAAAATATGATGATGTGATCGATGTTATTTTGAGTAAGGAAAATCATTGGAAAACCTTAGGTGGATCTACATTAGGAAGTGCTTTGAACGCACAAAGTAGAGGTAGAATGACTAATAGAGGAAATAATTTCAAAAATCATGGAAAATCAAGAGGAAAGTCAAAGGGGAAGAGGTCTCAATCCAGATGACCAAAAGATCACTAGTACTATGGAAAATTGGGGCATAAGAAGAAAGATTGTTGGACTCGAAAGAACAATGAAGGAGATAAACTAGAAGGGAATAAGAAGACAAATGTCGTAAGTAATGAATCCAAAGATGATGCTTTGCTTCTATATTTAGAAAGTATTGATGATTCATGGGTTTTAGATTCTAGTGCTTCATTTCATACTACACCTCATAGAGGTTAGTTCATTGATTATTTCCAAGGGGATTAGGCTTGTTTATTTGGGGGATAATGAACCCTGTTAGATCATTAGAAAGGGAAAAATTAAGATTAAGTTGCAGAATGATAATCATTGGCTACTACATGAGGTAAGACATGTTCCAAGGTTGAGTAGGAATTTAATTTTAGTAGGGCAACTTGGTGATGAGAGTTGTGTAGTTATTTTTAATGATAAAAATTGGAACGTTTCAAAAGGTTCCCTTGTAGTAGCAAAAGGTGTGAAAATATGCATCTTATATCTTTGTATAGGTCATATTGTTCCTTCTGCTTTGATTATTTAAAAAAAAAAGAATGTTCAGGAACACTTACTGCAGTTGAGCAGAGAGAACAAATAACTATTGTAGATTTTGATATAGCGTTGTGGCACAATAGACTTGGGAACATGAGTGAGAAAGGTATGAAAGTACTTCATTCAAAGCAAGTTTTACCAAGTCTAAAATGTGTTAATATGGATTTCTATGAAAGTTGTGTGTATGGAAAACAAAAGAGAGTGAGTTTTGTGAAGACTGGGAAGGAAAATAAAAGTGAAAAATTAGAGCTTGTGCATATAGATGTATGGGGACTAGCTCTAGTATCTTCCCTTGATGGCTCTCATTATTACGTTACATTTATTGATGATCCAATCAGAAAAGTATGGGTTTATTTCCTTAGACAGAAATTTGATGTATTTCAAACTTTTAAGAAATGGAAATGCTTGGTCAAAAATGAGATTGGAAAGAAATTAATATGTCATAGATTTGATAATGATGGTGAGTATTTTAGTCATGAATTTGGATATATTTGCTCCGCTAATGGTATTCATAGATAGAAAACTGTTCCAAGGACTCCACAGGAAAATAGAGTGGCTGAATGCATGAATAGGACAATAATGGAGCATGCAAGAAGCATGAGGTTGCATGCTGAGTTTCCCTTAAACATGTGGGTGGAGGCTATTAATATTGCTATATATTTGATAAATAGAAGTCCCTCTACTCCTTTGGGCTATGGTATTCTAGAGGAAGCATGGATTGGTAAGAAGGTGAGTTATTCTTTTCTCAAAACCTTCAGTTGTGAAGCCTTTGCTCATATAGATTCTAAAAATAGAATCAAGATAGAAGCTAAGTCAAAGAAATATGTATTTTTTGGATATGGCATTAATGAATTTGGTTATAGGCTTTGGGATTTTGAAAATTGTAAAATTGAAAGAATCAAGGATGTCATATTCAATGTGAAAGTGTTGTACAAAGATCTATTGCAGCAACATGAGAAGAAAGAAAATGATTATGTGGTGTTGGATGATACTCCAAAAGATGATGTTCCAACAATTCCTCGTGATGTGCAACAAATGCAACACCAAATACCACACACCCCAATGAACGTTAGACAGTAAAAAGGGATGAGTAGAGCTCCAAAAAGATTTTCTCCTTCCTTTTATTCTATTTTACTTACTGATGTTGGTGAACCTGAATGTTATGATGAAGCTGTGTAGGTGGATACAAAGATTCAGAGGGAGTCTGCAATGAAAGAAGAAATGGACCCTTCGCTAAAAAATAAGACTTGAGATTTATGCAAGTTGCCTGCAGGTAAAAAGACTTTATAGAATAAGTGGGTTTACAACTTGAAAGAAGAGGATGAAGGTAAGAAAATATTTAAAGCTAGGTTAGTTGTAAAAGGATTTGCACGGAAACAAGACATCTATTACGATGAGATATTCTCTCCTATTGTTAAAATGACTTCTACTCGCATTGTTTTAAGTATTGTGGCTATTGAAGATTTGTATTTGGAGCAGCTTGATGTTTGTAGACACTTATAATTTTCCTAAACACTATATTAATTCATTTAATATTTCCTTTAACATTATAATTATTTATTTATTAATTAAGTATGTTTGTCATATTCTTCTACTTATTTAATTAAATATGTTGATTTCTCTAATGTATTTAAATTTAATTTGAATTTTACCCCTCTAATGTATTAAATTCATTTAATACATAGTGCTCCATAAATCCCCTTTTAAATAAATTTCAATTTATTTAATTCTCTCCACTTTATTAAATTCTTTAATCCTGTGATTAAGTTAAATCCTATTTAATTTAATCCTAATCCCATCCTAAAAACCTAGTCTACACCCATTACTCTCATCCTTCTAAGCCTACTCATTGATTAATCCCACTTAACTAATCCTAAACACCTTTTACCTCCTAAGTGTTTGCTCACACATGTGTGATAAACTCAAGATCCAATAAAGCTTCTAATTTATTATTTTGTTCACAACTCTTACACATTTGTCCCCCTTTCCTTTCTCCAAAGTTTCTCACACGTGTGAGCAAATCTTGAGCCATCACTTTCATCCAAAAGGTTTATGTTGAATTTTGCATGACTTGTCTCCTTAGCCCATGTGTCTCCCTTGTGGCACCTATGTAGATGCTACATAGATGCCACCTCCCCAAGGACTCTCTCAAACCTATAAATAGAGCCCTTGTCTTAAGCATTTTACATCTCCCTCTTTTGCATTGTTATCATGCTAGTTTAGAGTTAGAGCTTTCTAGTGATTTTAGTGATTTTATGCATTGTTACTAACCCTTTGGTAGATGTTATATTTCTTTCATTTATGCTTGCATCTCATGATAGATTACTATTGCTAGTTTGCTTGATTGCATTTCCATTTCATACTCATATCTCTAGAATCTTTTGAGGTTGGCTCACTCATAGCCATTTCTTGAAGGTATTCTACACTCATTTTAGTTTAGATTCACATATTTCATTCTCATATTGGATTTTCATATCATTTGGGATTTATAGTTATGTTTGGGAGAGCACATTCACATCCCACAATCTAAAACACACCAAGGGTGTTGAGCTGCTTTGAGGTTGTGTGGGAACTCTTTCTTTTCAGTTGTATTAAGTTGTAAAACTCAAGTCAAAAATTAGTTATTTTCAATTTGTTTTGAATCTTTAATATGCATATGAACAACTAACGTTTGCTTGTTTACATGTACTCCCGACAGGTTAGGTTTTCACACATACAATGTTAAAACTGCCTTCCTTTATGGTGATTTGGATGAAGAGTATTATATGGCTCAGCCATAGGGATTTGAGATCAAAGGTAAAGAGAACTTAGTGTGCAATTTGAAGAAAAATTTATATGGCTTGAAGCAAACACCTCAACAATGGTATCTAAAATTTGATAGTTTTATGCATGAGCATAGATATAGTGGGTGTCATTCAGATCATTGTGTTTATTTTAAGAGGTTGGATGATGACAACTACATTATTTTATGTTTATATGTTGATGATATGCTTGTAGCTGGGCCTAACATAGATCACATTGAGGGGTTAAAGTAATGGTTAGCACATTCATTTGTTATGAAGGATTTGGGGGCAGCAAAACAAATCCTTTGTATGAAGATTTGTAGAGATAGGAAGAACAAGAAATTGACATTATCTTAGGTTGATAATATTAAGAAGGTGTTGCAACGTTTCTCTATGCATAATGCTAAAGCTATCAGCACACCTTTACCTGGTCATTTGAAGTTGACTAAGGAGATGTGTCCCAAGACGCAAGAAGAGGAAGAAAAGATGTCTAAGGTACCTTATGCTTCAACTGTAGGAAGCTTCATGTATGCTATGGTATGTACTAGGCCAGATATTGTACATGTAGTGGGAGTGGTAAGTAGGTATATGAGTTATCTAAGGCTTGAGCATTGGAATGCAGTTAAATGGATTCTCAAATATTTGAGAGGAACATCTAGTAAATATTTAACTTTGGGGGCTCTACTACTGATTTATAGGGCTATGTTGACTCAGATTTGGCAGGGGATATTGATACCAGGTGGAGTACTATAGGTTATGTGTTTACTATTTGTGGGTAGCAATGAGCTGAGTTTCTCGATTAGAGAAGGTTAATTCTTTATCCACTACAGAGGCATAGTATTTTGCGGCTACAGAGGCAACCAAGGAGATGATATGGCTTTAGTTCTTCATGGAAGAATTGAGACACCCACAGAGGGATAATTCTTTGTTCACAGATAGCCAGAGTGCCATTCGTCTTGCAAAGAATTCAGCTTTACTTTCAAAGAAAAAACACATATAGTTGTGGTACCATTTCATTTGATCAATTTTGGATGATGGACATTTAAAGCTGGAGAAGATACATACAAATGATAATCTAGTAGATATGTTTACAAAGGTTGTGAAAGGGAGAAGTTGAATTCCTCTTCAGCTTCGATTGGTCTTCTAGACTAAACAAAACAAAAGAATGACATAGTCCAAGGTGGCTTGATATATTCTAGTGGGAGGTATAGGTTTAGCCATGCTATGATTAGTATACAAGTGGGAGGTTATTTTTGTAGAGTCCGATCAATCTCCAAGTGGGAGATTGTTGTGATATGGAGCCTAATTAGACTCAGAGGTTTATCTGATGTGGTTTTCTCCCCATATTATTTCTATGGGGGTTTGGGGGAAGCACCCCCCAAACGAGGTCAAGGGGCAACACCCCTATGGGGTCCTGGGGTAGCGCCCCAAGTGCACTCCTTGTTGTAGTATAGGGCGGGGTCAAGGGGCAACACCCCCGTAGGGGTTTTTGGGGGCATTGCCCTCGAAGCAAAAAATGACCTTATATTGTAAAAGGCATTGGCTACTATATTTCTATTATTCTAGCCCTAATTTTTTAAGTGGAAAAGATCTTGTATAAAAAGATTTAGAGTTAGGGACTTTCATAATGTGTGATGCAATAATTGGTTCTTGTGGTAGTATTGAACTGGAAGGGATTACAGATTGTAATCAGGTTGTAATCACTAGATAATAATAATATTGGACTTACTATTGGTGTAGCCCAGGGATTGGGTGAACCATGTTAAATTTTGGTGTCTTGTGTTCTCTTTTATGTGATCTACTATTTTTTGGTATTGGTTATATTTGCATGTCACTGTTATTTATGTTTGAGGTCAATCCTAATAGGAAAAACTTTTGCACAATGAAAAATAAGTAGGTTAAGAGTGAATCAAACTTAAAAAGGTTATTATTTGAAGTTTTGATGCTTTCCATATTTTTGTTGAACTGGTTCAACATCAACTTAGCAAGGTCAAATGACATGTTGTTCTTGACCACTTTGAAAGCAAGATCTACAGCTTCACATGATACACTATTGAGTTGATTGGAGCTATATATCTTGTGTACAATTACATGTATTCCAAAATTTGGTTCAATATTAGTAACACAACTGACCTTCATACCCCTTCCATCCCATTTAGCAAGGGTTTTCTTCTCTAGTTCCACTGACTTAGGAGTTTGGTGGTTTTTGCTTTTGTAAGCATTGGAAGCCTTGTGATCCAATGAATCATTTTCTTCATTATCAAAATAGGTTGTTCCAACCATAACTTCTTGTTGTGCACACGGTTGAGGATAAATGTTATCCACTTAATTTGAAAATCTTGGGGCATGTGTGTAATGTGGGTCAAACCCTTCACTTCTAGATGTTGATATTCCAGTTCTAACACACCATTCACACAATTTCTCCAAAGTTTTATCCATTTCTAGGGTTCCTATGTCTTGGATAGAACATAAAAAATGTGAGTGAATATCATTTATCCAAAGTACCTTGGATGGAATTTGAGATTGTACTCCAGTGGGATCAAGGGTTTTTGCAACAGTTAGACTAATCTAGAAATCTTGCACCTTCCACTCAATGCTTCAAACCAACATTTCAAACCCTTTCTTTGTCTTGATGCTAGAGGATGTTATTGCTTGGTAGGGTTTCAATAAATGCAAAAAACCTCAACAACAACTTGCACAGATTGCTTGGATGCACAAAAATCACTCTTTGCAAATAGCTCTTGAAAATTCATGGTGACAAATAAATTCAATTTCGCCCTTTTTTAATAAATTTCATCTTTCAATTTCCATAAATTCTTGGTTGATGAAAAACTATCTTCTACTTATCTTGAATTAAATGCTTGGTAGGAATATTTGTGACTTAGTGTCCACATAAAAACTTAGTTACTCCCGACCTTGCTCGATAGAGTCTTGCAACCTGACTCGCTTGCTAATGTTCATAATTCCTTCAGACACTCGGTGATCCTTTTGCATCTTGAATGCTATAATGGATATTTTCTTTTATATGACTATAATTGATGTAAGATGACTGCTTTAGAATCTCAGTTCCAGTTATCCTTGTGGGAGATCAAGTAGAAGTTCTTGAGTCACCCAATTCTTGAGTGACATTTGCGTCATTGCTCAAACTTGCATTCTCAGAAGACTTCAGAATCCACTACTATCTCATTTTCTTTATGATGTTATCAACCTTAGATTTATTTTCCTTTTAATTTTTCTAGTGTTCATACAGTTCTTGGCAAGATGACCAAGTTTTGTACAAATGAAACATCTTCTAGTGGTGTTTCTTATCCTCATGTGATGTTTTACACAGTTTATTCTAATGTATCCAAATTCTCCACAGTAATGACATTTGTACCATGTGCTATAGTCCCAACCAAATATAGCTTTCACAATCTATTTTTCTAGATTCAATATCTTAGTTTTGCATTAAGAATATATGTGCCCATGCTTCTTGCATTTGTGACATTTGCCCTCAAATTTAGTTATCTCTTTACATTCATTAGCTTTATGACCATGTTGATTGCAATTGTAGCATTTTTGATTGAATTTAGCTTTACCATTGCTCTAAAATTTGTTTGATGTATGACCTATCTTACCATAGTGACTACAAGTAGGTCTTTGATTCTTTTGAGCTCCTTGCTTGGATGATTCACCTTCCTCTGTATATCCAATTCCTGATTTGTCTTTTTTTGTGTTGGATTTTCTCATTCAATTAATCCATGTCTACTTGAGATTTCATCATCCTCTCATTCATTTGTCTTTCAATATTTATATCATTTTATAATCTTTTATTTTCTAATCTCAGATTCATGATTTCTTCATTTGCATTAGTAAGTTAATCAACAAAGTCTACCTGTTGAAGGGATAGATGTTGAATTTCATTAGTTTTGCCTTCTATTTTTTTTGTATTTTTTTTTCTCTTCCATAACTTTGTTGGCCTGATTTTTCACCATTCAAATTTTTTGCATATTATAGTGAAAATTTAGCTGCTTATTCAAAATTAGGGTTGTGTTTCAAGATTTGTTTTCCCTGAATGAAAAACCCTTAATTTCATGTTACCCTAATGTTTCTTGTGCTCCATATTTCCAAGGGTAGGGTTTCATTTGTTTGAATTCAAAAATGCGCGAGAAGTTTTCATTTTTTAAAAATATTTTATTTTTTGAATATATCTGTTAAAATTCCTTTCCAGATTGTTTTACCCCGGTCACCTTTGTTCTAACCATGGTTATTTTCTTAAGTATTGGCAAAACATCTTAACTGTGGTGGTTTATTTGGGCCGACTATTGATCTCTCCAAGATCAACGGTGGGTGCATGCCTGCAAGATGAAAATGCTCAAGGTTTAAGTAATACGGGCAAGCACCTTCATGCCATGTAGCACTTGGTGATGTTGAGCTTTCAAAATGTGCCGCAAAGACTAGAGAATGTTAGAACCTGTTAGAAATTTTGTAGAATTGTTAGAGCACGTGCAACTTTCCAGCCATATCATTGGTCAAATCATACAGTGGGTTCACTTTTGGGCATCACATCTGTATGATGTTGATCTGTGGAAGATCGATGACATGTGCTTTACCACTTGATGAAGGTGCAAAGTTTTTAACTAATGCAGGAAAGTGCCCTAATGACACCTGTCCATGATGACATCACAGAGGATTTTCATGTAATTCAAAGGGAACAGGTTCTGTACACTGTTGATCTCTCCAAGATCAACGGTGGGCACATGCCTGCATTTTCAAGATACTCGATAGATAAATATTGCGGGTATGCGCCCTTGTGATGCATGGCATGGTGTGACATCATGGGCTTGCCTTTCTCAGAAGATAATAATAGCTCATTTGTTGTGGCAGTTGTTAAGTGAATTGGAATGCAGAAAAAGTGTTTCATTGGTCTGTCCAGCTGACTAGGTATACAGTCATATAAGATTTTTGATCATGGTAGATTTAAATGAGATCGAGGGCTGGTGCATGCCCACATTAAGAAACTACTTAGGAAATAAGGAATGTAGGTATGCACCTTTTTGCCACATGTCATAGTGGGGCCCAGGATTAAGGGAAAGTGCCGAGTCATGCCATGCTATATGACACATATGCCAAGGTGGAAATACCTTTGGTGTGGGTGCAAATTTTTTACAATTAATACAATCAGATTAGTCATAGCACGTTGATTAAAAAATGATATTCTATTAGTTAAGCCAGTGGAGTGGGCTATCAAAATAAAAGGATTTTGGCTCACCGTCGATCAGGGTAAGATCGATAGAGAGCGCTTGCCCCCAATAAGGAGATGCAAGGTTTGTAAATAATGCGGGCAAGCACCCTTTTGACAAGTGGCAAGGAGATTTGAAAATGAATATAAAAATCAATTCAAATATTTTCAATGCTCAGATTTTTAAATGGTTTAAAGTTTTAAATGTTTTAAATGGTTTTATATAGTTTTACTATATAGATCATTTAATTTTTTATTTTATGCTCTGTTTAGTTCAGGAGCCAAAATTTTGAATTGATCTTAGGAGGGCAATTTTTGTCCAAAATGTACACTATAATATACTATTGGAATCGGCAAGAAACAAACTTTTCATTTTCAGGATCATATTTTATGTTGGTGTTAGCCGATAGCAGCTACAGGCAATCTTGTATTCTTGAGAGCTTCTCAATGAAATATGCAAATTTAATGTTGTAGATGAAATTGCAATCAGATTTGGATATTTTTTCATCTGATTTGACTTCTCCAACAATTATAAGGATGAATTGAATGTTTTTGGAGGTGGTTGAAGTAATTGGTTTTTTGGCAACTACACAAGTTGATCTTTATGGCAAAGTATAAGTGACATGTTTGGATCAGATTTTTGGAGCCTCAGTACAGTTTGATGATTTCTTGATATTTCTCCAAGAGATATTTGCATATTTTAAGTGGGGATTTATCAGATATTTTGGCATCATTTATGGTTTTCAAAGTGCAAGTAGATGAGGAAGTTCAGTTTTAGCAACTCCAGATTGAAGGCTCTTTCCGTAGGATAGATGTCAAGTTTAGATTAGAGACCCATAAAGATTTTCTCTCCTATTTATCTTCCTTTTTTTCTCATTGTAAGGGTTCCAATTCTTTAAAGATTTTAGGAGGATTGTGAGACCAATCTGGTTCCAATTTCCTAGGATTTTCTCACATTTGTGATACCAATTTTCCCAGTTTTCCTTTGCTATGAACATTGGTATTGTATTTCTTTTGAAGCATTGTTATTACACAATCATTCTTTGTGTATTCTCTAAGTTTTGATATGCAGATGATGTATTCGTTTCAAGGAAATTAATGCAAGAGCTTCATTTCTTTTAGTTTCATTCTGATTCTTGTCTCCTATCTTAGTGAATTTTCAATATTTTATGGTCTTTGAACAAAGAGCCTTGGTCATAGTTGCAGTCCCTTAAGCCTGTATGTTGTTTCATTGTTGCTTGTAACTCAAGGGGTTATGTAAATGCTTCAGAGAATTCAATAGGGTTGTAAGTTTACTAAGGTGGATATCACGTAAGAATGAGGTTCAGATTGAGCACAGATGTTTATTTGCAAGTCAAATAAATAGATCATATGCCTGAATATATGAGTATACTTTAGGTATCCATTTGTATGTGAAGGTTTAGTTGGTGCCCAATGGATAAGGGGCTGGTCAGCTTGAAGGATACACGTTCTCTATTATTGCATACCCAGTTTATGCTAAGAGATCAAAATCTTTAAATGAATATCAATTTCCCATTTTATGTACTGAAGAACTAGAAGTGTAGGTCATGGCTTGTTTGTTGTTACTTTCTTTGGTTGTAATTAGCTATTGCAATCAGGAAGTTTGTTAGAAAATCATAGAAGATAATTGACCATTTCTGCTATAGGGGATAGTCTTGCATAGAAGAGTATCAAGTTAATAAGATAGATCCCTTAGGTTTGCCCACCTTGGCTTAGCAGAGCCTAAAGTGAAGTGAGTCCTGATGACTCTATTAATTGGTCTAGAACTGAGATTTAGCCTTGCTGAATATAGGATTTAGCTCATCCTTAGGCTTGTCCTTGGTCTTTGTTTCTTGTCTGTCAGGTTTAAATCCACCTGATATGTTCTTTACCAGAAAGAAATCCAACAAACTTCACACAATCTTACTGACTGAATTTCTTGTTCTCTTTTCAATTTTCTTATTTCTTCTTGAAGTATACCATTTTTTTCTAATAATTATTTGATTGCCTCATTAGCTTCATCTGAATTACTTTCTGAATGGATGTCTTCAATTCTTTCTTCAATGTAGAGTTGGTCATTCATTTATAATGCAAGATCTTTTCTTCTTTTCAAGGATTGAGAGAGTTTCTCCTTTGCTTTCTTGAGTTGTCCAATAGCCAATTCCAAATCTAGCTTTTCATTGTCAATCACCTTATCAAGTCTGAATACCTCCATTACCTTTGATCTTTGCTCAAGCTTTTAAAATTTTCTCTGAGAACCACAAAGCTCTGATACCAATTATTAGAAATATATGATAGGCTAAGTTATTGAGAGCGGAGCGGTGAATCAGTAACTAATAAAACTTAATCTTAATTCACCAATTAATCTGTCATGTGTATTATGATCTAATTGCATGCATGATAAACTAAAAGCACTAAAACATTCACAACACTTTGACACACCAAATGATGACCCCAAAACCTTCCAAATAGAAACTAAAATTGGGGTGGGGATGATACCCACAAGCTTTAGTACTGCAATATAGAGTTGGCCTGTTAAGGCTTATAATGATCACTTCTAATGATCTACCTTGTTAGGAGCAATAAGAACTACTAGGTCCACCTTGCAAAAGGATTTACAAACATATAATGAAGTATGCACTTGATAAAGAGATTTACAAAAGAGTGTTAAGTCTACCTTATGAAAGGATTTAACTGTTCCACCAATTAGGATGAACTAGTGAATGATCTTTGATCTACAACTTGATTGGTTGAATGAGATTCTTTTGAGTGCAATGATCACCTTACTATGATAGATAAATATTTTTTTCTCCTTATACTATTGTGCCTTTTACTTCACACTTTTGCACTTTATGCTTTGATGATACCTTCTTATTATACCTTGGATGTGATATAATACATTACATATATACCAATCCAATTTTTAAATTAGCAAAGTCAGCCCAACTACAGGAACTCGGGTTCTGAAGACAAATCAGTGTGATTCTGATACTTGATAACCATTGTTAATGCTTGACATCATCATGCACTCGGTAGATGTAGAAGCTCAATCCATACTAATCACTTCGAAGTAGTCTAAACTTGGTTTGCATTGGTGACTCAATGAATACTATTAAAGTCAACATATAAAATGAATCACTTGATTCACATTGCATAGCTCGGTCAATACTATCACTACGAGCTTGATATAAACTAAATCACTTGGTTGACACTATGTAGCTCGGTCAACACTAGATTCACATTTCTAAAACTACAAACTCAGTAACCACTATTGAACTCAGTTTGCACTGAGAAACTCGGTAAACACTATAAGCTTGATTTACATTGATAATCACCAACTTTGTAGTATATGCTTGATGCAAACTAAATGATGTTCTTGGTACTTGGTAGCAACTGTAGAACTCGGTAGAGCCTGAATTACTTGGTTAACATTGTTAACTTTACAATAAGCTCGATAGCTGTTGGTTGACTGAATAAGTGTGTGTGTCACTATTAAATGAACTTGACTAAAATGCCAACAAAGTCAACCAGGGGTAGGCATTAAACCTTGACTCATCTTTAAAAATCTCAAGGCTAGCAATGTTGTAGTGTTTATCAGCTTCCAAAAATTGCTCTTGAATCTAATTCTTTATTTGTTGAATATCCTTGTATAGTCCTTAAATGACTTTATTTCTCGAATATTTCTTCTCTATTCAATCATCTAACTTATCTAACTTCTTTGTCAAATAAATATCCATCACCATCTAGTACCTTTTCCCTTTGATAGATTTTAGCATTTGTAAATCATTGGCCCAGGTGTGTACTTCATCCATCAACCCAAAATATTGGTTTATAATGGTAACCAATTTGTCGACATTAGTCTGGATGTTGTGCATAAATTATCTTGTATTATTTGCACTCCTCTTTCCTCAAAACTATGACACCATTTCTAATAGGTGTCCAAAAATGAATCCAAAGATTACCTCATCTCCTTCTTTCAATTGTAGCTCTAAGAGAAATCTTAGGATTATCCATGTCTATAGGACTTACTATTTCATTCAAGTATCCCCTTAATAATTCATTATGTTTCCTCAACATTAAAAGCTCTAACTCATCCTTGTTGAGGTGTATAAAGACCTTCTTGAGACCCAATATTATCTCCTTCATTTGATAATCCTTAGGAGCTAATTCCTCTATATTTTCATGAGGGGACATTATGACAATATGTGCTAGAAGATAATGATCATGATTCTTCATTATGAAGACCAATATTTTTGCATCACCCTTAGCTGGCTCAGGCTTCTTGATTACTTTTATCAATTCTGCCATTCTATCCTCTTCTATCAACTCCATCTATCTTTTTTTTCCTAAATAGGACTTCCTTCTTGAGCCATGATGGCATTGTCTCCATTGGTGACATGTACTATGCTGAAGAGGTAGGCTCCTTTCTCTTGTCACTCCTCTTGGAGTCTTCTTATGTCAAGGAAGAACTTCAAAGTGAGCTTCTATGTCATGTTGGGCTAGATATCTAGCCTCTATATCAAGAGGAGGTTGTTTCCTTTCTTCCATAATCTGTCCTTCCTAAGATGGTTCATTGACATGTAATTGCACATATTCTCCTTCTTCTAGAGTTTGACTCTCAAGTTCAACTATTTGAGGAGGTAGGGCCACTAATATTTGATCCAATACTTCTGGCATATCTTGTGCTAGTGGAGGAGGAACACCAAGATTCTCATGTGACAAGGGAGGTAGTTGATTCCAATCTTCTCCTAATGGGTCATTTCAAGTAGTACCCCATATCCTCTCTCCTACCATCTGAATAACTATAGGCATGAAGTCAAAATTTGAAAGGTCAAAAATGTATTCTCCTTCACCTTCCATTTCTTCAATCCACTTTTGTTGTTCCTCATTTGAGGTTTCAATAGGGATAGGTTCTCAAGGGGTAGAAGGTGGTGTTAGAGTTGAGATCCTTCTCCTCTCTTCCTCTGTAGTTGTAGCCGAGCGAGTCCTCTTATTCAAAGGGAAAAATTCTATATTCTCCCCTTCCTCCTCATCTTCCATGTTAGGGATAGTTTCTAATACTTGGGGTGATGGGGTGCTTTTTTTCTTTATTCTTCTCCTTTTTCCATCTACCATCATTGTCTATGTTCTGGCTCTTTTGGGTACTGACACATAGGCTTCTTCTACTAGGGCTTGAGGTGGTGGAACTCCTTTTTGTGCTGGCTAAGCCTTTTCTTGCTCAGGTTGAGCTTGTTCTAGCTCAGGTTGGACTTATTATTGAGTAGCTAGTTCTTCTTGAGCCTCTCTCTCTCTCTCTTTCTCTCTTATCCAAGGGGCACCCTTTCTCTTCTTTCCCTTACCCTTTTGTGTCTCAAAGGATTCAACCTCCTGCTCATGTTGATGCACCATTTTTGGTATGACTAATGATTTAGTAGGGTAGGTCAGTACAATGACTTTTACTTCTTTACCTCTCTTAGGTCAAGTTGTAGTTTGAAGAGGTAGCACTTGAGGTATTATATCCAACTAGAAAGGCTTCTTCATCCATTCTCTTGTTAGCTCAACTACATGTTGACCTCGATGATTAATATCATCATTCTCCTAATGCCCAATTTTTTAAATCTTAATGGGCCTTTCATAAATGTTTTTCCTATTGTACAAGGGATCTAATACCTCAGGGATATCCTTGTCCCATGATTTGAGGGTATCTCTATGTTCATCACCTTTTCTACAAGCTGTAGACTCATCCTACAATATTCCCTAATGTAGACATTATAGTCATCTATTGCACTCATCTAATGATCCTCTAGTGCCTCTTTTGGCATAAAATGCTTCCTTACCAGATATTGTACCATACTCATGTTGTCAAAATAAGGGTGAGGTGCTTGGTAATCTTCTAGAGGTTATTGATCGCACTCTAAATCAAAAATAGAAATTTCTTGCTTTTTCTTTACCTCAAAGGCTCTGATAGTGATGAGCCACAACCATGTTTTCTTATGTTATTTACTAACTCTATCATATGCAAAAGCTAGTTGCCTTGCTATCTCTAATAATATTAGCCTATCTGATGGATATCATGGTAGCTTCTTTGGGCACAAGAGGGTACCACCTATCTAGAGATAGGTGAATTTCTTGGATTGGATGTAATACACTCCAACTTGCTTTATTTGTGCGATAGTTTCTACTGATATTCTCTTAGAATATTCTTCCTCAATGAACCTAGATATGGAAAATATAAAACCATAATTGACCACCCTATATTCAACACTTTGTAGTGGGAGTTTCTTTTTCACCAGTTGTGGGTACATGACATAAGGCCAAGAATTTTCATCTAGCATGATCCCTTTTCTAGATAATCCTCGATAATTTATGGTTCTTTTTACCAACAAATATACCATATAAGATGTCATTAGAAGTGGGGGTTATCTTTTACTAAAATCAACTGCTCTAGGTTATCATTTTATATTGTAGCCTAGTCAATAGGCATCTTTCCTGTTCTGATGGTTTCAATGAAATGTACAATCCATGTTTTGAGATGACTTGCTTTAGGAAGGCCCATCGCTCTACTCAGGAGAACTATCAAGTAGCCAATGTCATCTATCATGTATCCACATGTCATATTGACCTTTCTAGCTCTTCTTCCCAAGGATGTCCTGTCATTTAGGTACTTTATTTGTACCAACTCCTTGGCCTCTATTTCATTCTCCCTGTATGACTTGTCTATGCCCCCATAAGTTATCTGAAGGTACTAATATTCCCATGGAAGATTGAAGACCTTTTTAATGTTTCAAGGTATGTGGTCCAAGACTATTTCTCTAGTCACACTTTTGACCACCTTTTGCTTTGGTATGTAGTGATGAGATAAGGTCATGATCAATTTAGATGATTGAAATGATGTTGGATGAGAAGTAATATTCACTAACCCACTTTGGATTAGAGCTAACACGATGGCTGACCTCTCTTTAGGTTTGTTGCATAGGGTTAGAAAGATGTTCTAGTCAATGTGCACTAGTTTGGTGTCTCGAATCTTTGAATATTTATTTTGGACCTAGGACTACTTTCGTGCTCCTTGATACTTGAAAGTGACTGACTTTGGTGCTATCTTTACTGCCATTGAGGATGAGGATGATGTCATTATATCTACACAAATGGGAAAAAATTTTAGCACCCTTGATGTCAAAACCTATGATGAACCTAAAATATGATTCAGACTAATAGACAATGGACATAAATTGACGAAAAAAGGCAAAGCTAACCAAAAAAACCCTTGTGTGCCTGAAATGAGCACATGTGCACCTAGAGCACCTACACAAGGTGCACTATTGATTATCCAATTTAACCTTATTAACACATAGTGCATGTACACCTACGTATGTGTGCAAGGTGCACATGTGTACAACTATGCACATACATTGCAAAGAGCCTTAAAAAAAGGAGGACCTTGGTTTGAGTCTTATTGAACATATGCACACTTATTGAGGGTGTGCACATGCACATGTGTGTACCTTCAAAGTTTGGTATTTTTACCTTTTAAAAGGTAGAAGCTCTGGAGAAGATGTAGAGTTGCGGAGTTGCTATCAGTGTGAAGGTTTTGTGAAGGTAGAGGAGTGGAGGAAAAAAGTGAGGAGAATAGAGAGTAGGAGGGGTATTTATTAGCCTAGGGTGATCTAGTGTGCACCTCCAAGAGTGCACACCTCTATAGGTGCGCACATGCATAAGTGCACAAGTGCGCATCCTTGGCAGAGGTGATTGCACACAATGATCACTTAGTGCATGTATGCACATTTTCATTTAGATGCAAAAAAGTTGATTCTTGACCTTGCGAAGCTGCTTGATCCTACCTAATCGGGGACTGACCTAGACCTAGAGGAGGGTCCTAAATGACCGAGGCACCTAATCGGGTGTCTCAAAGAGATTTATGAAATTGGGGGATCCCTATTTTGTGACTTAAAATGGGGCATGTGTTGTGAGACCACAATACGAATTTTGGGGTCTTGTTCTACGATACTAATATATCTCCATGCCCCTTTATTTCTTGTAAGGATCAAATACTTTGGTTTTATCCTTTATTTTTTGGGTACACTCTTTTAGATCTTTCCTGTCACTTATATGGACAAGATGCATACAAAGATAGGATATTATTTCGATATTTCTTAATTGCTCACCTTTTTAATCTAATTCCATTATGGTTGGAGTTAGAACTAAAAAGTTACATTTGAGTTATGCTTGAACTCTTTAAAAGGAAAAGTTGTAAATATTTTTTGGGTTCTTCTATGTTTGCATTTTATAGTAGTAGTATGCTTTGCAGCTGAATTTCTTTTCCTACCTTTAATAAAATATCTTTATTCTTACCTCTTCTTTGCATTCAATAGTATATGCATGTATCTTGCCTCACTTTGAATATTTATTTTCCATTTTCTTAGATTTGTGTGTTGTTTTTATTTGTTGGCAATTGATGTATAGTAAAAATCTATTTCCTTTCAATATCTAATTAGTTCCAACCTACATGCAAGTTCTTAGAAAGTAGATTAGAGTTGAGACTAGTTTATTCTGGGTGTTTCATTGATGTTTAGTGTAGCTATAGGAAGAGGTGGTAACTATAGTTTAACCTAGTGTATCATCCCTTTTCCCTTTCAATGTTTTACTTTTATGCATTCCTTATCCCTTTCCCTCAAAGTTTTAGTTTAGGTACATTCCGGTTGTAAGGAAGTTGGCCTTCTCTAGAGATTCATCCTTAGAGTGCAAGTCCCACACAAGGAAGTTGTTTCCATGTTCCACAAGGTCACTCGAGGATAACACATTGTGCATGGGTGCAAGTTATTGTGTCAACAGGTACTTTGATAGTGCACCACTAAAATCTTTAGCTAATTTATTATGATTGTGATGTTCTTTCGTAGGTCAAGTTAATATTATTTTGTGTTTGTAACATATTGATAAATGCATACAATTTTATTTTTATTGTTTCTTAAATCTTTATTTAGATTTATATGACAAATTATTCTTGTATTTTATATTATCTTTCCTTATAAGATTGAATGGTATTTTCTATTCATTTATCATTTATTATTTTATAAACTAGTAAATTTTTTGACAAATTCAAATTGTATAAAAACCTATAAATGAAATATTAATACACATATTTTTAAGATGATATCTTGTATCGCTTATTGTTGCATATACAAAAATATGCAACTACTAATTTGTATTGCATAATTAATTTGGTTGTAGGCTATTTGTTTCCAATTTTTTGTTCATACATATTTTTCATTTAACACTTTTGCATGTTTTTTCTATTATTTTCATAATCATGATGGGCTTGTTCACAAAAAAAATGGAATTCTGAAGATATTCTTTTTTTATACTTTCCTAATTATGCATGCAAGTATATATGTTTTTAGATTTGTAAGGATGTGGTTATAATGAGAGCAATGAAAGAGATGCATGAGTGTTTCTAATAGTCTTTTCTTATATGATTTTGTATTTTAGTTGTTTGATATTCATGCTTAATGGAGTTCCAATATTAGATCTTATTTTGAAATCTCTTAGCCATTTCATTCTCTACATTTTTTTACCAGGATTATGTGCAAGGTAGTTTCATAAATATTTGTTTATTTCTATTCTTAAACATAACTTTTGTCACAAATTTTAGTTTTGGTTTGAGAAATTAATAGTGACTAATCACCAAACTTTGGGGTTTGAATTGTATGGTTGTGCATTCTTTTATTGGCTATGGATTTCTTTAGTTTGTGATTTTCTTCTTTAATCCATTTTTTCTTCATTTCTTCTACATGTACATTTAAGATGAAATATAAGGAAATACTATTAGAAACCTAGGGAAAAATCACCCAGGGCACGATCTTGGCCTCATCCCTTATGATGTCAGGCCTTTGCACTCAACAAGACTTGATCCTTGGTGGGCTCTTTGTAATTCATTCAACTTCACCAATAGATCAAGGGCCTTTTGACATAATAAGATTATTTTAAGATTTGTAATGGAATATTTTTTAAGAAATTAGAAAATATGTTTTTTATTGAATAATTTAAGATGAAATATTTGAATAAAATAAAACAATTAATGAATAAGTGAAATTTTTGAAGTTGATTGTTTAAAATTATATTTTTGAAGTTTATTGTTTAAAATTATTTTATAAAAGTATGATACAACTTATCTTGAAGTTCTTTTTTTGAAAAATATAACTAGTATATGCATTAATTATGGCCTATTATCAACCACACTTCAATAGATCATTGTATGCAAAATCATCTCGAAATGAACATTGAGTTGTTCATCCAAAACTATTCGGCAAACTGACCTATTGCCTTCTAACTAGATGGATTTTTCCATTGCTCTCAGAATGAGGAGCTAGCAACCAAACCTCTAGTATGAAGGAATTTGCTTAAGCTATATGAGAATAAAATTAATCTATATGAAATGCATATTAAGCTAAGAACGAAGGAAAATAAATTATACTATATGAATGCATTTTAATACTAATATGAGATTGTAATGTAAGAAATTAAACTATGGATGCATGAAAATGAGTAAATATTCAAGCATTAATTCGATGCAAAATCAATTCCACCTCTATAATGAGGAATTGAAATCCTCTTAAATAACATTCCAAAAATCAATCAACGGTCGAGATCAATTGGAATGAACAATCGAGATTGAAGATGAGATTTAGTTGTGATGGAAAACTCCCTATGCAAGTAAGGTTAACTGATTCAGATTCTAAGTATGATGAAGAGTTAACTAAGTTTCACCTGAGTGTGAGAACAAGTTAACTAAGTCAATTCCATTTCAAGAAATAGGTTACTTAGAATTCCCATTCCTGAACTGAAGAGAAGATTTGAAAAGATATTTAATTTGGTAAAATAGGATATGACCTCATAAATGCATATATTTAATTAATTGAATAATTAAACTCAATAATTAAAATAAGGACATTAACTTATCAAATTAAATATGTTTAATTCCTTTGTACATTAGCTAAAGAGGTAAGATTAATTTAATCAAACTACGAAGACTTATAATTAAATTAAACTTAATTAATAGGTTTAATGTAGCTAATTTGAGTCAATCCTTAGGAATTAAATAAAGAGTTGATTAATGTATATCAGGGTTTTCTACATCTGACACTTAGGTCAAGTAGTGATAATTAGAATAATAATTGCCTAGTAAAATAGGACTTAGGAATGATTGAATAGACCAGAATTGGTTAACATGGCAATGTGCCAATTTTGGGGTATTACATTTGCCCCTCTTTGAATGAATGTGTAAGCAACACGTTCAATTCAAAGAAATTAGAAGTATGATGCATAGATCAAGAAATGAGATTGGTTCTAAAATTGATGATACAAAGATCAATTGATAAGCCTTTTAAGGTTATCTCCATAACAAAGCTTAATCCTAGGGGATTTGGATAGAACACCTAAATACCAAGATTGATAAGCTTTTAAAGGTTATCTCCAAAATGAAGCTTAACCTTAGGGGATCCAGATAGAACACCTAGATATCGAGATTGATAAGATTTTAAAGGTTATCTTCAAAATGAAGCTTTACCTTAGGGGATCTATATAGAGCACCTAGATACCAAGATTAACAAGCTTTTAAAGGTTATCTCTAGAATGAAACTTAACCTTAGGGGATCCAGATAGAACATTTAAATACTAAGATTGATAAGCTTTTAAAGGTCATCTCTAGAATGAAGCTTAACCTTAGGGGATCCGGATAGAACACTTAGATATAAAAGTTGATAGCACAAAGATTGTCAAATTTCATAGAATTGTTCCCAAAATGAGACTCAATTCTTAGGATTTGGGGTTTAGACTATCTCAATACATGTCCATTAGAAGATGACAAGATTAATCAAAATTCATAGAATTATCCCCAGAATGAGGCTTAATCCTTAGGAGTCAGAGTCTAGACTATATCAATACCTGTCCATAGAATAATGATCGAAATCAAGAGCCTATAATTATCCCTAGAACAAGGCTTAATTCTCCACAAAAGTTAGGACTATCTCCAGAACAAAGCCTAATCCTTAGCAAAAAAATGGAATTATCTCCAGAACAAAGCTTAATCCCCCAGAGTGTAGATAGAACATTTGAATACTAGTTTGTAAAAGATACATGATCCAATTATGAGTCTTAGAATCATCCCCAAAATGAGGCTTGATCCTTAGGAGTCAGGGTTTAGACTATCCCGATACTTGTCCATCAAACTCTGACAAGAACTTGTTATAAGATTGATGAATTGATAAAAAGATAAGATAGATGCCATCGATGCCAGATAGAGGAGAACACAATTCCCTGAGTGATGAGATGCCCTGAGAAATGAGGACATAAGATTCAAACTGAGTTGCAACTAGTTTTAGGACTATCTCCAAAACGATGCTTAATCCTTAGCAAAAAAATTGGAATTATTTCTAGAATGAAGTTTAATCCCCCAGAGTCCAAATAGAACATCTAAATGCTAGTACATAAAATATAACAAGATACAATCTTGAGTCATAGAATCATCCTCAGAATGAGGCTTGATCCTCAGGATTTAGAATTTAGACTGTCCCGATACCTGTCCATCGAACTCTGACAATAACTTGTTATAAGATTGATGAACTAATTGAAAGATAAGATAGATGCCATAGATGCTAGATAGAGGGGAACAAGATGCCCCAAGTGATGAGATGCCTTGAGTGATGAGGACATAAGATTCAGACTGAGTTGCAACTAGTTTTGAAAGATTTGATGATGCAATCATCCCGCTACCTTGGGAGCAAAATTGAAAGATGACACACCAGAATAGTGATGCAAAGTAGTATGTGCAAAGATATTGAATAAATTAGAGATTTAGAAGAATATAAAAGAGATCAGAATGATTAGAAGGAAATTTGGAGTCAATTCAGAGTGATTTCAAGGTCCAAAAGACCAAGTTTGACCAAAGTTGACTAGATTTAATTTTTTTCCAAAAGTTTGGCCAATACTTCTTCACTTGGTTTTATGGGTTTCCTCATGTAGATAATACCCATGTTTCACATGAGAAACCCTAAAAATGGGGATTTTTTGCCTATTGTTTGATCGCTTTTCGTGCGAAAAAGTGTGTTCTCGTGCAAAGATGTGCAATCTCACGCAAGGACATGAAATTTTACATGAAATTCTATTGTAAAATAAAAATTTAAATGTTTGAAATTTGATTTTTTGTTGTAATGTTGCACTTTCTTTTCTCTTATTCATTTAGCTGACACTGATCATTTGCGTGTTGTTTTCGTTCATACAAGTTACCTTTCTCGATGTTGGATTCTAAACCCATTACCCACCTTACAGAGAATTATTGTGGTAGCTAGATGATGCTAACATGGAACACATTGATAGGCTTGAGTTATCATATCTTTGCTGGATTCCATCATTGTTGGTGAATCACGAACTTTTCACTACATTGGTGGAGCATTTTTATTCTGAGACAAACACCTTCTATTTGCCTTAGGGAGAGATGACCATCACACTTGAGGATAACTAGAGGATTTTGTGCATCCCCTTTCAAGAACCACAGGTTATTTATGACACAATTCCATAGATAGGGATAGAGGCATTGAGGGCCATCTTCCAAGAGGACCTCATCATGAGCAGAGCCATCAGCTAGGAGGAGCTAGTGCATACCTATGGTCCCACACATAGGTTGCCATCAGTATTGGCTATATTTATCAGCTGCTTCTTGATGCCAGATAGAGGGCAGCATGGATTAGAGTGTGGATGAGGCCGGATGTTATAGATGATGTTGGAGGCACTCGAGAGATATGGATGGGGTTAGTGCATGCTCACCCAGATGCTCCATGAGATGCGTGAGATAATCTACCATGAGAGGAAAAGCATGGCCACTAAGGTCTATGTTCTTCATGTATGGGCATGGGAGCACTTGCTAGTTACTGGACCCATTTTTGTAGATGAGAGGCAACCCATTGAGCCTTATATATGCTATTATAGAGGCCAGTTGACCTAGGCAGCTCTAGGGAAGACTGAGAAATGGAGAGCATGATTGGATGACTTGATAGTAGTGGTATGATGACCATGGAGGGAGATGGAGGCATGGGATGATGCAACCACAGAGCTGAGTTACACATTCACATCTTGACCACTGATAGGTCACTCTATTCAAGTTTTTGAGAGATTCCCTCTAACTCAAATATGGTGACAGTATGGGTGGCCACAAGATATATCTTAGGAGTATCGCTCATATGTGTGGCTCATGATAGATTTGGATTGTGGGTGGTCCCCAAGGTTAGACCTAGGTAGGTTGATGATTGATGTACACAACTTGGTTGTGACACAGTGGGATTACCTAGTGGAAGTAGTAGATGGGGGGATGACTTCCACATATTAGGCTTATTTTGTGAGTCATCCCTTCCCTTGGCACATAGATCCAATGTGGATGGCCGCACCCATTCAGCTAGTATAGGCACCATAAGAACCACCACAATAGCCCCAATAGGAGGGAGCTAGGAATAGGACACAAAAAGTACCTATTCCTCCTTGATAGATGAGAGTAGATCTAGGTGCTAGTGGGAGTGGGATGGCTCATAGGCAACCTTGAGGTGAGATGGGTTCCCTAGGAGCCATTAAAGGAGACATCCATAGACCATGGAATGAGGCAATGTGGCTAGCCAAGTAGCCAACTGAGTAGGGTGAGGGTGATGAGGAGATGAAAGAACAACCTACTATAGGGGCACAAGGTGGAGATATCCTAGCACAAGACCAAGAAGCCCTTAGGAGGTTGAGAGATTGAGTGCAGACCTTACAATGACAATTGGAAAAGTTGTACATATAGGCTATAGTGAGGGGTACCTAGATTGTAGAGTGGGATCGAGAGATCCATGATTTATGAGAGCAGCTAGAGTGAGAGACTCAAAGATTTAAGTAATGGTAGGATGAGATTTGGTTGCAGTCAGTGAGAGCAACTTACTATTTTGTAGCATATGTAGTAGTAGTGCGTGATGAGGCTGAGCAGGTGCCTCAATTTTCCTAGTATGCATGAGAGTCAGAGGGAGCATGAACTCTAGTGAGACTAAACATGCCTCCTCCTCCTTCTCCACTACCAGTGGGAGGTGATGGGGAAGGAGAAGTTAGTTTCATTTTGCTCTGATTTTGGTTGGGCTATGTATCCATTTTGTACCATTTCTGAGATTGATAGTGCTCAAGTAGCATCCATTTTTGCACCGATGTACACTTTTGGATTTATAAATATATGAGATTTTTTGATTCAGGTACCATTTGTGTGTGTCATCTTTCTATATTTTTAGTTTATCATACATGATATGTTTATGCTTATGATTATGAATGCAAATTTGATGTGATGTATGAATGTAGTGTAGATGAGATGGATGATGGAATTATGTATGAAATGCATAATGTGAATGAACTAACATCTCACACAGTATTCCATTCTTTTTGATAATGATAGGTATTCCATGATGTGCTTATGCAATGCAACCCTACGCTAGATGTAACCTTAGGCTAGATGCAACACTAGGTCTGCTTACCAAGCTTCGATAATAATCATTGCTGAGCATTTAGCTAAATCCCACATGTCATAAAATTCCCACTAACATTAGAATCATAGAAATATGAATATGACACATGTTCTAGTTTTTTCAGGATTAAATGTAAGCATTTGAGGCACAAAAAGCTAGAATGACTAGAACATTTGTCCCTTTTAATATAGCAAGGAAACATAATCATCATAGCATAAATGCTAGGATGGCCATAATTTTTCTTGTGTGTAGACACATGAGACACACAAGAGATCCTTCTTATGCCAAGTAATTAGTAAGTATTCTATCCACAATGACCCTTGCATTTGTAACTTGAGATAGAAGTGAGCTAGGCATACTCGTAGTGACCCGTACATTAGCAGGACGAGTATTAATATTTACTGTAGCATAAAGAGTTCACTCCAAAAAGCAAGGAGAAGAACCAACCTCAATGAAGAGTCCATATAAAATGAGGCGAGGTACACATGGCCATCCAATACAAGATAGAGGCTCTTATAGTGGACACCCCTTTTATATGGAAGCTTCAAATCATTGGAGCTAAACCCATAAATAGGAAGCAAAGAAAAGATCAAGCCCCCAATCCTCACTTCTCTAGTCAAAAGTGACATTATTGAGTTGCTCAAAGAGACATGATAAAGAAAAAACAAAACAAATAAAGAAAAAAACTCAATGTATCCAAAAAAGTTCATCATTTTGAGTTTATTTTTTGTGTTATAGGATTGATGTCAAGTGTCAATGTTTAGAACATGTATGAAAGAAATCTCTTTAGTAAGGTGACAATAGTAGATAGACATAGTTATAACAACTAGTGACTAAAGTCAAAGAGGAATCTTTAGTAAGAAGAACTTTGGTGGGAAATTGAGTGATAGTAGACAGACACAGTTAGAACAACTGGTGACTAATGTGAGAGATCTTCCATGAAATAAATCTTTAAAGTGACACTAGTGACAATAGGTAGATATAGTTAGAACCACTGGTGACTATTGCAAGAGAGATTGTTTAATGAAAGGAATCTCAAAAATAACACTAGCAACACTAGGCAGACATAGTTGGAAAAATTGGTGACTGATATGAGAGATCTTCTATGAAAGGAATCTCTAAAGTGACACTAGTGACAGTAGAAAAATGTAGTTAGAACAACTAGTGACTATTATGAGAGAGATCGTTCTATAAAAGGAATCTCAAAAGTGACACTAGCGATAGTAGGTAGATGTAGTTAGAACAACTGATGTTTGATATGAGAGATTCCTATGAAACTATAGGTTTTTTCCCTTGAGTTATGACAAGATTCAATCTATGGATACATGAGTGAAACTAGAAAACTAAAGCAAGAAAGCAACTGTATAGGAAGCTAGAGGATGTGCTGCAAGATATAACATTTGAAACAAGAGAAGCATGTTTACTAAGTTTTCACCTTCTTGGCAGAGATATTTTTTTTGGCTACCATGATGTCTATTTTCCTGGTTTTCATCAATTACACCCTTTTCTTTGTTTTTCAATTTTTTTGTATTTTTCTTTCTTTTTTGATTTTTTTGTATTTTTGATTTTTTTATTATTACCAAGGCACCTATTGCTATGTTTTCACCAAGATAATAATTTTTTTTAGGACTTTTTGCAATTTTTAGATTTTTTTCAGGACATTTAAGTATATACAGAGAGGCTTTGGAACTAGATCAGTTGTAGAACCATGTCAGATGGAGAGTGTTGATTGGCTCCTTGAGCACCTCTCCCTCAGCTATAGAAAGTTGGTAAGCACCAGATCCAAACACTACATTGACTATGTATGGACCAAGCCAGTTGGGTTCAACCTTCCCTTTTTGTACCCATTGTTACTAATTCTTAGTGTTTTCTCTGAGGATGAGATCACCTAGTTGGAAGTCACATGGCTTAACTTTCTTATTTTAGCTTCTAGACACACACTGTTGATAGGCTCAAAGATGATCACATGCCACTTTTCAGCGTTCATCTAATAATTCTATCTCTTGAAGCTGAGATATTTTGTAGTTGTCGTCAGCAATGAGGCCCTTCATGGAGATTCTCAAAGTAGGAATCTCAACCTTAATGAGAAGCACAACATCTGCTCCATATACTAAAGCAAAGGGCATTGTACTCGTTGGAGTTCTAATACTTGTTCTATAAGCCCATAAATTTGGATTAATCTGAAGGTGTCAGTACCTTCAAGATTTGTTAATTGTGTGATGCAAGATCTTAAGGATCACCTTGTTGGATGCTTTCACTTGACCATTACCTTGGGGGTAATAAATAGAAAACCAATGTTGCATGATTCTAAACTTTTTGCATTGCTCCTTAAGATCATTTTTTTAAAACTATCCTCCATTGTTAGTAGTAATGGAGGAATGTATGCGATACCTACATATGATGTAATTTATGATGAACATAGCTACAATTTTTCCATTTTCTATAGAGAGAGAGATTGCTTTGACCCACTTAGTGAAGTAGTCTGTAGCTGTAATAATGTACTTGTATCCATTTGAAGAAGATGGGTGAATCTGACCCACAAGATCAAAGGCCCATTGTTGGAATGGCCACTATATGGAATTAGCTCCCTAGCTAGAGCATGAATCAGATTCCCATAGAGCTAGCATTGTTTGTAGGACTTGGCATATCTGATTGCCTCTTTCTCCATATTCGGCCAACAATAACTAGCTCTGATAAGTTTACAAGCTAGTGTCAAGCTGTTAGAGTGAGATCTACAAATGCCCTCATGTACATCGATTAATGTGCATTTGGACTCATCAGGTTCTAGACACTTAGGGAGTGTTCCATCGAGACCTCTCCTAAACAAATTATCAACAATAATAACATACTATGAAGCATTGCAGATAAGGTGACATTTTTCATTTCAGGTTAGATTATCTGTGATGTTTTGGTCATGCAGATAGGAGTATATATGGTCATAGAAGTATTGAGCTATACGGGATTATAGATTGTAATCATTGGAATGTAGCCCAGGGATTGGGTGAACTATGTTAAATCTTTGTGTCTTGTGTTCTTTTTTGTGTGATCTATCATTTTCTGATATTGTTAATATTTGCATGTAATTGTTATTTCTATCCATGGTTGAATCCTAACAAGAGTTATCAGAGTGAGGTTATTTTTTCGATTATCCTCTGTAGAAAAGTCTAATAGTTGAGTGGGACTGATGGAAGATGAGGGTAAGCTGAGGGTTGACAAGTTTAATGGGTAGAACTTTTAGTTATGAAAGATGCAAATGGAAGACTATCTTTATCAAAAGGATTTATGGAAGCCGTTGGAAGGAAAAACCAAGAATCAAGGATCTATGACAAATGACGACTGGGATCTTTTAGAGAGAAAGGCACTTGAAAGCATTCGATTATGCCTAGTACCATTAGTGGCATTTAATATTACAAAAGTGAAGACAATGAAAGAGTTGATGGAAACCCTAAAGAAGTTGTATGAAAAGCCCTCCACTTCAAACAAGGTATTTCTCATGAAGCATTTATTTAATATCAAAATGATAGAAGGTAGATCTATTGTGGATCATTTAAATGAGTTTAATACTATTACTATCAGTTATCTTCTATGGTATTAATTTTGATGAGTAAATTAGGGCTCTCTTGAATTTGTCTTTTTTCCTAAAAGTTGGAATGGCTATGAGTAATTCTATTTTTAGATCTAATACCCTAAAATATGATGATGTGATAAATGTCATTTTGAGTGAGGAAAATCATAAGAAAACCTCAGGTGGATCTACATTAGGAAGTGCTTTGAACACACAAAGTAGAGGCAGAACGACTGAAAGAGGAAATAATTTTGGAAATCATGGGAAATCAAGAGGAAAGTCAAAGGGGAAGAGGTCTCAATCAAGAGGACCAAATGACTACTAGTATTGTGGGAAACTAGGGCATAAAAAGAAAGATTGTTGACTTGAAAGAAAAATGAAGGGGAAAAGCAAGATGGAGACAAGGAGGCAAATGTGGTAAGTAAAAAATCTGAAGAGGATGTTTTGCTTCTATCTTTAGAAAGTGTTGACGATTCATGGGTTTTAGATTCTGGTGCTTCATTTCATGCTACACCTCATAGAGATTATTTCATTAATTATGTCCAAGGGGATTTTAGACTTGTTTATTTGGGGGATAATGAACGGGCTGTCAGATTGTTGGAAAGGGAAAAGTTAAGATTAAGTTGTAGAATGGGAATCATTGGCTACTACATGAGGTAAGACATGTTCCAAGGCTAAGTAGGAATTTAATTTTAGCAGAGCAACTCGGTGATGAGGGTTGTAGAGTTACTTTTAATGATAAAAATTGGATGGTTTTAGAAGATTCCCTTGTAGTAGCAAAAGGTGTGAAAGTAGGTACCTTATATCTTTGTTCAGGTAATATTGTTCCTTCTAATTTAATTGTTTTAGTAAAAAATGAATGCTCAAGAACATTTGTTGTAGTTGAACATGGAGAAAAAAATAGCTGTTGTAGATTCTAATACAACACTATGGCACAATAGACTTGCGCACATGAGTGAGAAAGTTATGAAATAACTTCATTCAAACAAAGTTTTACTAGGTTTGAAATGTGTTAATATGGATTTCTGTGAAAGTTGTGTGCATGGAAAACAAAAGAGAGTGAGTTTTGTGGAGACTGGGAAGGAAAATAAAAGAGAGAAATTAGAGCTTGTGTATACAGAAGTATGGGGACCGGTTCAAGTATCTTCCCTTGGTGGCTCTCATTATTACATTACATTTATTGATGACGTAACTAGAAAAGTATGGGTTTATTTCCTTAAACCTAAATCTGACATATTTCAAACTTTTAAGAAATGGAAATTCTTGGTTAAAAATGAGACTGGTAAGAAATAAAAATGTGTCAGATGTGATATTGGTGGTGAGTATTGTAGTCATGATTTTGAAGATTATTGCTCCACTAATGGTATTCATAGACAAAAAACTATTCCAAGGACTCCATAGGAAAATGTAGTGGCTGAACACATGAACAGGACTATAATTGAGCATGTAAGGAGAATGAGGTTACATGTTGGGTTGTCCTTACACATGTGGGTAGAGGCTATCAATACTATTATATATTTGATTAATAGAGGTCTATCTACTCCTTTGGGTTGTGGTATTCAAGGAAGCATGGACCGGTAAGAAGGTGATTTATTCATTTCTTAAAACCTTCAGTTGTGAAGCATTTTCTCATATAGATTTTGAAAATAGAACAAAGCTATAAGCTAAGTCAAAGAAATGTGTATTTTTTGGATATGACATTAATGAATTTGGTTATAGGCTTTGGGATTTTAAAAATTGTCAAATTGTAAGAAGGAGGGATGTCATATTTAATGAGAAAGTGTTATACAAAGATCTGTTGCAACAACATGAGAAGAAAAAGGATGATTATGTAGTGCTGGATGATACTCCAAAAGATGATGTTCCAACCATTCCTCATAATGTGCAACAACCGCAACAAAAAATACCACACACACCAGAGCATGTTAGACGGTTAAAAAGGCTAACTAGACCTCTAGAAATTTTTTCTCCCTCTTTATATTCTATTTTACTAATAGATGCTGGTGAACCTGAATGTTATGATGAGGTTGTGCAGGTGGATACTAAGATTTAGTGGGGGTTTGCAATGAAAGACGAAATGGACTCTTTGCTGAAAAATAAGACATGAGATTTATGCAAGTTGCTTGCAAGTAAAAAGGCTTTACAAAATAAGTTGGTTTACAGGTTGAAAGAAGAGGATGGAGGTAAGAAAATATTTAAAGCTAGCTTATTTGTAAAAGGATTTGCATGGAAAAAAGGCATTGATTTTGATGAGATATTTTCTCCTATTGTTAAAATGACTTCTATCTATACCATTTTAAGTATTGTGGCTACTAAAGATTTTCATTTGGAGTAGCTTGATGTTAAAAAAACTTTCCTTCATGATGATTTGGATGAAGAAATATAGATGGCTTAGCCACAGGGATTTGAGGTCAAAGGTAAGGAGAACTTAGTGTACAGATTAAAGAAAAGTTTACACCTCGGCAATGGTATCTGAAATTTGATAGTTTTATGCATGAACATGGATATAGTAGGCATCATTCAAATCATTGTGTTTATTTTAATAGGTTGGATGATGATAATTACATTATTTTATGTTTATATATTGATGAGATTCTTGTAGCGGGGTCTAACATGGATCACATTAAGGGGCTAAAACATTAGTTAGCACATGCATTTGCTATGAAAGATTCAGGGGCAGTGAAACAAATCCTTGGTATGAAGATTTGTAGAGATAGGAAGAACGTGAAATTGATGCTATCTTAGGTTGATTATGTTGAGAAAGTGTTGAAATGTTTCTCTATGGAGAATGCTAAAGCTGTCAGCACACCTTTACTTGGTAATTTGAAGTTGACTAAGGAAATGTGTCCAAAGACACAAGAAGAGGAGGATAAGATGTCCAAGGTAACATATGATTCAGCTATAGGAATCTTGATGTATGCTATGGTATGTAAAAGGCCAGATATTGCACATGCAATGGGAGTCATTAGTAGGTATATGAATCATCCAAGGATTGAGCATTGGAATGAAGTTAAATGGATTCTTAGATATTTGAGAGGAACATCCAGTAAGTGTTTACACTTTGGGGGCTCTACTACTGGTTTATAGGGCTATGTTGACTTAGATTTGGTAGGGGATATTGATAATGGGCATAGTACTATAGGTTATGTATTTACTGTTGGTGGGACAAAAGTGAGTTGGGTTTCTAAGTTATAGAAGGTTAATGCTTTATCAACTACAGATGCTAATTATGTTGCTACTACAAAGGCAACCAAGGAGATGATATGACTTTAGTTCTTCTTGGAAGAATTGGGACACCCTCAGAGACATAATTATTTGTTTATAGATAGTTAGAGTATCATTCATCTTGCAAAGAATTCAGCTCTGCATTCAAAGACAAAACACTTTCAGTTGCAATACCATTTCATTTGATCAATTTTGGATGATGGATAGTTAAAGATGGATAAGATACATATAGATCAAAATTTAGTAGATATGATTACAAGGGTAGTGATAATGGAGAAGATGAATTCCCTTTTAGCTTTGGTTGATCTTCTAGACTGAACAAGAATAAAAGAATAATAGAGTCCAGGGTGGTTTGATCTAGTGGGAGTCCCATGTGGTAGCAGTATTACTACAGGATCAGTCTCCAAGTGGGAGATTGTTGTCTAGAGTGGAGTTTGATTAGTCCCCAAGTGGAAGATTGTTAGTTTGTGGTGATTGATTAGGGAAGTAATGTACATTTGCCAATGGTTGGCTACTATTCGCCAATTGGTTATTGTTTATATTCACCAATTTATGATCGACATGTTGTAACTAATTTTAACCCTAAGGTGGGAAAAAATACTTGTATAAAAGGGCATAGGGTTAGGGATTGTTTTATAAGGTGTGATGCAAAAATTGGTTCTTGTTGCGAGATTGAGTTGTAAGGGATTATGGATTGTAATTAGGTTGTAATCACTGGATCGTAATAATATTGTACTTTCTATTTGGTGGATGTAGCCTAAGGGTTGGATGAACCACATTAAATCTTGGTGTCTTGTGTTCTTTTCTGTGTGATCTATTATTTTCTGATATTTTTTATATTTGAATGTAATTGTTATTTCTATTCATGGTTAAATCCTAACAAGAGTAGCCATGGCATCAACTTCTTTGTTGTTTGCCTGAGGAACTTGTTGGAAAGTGATATGAGAAAAGTATTTCTTTAGGTCATCCACCATACATTTATAAGGGATTAATTCCTCATCCTTTGTCTAATATATATTGTTGACGTGGTTGATTATGAGCTGAGAATCACCAAAGATGTTTAATTGATCCACTCTCCATTCAACTGCAATCTTCATGCCATTAATGAGAGCTTCATATTTTTCAATATTGTTTGTACAGGGAAACAAAATCTTGTATGTGTTAGGTAGTGAATACCTATGTGGTGTTATGAATAGTAGCCCAACACTAGATCCCTGTTGTGTGAAGGAACCATCAAAGAAGATCACCCAAGTTTGGTGTGTAAGCATTAGAATGGATTCATCAGGAAGGTCAGTGTTTAGTGGAAGAAGACTCTGCATCAGTGCCTTTGCTAACTAATTAGCAATCGCTTGTCCTTTGATAGCCTTCTGCTCAACATATTGAATGTCAAACTCACTCAGCATCATGACCCACTTAGCCAACCTCCCTATTAGAGCTACCTTGCTGAGTAAGTATTTTAGTGGATCAATTTTAGCAACCATCTTGGGAAGTAAAGACAACTACTAAGCAAGCCTTCTCAATGATGGTATAATTCATTTCATAGGAGATCAATGTGTGACTCAGATAGTAAATAACTCTTTCCTTATTATCATTATCTTCTTGAGCTAGCAAGATACCCAAAGATGTCTCTACTTTTGAGATGTACAAAGTAAGAGGCTTCCCACAGATAGGGGGCATCAAGATTGGTAGATTAGCAAGGTATTTCTTTATCTGTGTTAGGCTTTGATCACAATCTTGGCTGCAGTTATATTTCACACCTTTATGTAGAGTCTTGGTAAATGGTTGTGACCTATCTGCCAGTTGTGAGATGAATCTACAAATGGATTGAAGTCTTCCTTGTAAGCCCCTCATTTGATTGATATTATGAGGTGGAGGCATGTTCATGATTGCTTGAACTTTCTCTAGATCAACCTCGATTCCTTTTGCAGACACGATGTAGCCAAGTAGTTTTCTAGATGTTACAACTAATGAACATTTCTTGGGGTTGAGTCTTAGACTAAATTTCTCCATGCAATCTAGGATAGGTTTCAAATCTTGAAGGTGAGTGTTGCATTTTGTGCTCTTAAGTAGAGTATCATCCACATAGTCTTCCATTGTTTTATGCATCACGCTATGAAAAATTGTAGTGACTTCCCTTTGATATGTGACACAAACATTTTAAAGACAAAACAACATCACATTCCAACATAAAGTTCCCCATAAACAAGTGAAAGTAGTCTTCTCCTAATCTTCTAGTGCAATTTTGATCTGATTATAACTAGAAAATCCGTCCATGAGTGAGTACATCTCATATCTTGCTATTGTGTCCACTATCATATCAATGTTAGGGAGTGGAAAATCATCCTTCAGACATGCTAAGTTTAGATCTCAAAAATTTGTACAGACTTTGATAGATTTGTTGTGCTTGGAGACCAGAAAAATGTTAGAAACCCAATCAGCATAATCAATAGCACAGATTAAACCAACTTTCAGAAGCTTTTCCAATTCAGCTTTGATAAGTAATGCAACATGAGGGTGCATTTTCCTATGTTTTTGTTTGATTGGTTTAACCCCTAGTGCAATAGAGTAGTGATGCATTATTAGATCATGATCTAATCATGGCATGTTTGAGTATGTCCAAGAAAAGTTTATCTTTTTCTCTTGGAAGAAGATAATGAATTCGTCTTTCTCTTTTGGAGATAGTGACTGTTCAAGATGTATCATGTGAGGATGCTCCTCTATTCCCAAGTTGATCCGCTCTGTTGGTTCTATCAACACTGATGATATTTCCTAAAAATGACTAGGAAGTGCATCAAATATCTCATCTGTAGGCACCTCATAGAGGTTTTCACCTTGCATACATCTTTTATTTTTACTATTTTATGTTTTCATACTACCACAATGTGGTTTTCACCATTAGACCTTTTATTTATTTTCTTTTTGATTGTTAGCATGGGAATTCGTAACAATGTTAGCACAAGATTGTGATGGTTCATTGTCCAATGTATTGGAAGTAGGGCCCCTTAAGACAAATGGTGTCTTAGGTTTAGTTTTTTCTTATTTTCCCTTGATGGTGATAACATCACAATACTCAACATCCACTAGTTCAACCATGTGGACTATCTCATCATCATCATTAGAGTACGTATAGTTGATCTTGTTATGAGATTTCTATTTTGAGTTTTCTCCTTTTTCATAAGATGGGAATGGCTCCTTGAAAGCCTTGTGATCTATGTTCTTGTTATGTCCATCCACAATAATGTCACCATCGTCGATTAGATCTTGGACTTTGTGACACAAGTTGATGTAATTCATGGTTTTGTGACCTTTGTTCTGGTGATATTCACAAAATGTGATTTCGTTCCATCATGGTGGTCATGGTTGTGGATCATAAGGATGAGAGTTATCCAATGGAGAAATGAGCTTGTTTTGTAGCAAGGTCTTGTAGACCACATCCAAAGGTTCACCAAGAGGTGTATACTCTCGTTTTGGGCATGTGACCCAAGATGAGTTCTTTAGTTTGTTTCCAAATGTCTTGTTGTCAGAAGGAAGTTTCTCAACATTCTTGGATGCTTTAAGATTGTCTATAAGATTGAAGGCTACCTTAGCAAGTTTAGGAGTAATGTTGTCAACAACTCCATCATGCAAAACCTCTCAATTTTTGTTTACATACTTGGATTTTTCCTTATTAGAGGTGGATCATTATTTGGTGTCCTTTTGAAGGGTTAATTCACCCTTTTTGACCATGAATTCCTCTTGTGATGTGAATATCAAGATTTAACTGTGTGATTTTTGAGTCAAACTCGATGACCCATGTTTCATGAGTAGTGATTCAACATGAATCCATCTCTCATGATAATAAATGGAACACTTAGAACTCATTGGATCTAGGTGATGCTCACAGGGGTGAAGCATCCAATGAGTGCTAAGTGTTCCATTTATTATCATGAGAGATGGATTCATGTTGAATCACTACTCATGAAACATGGGTCATTGAGTTTGACTCAAAAATCACACAGTTAAATCCTGATATTCACATCACAATTTGACTAGCTATGGAAATCATCTCCTACTTATCATGAATTCCTCTATCCGAATAGCTTGTCTGACCATGTCTTTGAAGGTGTGTGGACGTTGAAGTTGGACTTTATACCAAAAGTCAGGTAAAAGATTATCACTGACGATGTCAAGCTTTTCCATTTCAAGAATCTTTTGTGAATATTTAGTGTAAAGTTGTGTCCATCTTTGAAGGAATGTGAGGAAAGGTTCCCAAACTTTCTGTTTAAGGTTACACAAGTCTCATATGTTAACTGGGTGTTGTATGTTGTGGGAGTACTATTGGACAAATAGGTTAGCAATCTCATTGAATGTTTTGATACTAGTAGGAAAATGTGAAAACCACTCCATAGCCTAACCACCTAGACTTCTTGGGAATAGATACTTGAGATATATTGTCTAATTATGCATGAATTCCATAGACAAAGCACTAAATTCTCACAAATGATCTTGGGGATCAGAAGTTCCAAAGTATTTATCATACTTAGGTAACTCAAATCCTCTTGGAAAAGGAGGCATTTCTATACTCTTGTCAAAAGGAAATGGACAAAGAGCATCTAAGGTGTATGTTTTTGTAGGTTTGTCTTTATCATGCATCATTTGGGGTAACTATCCTTGCATGATATTTAGTTGTTTTTGCAACTTAGACATTTCAATTTTCTCTTCCAGTGTAATGATAGTTTCAATGTTAAAGTGATGAGGTAGCTTGGATCCCTCTTGAGCAAGTTTGAGAAAGCATTTCTCTTTCTCTTCATTAAGTAAGATTTCATGACTTTTTGGAAGTTTTTGTCCTTATGAAATTTTTCAATGTGTTCAAGAAGTATTTCTACCTCTTCCTCATTCTCATTAGTAAAAGGTTTCTTATGTTTTTCATTCCTATTTTGCCCTTGGTCTCTACCATGTTCTCCATGTTCTAGTTCTTGATCATCCATTTTAGGAATGCGATAAGTTTCATTTTATGTTGCTTGGAAAGGTCCCTTGAATAAGAATTTAGTTGTGTTGTTTGGATACGTATGACCTTTTCTAGCTTCAGGATCCTCTTGATACAAGGGGTTCATAGTTTTTTGTAAGTTTATGGAAAACATTCTTTGAATATGAAATGATTTGATAGGTGAAGGAGATCGTGAAGACTCCTCACTAGATGAACTGGACAAAGATTGCATATAAACTAAGAAGTGACCTCTGCCACAATTACAACCCCTAGCTCTAGCTTGTCTAAGTCTAAGGGGATACAACACCTTTCCACTTCTTATTGCCATAGTCATAAACAAGGACAAAAAGAAAAAACCTAGACAAGGACCACACTAGAACATAGTCTCAAAAAGTGAGATAAGAGTGTTGTATACTTAGGTATGATTCATTTGAGTAATGGCTAGAATAGCCAAAGATTGTGACTATCATGACACAAAGTATAAAAAACACGAAAGGACAAGGACAAGATAACTGAGAGAGGAGACTAGTCCATGTGTAGATCACAAGTTGTTAGCTAAGAAATAAGTGGTTGTTATGACATTTTTTGTAGATAGAGAATTAGTAAAATTTTACAGATACAGATCAAACTTAGAGTGCAGATAGCTTTGACAGACAGTTTGACAATTTTGAGGACAAGATTCTACACAAAGATTCCCAGGGAACCACACAAAAATATAGAAAGAACTAGGTGGAGATTCAGAACGTAAAATCTTGGATAGTTTTCTCGCATGAGGAATTTTATAGAGCCATGCGAGGATGTGCTAGATTGAAAAAAAGATTGTGTTTTGCAAAATCTCATGTGGTGATTCGTAAAGGGTCACATGAGGGCTTGGATAGAGCTATGCAAGGAAGTGTTGATAGGGTATTTTGTTGCATAAAATTTCATAGAATTGGGCACGAGAATCTAGATAGATTGACAACTTTGACTAGATTTTGAAGAGATTTTGCAAGTTTCAGATAGTTCTAGACAAACAATTGATTGTGTTTACAGATTTTAAATAGATAACAAGATAGTTTTCAAGTTTTGGACAATTTTTTGCTTTTCAAAAAGATAGTTGTTTTTAGATAAACATGGGAAGCAAGTAGTAGTCACAAACAATTCAAACGAGGAAAAGCAACTTGGAGGGATGAGGGAGTCTTGACCTTCAATTTGTTTGATGAATTTGGACAAGTTTAAGACTCAAAAAAGACATGCTCTATCACTAAAACCAAAAATGGTAGAGAAGGCAAAACCTTTGTCTCATAACTTACGTGCATGTGTTCACCTCACATAGTCGTGTCACCTTACTAGAGGGTGCCCATGTTTTTGGTGTATTCTAAGAGCTCAAGGTGTATTCTAAGAGCTCAATAACATATGTGCTAAATGAACACCCTTGTGGTAGGGATCAAGCACGTATACCACCTTCCAATGCCCAGGAACATGCATATGGTGAGTATTTACAAGAGAGATTCTTCCCCGTCCTTGTACAAATATTATGCCTCATTTTGGAGGTGAACTTGGTAGCAACTAACTAAGAGGGTTTTACCTGGCTTCTATTCATATTAACCCTCGGTGGCTTCAAAAGTTGTTGGCATGAGGCCAACAACTCATTCCATCATTTGTAAGTATACACACTTGACTAGCAAGATTGGGGCTGATGCCAACAGGTGTAGTTTACAAAGCCTCTTCTTGATATGTGATATCATAATGAAGAAGAGGATATTAATATGGCTTTGGAGTCTTTCACTCAACAAAGCTTCTTAATTATAGTGAGTTGGAATCTCTGGAGAAAGGAGTGTGCTCACTTGGGGTCATTCCTAGAGGTTGGATTGCTCTAACAGGCCCTCTAAAAGGTTGAATCAAACTGGTGGTTTGGATCTAAGGGTCCAGTTTCTAATTTCCCTCAAGGGGAAAGAACATACTCCTCTACCTTGTCACCTTGCCCAAACATGCAAGACATATTCATCACTGAGTTAGCTTAATCGATCCAGACTTGTCCTTTCTCAAGATTTTGATTTCCTAAAAGGAAATCATCATCCCTTCATAGAAAAGACTCATACCAGAGAACCACTAACTTGCTTGCTTGCCTCGAGTGCTATCTTTCAAAGGTGTCTCAGTTTCTGATTTTCTCTTGGGCATCACTTCCAAGAAGCAAAGAGCATACTCCCCTATTCCTTTGTCTTGCACCCTAAAAAATTCACAAGCCCTATGTATACTATGTTGGAAAGCAACATGACATTTAAGTGGGTTTGAAAGGATCTCTTTGGCATGCGTGTCTTCAATAAACATCTTGCAATCACACAATGATTATATGTTTCAAGTGTTTTGATAAGGTGCCTTCGACGAGCATCCAAAAAACCACTATCAAGCTATTTGAAGACTATAAATCTGAATGAAAATGCTTCAAAAACCACTATTACTTAAAACATAATGATAAAAACTGAATTCTAAAAATTGGATTGCATATGTTGATGCAAAATTTCCTACAAAATCCTGCACAGTCCCACACGAGAAAATGACATGTACCGCATAAGAAACTATGAAATTATACACTTTTTCATGTAAGGAAGTGCAATGAAAGGGGAAAAATCTTTGTTTCTTCACACAAAAATGAGATTTCTCGCACAAGAATCCGAAAATATGTACGAACAACAATGATAGAATAATAAAAAATGCAGAAAAAATAAGATAAATGAGGCCAAAAATTTGATTTCTTAGCCCCATGGTGGGCACCATAAATGTATGAATTAATTATGGCCTATAATCAACCACACTTCAACATGGTCATTGTATGAAAAATCATCCTGGAATGAGCATTGAGTTGTTCATCTGAAACTACTCAGCAAGCTGACCTATTGCTTTCTAACTAGATGGATTTTGCTATTGCTCTCAGAACAAGGAGCTAGCAACCAGACCTCTAGTATGAAGGATTTTACTTAAGCTATATGAGAATACAATTAATCTAATATGAGAATACAATTAATCTAATATGAGAATACAATTAATCTATATGTAATTCATATTAAGCTAAGAATTAAAAGAAAATAAATTATACTATACGAATTTGCATTTTAATACTAATATGAGATTGTAATGTAAGAAATTAAACTATGGATATATGAAAATGAGTAAATATTCTAGCATTAATTCAATGCAAAATCAATTCCATCTTGTAATGAGGAATTGAAGGCCTCTTAAATAGCATTCCAGAAATCAATCAATGGTTGAGATGAATTGGAATGAATGGTCGAGATTGAAGATGAGATTCAATCAAGATGGAAAATTCCTTGTGCAATTAAGGTTAACTAATTCAAATTCTGAGTATGATGAAGAGTTAATTGAGTTTTACTTGAGTGTGAGAATAAGTTAACTATGTCAATTCCATTTCAAGAGATAGATTACTCAGAATTTCCATTCCTGAACTAAAGAGAAGATTTGAAAAGATTGGTTAATTTAATAAAATAAGATATCACCTCATAAATTCATATAATTAATTAGTTGAATAATTAAATTAAGGACATTATCTTATCAAATTAAATATATTTCATTCCTTTGCATATTAGATAAAGAGGTAAGATTAATTTAATCAAAGTATGAAGACTTATAATTAAATTAAACTTAATTAATAGGTTTAATGTAGCTAATTTGAGTCAATACTTAGGAACTAAATAAAGAGTTGATTAATGCAGATTAGGGTTTTCTACTTCTGACACTTAGGTCAACTAACAATAATAAAAATAAGAATTTCCTAGTAAAATAGGACTTAGGAATGATTGAATAGACCAGAATTGGATGACATGGCAATGTGCCAATTTTGGGGTATTACAACTAGCACTTGCACCATATGAGCTACAAGGGAACAATCAATAGGAAACTTTGGATGTGATGATTTTGGTAATTGTTAACTTATTAAAGTTTGGATCCCTTTCAAAATATTTTAAATATTGAACTAATTAAAATTAATTTTAAATTATAACATTAACATTAACATTTTCTATTGTTGATGACATCTGCAAGGTCATCTATTGTTGTGACCGACGTCATGAATACTGGGATTTTGAATGCATGGCATCTGCTACTTGTGGGTGTTGGAGGAGGCCCTTTGGCCATAGACCTTACTTCTATTCTTGATGGAATTTACATGTACGATCTTGCTTCTACTAGGTGCAAACATGATTCGACAATTGATTTATTGACCATGAGTTTGGGGGGGGGGGGGGGGGGGGGTGGGTTGAAAAATTTCTTTGGTCCCAAAGGTTTCTCTAGTCCTTGTTATTTTGATGGATATGGGTAGAGTTAAGGTGCCCCTTTTAAGGGATAATTCTAAATGGATCTCATTCAACTACTGATGATGTGATTTGGTTGGAAGCTGGGGCATGGAAGGAGGTTTTGGGAAGCATGAAATGGCCTTCTTACACCCAATCTATGTGTAATGGTGGCAGTTTGGGGGGTGTCTCTAAGTTGATAGTTTCTAAACCTTTTCCTACTTTTTGCCATTTTTCAATTAATTTGGATAAAGATACAATCTCAAAGATTAAGCAATGAATTGAGGATCTTGAGGTGGATATTCTCATTTATTGCTTTAGGGGCTTTTATCACTCTCTAAAGGAGCTTCACACTTCGATCTCTAAGCATTGAGATCCATATCTTACAAATTCTATTAAGATCTTTTCCCTCATAAGGGTTTTTTTATGATAATGCAAATGATAGGTGTTACAATCATAATAATCCTTCTTATTTTCTACATTTTGGTTTTGCCTTTCTCAAAAGTTGAACTGACACAGGCAAAGGACGAATAACTAAGGCCAAAGGCTCACTTAGCTATCCAAACCACCCTGCAAGAGTTAACACAATAGAAGCAAACAAAAGGAACAACAACCAAAGGAGGAAGAAGAGAGACTAATTTTATTGATTCATCAAAATATCTTCATACATGCCCAGCTGTAAGGCCTTCTAGGTTACGGCCAATTATAATACATTCATATACAAAGATCCAATAGAAAATTTGCACCTTCAGTTCTACTTTAAAATCCTCTTCCCTAAAAATTGCCTAACTCTAAGCCTAAACACTCTATTTATACTTGTCAAAATGGCTTACAGATCATTCTAGAACATTAAATAAGAGGAAGGTTGACCCAACAATGGTTTGGACTCATCCCAAGAAAAGATCTTAACATAAATGTCATGAATGAAATAAATCCCACAAGTCAGCCCATAGAAATCACGTCCAATTACTAGCACTCGACATACACTAGATAACTTGGCACATGAAGGAACACTGAGCATACACTGAGTAATTTGTCACATGAAGAAACACTCAGCATACACTAAGTAACTTGACACATGAAGAGTCACTCAGCAATCACTAGGTAACTCAGCACATGAAGGAATTGCAACAGTAACTCGACACATGAAGGAATTGCTACAGTAACTTGACACATGAAGGAAACTAGGTTGCTAGGCACATGAAGAAAACTGGATTGCTAGGCACATAAAGAAAACTGGATTGCTAGGCACATGAAGAAAACTGGATTACTAGGCACATGAAGGAACTACTAGGCACATGAAGGAACTACTAGGCACATGAAGGAACTGCTAGGCACATAAAGGAACTGCAAAATGAAAAAAATGAGTGGGATAACAAGGCAACCCAGGATGCTCCTGCATCAGACAACCAGGGTTGAAAGAAATGATTCTCTTGAATCACTGAGATGTCCCAACCTAAGTTGAATCCAATTCAAATTGAGAAATCCATGAAGCATCCTCAATAGGTTTGTTCTTCCACTTCACCAAATATTCATAGTAATCTTTTTCTCTTGTACTCTTGCCAACTCTCTGATCCAATATCTATTTAACTTCTTCAATCTGCTTCTTAGGATAATCATCTGATATAACAACTTCATCCTTTGACTCATGATACTTATACAAATCATAAATATTGAATAGAGGAGATATATCCATGTCATCAGGTAACTCAACTTCATAAGCATTACCACTATCAAACTTCTTCAAGATCCTGCAAGGTCCAAATTTCTTCATCTTTAGCTTATTGTATATTCCAACTAGGAATCTTCCTTTCTTAAGATGAACCATCACCTCATCATGAAATTGAAAATCATGGTGTCTTCTAGACCGATCAGCATTCTCCTTATACTTCTAATTACTTTGCTCCAACCTCAACATTACTTCCCTATGCAAAGACTCCATAAAATTAGAAAATTCTTCTCTTGCACTGCTTTTCTTTTATTCACTAGCAACATCTCTCAAATCTAATATACCTCTAGGATGCATTGCAGTAACAATCTCAAAAGGTGTCTTCCTTGTACTCCTATTCACATAATTATTATATGCAAATTCAGCTTGTGCCAATACCATCTCCCAATTACTCGGCTTATTCCCAACCAGACATCTCAACAAATTTCCTAAGCTTCTATTCACCACCTCTGTTTGCTCATCTATTTTTGGATGGAATGTAGAACTAAACTTTAGTTCAATACCCATCTTCTTCCACAAAGTCTTTCAAAAGTAACAAACTTACTGTCTCTGTCAGAAATAATACTTCTTGGTAATCCATGCAATCTTACAATCTCTTTAAAGAAAAGTTCAGCAACATGCTTAGCATCTGATGTCTTCTTACATGGTATGAAATGAGCCATCTTAGAAAATCTTTCCATTGCAAAAAATATGGAATCATACCCCTTCACTATCTTAGGCAATCCAAGAACTAAATCCATACTAATGTCAGTCCAAGGTTTCTTAGGAATAGTAATAGGTGTATACAAACCAATATTTTAACTCACTCCTTTTGCAATTTGACAAACTCCACAACTCTTTACAAATTTTTGAACATCCTTATACATTTGTGGCCAATAATACTTCTCTTTCAACATACTCAATGTCTTATCAATTCCAAAATGTCCAGCTAATCCACCACTATGCTTTTCCTTAATCAGATTCAACCTCATAGGACTTCTAAGAATGCACAACTGGATACCTTTGAACAACATACCTTCTTGAATGAAATATTCATCATACTTACTTATGTGGTTTGTCAGATTTGGTGCTCTGCACTCTCTCTATGCCTCAAAAAAATTAGGGTCAACATCATACAATTCTTTCATTTCATCAAAACCAAGAACTTAAACCTTCATTTCAGTCAAGAAAGAACATCTTCTACTCAATTCATCAACAAATCTATTAGTAACTCCACTCTTATGCTTAATGACAAATGTAAAATTTTGCAAGTACTCAACCCACTTCATATGTCTTTGATTAAGTTTCTATTGACTTCTCAAGTATTGTAAAGCTTTATGATCAGTATACAACACAAACTCCTTAGGAATCAAATAATGTCTCCACTTCTTCAATGCTTGGACAATAGCATAAAACTCTTTATCATACACATAATATTTTTTTTAGCATCATTCAACTTTTCACTAAAGAAAGCAACAAGCTTACCTTCTTGACTTAATATAGCTCCTATTGCATTACCACTTGCATCACATTCAACTTGAAATACTTTGTTGAAATCAAGCAAAGCCAATATAGGTAATTCAACAACCTTTTGTTTCAAAGTCTCAAAACTCTTATTAGCTCCATGTGTCCACTTGAATTCTTTTTTTATCTCCTCTCATTGTTTTAGTCATAGCATTACAAACATAACTGAAATTCTTTATAAACTTTCTATAAAAACTAGCCAAACCATGAAATGATCTTACCTCACTCACATTATCAAGTGTAGGCCATTCCAAAATTGCTTTAACCTTCTCAAGATCCATTTTCAAACCATTAGCTGAAATCACAAATCCCATATACATAATCTCCTCTTGCATAAAAGAACACTTTTTTCAGATTAATCAACAATTTTTCCTCTTTCAACCTCCGTAATACTTGTCTAATATGCTCAAGATATTCTTCCTTAGTCTTACTGAATATTAGAATATCATCCAAATAAACAATCACAAAATTACCCAAGAATCTTTTCAAAACTTCATTCATCTACCTCATGAAAGTACTAGGTGCATTAGTCAAACCAAAAGGCATAACCAACCATTCATACAAACCATCTTTTGTCTTGAAAGCAATCTTCCATTCATCACCTTCTCTAATTCTGATATGATGATAGCCATTCTTTAAATCAATCTTGGTAAAACACTTTGCTCCATTCAAACAATCCATTATGTCATCTATCCTCGACATAGGGAACCTATATTTCATTGTTATCTTGTTAATGGCTTTGGAATCAGTACACATTCTCCATTCTCCATTCTTTTTGGGTGCTAACATAGTAGGTACAACACATGGACTCAAGCTTTCTCTGATCAAACCTTTCTGCAACAACTCATGCACTTGTCTGTTAAGTTCTTCATTCTTTGCAAGTGTCAATGTATATGGTGCTTTGTTTGGAAAACAAGCTCCAAGAATCAGATCCATACAATGACTTATACTTCTTACTAGAGGTAAACCATCAAGAATATCATCAAAAATAATATCTTTATACTCATTCAACAATTCTGTAATTCCTACCGGTACTCAACTATCACTATCTACTATCACTCGGTCATTACTAGCTTTTGCTACTCGACCATTACTACCAACACTCGGTCCTCTAGGAACTATGGCAAAACAAACTTGATTTCTTTTCATTTCCTTTTCAAATTGTTTCCCATTAACCATGCAAATTTTCTTAGTAGTACAATTAACCTCATCTGGACTTTCAATCAAAGGAAATAATGTTTGTTTCTTCCCATTTACCCAAAGAGTATATTGATTCAATCTTCCATCATGTACAACATATTTGTCATATTGCCAAGGTCTACCCAACAAAATATGACAACAATCTATGGGCATAATATCACACAAAACTTCATCAAAGTAATGTCCAATTTTGAACTTCACAAGGCATTGCTCACTTACCAATATCTTATGCTCATCTTTGATCCATGAAACATGATAAGGTTTGGGATGTTTCAGCCTCTGCAACTGCAACTTTGTAACCAACTCTTCTGATGCCAGATTTGTAGAACTTCCACTATCAATGATCACTTTGCAACATTTTTTAGCCATCTTACATCTTGTCTTGAAAAGACTCCTTAAAATAGGTTCCTTATCACTTCCTTTATTACATAAGGTTCTTCTCACCATTAGATTTTCTCCAACCTTAGGTCCACTTGGTGAACCCTCATCATCTTCTTGAATCACATCATTTTTGTTACCTTGCCTACTTTTAGAGGATCTACATTCAAAAGATCTATGCCCCTCTTTACCACATCTGAAACAATTACCATGAAATCCACCTCTAGAATAGGAATTGCCTCTTCCTCGGTAAGAACTAGTGCCTCCTTGATAAGAATTACCACTTTTCCATTTGGTCTTGCCTTTGTCATCATTCTTCCATTCAAATTTTCCTTTATCCTGCATAGAACTTTTAGATTTGCCACCTTCACCATAAGATCTACCTCTTCCTCTCTATAATCTACCACCTCTACCTCTTTATCTTTGTTCATGCTTCTTTGTCAAGATCTCCTCAGCCTTCAAGGCATACTGGTATGCTTCTTCCACACTTTTCAACTTCACAAAACTTATTTCACCTTGTATTTCAGATCTCAATCCATTTATGTACCTTGCAATTTTCTCAATATCATCATCCACATGTCCAGATTTGATGTCTAGTCTATAGAATTCCTCAATATACTCTTTCATAGTCATGTCTTTTTGCTTGAAATTTTGCGTCTTTCTCAACAAGCTAACTTGGTAATCAATAGGAAGGAATTTTTTCTTTACATTGTTCACCATCTTTGGCCAAGTTTTGATCTTCTCCTTTCCTATCCTTTGTCTATCAGTTTGCAAGTGCTCCCACCATAGTGATGCATGACCTTTCAACCTAGTGACTAAAATCTTCACCTTTCTATTATTAGGGGTTTTTTCATACTCAAAGAACTTCTCCATATCACAGATCCAATCTAACACAACATTGGTGTCCAATTTTCCATCATAAGGAACAACTTGTATAGCAGGCTTTGAATTTTCCCTAGACAACACTCGCAACAATCTTTCCTCATCTTGATCTTCTTTAGGTTTTGGATTATGGTTTGGTGCTATTGCTTCATCATCACTTACATCATCAAGGTGTGCTCCTCTCCTCTGGGCTGTCTCCACAACATCCAATTTGGCTAAAATTTGTCTCAACTGATCCATTATAGCATCATCAACATTTCTTCTACCATGAACCATCTTTACAAATTAGGTTCTTGCAAGATCGTAACCCTCTACAAGTTATAGGTCAAATCTATAGATCTGTCACCCTATAACTAAATCCAAATCAGGGTTCTACACGATCCAATCTCCACAAGGATGAACCTCAAGCTCTGATACCAATTGACGCAGGCAAAGGACAACTAACTAGGGCCAAAGGCTCACCCAACTATCCAAACCACCCTGCAAGACTTAACATAATGGAAGAAAACACAAGGACCAACAACCAAAGGAGGAATAAGAGAGAATAATTTTATTAATTCATCAAAATATCTTCATACATGCCTAGCTATAAGGCCTTCTGGGTTATGGTCAATTACAATACATTCATATAAAAGATCCAATAAAAAATTTGCACCTTTAGTTCTACTCTAATATCCTCTTCCCTAAAACTTGCCTAACTCTAAGCCTAAACACTCTATTTATACCTTGCAATAACTAGGGCCAAAGGCTCACCCAACTATCCAAACCACCCTACAAGAGTTAACACAATGGAAGAAAACACAAGGAACAACAACCAAAGGAGGAAGAAGAGAGAATAATTTTATTGATTCATCAAAATATCTTGATACATGCCCAGCTATAAGGCCTTCTGGGTTATGGCCAATTACAATACATTCATATACAAAGATCCAACAACAAATTCACACCTTTAGTTTTGCTCTAAAATCCTCTTCCCTAAAACTTGCCTAACTCTAAGCATAAACACTCTATTTATACTTGCCAAAATGGTTTATAGATCATTCTAGAACATTACATAAGAGGAAGGCTAACCCAACAATGGTCTAGACTCATCCCAAGAAAAGATCTTAACATAAATGTCATGAATGAAATAAATCTCACAAGTCAGCCCGCAAAAATCATGTCCAATTACTAGCACTCAACATATACTGGATAACTTAGCACATGAAGGAACACTCAACATACACTGAGTAACTTACCACATGAAGAAACACTTAGCATACACTGAGTAACTCGACACATAAAGAGTCACTTGGCCTACACTGGGTAACTCAACACATGAAGGAATTGCTACAGTAACTCGACACATGAAGGAAACAAGATTGCTAGGCACATGAAGAAAACTAGATTGCTAGGCACATGAAGAAAATTGGATTACTAGGCACATGAAGAAAAGTGGATTGCTAGGCACATGAAGGAACTGCTAGGAACATGAAGGAACTCCTAGGCACCTGAAGGACTGCTAGGCACATGAAAGATTGCTAGGCACATGAAGGACCTGCTAGGCACATGAAGGAACTACTAGGCACATGAAGGAACTGCTAGGCACATGAAGGACTGCTAGGCACATGAAGGAACTACTAGGCACATTAGGACTACTCGGCACATGAAGGAACTACAAAATGAACAAAATGAGCAGGATAACAAGGCAACCCAGGATGCTCCTACATCATGAGCTTAAACTTGAACCTTCACTTTATTTTCAATTCAAGTTCAAGTTCATGTCAAGTTGATTAGAAATGTTTAGAAGTTAAAATATTATTTTTTCCCAGTATTTGATGGATTGTCCATCAATTTGGCGAGTTGAAGTTGAGATTTTCAAGTTCAAGTTCAAGTTCAAGCTCAAGTTCAACATTTTATTTTCTGAAAGATTGTTGCCTCTCTTTTCCTACAGGTATAAATTCAAAAAGAATTTAAGGGAATTTTTTTTGAAATGGTACATAATTTCATGTTTTGATGTTGAAAGCATGATGATAGTGATAGTTGGAAGACATGTGTTAAAGTACAGTTCATCCTTGAATGGAGTGAAATTAAAAGTTGAGGTCATTCAAGCGTGAGATTGTGTACCAATTTGACAAGAGTATTTAACCAAAAAGACTAAAATGTCTTGTCAAATAAATCTTCACATGGATGTATTAATGATTTCACATTCACATATTTGGTCATGATCTTTCTCATAATTTTCAACTTAAGTACTGATTTCTCAGCCATTTATCCTAAACTTTCTATTTTGGAGTTTGGAGCAATAAAGTTGGTAAGGGTTTACATGAGTAATTTGGCACACAAAAGCAATGAGTACAAAGCAACCTTTCCTATGGTTTTCCATTTCTAGTTTCTCTTTAAGAATTTTAGGCAACTATATTTAGTGGGTCATTTTCATTTTCAAATTAACATTACTCTATTTTGGCCAAACCTCTTGAGACCTGAAAAAACCTGTTTGTTGAGTTCCCTCCCTAAAATTTGAGATACATTTCTAATAAATGTAAATTTAATAGAGTTAGTAGAAAGAACCAAAGTGCCCATAATAGAACCATAGCTCAGAAATTAACCAGTAGTAGATTGTTAGAAGCTATGCCTTTTCCTCCTACTATGGAATGTCCTAAGTTAGTAATAGAATATGCAAATCACTATGGCCCTCAAAGTAGGTGTATAAAGAAGGTTTTTGGTGAAGTCTTAGAAAGAATTGATAGAGTGACTATTGCATCAACCTTCAAAATTCTTTACAAAGAACCTTATGAACCCTAGACTTTTGAAGAACCAATGTAACTGTATGAAAATAAAAAGAAAGATTACAACTCCATGGTCGCACAAAGCTATCTTTTGAAACTAGTGATGGGAGGGTCAAGGTTACCCAAACCTCTAACTATTGAACATTTTATTAAAGAAATCATTGATATAGTTTTCTTCTTGAATAAGGTGACATGGAATGAGAATGCTTTCCACTGGGAAGACTAGATGTATTTCCTCATTCAGAAGATTGTTGGAGGCAAAAAATTTATTGACTAGGCTAATTTGATAATAGAAGGATAACATAATGGGCTCTTAGGTTTGGCTAATTTCACTCCTTTCTTCATGTCATCTTTCCTTATCTACATTTTGGCTATTTCAAAGGAGTGGGAAGGTATTCCTCATGAACCATGGACAAAAGATATGACAATATATCAATATTATAAACATTTACATGCCAAAAAGCCCTCCTAAGAATTCAAGAGAATCAATGATGTATTTTTGGGAAGCCTAGTATTTGAACTCAAGGAAAGGAAAATTGCAAGCTTTTAGAAGAAGCCATGCAGGTGGTTGAAACATATGGTTTCTATTACATCAAGTTCCCTAGGTTCACCTATCTCAGTGCCAGTGCCTTTGATGGTGAACCTAGTAAGTTACCCCGTTACTACTTAGATAATGTTTCTCTATTGGAGATATGCATATAGCTGATCATTGTTGAAAACTTGTCTAAAATAACTAAGAAGACATCTATGAAAATTTTTCCTATAGAATTGGGTCATTATAGATGCTTGAACCTCAAGCATGCTATGATGGTAAATGAGGAGATGTTTAACCTATGTCTTAAACCTCATGCCTCCAAGAAAGGTTTTGAATATGTAGGGTTTTCCAAAGAGAATCTCAAGGTTGCATCTGCCTTCTGACATATCCCTTACCTAGAAGATTATTGGGTCAACTGTTCTGATGAATTTGAAATCAGAAAAAGGTTATGGTCAAGGATGACCTTAGATCAAGTGAAAACCTTCAAGGTCGGCCTAGACACCTATGGGGTAGAAGAGGATGAAAAATAAGCAATAGATCCTTGGTACATTGAAAAAAATGAATGTTTTAGACTAGAGAAAGAGAGAGGAGGGAAATCTATATTCCTGAATTGCAAATGTGCTTAAAAGGATATAGGAATGGCTTAAGAAAAATAGAGATCAAGAAATTATCATTAAGTCATCAAAGAAATATTTGAAGTCTAAATAAAAGAAGTCTCTTGAAAGATTAATTGTCTCCTCTGACCATGGTGTAAATGATTCTATTGCAAGTAATAGGAACTTGAAGTTGAACCAACCATACCCAAGGTTCAAGTTCAACCTAAAGAATAAGCTATCAAAAGAGTAACTCGTTCAAGCACTAGGAAGAAGCAAAGAGGACACAACTCTATAGGAGATCAAGAAGCGCCAATATATTTGGATTCCCCAGAAGCTAAGCCTAAAATAAAGAGAATCCCTAATAAAAACATCCCAATCATGGAAAAAAGTCAAGAAATCTCAACTAAAGATGGTAGTATCCCCATGGATGCTCTTGTCCTGACCAACACCTTCACAACACCAGAAAAGAACCCCATAGCACCTAAATGACTAGAGACTTCATTAGTCAAGAAATGAAGTATAGTGCCATTGTCTCTACCCATTGATGACTTGATAAGTAAATGTTTGGGCAAGTCATCCAAAACCAATAAAGATAAAACCGAATCTACACTTGATTTTGATAAATACACAAGGCACTGGTTGGAAGAAATCACCAAGCCATCTTAGGATAAAGATGAGGGAAAAATGACTACTCATGATTACCAAGTATTGAACGTGGAGCTTGGAAAAGGAAGCATGATAGTGGATATGAATTTTTTTGAAGTCTTTAACAAGAAAATTGCTGATTGGGTCTAGAAAGATGCTAACGATAAGCAAGACGTGAAAGAAACAATGAAATGTATGGCCCAATATATTAATGCTATCTTACATCTAGAACCAAAGCCACTTAATGAGATGTCTACTATCATTGATGTTAAGTCTCTAGTTAATCAATTTTTTAAAGATAATTTATAGAGGAGATGTCTGCCAAAATATTTGAAGAGTTGATCTAGTTCATTTAGGATGAGATAGTTAAGAAGATTAACCATCTAAATGAAAAATGAAAGGAAACCACTAATATGAATAGGAAAATACAATCAAACGTTGATGCTCATGCAAAAGAAAAGGCTAATTGGGTCAAAGAAGTTTCATGGATGGATGAGGTACAAGAGTATGGTTTGCAAAAATTCCTCCCAGAGTGGTGAGTGACAAGGTTGGATGAAAAAACCTTTTATATGATCAAAGACTACATTGAATGGAGGAATGAAGCTATCACACAAGGGATTTCCAAAATCATAGAGTCATTGAATGAGCTCAAAGACATAGATGACATTATCCAAGGCGACCTTAAATGGTTTCACAAGAAGTGGGCTATGAAAAGAAAATATTTGATCTCTCCTAGTGAAGAGATTATCAAAAACTTGCAAAAGAAGTTCCTAGAGATGAAAGAATAGAAAACACCAACAAAGAAAGATTTCTCCAACATAGCTCATGTAGAAGCCATCTTGATAATTAATCAAAAATACATGGAAATGCATGAGGAAAAGGTTGGTGAAATTTGTAAAGAAAAGGAGGTATGGAAGAAGAGGATTACATATCTTGGTCTGCTTCATCAGTCACTTATCTCCGCTTTCAGTTCTGCATATGAGAACAAGAAATCAGCTAGACATGTCATTGCTTCTGTGGAGAAATCCTAGGACTTGATGACACCTGGAGCTATCTAATAGACAATGATTTCCATGTTTTAGTTTCTTTGTAATTTATTATGCTTTAGTAGTTTTCATAGTTAAGTAACTAAAAACTATTAACTCGTGGTGGAGTAATTTTGGATCATGGTTTATCTAGCCCTAAGAAGGTTATATATGTAACAAGTGGCTACTTGAAAAGGCCAACTCTCAGTAGATATGAAGAAAAATTATTTTTGAATATTATCTATGCTTTTGAATCCAAAGTAAGAACTTTGTGATAGGGATTATAATTTTTTTTTTAGTTTTATGATTGGAGCTTTACAAATAGATACCGTTGTCTATTCAATGTGTGATTCATTTTCTTGTAAAAATAGATTAAATGTGGAGTTTCTTGACTTATTATAAATATAGTCTTATTTTGAAGTAAGAATAAACTAAGGAAGAAAGTGAAAGTTATAGTTGAATTTCATAATAATAGATAATCATGTGGATGATTGTTGTTATTAAATTTTGAATGGTATTTCAAACTTCACATTCTTTTCATATTGATGAATTGAGTGTTATGACATTTTTAGTATTTTTTGGTCAAATACTTATGAGAGACATTCTCTCATAATGAGAAATATAATGAATATCTTTCAAAAAGGTAGTTGCACCTAATAATATTGAAAAAATTACATGTAAGCAAATATTTTGAGATTGTTTTGTAGGAACTCAAACAATTAGTGAGTTAACTTAGTATTCCCTCTGGAAAACATATATATCATTCCATCTGTGCTAGGAAAAATTGTTTACTAACAATAGGAAAGCTATACTGTGTGATCATTCCTTCACTTCAAAAAACTATTTCCCTTTGATGTTTGAACCTTTGAAAAAGGATCTTAATCTTTCAATTGAATCTTTTCACAAAATTCCTATCTGGGTTCGACTTCCTAATCTCCCTCTTCATCTTTGGCATGATTATGTTCTTAAGGAAGGTGGTGAGGCTTTAGGTGATTTCTTAATAGTGAATTTGTAATCCTTTGATATATTTCACTCTACTTATGCAAGGACACTTGTTGATATAGATGTGCCTAAAGACCTTTTGATAGAGGTTAATCTATTATGTGGTCCTATTGTTCTTGGATCTAGTCTTTAGATTATGAGGGTCTCCAATTTAGATGCAGGAAATGCTTTTGTATCGGGCATGTTGGAGTAGAGTGTAAGGCTAAAAAGATCAAATCTAAGAAATCCTTCTCATGGTGGATTGGGGCTTTTTGTAAACATTGTATGGTGGTAAAAAAGGTTGCATCTAAAGTGGAAATCTCCCAAGCTACTACTGCTATTTTTCGGCATCAATATGTTGATGTTGTCCCTTCTTCTATTCTAGTTGTTGGGTCTAATATTTAGGAGGTTATTGTTGCAAATCCTCCCGTGGCTGGTTTTGTCACCGAAACCTCTAATGGTAATTTTGCTACTAATCAGATTATGATTGATGTTGCTAGCTTAGTCTAACATGGTGTTATTGAGTTTACAAAGGCTGGAAAAGGATGTGATAGCATTACAACATTTATGTTTAAGATTAATGAAGTTGGTTTATTCAAAATGGATATGAAGGGTGGATCTTGTGATGTTGGGGTAGCTACTAATGACTTTATCTCTTTTGGTGTTGTTTTTGTTGATTCATTGGCTTGGCACTCAGTGGAAACCAAGCTTGAAGAGGTATGGATTATAGTTAAAGGAAAAAGAAATAGATTCCCTCTCATTCCTCTCCTAATTTCCACAAGAAGGGGTTAAGGGGAAATCTTAAAACTTGTTGTCTTTTGCTCCTCATTGGATCATTTATTTATTAAGTGCCTATCCTTTCCTTAACCACTAGTAAGTGTTGGTACATGTTGTGAGTTGTTTGGGAACCTCTTATGTTGTGTCTATGTCCCATGTCTTTTCAAAGAGTATATTGATTATCTTTTAGTTTGGATTGCAAGTTGTTTAGCTTTACACATATTCTATATTTGGGTTTCAAGATCCCTTCAAAACCTATTTTACTTAATAAAAATATTAATTTTAAAATATTTAATATTTGTCATGTGTGATCAATATGTAGACATTGATTCATTGGTCAAAGTCTATGTTGGAGTATTTTCCACCTCTGAATAGAATTGATGTTGTTATTTTATGTTGTACAACTTTAAAGGAAATGTTATTGTATAATTAAAATAAGATTTTTTTTGCAATTTGATAATGTTTAGCAAAATTTAGGAAAAATAAGTATCATTTGGGTTTGTGATTTTTTTTTTGACATGCTCAATTAGTGGACATTAATTTATTATCAATGCATCTATTATAGAAATTGGAATGTAATTTTAAAATTATAATATTTGGACATGACATCATATGTTTTTAAAATAAATAGTGACCAAAACAAGGGGGTCGGCCCTTACAACCAAAAAGCTATCAACCAACACACTGCTAGCAAAACAAGTAGATGACAATCACAAGCTACAGAGGACTACCAACCAAAAAATAACATACGAAAAATACAGCTAACAAAATGTCAACTATACTAATTCAAAAAGTATAGTACTAAGCATACTATGATTGTTCTAAACATGAACTATTGGCATAAACAAACCAACCCAATCCAAAACTAGCACATGATCATTTACATCTACAAGAATATCATCTATGCTGATTCTAAATACTGTAGTACTAAATATACTATTAAAGTTCAGAATATAAAATTGTTGGCATAAACAAGCCAACCCAAGTCTGAGAATAAGCTGTGACCAGCAAACCAAGCAGTAGTAGAAGAAAAAAAAACAACTATGGCTAAAAAACCCCTAGAAACCACCACATTAATTTTAATCTTTATCCTTTCCTTTTCCAGCCAGAAGTACTCTAGCCTAATCCTCAATAAGAAACTTATACATGAGCTTGTTTTCCTCCATCTCTAACCTTGTCTCATCCTTCTCCTATGCCAATAATTGGAGGGTGGTAGCACCAACATGGGTAATCCTCAAGGAAAATTCAAAGGATTAAAATCCATCCTCTACAAATTTGACCCTTTTCTCTATCTGTGCATTCTTCTCATTCTGTTCCTCCTCTTTCTCCTTGTTTCCTTTTTCTACATTCTTACATGCCTCCTTGTTCTTTATTAATGGCTAGTTTTCATCCTGCAAAACCTGGGGGTTAGTAAAAACTTGGTTTTTTCCTTTTCCAGGGATGAGATGGTCATAGGGGAGGTATCCACATTATTGCTGTCCTCACAGAAGGTAATAGACTGCATGGTAAAACTAGCTAATACATGCATCATCTCGGTGGTATTGACATTACCAGCAGACACTCGGGTGTTATCAATAGAGTTTTCACTTTTTTCTTTCTCCTCCATTTCTCTTTCATTATTCTCAAAATTCTCCTCTTCCACCTCCTCAACCCTAAATCTATTTGCCTTTTGTTTATACCTTGCTTGTGTTTTGGCTAACCTTCTTGACCTTATCCTACCATTTCCTCCCTCCTCCTCCTCTAAATCCCTAATGTCCACCTCAACTGGCTTTTCAATTTTGATTTTTTACTGCCCTTTTGTTCAAATACTTTCTTTTTCTTATTATACCTATTAGGGGAAGGGTGCAGTGTGTGGATTCTAGTTCCAGTGCTAGTACTCAAAGGGGAATTTTGGTGGTGGCGTTGGTTATCAACAACAACAACCCTAGGGGGATAGAGGGAAAGATGAAATTGGTAAAGTCTAAAAATCAGACCTTGGTGAATTATAGTGAAGTTATGACCCTTGCTTCTTTTTTCCCTAACATCACTTATCATGTCCTCAAGGGAGTCTAACAAAAAAAACATAATAGAAATAATTTCTCTATTTCTAAAATGGTTCAGGAGAGGGAAATGATAATAATAATAAACTCCAAACCTACCTTCACGTGTGAGGTACTTTATGATCACCAGGGAAACATCATCCCAAGGAGCCGATAGCTTATCCCTCTAGAAGCCTCCCTTATAGTGAATAGGTTCTTCATCCTTAGCAAAAAAGCTATTCATGTTGGCCTCGTCCACCATTTTCGTAACCTTCTTCCATTTTTCCCTTTCAAGGACAACCTAGTGGCCATCACAATAACCTCCTCATTAACTTGGAATGTGATATCATTTATGGTAACTCTACGAGCATTCCAACCATTTACAAATTGAAGAGAACAATTTTCATCGTAACTCACCATTGCCTACATATAAGGAAGAAATCCCCCTTCTTTTAAGAGGAACCAGGTCACCATTCTATCCTTAAAATTTTCAGTCTTTGTTGGCCCTAGTTGATTCAAATCCCCACCCATTTCTTCCTCACTAATTACTGACCCTTGAACCTCAGTAATTTGCATCTGAATCTTCTTACCCTCAAGCTTGTTGACAGTCAGGATATTTTTCATCAATAACAACACTGCGATATTGAAAATAACATCTCTAGGGCCTTTAAACATCCTACAAGAAATTTTTTGAGGTTCTTCAAAATCCCATCCCTTTTCATTATGGGATTTGTGCGTACTTTGCATCATAACTTTAACATCCCTAAAATCTCTAACTGTATCTGTAATAATATTTTTTGTACTTTCAAAAAGAATTTTAATTTTTTTTTTGCATTATGTTACCATAATTGCAATGTAATTCTTGCCTCAAATTGCATCTATTTATTATCCAACCTATATGACAGTGTCTCATCATCTTTACTTTATATTTCTTATTAAGTTTAGCAAGATTTGCCTTCCTAGATATGATATTGCTAAATTTGGCATTGATCTTTATTTGAATGTTATTATCAAGTATGAACCCAAATATAGTTACTGTTAGCTACTAGATTATGAAATAACCCTAAATCTTAAAGTGATAGTTTGTATATATGTTAATTGAACACACATTATATTTATCGTTATGCAATAAGAAGTTTGTGAACAATTATATTACAACGAGTTATTGCATCCAATATTTGTAGAATGTATCAATAAAGAGTACCTTTTTTAGATTCATATAATCTCTTTTTTCTTACATATTTGTGCAACCCCAAGGTTTGGATGCAAAAATATGAGGTGTCAAAGGTTGGGGCAAGAGGGTTAAGGATTTTATCACAGGAAACATTACAACACCCATCTCTTAAAGCATTCCAAAAGTTCACGCCTGAGATTGTTGCAGAGAGAGATATATGGGCACAAGAAACATGCCATGTGCTTCAAAAATCACTACTTGTGATATGCAATGAATAATTTATATCATTGAATGTAGGTAAAAAGGTTCTCCACTTCCTAAAGAAAGAAAATAGTGATAATGAGATACAATCAAACTATATCTAATCCTACATGCAATGACCTGATCAACTAGAAAAATAACACTAGTTGAATAAAAAAGATCTTACACATATCTTCCTTGTCACAAATAATGCAAATGGAAGAAAGGAAAACAACATGAAATAGTCCAACTTAATCTACAATTTTATACACCCCAAAAGAAGACTCAAAACATTTTGAGACATTTTGTTGGAGTGCATTACTATTGTACAAACATTTCCTATAAAGTGACAAAAACATTGACAAAATAAAAGAATAAATCATTGAAATAACATAACAACAAAAATAAACATTTGATCTAAAGATTGAATGACAAAGGCATGCCTCTTTCTATTTCTACCTACTCTACTTTGAAGTAATAAACTGAAATCTTTGTTATATAAAAGTCACGAAAGACAGTAGTCAATCTATTAAATGAATAATTGACACTTAGTACTATATAAAATACACAACTACTAAAATACTGATAATTAATAATCTCACTCCAACTAATCATTTATATGAATGTCAAATATCTTTCAGTATATGAGTCTTGTCAAATTTTTGGTTCTTTGAAAGCTCTTACCCTATATTTATAGGCTAAAGTTCAACACATGAGAAGATTTATGCATAGTTATTAAGTCAATTTTAATACTAAAAAAATAGATAATTATTTATTTATTATTTTAGAGATTTGGGAACCTTATTATTATTTATTGTAATTTTGATATTTTTATTGAATAAAATAGATAATTTATTGATTATTTTAATTATTAAATAATAGATAAAAATTATTTTTATTTCTAAAATTAAAATTAAAAATAAAGTTTTTAAATTGATACAAGTCTATTTTATTCAGTGTTATATATATATATTTAGATATGTTATTATTATTTATTTAAATTTTCTATTTTATTTAATAAAAAAGATAATTTATATTAATTATTTTAATTAGTATTAAATAGATAAAAAAATGTTTTACCATCAAAATAAAAATAAAAATATAAATTTTCATTAATACAAATCTATTTTATTTATTATTCTATAGAATTAGGAATATTATTATAGTTTTTTTTCTATTAGCTATAAAGAGATAAAAAAAATACATTTCACCAAGAGTAAAAAAAAAGAGGCATAGCCTCACTCCGACACCAAAGTGGCAAAAATACAACTCGAATAGATCAAATACAACAAGAGCCCAACATAAAAAGCATAGAACTAGTGCAAAATATCAAAGTAGGAATCCACCCATGTAGTCCAACTGAGTGGGCCTTCCATCCAAACTATATTCTTCCATTCCTAGATCTGGGACAACATAAAGATCTCCTCCTGTCTGGCATTATGATTCTTCTTTATAGCTTGATTCAACTTTCGACATGTGTGCTCAAAGATCTGTAGATTATCAAGAGTCCTCCTCCATTGATACCCATATTTAATTTTGTAAGAGAAGAATGTAGCTTGGCCATCCTTGAGAAACCTTCAAAGTTTATCCTTTTCAATAATCATGGTGGTTTGAACCTACAAGAATATTTTAAAATATGTGAGTTTATGATAAAACTTAGTAAGAAACCTTGGCTTACCTTGGTATTTTTCCTCATTCCTACATTTCCAGATCTGCCAAAGAATGTTAGAAGGCAACATATTCCAAAAAAATATTAGCATCCTTACTAAGCCTTTTAATGTGACCCGTAACAATTTTAATAATATTCACATTAAAGGGATAGTAAACACCAAAAAGATTCCATATTTCTTTAGCAAAAAAGAAATCAAACAAAATATGTCTACCCGTATTAGGAAGCCTGCAGATATTACATAAATCAGAATGCTGATTATCTCTTTTAATCATAAGTCTGTCATTTAACATAAGCCATTTAAAACATTGAATTTTTGATTCAACAAGACTTTTCCAAATATAATCCAGCAACTTATTCCAAGCTTTATTATCAAAAGAAAAATACCAGATTTTGTTCAAATAAATAATAATATCCTCATTATGATCAAAGACCTTGTATATGTTCTTAGCTTTAAGCTTGTCTAAGACAGTTCCATCTGGCCATTTACATTTAAGGTGCCTATAAGAGTCCACATGACATAAAGAAGGAAGGTCTTTAGAAGCTTGCAAAATAAGATTATAAGTCTTCTTCTAAGTTTGAGGAAGATTAAACATACTCTTGAGATCATCCCTAGGAATAAGAATATCATGCTCAAAGCAAATTGAGTAATACCAGCTTTAGCCCAGGCCTTGGTAGAACATCACTAGTAGAGGACTAGGGGTTTATTATTCATACTCAAATTCCACCAAATGGACCTCTCACCATGAAGCTAATTATTATTATAAAAATTCGTATTGGTGATAAAACTTCGAACATGGTCCCAGGCACGCTGAATAGACTTGAAGATGATAGAACCTTGGACAATAACTGGAAACTTACGAACAATAAGGTCACAAAAAGGGAGGTTCTTCCAAGATCTAGCTCCCTTGGGAAAACCTCTCTCAATGTTGTGTCTAACAAGAACTTTCCAAGGGCTATCACCTTCCAAAGACTGAAAGATCCACTTGGCAGAAAGAGCAATGCCTTGTAATTTGAGATCTTTTAACCCTAGCCTACCTAGGGTCTTATCAATATGACACCAATCCATTTAAAAACATGAGACTTTCATTTGCCCTTGCCATTAGACCAGAGAAAATGCTAAATAACTTTTTGAATTTCAAGAATTTGGTAATTGTTGCACATCCAAGCAGAAGAGTAATAAATACTATAAGAAGATAAAAGCTTTTGACAAACTTGAATTCTCCCAGCAAGAGACAAGGATCTATTATGCCATTTATAAATTTTATTCTCAATCCTAGCCTTCACCCAAGCCCACATGTCCTTAAGAGAAGGATCAACATAATAGGGGATACCAGGATACTTGACAACTTTTTTGGGGCCTCCCCATTAAAAATTGTGTTGAATGAACCATTCAAGAGATTGATCATCCCAACCCAAGCAAATAGACTTAGCCTAAGAGATCCTAGCACCCAAAATAGTACAAAAAAAATCCAACTTGATTTGTAGATTCTTAAAATTGTTATCAGTAAGCTCAAAGAAAAGAGTTGTGTCATCAACAAAGTGACTATTTAGAAGCTCATCATTATTAGGAAGGTACAAAACTCTAACTTCCAGAGAAAGGGAGTTATCTCTAAGAATCTAGTATAAAGCTTCAGCAGCAATAAAAAAGAGAGTAGGAGCCAAAGGGCAGCCTTGCATAATGGACCAACCAAGAGGGAAATGAGCAGAAAGAGATCCATTAATCTTAATTTGAGCACAAGCATCTTTAAGCAGAGTTTGAACAAAATTACAAAAATAAGGAGGAAAGCCAAAAGATTGCAACATCATGATGATAAACTTCCACTCAACCCTATCATAGGCTTTCTCAAAGTCAAGGAGGAGCAAAGTAGCATTTTGATGAGAATATTTAGCCCAATCCATGGCTTCCCAAGTAGTAATAAGATTTTCCAGAATGTATCTTCCTTTAATAAAATCGATTTGAGTATTACTAACATATTTAGGGAGAATATGAACCAATCTAAGAGCTAAAACTTTTGCTAATATTTTATAAGACACATTAAAGAGCATAATAGGCCTCCAATTCTTAATAAGAGTCTTATCCCCTTCCTTTAGAAGGAGTTTAATAATACCCCTGTTGATCTTAGGACTGAGGGAGCTAGTGCAAATGGCCTTACTATAAAGATCAAACATATCTTTATTGATCCAACTAAGATTAGCCTTATAAAATTTGATAGGAAGTGCATCAGGCCTGGGGGCCTTGTCATTCTTAAGGGCATTAATAGCCCCTTTGATCTCATCAATAGATATAGAGGTAGAGAGAAACATGACATCATCAGCATCCAACTTAATAGGAATAAGAGGCCTGCATTTGGATCTAATTTCATCAGCCTCCATGGAATTCTCAGATAAGAAAATCTTACTATAGTACTCAACAAAGGCCAAAGAAATGCTTTCAAGGTCTAAGATTTCCTGATTATTAATAACAAGCTTATCTATGGACTCTTTAATTTGCTTCTACATAAGAAGATTAATTTTTTTTTAAGACCCATGATCCCCATGTTGGAGCCAGTTAACCCTAGAACAAAATTTAGCTCCTTGAATTTTGGTTTTTTGGTGCTTTCTTACGGCATCTTTGGTAGCAATCGATTGGTTCAAGAAGTCCGGATTAGAAGGGTTGGCCTGAACATTATATTCAGTGATTTAAAGATTAGAACATCAAAGTTTTTTAGTGAATCTATAGTCTTTGGCACATTTTTGGCCAATGGTTTGAAGAAAACCTTTCCAAGCTAGAAGATTAGTCTTCCATTTGTCAATCATGAGGGAATCCTTAAGATTATAGAAGTTGATGTTTCTAATGATATAAATGGCACAAAGAACATCTTCATCCTAAAGAAGATTAGTGTTTAACAAGAACATGGTATAGGTGGGTTTATGAAGAACAGACTCAGAGTTAATACTAATCCAGGCGAAAATAGGATGATGGTTAGATAGGGTGGTAGCAGTGACTAAGAGAATGTTACCTTTACTATCAGGAGGAAAAGAAAATAAGTCCTTATTACCATAAAAATGATCTAATCTAGAATAGATCCTAGAGTGACCTTGCTCAAAATTGCACCAAGTGTGCCATATTCTAGGATGCGAATCCTTAGTGTTAGCAAGAGGATTAAACACGTTTTTTGAGTTAGTAAAATTAGACCAATGTTGATATTCATGATCCTTCCATCTGAATGGATTGCCACCAGTTTTATCAAATTGAGACTCAACCATGTTGAAATCTCCTCCAAAAAACCAAGGTATGTTAGGGAGAGTGGATAACTAGTTCCAAAGGAAAATTCTGACTTTAGTATCATGAGGAGCATAAATGGAGCAAAAAATGATATGTTTATTATTAATACTAACAATAAACTAGACAAACCTTTGATAGGGAGAAACACCATTATCAGAGATGAGTGTCCCCCATTTGGGATTGACAAGGACAACAATACCACCTTTACCCCTGATGTGATAGAGTAAAACTTAATAGAATCTTTCCATATAAAATTAAGGTTAGTATCAAGAGTGAAACCAATAGCTTTAATTTCTTGCATCATAAACAAACCAACAGAATTAAAAGAATTTAAAACACACTTAACAACATACTTTCTATCCGGAGACTTAAGCCCCCTAACATTCCAAGATAAGCAATTCATTGGGACACAATGAAAGGGGTTTGGAATGCATCTTCAATATTCATTATGGGACTACTGGGATTATCCCCAGATTTCTTACTAGCATTTTTATTTTTTGACCCCGGTGGCCTCCCTCGCCTTTCCGTGGAGATGGTATCCAACCTAGGAGTCTCATCAAAATTAGATGATTCCATATCCATATTAAACTCATTCTAAGGAAACTCAGAAGCATGAATAACTACCAAAATATAATCATCATCAATTTCCTTAAAAATTTTTGGTGGTAACTCTGGAGGATTTAAATAAGGTTTAACAACTTTAGTAATAAGAGCAAGATACTCAATCATGTCAACACTCGGAGGAGGATTTATGGAAGGAGGAGTATTGGGTAAATCTTTAAGATTTTTGGGCATAGGGTTACTTGAGGCATTCCCCTTCCTCTTCTTTTTATTCCTAACCATCGTAAAGCCTTCATCAAGATCAGGCCCTGATATTGTCTCTAGAGGAGGTTCAAAAGGTAAGTTGGAAGTAGGAGCAATCTAATTAATACTCGAGATGTCTATAGTTTTCTTAGCAGATTGACTAGCAGAGCATGAAACAAAAAAGGAGTTAACTGGTAAAGTGGGGTTGGGAGGAGGATTAGGGCTACTGGTAGGCTTAGTAGAAGACTTATTAATGATAGGGTAGTCTCTTCTGTGATGACCCTCTTTCCTACACAGAAGGTAGGCATTCAAACCCCCCAAAACTTCAATAGGGAAAACAAAATTTTCATTGAGCACTTTAATATTAATCTTATTAGGTATTTCTTTGCTGGGGACAAGAAAAATAAGAACACTAGCATCCATGTGAGGAACTAGTCTAACCGTTTCATCCATTCGGATAGTTTTACCCAAGTTTTCCAGTAACTGTGGTAAGAAACACCAAAGAAAGGGAGGAATATTTTTCACAAGAATCCACTTGGGAGATGAAAGGGCCAAGACTTCCTCATGCACGGCTTCAAGGGTCCAAGCCAAAGTGTGGAATGGAGTCAACCCAACCACCCAATATTATTTTTTTAGCACTTCTTGTTGGGCCTCATAATTAGCAAAAAATATAACAAATAAACTTTTTTGAATTTATCTGCAAAAAGAAATATGAAACCCTAACTTAATATTCCAAAAATTATGAAACCAGTCATCCAAAAATTTGTGTGGAGGGCACTTATCATTTTCAATCGAAGCAAAGAATATAGCAGTGCCCTTAAGCCTATTTTTTTCCTTAACAATTTTGGCAATCATCTCTAAATTAGGAGTCAAGGAAAATAGAGCCAAGGAAGCCAGAGGGCTCTTATCATCATGGGTGACCTCATTATTCTCAAGACTAGCAACTACAAACCTTGCTCGAGCATCGATATTTCTAGTTGCATTAGCAACCGCCTCCGAGAAAGTTCTAGATTTGAAGGCATTGGTAGAGGCTAAGTGGGGATTGCCATTAATATTAGCATGGGTGCTTGTAGAAGACAAAGGAACTGAAGGCATTGAACACTAGTACATTTACCCCTATTTTTCTTACAAATTTTTTGACGAAAGGCCATATTGGCCTATGATTTCATTTAAAAAAATTTTTTTATCCCCATGTTGGTCAAAATTTCAACCAAACTAGGGTTTTATTCTCGATTTGGTCAAAATTTTGACCAACTCAAATTTATAAAAAAAAGAAGAAAATTTTGGGTAGGAGCTTTTTGAGGTAAAACATTTGGGTTGTTTTCTCATTTTTGTTGCTTCACAATCTGGGAGGAGGGATAGGTGAAAGGGGTATGGAACTTAGGAAGAGAGATGGGGATAGGAGCTCCCACTACTTGGGCTGAGAATGGATTAGTTTGACCAGCCAAATGAAGAAATCTCCTATTGTCTTGGGTTCAAGTAGATGGGCTTTTCATAGTATAACTGAGGTATGTGTGTGTCTCTAGTATTACAGGTGTATGGAGAGGGTTGTTGATGTCAGAAGGCTCCATTGTCTGTTTGCATCTCTAATGCAATTTTCTAATTTGGACATTGATATTCTATTGTATAACCATTCTCTTTAAAATCTAAAGCTCAAAAGTAGGTGAAAGAGGGCATTACCACTACTACCTAACCCTAATAAACCACCTCCTATATCCCAATTTCAGTTGTTTACATTAAATTTTGGATGCAACTTATGTCTTTTAAAGTAGTTCACACATTCCATACTTCTGGACTTTTTTTTGTCTTTGTCTTGCAGTGGCCTACAACTCTCCCTTTGTACCTTCCTTTCACCTTTTCTTGTATAAATGACATCCTCTTTGCAATCTCAATCTCCTACTTTATATGCTTGGACCAATTTTAGGAAAGATCAAACCATTCATGTATCTGATTGAGGCTGTTTCCATATGTTCTATTTGGACTCCTCTCTTAAAAGCTTAATTAACTGCACCAAATATCTATTTTTATAGTATTATTCAGAGAGGATATAAAGGGGTTTTGGCTCTCAAATTAAATTTCTTGATTTTCTTTGGAAACATAGCTGCTTTTTTTGAAGAGCTACTATGCAAGTTCAAATAACCAACCATTGGTTGATGGATTGTCTATGCAGTGGATGGTAAAACTGTCCAGGCTCAGACTTAATATTAAAAAATATATTTCTAGACTTCATCTATGTGTACTAAGGGGGATTTAATTGTTGTGACAGTACTACTACTTGGTGCAATCATTTTAGCCACCATTCTCAAGTCCAAACATTCTGTATCTTCCTTTGTTGACTATTTGATAGGACGTGCTTTCTTATGCATTGTGGTTTTTCTCTAATTGATGGTAGCTAGGAAACTTTTTTCATCACTCTACCATTTGATGATGCTCTGTTTGTCGAATGTATGATATGACTGTATAGACATTGACATTCATATGTGTAGAATGTTTTCTTTGACCTCATTTATCATTTATTTGTCTTAAGGAGGATGCAAATGCTATGAGGTTCTACCATTCTGTGCAATCCTTTTAGCTACTGGTCATACGGTCAACTTTGCTATCTCTTGCTTGTTTATGAATTATTATTTTATAGGATGGGCTTTCTCCAACATTTAAGATTTTCTTCTAATTGATTGTAATGAGCAAAAAATTATCTTGTAGTGAAAAAAAGAAAGAAATTATATTAATGTTTCTAATATGTATTTCCATTTTTCCATTTGATGAAATGTGTTTTCTCACATTTACTGATATCTCTTTGTTCTTTGCAACCTAAGCCTCTTCAGAACATAGGTGGCCATATTTTCCAAATATGTTTAGATGATGTTGGCATAATAGTAGATGGGGAGCTCTTTGTGGCTTGCAATGAGTGTGCATATCTAGTATGTAGGCCATGCTATGAATATGAGCGCAAAGAGGGAAGTAAGTCATGTCCACAATGCAAGACTCAATATAAGTGCCACAAAGGTTAGTAGATATTTTGGTTTATTATTTAGAAACCTAGAAAAACTATCAATAATGAATATTTAGTCTTTGTTATACATGCATCTTATTTTTATCTTTGAAAATATTTACATATATTTTTTCTTGGAATTAAATTAGAAACTACAATGGTCTTGTTCTTATATTGGCTATCCAGGCAGTCCCCAAGTGGCTAGTGATGATGAAGAAGAGGGTGAAGATGATTTGGATGATGAGTTCAACCACAATCACTTTAATAGGAATGAGAAACAACATATTGTAGAGGCAATGTTGCACTAGCAAATGGCTTATGGGCATGGAGAAGATGTTGGTCCATCTAACTTTTCAAGTGAGAAGCTTTCTCAGTCTCCTTTAATCAGTGGAAAAGAGGTAGGGAGGTTCTATCTTGAACTACCATGGATGAAAATATATTAATACTTGACATTAGTCCATCGCATTGATCTTAATAGGTTAAAATGCTGGGTATTCATTGTGGAGACCTATGATCAGTTCTTGATAGGGAGATTGAAAGTGCAATTTTAAGTTGTGACCATTTGTTTATCATAATTGACTTTTAAATAGAAAGTAGATTTCTACGTAGTGACTCTTGGGTCTTCAATAGGTTATTTCTAGTGTGTTTTCTCATAAGGAGCTTGTATTGGTCTTCAGTTAATGCTCATATGAACGAGATATTCATAATCAATAAGTAATTCAATATTTGACATTACCTCTCTCTTGCTAGTCATCTCTAAATATATTTAGACTCTGGGAAGGTTTCTGGTGAGTTACCTGCAGTTACTCTAGAGCATGATAGGATGACTAATCAACCCCCTGGTAGTGGCAGTGGAAAATGTGTACATCCACTACCTTTTGTTGATCCTTCACAACTGGTACTAAAATAAATTCTTGCTAGATCTTTCAATTTTTTTTAATGATGTTATTTTTCTTTTACATTTCTTTTGGTTACAATTGCTAAAAGTATATTTATAATTGATTTTAATAGTCCCAATGAGGGTTGTGGAGCCCACAAAAGACTCCAAATGCTATCAAGTTGGAAGTGTTGCATGGCAAGAGAGAGTAGATAGCTAGAAGGCAAAACAAGATAAAAATGTAATCAAAGTGACGAATGGAACTCAGTATTCATCTGAAGGAAAAGATGGATATGTAGATGATACTGTCCCTGATGGGGAAGACATGCAAATGTATGATTGTAAAATCATGTTATTTAGAGTTTGGCTAATTCAAGGAGAAGTGCTTTTCATATCAAATGAATGTCAATTATTAGCCACTATTTTTAAATGATGCATGTCGTTATTGCTGTTTCTATTCTTTAAGTTTACTACCTTTTTTTTAACAAACCTTTCATTTTATTTCTACATTGAATTCACTTCTTTTTGACTGCATATGTACTTTTAGTTTTAATACATAGCTAATTTTAAATTGATGGAAGTTGTTTTGCATAATTCTTTGCAGTGAGTTAGACTATATTTGATGAAAGGCATTAGTAGCACTAAGTTTAATTAAAAAATAATTCCAACCCCAAGGTTTTGTGATCATAAATACAATGTTTTAGTTCTCAAATCAAATAGATTTTCCCTGTCCTGAACAAGCTTTGGCTAATGAAATGTGATAATGCCTATTTGATTTTAATTGAGAATAAAATTTATAAATTTTTTCCATAATGCAAAGGTTATTGCAAGAAATTGTTAAGGACAAAATGTCAGATTCTTATTTGTTGTTTAGAACAGCTGCAACCTTTTTGGCATAGCTAAATGGATCCATCAGGTTTATGGTGCTTTAGATCACAATTCATTACATTCAGTAACATGGAGAATAGCCTTTCAAAGTTCAACCCCAATTTAGATGCTGTGTCATTCCTCCTCTATTTAATAAACTTATTTTGACAGTGCTAGTGCTCACAAGCTTGGATGGTAGATAGTTAGTGATTGAAGGTATTGTCCAAACCTCTTGAGAAACTTTTGATAATTCTATACGAAGATTGTTTTGGATAAATAATCACATTGAGGCTTTTAGATCTACATTAAAGACTTGAATGCTCATGAAGCCTTGGCATTGCTTATTTGAAAGTAATTTTTGCCTCTTCCCAACTAGCATTGAGCAATCACTTGTGTTTAGTCATTCAAAACTTTGGGATATATTAAAAGACATTTCCTGATGTATGAATTTTGTCATGAAGATTGAGTTTGAACTTTTGAAATATTATTTGAACCATTTTTGGATGCATGAATTTTGTTATGAATACTGAATTTGGTCTTACAATATCTACAACATCCTATACCAAGTCTAGCATCTACAGTTCCTTTAGACCTATTCCTTGACATAATTGTCCATCTAAGCTACTTTAGCCATCCTTTTTATAATAGAAAAACTCTCTATGTGACGAATGGGAGTAGTTAATAAAATTCTTCAAGTTGATGTAGATATGATGTATCACTCAAAGTAGGCATAAAAGGTGATAAGCTTCCAGAATTTCATGCATCTCTAGACACCAAGCAAGTGTCTGGAAGCTTCCCTCCTAACAACCAAAAGATGCAAGATGGTGTATCTGTAATAGTTGAGAAAATAATAGCACATATCTATTTCTCTTTATAGAATAGTGACCAATCACTTATTTTTATTAGTCTTCTATTCTTTACTTGGTTTATGCAATGCATGCTTATCTTAGTGTACACTGTAAACTAAGAAAATCATGGTATGCTATTCTTTTGTAATGTTGAAATGTTCTTAAAATCTAATTTTGACCTTTTCCATAGGTAACCATGTACATTCTTGTTTTATGATAGAATTGTTCTTGATACAACAAAAATGGAAAACACCATGACAAACATCATAATTGGGTTAAAATTAAGAAGATGGTAAGCATATTTTGCACTTAACAAATGAATCAATAAATTGAAATGTTAGTGAAAAATCAAGTCTTCTGAGTATGTTACCTTGCAAAATAAATTTGATGAGTATGAAAGGCAAAAAATAAGATGGAATCAAATTATATGACTTTCTTTCTGAATATTCTAAATACTATGGATTTTATCATTATGTCTTACAAAAGTGATTGCTAATGGTCTTACTTCTCCAAGCTCGTGCAAATTATAGGTCCATCAATAAGATCTTTGTTAAGTATCAATTTCTATTTTGTGTTAATTTTTGAATCTCTCACTTGATGCTCTCTCTAGCAGGTGTAAAAGTTGTTAGTCTTGAACTTGGGCACTCAAACATCCCACATTTACTAAAGTAAAGTACAGTAGTTGGGTGCCTTTATTTAGTGATGGTTTTTCCCAATTTGGGAATTTATATTTAACATTAGCTTTCCTAAATTTAGGCAGTGTCTACTCTAGTCTTTGACATTTATGAAATTGTTTTATTTTTATTTTTATTTCATTTTTAAATTGTGGGTGTAGGATCCATTCTTTCTAGTCTAGATTTTAAGAGATGGAAAGCATGACAAGGCTCCAATTTAAATTAGCACTTTCGCTCTATTTTTGTGCATCCAAAGACATAAGATTTATGTAATGACCATTAGTAATCACTTTTGTAAGACATAATGATAAAATCCATAGCATTTAGAATATTTAGAAAGCAAGTCATATAATTTGATTCCATCTTATTTGTTGGCTATTGTACTTAGAAAATTTATATTGCAAGGTAATGTACTTAGAAGACTTGAGTTTTCACTAACATTTCAGTTTACTAATTCATTTGTTAAGTGCAAAATCTACTTACCATCTTCTAAATTTTAACCCAATTATGATGTCTCTCATGGTGTTTGGTAATATATACCCATCCTCATTGATCAAAAAACAAATATCAACAAGCTTGCACAAAAATGATAGGACAGATGTTTTCATAAAATCCTCAATTGGCACTAGTACATTAGGCCCAATTTTTGACCAAAATTTTTGACCAAAGGCCTATTTGGGTTGTTAAATTCATTTAATTTTCAAAATGGGCCTGATATCGTTGAAATTTTGACCATGGTTAAATTGATAATAAAATTTTTGACCTTCTGAACATATGATGTGATATTAAAAAAGGGCAAGGTAGTGTTCATTTTGTTTTCATGTAGGAGACTGCAGCAGGCGGGAGTTTAATGCTTGTGTCTTTCAAGCGTTCATTTTTTGTGAGCTCTCTAAATTATTTGTTCAATGGGCTATTTATCAATCACATTGCTACTCATGATTTTGCTGGTTAGTTTGTCCTAGCTGTACCCTTCCAGGAGGAGGCCGTGCCCCTTCATTTGAGACCACTAGGCAAGAAATGATGATTATGGGTAATATTGCCAAGGCTAAGTACTAGAGCCTCATTTGCAAGTGATTTTTGCAAGTTCTTTGCAGTGTTTGATTTATTGAGAAAGCCAAACACATCAGCATAGGCCGTAAGAGTTATTGTAGCATGGCATGAGGCTATTTGGTTGATTCACTGTAAGTATAGCTTATCTTTCACTTCATAAAGTGGAATCTAACCATTAGGGGGTGCCCATAGGTGTTCATAATGTGGATTGGGGAATGATCATGGTCTGTGGGGTTAAGATTTTTTAAAGCCTACAAACCTATTTTTTTTTCCACCTACAGCAGGGTATTATGACTGTGAGCTAATTTTTAGTCACTTGGTTTGGCGTCTAATGCTACTCGAGGAATTTCTAAGGGTCTGAGCTGTTAGAGGAGTTTCTCATTGTTGGGAGGAGCAGATCAACCCTATCACTTCATCTGGAAGGCCTATTCATGGTGACAAAAAATAAGTTAGGAATATGCCGATGGCTGTCCACACTAATCAATTGCTGCAGAAGGTTTGTAATTGGTTTGTAGTGCATCCATTTTCAAGTTATTCAAATTTATTTTAGTGGGTCATTTAGTTGCGGCCTCATACTATTTATTTTAGATGTATTTTGCTTCAAATTTTGTGATAGTAGAGGTTGATATAAATGCAATAATCATGGGAAATTCCTAACAACATAGGTTCACTCATTGCAAAACTAAGCTTGTAATAGAAAACTCACATATTCACAAGCTCATTGCTTGAGTTCTTGTTATGGTCTCATTGAGGTAAATTTCAAAAAGGAATATGTGAGGAAGTGTTCTTACAGTTGATAGAATACATAACCATTTATGGGTTTAATGTTGAGGAACAGTGGAAAACCTTCTTTCAAGCAATAAAAATATGAATAAAAAGTGTCCCAATGATTTTAAAACACATGAACATTTTAACAAACTATGAGCAATAGTCTAACCATAGTTTTAACTGTATATGAGCAATGTTAGTATGCTAATAGAAACCAAATTTAAATAAAGCTTCTACAAACTAAACAAAATTCATAAACTTCAAGATAGACTAAGATGAGCTCTCAATTGAAAATATGAGCCATTAATGGGCTCTCTCAATGAGAAGCTCTCTTTTTGAGTGGCTTTATCTAAATGGATAGGATGTATGCTCAATATGCTTCCAAAGGCTTCAATGGATGATTGTGGACTTTTGGTGTGGATAGATGGCTTTAGTATGGATTTGGCTCTCAAAATAGCATTATAACTTTACTTCATGGATTGTGTTATTTTGCAAAGGGGAAGGATCTAATTTATAGGCAATAGGCTTGAGGGATTGAGGGCTAAGATGCAAGGATGGGAAAAAGCTCATGGAGGGCTCAGATTGCATGAGAGAAGAGTACATGGATTGTGCTTCCTTACAGCCAATCAAGGAGTGACACATGTCACATGGTGAGAGGATGGAGGAAAGGGGAAGGATGAGTCAACAAAGGAGGCTCAAGGGATAAAATCTTCATAAAAACCCTCATAATGACTTGTAAGAGCAATAAAAGGGCTTGGAAGAGTCATTTATGGCCTAGTGGGCTTCATAAAGTTTTATGGTTGAGATATTTTGAGGGTGATGAGAGCAATTTCGACTTGGACTTGATTAGGAGGGTTTTAAGCTTGCTTAGGCTTGTGCAAATGATTAGAAGATGGATTAGGATGGTTTAGGATTAGCTTAGGGATAGGCAAGTGGATGGCATTTAATGAGGGTGGGTGAAGGAGGAGATATTTGTTAACTTTGGCTTGGGTTAGTAATTCTTAACCCATGTTTAGGGAATGTGGCAAGGTTAGGAGGGGATTAGGATTAGGTTTAAAGACATCTTCTAGAAGAGTCTAGACTTTGGATGAGGATAAAGACTTTCTAGAATAGTCTAGAATTTCCTAAGATGAGGATGAAGACTTTCTAGAAGAGTCTAGAATTTTTTAGGATGAGGATAAATTAGATTTTTAGGAAATAAATAAAGTTTTATTTATTTCAAGGGTTTGGGTTGAGGAGATATTTATTAAAACTTTTTTAATAAACATGAGGATTAATATATAATCTTAATTAAATATTTTGAGTTGGGATTAGGGGTAGGAAATGATGGGATTAGCCTTTAGTCAAAATTAAAGAAGGATTAGAAGATTTTGGAAGAGGTTAGTGGTCTTAAGGAAATTGGCCAAGTTTTGGGCAAAAAATAATTTTTTTATTTATTTTGGGTTTTTTGGTCAATTTATTAATTAAATAATTAATAAATAAGGAAATAATGTTTAAATAAGATTTAAACATTTTTGGGAGGGATTCCTTAATTAAATATTTTTAATTAAGATAAAGGGATTTAATGGCATAAAAATAAATAAATAAATTAAATAAATAATTAATTAATAAATGATGATGTCATCAAGAATTTTTCAGAAAATAAAAATATTTTATTTTCTAAAGGTTTTTAGGTGTCTACATTTTGCCCCTCTTTGATGTGATGCCGCAAGTGGCATGACATCAAAGATAAGAAAATAAGATGCCCAAGGCTAGAGCAGAAGAGGAGAGAATGGACTGTGAGATGCCCCCTCAAGAAGGCGGCGGGGAGAGAAAGCGAGGCTCGATGGCTTCTTGAAAAGTAAAAGAATCCGAGATGAGCAAGGAAACTCAGATTGGCAAAGAGAAGGGGCTGAATTAGCTCAAACTCTCACTATGGGAGAATGATAAAGGAGAATCAGATGCAGAAGAGGAAGCAAGCTTAAGATTTTAAGGAAGGTGGAGGATGAAGGAGCAGAGCACTATAAAAAGGAATCCAAGATAGAGAGATGGATGAGGGGATTATAAAGCTGATGCAATAGGATTTCAAAGAGTCAGATTGGTGGAAGATGGGTTTCAAAGATCCCTAGGACTAGGATTGTGGATCTTGAAAGATGAGGCTTGGTGGATTGATTTGGATTGGTGGATCCCTAAGATTAGGATTGTGGATCCCTAAAGCTAAGAGTGATGAGTGATTGAAAGAGATACTAATGCATAAGCTGGGGTAGGAGAGACGGAGGCTGGATATGGATGGGGGATAATGGAGATGAAGGAAAACCATTGAAGCTTTTTGAGCGGGGGGATACTTCAAAGAGAAGTACCACCATGTAGTTGAGCACTAGATTTGCTATAGGACTATTGGTTAATTGCCAAGGTTACCAAGAACATCAAGGCCTTTTCACCAACCGTCCAAAGGACTGACAAACTAACTCAAAACAAACACACAAGGATTGCCCCAGCACCACACATGAATCCTAGAGGAAGCAGCGTGGAAACGACACTGGAGAACCCACAAGCAGAAAAGAAAAACAAATGAAAGACCTGATCAAGACCTTATTCTCTAATTGCCCCATTCGCAGCATACCATGATATGGAAGATCGTGGCAACCTTGAGGAGGGAACAAGGAGATTTCTTGAAAAAGATACTTCAAGACCCAAAAGGGAAGATCCCAAATCAAAAGAAAGTGAAAATCCAAAAGAGAGCCATTTGCCAACGAGATGGATAGGACAAGGTACTAACGGACCAAGATCAGACATGAGGAAAACTATATCCTACAAGGACCTATCGGAGAGCACCGAAGCTAGTGGATTTGGATGAGTGATGCGTCTGGCAAGCTGAACTAAGAAAGATAACACTTTGGTGACATGAAATCTAGCTAAAGGATGCATTGGAATAGCTAACCAAGATGTGCGATGGGTGCAAGATGCTGATCAAGGATGAACTGACACGAACACTGGATAGATACAATGGTACTAAGCTAAAGAGGATGTACAAGCTGATGGACCAAGATATGTTACAAATGTACAAGTTTGTTCATGTTTTGGTTTTTGTGAGATGGAAATGTTTGTGAAGGATGGGATGTCTATAATAGGTGATAGGTGGATAGGTAGATGGTTTGTGAAAAGCTTAAGTGAAAATGGGGTTTTGTGTGTGCACGTGATAGTATACAAGCTAGGATACAAGATTATTTATAGGCTAGAATATGGTAGAAACCTTGGACAAGATTCGGATAGACAAGGTATGGTACAAGATTTACAAGGTATAATACAAGCTTTGGTACAAGATTTACAAGCTGTACAGGAGGTATTTACAAGCTTCATTAGATTTTGGATATTTGGTTGGAACAACAAGGGAACAAGCAAGTGTGTCTTATGGGATGGTAGGTGAATGGATGAGGGATAGGATAGTGATAGATAATGGATTATTCTTTAGTACACAAGGTGCCTAAATTACCAGGTTTTCACCAAGGTACCTATCCAAGGTGCTTGAATTGCCAAGTTTTCACCGTCGGACGCTTATTTCTCTTTACTATTTTTTTTTGTATTTTTCAAAAGCTCGGTATACCAAGGATCTTCAAGCATAGAACTTCTTGAGATGAATGATGTTAGTAGTATCATTCAAGAGTTCTCCTTCTGGTGTAGATAGCTGATAGGCTTCGAAGCCAAAGGAAGCAGTGAAAACATAAGGACCAAGCCATGTAGGTTCAAACTTGCCTTTCTTTTCTCGATCTGCTTGGACTTTCATGTTTTCTTTAAGGACCATGTCACCTGGCTGAAAGTGTCGTGGAAGCACCTTCTTGTTGAAATTCCTTTTGAGACGAGTTTGATAGACTGTGAGATGATCATAGGCTTGTTGTCACTTCTCGTCTAAGAGATCTAGCTGGGTGAGCCGAGCTACTCTATATTCTTCATCTGATATTTTCCCTTGCAAAGATATGCGCAAGGAGGGAAGTTCAACCTCTATAGGTAGTACCACTTTGGCACCATAGACTAGGGAGTATGGAGTTGTGCCTGTGGATGTACGAAAGGAAGTTCGATAGGCCCATAGGGATGGATTTATTTGTAGGTGCCAATCACGGCCGGAATCATTGACAACTTTCTTTAGGATTTTGAGGAGGGTTTTGTTAGTTGCCTCTACCTGGCCGTTACCCTGTGGGAAATATGGGCTAGAAAAGCGGTGATAGATGTGGAGGGAAGTGCATAATTCTTCCATGTTGAGATTTTCAAAGTTACCTCCGTGGTCGGTGAAGATGGTGGATGGGATGCCGAAGCGGCAAACAATGTGGTACAAGATGAACTTGGAGACCTGAACTCCTATAGCTGAGACTAGGGGGATTGCTTCCACCCATTTAGTGAAATAGTCTGTAGCTGTTATTATCCATTTATGTCCATCAGATGAGAGGGGTGTGATAGTTCCAACTAGATCAAGGCCCCAACAAGCGAAAGACCAAGGTGGTGCAATAGGCTGTAGATCCTGTGCTGGAGCGTGCACAAGATTTGCATGTTGCTGACATGGGAGACACTTTCTGACAAAGTCACAAGAATCTTCTTCAATGGTAGGCCAATAGTAGCCTGCTCTAAGGATTTCTCGCATTAGGACAATACCACTCGTGTGGGCACCGCAAAGTCTAGAGTGTACTTCCTTTAACACCATCGCGGCCTCATTTTGGTCTAAACATCGAGAGAGAGTATCGTGATAACCTCAAAGATATAGGGTATTGGCTATGATAACATAGCGGGATGATTTTCGGATGAGGTTCTGGCGTTGGGTACGTGTGAGGTGAGGGGATATGATACCATCGTTAAGGTAAGCGTGAATCTCATGGTACCAAGGGGATTGGGGACCAACCAAGATACAAACACGGTTTGAATCCTCATTCGCATAGGCGGGTGTGAGGAGTTGCTCCACTAAAAACTCATACTGTGTAGCTGCTTGGGGAATTTCCAAGAGCGAGCCTATAGTAGCCATAGCATCTGCTGCTTTGTTCTGTATTCGAGGCACTTGTGTAAACTGAAGCTTTGTAAAATGTTGGGTTAGCTGATCAACTAGCTCTTTGTAGGGTAATAGCTTTTCATCTTTGGTTTGATATTCATTTAGGGCTTGCTTGATGATGAGCTGAGAATCACCAAAGATTTGTAGATCAGCAATGTTCCATTCTGCAGCTATCTTTAATCCTGCTATGAGGGCCTCATATTCAGCTATATTGTTGGTGCTAGGGAATTGTAGCTTGAAGGCTTTTGGAATGTAATCTCCTTGAGGTGTGACCAACAATATTCCTACCCCTGATCCATGAGATGTGTATGAGCCATCAAAATAAAGTTTCCATGGGGGTTGTTCTTCAATTAGATAGATATGCTCATCTAGAAATTCTGTGATCAACGGATAAGCATCTATTAGAGGTGCATCAGCTAGGTGATCTGCTATAGCTTGCCCTTTGATTGCCTTTCTATCCACATACTGGATGTCAAATTCACTAAGGAGCATAACCCATTTGGCCAAACGGCCTGTAAGTGCTGTTCTAGAGAGCATATACTTGAGAGGGTCAATCTTGGAGACTAGTTGGATGGTATGACTTAGCATGTAATGGCGAAGCTTTTGAGTTGAGAAAACAACTGCCAAACAAGCTTTTTCCATAAGAGTGTAATTGAGTTCATAACCAACTAGGGTTCTACTGATGTAGTAGATGGCTCTTTCTCTGTTGTAGTCATCAAGCTGTGCTAGAAGTGCCCCTAGAGCAGTAGGTGTTGCTGATATGTACAAAATTAGGGGACGACCAGGAACTGGTGGAACCAAGATAGGGGGATTGATGAGATACTGCTTGAGATGGTCAAAGCTGCACTGACATAAAGGATCCCACTTGAAGTTCGCATCATTCTTCAGTAAATGTGAAAATGGTGTACACTTATCTGTAAGCTAAGAGATGAAGCGCCAAACAGATTGGAGCTTTCCTTAAAGAGAGTGAAGCTGTCACAGTGTCTGGGGAAGAGGCATGTCTAAGATAGCCTTGACCTTCTTGGGGTCGATCTCTATACCTCGTTTAGAAACTATGAAGCCTAGAAGCTTTCCAGATGTGACCCCAAAGACACATTTCTTGGGATTCAGCATGAGATGATATTTGGCTAACCTATCAAAGACTTTCTCCAGGTCAGCAAGATGATCCATGAAGGTATGAGACTTGACCAAGATATCATCCACATAATCCTCCAAAATGCTATGGATGAGATCATGAAAAATGGCCATCATAGCTCTTTGATAGGTAGCCCCAGCATTCTTTAGGCCAAAAGGCATCATGTTGTAGCAAAAGGTTCCCCAAGGGGTAGTGAATGCTGTCTTATGCTGATCCTCTTCTGCAATCTTGATTTGATTATACCTAGAAAATCCATCCATGAGGGACAAAATTTCATGTCTAGCTATAAGATCTACAATCATATCTATGTTGGGAAAGGGAAAATCATCTTTTGGACAAGCTTTGTTAAGATCTCTAAAATCAGTGCAGATTCTAATGTCACCAGAAGGCTTAGTGACAGGGACCATGTTGGAGATCCACTCTAAATAGTCGATAGGTCGGATAACCTTAGTAGCTAACATTCTTTCTAACTCAGCTTTGACCAGTAATGCCACCATGGGGTGCATTTTTCTAAGCTTTTGTCTGACGGGCTTGATCTGTGGATTGACTACAAGATGATGAACTACAAGCTTTGGATCAAGCCCTGGCATGTTTTGATATGACCATGCAAATTGGCCAATGTTCTCTCTTAAGACCTCAAAGAGGAGATCAGCTTGGTCTTGTGATAGGGATGTAGCAATGTGAACAAGCCTAGGGATCTCTAAAGAACTCATGTTGACTTCCCTAGTATCCTTAATTAGAATAGAAGATATCTCTGGTTGATTATCTTGAGGAGGTAATGCTAAATCCTCATGTTTTGCTTGTGGCTCTGGATCTTCTTACTGAGGGGTTCTCTTCGCTACCTTAGCTAGTCTCAGATTCACCTTAGTTCTAGTTTTGGGTGTATCGGAACTAGGTTGGGGATTTTCTCCGAAATACCCCTTGGGATCTAGCTTGTAGATATAGGCATAATCTGGCTTTATTTTCTTGTGAGGTGTTTCAGCTCCCATGAATATTAGAAGCGCTTCCTCTGATGTGAACTCATCAATGTGTATGACACTTGGTTGGTCCCAATCTATGAGTTGTGGATGGGCGAGTGGTAGGTAAATGAGGTGGATGGATAGTTCTTGGAGAACAGAGTCTTCAAGGGAGATTTGGTCTAGGATATCATCGTAGGCTCTATTTTCAACTTCCTCAGGAATGTCTTCAATTTTGACAAGGTTGCGATGAATGTTCAAAAAAGCATGACCGTTCGTATTGGTGCCCTCAGTTGTGGGTATGCCAAAGCCAAGACCTGACTTTGATTCCCACTTGTGTGCGTCGATGGGGCACTGCATGCCTCTTTCTTCTGGTCCTAGACCACCACCTTGATAGTTCCATTTGTCAGTGATGAGCTTATGTTCTTGGGGATACTTCTGGCTGAAGTGATCAAGGCGTGCCTGATTCCTTTGAGGTGCATCCTTATGTAACCATTTGTTGATATCTAGAGTGAGCTCCTCATGAAGAGGGATTTTTGAGGATACAAAGGTTGTTGGGCCAAACTGTTTGTATTGAGGAGGTGGAATCTCCTTAGCTTTGTGATATGTCAGTCGTCCATGGGCATGTGGATCAAGTGGGAGTACCTCGACAACAAATGCATCCGACAAAATATACTCTCCACAGCCCTTGTTATTGATCTTCACGGTAGACAGGGTAGAGGTGAGGATGGCTTTTGGGTCATTACAAGTGTGGGATGAGCTAGCGATGGATGTGCCGATATCAATTCCAGGGAAATGGTTTGTATATGAAGCTTCAACCACATTGCAGTAAGCAAAGGGTTCTGGATAGGCATGGATGGTTACCTCAGTGCCTTGATGCGAAAATTTGACACACTGATGGTAAGTGGATGGAACGGATTTCATGGCATGAATCCATGGGCGACCAAGGAGGATGTTGAATGGTAGGTTTAGATCAATAACATGGCAGAGTGTTTCTTGGATGACTGGCCCAACCTTGATTGGCAGCAAAATAGTTCCTTCTGTGGTTCTTTCCAAGTTGTCATAAGCTTTGATGGTGATAACCTCACTGATGATATTTGCCTCAGTATACCCAGCTTGTTTTATGAATTTTAGGGTGCAAATATTCAAGGCTGATCCATTATCTATCATTACTCTTTTCACAACAAAATTGGATACCATGATGGCTATGCGAAGCGGAAGGGTGTGATCTGGCTCGACCACGAGTATGTCGATGGGTTTGAACGATAGGGCACATGAGGAGGATAGGTGTCCAACAAGATTACGAAAATTAGTAGCATTGATATTTGAAGGGACATGGGATTCTATGAGGGCACTTTCAAGGATGTTCTTGTACACAGGACTAGTGCAAAGAAGGTCTAAAATGGAGATTTGGGCTGGCATGTTCCCAAGGTGTTCCAAGATATTGTACTGGCTTTTTGATGGAGTTGATGGTGTTGGTGGAACGGGTGGGCCTACGATGTTAAATCGCGCTCTTTGAGTGGTGACTGCACATTCATTGTTTGGTCCTTGGATATTGATAACATTAACAGAAGGCTCTTTCTTGGATATACAACCTATAAGGCTACCATAGTCTATATAGGATGAAGTGTGGTCATTGTTCTTCCCATGCTGTTGGTTTGGTTGACGGTTGTTGGTGTTGTTGTTGTTGGTTTGGATAGGTGCTTTTCTAGGATTTTGGTTGTGGTTTGGAGGAAAAGCATTTTGATAGATCTGTAAGCCTGCATTAGGAGAGGTTTGGGCACCAACAGTGATTTCCTTCTGATCAATGAGGTCCTGCACATAGTCTTTCAGTTTCATGCATCTGAGGGTAGTGTGACCTTTTACCCTACAAAATTTGCAGTACTCATTATCTTTGTACCATGCAACTTTGGATTGGTTTGGGTCAATTTGCTGGGTAGGAGGAAATTTGATGAGGTTTTCCTTGACTAATTTCTCAAAAATGACATCCAATGGCTCACGAAGGGGTGTATAGTTTCTAGGTGTAGGTTGGAATCTAGGCTTTTGTCCTGCAACTATATTGATGGCATTAGCTTGATTGCTAGACCCTTGAAAGTTGGGTCTTGGATTGTGGTTTTGATAGCTTTGGTGATTATGCTGTTGGTAATTGATAGCTTGTTGATTGTTTGGTTGATATGGTGGGTTGGATAGGTTTTGAGAAGGCCCAACAATATTCACATGTCTGGTGTCAGTGACGCCATCTTTTGCAACGTTCTTTTTTTTGTTCCAATACCTAGACTTGTCATTGGAATGTGATTTATTTTGGTTGGCTTCCTTGTAAATCTTGACCACACCATCTTTAATGAGTCCTTGCTCAAGGATCATTCCTTTCTCTTTGATATCTTTGTAGGTCTGCAAACAGTTCATGGTCATGTGGTGAGCCAAGCTAGGATGGGCATTATCAATAAACATTTTCACCACATGGCACTCTGGCAAGGTGCAGGATATGCAGGTGGTAAGGGTTTGCCATCTTTGTAGGTATTCAACAAGGCTTTCTCCACCTTTTTGCTTAGTGTGGACAAGGTCAACTATTGATAGCTCTGTTTCAACAAGATGGGCATATTGGGCTACGAATGCCTTAGATAATTCAGCAAAGTTTTTAATTGTGCCATAGGGGATTCTATAAAACTATTCAAGAGCTGGTCCAGCCAAGCTTTTGGGAAAAAGGCACAAGAGGAAGACATCATTGTATGCTACGTCCTGGCAGTGCATGTAAAATTCTTTGATATGTGTGACAGGGTCTCCTTTTCCTCTGAATTTGTCAAATTTGGGTACCTCAAAGTGTTTGGAAAATGGTGTCATGGTAATAGCACTGTCAAATGGGTAAGGAAACACATTCTCAAACTTGAATGTCTTCGGATCATTCCCTTCTTGGATGGCTTTCAGAGCTATCTTCATTTGCTCCCATTCTGAATTGATAGGTGATGGTTGGGGTGCCCCCAATGTAGGAGTGCCTTGAGGTAGGTATGTGCTGGATGGGGCCACTAAATATGGATGGCTATGAGGGATTTTCTGATAGGGATTGTACATTGTTTGGGCAGTTGCATGGTGGATGACAAGTTGCTAAGGGGGAGGTGGCGCATATTGTTGCATGTGCTGTGAGGCTTGCTGTTGATAAGGGATTTGAGGTTGGGATTGAGGAACATAAGCTGGCTGTGGGATAAATGGATTGCTTTGTGGAGGTAAGGTATAAGATGATTGTGAGGCTATAGGAAAGGATCGGGGGGCTTGTGGGGTTTGACCAATATATGTGGGTTGTGCCCCCATTTGGGATGGTATCTGCAAATAATTGGTGGTTGGCTGGGGTGGTGGATTACCTCCTAGAAGTGGCATTGAAAAGTAGTTGGTAATTGGAGGTAATGGATTAGTTGGTGGTGGAGGTGGTGGGAATTGAAAGCTTGGGAATGGAACTAATGGGGTTTGATAGCTTTGTGGTTGGATTTGGAAGCTTGGTAGAGTGGTGGCAGGGGCTGGGGTCACTTGGGAGCTTGGTAGAAAATTGGTAGTAGCTTGTGGGATTTGATAGCTTTGTGGAGTGAGGGTAGTAGCTTGTAGATTTGTGGCTAATGGTATTGAGCTCCCAAGACCTAATGGAAATGATGGGATTGTGCTTTGGGCTGCGGTGAACAAGCTGGGGGTAATGAAAGGTTGATTACTTGGCCCCATGGGTGGAATCCCTATTGTATATTGCTGAGGTTGGCCAAAGATGCTAGCACTGATTTGGGAGATGGGTGGATTTGGAAGGCTGGGTTGGGGAGCAGCAGCAGCAATAGTGAAGGGGGTGAATGGTGAGGTGTTTTGGGTAAAGGGGGTTTGGAGTAGAGAGGTATGAACCAAGGATGGAGTGGTGGTGGCTGGGTTGGCTTGCAGCATGGAGATTTCAACTTGGGTGGATGATGGTATGTTTGGGTCTGTTGGATCATATGGATTGGCTGGAGGCTCTTCTTTTGGCATATATTGAGGATAATTTGGATCATAAGAGCCTATGGGTGGTGGTAGCTGCCCAAACAATGGGTGAGATGGATTTGATAATGGAGGGGGTCTTCCAAAGTCAAAGGTTCCTACATTTTCCCTTCAAAAATTAGCCATGATTGTCTCTTTGTTCTTGTCTATAATGGCATTTACCAATACTGCATTTCCTGGTTGGTTCATGAAAGCTTCAATGTCAGTAGATGATGGCATAGCTTTCTCTAGGCTGAAGGATGGCTGAGTGCTCAAGGGGGGTGAGGCTGTTCGATCCAAATGATAGGGCTCCATTGTTTCTTTCTTCTTGGCTAAGCGAGTGACGGGTGGCATGAAAAATGCTCCTAGGGATGAGATGCAATAATGCTAATGGATGCAAAAGGGGGAAGGCTTCTCTATGCAAATGATTTCCTAGGTTAAGGCAAAGCTATATGAAAAAACCTAAGGAGGATTGGGTTGGAGATTCTAACTTCAAAGATATGTTACCAAAGCACGAAAGGTCTGCTTTCCTATGTGCAACCTTGGTGGTGATTGTGTCAACTTAAGGATAGACTGATGATCCTTTAGGAAGAACACGAGATTGACCACTTGTGGATCCCAACCTTTAGCTCAAGGTGATGAGGGATAACAAGTGACAAAGCTGGATTACCTTAGACAAAGCTTTGTCAAAGGGATAACCTTGGTGAGATTGATGGATTTGGAAGATTTTAGGAGTGGCAAACTTTTGGCAAAAGTGACAACAATTTTGAAGGCTTGGATGTGAGGTTTTGATTGCTGGCTAGATGGTTTGATTCTAAATGAGATGAATGAGCTAATAATGCTTAAGGGGATAACCTAAAATAGCTGGCTTTTCTACAAAGATGACTCTAAAGTGAAGCTTATCCAAGAAGATGTGGAGAAACAAGGGGGTCTAATCATAGAAATCATGCCTAGTTGGTAAGGCATAAGCAGGATTAACTCCTAGATTTTGGCTAAATTTGATGGTGCACTCTAACCAGGCCTCTTGAAGTGCTTTGTCGGCAGCTTTGTCCTCTACTTTGTGGAGTTTGGCAATTTGAGGACTTGGTGTTAGTTCCCTTCTCTTGGCTGAAAGTTCTTGGTATGCCTGAGATGGTTTGAGTTTAACTTTGTGGAACTTCTGTTTGGGTTTGGGTTGCTCTGACATCAATTCTTGAATCTGCTTGGCTTTGAGAGACCTCAGTTATTTTGCTTCAACTTGTTCAACTTCTCGAATAGGCAGTGACTACGCTAAGTGTACCCTAAGCTAGGATTGACCAAGTTTGGCAAACATTCATTCAATAAGTAAAAGACCAAGCAATAGATAGAAACAACCAGATAGAAGTTTTGATTTCCAGAATGTGATACTTTCACCAAGGAGTGTGTGTGTTCTACAAATGTTTCAATTAGTCACTTCAAGCACATTAACATCCTAGATGGTTGTCTACAAGGCTAACAGTTGGTTTAGTTAGGGAGTCCTCGATATACCCAAGGTACGTGAGGCCCAAATCCGTAGATGAAACCAAAACGATGTCACACAGCTGAGAGGAGCGGTAACCCACTTCTCCTCTTTCACTTCTCAAGGGTATAAAGTTCCTTGAGGCTTAGCCCGAGTGACAAAATCTTGATCCCAAGAGAGGTGTCTTTCGATTCACCTCCCGGTTCTTATACTCCGCCAAAACGTGGGAGTTGAGGTCGTCCAAGGGGTGATGAAATCCCAAGCAGGCCTCCTAAAAAGAAACAAGGTTTTGGATCCTAATCTTATGCACCCAAGATGGCCTCGAAAGACGACAAGGGGAGAGAATACTTGGATGACCTTGGGCTAAAAAACACGCTTGTTCTTTTACCAACTGACTCTTATGTGTGCTAATCTAAACTTTGCAAGCACTCATGTTTAAGAGACAATGTTCAATTCCAACTTGAAGCGCCAACAAAAGTAAATCGATCGAAGAATGCAAACAATAAGAAGAGTTAGGGTCAACAAAAGAAAACTCGCGTGCCCAGAGGCCCTCCACGTCAAGTATCAATTAATTTTCTTTAAGGCATTCAAGATTGAGTGTGACTTTGTTTTAAGCCCAAAACAAAAGTGTGTGAGATTCAATTTCAAGCGCACGCCCGAAGGCTCTCCACGTCAGTTGTTGTTCAATTTTAGTGCCCAAACTTGAAGTGTGATCGATTTAATCTAGAGTTTTGATCATTTAAGAATTTTGATAAAGTTAAAGCAAACATTCAAAGACCAAGTGAGTGAGTTATATTGTGGAACATTTAACACCTTTTTCAAGTAGACCCATCCCCATAAATGGCGCTGAGATTGCAACCAATGGTTAATATATGATGGGTGATTAGAAAAGAGGTGAGTCCAAGGAACTACTCAAATTGATTTTTGCAAATTTGTATTTTAACTTAACAAAGTTTCTTAAATGTCCAAAAATCAAACTTTACCTAGATTGCATGTGGAAAAGAGATTTGTTTTGTTCAATTTTTAGAAGCTCCAAATGAAGTGTTTGATATTGCAATGGTTAATTGATCCTTGGCATTCAAGATTGGATTTGTTGTTTTAATCATGCATTCAAGGAAAATTTGATTTTAATCCATGGCATTCAAGAGTGATTTTAGCAACATGCATTCAAAGACAAGTGGTTAAACATTCAATTTTTTTCCTTTGAGCATTCAAGATTGAGATTTTGTGTGTTGTTTTAAGAACTTTGAAGTGCTTTGTTTTAACCTTAGATCATTCAAGATTGTTTTGGACTAAAAAGTGAAAATGACTCTTTGGACTTTGATTTTCATTCAAGATTTTGTGTTATAGTTTGCATATTTTAAGCCCCAAAAATGATATTCCTAGATTGTTTTGATGCAAATGAAAAATCTAAGAAACATTCAAGATTTTGCAACAAGACATTTGTTTGGAACAAATAACAAAGTTTTTTAGGACAATTTTGGCAACCATTTAGGACTCTTAGTTGTCATGAGATTTTTAAAAGAACTTTAAAATATTTGCAAATGAGGTTCATTTTATCCTTGATTGATGCTTTGAGTTTGATTTAGATTTTAGTGTGCACTTAGTGTTGATTTTGAACCTTTTGAAATGGAAACTTGAAGTTCTTTTTAAATTTCCAAAAATGAAGTGTTACTAACTTTGCATGAATGCATCTAAAACCTTGATGTTGCAAGGATGCAAATGATTGGATTGGTTTAGTTTCACTTGTTAAAAGATTTTTTTTTTGGGCAAATTTTTAATTTTTAATGGATTTAAGTATGATTTGGGGGTTCATTTTAAACACTAAAAAGAAGTGTGTATGATTTTGCTTCCTTAAAAAAAATGGCCAAGATCTCCCACAAGAAGAAGAAGAAGAAGATGGAATAAGAAGAATATAGACAAGAAGAGGAAGAAGAATTCCAAGTTCTTTGTCCACCTATAAGCTTGAAAAATCTGCAAACACTAGGAGATATACTATGAGTTCCTTTGTCTTCTTCATGCTCATGTGGACCTACAAAACCAATTTATACAATCCTACCAATCACAAAAACAAGAAAAATTAGCCAAAATCAGCAAATGACATACAAAACTTGACTAAAAAAGCTAATGAAGATGACCCATGCGGGGTCCCACCGGGCGTGCCAAAATGTATATGAGCAATGTTAGTATGCTAATAGAAACCAAATTTAAATAAAGCTTCTACAAACTAAAAAAAATTCATAAACTTCAAGATAGAATAAGATGAGCTCTCAATTGAAAATATGAGCCATTAATGGGCTCTCTCAATGAGAAGCTCTCTTGTTGAGTGGCTTTATCTAAATGGATAGGATGTATGCTCAATATGCTTCCAAAGGCTTCAATGGATGATTGTGGATTTTTGGTGTGGATAGATGGCTTTAGTGTGGATTTGGCTCTCAAAATAGCATTATAACTTTACTTCATGGATTGTGTTATTTTGCAAAGGAGAAGGATCTAATTTATAAGCAAGAGGCTTGAGGGATTGAGGGCTAAGATGCAAGGATGGGAAAAAGCTCATGGAGGGCTCAGATTGCATGAGAGGAGAGCACATGGATTGTGCTTCCTTACAACCAATCAAGGAGTGACACATGTTACATGGTGAGAGGATGGAGGAAATGGGAAGGATGAGTCAACAAAGGAGGCTCAAGGGATAAAATCTTCATAAAGACCCTCATAATGACTTGTAAGAGCAATAAAAGGGCTTGGAAGAGTCATTTATGGCCTAGTGGGCTTCATAAAGTTTTATGGTTGAGATATTTTGAGGGTGATGAGAGTAATTTTGACTTGAACTTGATTAGGAGGGTTTTAAGCTTGCTTACGCTTGTGCAAATGATTAGAGGATGGATTAGGATGGTTTAGGATTAGCTTAGGGATAGGCAAGTGGATGGCATTTAATGAGGGTGGGTGAAGGAGGAGATATTTGTTAACTTTGGTTTGGGTTAGTAATTCTTAACCCATGTTTAGGGAATGTGACAAGGTTAGGAGGGGATTAGGATTAGGTTTAAAGACATCTTCTAGAAGAGTCTAGACTTTGGATGAGGATAAAGACTTTCTAGAATAGTCTAGAATTTCCTAGGATGAGGATGAAGACTTTCCAGAAGAGTCTAGAACTTCTTAGGATGAGGATAAATTAGATTTTTAAGAAATAAATAAAGTTTTATTTATTTCAAGGGTTTGGGTTGAGGAGATATTTATTAAAACTTTTTTAATAAACATGAGGATTAATATTTAATCTTAATTAAATATTTTGAGTTGGGATTAGGGGTAGGAAATGATGGGATTAGCCTTTAATCAAAATTAAAGAAGGATTAGAAGATTTTGGAAGAGGTTAGTGGTCTTAAGGAAATTGGCCAAGTTTTGGGCAAAAAATAAATTTTTTATTTATTTTGGGTTTTTTGGTCAATTTATTAATTAAATAATTAATAAATAAGGAAATAATGTTTAAATAAGATTTAAACATTTTTGGGAGGGATTCCTTAATTAAATATTTTAAATTAAGATAAAGGGATTTAATGGCATAAAAATAAATAAATAAATTAAATAAATAAATAATTAATAAATGATGATGTCATCAAGAATTTTTCAGAAAATAAAAATACTTTATTTTCTAAAGGTTTTTAGTTGTCTACATTTACAACCATAATTGCCTTATATTTGTTAAATAGCTAAAATAGACATATCTGCAAACACTTGATATGTAGGTAGTGATGTAGTATGGCAATACCCATAATGAATGTGATGCCATAGGACAAGGAGATAATGAATCAATCTATCCTTCGAACCATTGTCAATACTCACTATTCAGCTAGATCATTGGGTCACTTCCACATTCATGTGCAGGTGCCTTTGAAACTGCAAATGCAATCATAGGGAGCAAGAATCAATGCTAACCATTTTAAACCTGTCAAAAACCCTCTTTTCTAGGTCATGAGTAAAAAAAAAAAGCTTCCCAACCTAATAAATGACTTCATTATGTCAAAAAATTTCTTGTCATGACTCCTTAACCATTTAGAATATGACAACAAATATACAACATGATTGAAATAGGGATGGCAATAGGTCTTACAACTTCCTATGTCATGGTTGCAACTTGTTTTCTACCTCCACTATGGTTTTTACAAAATGATTATTATATAACAAAGTAAGATATTTCTTCTTTTTATTTTCTTTGGATTCTCTGAAACCTCTTAGTTTCACACTTCACCCAATTGAACAAATAAATATATTTAATTTCAAACTCAAACCTGTAGCAGCCACTAATATAGGAAATCTGAAACCTCTATTTACAGATTCCCAAATCTACTTTTCCCTCTAGTGAACTTTGAGCGAATCCACTTGGACTAGCTAGGAAAAAACCCTTACCCTAAAACCAATATTCCCTTGGGGTTTTCATCTTGGTGTTTCTCCTTTTAGCAAAATGCCCAATCTTCAGTTTCACAATAAAAAATAAATTGTCAAAAATATTAAACTTTCCTTTACAAATCCCTTTTATCCTCACCTTTCGAAAGTTCAAGAAATTTTTTTCTCCATAATTTTTTTTCATTTTAATTTTAATTTTGTTCTAGCTTAGTAATTTTAACATAAAATAATTAGCTTTACAAAAATGATTACTTAATTCCTTTTCATAAGCCCCATTAGCCAAGAGAATTTGATAATAGTCTACATGTCTTATCTCACACTAACGCTTGAGAGAGGACATGAGAAGATAACTGCTCTAGACAGGCTTCAAAAAGAGTTTGATTAAGAGGATTTGAGCTCAACTGGGGTGATCTATGTCAACCCATCAATAAAAGACCAGCAAGCTTTTATGGGCTCAAAGTAGGCCTCCTTTTCAACATCCTTGAGAAAGCTTGCCATTCTTGTGAGCATAATTCTACATCATATGTTGGAAACATTACAAAATTTGTGGGCCTAGTTTCAAATCTTGCAAAATTGATATATCAAGTTGATCCATGAAGATAAGGCTTCAATGAAGGATCTCCTAGAAAGCATTGAAAGGGCATTCCACAACTTTCAAGAAAATTTAATCTGCATGCAAACCAATTTGGATTCTTTCATCACAACATTTCTAGAATTTTGAGTTTGGTGCAGAGATCAAGCTCATTCAAACCCACCAAAGTATTGGAAATTGTGATTCTATGATGTACCTCTGTCATAGAGGAAGCTCAAGATCTACTTTGTTTGGCATGAATTTATATTTGTGTGTAGATCTACTAATGGAAGTGGGGATACTATCTTTTATATGTTTACAACTCCATCCCAGAAGCTCCAAAATTATATGTGCTTTGCTCAATCCTCTGATAACTTAGAGATATAAATGCTTCTTTTTCTATTTTAAAGTTCAATCCCTCTTAATAAAGTCTTTGTTGTTAATCCCTCTCTATACAGTGTCTATTAAACTCTCATAGGTAGCTTCAGGACCTCCTTATTACTATCTTTAAAAACTGTTATTACGTAAAGGACATAATTTATGGGAAACATGGAATTAGTGCATAGTTATGTATTATAATAAATCCTCTTTTCACAAACAACTTCCAAATTTTAAAGTAATTAAATAGTTATGGTCCATATAAATTTTGATACAAGAGATAATATTGATATGTGGAAACTCAGAAATAAAGTGGATTTAGTAGGTTTATGCTTTTTGGTAAATTACATGCTGCAATCCAGTAGATCTCTTTGCACTATCCTATTTGCCCTTATGGGTCTGTCAAAATTACAAGAAAGAAACAACAGTAGCTCTAGCTGAAATTGCACATTATCAAATTTCATACAATTAAAGAGAAACTTTTTTGAGGGATAATGCACACAGATTGAAAATCTTGAGATTTTATAGCATGAAAGGCAAGATTGGTGTTATATGGTGAAGTATTGTAGGCATTATTACATCATCAATTGGCAAAATGTGTAGAAAAACATGGTGATATTCATGAAATATTATCTTTGTTCAGAGTCTTCTTACAATGTCATGTTCATTGGCAGTGGGTAAGAAGATATCACACACAAAGAGTTATTAGTTAAGAAGAGAAGCTATTTTATCTGGAGCTAGTTTATTTGCTCCCATGTGGTTTGATCATGTTAATTTGAGTTGCATGTTGTGGGTGGTTTGAGAAATCTTCCTATGTTGTTTCAGGTTAGAGATTATATCAGGCTTTTGAATTATAGGGTTTTGTTTTTAAAAATCTAGAACATATCTTATTTTAGTTTTTAAAAAGACTGATTTAGGTGGATGCATCATTTTTTGATCCAGAAGCCTCCATGTGCAGATGTTATATTTATGTCTCAACAAAAATATGCTTAAGATATTCCCCAAGGAATTTGTATAAAAGATAGCAACCCTGTTGAGGTTGGACTTGGGGTGTCCACTTCAAATGAGTCTACTTTAAATAAACCCACTCTATAGACAACCAATCAGTTGATTGATTTATTTGGCTACCACATTGAACAAATAAAGTTATTACATATGTAACAGGTTCGATGTTTTGGTTATAGTAAAAAAACTAAGAAAAAATATTGGAGTGCTACTAAAAGGATTCCAAGGTACCTTAAAAAACATAAATTTTGGTCTTTATAAACTAGATAGGTTGGATATGCTAATTCAATTTAGGTAGGTTCTATTGATGATCAGAAGTCTACTTCTGGTTATACTTTCAGCCATTATTCTGCAATACTTTCTTTGAAATATAAGAAATAGTCTACCACATCCCTTTTTGCTATAGAGGCTACATAGAAAACTGCCACTTTCACCACTTGCCAAGTAGGTTGGTTGAAAAGAATCAAACAAGGTATGCAACAAATATAGCATGGTCCCAACATATTGCATTTTCATAATTAGAGTTCTATTCAAATGAGTAAGAATTTGATGTTCCACAATAGTACTAAGCATGTTAAAATCTAGAACCACTACATTGGAGAGTTGGTTCAACAAGGTTTCATTGAACTTGCAATATTGTCCTACTGAGGCAAGCACACCAATATATTTATAAAATTCCTTGCCAATAATCAATTTTAGACACTAAACTTTGCTCAGTGTCTTCTAAATGTTCATTATGTAGAATCGCTAACATATCAATGAATGCTCTTCTTTTTGATGCCATTTCCCAATGTTCATTTAGAGGAGAATATAAGGAAAATGAACATTTTTAATTGTTGTTTAGCTACGGTTATCAAAATCTGTCTTTGGTTGCTTCTTATAAAAGTAAGCTTCATTCAACAATTGAATTAATGTAGACTTGGAGAGCCCTCCATAATATTTATATTGCATAGTTGTTGTTGGATGATTTACAGATCATCATAATTGTCTGTTGCTCTATGTTGGCATACCCGGGGGCAATATATCTCAGATAAGTAGTATTTAAGATAAATAAATTTCAAAACTTTCAAAATGAGAGTGTAGATAGCATTTTTAGGATAAGTTCATATTATTATCGTCAGTCTTATGATTATGTCTTTTACAACTAGTAGTGGATAAGTTCGTATTACTATTGTTAGTCTTATGATTATCCTACATAGGCTGGTCAATCACTTTGAAAACAAGCTGAGATATCTCTTAGGAGTCTTATATATCTTTTTTGTTGGGCACTGTCTACCAAATATTAGCCAATGTATGGGAGGAGGGTGATGAAGTTGTCCTTTACACTTGTCGATTGGTTGACTTGGACCTGGAACTAGCTGGTGGACCCATCAAACAAAAAATAAAAAATTTCCAAAATGAATTGTATGTGAAGCATTCAACTTAACTAGTTCTTTTGTGCTTCAGTTACTAACCCATGCATAAATAAAAGATGAGTAATTAGGTATTATCTATTTTACTTTGGTGATATGATATGATATGTTATATTCTTGCTTCTGCCTTAGAGTATTCACAGCTTTCCATATGGCCAGGTGAAAAAGAAACAATAAGAAAATTGATAAATCATCAAAAGTTTGCTATTGAGAAACCAAAATATACCGATCCACATGTAAAGGCAAATGCATTGTTGCAAGCTCACTTTTCAAGGTATGTTATAGCTAGCAAGCTAGCACTAGATCAACAAGCTTCTTTTTGCTAACCAACTTCTTCAAGCTATGGTGGATGTTATTTCTAGTAATGGTTGGTTCAATCTAGCTCTTGCACTAATGGAATTGATCCAAATGGTTACACAAGGTCTTTGGGACCGTGATTCTGTCTTGTTACAGCTTCCACATTTCACCAAGGAACTTGCTAAGAAGTGCCATGAAAATCTAGGGAAAAGCATTTAAACTATTTTTGATTTAGTTGAGATGGAGGATGATGAAAGGAATGAATTTTTACAGATGACAGATTCACAGCTCTTAGACATTGCTCATTTTTGTAATCACTTCTCAAACATTGATCTGGCATATGACATAGTTGACAGTGATGATGTGAGGGTTGGAGAGAATGTAATAGTGTAGGTCACTCTAGAAAGAGATCTTGAAGTTAGATAGGAGTTGGGTCCAGTTGATGCACCAAGGTATCCCAAAGCAAAGGAAGAAGGATGGTGGCTAGTAATTGGGGATTTAAAAAGAAATCAGCTGCTGGCCATTAAGAGGGTATCACTCTAGAGGAAGACTAAAGTCAAGCTTGAGTTTACTGCACATTCAGAGCTTAGAGAGAAGACATATACATTGTATTTCTTGTGCGATTCATACCTTGGGTGTGATCAATAGTACACTTTCACAGTCAATGTGAATGAAGCAGAAGATGAAGAAAATGCAAAGGAATGAATGTTACTTACTGAGTACCACAACTGTACAAATTTTGCATGAAGTTGATATGGTCAATATATGATGACGAAGAAATATTGTGTGGCAAAAATCTGCAACTCAAATATACAAGCTCATAGAATAAGCTTCATCTAGTAACTTGAATGCTTTTACCATGGGTTTCAGTGATACATGATTTCAATTAAAAATTTGCTAATAAACACATCTTGCCATTGGTTTCACCAATCTACGATTTCAATACAACAAATCATTACTAATGCTAATATTAAGATGAATTGCAACATGCTTGCATTTAATGAAATCCTTTAATTGGGAATTAAGACTTTAGCAAACTAGCTAAGTGTACTTGTGGTTACTGTGTTGAGCCTGTAATAACTTAAATAGTTAATACTTTTTTCATAGCATAGAAGTATTTGGAATCCCCTCTCAATGACTGAATTTTTCTCTTGTTCCTCTTTGTGAAAATACTTGAACCTAGAAAGGACCTTTTTCCAAATTTTCTAAGTCCCTTATAGAAGGATAAACATTGAAAATTGAAAGAAAACCTTTAAATTCTATTGGAAAATTCTCTTGATAATAATCATATGGGATAGATGGAATGAAAGAAACTCAGTAATGGAATGAAAGAATATCAGTAATATCAAGACAATTTGATGTTTAATTAATTTCTTATTCAAAATATATGACTTGGACACTTAGATATCTAGAAATTTGTACTTGTTTCAAATTGAAACATCTAAGTCCCATTAAATTCTCAAGCATTACTAGAAGAGGTAAAGTAGAAAAAGATTAAGATATTTGAAGCTTGATAAGTAGGAGATATTTAACACAAGAAGTCAAATTGTGATCTTACTATTAGGATTTAGTTGTGTGTTTTTGAGGCAAACAAGCATATTATGATTTAGCAGGCAGGTTTGTATTAGAATTACAGTTTATAAAATATCTTAATATAATATGTTTGTACTCCAAAGTTGAGTCCCAAACATCTTTGTTGGTATTTGTGCTTTTGAAGTTTTCTTTTGTGTTCATTTTGCATTGTATTAGTTGGTTTTCTAAATAGAAATTGGTTCCCATATTTAACTTTATTCTCACTTGAGAACTCACTAGTGTTATTCCAAGGAGTTTTAGGTAGGAATTGTAACAAAGCAAGCATGTGCTGAATCAATTTTATTAGTTTCTATGGAGTTTTATACTGATCTAAATTACAACATTCATGAGAATCCAAAATTTTTGAAGCTTTTTAATTGAATTTCTATAAAATGTGCTCTAGAAAAGTACTTTCAAGGATGAAAGTGATGATGATATAGATCTAGATGAACAGTTTGGTACTTCAAGTGCTACACCAAAAGTGCTAGAAGAAAATGTCACTGATGATGAGATTGTTGAATCAGAAATTGAACTTAACAATGAAGAAGTTGTTGAACCAGACAATGACCCCCTACAGAAAGTAAGGCTTGGATTTATAATATTTTCTATTGAAAACTAAAATATGTATGTCATACTACATTTTGAGTCCAAGTTAGTATTTCTTTTGGAGCTTCTACATGATTGATGCTATTAACATCAACTCCTTAATTAACATATGTAGTTACTGATAGATGGGAGATCCCTTTGTTGAAGTAATTGAAGAGCAACAAGATTCTACCCAAGTAGCCAAGGGCAAAGCAATGGAGGCAATGTCTTGATTACTATTGTGTATTAATGAATTTTATATCATATTAATGAATGTTATGTGATTATATTGATTGAATGTTATAGTTCATAAATGGATGAATGAAGTATGTAACTAGATGTTAATGGGGAATTTAGATTGATGTTAGGGGGAGGGGGGTGAGGCCAGATGAGTTTCCACCTTCACATGGTTGGCCTTGTTAAGTAGAGAATATTATAGTATTCTTGAAACCAAGTGAAGCTCAAACAAAGACTAGTTTTGTCATTCTTATTCCTATATACCTTAGTTTTTATTAAATACAAATACAAGAACTCCACCACTTAACCTTTGATTCAACTATGGTCACTTTCCCTAATGTTGCTGATGCTATCTTGCCAAATGGAATTTTCAGTCACTACGACTATCCTCGTATAACACAGTTGTGTGAGAAAGTTGGTTTATATATGCACACACTTTAGGTAGGTGATTCGTTGGGAGTACACTTGAGCTTTAATATAGATTGAATATTTTGTATGAAATATTGTCTATATGAACTTTTGTGGAAATGTTTTTTAGGTTTACTCCATTTTCTTTATGTAAAATGGTTTCTTAGGAAATATCTATGCATCACTAATATTGTAAGTTTGGTTACAACACTATATAGAGTTGCTTGATATCAAACATGTCATTGTCAACAACCACGCTATTGAGCCATAGGTCTATGAAACATCCTGTGCTCTTGAAATTGAATAGAAACTCTCAATTCCCTTACTGATTCTAGAACTTTTCAGGCCCTTGTCAAGTTCTTTGGGACCCTTTCTAGAGAGTGGACATTGGAGTGCATGAAGGACCATGGAGGACCTGGAGTACTTGGTGAGTAACTATATTTGTTTAAAATTCTAATTACTATCTTTAATTGTCTCTAGTGAAATTTTTGGTCAATTCCTATTGTTGGGCCATTGAGGAGCCACCTGCATTTAGATTGTTTTATTTTTTCACTCCTCTAGGATAAATTTTCTTCTAAGTTACTATCCACTTTTCTTGAAGCTTTTGGATAGCCTTTATTTGTAAGACTTATTTTGTGATATTTAATTATCACTTTGATCTAAAAGCATATTCATTTAAACCTAAATATAAATGTCTTTAGCACAAGATATTCTCGATGCGAGCTGAAAGTGAGCTTATGTTCTAGAGATTGATTTATTTGCACATTTTTTTGAGTTTTATATGTTGTGTAAGGGTTTAATAAGGGGATTTTAGTGAAGAACAATGTTGAGGTTTGTGGTCTTTCATCTTAGTAAACGTGTGTACTTCTAGGCTTCATTTTTTTTAATCTTGCACTATGGTTTATTCTAGAACTAGTTTTTTTAATTCAATGCATATGGATATATATCAATTGGTCTCTATTTTCAGCTAGCTAGTTATTCGTGATTCAGTATAGTTGCAAATTTTAGATACTAAAAGCCTTGAGTGTGAGATAAGAACCTTTCAAGCCTTGTGCTCAACCTATGAGACTCAAAATGATAGGTCAAGTTTATTTTCAATTATCTCTTTTATGGAAATCCCATTGATGATCTTCCAAAGTGTGCATAGTTATATATTTATAACTCTAGGTTGAATAATATTTAGTTCTTAAGAACCATCCTTTCTAATTTGAATATAATCTTATTCGTGTGTGCTATTCTATTTTGTGTTGTTTCATTGAATATAACTTAGAATGCCAACAAGGTGCCAAGAAACCAACATTTCTTCTTGATGAAAACCAACATCCTCATTTCTACTTACACCACCAAGATCCACATTAAGATTTCCTTTAACTTTTGCTCCAAATGGGTACCAACATTCGATTTCTTTGACTTTCAACATCGTTGCAACAACTTCAAGGGCATCACAAAATTTCCATGGTTTCTTCATCATCTTCTCCATCATTATTCTAGAAATCTTCAACAAACAAATCCTATTCATTCTTCAGTATTCTGCAATGTTCCTCTGCTACAAATACTTTCTTGCATACAGATGCCACTAATTTCCTCTCATCTCCAATTCTCTTCCTAGGTACTATTCTTGGTCCATCTTTCAACATCCTAAAGGTCTCAATCATGACCTTCTTCCATACATCTCCATACACATATGAAAACATAACGTTAGCAAATAATAAAATAAGCCCCAACATCTCTATTAGCTCCTTCTTCAGAGACACTTTCCTATCTTCCTACTCTCTTTTCCAAGTGTTCTTTGCTACACTCATTTTCCTACTCCTCTATTTTCTCTCCACATGTTCTCCTCAATGAGAAATTGTTTCACCACCCAACAAAATACATGAACACACTCTGTGCTCTCTACCCAGATCTTTAGGGCTCTGATACCAATTGATGGCAACAATCTTTTACTCCCTCATAATTAAAAAAATTCTGTAATGATACACCCTAGGTGATAGGAGCTTCCATGTACCGACTATTATAATAGAGCTATATAATCTTTTTGAATAACCATTTAAGAACAATGATGAAATATGGACACAGAGACAAAGATGATAGATTGATTGAAGTTTCAGGTCATGTCAGAAGTTGTCTAAATCGAATCATCATTGCTCAAATAGTATATAATTGTTTTTTATAGGTTTTTGTTACAGAGAATCAACATCTCAAAAGATATTTTTTCAAGATAGAGTCAGAAGACCTATTTCATTATTCAAATACAAAAACAATTACAAAAATTGAAGATCCTTAAATGAATGGTTCAACTATATCTCAACCTTTATTTCCTTCCTTATGATTAATTCCAAGCTACTCTATTGACTCAATGAGGCTCCATTATGTCCTCTCAATCAATCTTCTTCACTTTTGGTTTGATATGCTTCTTCTCTTCCAACAAGGATCTACTTCCAATAGTGGGCTCACCCTTCTACACATCAGTCTTCATGATTGTCATTTTCTTGAAGAAAGAACTTTTCAAATCTAATAATGCCAATGCCACTTCATGTGATATTTGTTCAACCTACATTATACAGGTTTGGAGACCCCCTTTCTCAACTTGGTCTTCGACCTTCTTCCATTTCACTATCTCCGTTTCCCATAAACAAACCTTATCTTGCTAAGTTACTTAGAAGTTAAGACTCAATTGAATTTGATAGATGAAGATATTATTATATTTCTACATTCTCTTTCATGTGCGAGACATAAAATTCTCAATAAAGAGCCAAATACAAAAACTGTGGCACAAATAGATGTCTTTGAATTCAATTCAAAATTCACTAATAAGATGAGGAGAATTAAGGTATGAACTCTGATATAACAAATTGTATACTATTTTTCCTATCTATTTTTAACAAAAACTAATGCATGTGGAGATCACATGGGAATTGGTTTCCACCTGATTGCAGATTCCACTCCCACCAGTGGATGAGAAAAAAAGGTGATTGAGGATGTGGATAAAGATAGATGTTATGCAATTGATGTGTCAATTGTAAGAATTATGAAGAGTAGAAAAGTTTTAGCACACCAAAAACTTGTTATGGAGTGTGTTGAGCAACTTGGACGGATGTTCAAGGTGAATTTCCTAATTGGATGCTAGATACTTTTGTTTGCATCACTAGTACTTTAGAATTACTTTCTACTTTCCCACAATGAATGGGTTTATACCTGTGTGAATTTGTAAAAAGTGGTCTTTTTCTTTTTTTAGTAGATTGTCCTTTATCCGTAAGAAAATGATATACTTGGATAAGTAGACATATTGATATATCTTCATAGGTATATTCATAGGCATATTGGCAATTGTTTGATGTACTTTTTCCTCTTTGTAGTGCATAGTTTATGTCTGTGGTCCTGATGTGATCATATTTGGCATGGTAGTTCTTTGGAAAGGGAGGAGATCCTGGAAGTAGCAAGTCCAAACTTCAGATTGTTGTTCCTTTTGCGGCTTTTGGTGGAGCATTAATAAGTTTTGTACTGTGCCCAACAGAGCGACAAAGGTAACAAGAACTAGACTTTGTATCTATTGTATGTATATAAATTGAACTCTAGACTCCATACCATTGACTATTTTATGTTTTGTAGTGTAGATTGTAAGTTCAAGAAAATGACAACAGGAAACTGAAAAAGCATTAGTAGAGATATGCTGGGCCTCTGGACTGTGCACTTCAAACTCTTAGAAATGAAAGGGTAAGGTGTTAAATTGTTGTTACTATTTGGTATGTAGTTGTAGACATGCAATATAAAATGCTTCACATGGTATCCTTCATTATAAAAGATACTATTTGATTATTTCATTGGTGAATAATTTTCTAGGTACAAGGTTTGTTTCATGGTGGCCTAACTACATTTTTTAGGGAGTCTATTGGAAATGCATTTTTCTTTAGTACTTATGAATTGACTCGTCATCATATGCTTTCACTTATTAGTACGCATGATAAGGTGAATCCCCAGATAAATTTCTAGTCTTCTCAATTTGTCAACTATTCTTCTAAAGTTCTTATTGAAGCAGGAGTTGGAGTTGTCTCTGGTGGGCTTGCAGGAATTGCGGTATGTAACCTTAATGTTAGAAATTCAATTTAAGTATTTAAACTTAGTTTTTGTAGATCAAATATGTGCAACAAAACTTGTAATTTTCTTTGTAGTTTTGGTCAGCTGTTTTGCCTCTTGATGTTGCAAAAACCTGTATTCAAACAACTCCAAATATTAATGCCAACAGAAATCCTATACACACAATTAGGATGGTAGGATATAAAATATCATTTTTACATGGACTCTACTCTAGAAAAAATGTTTTTAAATTAATTTTCAATAAAGATTTTGATTAGGCTTTTACAAGGCTATTGGATTCTTATGACAAAAATTAGGATATCTGTTAGGATTGACGGTTGGATTATTGAATTGGGTTAAAAGATTAAAATTTAAATATTCAAATACCATGGGACTTAGCTTCTGCCTTTTTGTCTAGGATCTATTCTACTAATTAGTCTTAGATAACAAAGAGATGAATTTAAAAGCAAGAAGTGCTCATATTAATGAACATGAAACCATTTCCCAATTCTATGTTTGAAAAATTTATAGAGAACTCGGTTTTAGAGGATTATATGCTGGCTTGGGGCCTACATTGGTGAGAGCTTTCCCTGCTAATGCTATAGCTATCGTCACTTGGGAAATTACAAAAAATTTACTAGGGGTGAAATAGTAGTAAGAGCATTACCTTCAGAGATGAATGGGTTTATACCTATGTGAATTTGTAAAAGTGGTCTTTTCTTTTTTCAGTAGATTGTCCTTTATCCATAAGAAAATGATATACCTAGATAAGTAGGCATATTGATGTACCTAGGAACTGGCATTATGTCATGGGACTCAACCAACAATATATTTGTACCAAGTATATCGCACTGTAATGGTATTTTTCATACAATGTTGATATTTACTCAAGAGGACTATTTTTATTTAGTTTTATTTGCCAAGTTTCGTTTTCAGTTTGATTTTGTGTTGGTGACGCTTCAAACTCAAATGTCTACAAATACTTCATGCAGTGTCCAGTCTCAAGCCCTAATCACTAGGCAAGCTCCTAGCTCTTATTACAGTTTTCTTACTGCAATCTCATATCCAGTTTGCATGTGATTCTACTGAACTAAAGGATCCTTAACCACAAACAACAGTAGTCTCCTCTACTCAAGATAATACAACTTTGTTTGGATTTAAACAAGAAAATTGCAGCAACATTATTAGTAAGGATTTGTGTCTGCTCAGAAACTTCTTATCTAAGAAAGCCTTCCTGAGGGTTGTGAGCTTGTCTATTTCTCCTTTACATCAAAGGTTCAATGCGAGCATGTTGCTAAGAGCCTGACCAAGGTTACAAATGCAAAGCGAACTAGTTTTTGATTACCTCTTTTATCAGAGTAGATTTACTTGTGGGGTGTAGAACACATGGAGAGCTTACCCACTTATTTAGAGTTTTGTTTCTCATCCTTTTCTTGAATATCATATCAAATAAAATACAAAGAGATCACACAATTTTGTATGATTCTCTCTCTAATTTTGGCAGATAGAAAACTATTATGGCTTGAGACTATGTTCAACATAATTTACAACCACAACAAGAGTTGGAATCCCAATTTTATACATATGTGGCATTGGTTGCAATAACAAGAATGTCACTACTTCATTTGGATATATTCAACAAATCAATATGCATATCCTACAATATTGGCTTGCCATTAGACGGCATTTCATGGAGGCAGTCAATCAAATAGTTCAAATGCCTTACCTATGATTCCACATTTTGCATGCATGTCTACCAAGGTAGTTGCAACTTAAAAAAAAAAATTCTCTCAATATATCTATTTTGTGCATATCCAACAACCATGGCTTTTGATGACCACATTACGTTTAGGCATCTCGTCAAATAGTTCACATGACTTATCTATGCTTCCGTTTTGCAAGCATGTCTCCCAAGGCAAATGCTACTACTTCATCTACATCGTCTGAGAAAATCCTTTATGCTTTGATGGATGCCTATAGCTTATGCCAAAGTTCTCATTCAGTAGTTATGAGATGATCAATCAAGAGGAAACAATTGAGAGCTTTGAGTGACAATTTTTAGATGATCATATGAAATGAAATGGCGTGCGAGTAGAAAGAAACTAGAAAGACATTGTGTACAGATGAAGGCATGAAATGGATGGTTTTGGAGCACTTAGCATAGACACTTAGCATTTAGTACATATCATCATTCAAGATCAAATGGGTGTGTGGGATTATACGCATAGTGAATAATAAAGGAGGGAATTGAACCCTCCCTGAGGCTCACACTTGTTGAGGTCCACTTCAGAAATGGTCCTTCCTGTGAAATTGTTGTCTAAAACCTTTCTAATGAGATAATGTGTTATGAGCTCTTCATCAGTGGGATGGAACGTGAATCCAGGAGGCAGTTGTGCATCACCCATATCATGACTGTAACTAAAGTTAAGAGCCTCTATTATTGAATTCTCTAGATCCCACTGATGAAGAGCTCATAACACATTATCTCATTAGAAAGATTTTAGACAACAATTTCACAGGAAGGGCCATTGCTGAAGTGGACCTCAACAAGTGTGAGCCTCAAAATTTTTTTGACCAAGCATTGGTCAAAATTTTGACCAATGCCTGGCAGTTTTTTGCCAAGCATTGGTCAAAATTTTGATCAATGCTTGGCTATTTTTGACCAATCATTGGTCAAAATTTTGACCAATACTTGGCAGTTTTTGACTAATGCTTGGCAGAACTTGCGCCAACATGTTTGAAAGGTTTCAACCAATGTATTGGTCAAAATTTTGACCAATGGGTTGGTCGAACTTGGTCGAGATTTCATCAAAAATTGGGTCAAAATTTCAACCAATAATGGTCGAAAAATGACCTCAAATGTACTAGTGGAAGGACCAAGCGAAGTACCTGTTGAAGCCTTTGCATTAAAGGGGGTGTTAAAGGAGAAGATACCACTTGTTTCAGTTGTATGTGTGGGGACCTCCAGCTGTCCACTTCTCTGTTTACCGTCGCCACCTTGTTGGTAGGAAAAAGCCTTAAACCCTACTCTAGCGCCGGGAAAACACGTTAGCAAAAAAAATGTGAAAAAAGGTAGGGCTCCTCAGTATCCTCTTTGTTTATCACAATATTGGTATTTTTATTTAATAAACAAACTAATTTTATTGATTATTTTAATTAATAAAAATTGATAAAAATATTTTTTAGATTTTCTTATCATAAAAAATTAAATTATATATTTTCTCAATTAATACAAATCTATTTTATTTATTTAGATCGATAAATGGTCGAAGTTTAGATTAATTATTTTTATTTATTGCAATTAATTATTTCTATGTGTTAAGAAAATTCGAACCCAAAACCTCTCACATGAGAGACTCACAAGTTACCATTGGGTTGTAGGCTCTTGCCTAAAATCTATTTTTTAGCCCATAGGCTATTGGTGGGAACTTTGTTCCCAGAAATTAAATTTTTGATGAAAAAGTTGTCACTAGGTTGGGAAAGTTGTTAGTTTGGCCAGAAAATTACAAATTCTTCCCGTTAATTATTTACTAGCCAGTTTTTATATCACTCCACTTTTGACTCTTATTTTGATTTTTATTAGTTGTTATCTACACTTTTAACTATTGTTTTTCTTTTTCTATTTATTAGTTGTGATCTCCACATTAGCTGATATTGTGATCTCTATTCATTTAACTTTTGATCTTTAAAATTGATTTAGATTTTAGTTTTTAAATTATTTTAATTTAATTTTTTATATTAGTTGAATTTTTCTTTAAATATTAATTTTTAGTTTCTATAATTTATTTAGTCAATAGGATATTTGTTAGACTTTTTTATTTTGTATTTCTCTTATTAGTTTTTCATAATAGATTTTTTATAGATTTTTTCAAATGATTATTTTTTCATATTCGATAAATTTAATTTAAATAAATAATATTTATTAATTTATTTAAAATATTTTAGTAAATATTATGTTATTTAAATTAAAAATTATTAATAATCTAATTTGTTCACATAAGATTATATTTTAAATATCTACTTTTATCTATTGTTTTCTCTTTTCTTATTTATTTAAAAATAATTACTTGTGATCTCTTCATTAGCTTATGTTGTGATCTTTATTTATTTAACTTTTAAATTGATTTAGGTTTTAGTTTTTAAATTCTTTTAAATTATTTTTTATATTAGTTTAGTTTTTTCTTTGAATATTATTTTTCCAGTTTCTATAATTTATTTAGTCAATAGAATATTTCATATTTCTCCTATTAATTTTTCATAATAGATTTTTTGATGGGTTTTTTTAAATGATTTTTTTTCATATTTGATCAATTGAATTTAATTATAAAGTCTTGAAATTATTGAACACGTAAGCAATATTCAAATTTCCTAAATATTGTAAATTTCATATCTATGTTTCAATCTTCAACTTTTTAAAAAAAAATTTTCATTTTTTAAAAACTTATATTTACATTATTTAATGTTCATTCTACATTTTCCCCTTAAATCTCATCTCCTATCAACGCACCCATTGCATGTACAAAAGCATGCGACTGCTAGTATTTAATAATAGAGATTTATGAATATTATTTTAGATTTTGTTAATTAATTAAATATATGATATTTATTTTTTATGAAAATATAAATATTTAGATAATATTTATTTAATTTTTAATATAAAAAATAATCTCAGATTTAGTATATAATTTTTCTATTTAATTAAATAGATGATTATTATTTTTAATGAAAATAAAAATATTAAGAAATATATATTTTTTTAATATAAAAAGTAATCTTAAATTTAGTATATAAAGTTTTGAAGATATTATTATAATTTTTTTGAAAAAATTGAAGACATTATCATTGTATTTATTCTTCTCTTTTATTCATTTAGGGATATTATTATTTTTTAATTATTAAAGAAGAAATATTTTTTTTAAGAGGGGTAAACGCTTTGACCTGGAGCTATGAACCGGTGAGGCCACAAACGAGGGACCTCATCCCCATGAGATTTGAACCTTGATGGCAAGGATAACAACACAACAACTTAACCATCACAACATGCCACTATTGGCTATTAAAGAAGAAATATTGTAATGATTATTTTAATTAATTAAAAATAGGTAAAAATATATATTTTCCTTTATTGATAGAAGAATAATTAAATTAACGAAGAAATAAACTTTTTATACTACCACTTATTTATTATATTATTTCAATTAATTATAAATAAATAAGAAATATTTTTTTGTCTTTATTTCTAGATGAACAAAGAAAAAATAAACTTGTTATACTATCATTTACCATATTACTGATTATTACTAGCTTAGATATCTTTATACATCTATCTAAAACATGCTGAGAGATATCAAGCTCGTAGTGCCTATTTCAATAAAGATATTATTGAAAATAGATAGGCACCTTGAGCTTGATATCTCTCGGCATGTTTTAGATAGATGTATAAAGATATCTAAGTTAGTAGCATCCACAATGCAACATGTAAAACTGAAATCTATTAAATTTTTAATCTAAATTATTCTTTTTAAAGCACGATGCTTATCATATCCATTATGTTTTATAGATATTGAAATATAGTATATACAATGCATACAATTAATCTCTTTCCAGAGATTTGAGTCGTTCGTCCTCTGCTTTCCTTTTCACAACCTGCTTCCCTATCTTCATCTTTTCATAACAATCATAAGAAAATGGTGGTGAAATTTGAAGTCCATCCAAATACTTAACTTGTGATGTAGCAAAAAATGTTAGTCCTGTCCTTTCTCTTGGTCCAATGTCAACCTTTGCCTTAGAAAGTGTTAATCCCTGTGATTTATGGATAGTTAATGCCCAAGCCAAACATAAGGGCAATTGACATGTCTGACCTCTTTGTATTGGAGAAATGGGAATCAATTTTGGAGCTCCATCTTCAAATGGAATTCCAGAGTAATTGTGAAATTCAACCATAGCATATGTTGGTGGATCTGGTGGGGCATTTCCAGGTTTGTATATGATATTTTGAATGTATCCTAGAGCTCCATTGACAAGTCTCGCTTCAATCCATAAATTAGATGTTAACATGAACCTTGCATCCTTAGCAAGTAATAATTCAATATCTAGTTCATCATTTTCACCTCCCGCTAGATTAGTACTTCCTTCTTTTGATGCAATGTTGCGGGCAACTAGTTTTTTTAGTGAATGTAATTTCTTTCTATTATGGTTATGAACATTATCATTTGTTACAAATAGATGAATATTATTATCAAATTCCTCCTTAACATTTTGGGGCAATGAAACATCTGTCCTTGTCATTAATAATTTCCAATCATCAATAGTTGGAATTGCATCTTGTATATTAATGAGTAATTGGCAAAACCTTTATTGGTCTTCACTTTCACCTTCTTGTCTGAACACTTTATCCAAAGTAACAATAATCTTAAACTCTTCCCATAATAAATTTGCACAAACATTACTACATAAGGTGGTTTGTCACTAACAAGAGGTAGTTGGTAAGTAGGAGATAATAAGAGGTAGTTGTCTCAAATCTCCTACTAAAATAATCGATCTTCCTCCAAAATTCATGTTTGAAAATTCTGGAAAAGCTTGATGTAATCTTGAATCTATATTTTGTAACAAATTTTGACCAATTAAAACTCATTTCATCAATTAATATGTACCTAATATGTTGAATTTCTTCTTGTAATGTTGTGAGCCTTGTGCCTTGTAAGTCAGAAAAATTTGTAAGAGGAATTCTTAGAGCTGAATGAATTGTTGATGCACCAATGCTAAAAGATGAAATTCCAGTTGGTGCTAATAATAATAGGGGAGAACATTGTGGTGTTGATGCATCATAAAGAGCTTGACGAATGGCTTGAATTAGATATGATTTTCCTGTTCCAGCTGTTCCTTGAATTATCATACATAATGGCATGACATGTTCACCTTGATTATAATGTGTCATAATAATATCAAGTGCTTTCTTTTTCTTAGCACCTAAAGTTTCATATGATATACTCATCATCATATCTTTAGGTATAAGTAAATCATTTTGTTTCATAGCATTGATAAAATGTATTGCATTATTTCTATATTCTTCTCCTTGATATTATGCACTCCATGGATTTTATCTGTCGATATCTCTTCTTCCCAACATATCTATTTCTGTTAGATCCATCATTTGTCCATGATGTAGTCTTGATATTATCTGCCACTCATCTTCAATTATATTTTGATTATTTGGTAATTCATTTTCATCTTCAGAATTATCATGAGTTTCAACATTATTTTCAGATTCATTTTCAATAGTCCGCCTATCCACATGCCATGGATTATAATTAAGGGACTCCCAATTGGATACAATTGTAATATCATCTATTCCAATATCTCTTTGTATATTACGAAATGGTTTGTATAATAATAACTCTGACCAACAAAAATCAACCCATTTTTGTGAGTTTCGTGAAGGAATATTTGTAAATCTTGGAAACACTCTCACAATTGCTGCCATTGTCCTTGCTTCCCATTTATTATCTCATTTTCTTCTAGAGTTATAAGTCCAAGGTCTAGCTGCATCTATTAGTGTGACACTTTCCATTGCATATGGTCTATCCATATATCCTTCAATGAAAAGTTTTAGGTGAGCTTCATCATCATTTTCTTCATTCTTTATCACTAGCTTGAACACCTCTCTTGAAACATTTAATATAACAAATACTCTACTACTTTCTACTAATGACAACTCTAATAACATATGACATGTTTCTTGTGCACCAATATCTCTTTCAATTAGGGTTTCAATTAGTAGTCTCTTATATTCCTTTGATGTTGCTTCATCTAGATTTTCAATATCTTGTCTTACCAACATTTGATGATATGTCTCAGAACTCTTTTATGCTTTTGTTGCATACTTGGCAATACAATTCATTACAACATGTCTTGAAAGAACAGGTTGCCAATCTACATTTTCTCTCCATAACTGAAGTATGGTACGATTATGTGTGTTTACTTGATCATCATTTCTTGCTGATTCATATAATTTATCTCTTGTTGTTGGATCTTTGAATAATCTTGATCCATCCAGATGTAATGGCCATAGTGCATTGTACCTAAAAAATAAAGAAAACTATTAGCTTGTACACTATTTTTTCATTTCTTAGTAAAAAACATATGCATCTATATAATTATCTTACCTACAAACCATTTTCCCTCTTTTTTTACGAAGGCAAGCACCCTCTTTGCATATTGTATGGCGTTGAACACAATTGAGTAACTCTTCATAATCACGTTTGAAGTCTACTTGATTTAATTGTTGTGTATTTCAAAGGCATGGATGTTGTGTAAAATTTTGTAGGACCTATTATTGAAGATATAACATATTTTGTTAAGTAAAATAAAAAAATAAACATATATATGTTGAACACCTATAGGAGAATTGGTATCATACCTGTGTGTTTCGTTGATGTGGATCTCCCCTTGGATTCCATGCATGTATAATAGAATCAAAATATTTTTGAACTATCTTGATTTCATCATGATTTCTCCAATTAAGGTTGTCTATGTTAGGTGCTCCCTCTAACCATATGAATCCATGCACATGTGGTGATCCTCTTTGTTGCCATTCATATCTTTACTAAAAATCTTTTACTTTCATTCTCTTTAGTAGTACTTTCTTTCGAAACATTGTATATCTAAGATGCATCTAATATGCAACAATATGTGGGTAGTCAATAATATTTTTTCATCACCATTTTTGTGCTTCTTGTGGATTAGATGATTTTTTTCCTAGCATTAATGCATGTAAGTCAGGCCAATACATATCCATTGACTCAAAGTAAAGAAAATTGTTGGTGTTCCAATTTGATGCAAGAGATCACTTAATTCAGCTCGACACTTTGCCTAATAAGACCTTGTACCCCTTAGAGTTGTACCAAAATTCATCAAGCAATCTGCTAGATGTGAGTGAGGGACATTTCCTATATGTTCTCATAACTCGTTGATTGTGATTGGCATATCTTTCAAGCTCTTTTTGGCAAATATTGCCGATGAATTTTGTGCATGATGTCACATGATCATATTCATCATATAATACCTAAATCATGGGTGTCATCCAAAACGATGATCTCTATATCAAAGTAAATGCTTAACAAATTCATGAACATATACTCTTCTCAATCTTGGTTTGATCCAATCGCATCATCCATTTAGAAATAGTGTTGGAAAAGCCATATCAAGTAATCTTTCTATGACATACTCATTCATTGGAGATGTTCCAATTCTTGGCCAATCAATTAGTGATCCAGGATCTACATTTGGGTTATTTATCCATGCATGAATTAGTTCCATCTCTCTTTGTGCATTTGGTGGTTTAGAGGCCATTGATGTAGTATGATTGATAATATTCCCTTGATCCATCTCCATTATTGGACCCACAAATACATATTCATTTGCATCCGAATCAAATTCCATATGAATTGAGTTTGGTTGATCAAAGATGTTATCATTTGAATTGGATGTAAGCTCACTAAGTGCATTTTCATCAATTTGAACATCTCTATAGAACTTATCATGATTTATTTTAAATTGAAGTGCTTTGTATACCCTCTTTATTGACTGTAAAATTATAACTTGTTCCACATTGATCCTTCTTGCAAACAATGATAATATGTAAATCTTTTATGCAATGTGGTAAGATTTTGGCTATTTCTCTTACTTCTTGGGGAAAACTTATGGTATGCCCTTTATATTTAAATTGACCTCTAGTTGTGTGTGTAACTTAAAGAATGGGGTTGATATGTGCTATCAACATTTCTTCTATTTGTGTTAGATTAGAAAGTTGTAATGGTTGTGGACTAGGATCCATGTTGTTTGATGCTGAAAATTGATGTTCATTCTTTTTTTGTTGACATTGATGACAAATAGGGCCTTCAGGGACCCGTGCAACCTTCATTGAAAGATAACTTTCTTGACAAATGTAGCACATACTCGGCATAGCAAGTTTATCTAGTCCATTTTGAAACATTATTTGTAATGTCCTCAATTCAATCCCATTATTTTGAATATTATTGATTGTTCCCTTATCCATTCTATTTTGTGTTCTTTTCAATTGTCTTTGTCTTCTTATTTGTGATGTGAACTCCTGTTGTAAATTATAATTTCCTGAATCAACATTCATAAGATCCTCTACTCAATCAGTTGGTGTTTTTAGAACACGATCTATTGTCATAGAATTCATCCCATCAATACTAAACCCACCATTTTCATGAGATTAAGCTTGTCCTTGATTTGAGTCATGTTTACATAGTTATATTTATTGTATTTCTCTTTCATTCAACTTGTCTGGGCCCATAGCTCTTTTTGTTTTTCTTCTCACTATATTTTGATTATGCTAAGATGTTTGTGTATGATGTGCTCTCATCTTATCTGCATGCTATCTCATTTCTTCTTCAATCTCTTCCCTGTCATAGTTGTCTTGCACTTGACATGTCTTTCTCTATCAAGTTGGTTTCGATGATGTATTTCTTCTTCTCTTTCTACATTAGTCATTTGTTCACATTGTTGTCTCATATAATTTCATACATATTCTCTGTGTTGTATTTGTTGCTATTCATTTGTAGGACTTGTAGCTTCTTTGTTTGAACATTATTCCTTTGTTCATGTCATTGTCTCATATAATTCCAAGCATATTCTCTTCGATACTATCTTTGCTGCTCTTCATTCTCAAAATTTAGTCTTGGACGAGGCATTCTAGGATTGACCAAGGCCAAGCTAGTCCAAGTGTTAAAGTGGGAGATGAACAAATAAATGTATTAATGTTTGTAGTAAATGAATAATAATGAAGAATACGTAAAATATATGTAAATGAAATGAAATTTATAAAAATATATACACAAAGATGAAATAAATTGTTGAAAGAACTTGACTTTGCAAAAAATAACCATCTATCAATACTTAGTTATATTGGAATATTTCATTAACATAAAATATAAAATGACATGAATATTCAAATTATATAGTTAAAAAAATCTATAAAAATTCATTTACAATGTATAAAAGGAAGCCTATTTTATTGTAGGTCAGTGCTTTTGACAATCTTCATATATTTCTTATTCACATATAATTATAAGCACAATTTTTTTTTAACTTGAAGAAAGAAATATCTTTTGAAGTTAACAACGAAATATGGAAGTAAAACATAAGGATCGTTCAAACACATTAGGAAGGATTGCATAAAAGCATACGAAATCTATATCCAATATAGAATGTAAAAATGATATTTTCATAGAGGTGCAATAGACAATAAGGAGTTATGGATATGTTATTCTAAAAAAACTTAGAAACTGAATTTAAGCATCACATTGAACTGATAGTTCTAGATATTAAGAAATTTATAAATTATTTTGTATATCCCAATCAGATCGGTTGGGAGGATATGCAAAATTATCTATATACTAGAAATAGCTCATTATGGTGAATCACATGACAATCTCATTTATTTATAAATTACTCAGATCCCAATCCGAAAATTGATTATATTTTGTTAAGTTGTAGCTGTTGTCGGATTGAACTATCCTAGAGTTAATCCTTCTGTGGTTATTGACAATCATTAATTAGACATACTCTAATATATATATGTCTGTGCGTGTATATATATAGTATGCTATATATATTATATATTTATATATAATATAGATATGTTATAATTAATGATTAATTAATATATATAACCATAGAGACATGTCTCTTCACAAGACATGCCTCTTGAAGATATATTTATATATCTTGGAAATCTGCAATTGAAACACATAGAATTACAACAATGTTATTACATTTGTAGAAATCCTAAAACTAACATGGTATCAGAGCTACATATTGCAAATGAATAAAATGAAATAGAAAGCGAAGCAAGCTTTATAGTAGCAGATTTAATGCCAAAGAAAGAGTAGAAGATCATTTGATGCTTACTAAATTATGTGAATAATTAGAAATTAAGATCCCCTTAGTAGCCATTGGTAGGAATTGGTGAACAATACAAAATCAACTATGCAAGGGTCTCACTCTTGCTTATGGTAGTGATGCAGATATTGAAGCAAGGAAATAATGTGAACATAACAGTTGCACCGTTCAGGTTTTCTAGCTGTTTCTCCATGTTCAGACATACAAATCATTTTATATATAAAAAAACCCATTGATGGGTTTGTTTATAACCAACCCCATCGAGCCTCCTTCAAGGAAGATTGAATGCCAATGGACGAATGAGGAATATTGTTTGAGCCAAGCTGATGCATAGGCAAGTAATGAATGGGGAAAAAACCAAGTAATGTTTGAAGAAACTCTCAATGCTTGAGAGCATTTTGAAGTAGAAAATAGTGGTGTGAATTTTGACGTGATTTGTTGGTTGATTGTGGAAAGCATTTTGAATTGAATTTTAAGTTAATCTATTGATAATACAAAGAACAACTAGCATTGAATTTCAATTATTTTGTTGTGTTACCATGAGGTGAGAATGTATTAAAAGATGTGACAAGAGTGAATTTTTTGTGACGAAAGTCATCTCTAGTAATTGAGTATTTCCTAAGCTTCTTGTTTTGACATTAGACTCGCTGCTATTGATTTGAGGTGATTTAACATGTGATAAAACTTCTTAAAAGAAGTTTTGGTGGAGTAGAAGAATTTATTGTGTTGCCTCACCCTCAAATTACATGAGATGGACAAAAAAATGTGCTACCAATAATCTCCATGAGAACAATATTATTTCAATAAGTGCCGCCAATAATCTAAGATTCCTATGTGCTCCATGGCATATCACGATAATAAAATAAAGGAATTAAATTGAGAACTCAAGCTTTTTTTATGACGATGATATTATACAAGACGACATATAAGTTATCGGGCCTTGTTAAAGACGTGGGTTTATAAATCTGCGTTGCATCTAGTCAGCAACAATGCTAGTGATGAGGTGTGCTTCCAACCATATTGAGGGCAAGAGGAACAAAAGTATATCGAACATAAAAAGGAAAGATAAAACAATGATATGCATATTAAGTTGTAATAACAATTTTGTGACCATAAAAATATGAAGATTCCACTTTTCGTAGTAGCCTTAAAGAAGCCACATCACAAATCTGCAAATATAAAAATAGAGAAAAGTAGTTTGTAAGAGAATGCAACAGCATTGCAATCACAAGTAAAATGAATAACTAGAAGTAGATGTCATGTGCTATCAAGATTTTTAAGCAATATGGGAGTGGCTTAAGCCAACGTAAACCGAGATAGTCTCCAATGATTAAACTGTATGGAATATTAAGAGATGACATCATCTCAATGATGATTTGATATATAGAGTTACTACCATTAATCTAGATGCAAATAAATCTAAGGGTGGGATAATAGTAATATTAATAATAATAAAAGACATAACTTTGGGAAGTATCTTTTGCCAAGAGACACATTTCTTTTGGATTAAAAATATATATAAATAGTGAATCTATTGTTTGAAAAGAATAAGTGATAAGAAGTATATGGAATAAAAGGTAAAATATGAAAAGTGGATAACATTAATAAGAGTTTATAATTATTATCAAGGATGTAAAGATTGACGACAAGAAGCTTATGTCAATGTCAAACAAATCTCCAGTATCATGAGTTTGTCATATGATGGATAACATTAATTACAATTAGAATTGCCAAACTATACAAATTGTATAGTTATGGTTACCAAATCATTTGAACCATTAATGGTTAACCACTTCATGAATAAAGCTCTCAGTATGAGTAATAGATTCATTCTTGTGGCATGAACACTCTAAATCAAAATATTGGTATATGGTGGATGGGTTTAGAAAAATTCATTACTCATTTTCCTCTATTGATAATCTTAATGAATGTTTGGGTCTTCATTGGATGAAAGGACCAAACTAAAAGAAGGTTAATACTCAGGAAGAAGAAAGAAGTTACTAATAGAGATAGAGATTGATATCATTTTGGATGATTGTCTTCCATTAAAATTGATATTAATTGAAAACCCTATAATAATGAAGCATGTGGAAATTCTACATTGAGGGGAGCTAAATGATTATCTTAACCAATGTTTCATTCCTACTTGAACCTTATTTAGAGAGAAGATGTTCATATCTCAAATAATCTAAGAAAATATTTTTTTGAATCTTCATGTGCAGATAACTATTCTTATATTAATTTAACTCCTATTAGTCTCTCTCTTATTTTAAATTATTTATGTACTATATGAGCTATTTCCCTTGATCTTTTCCTTTGTATCTAAAGGTGATCTTGTAGGAAAAGAAGAATGGTACATTAGGTGCATACTCAATCTTATAAAGCTATCATGGATAAGGAGCTCAAATAATGATATTCAAAGGGAGTTCAAAAGTTGTTATGAGTAAAAAAATTATTTTAATGGGCCTACACCTTGTGAAACATCATAAGAAAATGACAAATTCCTTAAATAACTTGCATGATCATACACTGGGTACTATGTAAAATTGTTCGATGATATAAGAGTTGGAATTTCACATTGTGGGGGGTAAATTTAATAAACAATGTTCTAATTCCCACTTGAAACCATCTTGAGAGAGAAGATTTAATGATTCAACATTTACGGATTGTCATAGAAAGATAAGCAATTCTTACTCTTGAGTATTACAATTATCTACTTACAATTGTCTCTCTCTTTCTTGGTTATAAACTTATACAGACTATACGAGTTAAATTGCATTGACCTTTTCCTTTATATCTAAATATGTTCTTGTAGAAAAAGAAAGTTGGGATGTTTGCTACCAAGATTATTGTGTAGACTTTGGAAGTGAACATATTTTATGATTAAGATTATGAAGAGGGAATCGAACATTGCTTCAGATTAAGAGGGAGCAACTAGAGAACATGATTTTGTCAATTTTTATTCAGAGGGAGTAGATCATATCACTTCAGAGGTAAACTTGACATGATTAATGTTGTTGTTTCTTATGTACTTGTTGACTAACATCATATGGTTGATGATTATATACGTATAGTGATAAATCTACTCTTGTAGAAAATGCTCAATGACTTAATGTCACGTGATCCTATGATACTAGTGCACTTATCACAAGGATGAGTTATATCAGTACAAATGAGCAAAATGCTAATATTTTTACTAAGCCTCTTAATTGTGTACTTCAGAGGTAAACTTGGTATGACATTGTTGTAAATGCATTTATTAAACTATATATTCATGAATATAAAATTCTTTGCTTGCAAGCTTGTTTTATGAAAGGTGATGACCTTTACTGTGTTCTAATCCTATTATAAAGTGATGACTTTATTTATAGTTGATTTATTTTCAAACAAAAATATTTGATGTTAGGGTTATTCTTATTTTTAGGGCCGAATTTTGCTAGACACATTGATAACCTTCATGGTTCTTCAGGCTAGATTTTGCCAAATACCATGAAAATCTATTGTGTTTTGAAGTTGGGGTTATCCTTGTTCTTCAGGCCAGATTTTGCTAGACACATTGATAACCTTAATGGTTCTTTGGGCTAAATTTTTTTAGACACCCTGAAAATCTATTTTTTAAAAAAAGTTAGGGTTATCCTTGTTCTTCAAGCTAGACTTTGCCAGACACATTGATAACCTTCATGGTTCTTCAAGTCAGATTTTGCTGGACACCATGAAAATCCATTATGTTTTTGAATCTTGGGTTAAACATTACCAAACACTATAATGATAACACTTTATTGTGTAAGTTGTTTTAAATTAATTTCGCTCTTGCTAAAGAGGGAGTGATGAGGAAGTTAGCCTCAACGTGAATTGAATTAAATTCCATATGTTGATCTATACATGTGTGTGTTGATGGATTTATATTAATATTCTTAATATGTCATTTTAGGAATATCATTCTAAGATCATATCTCTTCGTATACTGAAGAGCATAATGTGTTATATATCAATCTTCCCTAATTAAGAGGGAGTATTAAGAATGCTAGCAATTTCTATATATTGAAACTACTGGTGGATATTCTATCAACTATATTTGAGTGGTACTCATACCTAGTAGTATGAAGATGTTTCAAACCCTCATTGCTAAAGAGGGAGTGTTGAGATAACACCGATTGTATCTAATTCATATTTGTGGTAGAAAATAATTGATATACATATCATTGTTAGAATCAAATATTGTTGGCATATTTATTCTGATACATTTTGTGAAGCGATGTCTACTATAAATAGGAAGATCACAACTATGATATGATTATTCTTGTATTATCAAAGGATAACATCTAGTGTGATAAATATATATATTGATGTCTTTAATATGACATTCTAAGATTATCATGATAATGTATTCCATGACAATCCTCCTGAGCTAAGAGGGAGTGTTAAGTTGTAGCTTCTGTCAGATTGAACTATCCTAGAGTTCATCCTTCTGTGGTTATTGGCAATCATTAATTAGACATACTCTAATATATATATATATATATATATATATATATATATATATATATATATATATAGTATGCTAAATATATTATATAATATAGATATGTTATATTAATGGTTAATTAATATATATTACCATAGAGACATATCTCTTCACAAGACATACCTCTTGAAGATATATTTATATATCTTGGAATCTGCAATTGAAACACATAGAATTATAACAATGTTATTACATTTGTAGAGATCCTAAAACTAAGATATTTCATATGCTAGCTTCGTTGTCCTCTACTCAATAACCTATAGGCTTTTAGAATAAAAATAAAGGCTCCAATAATTCTTTAGAAAAAATGATATAAAGAAAAGAGTGTTTTTGACTATAATATTAGACACATTGGCATTGACCTTTCATAAGGCACACTCAAACATATGTAACACTTGATGAGTTGGAAACACCTATAAGGGTTCATAACTAGGTGTATGGGATATTTAGGTTTCATGGAGAGATGGAGAAATATGAAAGAAAATATAGATTCAATCCATAATTGGAAAATAATATAATAAATTATTGAAGGTCTTGATTGGTATCACTAACCTATGATGTTATTCTTTACCACTTCAAATTATCAAATGCATCTAGTAAGAAGGGGTATCAAGAAAACCCTAAACCTAAATTTGTATAATTGCGAGAGAAAATTTGAGATGATGTGAAATTGCAATATCACGAGGTAAAAGTTTTGGTGCATCTGAAAGTGCAAAAAGGATGAGGCAAGAAGAATGTTTTAATTTGCAATGATGCGCGAGCATGATTTTCACTCTTTCAATACCACTTGGCATTGAAAATAATGTTTGTGGAAGACATTGTATGAGAGTACATCATGGTATCCAAGCCAGTTGTAGAGAATGGACACTCAAAATTTAGAAGAACAACTGAATATAGGACATGACATGGGTGAAGAACTAAGCAATGTGGAAATAAGGGTCCCTCATGATCACAAAGATCAAACTCGTTCTCAAGTTAAATCAGCTCCCTCTTAAGGGTGAATAACTAAGCAATGTGGAAATAAGGGTGGCAATGTTGAATAAGCTCTTTTACCTTTTTTGTATTTTTTCTGCACTATATATTTGTACTATCGCTCCAATATTGAAATGTGTATTTTCTTAAATGTATACTCTATATTTATATCATTAATTTTATGGGATGTGATGATACATAAGACTTAAATTTTTAATATTAAAAAGTTAATAGTCAGCCTTAAATTTTTAAAATGAAAAAGTTAACATTAACACGGTCACACCACTTCATTCCCCATTCTGCCACTATAGGTTACGCCTCTCAGCGTAATTATTAATATTTTATGTAGATTTTTTAATTAATTAAATACATGATATTTATTTTTCTATGAAAACAAAAATATGTAGAAAATGTTTATTTAATTTTTAATATTAGAAGTAATCTTAACATTAGTATATAAAGTTATTTATTAATTAATTAAATAGATACTAGTCTTATTTTATGAAAATAAAAATATTGAGAAACTATTTATTTAATTTTTAATATAAAAAATAACCTTAAATTTAGTATATAAAGTTTTGAAGATATTATTATAATTTTTTAAAAAAGGTGAAGATATTATCATTACATTTATATTTTTTTCTATTTTATTCATTCAAAGATACTATTATTTTTTAATTGATAATTTATTTTAGTTATTATTTTAATTAATTTAAAAATAGATTAAAAATAAATTATTGTATTGGTAAGAGAACAATTAAATTAAAGAAGAAATAATCTTGTTAAACTAACATTTAATAAGAAAAATATACAAACTTTTTTATACTATCATTTTACTTATACTTTTAATACTTTATTCAATGAACACATTAATTTTTTGCCCAAAGAAATAAAACTTTTACATTTTATACAATTAATTTAATTCATTTTTCTATTATTTTATACAATATTATTTTTTATTTTTATTTTTGAATGGGTTTAAAAAAAAAGATAATTAGTAATGATTATTTTATGAATAAAAAAAGGGAAGAAGAGGTTGTTTTTTGGCTTTTAAAGTGGTTTAATGGTGTGAAACAAATTTTATCGCCAAAAAGTACAAGGGCAACCCCACATTAAAAGCCTATTGACTAATAAAATAAGAAGTTTACTTTTTTAACAATTTACACTACAAACATTTGTTTCAAAAATAGAAAGACTAGATTACGTAGGATTAAAATAGAATTAAAAAATAGAAATACATATTAAAAAGTAGTCTTTATTATATAAATTGAGTAATTATGCATACTATATAGTAATATTTTAATTTTTTTGTTGCTTTTTCAAACATACAAATTTCTATTTTACATCAATTTTTTCTCATTCATATTTATATGATTTTAAATTATTTTCATAATCATTTTGAGCATGTTTACAAATATTTAGAATTGATAAAAGTTTTTTTTAATGTTTTAATAAATTTGAAGATAATTTGTTATTATTTTTTCTATTGCATATTATTTAAAGTTTAATAAAATAAAGAGTCTATAGTTTGGATGAAACCCCTTCTCAACTTAATGAGCGCAAACTGGTATACCTAACCCCACAATACAAAAATATAGCATCAAATATATATGCCTAATATGTCAGAAATATCTTTAAGTGCTTCATAATAACAACATGAAGAGTATACTTCCCGCTCTGCAACTTTTTGAATTTTTTCACACCTAGCTCCCTGCGCCTGGCTTCGGCTTCGACCCTGGGCGTCCTGGCCTCTACGTCTGGTCCAACATGGACTCTTAGCTCTGGAGTCTTTGTTAGGCCCTTCATCTTTCTGAATTCTTGCCTGGTTCCCTCACCTGGCTTTGGCTTTAGTTTTGAATTTGGTCCCTAGCTTCGATCCTACCTTTGTGCCTGGATCTGACTTTGGCTCGGCTTCTGCTCCTGATTTCAGCTTCGGCTCTAATGTGGGTCTGGCTCTTTCTCCAGTGACTAGTTTTGTTTTGGGTTTTCTTCTTGTATTTGGTGTTATGGAGGTCCCTTTGACTTTTGGGTTTTGTTCACCTGGTGTAAGTGGTTTAGCAATTTCTTATGCTGATGTGGCTGCCTTTGAGGCTGGTCTTGGTGGACATGCTACTAAGCCAGGGCTCCATGATACTGTGCATTTGGGTAAGCCAATTGCGGTTAGTAACCCTTTAAAGTTAGACTTGAAACCATTTTTTGTTGATGAGATCTCTAGTTGTTTGGCTGACTTCTCAGCTAATGCTGCTATCTTTTACTTTAAGGGTTTTTGGCCTTCTTTATCAGACTTGCATGCCTAGATTTCTCATCATTGGAACCCCATTATTTCAAAGACAGCCCATATTTACCCTTTGCCTAAGGGGCTATTCATTGCCAAATTTGAACCTTTTGCTGATAGAGCTGCCATCCTTCACCATGTTTTCTATTGGAATTTGAAGTATCCCCTGATGGCTAAACCCTGGCATAAATATTTCAACCCTTTGACAGAATCTTTTAACACTTTCCCTGTTTGGGTTAGGTTTTTGAATCTCCCCCTTCACCTTTGGGTAGATTCTATTTTGGAGGAGGTGGGGAGTTCCCTTGGTTCTTTCTGCTTGATTGATAAAGATTCTTCCAATGTTTTTCATACTACGTATGCTCGCATACTAGTTGAAATTGATGTTTCTAAGGGACTCCTAGAAATGATTTAAGTGGCTTCTTCTTTAGGATCTTGGAATATCCTTCTTAACTATGAAGGTATCCCCTTCCACTATAGGAAGTGCTGCAAGACTGGTCACATGGCTTCTGGTTGCTCCCTGGGAAAATCTAGACCAAAGTTGCCCCCTTCTTGGTGGAAAGGGGTCTCAGAAGATCACTACACGGTCCACAAGGTCCTCTCTCTAGGGGATGAAGACTCTCTTCAAGGTATTATGGTGGAGGTCTCTTCTACTATTCCAGGCTCTTCGACAAAGGATCATCCTTTGGCACCTTTGGTTGCAGCAAATCAGTCCTCAGTTTTTGCTGTCCCGTCTTCTGGTGCTTTGATGGAGGATCCTCCATTGGCTCCTCCTCTGATTTTTGTTGTCCCATCTTCTGTGGATGTAGCTGATCTATCTTCTGGTGTCTTGGGGGCAGCCACCTCTATTGCTCCATCTATGGTTGTTGTTCCTTCTCTTGTTCCTGCTGCAAACTCCACTATTGCTATTTTTCCCCTGGCTTCAGGGGTTTCTGGGTTTCATTGTAGCTTAGCTGATTCTCAGTGCCATCCGACTACTGATTTGGTGGGGGTTGGAAGGTCCTTAGTTAAAGTGCCCTCCATTTCTATTTCATTTGGATTGGCCCTTCTTGTGTCTTCTACCTTGGATGCAAATTTTCCTATTGCAGCCTCTTCCCTAGTCTCAGTGATTTCTGGTGGCTCTGATGTTGCTGATTTTCGGTGGCAAAAGGCTACAGGTTTGGTGGAGGATGGATGGACTATAGTACAAGGTAAAAATATCAAGCCATCCACAACCTCTTTTGACATGGCATTATGTTTTCACAAGAAGGGATCTAAAGGCAAGGCATGATTTTGGTTTTCTATTCTTTTTTTGCCCCCTAGATTTTGGAATGTCGTTCTTTGTAGTGCATAATGGTAGGGGATTTCTTCCCCTCTTATCTTTGGGTTTCAAGAGCCTAGTCAACACCTGTGTTGGTGGCTATTGTTCTGCCACTTTGGTCACCTTTTGTTTGGTGATCTATTGTACTGGCCTTTTGTTTGCCCTCTGTCCTTTGGCTGGGCTTTATCTGCTTATTTTTAGCCTTTTGTTCTGTTTCAAACTTGGGTTTCAGGATCCCTGCAAAACTTGTTTATCTAATAAAAACAACATGAAGAGTATGTATCAAAACCAATATCTTCAACCACATAATCAAGTAAATCATTGGTGAAATTGGAAGTGATGACATTGATGGGAGACGTAAGAGGGTTGATGTGAACAACATTCTCCTTCTTGATCTAAACCTTTCCTTTCCATTTACCTTTGTCCTTGAGTTGTTGAATAAACTTCACCAATGTAATATCAAACTTATCCCTATCTTAAATATTGGTATATGCATCTCCTTCTTTTTTATAGTTTACTTACCATCTCTCAGGATTTGTATGAACTTTCTTTCTTTCATCTTAATTATCATTGTAACCTACATTGCAATATCAACATATATGAACCTTTGTGGATACTCAATAAGGTGCATAGCTTTACCCTAAAAAATATCATTATTACTTAATTTCTAAATGTTCCTAAGTAAGATAGATGTAAAAATAGACCACAAAATATTATCTCACTTGCTGCTATAAACAACACATGTAATAATGCAATTAAAAGTGAAGAAACTATCAAGATTCAACCCAAAAAGATTCTAAAATTCATTTACAAAAATGTAATCAAAGAAGACATGATAGACACATTCAAACTATTTGGAGACAGAACATACATTAGGTTCTCCACTTGGCTTCTTAAAGGGTTGTTTGTGTTGGATACAATTGTCTAATTGTGTGTTGTATTTGATGTTACACAAATGTCATATCGGTTGGCAGACAGTGCTTACCAAGCTCAATTGGTCAGCAAAGCAATTTTCTATGTCTACCAAGCATTCCTAAAAATCACTCTGCATAAATAGTGTCTACCGAGCTCACTCAAGCATCAGAGGAAAATGTGGTAGAAAGTAGTGTTAACTAAGCTCACATGGTTAACAAAGTGAGGTTAGTGTTTACCGAGTTCTCTCAGTCTCCAAAGGATTTTGTTGGGATCGCAGTGTTAACCGAGCTTCTATTGGTTGACATAAGAAATCTTCTTAGGATCACTGTTTACTGAGCAGGATCAACTAATGAAGGATTTTGTTAATTTGAGGAATGAAGTTTAATTGTTTCAAGTATTAATTCCAATCGACTGAGATAATGATTATTGGTGATTGTAAGTTGTAAATGAGCCGACTTGATAATTTGAATGGTATATATAAAAGGTCAAATTGAGAATTCTAATGTATGAATGACTATGCAAGTGTATTGATTGTTTGAGAAGGAAAAGTGTGAGAAAATTTGAAGGATGGTTAGATATCCTTGAGGAGCAAAAAATTTGTATTCGATCAAGAAGGATCTAGTGTGAAGGAGAAGATAGATTTGTATCAGCAATTTAGTTGCATCTCATTCAAGTCATTTCATTGTTACTTTCTTACCATTGTAGCAATGATTCCAAAATGTCTTAGCAGAGTTGGTTTAATAGCCATTTGTAAATCCTCTAACAAGGTGATAGTTCTATTGAATTGTTCTAAAGACCTCTTGCAAGGCCACTCATAATAGGGTGATTTAATCCTCTAACAAGGTCACACCTAATAGTGTGTTTTGTAACCTTTAACTAGGTTGGCTCCTAACAGGGCTCACTTCAGAAGAGTGAAAATTAGTAGCTAGTTATTTGATGGTTTTTCCCATATTGGGTTTCCACGTTAAATCTGCTGTCTCATGTGTTCATGTTATTTATTTTATGCTTGCATTTTAACCACTGTAAATGTTTAAGATCTGTTAAAGTTAACATACACTACATTTGTTGAGTTATAGCAATTTCTATATGTTTACCGAGTGACAATAGTAACCAATTTTATTAGACATCTAAGGGATCTCTAGATTTATTTTTGTGGTAACTGATTCACCCCCCCTCTTAGTTACTACATCTATATTTCCAGCAATTGGTATCAGAGCTTTTGGTGCTTCTAGGAAGAGTTTTAAGGACCTAAGCTAAAGATCAAGATATCTTACAAGAGAGAAATTTCAAGGCGTAACAGAGACAACTTTTTAGCATGTCAGGGACTGATGAGACTTCATTTGACTTCATTGGTGATTCAACATTGAAATACCTTGATGAAGAATATACAACTCCTTCTGGTACATTGTCTATTAATGAAATTGCTAAGAAGAAGACTCATAACACCATGATGATAGATATTGCATTTTCTCTAAGCTATGAGGAATTTGATGATGTCAAGGACTAAAATTTTTCCTTTTAAATGTGGAACAAGCTAAAAGATATCTATGGTGGTGATGAAAATGTGAGGAGAGCCAAAGCAGAAAGTCTTAGAGGAAAATTTGATCAGATGAGAATGAGAGAGGATGAAAACATTGCCAAATATGTTGAAAGGATCAAAGTAAGTGTCAGTGCAATCAAAGCTTCTAGAGGAGAGATTAAAGAAGAAACTATTGTAAGTAAAGTTCTTAGAACATTGCTTCCCATTTATGCAATTAGAGTATTTGCAATTCAAGAACGAAGATGTGAGACAAATCATAAGATAACTTTGGATACACTAGTAGGAAGACTAATAGCCTTTGAGCTAGATAACTACAACAATTATGTTCCAACTTCCAAGAATATTGAATCTACATTTGAGGCCAAGCTTTCACTTAAAGAAAAAGGCAAGAAGATAAAGGACACTCAGTCAAAAAGTGAAGAAGAATTAGAGGAAAGTTCTGACAGTGATCTTGAAGTTTTTGAAGCTCTACTTGCAAGGAAATGTTCTAGAGGTAGAGGAAAATACAAATGTAAAGTCCACTTAAGATATTTTTATGTGAAGAAATTGGTCATATTGTAGCCAGGTGCCCAAACAAGCAAAGAAGGATGAGAAGAAAGGTCACAAGTGCAATGAAAGATTTCAAATCATTCAAGTACAAAGGTAAGAAGACATGTTTGATGGCTAAGGATTCTGACAATAGTGAAGATGAAATAGTTTACATTGCTATGAAAGATGAATTTGATGATGATGAAGAAGATAAGATGACACTTATCTCTCATGTGAGCAAAAATGATACATGGGTTATAGATAGTGGATGTTCAAACCATATGACTGGTGATAAAACAAAGTTTGAACTCTTTGAAGACTATGATGGTGGTAGTGTAAGGTTTGAAAACAATGAACCTTGTTGTATAAAAGGAAGAGGTCAAATCTCATTAACCAGAGAAATTGTATGTGATAATGCCTATTGGGTTGAAGGATTAAGACATAATCTATTGAGTATGGCACAACTAATCAATATTGGATTCAAGGTGGAATTCATGCATGGAAAGGCAAGACTACTAGATGAAAAAGGAAAACTGATTGGATCAGACAAACAAACTAAAGGTAACTTGTTTTATCTTGATCTTGGTGAGTGTTCATGTTTTATTGCTCAAGTTGAAGAAAGTTGGTTATTGCATAGAAGGTTATGTCACGTAAATTTTGATAACATGGTGAAAATAAGCAAATTTAGGAAAGTAAGAGGTATTCCTAGTTTGAAGAAACTTGATGTTGGTCTATGCAAGAATTGTTAGATTGGTAAAATGGGAAAGACTAGCTTTAAAAGTAAAAATTATCAGTCTGAAGATATCTTGGAAATTGTGCATACTAATTTGTGTGGACCTATTGGAATTGAGAGCTATATTGCAGAAAAATTCTTTATTCTTTTTGTTGATGACTACTCTAGAATGATGACTGTTATGTATTTAAGAGAGAAGTTAGAAGCATTTGAGAAGTTCAAATGGTATTTGGCAAGAGTAGAGAAGGAAATAGGAAAATACTAAAATGCTTGAGATCGGACAGAGGTGGTGAATTCATCTCCAATGAATTCAATAACTTTTGCATTGAAAGAGGAATCAAAAGATATGTATCAACTCCTAGAACTCTTGAGTAGAATGGAATAGCTAAAAGGAGGAACAGATCTATCATGGATTGTGTAAGAAATCTAATGATTGAAAGAAACATTTCCATCAAATACTGGAAAAAAGCTATCAGCACTATAGTTCATACCTTGAACTGAGTACAATTGAAGGACTCATTCAAAACCCCCTATGAGTTATGGTATGGCTATAAACCTAATGTAAGTTACCTAAAAGTATTTGGAAGTAAATGTTACATCTTGAAAGAATCTAGAAAAGAAAAATTTGATATGAAAGGTGATGAAGGTATATTTTTAGGATATTCTTGCAAGAGTAAGGCATATCGATGTTTGAATTTGTCTACTCACAAAATCATAGAAAGTGCACATGTGAAAGTTGATGAGTTTGCAGAAAGGACTGAAGAAGAAAGCAAAAAGGAACCAGAAGATTACAGGAGATTTGTTTACATTGAACCTGATACATTGCCAGACACATTTGTTAATCAGAAGACTACTACTCCCAAGTCTTCCATAGTTACCAAGTCACAAGAAGTTCAAACTAAGTCACAATCTAAAGCTACCGAGCCAATGCTTACCGAGTCTGAAGAACCTAAGCTACAGATAGATCAACCAAAGCCAAAAGTTGAAATTCAAAATGAAAACAGTGGAGCTTAGTCAAAAGGCAAGGAACCTGTATTGGCCAAGTATGTTAGAAGACATCATGCACAAGATTAGATTATTGGAGGCAAATCAAAAGGTACTATGACAAGAAGTAAGCTAAAAGGTACTTGTTTACTTGCTGATTTTGAACCTAGAAATGTCAAAGATGCATTGGAAAATGAAAGTTGGATTAAGGCTATGAATGAAGAGATAGAGAAAATTGAGAAGAACAAAACCTAGACTCTTGTATCTAGGCCTAAAGATAAAAATGTGATTGGAACAAAATGGGTATTTAGGAATAAGTTGAATGAAGATGGTAAGGTATCAAGAAATAAAGCTAGATTAGTGTGTAAAGGCTACTCTCAAGAAGAAGGAATTGATTATGGTGAAACTTTTGCTCCTGTTGCAAGATTAGAAGGTGTTAGGACCTTACTTGCTTATGCAACACATAAAGGATTTAAGGTATATTAGATGGATGTCAAATCTACATTTTTCAATGGTATTCTTGATGAAGAAGTCTACATTGAACAACCTGAAGGTTTTGTTGATCCAGACAAAAAGGACATGGTTTGCAAGTTACACAAAGCATTGTATGGTCTGAAACAAGCTCCTAGAACATGGTATGAGAGATTGCATAACTACCTTATTCAGATTGGTTTCCAGAGAATTAATGATAATAGTAGTTTGTACATAAAGGAAGGACCAGATAACAAGATTGTTTTGGCATAAATATTTGTGGATGATACTTTGTTTATAGGGAATGATGATCAATGCAGAGAATTTTTAGAGAAAATGAACAAAGAATTTGAAATGTCTATGTTTAGTGAGATTAAGTTCTTTGTTGGATTATAGATTCAGCAGAGCAAGAATGGTATCTACATCACTCAGTGTAAGTATATCAAGGAGATACTCAAAAAGTTTGGTATGGAAGATTGTAAACCAGTTGGAAACCCCATGTGTATTGGATTAAAACTTACCAAAGATGATGATTCAAAAGAGGTAGATCAGACCTTATATAAATCAATGATTGGAAAATTATAGTATGTAGTTCAGACAAGGCTTGATATTGCTCTTGCAGTTGGTATAATGGAAAGATTTTCAACAAAACCTAGAGAAAATAATATGATGGCAATTAAAAGAATCTTGAGATACTTGAAAGGCACTAAAGATTATGGAATATGGTATAAACTTGGAGGAAATCTAGATTTAAAAGTGTTTATTGATGCTGATTCGACAGGAAATATTGATGATATAAAGAGTACAAGTGGTGGAGCATTCTTTATTGGAAAAGATTGGTATCTTGAACAAGCAAAAAACAAAATTGCACATCCCAATCTATAGCTGAAGCAGAGTATGTTGCAGTAGCAATGAACTATTCTAATATTGTTTCGTTTAAATAATTGTTGGAAGGCATGAAGGTTGAGATCAAAGAATCAATTGTCATGTTTTGTGATAATACAAGTGCAATTAACATATCCAAGAATCCAATGATGCATTCCAAAACCAAGCATATTGCTATAAAATATCATTTTGTCAAAGAATTGGTGTAGGATAAGGAAATTAGATTGGAATATGTCCATACAAAAGAATAGATTGTAGACATATTGACCAAGCCATTGCCTAAAGATGCATTCTTGTATCTAAGAGGTAAGTTAAGAGTTATTCCCCTATCTGAAGCTCACTAAAATAAAGTTTTAGTCATAAATCAACATGAACCAAGTTGAAAATCTATCAATTAATGCAACATAGTCAAGGGAACATTACATATGAATTAGTACTCAAGGCACATTCATACTCATTTGGTATGTGTTGTCTTTGGCATGTGTTGTCAAAGAGGGAGAGTTTTACTGTCATATCTTTTTGAAATTTGTTTGAGGGAAAGTTTACTGTTTGAAGAAGAAGCTATGTAATTCCTTCACAAAGGGAGATTACTACATTAAAAAATTTTGTGGCGTAAAATCTAAGAGTGAGAAACTTTTTGTTAGAAAACACTTGTTTTCAAATTTCATTGAGCTATGACATGTTGTGTTGCCATCAATGCCAAATAGGGAGATTGTTGGATACAATTGTCTAATTGTGTGTGGTCTTTGATGTTACACAAATGTCATATCAGTTGGCAGATAGTGGTTACTGAGCTCAGTCGATCAACAAAGCAATTTTCTATGTCTACCGAGCATTCTTAGAAATTATTCTACATAGAAAGTGTCTACTCAGCTCACTCAAACATCGAAGGAAAATGTGGTAGAAAGTAGTATTAAATAAGCTCACATGGTTAACAAAGTGAGTTTAGTGTTTATCGAGTTCACTAGGTCTCCAAAGGATTTTGTAGGGATTGCAATGTTAATCAAGCTTTTGTTGATTAACACAGGAAATCTTCTCAAGATCAATGTTTACCAAGCAGGGTCAGCTAGTGAAGGATTTTGTTAATTTGAGGAATAAAGTTTAATTGTTTCAAGTATTAATTCAAGCTGACTAAGGTAATGATTATTGATGATTGTAAGTTGTAAATGAGCCAACTTGATAATTTGACTGGTATATATGAAAGGTAAAATTGAGAATTGTAATGTATGAGCGAGTATGCAAGTGTATTGATTGTTTGAGAAGGTTAAGTGCGAGCAAATTTGAAGGATGGTCAGATATCCTTGAGGAGCAACAAAGTTGTATTCAATCAAGAAGGATCTAGTGTGAAGTAGAATAGAGATCTATATTAGCAATTCAATTGCATCTCATTCAGGTCATTTCATTGTTACTTCCTTATCATTGTAGCAGTGATTCCAAAATTTCTTAGTATAGTTGGTTTAATAGCCATTTGTAAATCCTCTAACAAGGTGACAGTTCTATTGAATTGTTCTAAAGACCTCTTGCAAGGCCACTCCTAATAAGGTGATTAAATCCTCTAACAAGGTCACACCTAACAGTGTGTTTTGTAACCTTTAATCAGGTTGGCTCCTAACAAGGCTCACATCAGAAGAGTGAAAATTAGTAGCTAGTTACTTGGTGGTTTTTCCCATATTGGGTTTCTGCATTAAATCTAGTGTCTCATGTGTTCATGTTATTTCTTTAATGCTTGCATGTTAATCACTATAAATGTTTAAGATTTTTTAAAGTTAACATACATTGCATTTATCGAGTTACAACAATTTCTTTATGTTTATTGAGTGAAAACAGTAACTAGTTTTATCAGACATCTAAGGGATTTGTGGATTTGTTTTGTGGTAACTAATTCACCCCCCCCCTCAGTTATAACATCTATATTTCCAATAGTTTTTTAGGAGTTGTATAAGACATAATGACTCATAGTCCAAATAGTTTGCGAGGCAAGATCACCAAACTTGTAATGCCCCGCCCGGAGATCCTTGGAAACAAGGATTCAAATCAAGCCAAGATATATATATATATTTTACAAGTATGAATGCACATGACAACATCATACAGGGATCACAACGATCGCAATGGAAGACTTCAACGCAATCCCGGCAACCAACGAATCTCCGAATGCCACTACCCAACTGACACACCCAAACAAAAGCCAACAACCACCACAACAAGATGAGGGCACAAGAAAAGACCACTCATCAACAAAACACCAAGCTGGGGTAAAATGCAGAATCCCGAAATTTGGCTAAGCCTGAAATCTTGAAGCCCTGAAAATTGGCTAAGTCTGGATTTTTGAAGCCCTGAAATTTCCTAGAATCCATAACTTATCTCTGAGAGGTCTGAAACCTATCTCAAACGATTTGTCGCATATATTAAAATATATCTTAAGTATAAGGAATTAAATATACGTAAACTTATACTTAAATAATATATTTTAAATCCCTAGGAAAACTGTTTTGAGCTAGGAAGGTGTAAAAAAATGCGCACTTCGCGCGAGGACGACTGAGCTTAGTGCGGGGATTCCTATGCGCCGCGCGAAGATTTACATTCTCGTGCGGGAAGTGTATTCTTTCGCGCGAGGAAGAAATAGTCTCGCACGAGGAAGAAACAGTCTCGCACAAGGAAAATACAATCTCGCACGAGGAAACAAATCAACGCGACACAAAACACAAACAAAAAGCTAAACAAATCGGATCCACGTAAATTGAGGAATGAACACTCGAGAGCACTAACAGCAAGGAAAGAGAAACATCTAACCATCTAAAACATAAAAGCAAATCACATATTGAAATAAACATTGCAATGAAAAAAATACATTTCAGAACTAAACAACCAAATAAATGCGCGGTTCCTCCCAACCGTCAATAGCATCATAAGACCATCGTGGGTCCTAGCCATCCCTCGCGCGTAAGATCCCAAGCCACCGACCAAATCGTCGGTACTGTCGTAATAGGGACGTCACTACTAAAACATGCAACAATATAAGCATAAGGAAATCTAACATGCTAGTAGTAAAGCATAAGATAATCCTACAGTAGATAACATCACCTATCACATGCTAAACAACAATAAGCAACAGATATGCTTAATACAATAATTCACAACATCTAATCATATGCTAAACATCATAATAAGGGAATGCGCCAAATAAAATAACATCATCTAAACATGATATACAAGCATCCCAATGAAAGCATGAATCACAAGAAAGCATACTCTGGAACCCGAAGTACCAAGTGAAGACATCCAGCAACGGTCGCACTAGGACAAAAGATCGTCTCTGTACACTGATCCCTAGCAGTGGTGAAGGTAGCTACGCCTCCCAACCACGTGGCACCCATAGGTCCACACCCGCCATGCTAATGGAGATAATGATCCAACCACAAACACACAAAAGCATAACAACCAAGGCTAACACTCACGCCAGACAGTATGACGGCTGAACCAATAACCTAAGACAATGCAAGGAGTAAAGCTCCTCGTCAAACACTCAAAAGGCTACTAAGTAGGGACTAACATCATGGAGAGTCGCTTGGCATCGAAAAGCCCAAGCTCAAATCTATGTAGCTCAACTCCCTCAACGGAAGGCCAATACACCGTGTAGCTCAACTCCCTCAACGGAAGGCCAATACACAAAAGTACCATTTTATTATCTTAAGTTTTATTACCAGTCACACATTTTCTTTAATTATCACTTATTCAAGCTCCTCTCAGCCATACCCATGGCGTAATGATCGCCGGGCTGCGAGATAGAAACCCCCTCCATATGCTACCTTACCCTACCCATGCTCATCCTACGACAAGTGCCCGTGGGCATGCATACTCCCATCCCAACCCCAATGATCATAATTTTTGGCAAATCCACAGAAGATCGGGCATCGCAAGTCTCCCAACAAATGTACACGTACATACTCATGTGTGTCGCACCACCATCACGAAGATCATAACACAAGGACAGGAATGAGAACACAATGCAAAGAAAACACCCAACTGAAAGCAACACGGGAAGGACAAATTTTACACGAATCTGAAAGCCAATAAAATTGTACATCATAAAATCACTCAATCGACCTCAATCCATGAGTATGGATTCTACACGAATCCCAATGATGTAACAAGACCAAAAGTCATGAACTTACTCAACCAGCCTCAATCCGAGAGTATGGATTCTACACGAATCCTAGCATTCACGAAACAAAAGCAAAGGTCCAAAAGAAACCAAAACAGGTGTAAAATCACTCAACCGAACACAACATTGAGAGTACAGATGCAACATGCATCCCAATGCAACATAAAAGTGCAAAAGTGGTCTAACTGATATCCAAACGGATCATCAAGGTCCACGACCCACATTGTGCCAAGAAAACTCGAGAAAATAGGGTGGCATGCAAAATGAGGTAAAAACCCCAAAAATTTGGAAAACTTTGAAAGTAAAACCCATTTGGCCTTTGGGTTCAAAAACCCCAAAAAATAAAAAATAAATGAAATCGGACACTGTATGCAAAAACGGCTAGCATAACGGCATAAAATCCCAAACCCTCATCCCAAAAAATAGGGAAATGTTCATACCCGCCCAACCGGGTAGAACTAACATACAAAAACGGAGGGGAACACTAGTTCTCAGCCTCCAAACAAACGACTACAAAAAATAGAAGCTGAAACAGAGCAGAAACAATAAAACAGGAAAGCCCTACCTCACAGCCAAAAGGGCAAAACAGAAAACTGAACCAGAAAATAAAACGCTCGCAGAAGTGGCTGAAAATCGCAGCAATCCAAGGTTTCCCTGAGCTGGATCCAACGAGCTCAACCTCGCGACGATACCACACCCGTAGCTCCCACAATGAACAAAATAGTAAATCCTCATGAAGAGGATTTTGGGTTTTACTCTCCAACTTTCCAATTTGAAAGTGAGAAGTGAGGAATTAAATTCTTTTTTGGATATTTATTCACTTTTCGAGTGAATAATCGATTAGGGCAAATAACCAGCCGACCTAGTTAAATCTCGAATCGACCCAAACGAAAATAGGCTATTCCTATAAATAGGAATTCATCTATGGCAAAGCTGCCAGAAATATAAAATAAATCAATTAAAAAGCCCAAAAACTCAAAAATACATAAATCTCCTGAACAACTTTTGCGACAAAGCGAAACTCTAAATGCACAGACACGCTTACTGGTCTAATCACATAATGCAAATGAGTTTGGATTTAATAATCATCGAGAGGTTTAAATTAAACATTTAATTAAGGATACGTCGACCATACAAGGATGACATTGGTAAAATATGAACGGCTGAATCACTAACTCCATGTGCCACTGCCAGGGATATAAATCCTGCACACTAAACAACATGATCAAGTGCAATTGCATATAATAACATAGCCGAAGAAATAAATGCATTAAATCACCTAATTTAACCATTTATTTAATTATATTAAAATAATCTATTTACATCACTCACGTTCGCAAAAGGCATAGCAATGCAAGAATGAAGTAAATAACCATAGCATTAAATCCATCATATAGCGAAATCAGAGGTATGTCCAAATACCAAATAACTAGATAACCAGATATCATCATAAAACACACTGTCATCTCAAAATGGCATCATCATGCAATATGATTAACTGAACATCAGAGTAGTCTAATATCTATGATACTGAAATCAAAGAGTAACATTTGACCCTCAGGTCATCTCAAATGTAAACATAACATGAGAATAGATATCTCTCAGATCAAAATAAAACAAGGTAAATGTCCACAACACATAACCAAATAATCCAACAAGAACAATCCATTCTAATTACTTAAGCATTTAATGATGATTGATTACCTTGCATTAAAAAGGCATTTAAAACACATAAGCAAACACAGTCATAAACATGACTAACCATCGCTACAGGAACCCAGTCCAGTGTAGCATGGTAATAGTACACAGTGCAATCTTTGCACACATCTCAGGGTAATCATGGAACAACCTCATGATACCACATCGATCCTGGTAACCACTGGCACAAACCTCAGTGAACCAAAAATCACATCATAATCTCAAAGATCAGTCAAAAGCATAAATAAGGCAACTGATACAAAAATATAAATCCAAACACCTCGACGGTGTAGACCACTCAGGGTCACAATCATGATCCATCACAACAAAAGATCAGCAAGGTTGCATCCATCAGGACGACTTACAAAAGTCAAATGGGAGAGGCACTACATCATCCCCCCCAAAGACTAGGCTTACTCCTGGAAGCCTACAATCCAAGAATAGAAACCAAACACACCAAGAACAAAATCAAAAGCGAGCAATAGGAATGACTCAACAACTCTATAGAAGTCAAACCCAAATCACTCCACATTCTCAAACCATCATGTTATCCCCCAAATGGGTTAACCACAAGGGAATGGTTGTCACACAGACACAAGGTCCTCCAACAAGAAACCTTCTATGCGCTAGGAAGAACCCATCTAGCCATAGAGTCAACAATAGAAGGTAAGGAACAAGCCACTCTACCTTGTCAACAGGTGCCCAACCACGACATGCACCAACCACATGACCACAAAACCAGGTCAAAACACTAAGCTCTTCCAAAAAAAGTTGGAATCATGGGGAATAACCATCCCAAAATTTCCAAGAATACTATCATGTCACACATGATCATTCTGGAATCCACGTAAACTCACCCTTAGAACAAAGAGGATGAAATTTTACCAACAAAAGGACACACTCCAAAGGACTACTCACCACCAAGTGTAGGAGCACAACACCTCTCCAAGGTACAAAAGCTCAACTAACATTGGGAACTAGGGTAACACAACCCAACTAGACAAGATATCACCTTCTCACAAGGTTCAACGACTTTCGTCAGTGGACACAATCACGAAATGTCTGCATACCAACTCACGAGATGGTAACATGTGTCCAACAATACCATGTCCCTCTAGCACCATGCTAGGAAAAATACACCCAAACTACCACTAAACTCAATCTCCAGCCTCAAGTCAAAGATTTAAGAGAAAGCTTGACTGAGACAGTCCACATGAAGATATAAGCTTAGGGAGGAGGATACTACAGAGTATTAGTACTGAGAGGGAGTCACTCTCAACCTCTGCACAAAATCAGCCCAAGATGCATTAGGGAACTCATAATTCCCCTAACCATCAACATACTCACAAGAGAACACTAACTGAGCTAGTGGCATAACCACACTAGCCTACTCTCTCAAGAGAGAAAGAATACGGAGATGTGCCAAGGTCAACATCCAGAAAGGAGAATCTAGAATCATCAAAGAATAGAGTCACTCCCAAAAGATAAGGCAACATCAACCCTGAGAAAGGAACGCTCACAAACCACACTACACCTCACAAGGGTGGTTTAGTGCAATAGGAAACACAAAAACCCAAGCATGAACTGCAACAAGTACCTAGTAGATTATGAAGACAAGATAACTCTTCCGTTATGAATAACATGAGGAGTTAAACTTCTCCAATGGCCATAAATACGATATGTCATGATTGAATTGGCCTCTACTCGAAAAGGTACTCAGAACATCGATCAACAACTCCAAAAGCCATAGCCTCACAACCGGACTCGGATTGAATCCATTTGAAAAGTGTCGAAAAGATATTGACAAGGACTACAACATGAAGAAGCTAATAGAGACCAAGACCTATGATCTGAGCCACCACTCAAATCAAAACAACAAATACAAAACCAACAGCCTTGGTCACCAAGACAAGCAACGAACAAAATGTCCAAATCCACACAAGAGCACACATGCCCAAAACAACATAAGGCATGGAGAGAAAGGTAATTCACACATTGAAACCATCATTACTCTTCTTTCATAATTTCATTAATAAAACATAATATAAGCACTAATGCACGATGAAACTAAAAGATTTTAAGCAAGGGTCCAAGAGTCACCATAAAACAAGTACATATCTTTCAATTTCTTTCAAAATAACATTCCATTTACTCATCTTTTAAACCATCCAATTACATTAACACTTAAAATCTATTAGACACACTAGCATGTTCTCCATGATATTATCCCTTGTACATACTACCAGAGGTTCGAGATGAACATGATAGAGTCACAACACACAACTGGGCAGCAGTAAAACACATCTAGAATAGTCATTATGAAACATAATCAAAAGGCCCAAATGGGAGAATTGTCAATTCCAACAGTAAGTACCAAAAAGAGCTCATTTCAACAATAAGTCAAATGTGACAACTGTCACAAAGAGAGTGATAGATAAAATTGATGACTACTCCAAGAGAGGAAAAAAAAACTAAAAACTAATGCTAGCCCAACAACATGAGGAAAGTACCTCCAGCCAAATAAAATAAGGAATCAAAAAAATCACATTACAGGTGATGACTAAGTACAGTCACACAAGAGGGATAAATCACCACACAATGCTAAGGAATACATCATCCTAGCATCGTTAGAGAACACACTCACACACATCAAGCAGTATACCTTCAGTAATCTCATGCATATGCAGACAACAAAAATTTCCATGCAATGCAACATTTAGATATTCATCCATCTAATACAAATTTCCATAAGCTTAAGAAACAATCAGATTGGGGACTTAAGTCATTAACCCAAGGATATAATGCAAACCTACTCTTTGCAATGATTCACAATAAACACTCATTTTCAATGATAGGAACCATTTCATCATTATAACAACAAAATAAAGAATCACAAATAAGATTCATTCATCAACTTACAATCAGGAGAAAACAGGGAAACAATGCACCTAACTCCACAAGGAGAAATGAGCAGAGGCACACAAGGCCAACACATGGACACCAATCAGTGGTTCCATCCAAAAAGGGTCACACAAGCAACCAACCAACCAAGGCACAATGATCCCACCTACAAGGCTAGGAAGACTCACTTCCTTCTCCACACACTGCTCTAGTTGCATCTACTGGACAAGCAAGTCCATCATGAGTAGATACCAAAGCAACAAAGATCACGAGTTCTCTCCAAGACACTCACACTCAACCAACGCAACAACAACTACAAGGGCAACATAAATACAGAGATCCCAATGTTTGAACATGGGCTCTGATACCAGATGTAATGCCCCGCCCAGAGATCCTTGGATACAAGGATTCAAATCAAGCCAAGATATATATATTTTTTTACAAGTATGAATGCACATGAAAACATCATACAAGGATCACAACGATCGCAACGAAAGACTTCAACACAATCCTGACAACCAACGAATCTCCGAACGCCACTACCCAACTAACACACCCAAACAAAAGCCAACAACCACCACAACAAGATGAAGGCACAAGAAAAGACCACTCATCAACAAAACACCAAGCTGGGGTAAAATGCAGAATCTCAAAATTTGGCTAAGCTTGAAATCTTGAAGCCCTGAAAATTGGCTAAGTCTAGATTTTTGAAGCCCTGAAATTTCCTAGAATCCATAACTTATCTCTGAGAGGTTTGAAACCTATCTCAAATGATTTGTCGCATATATTAAAATATATCTTAAGTATAAGGAATTAAATATACTTATACTTAAACGATATATTTTAAACCCCTAGGAAAACTGTTTTGAGCCAAGAAGGTGTAAAAACCAAAGGGGTGCCCAAAACCAACTTTCAAACTTTCATCCGACAAGCCTAGATAGCCCTTATTTCTCACGCGAGAAAGAAAACTAGTCTCGAGTTTTGTGCGAGATCTTTCACTGCTTCGCGCGAGAAAATGCGCACTTCGCGCGAGGACTACTGAGCTTCGCACGAGGATTCCTATGCGCCGTGCAAAGATTTACATTCTCGCGCGGGAAGTGTATTCTTTCACGTGAGGAAGAAACAGTCTTGCGCGAGGAAGAAACAGTCTTGCACGAGGAAGAAACAGTCTCGCGCAAGGAAAGTACAATCTCGCACGAGGAAACAAATCAGCATGACACAAAACACAAACAAAAAGCTAAACAAACAAGGAAACCTCCACATCGGGGAGTACCGGATCCACGTAAATCGAGGAATGAACACTCGAGAGCACTAATAGCAAGGAAAGAGAAACATCTGACCATCTAAAACATAAAAGCAAATCACATACTGAAATAAACATTGCAATGAACAAAATACATTTCAGAACTAAACAACCAAATAAATGCGCGGTTCCTCCCAACCGTCAATAGCATCATAAGACCATCATGGGTCCTAGCCATCCCCCGCACGTAACATCCCAAGCCATCAACCAAATCGTTGGTACTATCGTAATAGGGACATCACTACTAAAACATGCAAAAATATAAGCATAAGGAAATCTAACATTCTAGTAGTAAAGCATAAGATAATCCTATAGTAGATAACATCACCTATCACATGCTAAACAACAATAAGCAACAGATATGCTTAATACAATAATTCACAGCATCTAATCATATGCTAAAAATAATAATAAGGGAATGTGCCAAATAAAATAACATCATCTAAACATGATATACAAGCATCCCAATGAAAGCATAAATCACAAGAAAGCATACTCTGAAACCCGAAGTACCAAGTGAAGACATCCAACCACGGTCACACTAGGACAAAAGATCATCTCTGTACACCGATCCCTAGCAGTGGTGAAGGTAGCTATGCCTCCCAACCACGTGGCACCCATAGGTCCACACCCGCCGTGCTGATGGAGATAATGATCCAACCACAAACACACAAAAGCACAACAACCAAGGCTAACACTCACGCCAGATAGTATGATGGCTGAACCAAGAACCTAAGACAATGCAAGGAGTAAAGGTCCTGGTCAGACACTCAAAAGGCTACTAAGTAGGGACTAACATCATGGAGAGTCGCTTGGCATCGAAAAGCCCAAGCTCGGATCTGTGTAGCTCAACTCCCTCAACGGAAGGCCAATACACCGTGTAGCTCAACTCCCTCAACGGAAGGCCAATACACAAAAGTACCATTTTATTATCTTAAGTTTTATTACCAGTCACACATTTTTTTTAATTATCACTTATTCAAGCTCCTCTTAGCCATACCCGTGGCGTCATGATCGCTGGGCTGCAAGATAGAAACCCCCTCCATATGCTACCCTACCCTACCCATGCTCATCCTACGACAAGTGCCCGTGGGCATGCATACTCCCATCCCAACCCCAATGATCATAACTTTCGGCAAATCCATGGAAGATCGAGCCTCGCAAGTCACCCAACAAATGTACGCGTACGTACTCATGTGTGGCGCACCACCATCACGAAGATCATAACACAAGGACAGGAATGAGAACACAATGCAAAGAAAACACCCAACTAAAAGCAACACGGGAAGGAAAAATTCTACACGAATCCCAAAGCCAATAAAATCGTACATCATAAAATCACTCAACCGGCCTCAATCCGTGAGTATGGATTCTACACGAATCCCAATGCTATAACAAGACCAAAAGTCATGAACTTACTCAATCGGCCTCAATCCGAGAGTATGGATTCTACACGTATCCTAGCGTTCACGAAACAAAAGAAAAGGTCCAAAAGAAACCAAAACAGGTGTAAAATCACTCAACTGAACACAACATCGAGAGTACGGATGCAACACGCATCCCAATGCAACATAAAAGTGCAAAAGTGGTCTAACTGATATCCAAACGGATCATCAAGGTCCACGACCCACATTGTGCCAAGAAAACCTGAGAAAACAGGGTGGCATGCAAAACGAAGTAAAAACCCCAAAAATTTGGAAAAATTTGAAATTAAAACCCATTTGGCCTTTGGGTTCAAAAACCCCAAAAATCCAAAAATAAATGAAATCGGACACCGTATGCAAAAACGGCCAGCATAACGGCGTAAAATCCCAAACCCTCATCCCAAAAAATAGGGAAATGTTCATACCCGCCCAATCGGGTAGAACTAACATACAAAAACAGAGGGGAAAACTAGTTCTTAGCCTCCAAACAAATGGCTACCAAAAATAGAAGCTGAAACGGAGTAGAAACAATAAAACAGGAAAGCCCTACCTCACAGCCGAAAGGGCAAAACGAAAAAATGAACCAGAAAATAAAACGCTCGCAGAAGTGGCTGAAAATCGCGGCAATCCAAGGTTTCCCCGAGCTGGATCCAACGAGCTCAACCTCGCGACGATACCACGCCCGTAGCTCCCACAACGAACAAAACAGTAAATCCTCATGAAGAGGATTTTGGGTTTTACTCTCCAACTTTCCAATTTGAAAGTGAGAAGTGAGGAATTAAATTCCTTTTTGGATATTTATTCACTTTTTGAGTGAATAATCAATTAGGGCAAATAACCAGCCAACCTAGTTAAATCCTGAATGGACCCAAACGAAAATAGGCTATTCCTATAAATAGGAATTCATCTATGGCAAAGCTACCAGAAATATAAAATAAATCAATTAAAAAGCCTGAAAACTCAAAAACACATAAATCTCCTAAAAATCTTTCGCGACAAAGCGAAACTCTAAATGTACATACACGCTTACTGGTCTAATCACATAATGCAAATGAGTTCGGATTTAATAATCACTGAAAGGTTTAAATTAAACATTTAATTAAGGATACGTCAACCATACAAGGATGACATTGGTAAAATATGAATGACTGAATCACTAACTCCATGTGCCACTGCCAGGGATATAAATCCTGCACACTAAACAACACGATCAAGTGCAATTGCATATAATAACATAGACGAAGAAATAAATGCATTAAATCACCTAATTTAACCATTTATTTAATTATATTAAAATAATCTATTTACATCACTCACGTTCGCAAAAGGCATAGCAACGCAGGAATGAAGTAAATAACCATAGCATTAAATCCATCATATAGCGAAATCAGAGGTATGTCCAAATACCAAATAACTAGATAACCAGATATCATCATAAAACACACTGTCATCTCAAAATGACATCATCATGCAATATGATTAACTGAATAGCATAGTAGTCTAATATCTATGATACTGAAACCAAAGAGTAACATTTGACCCTCAGGTCATCTCAAATGTAAACATAACATGAGAACAGATATCTCTCAGATCAAAATAAAACAAGGTAAATGTCCACAGCACATAACCAAATAATCCAACAAGAACAATCCATTCTAATTACTTAAGCATTTAATGATGATTGATTACCTTGCATTAAAAAGGCATTTAAAACACATAAGCAAACACAGTCATAAACATGACTAACCATCGCTACAGGAACCCAGTCCAGTGTAGCATGGTAATAGTACACAGTGCAATCTCTGCACACATCTCAGGGTAATCATGGAACAACCTCATGATACCACATCGATCCTGGTAACTACTGGCACAAACCTCAGTGAACCAAAAATCACATCATAATCTCAAAGATTAGTCAAAAGCATAAATAAGGCAACTAATACAAAAATATAAATCCAAACACCTCGACGGTGTAGACCACTCAGGGTCACAATCATGATCCATCACAACAAAAGATCAGCAAGGTTGCATCCATCAGGACGACTTACAAAAGTCAAATGGGAGAGGCACTACAAAACTCACTGTCCAAGTGATCTCTTAACTATTCCTTGCAGAATAATTGTATGTACTATACTTTAACTTCTTTCCTCTATCCTATCAACTAGACCAATCACTATTAGATCTTGTAGACTAGGTCATGAACCTCAAATCCAAGTATCAGACTTTGGATCACACAATAAAACCTTGACAATGATGTTTCCTTCACCTTCTCTTTTCTCTTCTTATCTTCACATTCCACTCTTTGTGTTGCTTACAATCATTCTCTTTCTTGCATTCCATGATAAAGGACAATTTGCTTCCTTTATATCGAATCCATACAACAATTCCCTGAGTTAGTTATTACACCTTCTCAATTAATTATTATAGGACCATATCAAAGATCACTTTAGCAGTGAATCTTCACCATTTGGTGATCCCGTCTCATGGGTCGATCATCATTTGGTGAATAGCACATGCAACATACATCAACCACGTTGCCATATATTTATCAGATTTGGGTCCAATGCCTATGGTAGTCACCCATTAGTTATCACATGATTGGTCAAAAATATTGGTCCAATCATCAATGCAATACACATTTTCGATACATTTATTTTAAAAATATTTCCATCCTTTGCATGTTGTTTCTTATTGGGCCATGTTCTTTCACCATTACTACAACCAAATAATTTTCCATTGGGTTGGGTGTCACCTACCATTTTCTCAATGTGTGCCGACCACTAGCCCCATTTAGCCAACTGTTTCCTACTGTGGGCTTGCATAGGAAGCTACATTTCGCGCTACATTTGACATCCCCACTTGTTCATCCCACAAAATTTTCCAACCTAAATTCTCTCTTTTTTGGTTTGGAGACTGACATTTGTTACTACTGCCAAAGTTTCAGAGTGCTGAGTGCATTTTCCATTGACTTGTGGACCTTGGTTTTCATAAAAAGCAAGTGATTTTTAATTTTTTTAAAAATGTCGATAGTGGTACTACCATACTCGTATAGTAGTATAGATTATTTTTTTAGTTTTACTGTCCACTGTTCATTGGTGACTAGACATCTCACATGCTAAGATAGCCTATATGTTTGTGAATTATATTGAGTAGTACCATAGACTATAGTACCATAGTAGTAGTACCTTTTTTTGGAGAATGAATCATATTATTGTTATTATATGTAATCTAAGTAGTCTAATGTCAAGATTCACAGTCTTTGAGTCATCACTATTTGAGTCTTTTGTTCAACAACTAAGTTGATTTATTTTTTGTAGCCTTTACTGACTTGCAATGTCAAACAAGAGGGGTAACATGGTTTTCGGTAGGATCCCTGAAAGTGAAGAGAGGTAGCATATTTTGGTGGTGGAAATGTTGGCAACCTACAAGATTCACAAGTTAGATCTCTAGTGCTTATTGAAAAAAGAGATTCATCACAAGTTGGAGACTCAGACCGTATTGAAGAAGTTCAAGTTGGTGGACCTGATATCTCAGTTGAGGAAAAACTTAAACACAATTTGGAGGTGATTTCCCTAAGTAGGAAGTCACAAGATGATATTATAGAGATGGAGTCAGTCCTAGAGAAGTCGGGTGAGAAAACCAAAAGTGATTCCATAAATCATGTTCATGCACAAAAGGGAAAAAGAAAATTGGAATCAAAGAAAGATCAATCTCGTCGGGATCTATCCAAAAGGAATTTTTAGTTAGAATGGGTGGAAAAGTACTAGTTCATTGAACCAGTGTCTAGTCCAATTGATGGTGAGCCTCCTGTAGAATGTAGATGTAATATTTGCACTGAGATAATAAAGGAGAAGAGGTTGCAGCTTAAACTTGATACCATAGAAAAAATTGTCAGTAAAGTTTAAAGAAAGGAAATGGTAGATGGAGTTGAAAAATACGTGCTAACTTAGAAAACAAAGGAAAATTGTCTGCATATCAGGAATGCTGAAATATACAAGTTACACCAACAATTGTGGGAGAAGCATTCTACAGTAAAAGGTTCCATTGAAGATTTCATTGGGAAAAGTAGTTCAATTAAGTGTGGTCTTTTATATTTTGAGTAGATGAAATCCTATGATGGACTTCCCTTCAATTACCACCTTATTGCAATTTTTCAAAGTTTGAAACTATCTGAATAGTCACTAGTCAGTAAACAATGTGTGGGAATGGGCTAGATGTCTTGCACATGTTGAAAAAGAAGATATGAAGAAAAAAATAAAATACTCAAATTTCATTACATTGTCTCTAGATGAAGTTACAACAATTGATAATACTTCTTGGATGTGCATACATGTTTATATTCTAAATGATCTTTGTCGTCAACTCTTTCTACTATCTATTGCTAAATTGAATTGTAGTGCAACAACTGATAATTTATATGAATTATTAAAGACTATTGTAATTGAATGTGAAGGTTTGGATAACATGGAGATTGTCAAAAAGTTGGTTTGTGTTGGAGTGGATGGAGCTTTGGTTATGCAAGGTCATAAAGGCAGTCTTTGCAAAAAGATCAAGAATGATTTGACACCCTATGCTATTCTCATTCATTGCATGGCCCATCAAATGAATTTAGCTTTTGGAATTGTTGGCAATTTTAGTTGTGTAAGTAAAGTGGAATCTCTAATCAAAGAGATTTACCAATACTTTTTTCAAAGTCCAAAATGAGTTTGAGAATTTCAACACTTTTCTCAAGGACCTACTGCTTGGAGAAAGCTTCTTAAAGACAATGATACCAGATGTATCTCTTTGGATGGACTAGCGCAATGAGTAATCTATGAATATCCATCATTTCTTGGACTAATATACTCTATGTGAGATAGATTACCTCATCTATATTCAAGTCTAACTAATGTTAAGATGCTCTTAAATTTAGCAACTATTCTCCCCATGCTATAGGACATGACAATATTATAAACAAGGTTTAACAAAGAGCTATATACATTGTAGAATATAATAAACTACACAAAATGACATGTAATAGCCTAGATACTCTATATCAATTACTACCATTATATGAATCAAATTTTTCCAAGTGGATAGAAATATTAGATTTAAACAATCCTAGAAACTTTTTACATATTGGTGCAAATGATGAGGTTTATGCTAGGGTACATGGAGTTGACATACCAATGCAGTACTATGCTTGCATCAACCTTGACTCCAACCCCAATGAAGTAGGAAGTGAAGTTGAATTAGAACTGGAGAAGGTACTTTCACATGTTATAAGTGAAGACTTCAAGAAGATCAAAGACTCTATGCTTGACTGTGTCAAGTGAGTTTGCTACAATCTTTCATTAGAAATTAGATTTAGATTCCCTCCAGAGAAATTGCTTGAAGCAATGTCAATTGTTTTTCCAGAATATTGGTCTCTAAACCGTCTGACTAATTTTTGAAGAAGGATGATGACTTTGATTCAACATTTTTGCAAACCTAAAGTAATCAATGGAGTAACTATAAATGGAATTTTAGATGAATCTTGACTAAGAGGTCAATCATATTCTTTTGTGAACATAATGAGGGAACAATATTATCTAATGGAGAACCCAAATGAAGAGTGAGTGGTAACAAATCTTTGGAAAAAACTTGGTAAGAGAAATCAATTGAGAGAGTTAATACTAAAATATTTCAAGATTATTGATTTATGTTTGACAATGATATTGGGTTCAGTGGAGGATGAGAGAGTTTTCAATTCTTTGGGCTTCCTGAAGTCAAAGGTTAGAAAAAAATTAGAAATTTTTTTGGATAATTATTTGAGGCTCTATAATTCTAGGTATGAGGTAGATAGTTTCCCTTATGATAGGGCTCTCAAAATTTGGAGAAACCAATGTCAAAGAAGAGGGATTGCCAACATTTCAAACCCAAGTGACAATGACAGTGGTTCATGTCCTGATATTGGAAGCAATGAAGATGTTGTTGACTCTAGCATGCATACTGACACTTACAGTGAATCTGAAGAAAACACAATGAAAAATAAAATGTTATATGCAATAAATGAGGAGGATTCTGATGATAGTGATGCTGAGCCAGTCTAGGCGGAGTGGCAACTATAGTAGCTTCTCAACTTCAAGTTCTAACTTTTGCATGAGTCAAGTAGTAGGATAGTAGCTCTGATATAAGACTCTATGTACTAATTAATTATGTTTTTATAAGTTAATGTATAGTCTTCATTCACTATCTTTTTATCAACAACTGTAGCAACTTCTCAACTTCAAGTTCTAACTTTTGCGTGAGTCAAGTAGTAGGCTAGTAGCTTTGATATAAGACTCTATCTACTAATTAATTATGTTTGTAGAAGTTAATTTATAGCCTTCATTCACTATCTTTTTTATAGATGCTTAAATTTTTTTTGAGCATGTTGATGTTACAAACTTATATGTTGAGATGTTCATTGAAACTAGTTATTACTTTTAGAGTCTACACATGTTGAGATTTTCATTGATTCTAGTTTTAATACAATAGTACATGATGAACTTGAGATTTTCATTCATTCTAATTTTTAGACATTTTTACTTTTAGATTTTCATTGATTCTAGTTTCTATAAGAAATTGTAACATAATGCATTTAACAAAATAAGCTCTATTTAAAAAAAGATGTATTATAATTTATAATTATAAATCAACATGTGACATAATACATTTAATAATTACAAACAATTACAACCCTTTTTAGATGACTCAATGTCAAATTGAAATGACCTTGAATTCCCTTTTGCAAATACAAGGGAGCAACAATAGCTGTAGGTTGGTTTATAATTGTATATATAATTAGATTATTACTACATAATACATTATATGTATACAATCACATTGTCAATTTGCCACATTGCCGTTTGTACAATTTTTTCAAGTAGGAGTAGGGAAATTTTTACCATCTACTCTATGTAGTAACAGAATGCCAGTGCCTTGCTGTCCAACTATCCTGATATGATGGCTCTTGATTCCTATAACAATTAACATTAAATAAAGTGAAATTAAATCCAAGTTTGAGAAGATGACCTAGCTCCAATGAATTTCTTTAGGGTGCTCCATTCTGTATCACTTGGAAGCTCCATTTCTTTGAGGTTGTAGCTAAATAGTTGTAACCTCGTCAATAATGAATACTTCATAGAGGTAGTTTTATATGAATCAAAGAATTTATCTATAACTACATTCATTGTTGATAGTGGTTTGATGCAACTTTCAATTCCTTTTGGAGTGGTTTCCTTAGGAAAGTTGCCTAAATTAGAATTCATGCTGTTCTGCAACATTTTTCATACAATCTTCTTTTCCAATGAATCTGCCCTTTGAGTTAGCTAGATTTGGTAATCCAACATTTAGAAAGTTCAGTATGCTATGATTCATCTTCATCAAGTCTTTGGAAGCCAATTTGAGAGCTTCATCTATTTCCATTACTTGTTCACAATTGTATAGACAACAAAGGACATTACAGAGACATCCAAGTAGTTGTTTATTCCATAGTTTGCCAAATCCCTGTCACTAGATCTCCATATTTTACTCAAAATATTTTTAGCATGATTTTTAAAGGAATTTTTGAAGATTCCTCTTTTATCCTGAACATCTTTTTTTACATTTTCAATGAGAAGTCTTAGATTGTTATTTAAATCAAGCCATTCAAACAAACTATCACTGTTCTTTATTATTTTGTCCCAATTTTCTTGTTTGATAAGATTAACCATGTTTATTATAGTATCCTTCACATGATGGTCTTCGGAAGATGTTGTTCTATTTTGTGCAATTACATTCTCCATCATTTTCTTCATTTTAGACATCTCTTTTTCACTCTTTTTCTATATTTCCTCTAGTTGCCCTTGCCAATTAGTTGCTCTCTTCCTCTCATCCTTGAATTTCTTCTTCAAATCTTGGATTGTATTTGCAGTAGTTACCTCTTTTTTCTTCTCATCCTCGAGTTCCTTTTTCAAATCATGAATTGTCTTTGTAGTGGACTCCTCATTTTTCTTCATATTGTCCAATTCCTTCTTCAAATCATGGAGTGTTTGAGTAGACTCATCTTTCTTTGCGTTCTCCAATTCCTTCTTCAATCTAGGATTTTCTTTGTAGTTGACTCCTCTTTTTTATTTGCATTTGCCAATGCCCTCCTCATATGGTGGATTTTGTTACTTCTTGCAATAGCACTAGACTCTGTTTTCTTCACATTCTCCAATTCCTTCTTCAAATCAAGGATTATTTTTGCAGTTGCCTCCTCTTTGTTTTTCATATTCTCTAATTGCTTCTTCAAATTGTGGATTGTGTTTGCACTAGATTCCTCTTTTTTCTTCTCATTCCCCAATTCCTTCTACAAATTATAAATTATCCTTGCCTTAGACTCCTCTTTTTTCTTTTCATTCTCCAATTCAATCTTCAAATTATTATTTTCCTTGACAGTAGAGTCCAGGTCAGTTTTTAATTTATTATTGACCTATGCACTACTCTATACAGACTTGAACAATTGTGTAGTAGAGGCTTTTTCATACTGAATTCTTTTTTGGCACTCATCCAATTCTTTTGTCAAATTTTGCACTCGTTCATTCATCCTTTCTTGCTGGACAATTGCCTTTATAGGAGAAGAATTCTTTATCTTGTTTTACAATTCTTTGAACCTATTATCTACTGTTTTCTCCTTGGCCTTTACATTATCAAGGTCTTCCTATAACTTTTCTATTTGCTTTGTAAGCCTTTTGTTTTCCCTCTCTGCTTTCAAAAGTGTAGAGTAGACCATTTTGTTGCTCTCTTTTGATATATTGATTTTATCAATATTTTTCACTTTTGACAAATCCATTTGAAGACTAGTAACTTGTACATCGTTATGAAATTTGGGTAGTCCCATGGTAATGGTTCCCACTTTTTGGTCAAGTTTGACACTAAAATAGATATTTTTAACAAAACTTCATTTTCAAATACATATTACTAAGAAACCGTAGAGAATTTGATGATGATGTAAACTAGTGTTTTTTAGCATTTTCTATCTAGTTTCTAATGATATTTTTTTATTTTTTTAATAATTTCATTTGAAGTCCATTTTTTCATCTCCTTTGAGAAGTGGTTTATAGAAAATCAAGACATTTTCAAAAAGTGATGGGTATTTTGATGAACATAATTTTTTTTTAAAATTTGATAATTACAAAATTCTTTCAAGGCTAGAATAGTAACATCGACATCTAACACGTTTTGTTGGTTGTGTTCAATTTCATAAAAAATTGACAGTTTTATTTAGTGTCAAAGTGACAATAACTATAATTTAGACATAGGTTGCTTTTGATCAATATAACTTGACTTGTATTTATTGAAATAACATTTTTCTTGATTTGCTAGAAAGCTAACACATATAGCTTTGATGTTCATATTTTTCAAAAATTTTATTCTTCATTTTTATATTTTTCTTGAAGCTTTAAATTAAGGTTTCTAAAATGATTAAAAAACCTATACTTACTAAAACTAAAACTATAACATCATAATCAAAACAATATATGCTAAAAATATATTCATTATAAAGCTTATTGAAAGGAGAATATTTTTTCAAGTTTAGTTAAAAAATTTAGACCTATTTGGCCCTTGTTTGAGCACTCCAAATGGCCAAAAAAGGGTGAATTTTATATAAACTGGACAAAAGTTTCATTTTGGAGGCTTCGTGCGAAGGGGTCTTCGTTCGAAGTGCTTCGCTCGTAGCAACTTCGAACGAAGCAACAGAGCTCAAACCGTAAGGCTCGCGCATCACTGTCATGCTTCGAGCAAAGCCTTTGACTTCGATCGAAGCCTACTTTGAGCGAAGTGCCACTTGCACTTCGCTCAAAGCCTTGGCTTCACACGAAGTTTTTGAAATTCGATTTCTCGACTTTCCATCGAATTCTTTCACGATGGAAAGTGGGAACCAATTGCGTGGAACTACTTGATTTATTACATTTTTTGGTGGTTTATTATCTCTACGAAAGGGCATAGCAACCATGAAGTTCACCATTTCATTGTTTGGGTCATATGTTGGAAATATTCTACTAGTAGATCCCTAAAATTCAACAACTACATCACTTTTCAAAGTCTTCATAATTTGACTATTTCTTTTGCTTGTCTATTCAAACTTTGATGCAAACTCATTCAAACTAAAATTTGCATTTGCTGACACAATTAAGTGTTTGAAAGGTGAATTATCAGTTGTATTGTTGTATGCTCCTCCAACTCCAGTTAAACTTACTTCACCTAAAATTGTATTTTGAGGATTGCCAACATATTGAAGATGACCCATTCCAAATCCTGGCATTTTAGGACTATTTTCAGGGTTTTGTACAGAAGCTACTAGTGCATACATTGGTGAAGTAACTGCTAACATTTCTTGCAGTCTAATTTTCATAATTTTTTTCTTTTTTGCACAAGGTTCATCCATGCTAGTGCCAGTGCCAGTGCCAGTGGGATCAACTGCAATTGGATTTGAAGATTTAACAAATAATATGTTGGGATGACCTTCAGAAGTAGAAGTATAATGTTTTTTTTCCCTTTCTAAATGAATTATCTTCAACCTCATTGAAGAGTCCAATGATTGGTTTACTTCCTCTTTTGGGTGGGTCTGGTACTAGAATTGGATTCCAAATCCCTTCACCACTTACACCAAAGGGCTCTATACTTGCATAACCCATTTTTGTATCATAGTTGCCCCTTTACCATATGTTTTTTTAGTAGAATCACTCATTTGAAGATTAACAATATGTCTATCCTTAGTTGACCTAGAATCTTGAATACCTTGAATGTTGGCATCTGAATCGAGGTCCTTTTGTCTTTAAATATCACTATTACTGCAACTGCCAAAATTATATAGTACAGTTGGATGCTCTTTATTCCAATAATCATTGAAAAGTCCATCCTCCTCAATTTTCTCAAACTTGCTAATGTCATTGGTTCACCCAAATTTTGCCTCATTTTCCAAAAATCAGTCATCTTGGTTTGACACCACAATTCAGCTATGCACACCTCTTTAATTTATTTTGGCATAGACCTTTTAGAAGGTTGAAATGCTTTCTTGTAGAAATTTAAGTATGAAAGAGGCTCTAATTTGTGTGACTCTGATATGTGCAATGTTGTAATTTGGGATGGCGATTCTTGCATTGAAATATTATTCTCTGTTGCATGTTTCTCCATCTCTTTCTTAACCTCATCCAACAAATCCTTGTTTCTAAACTTTTCTATCAATGGCATCTCTTGATGTCGATATTTTCTCATATAGTTCCTATTGGCAAAAAGTGTTGTTTTTATTATGTTCAGTGGATCATAATTCTAGTTGTTGGAAACATAGATGGAGTAACTAAGAGGGGGGTGGGGAGTGAATTAGTTACCACAAAAAAATCCACAGATCCTTTAGATGTCTGATAAAATTAGTTAGTGCTATCACTCAGTAGCCACACAAAAATGCTATAACTCGGTAGATGTAATGTATGTTATCATTAACAAAACTTAAACATTCATAGTGATTAACATGCATGCATAAACAAATAACATGAACACAAGAGACACTAGATTTATCATGGAAATCCAATATGGGAAAAACCACCAAGTAACTAGCTACTAATTTTCACTCTTCTAAAGTGAGCCCTATTAGGAGCCAACCCTGTTAAAGGTTACAAAAAACATTGTTAGGTATGACCTTGTTAAAGGATTTAATCATCCTACTAGGAGTGGCCTTGCTAGAGGACTTTATAATAATTCAATAGAACTATCCACCTTGTTAGAGGATTTACAAAATGGTTGTTAGACCAAATCTCTTAAGAGATTTGAAAATCACTGCTACAATTGTGAGACAGTAACTATGAGTTGACCTGAATGAGATGCAACTAAATTGCTGATATAGATCTCTGTTCTGCTTCACTAGATCCTCTCTGATCAAATACAACTTTGCTACTCCTCAAGGATATCTAATCCTTCTTCAAGATTCGCTCACGCTTTCCTCTTCACATACTCAACACACTTGCAGACTCATTCATTCATTCATAAATTAGAATTCACAACTGGACCTTTTATTTATACCTTACAAATTGTCAAGTCGGCTCATTTACAAGTTACAATTATCAATAATCATTACATCAGTCAAATACAATCATTACTTTAAACAATTAAAATTTATTTCTCGAAATAATGAAATCCTTCATTGGCCGACCTTGCTCGGTAGAGACTACTCCATAAATGATTTCTAGTGTTAACCAACTGAAGCTTGGTGAACACTAAAAAATCTGCAAAATCTTTTGGAGACTAAGTGAACTTGATAAACACTAACTTTCCTTCACTGACCTTGTGAGCTTGATAGAAACTAACTTCTATCATAGAAACCTTCGACACCCAAGTGAGCTGGGTAGAAACTATTTCCACAGAGTATTTTTTAGGAATGCTCGGTAGACTCTGGAATTTGCTTTGTTGACCAATTGAGCTTAGAGACTCTATCTGATTACTGATATGAAATTTTTGTAACATCAAAGACAACATACAATTGAACATTTGTATCCAACAATCTCCCTCTTTGGAATTGATGGCAACACAACATGTCATAGCAGATGAAATTTGAAAATAAGTATTTTCTGATAGAACATTTCTCCCTCTTAGATTTTATGCCACAATCTTCTCTAATGCTATAATTTCCCTCTATGAAGGAATTACATAACTTCTTTTCAAAACAACAAAGTCTCCACAAACAAATTCAAATTTCAAAAATATATGAATCTCCCTCTTTGACAACACATGCCAAAGACAACACAAACTAAATGAATAACAATGTACCTTGAGTACTGATTCATATGCAATGTTCTCATGACTATGTTGCATCAACTGAAAGATCTTCAACTTGAATCCTATTGATGCATCACTAAAACTTCATTTTAGTGAGCTTTGGATAGGGGAATGACCCCTAACTTACCTCTTAGACACAAGAATGCATCCTTATGTAATGGCTTGGTGAATATGTCAGCAATTTTCTACTTTGTATGGACATATTCCAGTCTGATCTCCTTATCTTGCACCAATTCTTTGATAAAGTGATACTTTATTATAATGTGCTTGGTTTTTGAATGCATCACTAGCTTTTTAGATATGTTGATTGCACTTTTATTTTCACAAAACATAACAACTGGTTCTTTGATTTCCACCTTCATGCCTTCCAATAACTATTTGAGCCAAACAATATTAGAACAATTTACTGCTACAACAACATACTCTGCTTCTGCTATAGATTGGGATACACAATTTTTCTTTTTACTTGTTCAAGAAACCAACCTCTTTTCAAGAAAGAATGCTCTTCCACTTGTGCTTTTTCTATCATCAATGTTTCCTGCCCAATCAACATCAGTAAAAACTTTCAAGTCTAAATTACCTCCAAATTTGTATCACAATCCATAATCTTTAGTGCCTTTCAAGTATCTCAAGATCCTTTTGATTTCTATCATGTGATTTTCTCTTGGTTTTTCTAAAAATCTTGCTACAATACCAATTGCAAGAGCAATATCTGACCTTGTATGAACTACATACTGCAACTTTCCAATCATTGATCTATATAAGGTCTGATCTACCTCTTTTGATTCATCATCCTTGGTGAGCTTCAGTCCAGTACACATGGGAGTTTCAACTAGTTTACAATCTTCCATACCAAATTTCTTGAGTATCCCCTTGATGTATTTATATTGAGTGATGTAGATACCATTCTTTCTCTACTGAATTTGAAGACCAACATAGAATTTAATCTCACCAAACATTGACATCTCAAATTCTTTGTTCATTTTCTCTAAAAATTCTTTGCATAGATTATCATTTCCTATAAACAAAGTATCATCCACAAATATTTCTACCGAAACAATCTTGTTATCTAGTCCTTCCTTGATATACAAGCTACTATTATTATTAGTTCTCTAAAAACCAATCTAAATAAGATAGTTATGCAATCTTTCATACCATGCTCTAGAGGCTTGTTTCAGACCATACAATACTTTGTGTAATTTGCAGATCATGTTCTTCTTGTTTGTATCAAAAAAACCTTTAGGCTACTCAATGTAGACTTCTTCATCCAAAATACCATTGAGAAATGCTGATTTGACATCCATTTGATATACCTTAAATCTTTTGTATGCAACATGTGCAAGTAAGGTCTTGACACCTTCCAGTCTTGCAATAGGAGCAAAAGTCTCTCCATAATTAATTCCTTCTTCTTGAGCGTGGCCTTTACATACCAATCTAATTTTATTTCTTGATACCTTACCATCCTCATTCAATTTATTTTTGAATACCCACTTTGTTCCAATCAAATTTTTATCTTTGGACCTAGGTACAAGAGTCCAAGTTTTGTTTTTCTCTATTTTCTGTATCTCTTCGGTCATAGCCTCAATCCAATTTTAAATTTCTAATGCATCTTGGACATTTATAGGTTCAAAACCAGCAAGTAAACAAGTACCTTTTAGCTTACTTCTTGTCATAGTACCTTCATATTTTTCTCCAATAATATGATTTGGTGCATGATGTCTCCTGAAATACTTGGCTAATACATATTCTTTGCCTTTTGATTAAGTTATACTGTCTTCCTTTTGAATTTCTAGCTCTAGCTGATTTGATTGTTGCTCGAGTCCTTCTAAATTATTAGGCATTGGCTTCATAGCATCTGAATGTGACTTGAGTTCCTACAAATTAGTTTGAAATTCTTACAACTCGATGACTGAAGACTCACAAGTAGAAGTTTCCTAATTAATAGATGTATCTAGCATTGTATCAGGTTCAATAAAAAAAAATCTCCTGTAATCTTCTAGTTCCTTTTTGCTTTCTTCTTTAGTCCTTTTTGTAAACTCATCAACTTTCACATGTGCACTTTCTATGACTTTGTGAGTAGACAAATTCAAACATCTGTATGCCTTACTCTTGCAAGAATATTCCAAAAATATACTTACATCACCCTTCACATCAAATTTTCTTTTTCTAGATTCTTTCAAAATGTAACATTTACTTCCAAATACTTTTAGGTAACTTACATTGGGTTTATAGCCATACCATAACTCATAGGGAGTTTTGAATGAGTCCTTCTTCAACTGTACTCGGTTCAAGGTATGAATTGTAGTGCTGATAGGCTATTTCCAATATTTGATGGCAATGTTCTTTTCAATCATTAAAGTCCTTGCACAATCTATGATGGATCTATTCCTCCTTTCAGCTATTCCATTCTACTCGGGAGTTCCAGGAGTTGATACCTATCTTTTGATTCCTCTTTCAATGCAAAAGTTATTGAATTCATGAGAGATGAATTCACTACCTTTGTCTGACCTCAAGCATTTCAGTTTTTTCCCTATTTCCTACTCAACTCTAGCCAAATACCATTTGAATTTTTCAAATGCTTCTAATTTCTCTCTCAGATACATGATAGTCATCATTCTAGAGTAATCATCAACAAAAAGAATGAAGAAATTTTCTCTAATATAGCTCTCAATTCCAATAGCTCCACACAATCAGTATGCAAAATTTCCAAAATTTCTTTAGACTGATAATTTTTACTTTTAAAGATAGTCTTTCCCATCTTACCAATCTGATAGTTCTTGCATAGACCAACATCCAGTTTCTTTATACTAGGAATGCCTTTTACTTTCTTGAATTTGTTTATTGTCACCAAGTTATCAGAGTTCACATGACATAACCTTCTATTCCATAACTAACATTCTTCAACTTGAACAATAAAACATGAAAATTCACCAAGTTTAAGATATAACAAGTTACCTTTTATTTGTATGCCTGATCCAATTAGCTTTTCTTTGCCATCCAACAGTCTTGCTTTTCCATGCATGAATTCCACTTTGAATCCAATATTGACTAGCTATGCCACACTCAAAAAATTGTATTTTAGACCTTCCACCCAATATCCATTATCGCATACAAGCTCTTTGGGTAGTGAGATTATTCCTCTTCCTTTTATGCAACAAGGTTCATTATTACCAAATCTCACACTACCACCATCATAGTCTACAAAATGTTCAAACTTAGTTTTGTCACCAGTCATATGATGAGAGAAAACACTGTCTATGATCCATGTATCATTTTTTCTTACATGAGAGATAAGTGCCATCTTATCTTCCTCATCATTATCAGATTCATCTTTTACAACAATGTAAATAATCTCATCTTCACTATTGTCAGAATCTTTAGTTTCCTTAGCCATGAAACATGTTTTCTTACCTTTGTCCTTGAATGATTTGAAGTCTTTCTTTCCATTACACTTTTGACCTTTCTTTTCATCCTTGTTTTGCTTATTTGGGAACCTAGCAGCAATATGAGCAATTTCTCCACATGAAAACTATCTTTGTATTTTCCTTTGCCTCTAGAATATTTCCTTGCTAGTAGAGCTTTAACCAACTCAAGATCATTGTCAGAACTCTGTTCAGATTCTTCTTCACTTTTTGACTAAAAATCCTTTATCTTTTTGCCTTTTTCTTTGAGTGAAAGATTGGCTTCAAATGCTGATTTAATGTTCTTGGAAGCTAGAACATAGTTGTAATAGTTATCTAGCTCAAATGCAATCAATCTTCCTACTATGGCCTCTAAATTTATCTTATGATTTGCTTCACATCTTCTTTCCTAAGTTGTAGAGACTCTAATTGCATAAATGGGAAGTAATGTTCTAAGAACTTTACTTACAACTGTTTACTCTTTGATAGCTCCTCTAGAAGCCTTGATTGTACTGACACTTGCTTTGACTCTTTCAACATACTTGGCAATGTTTTCATCCTCTCTCATCCTCATTTGATCAAATTGTCCTCTTAAACTTTTTGCTTTGGCTCTTCTCACATTATTATAACCTCCATAGATATCTTTTAGCTTGTTCCACATAGCAAAGACAATTTTTTAGTCCTTGATATCATCAAATTCTTCATAGCTTAGGGCTGATGCAATGTCTATCATCATGGTGTTATGAGTCTTCTTCTTAGCAATGTCATTAGTAGATAATGTACTAGAAGGAGTTACATACTCTTCATCAAGGTATTTTAATCTTGTATCTCCAATGGAAGCCAGATGGAGTCTCATGAGACCATGCCATGCTAAAAAGTTATCCCTATTAAGCCTTGGAATTTCCCTCTTGTAAGACATCCTGATCTTTAGCTTAGATCCTTGAAATCCTTCCTGCAAGCACCAAAAGCTCTGATACCAATTGTTGGAAATATAGATGGAGTAATTGAGAGGGGGGGTGAATTAGTTACCACAAAAACAAATCCATAGATCCCTGAGATGTCTTATAAAATTAATTGCTGCTATCACTTGGTAGCCACATAGAAAAATGTTGTAACTCAGTAGATGCAATGTATGTTATCATTAATAGAACTTAAACATTCAAAGTGATTAACATGCATGCATAAACAAATAAAATGAACACAAGAGACACTAGATTTAACGTAAAAAATCAATATTGGAAAAGCCATCAAGTAACTAGCTACTAATTCTCACTCTTCTAAAGTGAGCCTTCTTAGGAGCCAACCTTGTTAAAGGTTACAAAACACACTATTAGGTGTGATCTTGTTAAAAGATTTAATCACCTTGCTAGGAGTGGCCTTGCTAGAGGGCTTTATAACAATTCAATAGAACTATCCACCTTGTTAGAGGATTTACAAAATGTTTGTTAGGCCAACTCTGTTAAGAGATTTGGAAATCACTTCTACAATTGTGAGAAAGTAACAATGAGTTGACCTGAATGAGATAAAACTAAATTGCTGATATAGATCTCTGTTCTACTTCACTAGATCCTCTTTGATTGAATACAACTTTTTTTCTCCTCAAGGATATCTGATCCTTCAAGATTCACTCACACTTTCCTCTTCACATACTCAACACACTTGCATACTCACTCATTCATTCATACATTAGAATTCAGAACTTGACCTTTTATTTATACCTTACAAATTTCAAGTTGACTCATTTACAAGTTACAATTATCAATAATCATTACATCAATCAGCTACAATCATTACTTTAAACAATTAAACTTTATTTCCCAAAATAATGAAATTCTTCATTGGCCGACCTTGCTCGGTAGACACTACTCTAGAAATGATTTCTAGTGTTAACTAACATAAGCTCGGTGAACAATGCAAACTCCGCAAAATCCTTTGGAGACCGAGTGAACTCGATAAACACTGACTTTCCTTTGCTAACCTTATGAGCTCAGTAGAAACTGACTTTTGCCATAGAAACCTTTAACACCCAAGTGAGCTGGGTAGAAATTGTTTACACAGAGTATTTTTTAGGAACGCTCAGTAGACTCTAGAATTTTCTTAGCTGACCAACTAAGCTTGGTAGATTCTATCTGATGACTGATATGACATTTGTGTAACATCAAAGACAACACACAATTGATCAATTGTATCGAACACTAGTGACTAATTAAATCAAAGCCAAAAAAAGTTACCAATTCATTTGCCATTTTGAAAGCCTTTCTCTCAAATGTGAGGCCTCCAATTGCAAAAGGCAAGGAAGGAAATATCATTTTCTTTTTTTGTCCAGTGAAAAGTTTATTTTTGCTTTCCATCTTCCATACATATTCCAGTGCAAAATTCCTTTTTGTAACATGCATTGGAAGTTTGAAGGGTTCAACTGTTGAACCATAAAACCTTAAGATAGTGTACTCTTCCATGAAGAACCAGTTAGCCAATTGAATCTAACTTCCTAGTTGAATGCAATCTTTACAAGACAAAAATAATCTAGGCATTTTAGTGCTTATGATTTTTTGGTAAATAGGTGCCAAAAAGAAGTCTACAAAATGGTTGTAGTTTTTATTGTTAGCAGTCATCCTCATCTTATGTGTCCACTCATTTATTGGACTTGGAGTCTCTGATTTCTTTTGGGTTTTCTCATCAAGCTTATAGACCTCAATATCAAGCTTGTTGTTCCTTGTCTCAAATATTAAGTGATGCTTTGCTAAAAGAAGGTTGCACAAGTAACTTTTAACCTAAATGTCTTCATCTTTCCTATAGTTGTTCTTTGTTTAATCATTAGTAATTATTTTTGCATAGATTCAACAATGTGCTAAACAAAATTATATCTTACATCTACCTTCTCAACTGATTGACCTTGACAATGGATATTATAAATTATTTCAAAATCACTAGTCCCCACTTCCTTGTTACTGTCCAATCCTAGACAAAATGATAACAAAGAAATAGCATTCTGAACCCATAACACAAAAATATCATACTGATAAGGAGGCTTATGCTCTATGTTTAGTGTAACACTAGTAGACATCTTTGAGTTTATTAAACCTCTAATATATGAATCTTGAAAAAATCTTTCTAGTTTGTCATAAGCATTTGCTAGTTTATCCAAGTCAATGCACTCATTAAAGCTTTCTGGTTTAAACCTTAGCCCTAGGTCTAACAGAGTGAAAAATTCACTCTCAGTTATGGATAAAATTTTCTCCTAAGTGTTTTGGTTTATAATTGCCTTTCTATTTTCATCATAATTCTGAGCACATAGCATTACAATTTCAGGGAAAGGGAATACTTTAGATACAATGAGGTTTTCTAATCTAGTAACCAAAGCAGCTAGTTTATTTGTATGTGCACAAATATTGTTGTTTTATTTGTAATAAATTCTCCTCTTCTATGGGTGTTTCCACTTATTAAACAATGAATGTCTAATTCCCATGATTCCAAAATCTCCATGGATAACATGATCAAATATATCATGACATTCATCAGTAAAACCTGAGGTTTGTAGCACTTGCCTAATTTCTCTAATGTCTTTCTTTTCTTTTATGCTTGCACTCATAGGAGAGGTTTTTGACTTTATTTTTCCCATGCTTGCTACTGGTTATTATACAAAATTATTCTTCAAGCCCTATTTTAAAAAAATTGTAAAGTTTAAAACCTAAGACAATTAAAATCAAGATTTCTATTGCTGCAAATTGCAATTAATTTTTTTAAATACTCAAAATCAAGATTCGATAATTGGTGTTGTCCTCTAACACTCAAGTTTCACACTTTTAGAATTTAGTCTTCAAAACACAAAAAGAAATTTTTTCAGTCTTTGAAAAGTTGAAATTTGAAAACCCTATCATATTGGACTTTCGATTTGCAGAACTTTCAACTTCATACTTTAAAAACATAGAAGGTTAATAGTTAAAAGTTAAAATGAAAGTATTAAGTAATTAATGGTTTTAGGTACTTTACTAATAGTATGTACAATGTATATGTAAACGACATAAAGACTCAATAATGTAGTTCTATACATAACTATAATAATAAAAAGTAAAAATTTATTACATTAATATACATTTCAATTTTGAAATTTGTTCATTTTAAATAAATAAATAAATAAAAATCAAACTTAATTATCGATATGATTTTTGGGTCAATTTGTGGAATGCTATTGATGTTATTAAAAGTCATCCGAAATTGTGACACTTGTTAAGGACACGTGTCACGATTCTGGATATTTCTTGATAATAGCAATGGCCGACCCAAAATTTATCCAAAATTCATCCCAAGCCTTTGTCATTGGTGTTGATTTGCCATTTACTTAACAATGGTGACATCATCGAGTTAGGATTAATTAATATTTTTTTTTAAAGACTAAACATAATTATTAATAATATTAATCGAGTCTTGACACTTAATTGAGCTTTTCAATGACCAAACACGTGTCACAATTCTAGATGGATCTAGGCACATGGGAAAACATTCTCCAAATCATCTTGAAATTCATCTCAGGTCGTCGATCTTTCTTTTTGTCATGTTCAGTTAGGATTTTGGGTAGAATCTTTGAGTACACATGTGCTAATTTTGGGTTAATTTAATTATATATATATATATATATATATATATATAAAGTATAATTTATAATAATTATTATAATAGTTATAATATAACATAAATAAAGGATTTTCTTTTCTATTATAGAAATAGTTTTCTTTTCTATCATAAACTTTTTATTGTAAAGATGATATGAAAAATTCAATGAAGATATATTAAATTTTATAAAATAAAATTGGTGCAAGATATGAAACAAGTGCCACATAGTGGCTTAGTACTTGCCTTTAGTCTTTATATAAATCTAATTTAAATTTAATAAATTTATAATAATATATAAAATATTTTAACTAATAAAATGTTATATAATTATATTTTTCTATAATGATGTTTGTTTAAATTTAAATTTTATTCATAAATATAATCATTGATATATATGTTCTATTACATATATATCATATGGTTATAATTATATTATATTATATTATATTATAAATAATTATATTATATGTTCTATTATATAATAAATAATTATAATATAAAAATAATAATATTTTTATAATAATAAATCTTAAATAATGTATTATTGAATACTTGAAGGAAAAATGGTATGGCTTTTAGACAGGCATGGCGACCTCCTTGACATAAACTAGGGTTTGAAGGCATGACTGCAATGACAGCTTGGCTGTGACGAGATGGGTAGGATAGTTGGAATAGAGGTAACAAGCACTTCAGGTGGAGAGCACATGGGCAAATTGGTATGGAGAATGGTGTCGTGGGTGGATCATGGCCATTTTTAAACAACTCTCAGGATAAACAAGTTAATGATAGAGATTCTCAAAAAAGGTGTAGTAATGGCTAGGGAAGGGACTGGCAGCATGATCAAAGGCTTGGGTGGAAAGGAAATGGAGCACCCTAGTTTTTTAACAGTAACTTGGCTTTGCCCCATCATTTTGACTTCAAGTAGATTGAAAGGAAATTTTGGCGACCGAAGCAAGTCTAGTAGGGGCAATCGGCAGTTATGGGTATGTCTTCTGAAACCCCTAATAAGAATATTTTTAGGGTGTCAACTCTCCCAGTTCAAAATACTTCATGGAGTGAGTCAGTGAAACACCTTTAGTGTAGGGCTTTGTTCTTGAAATGGTTAGGGCCTTGGCCATCTTCAAAGAAAATCTAGGGTTGGTTGACTGTTAACTAGGGGAAAATTTGGTGCTTAAGCCATTGGCGAACAAATTTTACATGGTTATCTATCCAACCCTTGACTATAAGAAGGCTATATTGAGTGGTGGCCCTTACATGATGGATGGTATAGACTTTTATGTTTGTGATTGACGTCCTAATTTTAACCTAGAGCTTGAAAAAGTGAAGGAAGTTTTGGTTTCGATAAATCTTAAAAATCTTCCATGGAAATATAAGGATGAGGAAACCTTGAGAATGATTGGGAATAGTTTAGGGGGTTTCCTCCAATTTGAAGAGGTGGTGGAAAAGAATTTCTTTTTTTAGTTTTCTAGGATTTTGATTAGGATGCATGATTGTTAATCTATTCCCAATGAATTTTCTATCCAAACTTTGGAAGGGGAATTTGTAGTGGTGATTGATGTAGAGTATGTTGATCATGCCATTCCTCAGGGGCAGATGGGGAAAGGGAAGGGGTAAATGGAGAATTATTGCTTGGATTTGTTGAAGGAGATCAAGCAACAATGAGAAATCATTCCCCCATGGTTGATTTTCTTTGAGGAAATGATATGCAGACCCAAATGTGTTGGGGTTGAGTCTATGGATTGGGAGTTACACTCTAGCAGAAATGGGAGTAGGAGAAGTAATGGTGAGACTACTACCCAGTCTACATAGGTGGTTAGAAAGACTCCTTATTCCCAGCAAATTTTACAAGAAGCCATTGGGAAAGCTCTTCTCCATCAAGATCCTAGTTCTTTTATTTTGAATACCTTAGATAGGAGTGATGGTGCGAATGATAATCACTTTTAGGTAGAGAGAGAGCTATTGATTCAGGGGGAGGAGAATGGGGAGAATGAGATGAGAGACTCTCCTTTACCATAGGGTAAGGATTGGGTGGAAGAAGAAATATTCAAAGATATACAGATTTCTCCTATTAGAACACTAGGGTCCTTTTTGGATAGTGAGAAGGAACACAGGAGAAATGTAACGGCTTCAATATCAGAGTTCTCCTTTGATGAAGATCTTGGAGTAGATGAGTGTGGGTTCTTGGATTCACTAGTGTTGGAAGATGAGAGATCCATTTGAATGACTCTTTCAGGTATCACTAAACCTAAGGTTGTAGAAAATAAAAAGAGGGGTTGAAAACCGATTAGTGTTAAACTTGCCTTGGCTGGTTGTGCAGTGGACTATGCTAAACTAATGAGATCAGGAAGAGGCTATACCTCTTCCCAAAAGACATTAGGCTACTTTCATGGAATGTCAGGGGCTATAATGCCCCTAACAAATTGCACTTGGTCAAACCTTTGCTTGATTAGGCAAATTCAGATATTGTTTTTTACAAGAGATGAAGCTTAGTGGTGAAGGTAGTGGGATCTTTACTAAGAAATTTTTGGCTTGGAAGTGTTTTTTGGTTGATGTGGATGGTGCTTCTAGGGGCTTGGGGATCCTTTGGAAAGAGAATTCTATTTGTATTTCCTTGGTGGATTCTGGTTCTCATTGGCAATTAGTTAATATTTCTTCCTTTCAACTGCAGTTGAGTTTTATGGCCTTTAATATATATTGACCATGTTAGTAGACCCAAAAATTTCAATTATGGGCAACCCTGATAGATAAAATGAGTTTGGTGGCAGGTAATTTGGTGTTGCTAGGTGGTGATTTTAATACTATCTTATTGCCAAGTTAGAAATTAGGAGGGGCTGCTAGTCTTAATCGTAGTCATTAGGATTTTGCAGATTTTGTTCTTAGGAATAATCTAAAAGACTTACCTTTCTCTAATGGAGATTTTATGTGGACTAATCATAGGAAAGGTTTCACTAATATTGCTAAAAAGATTGATTGTTTCCTCTTGGGTGGTGATTGGATGAGCACGAAGTGGTTATGCCAAGCAAATTTTTTACCTTTCACAGGTTCTGATCATTTTCCTATATGTTTTAATATTAGGGATGATTCAACATTGGAGCATGCCCCCTTTCATTTTGAAAAGATGTGGCTACAACATAATGGATTTTTTGACTTGATTAAATGTTGGTGGAATTTACCTCCTCAATGGAAAGGCTCCTGTGCTTTTAAGTTTTTTAAGAAGTTGCAATTCTTAAAGGAGCAACTGAAGGTTTGGAACAAGGAGGTGTTTAAAAATATCTTCGATGAAAAGTTCAAGTTAGAGAAGAAGTTAGAGGAGGTTAATGAGAAGGTTATGGTTGGAGGTATAAATGATGCTCTTTACCAACAAGAGGTGAGTCTGAAAATTGATTATGCTATGGTGTTGTAGAAGGAAGAACTATTTTGGAGGCAAAAGTCTTGTGAATTATGGCTTAAAGAAGGTGACCATAACACTAAGTACTTTCATAACTCTATGAAGCAAAGGAGGTCAATTAACAAGATATTTTCCATTAAGAACTCTAATGGTGACACCATGACACCATTATATATCAAGTACATATCAATGTGGAGGTAGTTAGGTTCTTTCAAGATTTGCTTGGTGTTCAACATAAGGATGTTTCCGAGGAGATGTGTCTTGGCTTGTTGGATGGAATCTCACATTTGATCTCAGATACCCAGAATATAATGCTTACTTTTCTGGTGTCAAAGGAGGAAGCTAGGATGGCTCTTTTTAGTATGGGGAAGGAGAAAGCCCCTGGTTCGGATGGATTTCTTGCTATTTTCTTTAAGGAAGCTTGGGACATTTTTGGATAGGAACTTTGGGAAGTTGTTGAGGAGTATAAAAGGAAGTCCTTTGTCTTCAAAGATTTGAATAATATCTTTCTATCCCTCATACCTAAGAAGGGGGAGAGGGTGAATTTCAATGACTTTAGGCCTATTTCTCTTTGTAATACTATTTATAAAGTGATCTCTAAGGTTATGGTGAATATAATTTAGTTGGTTTTGCCTACAATAATATCACCTAAACAAAGTGGGTTTGCCCCTGGGAAGTCTATTTTTGAAGGTATTATTATAGCCCATGAGGCTATTCATACATAAAAATTGAATAAGGAGGTTGGCATGATGATTAAATTAGATATTCGTAAAGCCTATGATAATGTGAATAGGACTTTCTTGCTGAAAGTTCTTTAGAGGTTTGGCTTTAGTAGTGGTTGTTAGGATAAACCACAGACAAAAATAAAAAAAAACTACATGCAAATATAACCAATAAGAGAAAATAATAGATCACCCAGAAATGAACACAAGGCACCAAGATTTAATGTGGTTCACCCAATCCCTGGGCTACATCCACCAAATAGCAGGTCCAATATTATTACAATCTAATTACAATATGTAATCCCTTATAGCTCAATGCCGCCACAAGAAGCAATTTCGCATCACAACATAATGAAAATACCCAACCCTAAACCCTTTTATACAAGTATTAAATTACTTTAGGGTTATAACATGTCAGCCATAAATTAGCCATAACTTTAGTGGTGAATCTACGAATGGCGAATCTACAAATAGTACCAAATTATTTTTTTTCGGGGCAATGCCCCAAACCCCAATAATTATGAAGTATGTACAGTACTTTCCTGATCAATCACCACAATCTAACAATATCCCACTTGGGGACTGATCAGGCTCCACACTAAACAACAATCTCCCACTTGGAGAATGATCTTGTAGCAATACTACTACCACATGGGGCTCCCACTAGATCAAACCAACCTGGACTCTACTGTTCTTTTATTCATGTTTAGTCTAAAAGACCAACCAAAGCTGAAGAGGAGTTGAACTTCTCCCTTTGTCAACATATCTGCTAGATTGTCATTGGTATGTATCTTCTCCAACTTTAACTGTCCATCCTCCAAAACTGATTGAATGAAATGGTACCACAATTGTATGTGTTTGGTCTTAGAATGCAGAGCTGAATTCTTTGCAAGATGAATAACACTCTAACTAATTATCCATGGGCAATATCTGGCCTAATGCATACCATAGCATACATCAAGCTTCCTACAACTAAATCATAGGGTACCTTGGACATCTTATCCTCCTCTTCTTGTGTCTTAGGACACATATCCTTAGTCAATTTCAAATGACCAGGTAAAGGTGTGCTGACAGCTTTAGCATTCTCCATAGAGAATCATTGCAACACCTTCTCAACATAATCAGCCTAAGATAGCGTCAATGTTCTATTCTTCCTATCTCTGCAAATCTTCATACCAAGGATTTGTTTTGCTACCCCCAAATCCTTCATAGCAAATGCATGTGCTAACTGGCATTTCAGCCCCTTAATATGATCCATGTTAGACCCAGCTACAAGCATATCATCAAAATATAAACATAAAATAATGTGGCTATCATCATCCAACTGCTTAAAATAAACACAATAATTTGAATGACACCTATTAAATCCATGCTCATGCATAAACCTATCAAATTTTAGATACCATTGCCGAGGTGCTTGCTTCAAGCCATATAAACTTTTCTTCAATTTGCACACTAAGTTCTCCTTACCTTTGACCTCAAATCGCCGTGGTTGAGCCATATATATTTCTTCATCCAAATCACCATGAAGGAAGGCTATTTTAACATCCAGATGCTCTAAATGAAAATCTTTAGTAGCCACAAGACTTAAAACAATACAGATAGAAGTCATTTTAACAACAGGAGAAAATATCTCATCAAAATCAATTCCCTTTTTCTGTGCAAATCCTTTTACAACCAACCTAGCCTTAAATCTTTTTTTACCTCCTTCCTCTTCTTTCAACCTATAAACCCACTTATTCTATAAAGCCTTTTTACCTGTAGGCAACTTGCATAGATCCCATGTCTTATTCTTTAGTAAAGAGTCCATTTCATCTTTCATTGTAGGCTCCCACTAAATCTTAGTATCCACCTGCATAGCTTCATCATAACTTTCAGGTTCACCAACATCAGTAAGTAAAATAGAATACAAAGAGGGAGAAAATCTTTGTGGAGGTCTAATTTTCCTCATTGACCGTCTAACATTAACTAGTGTGTGTGGCATTTGTTGTTGCATATCATGAGGAATGGCTGGAACATCAACTTTTGGAGTATCATCCAACACTACATAATCATCTTCTTTCTTCTCATGTTGCTGCAACAGATCTTTGTACAACACTTTCTCATTGAATATGACATCGCGACTTCTAACAATTTTATGATTTTCAAAATCCCAAAGCCTATAACCAAATTCATTAATGCCATATCCAAAAAAGACACATTTCTTTGATTTAGCTTCTAGCTTGGTTCTATTTTTAGAGTCTATATGAGTAAAAGCTTCACAACCGAAGGTCTTGAGAAAAGAATAACTCACCTTCTTACCAGTCCATGCCTCCTCTAGAATACCACAACCCAAAGGAGTAGAGGGATCTCTATTAATCAAATATAAAATAGTATTAACAACCTCCACCCACACGTGTAAGGGCAACCTAGCATGCAACCTCATGCTCCTTGCATGCTCCATTATAGTCTTGTTCATGCGTTCAACCACTCCATTTCCCTGTGGAGTCTTTGGAATAGTTTTTTGTCTATGAATTTCATTAGTGGAGAAATAATCTTCAAATTCATGGGTGTAATACTCACCACCATTATCAGAACTGAGACATTTTAATTTCTTACCAGTCTCATTTTCAACCAAGCAATTCCATTTCTTAAAAGTTTGAAATACATCAGATTTCTATCTAAGGAAATAAGCCCATAATTTTCTAGTTGTGTCATCAATAAATGTAACATAATAATGAGAGCTACCAAGGGAAGATACCTAAGCTGGTCCCCATACATCTGTATGAACAAGCTCTAATTTCTCCTTTTTGTTTTCCTTCCTAGTCTTTACAAAACTCACTCCCTTTTGTTTTTCATACACACAACTTTCATAGAAATCCATATTAACACATTTCAGACCTAGTAAAACTTTCTTTGAATGAAGTACTTTCATACCTTTCTCACTCATGTGCCCAAGTCTATTGTGCCATAGTGCTGTATCAGAATCTACAACAGCTATTTGTTCTCCCTGCTCAACTGTAGCAATTGTTCCTGAACATTCATTTCTCTCTGAAACAATCAAAGTAGAAGGAACAATATGACTTGTACAAAGATATAAGGTGCCTACTTTCACACCTTTTGCTACTACAAGGGAACATTTTGAAACCTTCCAATTTTTATCATTAAAAGTAACTACACAACCCTCATCACCAAGTTGCCCCACTGAAATTAAATTCCTACTCAGCCTTGGAACATGTCTTACCTCATGTAGTAGCCAATGATTCCCATTCTGCAACTTAATCTTAATTTTTCCCTTTCCAACAATTTGATAGGGTTCATTATCCCCCAAATAAACAAGCCCAAAATCTCCCTGGACATAATCAATGAAATAACCTCTATGAGGTGTAGCATGAAATGAAGCACCAGAATCTAAAACCCATGAACCATCAACACTTTCTAAAGACAAAAGCAAAGCATCCTCTTTGGATTTGTTACGTACCACATTTTCCTCCTTGTCTCCATCTGATTTATCTCTTTCATTTTTCTTTCAATTCCAAGAATCTTTCTTTTTGTGCCCTGGTTTCCCACAGTACCACCAATCATTTTGTCCTCTCGATTGAGACCTCTTCCCCTTTGAATTTCCTCTTGATTTCCCATGATTTCCAAAGTTACTTCCTCTCTCAGTCATTCTAACCCTGCTTTGTGCATTCAAAGCACTTCCTAATGTAGATCCACTTGAGGGTTTCCTACGAGTTTCATCACTCAAGACAACACCGATCACATCATCATATTTTAGGGTACTAGATCCGAGAACATAATTACTCACCGCCATTACCAAGCCATTCCAGCTTTCAGTCAAAGAACAAAAACTCAAGAGAGCCCTAATTTCTTCATCAAAATTGATACCCACAGAAGATAACTAACTAGTAATAGTATTAAACTCATTTAAATGATCTGCAATAGACCCACCTTCTGCCATTTTCATATTAAATAAATGCTTCATTAGAAATACCTTGTTTAAAGCAGAGGGCTTTTCATAGAGTGTCGCTAGGGTTTTCATCAAATCTTCTATCATCTTTTCTTTTGTAATATTAAATGCCATAGATGGTGCCAAGCATAACTGAACGCTTCCAAGTGCCTTTCCATCCAAAAGATCCCATTTAGCATCTGACATAGTTCCCTGATTCTTGGCTTTGCCTTCCAACGACTTCCATAAATCCTTTTGATATAGATAGTCTTCCATTTGCATCTTCCATAACTGGAAGTTCTGTCCATTAAACCTATCAACCCTCAGCTTACCCTCATATCCCATTGCTCCCACTCAACCATGAGACTCCCACTTAACTGTGAGACTTTCCTATAGAGGATAACTAAAAGAAAACCTCGCTCTGATACCACTTGTTAGGATAAACCACAGACAAAAATAAAAAAAAACTACATGCAAATATAACCAATAATAGAAAATAATAGATCACATAGAAATGAACACAAGGCACCAAGATTTAATGTGGTTCACCTAATCCCTAGGCTACGTCCACCAAACAACAAGTCCAATATTATTACAATCTAGTGATTACAACCTGATTACAATTCATAATCCCTTATAGCTCAATATCGTTGCAAGAAGCAATTTTGCATCACAACATAATGAAAATACCCAACCCTAAACCCTTTTATACAAGTATTAAACCGCTTTAGGGTTATAACATGTCGGCCATAAATTAGCCATAACTTTAGTGGAAAATCTATGAATGGAAAATCTACGAATAGTACCAATTTTTTTTTTGGGGCGATGCCTCGAACCCCACTAATTATGAAGTATGTACAGTACTTTCCTAATGAGTCGCCACAATCTAACAGTGCTTGGTGTAAGTGGATCTTTTCTTGTATTGATTCCCCTCACATCTCTATGTTAGTAAATGGGAGCCCTCAAGGTTTCTTTGAAATATAAAGAGGCATTCAACAAGGGGATCCATTATCTCCCTTTGTATTTATTATTTTGGTTGAAGTCTTGGGGAGATCAATTTTAAAGCTAGAAAGGACAAACACTGGAATGGGTTGCAGGTTGCTAGAGGTGTGGATCTAGTTACACATTTATAGTTTGTGGATGATAATTTTCTAATGGGGGAGGTGAGTTTAAAAGAACCTCGACATATTAAAGAAGTCTTGGAGGTTTGTGGGGAAGTGTCAAGGCAGCTCATTAATTGGCAAAAATCTAAGATTTTTTTCTTCAATACAACAAACAATATTTAGGCAAGGATTTGTAGAATTTTTGGGGTAAAGTATGGGTTGTTACGAAATAAGTAGGTAGGTATCCTGCTGTTTTAGGGCACAATCAATTCTAGTCTTTTGAAAGATCTGATTAATAGTTGTATTAAGCGTATGGATGGTTGGAAAGGGAGATGGCTATCTTTTGCAGGAAGAATCTTATTGCTACAAAAAATCATCTAAACAATTCCTACCTTTTCAATGAGCTATATGAAAATTTTGATGGAAGTACTAAGGTATATTGAATAAAGGATGAGTAAATTCCTTTGGAATAGAACTCTTGTGGAAGAAAAGATTCTTTTAGTTGCATGGGATGCTTTATGTAAGTCAAAGAAGCAAGGTGGAGTGGGTTTGCGTAGATGACATGATGTTAACAAGGCTTTGGGGGAAAAGTTGATTTGGGAAATGTATGAGAATCTTGATCAACTATGGGTTAAAATCTTATAGGCTAAGTATTTGGATTCTAGTGATCCATTGTGGATCCTTATTGCTAGAAATCCACTAAATGGGTCAATAGTGTGGAATTTCATGCTGGAACGTAGGCCTATTATTACTAATCACTTATCTTGGTAGTTAGGTAATGGTGAAACAACTTCTTTTAGGCATGATTCCTAGAATGGATTGAGTAGGTTGTCTGATCTTAAGGGTGTGGAAGATCTTATCACCTTTATGGAGGCAAAATGGGGTGAAACTGTGGATTGTTACGTGGAAGAGAAGTATTCAAAGGTTGGTGTATACTGGGGGTGGAAGGACCTTTCCCACTTGTAGTTGTCAAAAGATTTTAAATTGAGGCTGAAAGTCATTTTTCAAGATAGGTAGGTGAGTCTGAATAATAAAGAGGATAAAATTACATGGTGTGCCTCGAAGAGTGGTAGCTAGTTGGCCAAATTGGGTTGTTAGCTTAGTAGGAAGGCTCCTTTGTCTAAGGATTGGCCCCAACATAAACTGTGCCTGCCTAAAGCTGGTGCCTTTTCTTGGTTAGCCTTGAAGGGCAGGATTCTCACAGCTGATAGGAGATATAAGTTAGGGTTTGTTGTCCCTTCTTGTGTTTTATGTCATAATGCAATGGAAACTATGAATCATTTGTTGCTTCATTGTGATTTTGCTCATCATTGTTGGATGCATTTGATGAGAGAACTACGTTGGTCTGCTCCCCTACCAACATCTCTTTTGGGTGTGTTTCAAAGTTGGCTGTTAAATTTTAAGAAATCCATCTTTTCAAATATTTGGACTGTTAGCCTTGCTTTAGCAATTTGGGAAGTTTGGAAGGAGCGCAATAGGCAGATTTTTCAAAATTGTTTGGAAAGTATGGAGATGGTTTGGGATAGAATTCACCATGCTATTGAGGAATTCATGATTACTAATAGTGTGTTACAACACCTGAGGACAAACTTTAATTGGTGGGATAGCAGAGTGCAAAATTTTTGTCTTGGAATAAAAATAAAATGGGCTAATGATGGTGGAAGGGAAGCCAAAGTGAGAATTGATAGTCTAAAGGCTATTAGATGGTGCCCGCCAGCAGGGGAGTGGATTAAAATAAATTTTGACGGAGCCTCCAAAGGTAAAAAGGACTCTCAGGTGTAGGGGCAATTGCAAGGAATGATTTATGGGATATTATTTGGTTTGTAGCAAAGCGGCTAGTGGATGGCACCAATACAACAGTGGAGATAGAGGCTGCTCTTTTGGCCGTATTATTGGGGAAAAAAATTGGGTGTTAAGTATCTTCATCTGGAGGGAGATTCAAAAATTATTGTGGATGGAATAATTAAAGGGTTGATGTAGGCATGGGTTTACCAATAGCCAATCTAGAGAATTAGGGCAGAGTTGGAAACCTTTTTAAATTCTAAAATTTTCCATGTATATAGGGAAGAGAATGTTGAGGCGAACAAGTTGGCAAATTGGGCAACTACTTTTCCCTAGATTAATTTAATTGTTTTTGAGAATTTTAGATTGGTACAGTTGGAGGAAGGTTTGGATGCTCGTAACAATTAGATATATAATGTATTGTCATTTATTGGTGTTTTTAGAGGAAGTGGCACATTTGACAAGGCTGTACATGTGAAAGGTGTAAGAATGATGTCTTAGTCCCATTGAATGTTTAATTTTTAAGACTTTGACAAAAAGGGGCATTGGTTTTGGTAGGAGAGTAATAAGGTGGATGGTTTGGAATGATGATTCAAGTGTGCAAATTCAATGCATAGGAATGTATGGATGAGAATTAGTTGTTAAGTAGACGAAAATGAAGTTTTTGCAGTCAGTTTTAAGACTTTATTTGGAGTTGTTGTAGTTTTTGAAGATGGTGTAGTTAGCTTTGCTTGAGTGGTAAGACGGTAGTGATGGAAGCCTCCTTTGCAATGGATTCCAACAAGCAGGTGAAGGCTTTTAAGGGGCCAGTGAGCAAGGAGAGGTTGAAAGGCCTACTGAAGATCAAAACAGAGGGCATGATTGAGGTAGTTCTAGGTGTGATTGGAACCGAGTTCTAGGAGTGGGAGGTGAAATGATGCTGCAATTTAGATGTGATTGCTATGGTGGTGGCATGGGGGTTAGAGTTGAATAACACCATGGAGGAGGTGGGCTTTGTTGCAAGGTCTTTGTTTGAAGAAGACATGTTGGGTGGTCTTGATTACATCTTCGAATGGTCTATCCTAGGTGTTGGCTCAAATTTCAAAAAGTTTTTTGAAGATGAGGACAAGGGGAGGTGATATGGCTATATCCCCTTTCTAAGGTGGAAAGCCAAAGCGGATAAATCGGCTCTATATGATGCTACGAAATAAGCATGGGAGAAACTGTGGGTGGAGCTAAATCGAGTGGAGGGTGGAGAGGAGAAGCTAAAGAGTGATTGGATAAACTTCCCTCACTGTCGATGAAGCCCATAAGGAGGGAGAGCCACTTCTAAAGGCCAGGGGAAGACACAAGTGGAAGAGTAGTGTGTTTTGAGTGTTGCTATGTGGTCGATGGCATATATTTTTTGTTTATAAGCATAGTCTTGTATGTAATATGTGGATTATGAAGCTTGTAGTAGTCTTGAGCCATGAGATTGTTGGTTAGTGTTTTTTTTTTCACCATTGCTATATCATTATGTTAATGTTGCAAGAAGCTGTAGTTACTGATTTTTTGTCTATAGGTCTGCTAGAAGGTTTGTTGCTCTTGGAGAGCTTACATGTATTTTCTAATGTAACCTTATTGTTTTTCTTATTAATATATATAGCCTATTACCGATTAAAAAAAAAAAAAAAAAATCTTAAATGATTATATAATATAAGTAATATTATATTATAATTTATAAAAACATACATTATTAAAATATAAAATATAAACCAATGCACTTACATTAAAAAAATAAAAATATTAATGTTAATGAATCACATTGAAAATGAAATATTTAGCTCTTATATCCAACCAATATAAGAGCTAAATGAAATCTATCAAATCTAGCCAATATAAGAGCTAAATGAATCATCCAGTCATAACTTAGAAAAATATTTTTAAAAAATTTTAAAGTTAATTTTTTTGCATCTATGCTATGCAATATATTAGTTTGATAAAAGAAATTACAACGATTTATTCTTACTCACAAAATCAGGAAACAAATTTAATCACTAGTTAAAGTCTAAAATCCAAAATGTATCACAATAGTACTTAGCCCTAAGCCTACTGGAAAGTACTAATAATAAATTATAATGACAATAGTTTAATTCAAATAAAATAATTAAAATTAAAAAACATAAACACAAATGCTATATTTTTATTCATATTTATTGTTTAGTTTCAAAATTAAAATGTAATATAGTTTAATTATCTATAAATTATTAATATATATTGATAATTGTTGTTGGTCTTAGAATAGTCTTGACATTCGAATGTCAACACACTTAACCAATTCCACCATATATGCTGAGTACACTATGTATGCCGAGTGAGTTATAGTAGTTGTTGAGTCATAATCTTAATAGGTGCTGAGCAAGTAATAGATACCGAGCAAGACAAAGCGTAGTATGTGCCGAGCAATCTAAAAATATAATAGGTGCCAAGAAATCCAGAAATATAATAGGTGTCGAGCAATCTAGAAATGTAACATATGCCGAGCAATATAGGAACATTCATGTGCCGAGCATTAGTAATATAGTATGTGCCAAGTAACATAGAATTAGCATATGAGTTTGTGTCACAAACTCGGAAGTAAACCACTTTTGGAGCCGACATAGAGAGATTTTGAAAATTAAAAAGGATCAGGATGAATCATTTACATTCCCTATGTGATTTGCATGTAACCAATCAAAAAATGGAGAAGGCATGCAACCAATGAGAAAAATGGAAGGTATGAATGGGAATTTGAGATTCAATGTGGATCGTAGATCCATACCTAACCCTAAGTCTTCACAATCTTTAAAAGGAGGTCAAAAACCCATTACATATAAAAAATAAGAATAGTGTATGGGGAGATTATAGTGAAATTTTAGTGTAAAGAAGGAAAGATTTAGAGGAATAGTGCATCAATTTCATATCTAGTTGATTAGAACAGAATAGGGGACACATACAAAGATCAGATCAAGCAAGGATTAGAACAGGAAGAGCAGATCTAGTACCTGAACCCAACAATTAAAGATTGCACTCTATTAGGTCAAATGTTCTAATACTTTCTCATCATTGTATTAGATGTTGAAATCCTATATTGATAGGTTAGCTTAATAGCTAGGTAGGAAAACCTTTGGAGAAGGTGATGAAAAACCTATGTATTAGGTGAGTTTAACAACCTATTGTAAATCCTTTAACAGGGTGACACTTCATGCAAAGTGTTTGTAAATCCTCTAACTAGGTCACTATTGACACAGTGTAAAGCCTTTAACAAGGAAGGACTTTCACAGGGCAGACCATTAGAAGTGGTTGAACATATTGCTGCAGTAATTTTTGTGGGTGTCATCCCCACCCCAATTTTACATTCTTATTCCTAGAGGGTTACTGGGTTACCAAATCTCTTGTGTCATGTGTTGATACATGCTTTCATTTCATGTTTGTTCATATGTTTACATGCATGTACTTTACTTTTAGTTATGTGATTAATGAAGGTTTAAAAAAGATAAAACTAGTTACTTCTGATTCACCCCGCATCTCAGTTTGTCGATCTTTATTTTAGTCAATGGTCAAGATTTCAGGTAGAATCTTCAAATACACGTGTTCCAATTTCAGATAGAAATAGAATTTAACTTCAATCATTTAAAATTTGGCCCGAAATAGAGTCGCAACCATTGAAAAGAATTTAACTAGCATATTAATTAATATATAAAAATATTGAAATAAATATTGTTAAAGAAATTGTTATTAATTATTATTATTATATTTTAAAGTTTACCATGTCAAAATCATGATGTTAATTTTATTATTTACATTATATATATATATATAAAATATTATATATATAAAATATTATTTATAATAATTATTATAATAGTTATGATATAATATAAATAAAGGATTTTCTTTTCTATTATAGAAATGATTTTCTTTTCTATCATAAACTTTTTATTATAAAGATGATATGAAAAATTCAATGAAGATATATTAAATTTTATAAAATAAATTGGTGTAAGATATGAAATAATAATGACAATAGTTTAATGTAAATAAAATAATTAAAATTTAAAAATATAATTACAAATGCTATATTTTTATTCATATTTATTATTTAGTTTCAAAATTAAAATGCAATATAGTTTAGTTATCTATACATTATTAACATATATTGAAAATTGTGATAATTATTTATAAATTATTCTTCATCATTTAAAATATTTCATAATGAGAAAAAGCTAGGTGATAAGATAGTTATGAAATAAAAATTTGACAAATAAATTATTAAAATTTTATTTAACTTTGTTAAGGTCACAATCTTTAGTTTTCCTTGCAATCTGTTCTTATCGCTCCATTGTTTAAATCAATCAGATTAAAGAAAAATAGTTTTAGAAATTACAAAACTTTTAATTGGATTATTTTCAATTGAATTATTTTTTACTATAAATTGTTAATCAAATATATTATATGAAACCATAAAGGGATTGTTGAAACCCTTTTTTTTGTTTCTGAGTTATAACTTTATAATTATTAATAGTTAATTATTTTAAACAAAGTCATAGACTAACATTTCAACATTGCGTTGAGAATCAAGATGCCAAAAACAAAGTCATAGACTAACATGAAGTTGGAACAACGATTTGAGAAACCAAAAATTATTATTTTCATTGATAATATTTTAGAATTTACAAAGCATAGATATTCAAAATAGCTGATTAAATCAATCTAGTTTTACTATTTCATAATTTACATTAAAGGGAAAGCCCAATCCAAAGAAAAAATAGATATCTTAAAAAACATTTTTTTCCTTAGGGCAACACTGCAATGGTTAAGGAAACAAGATTCAAGAAATAGGGAATAGAGAATTAGGGAACAGGTAGGCTGGAAGCATTAGCAAGCTAAGGGGCCGAGGGCTTGAAGCCTTCAATTAGAAAGGTCTTCAAGTCCCTTTGCAAGGAATCTGTTGGAGAAGATGATATCACTAAACTCATCCAGCCATGTGAAGTCAGTCTCACTAACGTTGTTCAACAACCACTTTCATAGAAAATTCCTTTTGAGCCACACCCACTTCCGATGGCAAGTCAATTTTTATTTGTTCATGCAGAGTAGGAAATGATGCTTTTATATAATGCTCCCTATGCTTTGCTCCCAGCACTTGTCTGCTACATCTACAAAAGGGATGCCAATTCCCGACCCCGGTAGCTGCTCAGTCAATACATGAATTTTGACATCATATTCTAAAAATGTTTCCTTAAAAATATTACACAAAAGCATCAAAATTTCTATTTCATTGCCTCCAAGGTCGAGAAGAGATGCGATAAAGCGGGAGGTAATATTTGTGGACACGTGGTACCTCTCATCATTTCTTAAGAATTCATGGCCGAGGACCATGAATATAGCATGGCAGATAAAAAGACTTTGGGCATCTGGCTTGAAAACCATGTCAAGGACATCGTTAGGAATCTTGACCAAAAAGGGCTTTTATAGAGCCATTGTAGTGCATTTTAGGTGAATTTTTGTATCCATGACTAAGATTCAAGAAACTCTACAAACTAAATTTAGATTGAAGAATTTGAGAAATGATAATGAAAGAGGAATTGAAGAGGCTATTTAATGGAAGTTGCATTAAATTCTTTGGCTTTCATGATCTTTCATATCTTATTTTTTTGTATTCTTAAATTAATTTTCAAGTGTGCAAAATGCTGAAATGTATTGGCATTAGTGTTAGATAGTTGAAAGCGCCTAACATTGAGTAAATTGCAATTAGAGATTACTGTGAAAATTTTTCCACATGTCTCCATTCTAGAGAATTTCATGTGACTCTAGGTCTTTTCAAGCGAGTGGCCCTAAAAGGCATCTTCTGTCGTTGATCTCTAATTAATCAATGATCAATAAAACTATTGTATTTACTATTAACAATATGAAAGTGATGGTAGCCAACTTGTTAATAGTGACATTGACGTAACGACATTATGACATTATTAATAATAGACCTAAGATAGTACACAAGTTGAAACTTGAAGTGACTACTCAGTAGTCAGTACAGGCATTAGCTAATACACGTGCAAATTTTTTTTTAGATTAAACAATTTTTCAGTTTATCACTAAAGATTAGCCAAGACCACTATTATTCATTTTCCTAAAAAACAAGTAATTCACCTCTGACATTATTAATTCATTTTTGGCAAGGGAAAAAATAGCCATTTATTTATATGTCAGTAATAAAAAAATATTAATTCACCACATTTAAAATGATTTTTGCTAGGGCAAGGAATTTTTTTTCAACATATAATAATTTATTTCCCTATATGGAACAAAAAAATCACCCTCGACATTAAAATTTTCCTACCCATAAAATGTTGGACTCACCAGCATTGTAGGCATTTTTTTTCGGAGGGGTTTCTTAAAGTTATCCTTGGACCATATTAAGAACACATTGCACTTAGCGGTAACATTAATCTTCCACCTTGTAACTTGAATAACTTTCTGTACACACAACATTATGATGAGAAAGCTTAGCTTCGTCATCCCCAAAATGTCTTCTTCACATCTTTAACTTTGGCTTCTTAGAATAACAACTCTACTAAGAGATATAACAAGTTTACCAAAATATGACTTTGTAAACTTGATCTTAGAAATGTATTCACTGAAACTTGTATAACTTCTTCTAGACTCAATAACTTATGCTTTTGAGGTTAGCTACATATACTAGACACTTAGTAGTATCTCCCTTTAACCTCACATAGTGTAAATGCTCAACTATCTATTTGTATCAATTTGATCTTTTCAATATTCTTCTGTCAGATACCACAAAAAATTGCTATGCTGACATCAATGAAAAACATGGTCATGTATGTAACATATCACCATGATAATGATCTAATCATGTTTTTGCAATACTCCCCCATAGGAATATCATAAGAATTCATGCTTCCAATAATAACATGGTTGGGACTACCCTACTCAATACCACATTTTAAGCACTAATTTGGAGGATGACCATCTGATTCCATTATAATAGATAAAGACATAAAAATATTACCACCTGAGGTTGAGCAACAAGTATTCAATTTCACCATGAGATGTTCCATGTTACTTTCATTCAGGTAGAAAAATATTGTTGTGTCATCAATGAATTGGACATTAGAAATCTCTTCATTATTTGGAAGAGTGCCCCCCTGAACTCTTGGGGATAAGGAGACATCTCTAAGGAGATAGTGTAATGAATATAAAACAATATCAAATAATGAAGGAGTAAGGGGGAACTCTTGTGTTATAAACTTGGATAGTTCAAAAAAATAAGATCTTTCACCATTGATCTCTATAGTAAGTCTAGCTCCAATCATAAGGGTAGATACCATATGACAAAGTAGAGGAGAGAACACAAGGGCATGTAGCATGTTTTGGATAAAGATCCATTCAACTCTATTGTATTATCTTTCATAATCTATCAACAATATTCATATATTATACCTAGAGGTTTTAGCCTAGTCAAGAGTCTTCCAATAAGTGATCAGATTCTCCAAAATGTACCTACCCTTGAAAAATCTAGTTTGAGTTGGGTTAATGATCTTAGGAAGAATAGTTTCCACCCTTGAAGCTAAGATCCTAGATATAATTTTGTAGGACACATTCAAAAGTGTAATAGGTTGCCAATACTAAATAAGGGTTTTATAAATACTTTTTAAAATCAACTTGATAAGTCTTGCATTAACATCCTACCCAATGATATTTTTTTAAGGAAAATTCACACATCTCAAGGAGTTCAAAAAAAATCCAATCCAATTTGGCTTTATATAACTTTATTAGTAACCCATATTCTAATAATATTGGGAGAGTGCAATACTTAGCGGGCAAAGCATTCCAACATGAAGAAGCAATTAAGAATCATTAGATGAATGCAACAAATGACTATGATGTCTATATTTGGGACTATTGTAGGATGATTTTGTATTTGGAAGAAAAGGCCTTGAAGATAAAGATTCTATTGAAGATACTACAACAAGACTTAGAGGAGTTTCTTAATTCATTGTTCAATAGGGACATGATGGGTGAATGAACTATTATGAATGTCAAGGTTGACAAAGAAGAGAACTCAGATATTAATCACAAGGAAAGGCACAACATAAAATTGACACAAGATTGGATCAAGAAACCCTTCAAACTTAATCAAATTTTGAAAATAGTGATCTTTCATGCACAAGTTCATTGAACCAAAGGTAGAGGGAAAAAGGTCACCATCCCTATATTTATGGCTTAGTCACCAGTAAGGCTAGCAATGATGCACTAACTTGATAGGATAGTTGGTTATTATAGAGCTCAAAAGGGTAAAGGTAAGGGCAAGAGGAAGAGGAATTCTCTTCAACAAGCCAAACCTAAAGAGGGAGAAATACCAACACCTCCATAGCAAGGAGAGGAAAACATACAAGGGCCAGAGAATGTAGAGCCCTCACAAGCCTCAAAGGATCCCCTAGTGCTGCTAGCTACACCAAGCCAAGAAGAAACATAAATTGAGGTAGAAGAGGTGTCTCCACCTCAATAAATAGAGCAAGACTCCCCCTGTATGCCTAAAAGAAGGAAAATTAAGAGTCTAGTGAAGAGGAGACAAAAGGTGATCAAGAAAGTAATCCCTTTCCCATCAATCCCCAAACTATTCCATAAGAGGTAGAAGAAGAGGGTTATGAGGATGAAGAGGATGATCTACCTTTGAGTTAGAGGACTTGGCTAACCAGAGCCACAGAGTAGGAATGAAGGAAATGTTTCATGATCATGCTGTCATCTATCCCTGATGAACCCATACAAACCATAACATCAGAGGATGAAATGCAATAGTGCATAGATGAATATGATGTGGAGGGCACTGATGTCTTTAAGATGTAAGATTTTGACTTTATGCCCATGGGTACTGAGTTGGTTGGGAACACGATCAGAGACATGCCCACTAATCAACCTCAACAAGAGGATTAGACTTAGATGACTCCCAAATCACAAGGACTTGAGATAGTTCCAAAATCCTAGCTACAAGTCACATTTTGTGTAGACAAGGGACTAGCTACCCCTCTTCTTCCAGGTACAGAAGATGAGCAAGTCCAAATGGAACATCAAGAAGATCCACAACAAGTATCCATTGAGGAAGTATTAGAAGAAGGGCAGGAAAGTGAACAACCACAATAAACTTCTTAGGATACAAAGGTGAGGATTGTGGACTCCATAGAAACTCATAGAAGGAAAAGACTCCAGAAAGGAGTGATAAGGGGAAACGCATTGTAGGAAAAACTCCTTTATCCTCTAAAGTAAAATCCCTAATGAACCATATTCTAAGGTGGCTTAGAAAAGAAGTAATAAGAAACAAGAAGCAACAATTCACTACTAAAGAGGAGGATATAATGGAATTGATAGAAGTTCTAAAAAAACCTGATTCACCTCCAAAAGATGTACGAGCACTAGCCTTTGTCATGAATGATTAGAATCAGGAACTTTTTGCTCACATGGCTATCCCTCCTTTAGAATCAAATGTTGAAAAAATAACTCCTAGGGATTATCAGATCTAGGAGGTCATGCTTGGGAAGCCAACCTTGGAAACTGCAAAGCTGATGGTTACGACAGGGATGAAGGAAGTTTTTAGGAGCCTAGAATAGGATAGAGTGGAATTGATAACACTTCAGTGATAGAATGAGATCCTTAAGGGATATTTGAGAAAATTTGTTGGCCCTTTGGATCCAATTAAACTTGAAGAAACTCTAAATATAACAATTCAAAGAAGGGATAGGGAAGCAATGCAATTGGACCCATTTTTTAATGCCTGTCAATAATGGCAAGAAAGTTTTGAGGAGAAATGCATACTAATTATCCAAGGAAATCTTAAGTTATTACATGTTATGTAGGAGAATGTGGATAAGTTGATAGTAATTTTGAACCAAGATTATGGCTTAATGGATAAGGTGCATACCTGGGGAAATGATCTACATGGATTATAGGCAATCAAAGGCTAGAGGTATCAAATGTTAATGGATGTATATCCAACTAAAAAGCTAGATAAGATAGATGATTGGATTGAGAAGATGTCAAACAGAAATAAAGTAATGGAATCATTACATGCAAAGATTCACAGGCTCAAGGACCAAGCCTGAAAGAAAATTTTGGAAGTTGAGAAACACTATAGTGATGCATGCTTGGACATTTTTGAAGATGATGCACAAGAGAAATTAATATTTGTACAGGTAGTAGCTCAAAGATTTTGGAATTTTTTTGATGAGGTTTCTAATGATGAGGATATTTGGTAGGCATTTAGAATAGAGGAAGCTTTTTTAGAACTTGATACAAAATGACTCGACCAAAGTGAGAGGGGATTTTGCTAAAACTCGTATAGAGGTGGATAACTACAGGCAGAAAGTAAAGGATAAATATAATGCCTTAGATTTATCAGATGTAGCATAGGTCACTAAGATAATTGAGAAATTCAAGGGCAAGTATCTAGACATAGCTCTGGTATAAAGGGGAACAAAACTTAAAAGCAAAATTTCAATTTTGACACTTGGTAAAATTTTGCATTTTTTGGTCTCAGAGTTGCACTATTGCACCATGTGTGCTAGGTGCACTGGTGTGCTTTTTGAAAAGTGTTTTGGAAGATTTTGAAGAAGTTAGAGGTGTGCCAATAGTTAACTGCTAGTTCCAAAATTAGAGCTTTCCATGCATTGGAAATGCATTTTGACAACAATTTAACTCTGACAGATGCCTAGTAAAGATGAAGCTTCTATTTTTGGCACTTCCAGACACTCCTACATCAATTGAAGGCTCTCTTCTTCTTATTTTCTCATGATTTCTTTGTTTTAAGACCTGTAAAGGCTGATGCACCCAATTAATGATATAAAAATGGAAGGATTCCTATTAAGCACTAGTTAGAGAGTCAGTTTGTACATATAATTAAATTTGTTTTATTAATTTAGAAGCATATGATTGCATAAAGATATCTCTCACTCTCAACACAATTTGAGGAGATGATTTCTTATAAATATAGGATTGTAATATGTAATCAAGGCCACCGTTATTTTGCAATAATATATGCTTTTGGTGCTTGCATTTGGAGTGTAGTGATTCTTGCTTAAGTGTGTTATGTTTTGTGAATGTATTTTCATGGAATGTGATTGAGCCAAAAACTTTATTGCGATTATTTCTGGTTGTGTGATCTTTTAATTTTGGTGTTTGCTATGGTTTTACAAATTTTGCTGATGTATCTAGATCAAGAAGAGATTACCCATTTTGTTCCTACATAAATTTTTGTCTTGCATGAGCACACTTTCCATGGCTTTGCAATTTGATGAAAGTGAAACATCTTACGGTTACTAAATTCTCATTGATGACTACTTCTATTTCATTGGTTACCTACAAATTTCTTTGAAGGATTAACTCACATACGCATTGTTTCCATAGCTTATATCCGTTAGGATTTTATTTTCATTTTATTTGCTTAAATATCTTGTCACCTTATCTTCATTATTTTCTTTACTAACCCATTTAGTTAAATTACAAATTCATATAGTTGCATTGTTAGATTGCATTCATCATAAAATAGAAAATACAAAAAATAGAGTTCCTTTTGTGTGTTTTATTCTTTTAAAGAAATGAACAAATTCTACATCTTATCCGAAGTTATCAGAACTAGTAGAGGCCTCCTCATGAACACTCACATTTATCTTCAACTAAGTAGATTTGAGTAGGTCACAAAATCACCCAAAACCTTGGAGTTGATCCACCAAGATTGACTTTTCAAGCGAGGAGTTTGAAAGGATTCTTGACGTTAAGCATTGTATAAAGTGATAGCTCAACACCATCATTAGCCTTTTATCTCCCAACAAATTTGAACATGATTTTCTAGGCTTGAGTATTTTGAACCCATAAAAGGATTATCATATATATTGATATTCTTGTTGTAACATTATATTATATTAATAGCTCATAGAACCTACTGATCTTTGAGCAGTGTAGTATTGAGAGAAAACCCCTCAAGATTTTTGTGTATCTCCCTCTACTTGTAAATTCTAAATATTTTAGTTAACACTAGATGGTGATAAGATAAAGTATAAGGAAGGACCATGATACTATTTTCATTACAAGGCTAAATACAATTGAAGACATCCCTATTGAAGTAGACTATATCCAATTGACAATAGATTCCCATATCCCTTTTTTGGAAGTTGGACTAGGTGTACCATAATTCTTTGGAGCTATCCTTAAGTGCAACTAGGGAATCTACTAGATTGAGTCTCAAATTTTTTTTTTCAAGAAGAATTTCTCATTAGCCTCCCATTCAAACCTAAGACTCCCAATCTTATCTTGGACCTTTCAACAATATTAAAATCCCAAGGTATATTTTTGAAATCTGTGAGGTCATTACCACAATTTTATCCTCTTAATATAATCATTAGGACCATATATAGAGAAAACACTAAATTCAAAATTCTCATATTTAAGGGACACCCATGCCACTCTATTACAACATGAACAACCTAACTTACTAATAATTTTCTTATATTTTAGTCCAATCAATATAGAAGAGTCTCCCTTGCCCTTCTAATGGCAAGTTGAAAATGATACAACATCTTTCCAAATACATTTGAGTCAAATATCAAGAGAAAATCCCATGGATTTGTATTCTTTTCAATAGGAGCATATCTAAATATTTATTCATATTTAGGAATCTCTTGACTATATATTTTTTGTCAAGAGATTTGAATCCTCAAACATTCCAAGAGTCATAGTTTAGCTCCATGATGCCTCATTTATGTTTCTATTTCCATGGGATCTTGGAATCCCTTAAAGCAATCAGGGAGATTTCATTTAGGAACTTTGGATGATTTTGGGATGTCTTTCGATAGGAGGCTCTACCTCTCTTCCTTCCAACCACTTCCCCTTCTTCCAATATTAGAGGTTCTATCTTTTTGACTTTCGTGCTCTTTTTACCATCTTTGATGTTGAATATGAAATCTTCCTCGCCTATAGGATTCTAGGAAATTCAAAGGCCCTATTCATCCTCCATAGGGTAAGCTTGACCCTGCATCAGCTCATATTCAATAGAATAGTCCTCCTCATAATCTATAGGATTTTTCCTTACACTTTTTTGTTTTAGGTTTATAATTCAAAAAATTAGGGGGCGAAGGTTATGGAGGTGGGGTCAAAATGACCACCACTGAAAACCCATTGAGTTACCCATATTTTCTTACTTTAGCATTACAATCAAGGGTAACAAATGTATCCACTAGAGATGGATCATTCAAGGTGTTCAAAAGAGCCTGTAAATCCTTAGGAGTATTGGTAGGATGAGGAGATGCATCAAATTTCCTTGTAGGGAGAAAGAAGAAAGTATTCCACTCCATAGGATAGGGTTGCAATTTGGAAGAGTCAACCTTCTAGTTAATTTTTTTCAAAGCCAATTGTTGGGTATTTAGTGGGTGAGGAGCAAGCTTAGGATTAGTAAGACCAAGTCCAAAATCAATGTTCTAGACCTCAGGAAAGGTTTCAATCTCTTTGAGGGAAGAAGAAGATGCAACAAGGAGGTGGGAGAAATTATTAACAAAATGATCTTTCAAACCATCCAGGGAGGTACAAATATTCTCATTATCCTTCAACCAATGAGAGGGAGGGGGTATGTAGAGATCTATTTGGAATATAGAGGAGCCAATGGTTTGAAAAGAACAACATAAGCTTGGGAATCTACTTAGGGTTCAATACTTTAGAAAGGGGGAAAATTTTATGCTTCAACAAATGGAAATCTTTCCTCTTGTGACCTTCCTTTCTGTACAAGTAACAAACATTAAGCCCAGCCACGTATGTGATTGGACACATAATCAAAGAGTATTAAATTTTAGGAGCATTAAGACTAGGGTAGATTTAAATTAAATACCTAACATCTATTTTAGGAATTAATGTGTTTGACTAATAAAATTTAATGACTTGACCAATAGGTTCTAGCAAATGAGGAATAAATTCCATAAGAACACAAGAAGATTTCTAAGTAATCCATCTTGGGCTAGATATGGAAAGGACTTATTTATTTAAAGATTTGAGATCCCTAAATTCAAAATTCCCAAACCTCCAAAGTTACTTTTTAACACCCACTTTCTGGGAATTGAGGTTGCAAAAAAAAAAAAACAAAAAGCCTTTTTTGAATCACATCGCAATGGGAATACTAATAACCAATTTTTTGTCCCCAAGATTTTCACATCCAATCATTATGGAAGTTCATATATGGTAACTTATTCAACATTTAAGGCTAGCTTTCTCATTATCTAGCTCTAGAGCCATCTGCTGATTAGGTTTAATGATGAAATTGGGTAAAGCCAGAGCCTTATCTTGATTTTTATCATCTTCTGGCTCTGCTCCTCTCGTGACAATGTTCCTGATAAAATTTAAATTCATGAGGAGGGATCTAGTGCATTGTACAACCTAATTGAAGGATGTGGGATGCTCTCCATCCATTTTCCCTCATCGATCATTGCTTTCTTTTCATTTTTGCCATGCAACAAGGGCACACCAAGACCAGATGAGGATGGAGGAAGAGTTTCCTTTGAAAAAAAGAAAGGGGTTCCACACTTTAGTGGAGAAAAAACTATGAGAAAGAAATTTTTTATTTTGGTAAGCCCAAGTGAGGTGGATGCCATTAATGGGCTACTAGGAAGCAGGTACTTAGGGCTCAGTGTGGGCAGTTTCAAAAATAAAAATTGAATGATAATTGATTATTTTGGGTTTGTATCTCTTTTAAATTGTATCTTGAAAATAAATATTGAATAATCATGTATAATTTTTTAGATTTCATTTTGCATATTTATCATTCTTAAAAATCTAATTCCCTACCAGCGCATTGTCACATGCATAAAAGAATGCAACCACTAGTTATATAATATAATATAAATCTATATAATTTGATAAGGTTGTAGGCACTTAATGATGATGAGATATGCATGGAGATAAATGTAGGATCAAGTGTCAAATTTTTAATGTGCTATATGTCAATGAATGTTATCATAAAGTATGTGTCATTTTATTTTAAAGAGATAGATTTTAATATAAATGTATAATTTTATTCTATAATAATAATAATAATAATAAGTCTAATGTATTTTTTTCTAATTAGTAATATTCGTTTGTATTGATATTGATAAAAAGAGTACATTATGGCAATATGGCTTTAAGCCTTACATTTTGAGATACCCCTGCCCTTACATACACCATTAGATAGATAAAAAATAGAGTATTAACACTCTGATAGTAGAAACACCTATCCATAAATTATTCGATCTTTATAACAAAAAGAAAACCACCTCTTCCATTGTTAGCTATGTTTTGGTCTCACAACACACACCCCATTCCTCACTAGGAATGGGGACCCCCTATTTTTTTTTCAAACTCCTGAACTCATAGTTTGAGAGTCAAGAGAAGATATTAGAGGTCAAGAGTAAAAAAAATAAAAATAATAATAATAATAAAATAAAAAATTAGAGAAACAAAAAAAAATCAAAATTAAAAAAAAAAAAAAAAAAAAAAAAAAAGTTTAAAAAATTAAATAAATAAATAAAATCTTGCGTGTGCGCACGTGAGTGCGCATCGCGCACTTGCGCACCCGCACAAGGATGCAAGAGCAGAGGAGTTATAAAACCCCCCTTTCTCCTCACCACACATCATCCTTTTTTTTCTTATTTTTCATTTGTGAAGTGCTATTGTCCATGCCCCTCCTCCCTTGGCAACTAGCGCCCTTCAAACCCCTGTGTGCCCTTGGCGCTGCGCACCATAGGCCATCGTGGAGCTACGAGCTGAATGTCTCTTGGTGCCATGCCATGAGCTATGTGTCCCTTAGTGCTATGGGCTGTGTGTTGCAGGTTGTGCACCCCTTGGCACTATGCACCCTTCAGCACCTTGCGAGCCCTTTGGATATTGCATGCTCGCCCCATAAATTGGCACTGCGCGCCCTCTTAATTTTTTTGTATTGCGCACCCACTTCCACCATCGAATTCATTGTGCTTCACACAACCACTACATGCCCATCCATGGCACCGTGCATCCACAAATGCCATGTGCCACATAAGTCTCAATTTCATTTCTCAAAAAGCAAAAAAGATAAAAAATTTAAAATTAAAAAAAATATATTTAAAAATAATATATAAAAGTTTGAAAAAGTTGAAAAAATAAAAAATAATAAAAAATAAAAATGTCTAAATTGAACATTTTATTTTCCTTTATGTTTATTTAAATTTAGAGATTTTAAATTTATTTCTAGTCTTTATTACTTTGAACTAATAAACATTTTTTTTCTCACAGCATACAGGTGATTGAATGGCATCCACATCCGGAGTAGCACCCAAACCCGTCGTGTTCAAGTTCCAGTGCTTACACTCAAAGTTGAGATTCCATGATGACTACGCAAAAATTTGAGATACTGATTTAAGACACATGGATTTGGGAGAATTCCTGAGAATTTGCAACAAGCCCACTGAGAGATTAGCTCTCATATCTTCATTGATCCATTTTGGGTTGGTGAATGTAGTGTCACACCCTATATTCATACAGTTAGTAGAATAAATCATGACCCTAGAACAACATTTTGTTCCTAAAGAAAGGGTCATCAAGAGTGTCATAGGAGAGGTTGTGTTGGACCTACAACCTGACAACATTGAGAGGGTCTTCCATCTCCTGAGAAGAGATCAGTTCATTGGACTCTCGTATGAAGTAGCTAAAAGATGCTATAGGAAACACCAATAAGAAGTGATTGACATCATTCAATCTTCTTACCTCATTGAGAAGCCTCCTCAGGGAAGAATAACATACAAAGTAGACATGACTCAAGGATACATGAAGGAAGACATTGGATACTCTATCATTCTTCTGAGCAGAGTCATGGGCTTACCTGCAGTAGGTCACCTCAAAACCTTTATGGTCAACTTTATTGATACCATCTGACAAGAAAAGATACCACTAGACTAGGCCACCACACTAAGTGAAAACTTGTGTGAGAAATTGAGGATGGTGAAGGACAAGAATAAATTTTACATGACTTCTTACATGGTATACTTTCTTGCAGCAAGGGTGACAAACTATCCCAGTTTGTATAGGAGAGGTAGTATGCAGGATCCCAATGCTTGGCCATATATAGTCTATCCTCAGCTAGCGAAGAAGAAGATCTTACCACAAAGAAAAGAGTATAGGATTGTGAAAGATGCATTCATTTTTGCAATCATTTTATTCATTGAGGGAGACTATGGGAAGAGGTTATCTGATGAAGCCAAAGCACAAGTTATAGCTCTTGGAGCCTACTTCATCTAGTTCAAGATGTTTACATATCTTGGGGTAGCTAGTGCCTCCATCAATCCTAAGAAGCTCCTAAGATATCCAAGTGACAAATTGGTGCTATTGGAGATTTCTCGACAAATTGAGTCAGCATATGAGAGAATAAAGAGACAACAGAGACCCTGCTGGGCATGGCCATTGGTCATTGGACCATATCAGGTAAAGAGGAAGCAAGATATTCCATCTTTCAAACAGGAGTGGGAGAACTATCCCCTTGAAGAATATAACTCTCCTTGACCCAATTTTGATAATGTCGAGAGAGTGGAGAGTCTAGCAAGAAAAGACTTTCATCATGAGGATGCTGTTGAGGATCATTGGATGAATGCCACAAATGATTACAATGTTTGTATAAGGGATTATTGTAGGATGACTTTGTATGTAGTAGAGAAGGCTCTCTAGTTGAACATCCTAGAGGAGATAAGGCAACATGATTCTAAGGAGTTACTGGACCCCTTGTTTAATGCTGACAAAATTGGCAACAAACCCATTATGAATGCTGAGGTTAATAGGGAGGAGGCCGATGATATTAATCATTGAGTGAGGCATGTCATCAGAATGATGAATGATTGGATCAAGAAATCTTTTCCACTTGATCCAATTCCTAATACAGTGATCTTCTATGCACATGCTTGCCTAGAAAGAGGTAGAGGGAAGAAAGTAACAATTCCTATCTTCATAGCTTAGTCTCCTATCAGGGTACAGACAGTATACCGACTTGATTGCCTGGTTAGATATTATCACCCTCCTAAAAGGAAGGGAAATAATAAAAGAAAGAGGACCTCTCCTCAGAGGATCCAAGAAGAACAAGTTGTAGAACTGGCACCTCTCCAATAGCAAGAACATAGTGCACAAGGGTTTGAAGATACTGGAGCTACTCAAGTACAGGATGAAGCTTAGTTGCCTCCCATTGTGTCTAGCCAAACAAAAGAGGGAGAGATTCCAAAAGCTTCCATTCCTCCTGCACAAGAAGAGAAAACTTCTCCTTCTACCTCCAAGAAACAAAAGAAGAGGATTAAGATCCTGATGAAAAAGAGGCAAAGGATCAACAGAAGATTGGTGCCTTCCCCATCTGTTCCTAAAAGAATTCTGGAGGGAGACAAAGAGGAAGTAGAAGAAGAATTAGAAGAGGAGGAGGAACAAGTACCCCTACAGGAAAGAACTCAGCTAGCTAGAGCCACAGAGTTGCAAAGGAGAAAGAGTGCCACGGGTACCCCACCATCCACTCAAGTAGAACCCTTAGAACTCTTTTCTTTGGAAGATGAAGTACAATAGTGGGTGGATGAGAAAAGTGAAGAGGGCGATGACATTTTCTCAATGATAGATTTTGATTTTATGCCCACCAGTACAGGGTTGATCGAGGACTAGAGTAGGGACACCCCTACAAGTGAACCTCAATAAGAAGACTGGACGCAAATGCCACCGGATACATAGGGTCCTGATATTACTCCTCCATCTCCACCATGAGTTATAGTGGTAGAATAGGGCTTGGTGACTCCTCCACCTTAGAGTTCAGAGTTCAGAGTAGGTTTAGAAGGAACATTCATCAGAGGAGCAACCAAAAAAAAGGTGATTGTTGAAGTGTTAGAAGGAAAAATGGTCGAATATTCCCAACCACCTCCCTAAGACATCGAGGTTCAAGCTATAGGATCCACAAAGACTGAAGTTATAGAAGGGGAGTCCTCACAATAAGAGATGACTCCAAGAAATAGTGACATGGGGAAGGAGATAGTAGAACACACCCCTTTCATCAAGATTTAGGTCCTCAACAAGACGCATCCCTAGATGGATTCAGAAGAAATAATGAAGAGTACTAAGTCTCAATTCTATGCTTCAGAAGATGACATTTGTGACATTGCAGAGATCTCAAATAAACTTGAGTCCCCATCATAGGAGGTAGTTCCATTGGCATTTGTCACAAGCACACACAACTAGGAATTATTTGTACAAGTGGCTCTCCCTCCCGAAGGTGCAAATGCGGAAGGCCTTGGCCTCGAAGATTATGAATTGAAGGATGTTATGTTGGGAAGGCCTACATAGGATTCAAACTAACTAATGATGAGTATGGGAGTTAAGGAGGTCCTTAGGAACATGGAGCAAGAGGAGGTTGAACTCCAAACACTTTGAAGGTAGGTCAAGATCCTAGTATGATATCTAGTCAAAGTACATGGTCCTCTGGATCCTAAACACCTGAGCAAACTCTGAATACCATACTTAGAGAAAGGGGAGGTGTACAATTAGACCCAGTTTTGAAGGCCTATCAGGAATGGTGAGAAAGCCTTGAAGATAAAGGTGTTACAATAATCATAGGGAATTTGAAGTTACTGCATGCTACATAGGAGAACGTGAATAAGATTGTAGCAATTTTGAAGTAGGAATTTAGTATCATGGATGAGATATGAGCCTGGAGTAAGGATTTGTAGACTTTACAAGCCATTAAGGGGCAAATGTACTATTTTTAATTGATGTATAAATGGGAGAAGAGCTAGATATGATTGATGATTGGATAGAAAAGATAGTGGATAGAAAAAAAGTAATGGGAACATTACATGAGGAGATCCATAAGCTCAAGGACCAAGCCTCAGAGTGAATTTTGGAAGCAGAAAAATTGTATAGTGATGCATGCTTGGATATTTTTGAGGATGAAGAATGAGAGAAGCTATTGCCAATTGAGGTAGTAGTCGAGAATTTTAAGAAGACCTTGGAGGAGGCATCTAGTGATGAAGATATCTGACAAGCTTTTAAGATTGAAGAAGCACTATTAGAATTGGATACTAAACTCGGGGATTTTTCTGACACCCAGATTGAGGTAGACAATTATAGACAAAAGGAAAAAGATAAATATGAGGCTTTAGATCTTTTGGATGTGGCTAAGATTACTGAGATGATAGAGAAATTCAAGGGCAGATATCCAAACATAGCTTTGGGATGAAGAAGAACAAAACCCAGATGCCAGAATTTTAATTTTGATACTTAGTAAAATTTTGAGATTTTGACCCAGTCAAGGTGTGTAGGTTGGCAGCTCTACAAGTATGCAAGTACGTAGGTCTGCAACTCCACAATTTAGAGGTGCACTGATGGTTAACTACTTGTTCCAAATATAGCACTTTCCATGCATCAAGAGCACATTTTGATGATAGTTTAACTTTGACACATGCCAAGTGAAGGACCAACTTTCAATTTTGGCACTACAGACACTCCTACTTTGACTGAAGGCTTCCTCCTACTTTCTCTCTCATGTTTTCTTTGTTTTTGACATGTAAAGGGCTCATGCATCCAATTAATGAATACAATATGAATGGAATCCCTCTAAGTACTAGATTAATTGTTAGTCTATATATATTTAGTTTGTTTTATTAGTTAAAAAGCATTTTATTGCATGAAGAATATCTCTCACTCTCAACACAAATCGAGGAGATGATTTCTTATAAATACCCCATTGTAATATGTAACAAGGACCACCATTATTATGTAATAAAATTATGCTTTTTAGTGCTCACATTTGGAGTCTAGTGATTCTTGCCTGAATGTGTCATTGTTTTATAAATTTTGTTCATAGAATTGTGATTGAGCTAGAGGTTTATTGTGTTGTTTCAGGTTGTGTGATCTTTTAGTTTTGGTGTTTGCTACAGATTTATGAATTTTGTTGATGTAACGAGTTCAAGATGAAATCACCAAATTGTGCCTACATAACTCTTTGTCTCGCATGAGCACACTTTCTATGGCCTTGCAATTTGATGAAGAGTGAAACATCATTCGATTATTAGAGTTTCCCATTGACGATTGTATCAGTGGATTCTAGGAAGCGTTGCTCCTGTTTTCATTGGTTTCCTACCGATTTCTTTGAAAGTTTAACTCACAACATGTTATTTTCTATAGCTTATGTTTGTTAAGATTTCAATTTCATGTTATTTCAATTCCATGTTATTTGCTTTCAGTTTCATTATTTTCTTTGTTAACCCCTTGTTAGAATAGGAACTCATATTAGTTGCACTATTAGATTGCATTCATTGAAAAACAAAAAATACTAAAAAAAACATTGTTCTTTTGTGTGTTATTTTGAGACAGCAAATAGATTTTACTTCATTTCAAAATTAAAATAGAAGCAAAAAAGGCCTCCTTGTGAACAATCACATTTATCTTCAACTGAGTGGATTTTGGTACATCGCAAGACAAATACAAAACCTTGGAGTTGATCCAAAAGATTAGCTTTTCAAGAGAGGAATTGTGTGAAGGATTCCTACCATTGGCCTCATGTAGAACAACCACCCAATAGAAGTGGCGCTAGAAGGAGGGCCTTTTAGACTCCTGAAAAAGGAAGAAAATTTGTCAAAGTTTTAGAATTTTACACTTGTACAATAATCTGCACTTCCCACAAGTTCAAAAAAATTTCTAACTTTATGAAAAATTCAGGTCTGTAGCTCTGCATCTTTGCAGGTATGTAGGTCCCAAATCCATAGGTACACAGGTTTGCAGATCCACAACTTTATAGGTGCACAAAACTCTGTGGTGCACCTAAGTTGTGAGAAAGTGTGCTTCTATACAGGTGCACTTTTTTCCAGAATTGATGCAAATTGGAGGATATTGATTAAAAATCTCCATTTTAGCGAGCATTAATGTCTTCACCAAGTGTACATGAGTTTCTTAAGCTTACTCACTTCCACAAACCATGTAGTGACGGAGGAATACACCAAATTAAACCACTTCCATTCAACTTTTTGTTGTCTTCTTCTACTCTTCCACCTATTCAACCACATGGTGGACAACAACATACTCCAATAGCTACTCCTCAACAACCACCATTAGGTCCACCAAACCTTCCAATGGCCTTTTTCACAAACACTATATACTCACCAATAAAATTGTGAGGTGCACTCCATGACCTCCCTAAAAATCTTGAGAAGTTTTTCCCAAGATTCATCTATGGTGAAACATGAACTGCCAAAGACCATGTCAAGGTATTCAAGGAAATTTGTAACTACAATCAGGTTGCTAATGAGAATGTGGTTCTTCATTTATTCCCCTACTCTTTGGGGGAAATTGCCTTCAATTGGTACATTAATTTGCCACCAAGATGCATTGGAGATTGGGATACATTCAAAAAATTGTTCTTGAAAGAATTCAAAACATTCATCAACCCAGATGTGATACATCAACAATTAATATCAATCAAAAGGGACCCAGCTAAGATAGTTTCTCGCTTTAACCATCGCTTTCACATGGCCTATCACAAGTTGGAAATGCCATACAATATACTAGTTGAAGCTACTATTCAGATTTATCTGAATGCTATGGACCCTCTTACTGCAATTTTTTTGAGAAGACTTCCTACAAAAAATATCAACACATTGGATAAAGTCTTTGTAGAGGCAATTACCTTCACTAAGCAAGCTAATCCTAATGGAGGAGGATTAATGCTTCTAGCTTCATCTATCATAGCAATGCCAACATACCTTGACAGAGTACCCATGATGCCTAGTATGTTTATACCTATGAATCCAATTCCATTGCAATGGGCACGCACTTTGCAAAATCTTTCTCCCACATACCCAGGGTTTGAACCTCTAAAAGCTGCTTTCTTTGAGAAAAAGTCAACAGCACTCGCTGAAGCAGACAATGGTTTTGTTTTCAAATTTGGTTAGATGAAAAAGACTATGTCCCAAATGAACAATGAATTGACTCATCTTAGGTTGTCTCAAGGAAAAAATAAAAACTTCCAAAGAAATAATGGTGGCCCTTACAACAAAAAATATGGCCAGAATTATAATAGGAACTTCAGTGGGAACAACAACAATAATGTAGGAAACAACAATGGAGGGAACAACTTCAATCCTCCCAACTATAATAATGGCTTCTAGAGGGAGAAATGACATTGGAACACTCGACCAAATAATGGAAGCATTCTTTCTAACAACAACAATAATAATGTTCAATATGCTGATATCAATTAGTATGATGATAGCCAAAATGTGTTCAACAATGATGGTTCATACTATAATGGCAATCAGGAGATGAATCAAAATTCAAAGGTAAATGAAAATCCTCCTCATATACAATTCAATGGTATGCTGTTGGAATCCTACAATTCTACACAGAATGCACAAGTGGAACAACAAGCAAGTGAGGAATTCTCATTCCCATTTAGCCAAGAACCAGTCCTTCAACATAATGAGATGTTTTTCTTTCGTAATGATAATCAGAATACATACAATCTCAGAAATAGAAAGGAACCTATGATGGATGGTATTCCTCCAGGTTTACAACCAACTCTTCCTAATTTGAGAGCAAGTAATAATCTAACACCAATTAGGCCACCATATAGAGGACAACAGAATTAGAATCAAGTGAATGTACCAACAATATTGAAGAATCCCACTTGGTCCACTGAAAAGTACAATGTGGTAGAGGATTTGAAAAGGACTAAGGCCAATATGCCCATGTTTGACATGTTAGAAAACTATCCACAACAACAAGAAGCTCTTATGAAGACATTGGAACATACAAAGGTGTCCCACAATATGAATACTATTCCTCAAAAGACAGTATCTGAACAAGTGAATGCTATAGAAGCGATGCCCACTATATTCAAAGACAAAGTTGAGGTACCCCCATTTCTATTTAGCATCAAGATATATGGGAAGAATCTTCACAATTGCCATTGATTTAGGACCTTCATGTAATGTAATGCCATTATCAATAGCTCAAAGGCTAGGAGTTAGTCCTCAACCCTCTAATTGAGTGGTGATATAGTTGGATAAAATAGAGGTAAAAGTCATTGGTCTATTGAAAGATATGCGAATACAGTTAATAGTTGACCCTTGGATTTAGGATGTTATTGACATACATGTGGTTGATATCCCATAAATGTATGGGTTTCTCCTGAGTAGAGAATGGACAAAATGTCTAAGAAAATGGTTTTCTACAGATTTCACTCAGTTATGGCTACCGTGGAAAGGATTGAACAATAAAATCAAGATAGATATAGAACCCAAATTGAAAATGATGATTATAGATTACAATGCCCTAAATGAGATAGCATTCTTACAATCAGATTTGGGTTCATACAAAGTGATGGTATTAGATACAATTCCAACCAATACATCTTAAGATCAGAATGAAGAACCTAAAGTGCCAGTACCCAAAAGTGAAACTATGACACATTTTGTAGACAATATGGTGACTAATCTACAATGTTTAGGAGAGGAAGTTGATCCTAGTATCCTCCTCCTCCCGAGATTTTTCCAGTTGCATAAAGTTAGTCACTCAGAATTTGAATGCTTATCATGTCAAGAAGAAATAGCAAAGGTATTGACACACATAATGGAAAACATGGATAAAAGGACCTCAACAAATGAATTCATAGAAAGCCAAAATTTGGTGAACTCATCCAACCTTGTTGAAAAGATTGAAGAGGGAAGAAAAGATCTAAATGTGTCATACAGTGATACCTCTTGAGATGGTGGAGGTTTGTCTTCTCCACCTCTTGGGATGATTAAAGTTCAAAGGAGAAGATGATATGTGAAAGGTAAAGGATGGAATTCAATAGTCATTCATCCTAAACCTAAATTTGAGGAAATCAAACAACTAATAGGAGAAATTCAAGAAAAACAAGAAAAAAACACACTTCCTCTATCTACAAATTACGAAGGGGAATCATCGAGTCCTACACAAGGAAAGTTAGAATGGATTCCTAAGAAATAGTAATTCAAGGCTCAAGTGAAAGAGAAGTTAAGGATGAATAAGCATAAAGTTAGAAAACCCAAGGAAAATGCAATTTGGACACTCCGCTTCAATGGTTCTAGGTGCAAGATGGGAGTTGGTGTAGGTATCAAATATGTCAACCCAAAAGGTAGGTCTTTCTATGTTGCATATCAATTATAGTTTAGATGTTCTAACAATGCTATAGAATATGAGGCATTAATTTGAGGACTTCTCTTTGCATTGGAGAAAGGAGTCACAACTCTCATACTTGAAGGAGATTCTCAATTGGTCATACGACAAGTAAAATCAATATACTCTTGCAAAAATAAAAGGCTACTAGCTTATAGAAAAAGGGTATGGGATATATTGGATGACTTTGAAGCTTTAAACATCCAATCCATTCCAAGAAGAAAGAACATGGTAGCAGATGCTCTTGCCATTTTAGAAAGTTCTTTATAGCCAGTTGAAAGAACCGAGTTGAAAAGATTTTTAGTGGAATTGGTTGTGGTTCTGTCCATTCCTAATAATATCACAAACTTTTAGGTCTTTCAAGATGATCAACATATACTTGAGTTTATCATGTGCAGTCACCATTTTGAGGGACAAGAGATTGATGATACACTAGATGAAAAACTTGAAGATGATGAACTTGAGGATGAAGATGGGATTCTTAATCTAAAAACTAACACTATTCCAAAAGGAATGGTTGAACTAGAATGCATCTTTGATCATGATGAATCAACACTCAATAGAAGGGTAACTCAAGAAAAGGGAATCAAAGAATGTGACTTATACAATTTGGGTACTGATGAAGAACCAAGAATGGTATAGATAGGAAAAGTGTGCAACTCATAGGAAAGGGAAGACATGCTCAAATTACTCACTGAGTATAAGGATTTCATCACTTGGAGCTATGAAGAGCTGAAGACTTATGATCCTAAGATTATCACACATGACATCTCGTTGAAACCAAATGCCAAACTATTTTGACAAAGAAAAAGACCGGTAAATCCTATCATTGAACCACTGATCATGAAATAAGTAAAGAAGTTGTTGGATGAAAAGATCATATTTCCCATTCATCATTCTACATGGGTGGCTAACTTGGTTCCCATGCAAAAGAAGACTTGAGAGATTCATCTTTGTGTTGATTTTCATAACTTGAACCTGGCATATCAAAAGGACAATTATCCTCTACCCTCACTTGATGAGGTTCTACAAATTGTAAATGGTTCAAAAATGATGTCTTTCTTAGATGGATATTCAAGATATAATCAGGTCATGGTTGATGAAGAAAATAGGCTAAAAATGGCCTTTACAATGAAGTGGGAAACTTTTTCCTATAGAAGAATGCCCTTTTGACTAATTAACGTGGGAGCTACATTTTAATGAGCGATGGATGAAGCTTTCAAAGGATTGATTGATAGATGTATAGTCATCTACATGGATGACTTAACTATCTTTTCAAAAGATCACAGTACCCACATTGCTGATTTGAGAAAGGTATTCAATAGATGTCATAAATACAACATATCTCTCAATCCCAAGAAATGTTCTTTTGGTGTTACTAAAGGAAAGCTCTTGGGACATGTCATTTTTGAAGCTAGAATCTCCATTGATCCTAATAGAGTTGAAGCCATTCTAAAGTTAGCACCTCCACACAGTCAGAAGGAATTGAAGTCTTTCTTTAGGAAGATAAAATTTGTGCAAAAGTTCATAAGTGGATTTGTAGAGATAGTTTGTCCCCTTAATGATTTACTCAAAAAGGGGGCTAAGATGGAATGGGTTCTAGAGATAAAGAAATCATTTGAAGATATCAAGATTTCCATTTCTACGGCCTTGGTCATGGTGAGTCCTGATTAAAAGTTACCTTTTAAGATCTATTCCTTTTCTTCTAAACACTCTTGTGCAGGAATCCTAAAATAGAAGAAGGAAAAGGAGGATGAAAGACCAATTTCTTTTATGAATTTACCTATGAAGAATGTAAATTTGAATTATTCAAACCTTGATAAACAATCCTTTGCATTAATCAAGGCGGCAAAGAAATTCTGTCATTACATACTAAGAAGTAACGTGTATGCAATTGTACCTAATCCAGTAGTAAAGACGCTCTTGATGTAGAATGAACTCGATGAAAGGAGAGGAAAGTGGATGGCTATACTTCAAGAATTCGATCTTGAAATTCAATCTATGAGATTAGTTAAAGGTCAAGGGTTATCAAAGATGATAGCTGATTACTAGGATGGAAATTAAAAGGAGTTCAAGTTTGATAATGAAACAAATGAAGATGATTAGGATAAGAGGATTTTATCTCAAGTTGATATTGGTCAAGGAGTGGTGATAGATGTTTGGTATTAAGACATTGTTTATTATCTTCTACAGGACCAATGTCCTAGTTGGATGAATAGTTCACAACATAGGGGACTTAAAATGAAGTGTGAATCTTATATGCTACATGACAATAAGTTGTATAAGAGGAATTATGAAGGGATTTATCTAAAGTGTTTAGGCCATGAGGAAGAAAAGGAAGTCTTGGAACACTTTCATGACAAGTATGTTATAGGACATGGTTCCATAGAAGCAATGACTCACATGATTCTAAGATCAGGTTATTTTTTGCCTTTGATACTCAAAGACACTTTTGAGCATGTACACTCTTGCCATATCTATCAAACTAGTACCAATAGAGAAAGAAATTTGGAAATGCCCTTACAGCCTATGTACGAGATACACCCCTTCACAAAGTGGGGGTTGGATTTCATTGGTCCTGTGAACCCACCATCATCAACTAGGCATGTATTTATTCTCATAGCTATGGATTACTGCACATGATGGATGGAAGTAGAAACATTCAAAAATTGCACTGCTAAGGTGGTGACAAAATTTTTGGAAGAACATATTGTTACCAAATTCAGAATACCATTTTCCCTTGTGTGTGATAATAGGTCTACTTTTGCATCAGCATTCCTAACCCAGTGGGCATTTGAAAATCAAGTCACTATCAAGTTCTCTTCAAATTACTACCTACAAGGAAATAGGGTAGAAAAATCCACAAACAAGAGCTTGATCATAGTAATAAGATGACTGTTGAAGGAAAACCCTAGGGATTGGCATACATAGCTCAAATATGCCTTATGGATAGATCGAGTGAGAGTAAAAAATTCTTTGGGGACTTTTCCATATTTTCTTATCTACAGACAAGAACCAGTGTTCCCACTTAATCTTAGAATTCTTGTTTTGAAATTCATGAGCGGGTATGCTGAAGATGCTGACAAAGTACAAATCAAATTGATGAATTTTTTAGAGATGGATGAGAAATGGACAGCTGCATTGGAGCACACGGCTAAAAATCAAACTATTGTGAAAAGATGGTTTGACAAGAGAGCAACGATAAAGTCATTCAAGATTTACGACCTTGTTCTACTCTGGGATAAGGCAAAAGAAAAGCCAGGAAACCATGCTAAGTTCCAATGCTTATGGATGGTCCCCTATTAGACTGCATAAATTCTCAAAGAAAACACTTTTTGGCTCAGTTCCTTACAGGGGAAATTTCTTCCCCTGCTCATAAATAGGCAATTTTTGAAGCATTATTTCGAAGCCTAAAAGACAAAAAACAAAAAAAATTACTTAGATTTTATTCCTGCATTTAGCATAGATTTTGATTCTTGTAAGTGTGTTTATTTCTACAAGTGTGTTTGCTTTCATGTTGCGTGTTTGCATTTTGTCATGTGTTTCTTTTCAAAGTTGTGTTAGTCCAAGGGGGTAAGGTGTACTTGAGATTTTCTCTCAAAATTTTACTAACCACTCTTTAGTTTTTATTTTAGGAAGAGGTATTTCTTTATCAATTTTTTTTGGATAATTGTGTGTCTTATACCAACTAAGAAACCAACATTTCTTATGGAAATAGGGGACTTTCGGTTTGGAAATCAGAAGCCTAGACCACCAAGTTCTCAACACTTTGCAAATTTAAAAGTTTGATTGTTTTAGATGCTATTGAATTAGAGTCAAAGATGATGAGGGACAATCCAAACTTCAACTAGTTCAAACAAGAGGGGTCTCTTTGAAGGGTTGCCAAGATCATTGTTTGGCATGAGAGTTTTTAAAAAGTTTTAAAAGAGGAACACAAGGGGTGTTCATAAGAGATCGAATCCAAGAAATGACACTGATGTCCTAACTACATAATCTAAGCATAGTTAGGATACAAGAAATAGAGAAAAAAGAAAAAAAAGAAAAAAAGAGAGAAAAATACAGTGTTAAGATTGAAGAATTCTAAAGATCTAAGATGGCAAAAGATACATCTTCAAAATAAGTATCTTGTATTAAAAAACTTGCTTCATCAAAACTAACATTTCTGAATGACATGGAGTGATTATTCAAATTTTCTAGAAAGCTAAAAGAATGTGACATCCTGCTAAGAGCCCTCGAACTGATTTTCTCATCTGGTCAACCAAATGATCGAGGAATAACTTTCATAGAGATTCTGAATGAATGAGCCAGGAGGAGTGGAAGATTGTTTCCAAATTGTCAAAAAACTTTGATAGACTACATCCTAAGATATCAAGGGGAATGAATACACAAGTCACACACTGAGGTTGAAGGTTTCAAATTTTGAGATTTTGATTGTAAATTCATTTGAAAGACACTCGAGATGTTCAAAGTTTGGTTGGTGTTTGACACATGTTGGAAGAATGTTTGCTGATGAAGAAATGCCTTGGTCATTTCTTCCTTTTTTTGGGGGCTATTTGTTGTGGTCTCATAGCACACACCCCATTCCTCACTAGGAATGAGGACCCCCTACTTTTTTTTTCAAACTTCCAAACTCACAGTTCGAGAGTCAAGAGAAAATATTAGAGGTTAGGTGTAAAAAAAACAAAATAAATAAATAAATAAATGAAAAAAAAATAAAATAAAAAATTAGAGAAACAAAAAAAATAAAAAAATTTAAAAAAATTAATTTAAAAAAAAATTTCTTGTGTGCACCCGTGCAAGGCCGTGAGCAGAGAGGGGCTATAAAACCCCCCTTTCTCCTCACCACACTTCATCCTTTTTTTTTTTTTTTTTTTCTTATTTTGCATTTGTGAAGTGCTATAACACAAGGTAATGTCTGCAACCCTCCTCCCTTGGAGCCTAGTGCTCTTAAAAACCTCGTGCGCCCTTGGCACCATGCATCATAGGCCATGCATTGCAGGTCATACACCTTTAGCATCATGCTCTGCGGGCCACATGCCCTTGGCATCATGCACCATGAGCCAATCGCTACGGGCCACGAGACCAAGTGGCCACATGCCACAGGTCACCTCAGAGCTATGGGTCACATGCCTCTTGACATCACGCCGTGGGCCATGTGTCCCTTGGCACCATGGGCTGTGTGCCCCTTGGCGTTGTGCACCCTTCAGTGCCGTGCGAGCCCTTTAGATATTGTGCACTTGCCCCACAAACTAACTTCACGTGCTCACTTATATTTTTGTCACCGCATGCCCAGTTCCACCATCGGCTTCGCTGCACTCCAGACAACCACCGTGCGCCTGTCCGTGGTGCCACACGTCCATAAATGCCGCATGACACATAAGGCTCCATTTCATTTCTCAAAAAGAAAAAAAGGTAAAAAATTTTTTTTAAAAAAAAGCTATAAAAAAATAATATATAAAATTTTGAAAATTAAAAAAAAAATTAAAAAAACAAAAATAAAAATAAAACATAATAATAAATAAAAATGTCCAAATCGGATGTTTTATTTCTAGTCATTATTACTTTGAACTAATAAACATTTTTTTCCTCACAACATGCAGGTGATCAAATGGTGTCCACATCCAGAGTAGCACCCAAACCCATCATTTTCAAGTTTCAGGGCGTACCCTTGAAGTCAAGATTCCATGATGACTATGCAAAAATTTGAGATACTAATTTAGGACACATAGATTTGGGAGAATTCCTAAGAATTTGCAACAAGCCCACCGAAAGATCAGTTCTCATATCTTTATTGATCTATTATGGGTTGGTGAGTGCAACATCAAACCTTGTATCTGTACAATTAGTAGAATTAATCATGACCTTGGCATAGCATTTTGTTCCTGAAGAAAAGGCCATCAAGAGCATCACAGGAGAGGTTGTGGTGGACCTATGATTTGACAACATTGAGAGGGTCTTCTATCTCCCAAGAGTAGACTAGTTCATTAGACTCTCATATGAAGCAGCTGAGAGATGCTATAGGGAACACCAGTAGGAAGCAATTGGCATCATTTAGTCCTCTTACCTCATTAAGAAGCCTCCTCAAGGAAGAATAATAGGCAAAGTAGACATGACTCAAGAATACATAAAGGAAGACATTGGATACTCTATCATTCTCCTAAGCAGAGTCATTGGCTTACCTGCAGTAGGTCACCTCAGTACCTTTATGGTCAACTTCATTGAGACCATTTGACAGGCACATATACCACTAGATTGGGCTACCACACTAAGTGAAAACTTGTGTGAGAAATTGAGGATGGTGAAGGAAAAGAAGAAATTTCACATGACTTCTTACATGGTATACCTGCTTGTAGCAAGGGCAACAAACTATCTTGGTTTGTACAGGAGAGGTAGTATGTAGGATCCCAATGCCTGGTCATATATAGTCTATCCTTAGTTGGTGAAGAAGAAGCTCTTAGCATAGAGAAAAGAGTACAGGATCATGATTGATTCGTTCATTTTTGTGATCATTTGATTCATTGAGGGAGACTATGGGAAGAGGTTATCTGATGAAGCCAAAGCACAAGTTATAGCTCTCAAAGCCTACTTCATCTTGTTCAAGACATTCACATATCTTGGGGTAGCTAGTGCCTCCATAAATCCTAAGAAGCTCCCGAGATATCCAAGTGAAAAATTGGTGCTATTGGAGATTTCCTGGCAAATTGAGTCAGCATATAAGAAAATAAAGAGACAACAGAGACCTTGTTGGGCATAAGCATTGGTCATTGGACCATATCTAGTAAAGAGGAAGTAGGATATTTTGTATTTAAAATGGGAGTGGGAGAACTATTCCCTTGAAGAATAAAACTCTCCTTGGCTCAATTTTGATAATGTCATGAGAGTGGAGAGTCTAGCAAGAAAATATTTTTTTATCATGAGGGTTCTGTTGAGGATCACTGGATGAATGCCACAAATGATTATGATGTCTGTATAAGGGATTATTGTAGGATGAATTTGTATGTGGTAGAGAAGGATCTCTAGTTGAACGTCCTAGAAGAGATAAGGCAACATGATTCTAAGGAGTTACTAGACCCCCTATTCAATGCTAAAAAAATTGGTGAAAGACCCATTATGAATGCTAAGGTTGATAGGGAGGAGGCCAATGATATTAATCATTGAGCGAGGCATGTCATCAAAATGATGAAGGATTGGATCAAGAAACCTTTTACACCTAATCCAATTCCTGATACAATGATCTTCCACACATATGCCCACCCATAAAGATGTAGAGGGAAGAAAGTAACAATTCCTACCTTCGTAGCCCAATCTCCTATTAGGCTAGAGACAGTATACCAACTTGATCACCCGGTTGGATATTATCATCCTCCTAAAAGGAAGGGAAAGAATAAAAGAAAGAGGACCTCTCCTTAGAGGATCCAAGAAGAACAAGTTGTAGAACTGGCACCTCTCTAATAGCAAGAACATAGTGCACAAGGGTTTGAAGATACTAGAGCTACTCAAGTCTAGGATGAACCTCAGTTGCCTCTCATTGTGTCCAACCAACCAGAAGAGGGAGAGATTCCACAAGCCTCCATTCCTCTTGCACAAGAAGAGCCAAATCTCCTTCTACCTACAAGAAACAAAAGAAGAGGATTAAGATCCAGATGAAAAAGAGGCAAAGGATCAATAGAAGATTAATGCCTTCCCCATCTATTCCTAAAAGCATTCCAAAGGGAGACAAAGAGGAAGAAGAAGAAGATTAAGAAGAGGAGGAGGAAAAAGTACCCCTATAGGGAAGAACATGGCTAGCTAGAGCCATAGAGTTTTACCACAGGTATCCCACCATCCACTCAAGTAGAACCCTTAGAACTCTTTTCTTTGAAAGGTGAAGTACAATAGTGGGTGGATGAGCAAAACAAAGAGGGTGATGGCATTTTCTTAATGTCAGATTTTGATTTCATGCCTATAGGTATAGAGTTGATCGAGGAAAAGATCAGGGACACCCCTACAAATGAACCTCAATAAGAAGACTGGACACAAATGCCACTGGATACATAGGGTCCTAATCTTAATCCTCCATCTCCACCATGAGTTACAGTGGTAGAATAGGGCTCGATGACTCCTAGATTTTTTTGTGCAATAATAGGCTTTTTGATTCCTTGCTCTTGTGGTCCTAAACCTTGACCTTGATAATGCCATTGATTGAGCATTTGAACTAGCTGAGGATACTTTTTGCTTGCAAAAAATTGTGGAAGTGCTTTATCAGATGTACTGCAATAGGGAGATACTATTCTTAATTCTTCTGCTGAGAGGAGGCCACTATGGATGAATGTAAGTGAACCAAGAGGGTATATTATAGATGGTGAAATAGCTTGGATAGGTGGTAAGATGGAAGCATGGAGTGGAGGAGATGGTAGGATACGATCTTGATTTAGCTGATGGGATGAAAAGATATCCTGCAGTAGAGGAGGTATGGCTTGAGGTTTTGGAGATGGAGGGGATTGTGACTACACTATGGATGGAAGACATGGTACGATGATATCTTCATTTATGCTTTGGGGGATGTCAACATGCTTTTGGGCAGGATCTTGATAGGATTGGTTTGGAGTGGATGGTGCGATAGGAAGTGAAGGGATGGACTCTTCAAAGCTAGCAGATGGATAGATGGGAGATTCATTAGTGGAGATGGGTGAGTAGAAGATGGATGCATAAGGGTCATTATGGGAGATTTGGGAAATGCTTGGAGGTGATGTGGATAGGATTTGGAGGGTTTTGGCAGATGGTGGGATTTTGATGCTTGCGGGAAGTGGAAGGATTTTAAGCAATTTGATGGATGGTATGGGGATGATAGCTATGGGAGATGGAGGTGATATTATAGATGGGGAAGCTTCATTATTGACTACTTCACATGGTTGGATTAGATGACATGGCTTATCAACTGCTGGAGGTGACTTTTCTTGTATTTCCTCTAGGAGATTCCTTGGAGACTCATGTGTCAGAGGTGGAGGTGGATTGACAGGAATAGCTAGCGTGATGGGGGTGAAAGATTGGAAGCTTGGTTGATTGAGTGATGGAGGAGAAGCTGGGGTATCAGATAGCATGACTAGATAGTTTGGAAGAATGCATGGATTTTAGGGGATGCTTGGGGGAATGTTTCTAAGGCTTTCAATATACCCATCATAGTCAACAAGATTTTCATCATCATTGGAATAGGAGGTGGCGGGAGCAAGGACAATATGATCGAACACATCATGATAGGTTTGGAATTTCATGTTTTGATGATGAGTCGGATGGGGATGGGGTCTTGCATATGGATGAACATGAAAGCTCATGGTTGGATTTGGATTAAACGCATATTTTGGATTGGTTGATGAAGGATTTCCTAGGGAGAGTCAAAGCTGTATGACAAACCTAAGGAGGATTGGCTGGAGATTTTTTGCTTTCCTGTGGATGGAAGACTTCAAGGGCATGCTGTCAAAAAGTGAGTTTTGCTTTCCTATGTGCTAGATTGGTGGAGATTGTGTCAACTTAAGGATAGACTAATGATCCTATGGGCATGACATGAGATTGACCACTTGTGGATCCCAACCTTTAGCTCAAGGTGATGAGGGATAACAAGTGACAAAGCTAGATTACCCTAGGAAAAGCTCTACCAAAGGGATAACCTTGGTGAGGCTGGTGGATTGGTTGGATTGATTGGATAGAAAATTCTAGCAAAATGATAACAACTCTCTAAAGGCTTGGGTGTGGTTTTGGATTGGGTTGCTAGCTGGCTGGGGGGGATGATTTGGAGAGACTTTGGATTTGGGATTGTTCTAAAGAAAGGAACTAGATAGATTTGGTTGCAGCGGGGGAGCTTGGATGATTTTCTGATGAGGCAGTGACTACACTAAGTATGCCTTGAGCTGGGAGATTTTTTCTTTTTGGGGATTTTGACCAAATTTGGCAAACATTCATTGAAATAAAGCTTGAGCATACATCCTATCTATTTAGACAAAGCTACTCAACAAGAGAGCTTCTCATTGAGAGAGCCCATTAATGGCTCATATTCTCAATTGAGAGCTCATCTTAGTCTATCTTGAAGTTTATGAATTTTGTTTAGTTTGTAGAAGCTTTATTTAAATTTGGTTTCTATTAGCATACTGACATTGCTCATATACATTTTGGTACGTCCAGTGGGACCCCGCATGGGTCATCTTCATTAGCTTTTTTAGTCAAATTTTGTATGTCATTTGCTAATTTTGGCTAATTTTTCTTGTTTTTGTGATTGGTAGGATTGTATAAATTGGTTTTGTGGGTACAAATGAGCATGAAAAAGACAAAGGAACTCATGATCTATCTCATAGTGTTTGCAGATTTTTCAAGCTTATAGGTGGACAAAGCACTTGGAATTCTTCTTCCTCTTCTTGTCTATATTCTTCTTATTCCATCTACTTCTTCTTCTTGTGGGAGATCTTGGCCATTTTTTTTAAGGAAGCAAAATTATACACACTTCTTTTTAGTGCTTAAAATGAACTCCCAAATCATACTTAAATCCATTAAAAAATTAAAAATTTGCAAAAAAAAAAAAATCTTTTAACAAGTGAAACTAAACCAATCCAATCATTTGCATCCTTGCAACATCAAGGTTTTAGATGCATTCATGCAAAGTTAGGAACACTTCATTTTTGAGAATTTAAAAAGAACTTCAAGTTTCCATTTCAAAAGGTTCAAAATCAACACTAAGTGCACACTAAAATCTAAATCAAACTCAAAGCATCAATCAAAGATAAAATGAACCTCATTTGCAAATATTTTAAAGTTCTTTTAAAAATCTCATGAAAATTAAGAGTCCTAAATGGTTGCCAAAAATTGTCCTAAAAGCTTTGTTATTTGTTCCAAACAAATATCTTGTTGCAAAATCTTGAATGTTTCTTAAGTTTTTCATGCATCAAAACAATCTAGGAATATCATTTTTGGGCTTAAAATATGCAAATTAGAACACAAAATCTTGAATGAAAACAAAAGTCCAAAGAGTCATTTTCACTTTTGAGTCCAAAACAATCTTGAATGATCTAAGGTTAAAAAAAAGCACTTCAAAGTTCTTAAAACAACACACAAAATCTCAATCTTGAATGCTTAAAGGAAAAAACTTGAATGTTTAATCACTTGTCTTTGAATGCATGTTGCTAAAATCACTCTTGAGTGCCATGGATTAAAATAAAGTTTGTTTTTTTTATGAATGCATGATTAAAAGAACAAATCCAATCTTGAATGCCATAGATCAAATAATCATCTTTAGGGGCATAAAAAGAATCCACATTTTTGAAATCTTCTAAGTTATAAAAACTAATAAAGACACTTTGAGTAAGTTTGTAGTTGGACTCACCCTCTTTAATCACCCATCAATTTAACCATTGGTTGCAATCTCAGTGCCATCTATGGGGATGGGTCTACCTAAGAGGGTGTTAAGTGCTCCACAAAGATCAAAATCCACTCACTTGGGTCTTTAGTGGTTTTTCTAAGTTAGAAAATTCTTTAAATGCACATTAATCTCCCTCACACTTCATTTGGCCATAAAAATTGGACAAATCTTGACGTGGAGGGCCTCCGGGCACGCGCTTGGCAATTGAGTTTTACACATCTTTGTTTTGGGCTTAAAAAAAACTCGCACTCAATCTTGAATGCCTAGCAATCAATGAACATTGCATGGTTTGGACGTAGTTTCAATGACGCTCGCATTTCTTATGTTGACGATCTCTCAACTTTCATTATGTTGACGATGCTGTCAAATTGGAATGAACATTGTATGCCATAATCACAAGTGTCTTCAATCATAGCTTACAAAATCTAAATCATCAATTGGAATAAACGCATGTATTTTAAAGCCCAAGATCATGTATGTGGTCTTGTTTTACACTTTTTAGGAGGCCTACTTGGGGATTTCATCACACCTTGGGATGACCTCAACTCCAGCGTTCTGGAAAAGTTTAAAAATTGAGAGGTGAATCCAAAGACACCTCTCTTGAAATCAAGATTTTGTCACTCGGGCTAAGCCTCAAGGAACTTTATACCCTTGAGAAGTGAAAGAGGAGAAGTGGGTTACCACTCCTCTGGGCTGTGTGACATCTTTTTGGTTTCATCTATGGACTTGGGCCTCTCGTACCTTGGGTATATCGAGGACTCCCTAGCTAAACCAACTGTTAGCCTTGTAGACAACCATCTAGGGTGTTAATGTGTTTGAAGTGACTGATCAAAACATTTGTAAAACATACACACTCCTTGGAGCAAGTATCACATTCTGAGAATCAAAAACTTCTATCTGGTTGTTCCTATCTATTGCTTGATTTTTTATTTGTTGAATGAATTTTTGCCAAACTTGGTCAATCCTAGCTTAGGGCATACTTAGCGTAGTCACTGCCTATTCCAAAAGTTGAACAAGTTGAAGAAAAATAACTGAGATCTCTCAAAGCTAAGAAGATTCAAAAATTTATGTCAAAACAACCCAAACCCAAATAGAAGTTTCACAAAGCCAAACTCAAGCCATCTCAGGCATACCAAGAACTTTTAGCCAAGAGAAAGGAAATAATACCAAGCCCTCAAATTGCCAAACTCCATAAAGTAGAGGACAAAGCTGCTAACGAGGCGCTTCAAGATGCTTGGTTAGATCGCACTATCCAACTTAACCAACATTCAGGAGTTAACCCTGCTTATGCATTACCAATTAGGCATGATTTCTATGATTAGACCCCCTTGTTTCTGCACATCTTATTTCATAAGCTTCATTTTAGAGTCATCTTTGTAGGAAAGCCAACCATCTTTAGTCCTGTCCTTAAGCATTTTAGCTCATCCATCTCATTTAGAACCAATCCATCTAGCCAACAATCCAAAACTTTACATCCAAGCCTTCAAAATTGTTGTCACCTTGCCAAAAGTTTACCATTCCTAACATCTTCCAAATCCACCAATCTCACCAAGGTTATCCCTTTGACATAGCTTTATCTAGGGTAATCTAGCTTTGTCACTGGTTATCCCTTATCACCTTGACCTAAAGGTTGGGATCCACAAGTGGTCAATCTCGTGTTCTTCCTAAAGGATCATCAGTCTATCCTTAAGTTGACACAATCACCACCAAGCTTGCACATAGGAAAGTAGACCTTTCATTCTTTGGCAACATATCTTTGAAGTTAGAATTCCCAACCCAATCCTCTTTAGGTTTTGTCATATAGCTTTGCCTCAACCTAGGAAATCATTTGCATAGAAAAGCCTTCCTCTTTTGCATTCATCAACATTGTTGCATCTCATCCCTAGGAAACATTTTGCATTTTCATGCCACCCGTCACTCACTTAGGAAAGAAGAAGAAGGAAACACTGGAGCCCTATCATTTGGATCAAACAGCTTCGCTCGCCTTGAGCAGTCAACCATCCTTTAGCCTAGAGAATACTATATCATCACCTACTGACATCCAAGCTTTCATGAACCAACCAAGAAATGCAATATTGTTGAATGCCATTATAGACAAAAACAAAGAAATAATCATGGCTAACTTTCGAAGGGACAACATAGGAGTCTTTGACTTTGGAAGACCTCCTCCCCTATCAAAACCATCTCACCCATTGTTTGGGAAATTACCACTCCCAATAGGCTCTTATGGTTCAAATTATCCTCAATATGAGCCAAAAGAAGAGCCTCAAACCAGTCCTTATGATCCAATTGATCCAAACATACCAGCCTCTACTCAAGTTGAAATCTCCCTTTTTTAAGCCAATCTAGCCACCACCACTCCACCATTGGTCCATACCACTCCATCCCAAACCACCTTTGCCTAAAACACCTCACCATTAACTCCCTTCACTATTGCTACTGCTGCTCCCCAACCCAGCCTTCCAAATCCACCCATCTCCCAAATCAGTGCTAGCATCTTTGGCCAACCACAACAATATACAACTAGGATGCCACCCATGGGGCCAAGTAATCAACCTTTTATCACCCCCAACCTATTTACCTCAGCTTAGAACACAATTCCATCATTTCCACTAGGTCCTTGGATCTCAGTGCCATCAGCCACAAATCCACAAGCTACTACCCTCATTCCACAAAGCTATCAAACCCCACAAGCTACTACCAATGTTCTTCCAAGATCTCAAGTGACCCAAGCTCCTACCACCACTCTACCAAGCTTTCAAATCTAGCCACCAAGCTATTAAACCCCATTAGTTCCATTCCCAAGCTTGCAATTCCCACCACCTCCACCACCAACTAATCCATTACCTTGTATTACTAACTATTTTTCTATGCCACTTCTAGGAAGAAATCCACCACCACAAACCACCAATTACTTGGCCTCTTTTTCCATGTAGATACCTTCCCAAATGGGGGCACAACCCACATATATTAGTCAAACTCCTCAAATCCAAAGTCAAGTTCCACAAGCTCCCTGATCCTTTCCCCAAGCTTCACACCCATCTTATACCTTACCTCCACAAAGCAATCCATTTATCCCACAGCTAGCTTATGTTCCTCAATCCCAACCTCAAATCCAATATCAGCAGCAAGCCTCACAACACATGCAGCAATATGTGCCATCTCCACCTCAGCAACCCATCATCCACCATTTAGTTGCCCAAGCCATGTACAATCCTTACTAGCCCATACCCCAAATCCATCCATATTCCATTGCCCCATCTAGCACATACCTACCTCAGGGCACTCCTACATTAGGGGCACCCTAGCCATCACCCATTAGTTTAGAATGGGAAGCCATGAAGACAGCTTTGAAGAACATCTAGGAGGGAAATGATCCAAAAACCTTCAAGCTTGAGAATGTGTGTCCTTACCCATTTGACAGAGCCATTACCATGACACCATTTCCCAAATGCTTTGAGGTACCCAAGTTTGACAAATTTAGAGGAAAAGGAGACCCTGTCACACATATCAAAGAATTTTACATGCACTACCAAGAAGTGGCATACAATGATGTCTTCCTCTTGCGCCTTTTTCCCAAAAGCTTGGCCAGACCAGCTTTGAATGATTTTATAGAATCCACTATGGCACAATTAGAAACTTTACTGAATTGTCTGAGGCATTTGTAGCCCAATATGGACATCTTGTTGAAACAGAGCTATCAGTAGTTGATCTTGTCCATACTGAGAAAAAAGGTGGAGAAAAACTTTTTGAATATCTGCAAAGATGGAAAACCCTTACCACCCGCATATCTTGCACCTTGCTAGAGTGCCATTTGGTGAATTTTTTTATTGATAATGCCCATCCCAGCTTGGCTCACCACATGACCATGAACTATTTGCAGACCTACAAAGATATCAAAGAGAAAGAAATGATCCTTGAGCAAGGACTCATTAAAGATGGTGTGGTCAAGATTTACAAGGAAGCCAACCAAAATCAAACACATTCACATGACAAGTCTAGGTATTGGAAAAAAAATAGGCACGTTGCAATAGATGGCATCATTGACACCAGACATGTGAATATTGTTGGTCCTTCCAAAAATTAGTCCAACCCACCATATCAACCAAACAACCATCAAGCTATCAACTACCAACAACAAAATAACCAAAGCTATCAAAACCACAATCCAAGACCCAACTTCCAAGGATCTAGTAATCAAGCTAATGCCATCAATGTTGCTATAGGGCAAAAGCCCAGATTCCAACCTGCACCTAGAAACTATACACCCTTTGGTGAGCCATTGGATGTCATTTTTTAAAAATTAGTCAAGGAAAAACTCATCAAATTTCCTCCTACCTAGAAAATTGACCCAAGCCAATCCAAAGTTGCATGGTACAAAGACAATGAGTACTAAAAATTTCATAGGGTAAAAGGTCACACTACCCTCAGATGCATGAAACTGAAAGATTATGTGCAGGACCTCATTGATCAGAAAGAAATCACTGTTGGTGCCCAAACCTCTCCCAATGCAGGCTTACAGATCTATCAAAATGCTTTTCCTCCTCACAACAACCAAAATCCTAGAAAAGCACCTATCCAAACCAAAAACAACAATACTAACAACCGCCAGCCTAACCAACAGCATGGGAAGAACAGTGATCACACTTCATCCTACATAGACTATGGTAGCCTCATCAGTTGTATATCTGAAAAAGAGCCTTCTGTCAATGTTATCAATATCCAAGGACCAAGAAATGAGTGTGCAGTAACCACTCGAAGAATGCGATTTAACATTGCAGGCCCACCAATTCCACTAGCACCATCAGCTCCATCAAAAAGCCACTACAATATCTTGGAACACCTTGGGAACATGCCAACCCAAATCTCTATTTTAGACCTTCTCTGCACCAGTCTTGTGTACAAAAGCATCCTTGACATTGCTCCCATAGAATCTCATGTCCCTTCAGATATCAACACTACTAATTTTTGTAATCTTGTTGGACATCTTTCCTCTTCATGTGCCTTATCTTTCAAACCCACTGACATACCCATGGTTGAGCCAGATCACACCCTTCCGCTTCGCATAGCCATCATGGTATCCAATTTTGCCATGAAAAGAGTAATGATAGATAATGAATTAGCCTTGAATATTTGCACCCTAAAATTCATAAAACAAGCTAGGTATAGTGAGGCAGATATCATTAGTGAGGTTATCACCATCAAAGCTTATGAAAACTTGGAAAGAACCACAAAAGGAACTATTTTGCTGCTAATCAAGGTTGGGCCAGTCATCCAAGAAACACTCTGCCATGTTATTGATCTAAACCTACTATTTAACATCCTCCTCAATCGCCCATGGATTCATGCCATGAAAGCCATTCCATCCACTTACCATGAGTGTGTCAAATTTTCGCATCAGGGCATTGAGGTAACCATCCATGCCGATCCAAAACCCTTTGCTTACTGCAATGCGGTTGAAGCTTGATATTCAAACCATTGCCCTGGAATTGATATTGGCATAGCCATCACTAGTTCATCCCATATTTTTAATGACCCAGAAACCATCCTTGCCTCCACCCTATCTACTATGAAGATCAATAACAAAGGTTGTGGAGAGTATAGTCTGTCAGATGCATTTGCTGTCGGGGCACTCCCACTTGATCCACACGCCCATGGATGACTAACATATCAAAAAGCCAAGGAGACTCCACCTCCTCAATACAAATAGTTTGGCCCAACAACCTTTGTATCCTAAAAAATCCCTCTTCATGAGGAGCTCACTCCAGATATCAACAATTGGTTACATAAGGATGCACCTCCAAGAAATCAAGCATGCCTTGATCACTTTAGCAAGAAGTATCCTCAAGAACATAAGCTCATCATTGATAAATAGAACTATCAAGGTGGTGGTCTAGGACTAGAAGAAAGAGGCATGTAGTGTCCCATCGAAGCACACTAGTGGGAAATGAAGTCAGGTCTTGGCTTTGGCATACCCACAACTGGGGGCACCAATGAGAATGGTCATGCTTTTTTGAACATTCACCACGACCTTGTCAAAATTGAAGAAATTCCTGAGGAAGTTGAAAAGAGAGCCTATGATGATATCCTAGACCAAATCTCCCTAGGAGACTCTATTCTCCAAGAACTATCCATCCATTTCATCGACCTACCACTCGCCCATCCACAACTCATAGATTGGGACCAACCAAGCTTCATACACATTGATGAGTTCACATCAGAGGAAGTGCTTCTAAGATTCATTGGAGATGAAACTCCTCACAAGCAAACAAAGCCAGATTCTATCTATATCTATAAGCTAGATCCCAAGGGGTATTTTGGAGAAAATCCCCAACCTAGTTCTGATACACCCAAAACTGGAACAAAGGTGAATTCAAGACTAGCTAAGGAAATGAAGAGAGCCCCTCAGCAAGAAAATCTAGAGTCACAAGTAGAACATGAGGATTTAGCATTGCCTCCTCAAGATAATCGACCAAAGGTGTCTTCTATTCTAATTGAGGATACTAGAGAAGTCAACATCAGTTCTTCAGAGATCCCCAAACTTATTCACATTGCTGCATCCCTATCACAAGACCAAGCTGATCTCCTCTTTGAGGTCTTAAGAGAGAACATTGGCCAATTTACATGGTCATATCAGGACATGCCAGGGCTGGATCCAAAGCTTGTAGTTCATCATCTTGCAGTCGATCCAAAGATCAAGCCCGTCAGACAAAAGCTTAGAAAAATGCACCCCAAGGTGGCTTTATTGGTCAAAGCTGAATTAGAAAGAATGTTAGCTGCTAAGGTTATCCAACCTATCAACTACTTAGAGTGGATCTCCAACATAGTCCCCATCACTAAACCTTCTGATGACATCAAAATCTGCACTAATTTCAAAGATCTTAAGAAAGCTTGTCCAGAAGATGATTTTCCCTTTCCCAACATAGATATGATTGTAGATCTTACAGCTAGACATGAAATTTTGTCCCTCATGGATGGATTTTTTGGGTATAATCAAATCAAGATTCCAGAAGAGGATCAACATAAGAAAGCATTCGCTACCCCTTGGGGAACCTTTTGTTACAACATGATGCCTTTTGGCCTAAAGAATGCAGGGGCTACCTATCAAAGAGCTATGACAGCCATTTTCCATGATCTTATCCATAGAATTTTAGAGGATTATGTGGATTATATCTTGGTTAAATCTCACACCTTCATGGATCATCTTGCTAACCTAGAGAAAGTCTTTGATAGGTTAGCCAAATATCATCTCATGCTGAATCCCAAGAAGTGTGTCTTTGGGGTCACATCTGGCAAGCTTCTAGGCTTTATAGTTTTCAAACGAGGTATAGAGATTGACCCCAAGAAGGTCAAGACTACCTTAGACATGCCTCCTCCCTAGACACTATGACAGCTTCACTCTCTTTAGGGAAAGCTCCAATCTGTTCGGTGCTTCATCTCCCAACTTGCATATAAGTGTACGCCATTTACACATTTACTGAAGAAGGATGAAAACTTCAAGTGGGATCCTTTATGTCAACACAACTTTGATCAGCTCAAGCAGTATCTTGCCAATCCCCCTATCTTGGTTCCACCAGTTCCTGGTCATCCCTTGATCTTGTACATATCAGCAATGCCTACTGCTCTAGGGGCACTTCTAGCACAGCTCGATGACTATGGCAAAGAAAGATCCATCTACTACATCAGTAGAACCCTAGTTGGTTACGAAATCAATTATACTCCTATGGAAAAAGCTTGTTTGGTAGTTGTTTTCTCAACTCAAAAGCTTCACCACTACATGCTAAGTCATACCATCCAACTAGTCTCCAAGATTGACCCTCTCAAGTATATGCTCTCCAGAATAGCACTTACAGGCCGTTTGGCCAAATGGGTTATGCTCCTTAGCGAATTTGACATCCAGTATGTGGACAAAAAGGCAATCAAAGGGCAAGCTATAATAGATCACCTCGCTGATGCACCTCTAATAGATGCATATCCTTTGATCACAAAATTTCTAGATGAGCATATTTGTCTAATTGAAGAACAACCCCCATGGAAACTTTATTTTGATGGCTCATACACATCTCATGGACCAGGGGCAGGAATATTGTTGGTCACACCTCAAGGAGATTACATTCCAAAAGCCTTTAAGCTATAATTCCCTAGCACCAACAATATAGTTGAGTATGAGGCTCTCATAGCAGGATTAAAGATAGCTGCAGAATGGAACATCACTGAGTTACAAATCTTTGGCGATTCTCAGCTCATCATCAAGAAAGCCCTAAATGAATATCAAACCAAAGATGAAAAGCTATTACCCTAAAAAGAGCTAGTTGATCAGCTAACCAACATTTTACAAAGCTTCAGTTTATACAAGTACCTCGAATTCAGAACAAAGCAGCATATGCTATTGCTACTATTGGCTCACTCTTGGAAATTTCCCAAGCAGTTACATAGTATGAGTTTTTAGTCGAGCAACTCCTCACACCTGCCTATGCGAATGATGACTCAAATCGTGTTTGTATCTTGGTTGTTCCCCAATCACCTTGGTACCATGAGATTCATGCTTACCTTAAAGATGGTATCATCTCCCCTCACCTCACACATACCCAATGCCAAAACCTTATCCAAAAATCATCCTGCTATGTTATCATAGCCAATACCCTATATCGTCAGGGTTATCATGATACTCTCTCTCGATGTTTAGATGAAAATGAGGCCACGATGGTGTTAAAAGAAGTACACTCCAGACTTTGCAGTGCCCACACGAGTGGTATTGTCCTAGCACAAAAAATCCTTAGAGTAGGCTACTATTGGCCTACCATTGAAGAGGAATCCTGTGACTTTGTCAAAAAATGTCTCCCATGTTAGCAACACACAAATCTTGTGCACGCTCTAGCACAGGATCTACAACCTATTGCACCACCTTGGCCTTTCACTTGTTGGGGCCTTGATCTAGTTGGAACTATCACACCTCTCTCATCTGATGGACATAAATGGATAATAATAGCTACAAACTATTTCACTAAGTAGGTGGAAGCATTCCCCCTAGTCTCAGCTATAGGAGTTCAGGTCTCCAAGTTCATCTTGTACCACATTGTTTTCCGCTTTGGCATCCCATCCACCATCTTCACCAACCACGGAGGTAACTTTGAAAATCTCAACATGGAAGAATTATGCACTTCCCTCCGCATCCATCATCACTTTTCTAGCCCATATTTCCCACAAGGTAACGGCTAGGCAGAGGCAACTAATAAAACCCTCCTCAAAATCCTAAAGAAAGTTGTCAATGATTCTGGCCACGATTGGCACCTATAGATTAATCCTACCCTATGGGCTTATTGAAATTCCTTTCAAAAATCCACAGGCACAACTCCATACTCCTTAGTCTATGGTACTGAAGTAGTACTACCCATCGAGGTTGAACTTCCCTCCTTGCACATATCTTTGCAAGGGCAAATATTAGATGAAGAATACTGAGTAGCTCGGCTCAACCAGCTAGATTTCTTAGAAGAGAAGTGACAACAAGCCTATGATCATCTCATAGTCTATCAAACTCATCTCAAAAGGAATTTCAACAAGAAGGTGCTTCCATGACACTTTCAGCCGGGTGACATGGTCCTCAAAGAAAACATGAAAGTCCAAGTAGATCAAGAAAAGAAAGGCAAGTTTGAACCTACCTGGCTTGGTCCTTATGTTTTCACTGCATCCTTTGGCTCTGGAGCCTATCAGCTATCTACACCAGAAGGAGAACTCTTGAATGATCCTACTAACATCATTCATCTCAAGAAGTTCTATGCTTGAAGATCCTTGGTAAACCCAGCTTTTGAAAAATACAAAAAAAAAATAGTAAAGAGAAATAAGTGTCCAATGGTGAAAACTTGGCAATTCAAGTGCCTTGGATAGGTACCTTGGTGAAAAATTGGTAATTCAGGTGCCTTGTGTACTAAGATTAATCCATTATCTATCACTATCCTATCCCTCATCCATTCACACACTATCCCATAAAACACCTGCTTGTTCCCTTGGTGTTCCAACCAAATATCCAAAATCTAATGAAGCTTGTAAATACCTCTTGTACAGCTTGTAAATCCTATTCTTTAGCTTGTAAATCTTGTACCTTAGCTTGTAAATCTTGTACCTTAACTTGTAAATTTTGTACCAAAGCTTGTAAATCTTGTATCATCCCTTGTATCATAGCTTGTAGATCTGAATCTTGTCCAAAGCTTGTATCCTAGTTTGTATCCTATCACATGCACACAAAGAACCCCATTTTCACTTAAGCTTTTTGCAAACCATCTACCTATCCACCTATTAACCATTACAAACATCCCACCCTTCACAAACATTTCCATCTCACAAAACCAAAACATGAAAAACCTTGTACATTTGTAACATATCTTGGTCTGTCAGCTTGTACATCCTCTTTAGCTTAGTACCATTGTATCTATCCATCTTTCATGCCAGTTCCTCCTTGATCAACATCTTGCACACATCGCACAACCCTTGGTTAGCTATTCCAATGCATCCTTTAGCTAGATCTCCTATCACCAAAGTGTTATCCTTCTTAGTTTAGCTTTTTGGATGCATCACTCATCCAGATCCATCAGTTTACGTACTCTTCGATAGATCCTTATAGGATATAGCTTTCCTCATGTCTGATCTTGGTCCATTAGTACCTCATCCTACCCATCTCATTGGCAAATGGTTCTCTTTTGGATTTTTTGCTTTCTTTTGATTTGGAATCTTCCCTTTTGGGTCTTGAAATATCTTTTCCAAGTAATCCTTTTGTTCCCTCCTCAAGGTTGCCACGATCTTCCATATCATGGTATACTATGAATGGGGCAATCTGAGTGTAAGGTCTTGATCAGGTCTTTCATTTGTTTTTCTTTTTTTCTTGTGGGTTACCCAGTGTTGGATCCACACTGCTTCCTCTGGGATTCATGTGTGATGCTAGGGAAATCCTTGCATGTTTGTTTTGAGTCAGCCCATCAGTCCTTTGGACAGTTGGTGAAAAGGCCTTGATGTTCTTGGTAACCTTGGAAATTAACCAATAGTCCTATAGCAAATCTAGTGCTCAACTACATGGTGGTACTTCTCTTTGAAGTATCCCTCGCTCAATAAGCTTCAATAGATTTCCTTCATCTCCATTATCCCCCATACATATCCAACATCTGTCTCTCCTTACCTAGCTTGTGCATCAGTATCTCTCAGAATCAATCATCACTCTTAGCTTTAGGGATCCACAATCCTAGTCTTAGGGATCCACCAATCAAATCAATCCACCAAGCCTCATCTTTCGAGATCCACATTCCTAGTCCTAGGGATCTCCGAAACCCATCTTTCGCCAATCTGACTCTTTGAAATCCTATTGCATCAACTTTATCATCCCATCATCCATCTCCCTATCCTGGATTCCTTTTTATAGCACTTTTCTCCTTCATCCTCTGCAATCCCTGAGATCTTAAGCTTGCTTCCTCTTGTTCCTCTTAGCCCTCCTCTCATGCAATCTGAGCCCTCCATGAGCTTTTCCCCATCCTTGCATCTTAGCCCTCCATCCCTCAAGCCTTTTGCTTATTTAAGAAATCCTCTCCCAAGCCATTTTAACACAATATATTGAAGTAAAGTCATAATACCATTTTAAGAAGCCATTTTACATCAAAACCATACACTCACACCCAAATTCCAACTCCATTTGAAGCCCTTTTTGAAGCATAAGCTTGAGCATACATTCTATCTATTTAGACAAAGCCACTCAACAAGAAAGCTTCTCATTGAGGGAGCCCATTAATGGCTCATATTCTCAATTGAGAATTCATCTTAGTCTATCTTGAAGTTTATGAATTTTGTTTAATTTGTAGAAGCTTTATTTAAATTTGGTTTCTATTAGCATACTAACATTGCTCATATACACAAAGAAGTCAAGTTTTTCTTGGAGATAAGAGTTCCATGCTGATGCCAAGTTTATTGAAATCACTTCCTACCACCTAATTAACCTCTGACTCAGGTTGGTGTCTCCATTTTATTAAATGCTCCATGTAGACACCATTCCTTGTTTTCTTTTTAACTCTTGAATCTAAAACTTTCTCATATTGTGGCTTGACTTGGACAGGTACCTTGAGCTCTTGTACCTCCTTATCAACCTTTATGTTTTGATCTTTCTCTTCCACATCACGACCTCTACATTTGATAAAATATTTCACATTGAACATAGGGGGATGGATAGTTCTTTAGGAAGGTCTAGCTTGTAGACATTTTGTCCATACTTGGTTAGGACCTTGCATGGTCCTACTCTTATCATCTAAAGCTTACTTGGGATGCCTTTTTGAAACCTATCTTTATTGAGATGTACCATTAGACAATCACCTATTTCAAATTGTAGATCCTTTCTCCCTTCATCTACTTTAGTCTTGAGCTTTTTATTTACTTCTATCAAATTCTTCCTTACCTATTCATGAACGTCTTTAATAGACTGAGACAAGTTATATGCATGCCCACTAATTCCATCATGATTCTTTAACTCTCTAAGTTCACAAATTCTTCTTGGACAGATACCATAAAAAACTTCAAATGGACTTTTGCTAGTAGACTTGTTCAGACTATCATTGTAGGAAAACTCTTCTTAAGGAAGTACTTGGTCCCACACCTAACCATATTCTTTTGTCAAATACTTGAGAAGGTTTCCAAGCACTATGTTTATCATTTCAGTCTGACCATCTATTTTTGGATGGTAGGCTGAACTAAATGCGAAGTTAGTACCTATTCACTTCCATAAGGTTTTACAAAAATGTCCCATGAATTTCACATCTCTTTATGAGACTATACTTATGGGTAAGCCATGAATCCTTACTACTTATTTTAAGAAAATATGAGAAATGTTGCTAGCATCATTAGTTATTTTTCAAGGTATAAAATGACTCATTTTACTAAATCTATCTACTACTACAAATACATTGTCAAAACTAGTGGTTGTTCTTGGTAACTCCACTATAAAATCCATATTGAGACACTCTCATGGTCTATTAGGAGTTGGAAAAGGATGGTATAGTCCTACATTTGATGATGTTTCCTTAGATTTTTGGAAAATTACACATTTTTCAACATATCTCCTTACACCATTTTGCATTTTTGACCAGTAATATAACCTTTGAACTAGGTCAAATATCTTGTTCAAATCAAAATGGCCACTAAGACTTCCATTGTGATTCTCCTGAATGAGGTTTTCCCTCATAGACACCTTGTGTACACATAGTTGGTTATCTTTAAACAAAAAATCATTAGGCAAAGTATAATCAACAAAATTGCTATGAAAATGATTGATAAAATCAAAGCATATCTTGTAGGCTTTTGAAAAGTCTTCATCTCCTTCATATTGGTCCTTAAATCCTTAAATCCCCATGCTTTATAGTTGGATCTCTTTGACAGTGAGTAGTTTCCTATGGAGTGCATCTACTACTTTGTTGCTCTTCCCCTTTTTGTGCTTGATAGTAAAAGTGTAAGCTTGAAGAAACTCCATCCATTTTGTATGTCTAAGATTCAATTTCTCCTATGTATTAATGAAGCTTATGGCCTAATTATCTATATATATACTACAAACTCTTTTTGAAAGAGGTAATTCCTCCACTTCCTAAGGGCTTGGACCATTGCATAGATCTCTAGATCATTGGTTGAGTAGCTTGACTTGGATTCATATAGATTCTCATTGTAAAATGCTACTAGTATTCCTTCTTCACTTAGGACTACCTCACAACTATATTGCTTTCATCACACTCTACAATTAAAAATTTGTCAAAACTTGGCAACACTAGGATAGGTTGTGTGGCCACTTCTTGTCTCAACTTCCCATACCCTTCACTAGCCTCCTTTGTCCACTTAAACTTAGTCTTGAGACCACCTTTTACAATATCTCGAATGGGTGCACATATCTCATTGAACCTCCTAACAAAATTCCTATAAATATGAGTCAATCCATGAAACCTTTCACTTTGTTCCCTATTTTAGGAGAAGGAAAATTAAGGATGGGCTCTACCTTGCTTGGGTCTAGCTTCAAATCACCTTGGGATATTACAAAGCCTAAGCATACAAGTTATTGTTTCAAGAACTCACTCTTCTCTAAGTTAATATCCAATATTTCTTCATGTAGTTTCCTCAACATAATTTCTAGGTATTTCATGTATTCTTCCTTTTTTTGTTTTCTAAAGATGAGGATTTCATCTAGATAGACTACCACAAATCTACCTATATAATATTTCAACACTTCATTCATTAACCTCAGGATCATACTAGGTACGTTTGTGAGGCCAAATGGCATAACTAACATCTCATAAAGACCCCCTATAGTTTTAAAGGTTGTTTTCCATTTATCCTCCTCTTTCATCCTAATTTGATGGTATACACTCTTGAGGTCAATTTTAGAAAAATATTTAGCATCCCAAGATAATCCATTAAATCCTCTATTCTAGGAATAGGAAACCTATTTATGTTTGTTATCTTATTTATATCACTAGAATAAACACACATTCTCCGCTTATCTCCTTTCTTTGGTGCAAACACAATTGAGACTTCACATGGGCTTATTCTCTTCTTGATTAGGCCTTGATCAATTAGTTCTTTGACTTGTCTTACAATCTCCTTGTTATGGTCTAGTGTCATTTTGTATGCATCTTTGTTGGGAAATGATGCCCCTAGTATGAAGTATATATGATGACTAATAGATCTTTGAGGGGGTAAAGTGGTTGGTTCTCCATCACTTATAATGTCACTAAATTGACCCAATAGTTTCTTTATCTCTACAAGTAACATTTTCTTTGGTTTGTTATCCTCCTTGGGCTTCACTACAATGGCATATCCAATTGCTTCTTCCTCCTTGAGATCTTGCAAGAATTTCTTCCCACTCAATAGGAGCACATTGAAATATTTTGAATAATCTTACCACCCTTCAAAAAGTGATTAAATCTTATAAGTAACTACATTCCTTTTAAAAGTGTACATGTTCTTCTTTCCATTGTGGGTTGCTGCTATGCCCTTAATATTATTGTATATAGGGTTATGAATAGTAAACTTGTGACTATCTCAGTACTTAATTAAGTCATGAGATCATTATTATATTATAATTTAGGTAGGTAGGTCAGCCTAGGTTATGAAGGTTTGTGTTTATTCAACCTAAGAATAATTAGGTATATATAAGAGGTTGTGAGTCTTATTTTATCATCATATTGTGAAGTGTGTTCTCATTGGAGATATTTAGAGGTTTCCCCCTTGAAGTGGCCTATTACTCTCAGCTATTATCAATTATTTATATAATATTTCATATTATTTCTTCTGTTGTGCAAGTTATTTCATTACTAGTGGTATCAGAGCATGATCTTGGCACCATAGAGGTAATATTTTTTCTCAACATTGGGGTGATTTTGGGAAGAGCATAACTTTCAGATTTTAGTGAATTTTTCAAATACTTTTAATAGATTTTTGAATAACATATTAAAGAAGCTATAGTCTAAAATTTAGAGGAATTAGAGAAAATTTCAGGAAATTATTGCAGAATTACTATTTCTACACAATTTTCTAAGATCTTCATATCTCTCACATCTCGCCGAATTGGAGTATAACTTGTATTGGGTGTTTAAATACATAGTAGATGAGCCTAAATTCAAATCTTAGAGAAATTGAAAAAAAAAAATAAGCAAGATATTGCAAAATTAAGAAAATTCTCTCTCAAGGCAGCAAATTTGCTAATTTTTTTGAGGGATTTTTTTCGAGTAAGGATTTCTTGGCCCAAGTAAGTTACAATAAAAAATGAATAAATAAGAGAATTTACATTTTGTTTGTGTGATTTATTTCAAAAAAATTGGTTTCCATCATGACGAGGCCTCCAAAAAGAGGCAAAAATAATTCTACCACACCGGGGAAATCCTCTAATCAAGATTGGGAAGCAACAGAGGATAGTAAGCTCAATGAGGAACTTAGTAAGTTCAAGAAAGAGGTTAAGAAGGATATGTGTGACCTACGAGGAGATATATCAGATATACAAAGCATGTTAAGAACCTATATGAATGAAACAAGGAAGGAGATCTCAAGCAATCAAGGTGAAACCTTCAAGTCAACTAATAATGACACAAATTTTATTAATCCTACGAGATCTAGGAATTTTTTTCCAAAGGTGGATATGCACAAATTTGATGGCAAGGATCCTCTAACATGGATAAATCAAATGGAGATTTTTTTTGAAATACATCACATCCCATATGGGAAAAAGGTTATGATGGCTTCCTTATATCTAGGACCAAAACAATTCATTTGGTATCATTGGCTTTGTACTCATAGGAGGAAAAAAGGTCTCACTATATCATGGTCAATTTTTACAAAAGAACTCCAAGCACAATATAACAATAGTGTGACATAAAAATTCTTTAGCCAACTTGCTAAGCTTCAACAAATAGGATTAGTTAAGGATTATATTCAACAATTCCAAAATCTATCCTTAAGAGTGGATACAATTATAGAGGAGAGCCTGAATGGTTTATTCTTGGGTGGTCTCAAGGATCACATTCAACATTAGGTACACATGTTTTGTCATAGTTTAGTAAATGAGTCTTTTATATTGGCACATAGGGTAGAGGAGAAGTTCTTGATTCATAGAAAGCAGGGGGCTAATGTGACAAGAGACAAAGGATATTCAATAACTTATCTTCCTTAACCTACTAGGTTGAGTCCACAACAAATTGAGGAGAAAAGAACAAAAGGGTTGTGTTTCAATTATGATAGCAAATATAGTTGAGGACATCAATGTAGTGAAAAGAAATTGTTCTATATTGAAGGTCCAAGTGAGGAAGAAGATGATGAGCCCATAGCAGAGGAAGATAGGGAGTTAGGTGAGGAATCACATGATTTTCAACCAATCATTTCTTGTCATGCACTTTCAGGTTTTAGTGCACCACAAACTCTCAAGGTAGTGGGTTTCTTAAAGAAGTAGAAAGTAATAGTGTTGATCGACTCAGGTAGTACTCATAATTTCATCAACAAAAAGTTGGAAACTCTTCTAAATTATTTTATATATCCAGCCCTAGAGTTTTAGATTTTGATTGCAAATGGGGGCATAGTTAGTTGTTCAAGGAAGTGTCATAGAATCAAATTATCCATGAGAGACAAGGTATTTTTTAGTGGCTAATATTCACCAATTGGATAATTTCAAAAAAAATTGCTTAGTAATTCGGCTAATTATTTAAGATTTTAGGCAACCTAAATTGCCACATTTTTATAAAATTTAGTTATAAAATGTTTAAATCGCTCAATAATTTATTTTATTAAAAAAGTTAAATTCAAAGATTCACCAAAATATCCAATACATGATTATATTTGATTCACCAAAAATTGAAATTAATTCACTAATAATTATCATAATTATTAGTTATTTTAGGGATATATCACTAATATTTTGTTCTCACTATTGATTTAAAATATAATTTAATAATACTCATAATATTCCATGAGGTGAAAAATGTTCAATTTTGATTTGTAAATTTCCATGGTGATTCATGAACTTCCTATTATTATTGAGATTCACCATTATTTTCTACAAAAAAATTATGACTCCAAAATAATCGCCATTATAAATAATATTTAATATAAAAAATTGAAAGATTCACCAATAGAATTTTTTTTTTCAAAATAATGAAAGATCTGGCAATATTTAATATATTTTTCTAGAGGGGGTTTTCTTAAAGTTTACCGTAATGGGAGATTATCAACTTGATACCCCAATGTATGTGATATCCATGGGTGCAGTAGATATTATTTTGGGAGTACAATGGATTACTACATTGGGAACAATCGAGATGAACTTCCAAGAACTATTCATGTGATTTCAATCACAAGGAAAGGTAGTGAAGCTAAGGGGATTGAAGGCAAAATCCCCATAGATGGTTAGCTCTCATAAGATGTAAAAACTTCTTAAGAAAGATGCAGATGGATTTGTGGCCTAGCTATGTTCATTAGAAGTTTCTCAATCTAATGCTCTTACTCATCCAAATTTATAAGCAATAACTGATTGTCACTTAGTGATTCTTGGAGATATGCCTAAAGGAATTCCTCCTAAGAGGGATTATGACCATGCCATACAACTATTTTTTAGGGAGTCAACCACCAATCATTAGGCCGTATAGGTACCCACACATACAAAAAAGTGAGATAGAAAAAAATGTTGAGGAAATGCTAGAGGCAGGAATTATTAGGCATAGCCAAAGTGCTTACCCCTCACCTATTGTGCTGGTGCATAAGAAGGATGAAACTTGGCGCATGTGTCCAAATTATAGAGTGCTCAACAAGTACACCATTAAAGTTAAGTTTCCTATTCTAGTCATTCATGATTTTCTAAATGAATTAAATAGAGCTATGTATTTTACCAAGTTAGATCTAAGATTGGGTTATCACCAAATTTGGATTAAGGAGGAAGATATCTATAAGACAGCATTTCAAATTCATGAAGGTCATTATGAATTTTTGGTCATGCGATTTGATCTTATCAATGCACCATCTACATTCCAAAGTTTGATGAATTCCATTTTTAAGAAGTTCTTGAGAAAGTTAGTGTTAGTGTTTTTGATGATATATTAATTATAGCAAGACTTGGAAAGAACATTTGTAGCATGTAGATCAAGCATTACAATTATTCAAAGATCATCAACTCTATGCTAAGCCATCCAAGTGTGCTTTTGGTCTTAAGGAGATGGAGTATTTGGGACACATAGTTTCACATGAAGGAGTAAAGGTGGACCCTAACAAAATTAAGGCTATCATGGAATGGCCTATTCCAAAAACTATTAAGAAATTGAGGAGTTTCTTGGGATTGATAGGATACTATAGAATATTTGTGAACAATTATGGTTGTATAGCAAGACCCCTTACAATTCTATTGAAGAAGGATTTTTTTCATTGGAATGAATCTGCTAATGTATCATTTGAGCAATTGAAGAAGGCTATGTGTACAACTCCAGTGCTTGCCACTCCAAACTTCACCAAGAAATTCATTGTGGAATGTGATGCTTCTAGAAATGGGATAGGAGAAATTATCATGGAAGAAGGTGGACCAATTACTTTTGAGAGTCATTAATTAAAAGGTAAAAATCAACTCAAACCTATTTATGAAAAGGAAATGTTAGTAATCCTTCATGTAGTTAAAAAATGGAGACCTTATTTAATGGACCGACATTTCAAGGTTAAGATAGACCATGATAGCCTAAAATATTTTTTGGAATGAAGAATATCATTAGAAGAGCAACAAAAATGGGTCACTAAGATGTTGAGATATGACTTTGAAATTGTATACAAGAAAGGGAAGGAAAATATTGTGGCCAATGTACTTTCCAGGAAGGATGAAAATGATGAAGCCTTATTGTGTGCGCCATCCAAGTGTGCTTTCGATTGTAAGGAGATGGAGTATTTGGGACACATAGATTCACATGAACTAGTAAAGGTGGACCCTAACAAAATTAAGGCTATCATGAAATGGACTATTCCAAAACCTATTAAGAAGTTGAGGAGTTTCTTGGGATTGATAGGATACTATAGAAGATTTGTAAAGAATTATGGTCGTATAGCAGCACCCCTTACAACTCTATTGAAGAAGGATTCTTTTCATTAGAATGCAATTTCTAATGTATCATTTGGGAAATTGAAGAAGGCTATGTGTACAACTCCAATGCTTGCCACTCCAGACTTCATCAAGGAATTCATTGTGGAATGTGATGCTTCTAGAAATGGGATGGGAGAAATTCTCATGCAAGAAGGTTGACCAATTGCTTTTGAGGGTCATCAATTAAAAGGTAAAAATCAAATCAAACCTATTTATGAGAAGGAAATGTTAGTAATCCTTCATATAGTTAAAAAAATGGAGGCCTTATTTAATGGGTAGGTTAAGATAGATCATGATAGCCTAAAATATTTTTTGGGAACAAAGACTAGCATCAGAAGAGTAACAAAAATGGGTCACTAAGATGTTGAGATATGACTTTGAAATTATATACAAGGAAGGGAAGGAAAATATTGTGGTTGATGTAATTTCTAGGAAGGATGAAAAAGATGAAGCCTTATTATGTGCACCATCCAAGTGTGCTTTTGGTCTTAAGGAGATGGAGTATTTAGGACACATAGTTTCATATGAAGGACTAAAGGTGGACCCTAACAAAATTAAGGCTATCATGAAATGGACCATTCCAAAACCTATTAAGAAGTTGAGGAGTTTCTTGGGATTGACAGGATACAATAGAAGATTTGTGAAGAATTATGGTTGTATAGTAGCACCCCTTACAACTCTATTGAAGAAGGATTCTTTTCATTAGAATGAATCTGCTAATGTATCATTTGAGCAATTAAAGAAGGCTATGTGTACAACTCCAGTGATGGCCACTTCAAACCTATTTATGAGAAGGAAATGTTAGTAATCCTTCATGTAGTTAAAAAATGGAGCCCTTATTTAATGGGTCAAAACTTCAAGGTTAAGACAGATCATGATAACCTAAAATATTTTTTTGGAACAAAGACTATCATCAGAAGAGCAACAAAAAATGGGTCACTAAGATGTTGGGATATGAATTTGAAATTGTATACAAGAAAGGGAAGGAAAATATTGTGGCTGATGCACTTTCTAAGAAGGATGAAAAAGATGAAGCCTTATTGTGTGCCCTTTAATTATTATAACAAAATTGTGTGGTAGAAGCCAAAGAAGAGTGTAAAAATGATGTTACGACAAGTAATCTCATCCAACAAATAAAAAGTGACCCTAGTAGTTTAGATAAGTTTTGTTTAAAGGGTGGTATTATTTGGTATAAAGAGCACTTATATCTCTATAAGAATTCCACTCTTAAACACAAGATTCTCAGAGAACTACATGAGTCCCCAATTGATGGTCATTCAGAGTTTTTGAAGACATATCATAGGGTCAAGCAAGAATTTTTTGGGAAGGGCTAAAAGGTGATGTTCAAAAATTTGTGGCTTAATGTTTGGTTTGTCAAAGAAATAAGGAGGAAACAATTAAGACACTAGGTCTCTTTTAGCCTTTGTCTATTCCTAGCCAATGTTGGGAAGAGGTATCCATGAACTTCATCACAGGGCTCCCCAAATCTAAAGGTCATAATATCATCATGGTAGTAGTTGATCACCTCACTAAATATGCACATTTTTTTGCATTATCACATCCCTTTACAACAAGTATAGTGGCAAAAGTTTTCTTGGAGAATATCCAAAAGCTACATGTTACACCTAAATTTATTGGTAGTAATCGTGATCCTATATTTACTAGTCACTTTTGGAAAGATTTATTCTCATGTTTGGGTACTCAATTGGCTTATAGTTCTTCATACCATCTATAATCAGATGGGAGAACTAAGGTGGTTAATAAATGCTTGGAAGGATATCTATGTCATTTCACTTTAGAAAAACAATCTCAATGGGTAGATTGGCTACCTCTTGTAGAATGGTGGTACAATACTTCTTTTCATAGCTCATAAAAAATGTCTCCATTTTTGGCACTTTATGGATATCATCCTCCTTCCATCACATCATTATTAAAGGTACCACCAAGAGTTCAAACAATAGAGGATCACTTGCTTCATCAAAAATAGGTACTTTTAGGACTCAAGGAGAATTTAGCTATGGCACAAAATAGAATGAAGAAACAAGTGGACCAACATCATAGTGAAAGAAAATTTGAAGTTGGGGACTGAGTCTTCTTGAGATTGCAACCTTATAAACAAATCTCAATGAAGCAACAAAAAAAACAATAATAAGTTATCTCCAAGATATTATGGACCATACCAAATCATGCAAAAGATTGGTAGTGTTGCCTAAAAGCTTGAGTTGCCACCAACAACAAAGATACATCCACTTTTTTATGTTTCTTGTTTGAAGAAGGTAATTGGGCAGAACATTCCTACTCAAATAGTACTACCAGAACTTGTTGAAGAAGGGAGAATAATTTTGGAACCAGAGTGAAATTTAACACACATGAAGAAGCTGAGGAACAAAAACCTGACTTAATATCTCATCCAATGAAATAATTTACTCGTTGAAGGGGCCACATGGGAGGATGAGGAGTTCATTCAAAAGAATCCACACTTGGTTAGCATTGAGGACAATGCTTCTTTCAAGAGAGGGGGCATGCTACGCCCTTAATATTATTTTATGTAGGGTTATGAATAGTCAAAATGTGGCTATCTTAATCCTTAATTAAGTAATGTTATCATTATTATATTATAATTTAGGTAGGTAGGTCGACCTAGGTGTTATAAAATGTTGTGTCTATTCAACCTAAGCATAATTAGGTATATATAGGAGGTTGTAAATCTTATTTTATCATTTTATTGTGAAGTGTGTTCTCATTGGAGATATTTGAAGGTTGCTCCCTTGAAGTGGCCTATTACTCTCAACTATTATCAAGTATTTATATAATATTTCATATTATTTCTTCTATTGTGCAAGTTATTTTATTACAGTTGCATCTCTTCCATCTTTCCATGGTCTACCTAATAGTAGATGGAAAGAATCCATGGGAAAGACATCACAAAGTATCTTGTCTTGGAACTCTTATATAGATAAATCAACCCACACTTATTCATTCACAAGAACATTCTGTCCTCTGTTCAACCAAGTAACCATATAGGGATGTGTATAAGGTATCTTGGTGAGCTTCAAATTTTGAACTACCTTCTCTAATATAATATTAAAATTTGAACTTGAGTCTATGATGACTCTACATACTTTACCAAGTATCTTTCATTTCACCCTAAAGAGTTCCATTCTTTGTTTAGGTTCTTCTTTGCTAGGTTCCTTAATAAAAACTTTTCTAAACATTAGATCTTCACTAATTTCTTAATAAAGACTTACTTTTAGAGTTCTTATCCCACAAACCTCTTCTTGGACATATGAAAATTTCTTTTCATCTTGTGAGGATGATGCTTTGTTAGGACATCTATAGGAAGGGTTGTCTAATTGACCACAGTTGTAGCACTTCATGCTTGCAAAGTGTGAACATCTTCCAAACCTCCAGACCTATCTCTTCCACCACTATTAAAGCCCCTACCTTTGCTATAGTTACCTCTTCCACTTGATTAATTTATTTTTTTATTCAATTTAGATTCTCCTTAGTTCTTTTTTTTACTCCGTTTTCCACCAAATCCTCCTCTATGATTCCCTCTTGAGTCTCTTCCTCTTCCTCTAGGTCTTGTGTTTTTGTCCTACTTCTTTCTACTCTTCTCTTCCACCTTAAGGGCTAACTTATAACACCTAAAGATAGTAGTAGGGGTTAAAAGACCAATTTATTCTTCTATGCTACATCTAATACCACTCAAATACCTTGCCACTTTTATACTTTCTTCTTCTTGAACCTTGGACCTCAGTCATAGTTTTTGGAAACCCTCTATATAAGAAGCAACATCCATATCTGTCTACTTTAAGTTTTTCCTTTTCTTATGCAACTGGATCTCATGATTTTGGTAGATAATTTTCCTATATCTTAGCCACCATAGCCTTCTTATTATCTATTAGCTTCCTTCCTCCCCTTTCTCTTTCTTCTTGAAAAAAATTCCACCAAGTCAGGGCTAGTCCCCTCCATCTCACTTTGGCCACCTTCACCTTCTAAGCTTTAGTAACCCCTTTACATTCAAAGTGATTCTCCATGCCCTCTATCCATTTAATTACTAACTTAGGGTCCATATTCCTACTATATAATGGTATACCTTCAAGAGCCTTGTCGCCCAATGCTTTTATGGCCTTAAGGAATGGTTCCTCTTGTAAAGGAGGGCCAGGTTTAGGGATTTCATCCTCTTCCTCCACCACCTTACCCTTATCTTCACCATCTTTCAAAATTTCTTTAACTTTGTTAGTTCTCTTTGCAACTTCATGTGGTTTATTCTTTATAGCCTCTAGAGCTTCCTTTAGGAGCCTATTCTCCTCCTTTTTCTCTATCATCTCCTTGGCTAATTCTACATTAGTCACCATGATTGCCTTACCTACTAATTCACTATAAAACTTTGCCATATACCCAGCCCAAATCTTAGTGCTTTTATACCAATCTTATAGAGAGAGTCCTTGAAACTTTTCCTAATCTCATCTAGGACTCTTAAGGAACTTTTCTTGGCCTTACTAGGGTTCACTCTAAGACACTGCAATAATTTCCCATAACTTCACTATCTTTAAACTTTCTTTAACTTTTTTAGTTGTCTATAACTTCATCTAATTTATTCTTCATAGCCTACAGAGACTCCTTTAGGAGCCTAGTCTCCTCCTTTTTCTCTATCATCTCCTTGGATAATTTTACATTAGTCACCATGGTTGTCTCACCTACTGATTCACTATCAAACTCTTTGTGCTTTGATACCAATTTGATATGGAGAGTCCTTAAAAATTGTCCTAATCTCTTCTAGGAATCTTAAGGCACTTTTCTTGACCTTACTAGGGTTCACTCTAAGAACCTATACTAGAGGAACACTCACTACAATTCCTCTCTCCTCAAGGACCTCACTACCAATTGATCTCTTCACACTACTTTCACTTTTCTTCTAAGACTCAATGCACTAAGTCCTCTACTAGAACACTGTGGTGATGACTAGATCATCTATGGTTGGAGGGCTTTTTTTTCACTTGTTTCTATTATTCTTGGTGTTACCTTTCTTTCACATTCCATAGTTTTCTACCAACCTCGCTAAACCCTTGTAATAAGGCTAGTAGCCTTTTGAACCCCAATTAGGCCTCCTAATAGGATTTTTAGTCAATATCTCCACAAATTCTTTAACAAGTACCTAGACTAAGTGGCATTCCAGATACCATTTTTAGAGGACTAAAGGATTTTCAAGGTTTTAAGTGCCCAACTAGTCCATATAGCTCAGTCCTAAAAATGAGCCTAGTTATAAGGATTTTAGGCTTGTTTGTGCTCTTTGACCTTAAATGGATTCAAATGAAAAAAAAAGAACTCAATTTTTTCCCAAATATTGATCAATGATCCTTTATATATTTCTCCACATATCTATGGCCTTGGTTTGCACAAAACAATCTATTAACCCCTCGTTCATTACTCTACAATCATCAAGTCACCTACTTGGGTAGCACTAGACTCACACAGGGCTTGATGCTAAAAATAGAAAACCTACTCATATAGGTTTCAATTTCACATTTACATTATGTAAAAATTGATCTAGAATATTCCATAAGGTTGTACAATTCCAACCATGGGAATTCATGCTAGGGCCATTTATAGGCCTCTTACTCTATATGGAGTAGTGAACCAATCATAGGGAGAGGATTTTATTAAACTAATCAAAACAACATAAATATAACTAAAAGTGTACAATGAGTAAGTAGATAAGAAGTCCTAACTATAAATGTAAATAAATCATTCAAATCAATCCATTAGAGTATAGATGATAAGCTACACATAGACTATGATAACACTTACATGAAAACAATATTACCCTATTGATTAATCCGTACAAATGGGACTCTAACCTTTTTCATTGACAACTTTTGTAATTTTTGCATTTTGACACTTCTAATACCCATAATAATTTCAAATGGGTCTATAATGGTCCCATTATCATTATTAACTATTTATTACACCTTTTAACACATTTTGGAGTCAACTTTATCATTTTACGCACTTTGACCTATATAAGCAACTTTTGCAATTACATGTCAACCTTGACAATTTCTAGGCAAACCTTGTGCCCATGCCTAGTTTGACCACCTAAAGACTCAAAAACACATATTTGGAACTTTATTTTAGTACTTATTCACTAGTGGCTTGGGTAAGGCCACCTACAAACCAAAATTGTGTTAGGGTTTGACCAAAACCCTAGGTGCTCCTTCGCCATTGACATAGTTTGGCAACCTGAAACTAACAACTCAAGAAAGCTTGCAAATGTTAGGTTCCATATCTATTATCCTTTTTTCTCCCACTTGAAACTCTATAATTTTTTTGTGTGTATAGGTGGATAGGAAGGGGTTTTCCTTAAGCAACAACCAATTTTGGTGATTTCTACCTCCACGAATAGTTATTAGGAAAAAAATAGTGTGTTTGTGTGTAACCCTAGATATGTAGATCTAGAATGTAAATATGCAAAAATTAAAAGAATATACTTCGTGAGTGAAACCCTAGCATGTAAGTGTGCATGTATGTAAATGTATGAAGGTGCAAAGAATCATATCTAAAGCATGATGTAGAAATCATAGCAAGTCCCTAAGGCTACAATACTCTAACCATATTTGAGATCCCTTTGAAACTCCATGATTGATATATTTTCCTTTGAATTCTTGAATGAAGAATAATAGCCTCACTTGAAATGAATAATAAGAAACCATCTCTTGCTTTCACGTTACAATCACCTTAAGACACATTGGGATGTCCATAAGTGCTTTCTCCTTGCTCCTCTCATACCATGTTTCTTTTTGTTCAAAAGACAGATTAAATTCCTTTTCATAGGAGATTTCATGAAATTACTCTTTAAGATCTAATTACAAGAGAAAGATTTTAATAGAGGATTTAAACATCTTGAAACCCTTAATCAATAAAAACCTCCAGACTATGCTAAACTAGGTCGACCTAGTCTAGACTAGGCCAACCTGGTTCAAGCTAGTTTGGATCAAGTCAACCTAATCTAGAAGGTTGAACTTAAGGGTCTTCCTATCCAAGTTCCAAACTAGTAAGGACAATAGATAGAATATGATGTGCCAAACTATCATTTGGAGATCCAGTACGAGAGTTTGAGCTCCTATAAAGAGAGGATAGTCACATATTAGCTCCTAACATGTAGTGAACATGTGAAGAAATAATGAAATTAAGGAGGATTTGTTAAGTCCTACCTCAGTTTCACCTAGAAGATGGAGGCATAAAGAAGAGAAGTGTGTGCTTAAGGTGTGAATATGGAAAGAGGAGCTAAAAGTTCTTAAATCAAAGTGCATCCAATTTAAGATGATACAATTAGATTGATGGATAAGATGTCAAAGACATTGGTATTGAATTTCACAAACCTATTATCATTTATTGTGATAATAAAAGTATAATTAAAATGTTAAAGAATATAGTTTTACATTCAAAGACTAAGAATATTGCAATTAAGTATCAGTTTTTGAGAGAGAAAGTATTAGAGAAGGAAATTAGATTGAAGTATATTAGCAAAAAGGAACAAATAGCTAATATATTTACTAAACCTTTGGCTAAGGACACCTTTGAGTACTTGAGAGGCACCCTTGGGGTTACACTTCAACCTTATTTGGAGTATTTGATGCAAGATTGCATCAGTCCAGTATATTCAAAGCTTATTCTTACATCTAGACTACATGCTTGGTGATGCTTCCTTTCAGGGTATAGTCACTTTTTGGGTAGATTTATTGAGAACTCTTGAGTATTATTTAATAATGTCTTTTGACACTTGGTGAGATTTTTCATTTTATTTTGGAAATAATTGAACTTTGAGAATTTTCATAATAACACCTTTGTAATTAATGCCAATGGGAGAGATGTACACATGAAAAACCTTATTCATCTTTGGGAGACTAGACTAGTATCGATGGGGGAGGATATCATTGTTGCACATTGATGTATAAGAGAAAATATTGTATGCTAGAGTAAGTAGATGAGGATGGAATATATTTGGTATTTATGAAACTTTCATGTTTTTCATCACATGTTTCCATCAATATCAAAGGAGGAGATTGTTAGCATGAATGCCTAAGGGAGATTGATAGATGTTGAGAATATTCCTAAATGGGAGATTGTTAGTATGTTTGGAGAGATGACTAAGTTCTTATGTGTTGCATTCATGAATTGATTTATAATTTATGTGAATTTATTATCTTTATGGACAGAACAATTAGAATATTATCAAAGTGCATATTATCTTTCTTAATATATCTTGTGTCATTGCACATGGTTATTATCTTCTAGTTGTTGTATCTATTCCTTATATGTTTAAGTTTTGATAAAGATTATTTAAAGTGCATAATTGATTCACCCCCTCTTAGTTATATCAGTAGACTTTACTTTCTAACAAAAAGTACAAGAGTAATCCTACAACTAAAAGTCAATTATCTAACTACATGTGTTATTTATTGAGATAAGTTTGGTATAATTGTTACAACTCAAGAAATATTATAGAACAATATTTTTAACTCATGTTTTTTATTTTGTTTGGATAAATTTAGGTGGCATCTAATAATAAATTTTAGTGTTTTCAAAAACACAATAAATATCTATAGAGACAAAAGGATGTCTAACCCTAGTCAAATCAAATTTTTAGTTGATACGCTATTATACATGAAACTTCAATTGTAGAATGTAATGTCTCATACGAAAAAGTATTCCACCTACCAAAAAAATTTCTAGGAAGATTTAGTATGATTAATAGTATATCTCTTCTATATGAGGCTAATTAATTTTTGCTTCTAGTAGATTGAAAAAGCCAAATGTGATAATGTGAATTGATGAGCATTGCTAGCTTAAGATCATCTGACTTTATTGTTTGAAATTGTATAGAGGATGTAGCAATAAATAGTATGCTAAATGCATTTATTGCATCAATTTGAAGAATGTAGAAAGAAACATCACAAAACAAAGCCCATACTAGTGTCAACATGACCCAACGACCCAAATATAATTTAAACTTCTTATGGGACAACTAACACATTAAGGATTTTCCACAAGTAGTTAAAATTTTCCAAACCAAAGGAATGATGATAGAGAACATGACACAATCTTTTCTTTCATGAGTGAATGTGATAAATGTGCTTTGGTTCTCTAAAACCCCTCCTACCCACATGTGTTATCCATTACCATATATTAAAGGGAAATGAATAAAATAATAGAGATAAAACAAATCTTCTATGCAAGGCCACATCTCCCAATCACATTGAACATCTAATACTAGGTAGTATTTAAAATTCAAAGCTCTCTTATTTGTAGCAACTGGAAATAGTTGGGGACTATTCTAGGTTATGAAATCTCTTAAAGGACACGTGGAAAAGGCCTATATCAATCAACATAATGATCCATGTCATTTCTCTAGCTACCTCCTTTGGAAACATGATCTCTTATTTACTTGGAATCTATAATTTTAGTCTTCATATATTTCGAGAAATATTTTCTACAACTCTCCATTAAAGAAGATGGTTGATTTTTCATATCCATAGGGTTATTCTTTATATCATTGAAGAAAAAATGAGGCACTCCTTGTCTCTATTAAAAAAAAACCAACTCAATCTCTATATCTACAAGTGAATACTCTAAAAAAGATCTATAACCTTGCAAGTATAATAGAAAGATGCATAGTAAAATAAAATAAAAGATATATGTTACAAGATTAAAAATTAATAGCAGTTAAGTTCCAAGATTTGATTGACAATCCCACCTTTGATCCTCTTGCCCCAAGGAAAACCAACATCTTTGCCAATAGATGATTGAAGATTCTCCCCCTATTCTAGTATTGAAAAGGTGGTACATTTAAAAGGAAAAATTGAGATATAAACATGTAACGACAATAATTTGGTCCTGACATGTGAAATATCTAGCTATATGCATGGGTATTGCATTTAGGTGAATTATAGACAACTAAAAATCAAAATCAAAATCATGGCACTTGAATTTTTAGAACATGAAGAATAAAAGTTTAATTATTTTATCGGGGACCATATCTAAAGTGAGATTAAATTATCCTTTTCAATGAGTATATTTGGATTTTACTTTTTTGTTAGGATTTCTTTTCAACACAATGGTAAAACTGAGTTTTTTATTAAAAAAAGTTATTACATATTATGTGTAGTTTTTAAGTTAAATCCATTGATCCATGTTTATATGAGTAGTGGTTTACACAAGCCTTAAGTTTATGAGAAAGAGTAGAATACTCAGCACTCACTTCTTCACGTGATATCCCAATTCTTATGAGAATGAATGAAACACATAGTTCTCATTACATCTGGGTGATTCTCATAGAGGTGAAGCACTAAGACTTTTTAGGAGGTTAGTTACCTCAGTATAACTCTAGCTTGAGCATACTTAACTACAAACTTTCCTGCATTTTCTAATTGATTGATTTTTTTTTTAATATTTAGATTGATAATTTTCTTGAATAGTTTTAGAAATGTATTGAACTCTTAGAAAAGTTCTTTTAGGTCTAACATGTGATGAAAAAATTGATTTAGAATCATGTTTAAAAATAAATTTCTTATAGTAATTTATAACAATGTAATACAATGCTTTATGAATAGAGAATTTATAATTATTAGCAAAAAAAATCATTTGTTTGTAGAGTTTGATAAATGGATGGTAGTAGTAGAAAGGGTTGTCCAAACCCTTCGCCTCATGAACTTGCACATCAAGAAAGTCAAATAAGAAGTCTAGAATATTATGTACATAATAAAGATGAAATAGAAGTTCATAGGCACATAAAGAAGCTAAAAGAAGAACAAGTTGCCCTAGAAAAAACATAAAAAAAAATGGTTACAACAATGTAATGTTGTCCAAAATTTTCATGCTTGATGTAGAGAATAAGAAAATATGTAGACACATATTCCATGCATTGAAGAGTCTACAAATGAAGGTCCAAAAATGCCACTAGAAAAGAAAAGCATCACCCTTACAAGAGATAACATGAAGAATGGATATGCAACAATAATAAATACATTTAGATAGAGAATTGATACATTAACCAACTTAAAAGTGTACAATATATGTAAAGAATGTTGCTCAAGTATGTCAGTCTAGTCATCAAACTCTATCCAAGCTTGTAAAAGGTGTTTTGGCAAAAAATACATACATAGATTCTCATCATTAAATAATATGGAATGTAGAAATAAACATCTAAATTCCTAATTTCTCTATTATTACGCAATATTTCAATGAAATGCTAGTTATACATCTCTCTATTAGCATAACAATTGCACCTCCTAAGTCCTTTTGGTACAAATGTTAGTAATAATTTTTTATATTACCATTTGAGTATAATTCTATTGGTTTATCATTTATAACATAGTAAAACAATTTTACTATGTTTACTACTAAAATAGAAAACTTAATAATTTATTAGAGAATCTCTTTATAATTGATAATATACAAAAAGTACTTATTTTTTACTATATTCTTTTTATTAAATAAATAATTTCTATAATTATATATATATATATATATATATATTTTTAATTTATATTACCACATTATAAGTGCAATTTAAGAACTAGAATCTAATCAAAAAATATAAAATATTTTGTCGAATGATATAATAAAGTAATCCCACTGAAGAAAGCTATATATATTAACACAATTCAAAAAATGTTTGACAAAAAAACTTTTTAAATGAAGAAATTAAAACTCACAAAAAGTAGATTAACAATGTTGATAAATTATTTAAAAGTAGGTTTATATTTTTCTTGAAATAACAAGGAGCTAATTTAATCCATAAATACCTACAAATAGAAAATTGCACTACAAAGAAAGCAGAAGTCCAAAATATTTCAAAAAGACAATTTTTTTTTGTTAAGGTGTCTAATATCTTTGAAGCCCTTTCTGAGGGATGCAGTAATAATAAATCAATTAGCTTGTGGAATCCATGACTAGTTACAATAGTTGATTTTCCTAGGGTTATCGATCCAAGCATGGAAGGCAAATGGACAATTTCTTGCAATTGAAAGATAATATTTAGTATAATCAGCCATGGAAAATAACAGATAAGGGTTTGGCATAGAAGTGATTCAGGTTACAAAATGATCATGTGAATTTACACTATAGTCAGGATCCTACTTACAAAAAAGTAAATATTTCAAAAAAATTCTACAGTATAATAAAAAAGGGAACAACAATGAAGCCTTATTTAGTTTGACAAAGATAACCAATCTTTTGATGTGGATCCAGTCTTATGATGTAGATTCAAACCCTAGTGAAGCACTATTTTCCAATGGAAACCTTGTAATCTAGGAAAACAGAAAGACCTCTATAGAGTAAAATAATTAGACTCTGGTTCAAAGAAAAAAGCACCACACTCAAAATAAATGACAAATATAAAAGAAGAAGATCATCTAGAAAGATATGGATCAACAAAAAAAGGTATTTAAAAAAAATGAAGTATGCAATTAAGACTCAACCTCCATAAGCAATTGACATGAAAATCCTAGGGAAAAATCACTTCCCACAACAAAGAAACCAAAATTTGAAATCTAAACCATAGATGGATGACATTAAGAGAGTAGTCATTAACATAGATAAAATAAAGGAACAATGGTCCCAATGCAAAATTTTTTTGGACTTACTGCTTAATGGGATGGACCTAACTTATTAATCAAAAGATTAGTAGATTGGTTATAATCAAATCTCCATGGCAAGGTAAGTGCTACTATTCTTATGGAAAATTTTAGATATGTTGAATGTCTTAGTTCCAAATTAATAGGAGAATTTTTAAATGGAGAAAAGTTAATGTTTTAACGACATATTCTATTTTTTTTGAAATGGGTGCCAAACTTTGACTTAGAATCATGTTCAAGTATTATAAGATTAATATAGACTAACTTTAGGAGTTTTCGAGTAGAATTAATGCACCATAGTATTATTAGAAAAATAGGAGAAATGATAGGTAAAATGGTACATTTTTAAAAGTTCTTCATAAAAATATCGAATACTAAACTTCTTTTATACTTAGATTTATAGGTTAAAGATAGTATTTATAGGTTAAAGATAGTAAACCAATCCAAATAATTACAAAAGAGTCAATTTATACACTTAAACCAAAAATTTATAAAGATAAACTAAAAAATATAACACTTTTTATAGAGATTCCTCTTTTTTATTAAAATCATGGCCACAAAACTCCACCTTAGACTTTCCATCAATTTTCCGAAAAGGCCTTAACGATATCGAGAAAGTAGATATCTCAAATAAAATACCAATTTGGCTTGATAACCATACAATTATAGCAATTGAGGAAGGTGAGATTATAGAAACTTGTCCTGAATACCTTTCAAAGAGTGGCAAGGAAAATACATTAGATCAAAAGGCTAAAACTAACCAAGAAAGTCTCACCATAGAACCCCTAACCATAAATAAGAACATAAATGAAAATATTCAAGCCCAAATAATTATCTATGTTGATTGTAAAGGTGTTATAGATGAAGAATTAGGCCTTAAGTTTTTAGAACTAGGAGGATTTAATTTCTTTAGTAAATTCTTAGATTTAGATGAAGAAGAAATATCTTTTCCTTCTAACTCTATAGATTTAGGTCCCCATCCCTCTTACTCTTATGAAGATGGGTTTAGGTCATTAATCTACATCTTTCCCTTTCCCTTACCATGTGGTAGCTCAAGAAATTTCAATGGATAACAATCAAGAACATTATGATATTATAATTTAAATATTAGGGTAAGACTAAAAAAATTTCTCCTAGGTTGAAGGATGCTTATTTATTATAGGATGATTTGGGTAAGAAGTTCCCAAACACAAAGTTACCTCTCTTAGAGATAGGTAATTCAAATTACGATTTAATTTATTTTTTGAGGAGGTGAACAACTTTATTAGTAAGGTCAGACATAATATGTTAGCTCATAGCAATAGGATGAAAGACATTAGTGCATTTCATGAGGAAGTATTTAATATATCAAAACAATGAGAACTTATTAAGAAAGACTTAGAAACAAAAATAAAAAATATGAATGAACTACTAGATCAAATCAAGAATGATAAGGAGAAATATATAAATACAACATTTGATGGGTATCATCATCAAGGTAACCTTAATCATAAAATTTAGAGATAAACATTATAGAGTCTGCAATATTAAATTCATTCCTTGATCGAGATCCTAATTTGATAAAAAAAAAACATATTTATGTGTAACTCGATTAAGAATCAAGTTAGTTATGGAGTTAGTACTCTAGTTAAATCCATAAATATATCCAAAAATACTACCAATAGCTCCATTATCAATAGTGAGGAGGATTAGAATGTTACAAAGACAACAATAACAAGAGACAAAATGCGTCAAAGTTCTTGCCAATAGTTGAAAAATATTTAAAATAGAGATTTATAGATATAAAGGAATGATACAAAGAGAGAGCTAAAATAAAGAATGATATGTTATTATGAGGACAAGTAAATGTAGAATGATAGAGAGAGTTGAAGGGAATTTTAAAAATATTAATAATTATATTATTTTAAGAAATATATAAATAACAATAGAAATTATATTATATGAATGAACTATCATTTCTAAAAATTTAATTATAAGTTGAAATATTTAATTTTAAAAAATAAATTGTTGATTACTTAATTTAAACTACCAAAATATCTAGTAAGTTTGAAGGGTGGTATTAGTTTTACAATTTGTAAAATGATATAAAATAAATTAGAGAAAGATTGTAAAATAGTAGCTAGTAAAACATAGTGTAAAATTAAAGAAATGTCATTTTACAATTGGAAAAAATAAACATCAATGTAAAACTAATAAATATATTTAAAATAATGATTATAAAATATTTAACTCTATATTTGAATTTGGTAATAAAAATAGATTGCGATAATTAATATTGATTAGACATTCATTTTGTCCAAAAGTTAAGGTGGAAGATAAAAATGATTATTTTTTTGAAAATGTAATCAACTTGTGACAAATGTGAAAAAAGATAAAGTTGTAATTAATGCATTCATTAATGCATGATAGAGTTGTTAGAACTTATTTGTATTTTTGTTAAAGAAAATTGAATTTTCTCCCTACCAAAAATAGTATGATCCAATAGAATGAATGAGAAATGTGATTTATAAAATAATGAAAAATTAGGAAAAATATAAATATTTGAAGTTTCTTTTAATCTTTTAAATTCTATGAATTGATTGATGAATTGAATTGAAAAATTGAATGGAATCAAAGCAATAGTATCCTGCCTTTGGAAGGAACTAAAAATGTTTAAAAGTCAATAGATCCTTAATTAAATTCACTAGATCCTAAATCACTTGACAATGTATTAATTTTTGAACCATTCAATGCACAAGATCTATAGATCCTTAGACATTTGTCAAGCTAAATTCAAGACCAATGGAAGTAGCTGTGATAAGGTAGATAAGTCAGATTAAAATTACAAAATTAACTTTAATCTAGCTTCGAAAGCTATTTTTGATGACGAGGTCTCAGATGAAGATCTTTTTGAGGATTCTGATTCTAAATTAGATGGTCAAAAATAGGGAAGCCACAATCTTGGAGAAAAGATGAAGCTAATAGAAAAATCTTGGAAATGGATGATTTAGAATCAGAAGATGACTAACCCTATCCTCAAAGTCTGCAAATCAATTTTAAAAATATTATATGATACCCAAACTATTGAATATTAAATCTTAATAATAAAACATTATTAGGTTTTAAGAATAATGTAAATAATTATTAGATAGCTTTTATTTAAACAATTTATAGATATTTTTAATAGAGCCTTATAATTGAGATTGGGAATATCAGAGGCTCAAATCTTGGCTCTAAAAAGATAAATCCATTTATTACGAGTATAGAATAATAAATCTACATGTACACTTATTACCAAATTATAAGTATGTAAAATCTACCAAAGCATTATTCCATTTATTATCAGTATAGAATAATAAAATCCATTGTTGTGGTATAAATCTCAAACAACTCAATTATGGAATCATTCATAAAATAATCTAACTAAAATCTTAAAGTCTCACAATAACCATTTTAATTAGACCACAGTTTCATAATTTAGATACAAAAAAGATTCGAAAACAAATCTTTCTAATTGAGTCACCAAATTAAGATAATAATGAAGGCAAGGTCAAATTCACCAAGATGTTATTAAGGCTAGTAAAACATTTTTTAAATAGGGATTTTAGTGAAGACTACAACCATTTTTAAAACCTCATTATTATATATTATTGATATCTTCTTATGTATTATCAACGAGTTATTCAATTGTGGTTTTACTGAAAAAATTATTAATATAATTTTGTAAAAGGTTTTCAAGTGTTCTAACAATGATCTTGGTCAAAAGGCATAGTTTGCAGGCTAAATTATGAAGACAACTAGAGCCTAAGATAAATGCATTATAAAAAGGAAATCAAAATCATGAGAAATATTTAAAGAACACATATCAAAGTCATGATCAAATCAAGAATGTAATCTCAAATCTTATAAGTGTGTAAATATGGAAATGCCTTAAAACTATTTATGTACTTTGTAAATAGTTAAATTCCTTAGCTAATCAAAGGAACCATTTATAGACTTTAACTACTTAATAAAAGTTTTGGCCTAGGCCTTTCATCAATTAAAAAAATAAAATTATTTTTCAAAACACATTGATCTATTTTATGAACTTTTCAATTAAAAATTATTCAAAATTAAATAAAATAATATATTTAAGATTTTTTGTAATTAATATTTATAAAATATTATATTCATGCTTCTCGGTAAGATTGTGTGTGAGTTTTTTCAACATCAACATTTTGGGTCATACTTAATGATCCAACATGGGAATGTGTTTTTTGGTCATTCATCACTCTCCCATCCTTATGTTGGATCATTGAGTATGATCCAAAACATTGATGTTGAAAAAATTCACACATAATCTTACCTAAAGTATGAATATAATATCATGGATTGTAGAAATCTGTTATCGTTAATTTATAAAATATTTTTCACTTTACTACTATGCTAGTCATAATTTAAATTGTACACTTCATAGATTTTTCATATGATATTTTAAATTCATATTTACAATAGACTAACCAAATTTTAAACATGCTACTTATCTAAAATTTAAGTTGTAACACATAATTATGTAAGTCAATATTAAAATAATTTTAGATTTAGGAAACAAATGTCATTCAAAAATTAATAAATATATTTTCTTTATTCAATTTTAATCTTAATTTTTTATATTGAATTTTTTTTACAAATGTTGTGTTCATTCGAATTTGAGCAAAACATGAGACCTACAAACTTATTAGAGCTCCTTGCTAGCAACAACACTGACTCTTTACAAATAAAGTACACTAGAAATACTCATTAAAAGGCCAAAAGTCACAACTTAGAATCTATCTTTTACATTGAGACAAATACAACCACTAGAAGACCAAGAGTAACAAATTAGAATTCCACATAGATGTCCTTCTTGTTGCTATCTCTAACTATTTTTTTCTATTAGTGTCAAATACTTAGTCATATGCTAGGCAGAGTCAAAAGGTCATCACTATAGCTAAGCTACTCTATATAGGTCGAGTCATATAAAGATTTGTATATAAACATATATATGCTAAGCTCTACAGGACCCAAGCAAGTCTTTGGTCACAGATTATTTTCAGTTTAAGCCAAGCCTAATGATTGTTGACCAATTCAAGCATATTGATGCCAAGTTACACAGAAGGTGCCGAGCACAGTAGAGACCAAGCATCAACAACATGTACAATGAATGCTGAGTAACAAAGATAGTAAGTGTAAAGCAATGCAAAATTGACATTCAAGTCAGGAATGATAAAAAATTTGAGGTAAACCATTTTAGACTAATATGGACATGATATTTAATACTTGTAGAGGTTGTTACAGAGATTATTACACATTTTATGATGTGTATCACAGATCCCTATGTGCTATGATCAACCAATCAGATGAAGAGGTGAGCTAAGGAAACATTTAGAGAAATTTTTATGAAATCTTTAAATTGAATAGATCTAAACCTATTTTGTCATGATGAGTATGATGATAAGGAGGTGCGAATAGGCTATTTGTGTGATCACAGAGCAGATCAAGTGTGATAGTGTGAACATTGCAGAGGAGGCAAAAGAGTTTATTTATTGCATAATAAAAGAAGTGACCTTATCAAAAAGTGACTAGAAGTAAAGTTATATTAGATTAGAGATCAAATAAAATTGAAGAGAGGAGATCCAAAACTCGCTTATCAGAAGCATATTGAGGATCAGGTAATAAATCAGTTTTAATAGATTGAGTAAGGGATAATCTCTTAACAGAGTGGTCTTAACAGATTTTTGTAAATCTCTTAACCAAGTCCTTACTTTGTTGTAAGTATAAAATCCTCTCATAGGGGAAGGCCTAGAAGTCTTAATGAATTTTAACAAGGTAGACCCCTCATAGGGTAGATCATCAGATATGATCAAAATATTGCAACTCTAACATGTTAGCTTTGTTACTGTAGACGCTTAAAATCATCCCAAATGCTATATTAATTCATTTAATATTTCCTTTGAAATTATAATTATTTAATTATTAATTAATTATATTTTTCATATTCTTCTACCTATTTAATTAAATTTATTTAATTAAATAGGTTCATTTTCCTATTATATTTAAATTTAGTTTAAATACATCCCCTATAATGTATTAAATTTATTTAATGCATGGTGCTCCATAAAATCTCTTTTAAATAAATTTCAATTATTTAATTCCCTCCACTTTATTAAATTATTTAATCCTGTGATTAAGTTAAATCTTATTTAATTTAATCCTAATCCCATTTTAAAAACCTAGTCTACACCCATCACTTTCATCCTTCTAAGCCTACCCATTAATTAATCCTACTTAATTATTTTAAAAACCTTTCTAAAAACCTTTTAACTCCCAAGTGTTTTCTCACACATGTGTGAGAAACTCAAGATCCAATAAAGCTTCCATTTTATTATTTTATACACACCTCTTACACCTCTTACACATTTGCCTCCCTTTCATTTCTCCAAGGTTTCTCACACATGTGTGAGCAAACCTTGAGCCATCACTTTCACTAAAAAGGCTTATGTTGACCTTTGCATGACTTGTCTCCTTAGCCCATGTGTCTCCCTTGTGGCACCTATGTGGATGCCACATAGATGCCACCTCCCCAAGGCTTCTCTCAAACCTATAAATAGAGCCCTTGTCTCAAGAATTTTCCATCTCCCTTATCTACATTGTTATTATGCTAGTTTAATTTTAGAGATTTCTTAGAGATTTTGCATATTACTAACCCTTTGGTAGATGTTAGATTTCTTGCATGTATTGCTTGCATTTCCATGATAGTATTGCACTCTTAGTTTTATTTTTTGCATCCATTTCCATTATCCATTGAGTGCTCTCAAGAAGGGTTGCTTCCGTAGCCATCTCTTGAAGCATTATTTACTCATCTTAGTTTAGATCATGTTTTACATTGCATTCTTATTTATCATTTTTTGGATTCATTCAATAGTTGTGTTTGGGAGAGCACATCTACATCCCTCCAACTAAAGCACACCAACAAGGCCTCTTATGGGTGCCATTGCTAAGCTATTTTGAGGTTGCGTGGGGACTCTTGTTTATTAGTTGCATTAGTATTAAAACAAAATGTTAGTATTTTTCTTGATTATGATATTTTTATATGCACATGCTACTAATGTTTTATTGTTTACACATGCTCCTGATAGATAAGGTTTTTATACATACATTTTAGCATGCCCAGTGCAACCCACGTCCCTATTCCACTTTCAACTTTCACCAAAACTCATAATTTTCTATCAAAACCCATGATGCACTATCATTTCCATTAGGATGTGGTGTCATTTGTGTAGACTTTTTATCGTCTCCAAAAATTAATGTCTTTGCTTATTGGTGTCTCTACTTGCACCTATTTTAAAAAAAATTCTGTTAATCCTGCAACATAACCCATTTTGTCAACTCTGATAGGTTTTGACATCTTCAAACATTAGTCTGACATCTCTAAAGTTAAATATTCTATCATCTATGTAGCGGGTAACTAGAAAACTAGTGCTTTTATCAAACTGTCATCTATGATATTTTACCAGAACTATTATTTATGTTGTTGGCAGACTGAAACCTAAAGTATCATTAAACTATCATCTACATTGTAGTACACTATCATTTGCATGAGTCAATACTTTAGTACTTTTTTGTTTGCATTTTCTACCACTTGAGAAGTTTTGGTGTTTCTAAGATTGTTCTGTCATCTATGACTACAATGTGTCAATGAAAAGTAAATTGTACTTCTCTATGTTCTATCGTCTATGTGTTTTGTTGTCTTTGTTGTTCTGTTGTCTGTGAATGATGTTTATCCTCTTTGAGTATTGATAGATTTACTTATTCATTTTAATGCCTACCTCATTGTTCGATTGGTATATAAGAATTTCTAATCTAGTTTTCTGTAAGAGACAAACTAGTAATTTTAGTGATTTTAATCACTTGGAGAATTGTAGTGATTTTAATCACTTGGAGAACTGTAGTGATTTTAATCACTTGGAGAATTGTAGTGATTTTAATCACTTGGAGAATTGTAGTGATTTTAATCACTTGTAGGATTTAAAATGGCGAATGAACTTGCATGAATAATTATTTATCCTTAGAATGCATGTTGCAACTAATATCAAAAGGTCAAACAAACTCTTGAATGCATTAAAGAAATTTACACACATCTCATTGGAATGAATGATGTTCAAACTCACTCTTGAATGCCTTAATGAATGAATAAGCTTTTCATTAGAATGCATGTGTAGAGTAACCAAATACAATCTTGAGTGCCTTAAGAAAATTTACATGCTTTTCATTGGAATGAATGGTTAGATAGTGAATACACTCTTGAATACCTAAGGTCAAAGAAGAATGCGATGAAATTTTTTAAATGTGGGTTTAAAAAAATCTCATACAATATTGAATGACTAAGGGATAAAGAAGCTTGCTATGAAACATTTGGATTTGGTGCTTAAAATGAATAAACTCAATCTTGAATGACTTAAGGAAATTTTTTCATTTCCAACAATTTGGTTATGTTGAAGATGATCGATTTACTTTTTGTTGATGAAACCTTTCTTTTTATTATGTTGACAAAATTGTCAAGTTGGAAAGAATAATTCATGCTTAAACATGACTGTCTTCAAAAGTAGATAGAAAATCTAAGCTTCATTGGAAAAGAACAAGTGTCTTTTAAACCCGAAGGCCACTTACGTATTCTTTCCTCTCGTGCCTTCAGGTGATCTTGAGTGCACAAGAAATAAGTGGTATTGTTTGTATTTTTTAGGAGGCCTACTTGGGGATTTCATCACCCCTTGGGATGGCCTCAACTCTAGTGTTCTGGCAGAGTATAAATATCGGGAGGTGAATTGAAAGACAGCTCTTTTGGAAGTAGAATATTATCACTCTTGGCTAAGCCCAAAGAACTTTATACCTTTGGAAAGTGAAGGTGGATATTTGGGTTACCGCCTCCTCCTAACTATGTGGCACTATTTTCTTTCATCTATAGATTTGGGCCTCACATACCTTGCATATATCAAGGACACCCTTTAGATAATCTTTGTACATTCTAGTGGCAACCTTATTAGGATTGTTGATGTGTTCAACATGCTTGAGTGTTTAAACATCCAAAACCAATACCAAATATCAAAAAAGTACAAAAACAAGTGAAATGGTGAGCTAAACATTAAATGAGTGAAATGGTTGTAAGTGGGTCCTCTTGACCTATGGGTATTTTCATGAGTTCTTATATTTGGTCTAGCATTTGAAATTCATTGGGTGTTTTAGTCACAAAATTTTTTGGCAAAATTTTTGCACTTGGTCTTCTAACTAGGTTTGTTTTGTTCTTGCCATGACCGACATAGTCAAACCTAAGAAGGTGAAATTATCCAAACTATTTTCCTACAAGGAAAGGAAAAACCTAGCACACAATGATAAACAATTCTGATACACTATCAAAGAAATCAAGAAAGAAGAGGCTGAATAGGACCGTTATGACATAATCGTATACAATGGTAAACTTCAAAATTGGTTTGCTTTCCCTAGAGTGAACATGAGATTTTTGTTTCCAGTGAGAGAAGATTGAGTCATCTGCATTGTGAGCATATCACCCACATTTTCCACATCAATCCATTTTCAAAATTTTTAGTCTTCCATTTGCAAAATTTCCTCTCTAGAGCTTGATCATTTGAACCTTAATCTTTTGGCCTAAGAATATCTTAGTTACAAAACTTTTGAGATTACAACACTATACCTTTATCCACAAGCAAACATTTATCATAGTTACACTCACTCATTTGGGATCACAAGTCCATCTCCAAATAGTGAGTAATATATTCGATGTCCTATCTTCCCCAATGATCACTTGTCCATCTTTGGTAGGAGAAAGATACTTTTATCCTATATATCACACTTGGTTTGAAATATCAACAAGGTCTTTTGTTCACATTTAGGTTGTTTTCCCTTTTATCATATAAGGTTTAGTTGCTCTCTCACATTTTCTCTTTCTTCCACAATATTACACCCATTAGTTTGGTCACAATTGTATGATACAAACATGATTTGATAGAATAACATTCAATCTTTGTCACATTTATTGGAATCACTAAGAAAACAAGAGATGGATAATCCTTTTCCTCTATGATCAACCTCATTAGGGAACACATTTCCCCCTAGTACAAAATTTGGTATGCCTAGCTTAACATCCACATAATAACTAGAGAATCCTTTTCAAAAAACCACTCTAGGGAGTAACACACATGATGATGAAGTAAGTGTACCAAGATGAAGACCCTATTGACAAGAATAGCATCCCTCATGATGTCCGAACATTTCTTGCAGATCCATACAACTTAGAAATGTTGGAAAAATCTATTAGGGCAAACAAGATGAAGATCTTACTAAACCTAGTTAAAGATGGTGTTAATGCTCCTACAAGTTTTGGTGAGAGCACTTTGTTTACACAAATTACCAAGGATGGTGTTCCTATGTTGCCAACTTTAAACATAGCCCAAACATTTGGCAAGGAAAAAGAACCTTTGGCTGCTTCAACACAACCTATGTTCCAGTTGAGTGTGAAACATATTTAGAAAATCATTAGTGCTATGCCCAAAACTACTACACATGCCAGTACTCTGTAGTCAACCTTGACAGGTCCAACTATAGGATGCTTAAACATTGGGCAAGTACCTATACAATAGATGGAAATCCTAACACAATCGATATATTTCTCTTATTTACAAATGCCAAAAAGTATGATGAAAACATCTCTACCAATTCCAATGAATACATATCAATACATTGGCCAAAGTGGCACACCACCACCTCCACCACCTCATAATATGTTTGGGAATCCATAGAAATTTAGAGATGGGTTCATTAATTCCCAACCATCAAAAATCCAACCAAACCGAGATCTAGCCAAACAGTTGCATGAACTTCAAAATTTGGTCCATAACATGAACAATAAAGGGGTGAAGGATTTCTCTTTTGACAAAATTTATCTCTTTCCATTTGACAAATCCATTAACATGATATCATTTCCACCAAACTTTGAGATTCCTAAATTTGACAAATACATAGGAGAAACATGTCCCATCACACATCTCAAGAAATTTTCCATCTTATATCAAGAAGTGGCCTACAGTTTGGATTATCTTAAGAGGCTCTTCACAAGAAACCTTGGAGGCCCCACACTTGAATGGCTAATGAACTTACCTAGAGGTTCTGTCACCTCTTTCAATGAATTGATAGGGAAATTCATAGCACAATATTCTCACAACATTGAACATCATGCCTCATTGAGTGAGTTGTGCAACATGAAAAAATGAAATGGTGAAACATTTGCCAATTTTCTACAATGGTGGTGACATCTTGCTAATTGCATGCCATACAAAATTGAAGATTCCCACCTGGTAGACATATTTATTAAGAATTTGATCCCAGAGATGTCTTTCCAAATGAAGATGGCTAGTCCTAAAAACTTTTCCAGATTAGTGAAGAAAGGCAAGAACATTGAAAATGGACACTTAGACAAGGGTTCCATTAAACATTATAGTTTTTCATCCTCTAACAATGACATGAACACCAATAGAAAACCCAAATTTTGGTCCATAAATAAAGTTGTTACCCACAATGGTGTCATTGATGTCAAAAGTGTACAGAACCTTCAAGGTGGAAACAACAACAACAAAAACAACTATCGTAACTACAACAACAACGACAACTATCATAACTACAACAACAATAATTCAAATCGTGAAAATCAAAATCAAAATCAAAACAACAATCATAACAACCAGTAATCTAGCAATCAAACACAATTCTTTCCCTATGGTAACAACAACAACAACAACTACAATCATGGTTATGATTGAAATTGAAAGTTCACTAGCTTTTATGAACCTTTGGATGCCATATTTCTAAAGTTAGTGGATCACCATTTAATGATCTTTCCCAACACATGACCCTTTGGTGAAAATACACCCAAATCAAAATGGTATAGGGAAAATGAATATTGCACATACCACCGCATCAAAGGACATGACATAAACAAGTTTATCAACCTCAAAATCTACATCCAAAATCTTGTTGATGATGGGGAAATTGAGGTTGAAGGAGGACCGCCCTCTAAAAATGATAAACTAAAGATATTTCAAAAGTCATTCCCTGACTACAACAATGAGAATAATACAAAGGAAACAACAATATGAACAATGTCAACCAAGCTTCCAAATCTAACATGCTACATTATGATTACTCTACTAACCACATATTAGATTCGACTCTTTGTGTGGTAAAATAGAAACAAATGATATATATAGTTTTGACTCCATGCATGGCCACATTGAAGAAGTGGAAACTCATGTAAATAACCTTTTCCTACAAGAAACTGATTGTGATGCAACCAGTCAACAAGGATGAATTACTTTGCAAGCTAACACTCCCAATCCCATTGATCCATCAGCTCCACATGCACTTGTTGCACCATCCAATTCACAAAGACCTACTTCTCGCTATGACATATTATCCCAATTAGGGAAGACTCTCTCATAGATATCCATTCTAGAGCTTCTCACCACCTCACCTACCCATAAGAAAATTTTGGAGACTGCTCTTTTAGAGTCTCATGTTTCTAAAAACATTAATGCATCCCAATTTGCCACCATGATTGGAAATCTTGCCACACAAAAACACCTTGTCTTCATAGAGAAATATTTACAAGGTCCTAATCAACACCACAACTTGTCGCTCCACATTGAAGTCCTTATATAATGGATCTAGTTTAAACCTTTTTACATTAAAGATGATCTGTTTCTTGGGGCTTCCAGAAGACCTCCTAGATATCAATAAAAGGATAACAACTAAAGCATATGGTGAAAGAGAAAGAGAATCAAAAGGAGTTATCATGCTACTGCTAAAGGTTGGGCCGGTTGTAATAAATACTAAGTGCCATATCCTAGATTTGGACTTTCCATATAACATCTTGCTTGGTCAACCTTGGATACATACACTAAAAGTAGTCCCATCTACATATCATCAAAGCTTGGAATTTTCCCACCAAGGAAGAGAGGTTACAATTCTAGGTGATCGTTTTCCTTTTGCTATTTGTAAGAGACTGGAAGGTGACCCAACAAATTTTTGTCTAATCAGTGAGTTTTCTAAGGTTATACCTAGATCTCGCATAATAATGAAATCACCTTCCACAACAATACCAGAGTTATCCAATATCTATTCTAGATGCCATAAAGGAAAAGAGAAGGTTGAAGATATTAAGGTCAATACTATAGTGAAGAAGATTACTTTTGCTAACCAAGGAATGGGAGAGTATAAGTTTGAAAATGCCTTGTGTGTTGGACAACTACCACTTTCCCCTTGATCCTTTGGAAAACCTTCCCAAATACCACCTTCTACAAATAAGGATACAATGCATGTTAATAAGAAAACATTTGAACATTGGGGTTCACTTAGTGATGAACATATGGAGTCTAATATCTTAGATTGGCTATATTTTGACAAAAAGGATGATCATGTGGAATTCCCTAAAGATAAATTTGTTAAAGCTCCTCCCATCATTGAAAATATGGGATATAATGACACTAGTCTTGGACCTAAAGAAGATGGAATTAGACGACCCTTTTAGGCTAATAGCTATCGTAAAGGACATGGTTTGGGCTCCATTAAACCCAAGGTGTCCTTTGTTGACAACTATTGTATGACTGAACCTGATTCTAAGACTGAGGAGGAGGAACTATTCAAAATCCCCTTTCAATATATTGAAGATAACCTAGATAACTATGTCCATGCCATTACCATAGCCAACCTTTAATCCACTAACTTACGCATCACCAATCCTAACATGATAGACTGGGACCTTCAAGACACACCACCGACTCTTGATATTCACAACTCTAACAAAGCAATGATGACAATCTTTGGCCTTAAGAATCTCCAAGATTACAAACATGAGATCCAATACAATGAGGAAGCCTACTTTGGTAGCCAAGTCAACTCTCTTAGTTGCAAAAAAAATAAAAAGAAGAAACATCCTCTTGTGAATACTTTTTGGAGCACTTTTGGATGAAGAAAAAGACAAAATAAAGGATGCATCATCTAGTGAAAACCTCCTAAAGGTTCTAGAAGAGGGAGAGATTGACTTGCCATTCAAATCTTTACCACTAGAAAAGTCATCTATATTGAATGAAGATACAATTCCAGTAACTTGGGCATGGTAGATAATCCACAAATCACCTACATTGTAGCTACCTTAAGTCTCGAAGAACAAAAAGTGATGACTTAGTTCCTACAAAAAGGAAAAATAAATTTTGCATGGACATACAAAGAGATGCCTGATTTAGACATAGATTTGGTTGTGCATCACTTAGCAGTAGATCCAAACATTAAACTTGTGAAAAAAAAAGTTGCCCAAGATGCATCCTAAGGTAGCACTTTTGGTCAAAGAAAAACTGTAGAAAATGGTAGAGGAAAAATTCATCCAACCTATTGATTATCCTAAGTGGGTTTCCAAAATTGTTCCTATAGGAAAAGCATCTGGGGCTATCCACATCTATTCAAATTTTTGAGATTTAAATCTTGCATGTCTTAAGGATGATTTTCCACTTCCTAACATAGACATTATAATGGATTTGATTGCTGGACATGAAGTGTTGTCTTCAATGGATGGTTTCTTTGGTTATAATCATATCCAAATTTTAGAAGAAGATCAACATAAAATGACATTTACTACCTAATAGGGAACCTTTTGTTACCAAGTCATGCCTTTTGGCTTGAAAAATGTCAGCGCCACCTATCAACATGCAATGACTATAATATTCCATGATCTTCTACATGTCATAATGGAGGACTATATTGATGACATTCTAGGAAAATCTAAGAAACGTGATTCCCACATTGTTGTGCCTATCGCCATATTTGAGAGATTGGAGAAATATAGAGTGTGCCTTAATCCCAAGAGGTGAGTCTTTGGGGTCCAATTAGGGAAGTTGTTAGGTTACATAATGTCAAGAAGATGCATTGAGGTAGATCTTGCTAAAGTGAAGGCCATCATGGAAATGCCTCCACCTACTACATTGAAACAACTCTATAGTTTTCAAGGGTGGTTACAATCCATTAGATGGTTTGTGTCCTAGTTATTAGATAAGGTTCATCCACTCCAACATTTTCTTTGAAAAGTCACTAAGTTTCAATGGGATTGCCTATGTCAGAAAGCATTTGAGCAAGTTAAAGTATACTTGGCTAATCCACTAGTTCTAGTCCCTCCAATTGTAGGAAAACCATTGATTCTCTACATTTCTACCACTTCAATTTCCCTAGGTTCTCTTTTGGCACAACTAGATGACAAAGGTAATGAGAAAGCTATATACTATCTCTATTGAACATTGGTTGGCTATGAGTTGAACTACATTGCTATTGAGCAAGCTTGTTTGGCGGTAGTCTTTTGCATGTAGAAACTACACCATTATATGCTTAATCACACAACACATCTCATTGCCAAGATAGATCCCCTCAAATATTTGCTATCAAAAGCTTCCCTCATTGGTCAAGTTACAAAATGTGTCTTGATTCTAAGTGAATTTGACATTGTCTATAAAGATCACATAGCCATTAATGGACAAGTAATTATAGACTAGTTTGCTAAAGCTCCTCTTCAAGGAGACCATCCTATTATAGTAAATTTTCTAGATGACACAATTATGAATATTACCCCTAGTACACAATGGAAACTATATCTTGATGGTTCTTTCACACAAAAAGGATCAGGGGCAGGAATTTGTTTGTTACATCGCAAGGAGACCTTATTCCTAAGTCTTTTAAAATTTCATTCCCTTGCACAAACAACATAGCCAAGTATGAAGAATTAGTAACAGGGCTTTGTAAATCTATCCTATGGAATGTTAAGAGCCTACTTTTATTTGGAGACTCTCAATTGGTCATAGGAAAGTCATAGATGAATACCAAACAAAGGATGAAAAGTTGTTGCCATATAACTAGATAGTTGAAGTTTTTAAACAAAACTTCACTAAGATAGTCTTTTAGTAGATACCAAGGAAAAATAACAAAGCAGTAGATGCTATGACCACCATTGCCTCCATGATCGCCATGCCTGAATATAGTCCTAAGTGTGAGTTTCTTGTTGAGAATCTTTTTCTTCCTACTTATGAGCAACCTGAATCAGAGCTGGTGTGTGAGATTGTCAGTCCTAAGTCTCCATGGTACTCTGATATTTTTGGCTACCTTCATTACAAAATGGTCCCCATATCCCTTTACACAAACCAAAGAAAAACCTTCATCCATCGCACTACCTAATATACTATCCTAGGTGATACAATTTTTTGAAAACACTTTGATGGAACCCTCCTCTAATATCTCAGTATAGATGAAGCCAAAATGACATTAGAAGATGTTCACCAAAGAATTTGTGATGCCCATTCTAGTAGCCTTACATTATCAGAAAAGCTCCTTAGAATGGGTTACTAGTGGCCTCCTATGGAAGTGGATGCTTATCATTTTGTGAAATGATGTGTTCCTTGTCACCAACATGGAGATTTGATACAGGCTCCCACCCAAGACCTTCAACCCACCATCACACCATGGCCCTTTTCCCACTAGGGATTCAATCTTGTTGGTCAAATATATCCAAATTTTACAAATGGCCACAAGTATATTATTGTTCCACTGAGTGCTTCACAAAGTGGTTCAAGGCTATCCCATTAATCTACACCATCAGAAAATAAGTTTTGAAGTTCATCTTGAACTACATTATTTGTCATTTTGGTATCCCTTAAGACATCATGACTGATAATGGAACTCCTCTCAAAAATTAGGAAGTTGCCACATTGTGTAAGAAATTTAGAATCACCCAACATTTTTCCACCAAATACTTCCCCCAGGGAAATGGCCAAGCTGAAGCCACCAATAAAACTATTTTGAAAATCTTAAAGAAAACTATTGATGCAGTTGGTCATGACTGGCACCTCCAAATTGCTCCCTCCCTCTGGGCCTACCACACCTCCATCCGTACTACCATAAGAGCCACCCTATTTTATAGTTCTGAAGTTGTTTTACCCATCAAAATTGAGCTCCCTTCCCTCATAATCTCTCTCAAGAATTTGATGTCTTGCAAGAGTTGCAACTCCTCAATGAGAGATGCCTCAATACCCTAAACTACCTCTTTGTGTATCAAAATGAGCTTAAACTCCAGTTTCACAAAAAATTTAAACCTCAGGAATTTGAGATGGGTAACTTAGTTTTGTAGCATAACATGAGAAACCTCCAAAACTGTGAAAAGAAAGGAAAATTTGAAGCTAATTGACTTGGACCATTTATCATTATAGAAAAATATGGTTCTGGGGTATATTAGATAGCCACTTTAGAGGGAGATCCACTTCCTCGGCCTATAAATATCGAACACCTGAAGTGGTTCTATACAGTGTTGTTATAGTTCCACAAAAATCCAAAAAAAATAAAAAAATAAAAAAACTCCAAAAACATTTGTAAAATGTTCCTGAAGAAAACATTAAAAAAAAAAAAAAATTCTTGAAAAAAATTTGTTGGTCCATTATCTATAAGGCTCATCTAACTACACCACATTTTCCCTCATTTCATCCCATATTTGTGCAAATGTCCTAACTAACTTGCACTTTTCATGCATCCAATAAAATACCTCTTGTCTGCAAGGCATCTATTCACTTCCATCTTTAAAAAGGCCTTTAGTCCATGAGGCATTTTCCTATCGAGTGTTTTTCCCAATCCCATTATACTAAGATTTCTCCCACAAGAGTGACTACAACAAAACCTAAACAAAATCACCATTGAGACTTAAAAATTTAAGAAAATTGAACTCTTTTCACAACCCTTTCCAACAAAAATTTATGATAACATCAGACCAACAAATTTTCAGAGGATGAATTCTTCCTACACATGGCACTACAATCTTCACTTTTGGGACTTAATATTCTTGGTAGAAACTGTGGACTGATTGACTGCTTGGTGATGTGATCTCTTTCTGTTGATTTCATTTTGTGTGTTAGTAGTAGCCTTTAATGGTGTGCCTTGATCTTCCATATTTTGGTATCACCTGAATGACTCTAGTTGACTACAAGTGTCATTTGTAGTATGACCTATTTTTGATGCTTTATTACATGTATGCCATTTTTGAGTTATGGTTATGCATTGCTCACTAGGGGAAACGTGTTAGCACACTTTCCACCAAAGATCCCTAAAAAGACTTTGGGTGTGCCTAGACCTCTCCAATGTGTATATGTTATTTGTTCCATCATGACTATGCAAACTACATCTATCATCCTAAAGTATCTATTGTGTTGGGAGTCTAGTCCATGCAAAGGAATCTTGTCATCTATGCTTCTATAGAATATGGTACATAACTGCTTTTTCAAAATCAAACTAGGGTGTACTCTCCCATATAAACACAATTGAATCCCTTAGTATTATGTAGCTAGGATTCATGTAGTATGGGATTTCATTGTGCTCTACTTGAGACAAAGGTTATATTTATTCCCCCTCCTATGCTAAGCTACTTGATTTCTATGAGTGAAAAGTTTGACACATTTCCATTCATTAGGTTCATTCATATTATATTTTCATATTTCATATTTACACTTTAAGTTGGCATCATTTCACTTTTCATTCATGATTAGTGTGTCTTTTTCTATTATTGACTTTTTCATTTAAGATACATTCATTGTCATATTGGTACATTCATTTTATTATACATTTCATTCATTGTTAGATCCCATTATTTGTTCGTTAAATTAATCCATTAAGTACATACATTATAGCCATTATATTTAGTAACATATACATCATGATACATCTCACAAAGCATATAGTAAATCTGTACATGTAAAATAAAAAAATGTATACATCTCATATCTCGCCATAGGACTTGCATTATCCACACATTAGTCATCATATATGCATCATAAGAAACATAACATCACACACATCCTACATCACAATGTCAATAACAACATCATAAATATCACATGCATAAGAGATCATCATCCATATACATCTAGGCTCATTGAATCATGTCATATATATCAAAAGAATAAGTATCCATGTATAGTCCATATACAAAAAATCATGTAGTACATCATGCATAATGCATCATCAAAAACGCGATGCATCTACATAACTATGTCAAAACTACTCACTATAAAGATCATGTAGTTGGCTATGAGAGCCCTACCCTCCTATACCCCCTCCTCATGGAGGCTTGCTTTTTCCAACTAATGACTCTAATATTTGATGTCCCCCTATGGTCCATGAGCTAGATGCCTCTAAAAACTCTTTCTATTGCTGATTGGCTAACACAACATCATGATACAAAGTCCTATAATAACCTACCTCTCATAGGGCTTGTGCCTCATGTTGATGTGCAGTCAGGGCCTCCAAGATCACTATCACCATTCCCCTAGCTTGTACCATCTATTTGATGATATCTCACTGGCTATGATACCCATCCACTTGCCTATGATGAGTCTCCCTCTCTTCCCATAAGGTGGCCACCTCCTACCAAAGAGTGTCTATTTTGGCCAACTCATCCATCTCTACCTACATGGTGAAGTCACCGAACTCTCCTACATCTATCCTAGCCTGTAGTGCTTCCAAGGCCTCCTAGGCATTGTTTTTCCTCACTCATTCTACTGCTACATCCCCCTATAGATAGGAAAACTCTATTTGGAGGCTATCTGTCTTAGCCCTCATTGTCTCTATATCATTCTTCTTAGGTGGCCCCTGTGGCCTTTTTACCTGTGGCCCCTACACTAATGATGGCCCTGTTGGTACTGGTCCTCTCCTCTGATAGACTTTGTGCCCTTAAGGACCTTACTATGCCCCATACCCTAGTGGTGACACCATTGCTACTTGTCCCTCATCTCCTCCACCTTGTGCTTGCTCTACTATTGGTGGTGCTCCTGGTACTGTTAGTCACACTAGTTGATGGGTCATCCACCACTATGTATATGCCAGTGTCATCCCTGGTCCTATCCACATATCCATGGCATTGGCTGCATACCACACCATGACATCCTCACCAATCTCAAAGTGGTCCCATGACCCCATAATCTACCATACTCCTGAGATACCACTTGGTATAGGAATCTATAAGGTACAATAGACTAAACCCACCCAAACTATTGTTTCACTCTAGAGGGCATATAATGCATAATAATGTGAATGGTCTGACCAATCAGTCAACAGTCTATCTATGCATAAGGAAGGTAGATTTAATCCTTGCTACCATCCTCTCCCCCTACTGGTAATATAACCCCCAACTACTCACCGCCATCATATGGTGCCCAATCAAACATGATAATCTCAGCCAAACATCTCCTCCAAAATTTGACTGACTCAATTGAGGTGTATTAGATTGGTTGCCTATACTAACATGCCTAAGGCTCACTAGGCTATCAAGTTTCTCACCTTGTAATAGGGTGTGTGACACGTATGTGCTCCTATGACCACACCATCAGCAATGTCAACCTTGGACCTATGGTCTGCTGTGTCCTGTATGCGCACACATGTAGATCATTGTATAACTAGGCCAAGATATTCTGACCCCAATAGAAGACCACACTGTCATCCTATAAAAGAGTGCTCTCATGTCTAGCCAATTGGAAATCCATGCCCATCATGGTCTAGCACCATCCTCCATATAAGTGAGGCAAGATATAGAGAAAGCCATGGAAACCTCTACTTTAATACCCCCCTCTATGACAACCATGATCTCTAAATAGGTAGCCTCTATCGTCATTGCACAAAGCTCTCTCATAGATAGGGATCTACACCCTCTAGAGCATACTTAGGATATCTCCCAAAAATCAGCACTCAAAAGATCCACCAAAAATTGAGAAGCGTAACTGTTGCCTCTCCAGTAGATAGATGAAAGCTAGAGGTCAGTGTATGCTACTGCTCTATAAGTGTAAAAAGCTATGTCGAGTGCACCCTTAGATCAAGTCACTCATGGATGTGCTCCAAATCACATAGGCTCATGTGACCCCACTTTGCCTCCATGAGTGTCTCTTCTAGCACCATCATTGCTGGGTAGTGCTCTCATGACCAAAATGTCATCATTGCCATCTGTAGCATAGACATGCAATGGTCAATATATCATTGATCTCCAACTCTTTTTTTTTCTTATCTAAGCATGGTGCATCATACTTTGTTTTCCCCATGGTCATCCCTATCACTCAATTTTATTGATTTTTCCAAATTGATGAAGATGCCAATCTATGTAGATGTGGATCGATAGAAATGACAAACTGTAAAGATGCTAAATTGGCATCTCCAATGGTTGTGCAGATGTTGATTTTCCTAGCGGCAGCTACTAGACTATCATCTATGGAGATGCTAACATGAATTTTTTCATCTCTAACCCCATCTCCACCTATTGTTTCCCCCATTTTAGTTTCTTTGTAGAAAACAAGATGAACTCTATCATCTTTGAAGATGATAGGACAAATCCTATCATCTCCAAAGTGCCCATAATCTTGGTCTATCATCTGTAAAGACAAAAGAGTGGAGAATTGTTGTCTCCACCTTGACCCTATTTTTTCCCCATTTAATGTGCCATAAATTCAAAAATTAAATGCATTATAAAAACTTTAACAAGTAGGGATGGTCGACTTATCAGTGGACACATGTCGACTGACCTTTGGTGCTCCCAGATGTGCTCACCAAGTTGCAGTCTCTTGATTGGATCCATATTTTACTTTGGTTCTATGCTCTCTAGGTGTGAACATGACTCTTCCATGTGCCCCTTAAAGGCTCATATAGGCCCTCTAAGGTCCCCTTTTGAGCTTGTATCCTTTCCTTGATCATGTCTACCCCTATTTATCCCCAAGTCATGGAACATGTTCATCTATGCCTTTTTCCTACCCTTTCTTTTCTTCTTGAGTCCTTTTCGCAAAAATTGGCCCAAAATTTATTTTTTGCACCATTTTCATGAGGGGGCACCCTCCTCCCCTATCATCACTATGACAAAACTCCTAGGACTCCTATCCTCTCTAGGAAAACTTATATTTTCTTTTCTTTGATATAATGTCATCCCGCCATCATATCAAAGAGGGGCAAAATGTAGACACTCAAAATCGTCCCAAACACTATATTAATTTATTTAATATTTATTTTGACATTATAATTAATTAAATATCAATTAATTATATTTATCATATTCTTCTACATATTTATTTAATTAAATAGGTTCATTTTCCTAATGTATTTGAATTTAATTTAAATACATCCCCTCTAATGTATTAAATTTATTTAATGCATGGTGCTCCATAATATCTCTTTTAAATAAATTTCAATTTATTTAATTCCCTCCACTTTATGAAATTCTTTAATCCTATGATTAAGTTAAATTTTATTTAATTTAATCCTAATCCCATCTTAAAAATCTAGTCTATACCCATCACTCTCATCCTTCTAAACCTACCCATTAATTAATCCCACTTAATTATCCTAAACACATTTTTGAAGACCTTTTAGCTCCTAAGTGTTTGCTCACATGTGTGAGAAACTCAAGATCCAATAAAGCTTCTAATTTAATATTTTATTCATACCTCTTACACATTTGTCCCCTTTTCCTTTCTCCAAGGTTTCTCACACATGTGTGAGCAAACCTTGAGCCATCACTTTCACTAAAAAGGCTTATGTTGACCTTTGCATGACTTTTCTCCTTAGCCCATGTGTCTCCCTTGTGGCACCTATGTGGATGCTACATAGATGCCACCTCCCCAAGGCCTCTCTCAAACCTATAAATAGAACCCTTGTCTCAAGAATTTTCCATCTCCTTCATTTGTATTGTTATTATGCTAGTTTAATTTTAGAGCTTTCTTAGAGATTTTGCATATTGTTAACCCTTTGGTAGATGTTATATTTCTTGCACTTACTGCTTGTATTTTCATGATAGTATTGCACTCTTAGTTTTATTTCTTACATCCATTTCCATTATCCACTGAGTTCTCTCAAGAATGGTTGCTTCCATAGCCATCTCTTGAAGCATTATTCATTCATCTTAGTTTAGATTCATGTTTTACATTGCATTCTCATTTATCATTTTGGGATTCATTCAATAGTTGTTCTTGGGAGAGCACATCTACATACCTCCAACTAAGCACACCAAGAAGGCCTCTTATGGGTGCCCTTGTTGAGCTACTTTGCATTGGGACTCTTGTTAATTAGTTGAATTAGTATTAAAACACAATGTTAATTAGTAATTTTCTTGATTTTGATATTATTACATGAACATCCTACTAGCATTTTATTGTTTATGCATGCTCCTGATAGAGAAGGTTTTTATGCATACAATTACTGTGGTAATGAATACTTGTGGGTGTCATCCCCACCCTAGTTTTACCTTCACCTTGGAGGGTTTCTAGGTAACCAAAATTTTGTGTTATATGCTTACATTTCATGCATGGGTTTGATAGATTAGATCTACATGTTACTACAGTTTGATTTTTTAAGTTATGTTATGGATGCATAAGAAATGAGGTGGTAAATATGGTGAATGCATTAAAGTGTTGGAAAAAGGTTTAAGTGTTATTGATCCTGATTCACCCCCCCACTCTATATCTTAGTTTCCCAATTAAGGCTTCCAACAATCAGTATTAGAGTGAAGGTTCTTATGAGAAAGTTTAATAGCTTGGGAGTTTAGATCATGGAAATGGAGGTTTACCAATTGGGAAAAGTTATTAAAAATAAGGTGATTGACATCCAAATCTTACTAAAAAAAATTGAGGTAGAAAGATAGAAACTAAGGAAATCCCTAAAAAGGAGAAAGGATTTGGCCATATAGATAAATGAGTTGAATTATGAAGAATTTAATACTGATGAACTATTTGAAACTAGAAATTCAAGTGACAGTGATGCACTTATTTCATATCTACTAGGAAAGAACAAGACCCTGAATGAAAAATTTAGAGGACTAAAAAGGGAAAATGAGATCTAGTCAGTAAGGCTTTGTAAGTGACCAAACAAAAGAAGAAAGCTAAGGAAGACAAGGTTGTTTCCAAGGAAGACAAAAGAAAAATGGTAATCAAACTTGAAGAAAGGTCATCTAAAGTGCAAAAGCTTACAAACACTCAACTGGACATGATGAATCAATTGATGCTTGCAAATTAGGCATTGAATAGAAAAGATGTGGAAATAGCAAATTTGAGTTCACAAAAGGACTTATTGAAGAATGAAAAAAAACTTGTGGAAAAATTGAAAAAGCCTAATTAAGTAATGAAATACTTTGAGGAACTAATGAGATCATTTGGCAACACAAGTCATGAAACGTGTCATTCATCTACCAAGCAAGGTGAACCATCTAAGAGTGGAGAATTGAGAAATAAAAAATCAAAAAGCAAGCTGACATGTTATCATTGTGAAAAACTTGGTCATACTAGAAACATTTACAGAAGCAAAAATGGTATGCAAAACCCTAAACATAAGTATACTAGTTATTATTTTTATTGCAAGAAACAAGGACATCAAACACATGAGTGTACATAAAAAATGAAGAATGCATCTAATACACCTAGATTTGAAGGCTATTGTTAAAATTGTCAAAAGTATGGACATAGAGCAGATGAATGCAGATCACACTCAAGGCCCTATTGGACTAACAAGAGGAAAAATTATGCACCTAATAATGCATGTTCCAAATGTCACAAGTTTGGACATTCAAGCAAAAATTGCAAGACCCAAGTACCATAAAATCACAATTACACCAAGGGTAAAGGAAAAGTGGGCATTGATCAAACAAGGAAGGAGATGAAAAAACCTGGAAAAAAAGATAAAAGATGGAAACAATGAAATAAAAGGAGATGAGATCACCTAATCCAATGGAGAAGGTGATCATATCATATCAAACTAATCAAGAAAGGTATGTAAGGAATTGCATATTGAAATGATATATCTTACATCAGTTCTGAACATAAAATAAGCCAAAGTTCATATTTGCATAAGTAAAGATGCATAAGAACATATCTATGAAAAGACGAGTGAAAAAGAATCATTTATACAGTTAGCACCAAACATCAAAAAAAATTGTCTATATTGACCAAGCATTGCAATATGGATCAAGTACTTTAGATGCCAAACTGGTGTATATGAAGTGTTAGATGGAAGAGACCAAGTTGTATAGTGAAGACCTACTTCAAAAGGCACAATATTGATTGAGACAACTAGCTTCCACTACCAGAGTACACAAAATTAATGGAGACCATAATTCAAGCTAAAGGAAGTATACATTGAAATTTGAAGACATTGTTTCACACCTTGCATACAGATTATGAGAGCATAGAAAAATTTGCAAAAGATATCTTAAGGTGATTAATAGTGAACTTGGAACATAAGTTTGATCGAGTGAAGATTTTTGTTGTGCCAAGTTATCCAAAGAAAATAAGTTTTGGCCACTAATAGAGAAATATGGTAGCTTCATCATTTGTAGGAAAGAGTTAAGGAGTAGAGGTAAGTAACATTCAATTTGTAAGGAGTGAAACTTGTCCTCCATTAAAATTTTATGCTATTCCTAAGATTGTGATGAAACGTGGCTCAATGGGTGCATTATCCTTGTACCACCTAATGTAATCATGGTACATGATGTGCAAAGTTACTACATGTGTAATATTGGAGAAGTTGGTGAATATGAGATTTGAGAGGCATATGAAAACTTATGTGATGAAGGAGTTCTTAAGGAAAAATTCAAAATTATTGAGAGGAAAGGGTTAACTCATGCCCTAGAGTTTCCAAGGAATTTTAAGATTGAATGGATCAAGGTTGTACTATGAAGGATCCATGATATGAAGTTATGACTACATAATGGACCAGTTGAGATAACTAAGAAAATGATTCACAAGGTTACATGTTATCCTACTGTAGACAAGAAAAAGACTATGTGATGTATGATTCATGAGGAAGTTGAGGTGAATACAGAGGCTAAGTGGAATGGATGAGGGTTTCCCATCTCAAACATCTTTATTCCATTAACTAAATTTAGATTGTGAGTAATTTCTCATAAATTCTATCAATTTAAGAAAACTAAATAGTGTATCATGTATGGCAGTCGACCAGGCATGGAATATTGTCAGGAAAGATCATGAATATGATCTTTTTGAGTTGCATAAACTTCAATTGGAAGAAAACTTGATATCCATCAGAAAGGCAAAGAATTCTATGTATAGGTTTGGATCACTTGTTACATGTATTTTCTTTTCTATTTAGAAACATTTTCTTGGTATTGGAAATGCTATTTAGGAACAAGAGAAACCAATAACAAGGAAAATCAATTAATACATAACTCAATTAGGAGAGAATTTTGAGAATATCATGGACATATATTTTGAGGAATTCAATCAAAGAATGAAGATGAGGATGAGAATACCAGAAGAGTTGGTAATGAAATACTATAGTGATGTATGTTTTATATTGGACATAGATAATACATTTGTGTAGGCAGTAAAGCCGAGGAAGGAAAGGTTACAAGAATTTGATTATGAAGTTGATAGTGATATAGTAAGTGAAAATATTGTTGCATTACTAAAGAAGAGATTGATCCTGAACTAGAACCTTTTAGAAAGTATGAAGAAGCTAAAGCAAGAATTACTATTGACATCAAAAGAGCTTCTAAGGAAAAGAAAATTAAAAAAATGAATGAAGACCTAGAGGCAAAACTAGACACCCAAGGCAAAGGTAAGGAACCTTTGTAGCTCACACAAGGTCTTGGAGAAGATGAAGATAGATATATTGGTGATGAGGAAGAGGAAGAAGAAGGAGATCAAGGTAAATCCCTAGTTGTTGTCACACCACCCACCAAGAAGGCTAAATTTGTTAAGCCTAAAGAAAAGAAAGTTTCAAAGAAGTCAGTGGTGGCACCCCTCTCTCCTTCACCAACCAAACCAAGGACCAGGTCAATAGTATTGAGTGTCAAGCCATCTGCAAAGAAAGGAGTTTCCAAGATTACTAAACCAAGTGGCTCTAATGCATAAAAGAAGAAATCACAAGCCCTTGTGAGCAAGCTAAAGAGGAGAATATTATTAAAGGTGAAAGAAGTTGAATAAGATGATGCAGAGAGGATAGAATCTGATGAACCAACTATAGTACCTAGAAGAGAAAATAATATTGATAAAGTATGTATTGACCTAAGAAGCTCTGTAGGATTATCAAGTTTTAGATTTGTAAAATATGACACAATGGATAATGCCAATAAAAATAAAGTTTAGGAGGCCATGATAGATATGATGGAAAATAATAAATTTGCTCCTAGTGAAGTAGAGAAGAAGATTCCTACTAATTTGTTCCATAGACTAAATAAAAGATAGGAATAGGCATCATTAGTAGAAAAAAGATATTATAGAAGGCACATTAGCCAAGGTTATGCTTGATTTATCAAAGGAGTAAAAGACAAAATTATTGGAGAAATACAGGAATATATTTCTTCCTAAGTTTAGAATTTTTTTGATTTTGCAAAATAAGATTGAATTTGTAGTTCAAAATAATGAGTTGCTATGGAAGAGCATTTTTGGTGTCATCACTAAAGAAGTGACACAGGAAAAAGACATTGAGACAATAACCATCCAAGAAGATCAAAGTGATGAAATGAGTTTAGGTGTATCGAGTCCACAAGGAAAAATGTCACCTATTCATGCCAAAACCCTTGACACTCCAATTACCGAGCAGGAGAAGCCCCCAAATGTAGATAAAGAGATGCAAGAGGTAGATGAGTCAAATATAGACACAAATGTAGACATTTCTACCAAAGGTCAAGAAGGACCAAATGTATCCGAACCAAAATTTGAGGAAAATAAGGAGGAAAATAAAGTAGTGATAAGTGCTAATATTGTTGTTTCTAGCACTGATATTCAAGCAAGACCGAATGGTGATGCCCCATCACCATCTCAAAAAGTAGTGCCAGGCAGAAAAACTCCATCCCCAAGTAAAGAGAAAGCAATAAAAGATAGCTCTCTAGATATTCAAGTTGGTCGAGATGAAGTTATTGAGATGTCAAAATGGGATTTGGAAAATATCACTCTTGAGAAAACTGTTATGTTGCAAGAGATTTTAGTGAAAAAGAAGAAAGAAGAAGAGATGAGAAGAGAGCATTAACAGAGTCAAGTATTACATGATGTAAAGGAAATTTTTGTAGAAGGATTTGATATACAAAATTTTGATGGGAAAGCCCCAATTATCTCACATCTTGTACATATTGTTGAAAAAATAAATGCTAGAGACATTAAAGAAAATGAGAAATTGATGACTTAGTTAGCCAAGAAATTTGAGAATAAGGTTGTGGAGAAAGTCTCATAACCATTATCAGAAAAAGGTTGCATTATAGGAACATGTAGAGAATACTATGGAACTTATATGTAAAGTACAACATTTGTACACTATTTTGTGTGATGTGCCAAGATTCACAAGTGATCTTTAGGAAAACATCCAATAGATTTAGGTGATTATACAGCAAACAAGCAACATAATTTCACAGTCAACACAATCTAACTCAAGTCATTACAATAAGTTATTGTATGCTTAAGGAAAATTGGATGAGCTTTAGACAACTAAAAGCAACATGAGGTCAAAATTGATCTCCATCCAATCCATATTGATACCTCATTTGGAGGTTATGCAATGAGAATTGAAGTCAACATAAGGTCTTATTCAAGAAAATCATAATCTTTTGGTTGTTGATAGTTTGATTGATTTGGCAACTAGATTGGAGTTGCAGAATCACATTTTGGAATCAACAAGAACCACTTGGGATCATGCACTTTCCATGGTTAACTAAGTTCACAAACCATTTATTGAGAAATATGTTTTGATTCCACCCATTCAATCCCAACAAAAACCATAAGTGACAAAAACAAAGGGGGAATGTAATGATTACATATTTTGAATAGAAAAATGATCACAAGGGGAAATTCAGAGTTGAAATTTAGAGATGGGAGTGTTAGAGTTAGAATAAGAATTTAGAGATCAAAATTCAGAAGGAAAACATGATATGACACTGAAACAACTAGGCTACTTAGATTCATGTGTATATATGAATGAAATGTTTATTATTCATTATTTATTCAGTCAACACAAGGAAATAGTTTTGTAGTTATATTAGAACTAAGTCATAGGCTTAGGGGCAGTACAGTTATTATCATTGTAACGATGTAATCATGACAAAGTATTTTTTTCCACTAATGTCAAAGGGGGATATTATTGGTATCTCTAACTACTATTGTCTATTAGTGTCAAACACTTAGTCATATACTAGGCAGAGTCATAAGGTCATCACTACAACTGAGCTAATCTATATAGGTTGAGTCATATAAAGACTCGTATATAAAAATGTATATGCCGAGCTCTATAGAAGCCAAACAAGTCTTTGGTCACCAAGTATTTTTAGTTTAAGCCAAGCCTAATGATTTCTGAGAAGTTCAAGCATATTAATTATGAGTTACACAAAAGGTGCCAAGCACAATAGAGATTGAGCATCAGTAGCATGTATAATGAATGCCGAGTATTAGAAGTAGTAAGTGTCAAGCAATGCAGAATTGACATTCAAGTTAGGAATGATATAAATTTTGAGGTAAACCATTTCAATTCGACATGGAAAAGATATTTAATACTTGTAGAGGTTGTTACAAAGATTATTACACATTTTATAATGTGGATGACATATCCCTATGTGCTGTGATCAACCAATCATATGAACACGTGAACTAAGGAAGTATCTAAAAAACTCTTTATGAGATCTTTAAATAGAAAAAATCTAAACCTATTTTGATATGATGAGTATGATGATAAGGAGGTGCAAACAAGCTATTTGTGCGATCATAGAGTAGATCAAGTGTTATAGTGAAAACATTGAAGATGAGGCAAAATAGTTTAGTTATTGTAGCATAAAGGAAGTGAACTTATCAAGTAGTGAAGGGAAATAAAGCTATATCAGACCACAGATCAAATTATATTGAAGAGAGGAGATCGAAAATCAACTTATCAGAAGAAGACCAAGGATTAATTATTTAATTAGTTTTAACAGACTGAGTTTGGGATAATATCTTAATAGAGTGGTCTTAACAGATATTTGTAAATCTCTTAACCGAGTCCTTACTTTTTTGTAAGCATAAAATCCTCTCACAGGGTAAGATGTAATAGTCTTAACAACCTTTAACAAGGTAGACCCCTTATAGGATAGATCATTAGATATGGTCAAAACATTATAACCCTAATACCTATTAACTTTATTACTGTAGTAGTGAAGATTTGTGGGTGTCATCCCCACCTCATTTTAAACGTCACCTTGGAGGGTTTCTGGGTAACCAAATCTTTGTGTTATGTGCTTACAATTCATGCATGTGTTTGATAGATTAGATCTACATGTTACTATAGTTTGATTTTATAAGTTATGTTATCCATGCATAAGAAATGAGATGGTAAATACGATGAATGCACTAAAGTGTTGGAAAAAGGTTTAAGTATTACAAATCTTGATTCACCCCCCACTCTTGGTATCTTAGTTTCCCAATTAAGACTTCCAACACCTCTTTCCATTTGAACTAGGGTCTCTACAATAAGAATTCATTGCTTGAGCCAAACAAACTAAATTATTTAAAATATATTATTATAAAAACCTCTTATATTATATTTATTTTTAAATAATAACTTTTAAATATGAAAAAATTTAAACTTTTTAACATTATTTTATTTCAAAAAATAGTATATATTTTAAAATATATACTATTTAATATTTAATATTGTAACTTTTAATTTTTATTTCGAATCAATTCTTACTTCCATTTTCACTCAAAATCTATCTTTTAATTTTTTTATATTAAATTTGAAAATAAAACCATAGTTAAATACAATCATAAAATTAATATTATAACCAATAGACTATTGTTGATTGAAAGTAATTATTTTCTTTGTTATTGTTAGATGCTTGAAAAAGTTGTAGTAATTGGGTGAAATGTTTTAATTTTTTCTACAGCAAGCCAAACTGAATTGTTTGCATGGTCATGTTGTTTGAAGGGGAGTTTTTTGTTAAAATGCACTCCATTTTGAGGGGAGTAGCATACAATGGAAAATAAAAATTATGACTTTCTTATAAAAAATAAAATGTACTCTTACCATATTTGGGCAAGAGACAACAAATTTTAGAAAATAGTATACATCCATCCATTGAACAAAGTAGCTCCCAAGTACATGTCTAGAAGAACAACAATTTTTTCTTCTCATTTTAATAATAGATCACTGACTATGATTTGAAAAGTTATGCAAAAAAATTCAATTTTTACACAATAAAATTCAAAATACTACATGAATGGTAGCCCCAGAGCTCAAAGGAAAGAGAGACATTTGATAAGTCAATTCTAACCCTAAAGGAGTGGGTTTTTACTTATCTTAGATAAAGTTAAATGGAATTATAAACACACATTTGTCTTAATTTATAGCATTCATTAATTTCTAGCAAGGACGCATGAGTTGAATGTGTACAGAATTGATGAATTTTATCAAATGTCATAGTTGCATCAGATGTGGTAGACATTTATGGAAAATATGGAAGCATGGATATTGTACGTGACTTGTTTGATGGAATGAGAGAGACATTTGATGAGTCGGTTGTAGCCCCGAAGGAGTAGGTTCTTGATTATCTTAGACAAAGTTAAATGGAATTATAAACACATATTTCTCTTAATTTATAGCATTCATTGATCTGTAGCAAGGACACATGAGTTGACTAAGTATAAAATTGATGAATTTTGTCAAATGTCATAGTTGCAATAGATGTGGTAGACATTTATGGAAAATGTGGAAGCATGGATATTGCACATGACTTCTTTGATGAAATGTCTCAAACAAATGTAATCTCAAGGAATGCAATGATCATAAGATATGCCCAACATGGATTTGTTGGAAAGCATCCAAGAATTCCAAGGAAATACAATTAGTATAGTAAAGCCAAATTCCACAAATTTTGCTAGTATACTTGTTTCCTACCTGTAAAAAAAAGCGATTCTTGAACCACCTTATGGACATCCATTAAATATTAATGGAATAGAGGAGTTCATCAAATATTGTATCTATTAGTTATAGTCAATCCCTTTAAGGGAGATGATCTAGTAGCCTCTTCTACATCTATTATTATAGATCCCCCAATTACCATTCATAAAAAGCCCCCAAAAATGATAGCACATGTATTAACAACCGATCACACATGTACTAATAGTTTATCACTTTTTAGCTTTCTTGGTTGCTATTTGGTCTATTTGTGCAAAAAGTACAATTTTTTTGGTGAGCAACACTTTTTGACCACCTCACACTCTTCAAATTCTGCAAGGAGCTCTATAAATGCAAAAAATCTAAAAGGTTAGCTTTAAGTTCTCACTCACCAACAAAGGTTCATTGACAAATTTTGATGTACATATTAGGAGTTCTAGGTTCCCCAAGTTAGCCTGGCGATTGGGTAATAAATGAGTAAGATTATAGTTATATCACCAAAAGATGTTTGTATGGTTATGAGTCTGCATTCTATTCCATAAAGATGTATTCATTTTGGTTAACTATCAATTTTTATTATTAATCTTCTTATGGTATACTATTTTCCTCTAGAACTAGTGAGTTGTTTAGCATTAATTGACTTAAATATCTTTTAGTTGAATGCATATATCTCACATAGCTTTATAGACTATCCAAGTTGATAAATTTTGTTATTTGTGGATATAAATAAGATTGAATAAGTCTATGACTTGATTGTGTTGTTTACAGTAAATTTATTTTTATTTTTAAAGTTAATTTTTTTTTTAAATCATGAATAATGAAAAGAGGAGGGAGTGGGCTCTCAAGTAAAACTCCTTCTTAGTTAAACATGGAAAAATCAACATAGAAAAGAACAAAAAGAGATGTCATGCTAACCATTCTAGAATATGTGAATATAATTTTTTTGATAGTAAATGTATATCCTTACCAAGTATAACCTATTTGTTTTTGTGTTATACAAATTTGAAATTTGGAAAATGACTCAATAGTTGATTACTAACTATTTTTAAAGAATCTGTCATTATTGGATAACTATTCTTATTGCTGTATTTTCTTTTGGTGCCAATTGTGTTTTATCTCTTATTGTTTAAAAGAAATCCCATTGAAGTAGTCATTGCAATATTATGAGTTGATCTATAACTTTCACCATTTCTTAAATAATCTTGGCTATTACTTAAAGCACTTGAGGTTGTTGTAGTTCACAATTTTGAGAATTTATCATGGGTATTTTTAGGTCATTGTTAATATATGTAATAAGGCTTTTTTCTCACCAATTTTAATTATGTCCAATCATTGATTATGCCTTATGCTGGAAATAAGTTTTAGTTATTTATAAATTTGGCCACAAAGTAGACTTCTATTATACACATAGTCAAACTAACACTATATTCTTTTGCAATTTAAGTTTTTTGATCATTTTATTGTGGATTTATGCTTCCAAGTCTATATGAAGATTATTTAGCAAGGATGTTGTTTTCATAAACATGAAAAAAAAATCTATTTAGAGTGAAAGAAAGTCGTATAATTTGTACAAATTCCTAGCTATACATTGTTAGTAAAGAAAAAATTTGGGCTCACAAAAATTATAGAGCACAATGCACACTCCTTTGCTAAATTGTTGTACAAGATTGTAGAAGGAACACTATGTATAGATATATCCTACTTGATTTTTTGCATATGAAATGCACTCAAAAGTTAGACAACCCTAAAAAAAATTCAACTTTTGATACTAGCCCCAAAAAATCCCAAGGCCTAATATTGTATAAAATAACCCTCAAATTATTGGTGGGGTGGAAAGGATAGGTCAAAGATTCACAATGACATCTAGAGTGAAGTTGTTAAATGGCCTCCACATTTACCTTAAAAACTCACCCATGACAGATTCTCCAAAAAGGAAAATAATCCATATATAGTTATAAGGATAACATAAGAAGTCTACCTATAACAACACTCTTTGTAACAAACCAAGGTATTCAAATCTTTCCTACATCTCTTAAATATTTCCCTCAATCATTCACTATATGATACTACTAGAAATGTCTTAAATTTTATTTGTAAAAAATTGGCAGTGTCTCATCTATTTTTGCAACCTAAAATTATTTCTATCAAAATTTAAATATTCTCTATTTTTTAGAGGATCTTGCATACATATTGAGACACAAAATCTACCACACTCTGCTAGACATTATGAACACAATATTTTACTTTTGTTCTTTCTATCTCAGAGGAAAATACCACAAGTCACAAGAACAAAAGTACATGTCAATAATTACTAATGAATGTGCTTGTATAATTATCCCCTTACCCCCCAATATATTGTCCAAGCATATTTTCCAATTGATGTAACCATTGCATGTAATTCGTGTGCAATTGCTACTTTATTTTCAAGTAATTTCTATTGTGTAATTTTTAGATAACTAATTTGTGTTATACACACACATATATACACACATATATACACGCATATATACACGCGCGCACACACACACACACACACACACACACACACACACACACACACACACACACACACACACACACACATTTATACACATATATACATATATGTATACATGTTGGAATATGTGAACAATATACTAAGAGGGGGCGGGGGCCTAGGGGGGGCGGGGGAGGGGGGTTGAATTAGGATCTTAAACTTTTGACTTCAAAACAAATTTCATTAATTCATATCCAAATCATCACATAAATTTATTAATAAAACTACAATGCTGAAACATAAATGAAATACATCACATCCATAAAAGTTAAACACATAACACAATGATTGGTTACCCATAAACATTTTTAGATGAAGGTAAAACTGGGGTGGCGATGAAACCTACAAATCTTAACTATTGCAACAATAAAATTAACCTGTTAAGGTTACAATGTTTGATCATAACATATAGTCTACCCTATGAAAGGTTTTCCATGTTAAAAGCTTAAGAGACTATTAGGTCTCACTTTCTTAAAGGATTTTACACTCACAATAAAGTAAGGACTTTGTTAGGAGGTTTACATAGGTCTATTAGGACAATCTTGTTAAGAGATTTACCCTATCTCAATTAAAAAATAACTAATTCAGTACTTGACCCTTAGTTTTCTCTACAATTTGATCTTGGGTCTCCTCTTTCCTATATCTCTAATCTAATTCTTCTATTCTAATAACTCTATTCAGTCCTTCACTACTCTAATTTCTCTCTTCTTGATTTGCTCTAGAATTTTTGTCTTCACTCCTTCATGTGTGCATAAATCCTTACATATTTAAACATGCTTGAAATCCTTATGATTCTAGCATTAGGATCCTCCTTAAATAGACTTCATGTGAAGGTTCTAGATCTTAATCGACGACTTAAACTTCATCATCTTTTTGTTGTTTACATCCCTTTTTCTGATTGGTTGAATTGTATGCCTTGGGATCATTACCTTCTGTAATGACACATAATAAACATATTATTTGGATCTACAAATATTAAATGTCATAGAAATGTTGGCCAAAACAATTTACATATGAGTTTGTGCCATTAAAAACTATCATATCAAAACTGAACTACTTGGCACTTGAATGCTTTGACGCTCGTCATGCATAAACCTTCATGCGATTACTTGACTTCTGTTGGTGTTTGAAAATGCTAGAGGGTTTTCAATTATCCCCATGAGAATATGACACATCTAGGGGTAGCTAACTCCCATTTTCAACATACGACTTCAGACACAGGGCCAACTATAAGGCTAAACCCTTCTTCTACTTCAGGCTCTGCAAGACCTAGGTGGGTAGACCTCAGATTCAATTAATACTGAACCAGTGCAAAACATATCATGAATCTATTTACTACAGATTGAGACCCCTTATATCTCCTAATGACTTCATGCAATGATAGAGATCTACAATAGCTAAATGGAAATCAATGAAATACAGAAGCTGAGTGAGGGTCAAACTTTTTATAGCTCTTTAACATAAAATGCAAAGATGATTTGAATTTGGTTTGATTTTATGTGGGTGGGGGAAAGTGGACGAAAACCAAGTATGAATCAACAACTTAATGACCTTGTATCTGATCAGTGCCTAATCCATTGGGCAAACATATGAATCTCCCTCATGCATTTTAGATATCTGATACTAATTTATATATTTAGATATATGATCTATCTATTTACCTTGTAAATAGACATCAATGTTCAACTCAAATCTCATTCTTACTTGATATCCTTCTCAATAAATCTGCAACCCTATTGAATCTATGAGCATTTACACAATTCCTTAAATTATCAGCAACAATGAGATAACATACAGCCTTAAGGGACTGCAACTATGACCTAGGCTCTTTGTTCAAGGATCATAAAACATTACAACTCACTGAGAATGGAGACAAGATTTAAACTGAAAAACTCACATTTGCTATTCTTTGTATTGATTTCCTTGAAATAATACATGAAAATGTAGGAAATTAACTCACAAGCTACCTAATAAACCAGACTGTATAATAACAAATGTTGTCATACAAGAGAGAAATTGGTAGGAATGAGAAGCTAATGGGATGGGAAGGGGGTATCATAGCCAAAGCACGACTTCATGGTTTGGAACCAATACATCACAAATCTTCCATTTAGAATTCATCAATTCCAAGGCCAGTTCTACTAAGGGTTTTTCATTCCAGAGAAAACTTTCCAAAATTCCCACCCCTACAAAAAAGAAGAAGAAAACATAAATAGAGAGGAAGTAATTCTTGGATTTATTTTGCAACTGACATGTGTCCCTCAGAATTCCCTCCTAAGAAGATCAAAAACCTCTTTCTAACTTCTCCTTCTAACTGAAAATCAAATCCCATGATTTTGACTCTTAGAAGCATAAAGAATATCAGATACTTGGTGATGAGAACACAACTAATTTCTGATGTTAAAATGAGTCACTAGGTAAAAGTAAAAATCAGTTCAATATGACTTCAAGAAGCCAATAAGACATGTTAGAATTGATTTTCTTCATTTTCACCTTTCACCAAGCTTTCATATTTTTCCTTTTACCAGTTCTGATGATCCATGATGAAAACTGCTCATTCTACTGCCAATGCCCCTGATTCCACAAATTGACCTACAATGCGAATTGATGAATACCTGTGTATAATCTAACTCTAGAAATGAAAAATTCAGCTCTTCCCAATTTTGACGGTATATTGTAGTACCTATTTCGGGTAAAAATTCCCCCCCCTAAGACCATTCTAAAAAATTGCCTCCCAGACTGAACAAAGCCATTAAAAAAAATGATTTTAAAAAAAAAAGTTCATATAGTCAAACTATATAAAACTTCAAAAATATTCCAAATCTTTTCAAATTTAAAACCCAAGCATTCAAACATTATGAAATATGATTTTAAAATCATTTTCTACTTCCCCTTAATCTGCCATAGTGCCAATTGTCAATCCCATTGGACTTTCGCCGAATTTTGAAATTTTTTGGCAAGTCGCCAAGTTGCCAGCCAGATTTACTGAGATTTTTCGGCAAGTGCTATGGCGACTTGCCAAATTTTGAACTTTCTTGGCTAGATTTGCTGACATCATCCTTTTGTCTACACGTTTTTCTTCAAAACTTTACTCGTCTCTGGCCAACCACGAGCCCACCGGTGCTAGCTTCAGCTTTTCAAAAGCCTTTGTCTTGTTGACGCAAAGCATTGGTAAAGATTTGTATTTAAATAATCAAAACCTCTTTCCCACAATGAATATGGGATAAAATGACTTCAATGCTTTTTGGCTGTAGTGAACAACTCCCTTGTTCATACATGGATCATGTGCCATCTCTAATGGGCCTCCCCATTGTATAAATTCCTACACTTGTCCTCACATGGCCCTCTCAAAAATGTGCATTGCTGCATTATTTGCTTCCATGGACTTGCCTTTTAATCATGGGGCTCCATTCAATGTGTGAGATGCATTTTTCATGGTCCCTCTGCCAAAATGTGGAGCCTTTTGCTATTCCTATTGCCTTGGACAGTGGCATTTCCCTTTGTAAGCTTTATTATGCTCTTTGGATGCCCTACAACATATGGATGCCCCAAAAACGTGGGCTGCTATGTGATTTTCTCCAACACATGGAGTTCCTTGCTGGTTATCTTCTTTAAAACATGAGACTCTCAGCTGATGCTTCCCTTCTTCCTTGCCTGTGGATGAATGACTCTTTTCCTGGTGATGCCTCTATTATGGCATGAAAGCCCTCTATTTTGCTCAATGCATCTACACATTTTCTTAGTTTTCTTCTTGTGATAAAACATTATATTGTCAAAACAAATAGCCCTTCACATTTATTTGATTCCTTTATCATTCAGAAAAAGTCCAATCTCATACATTTAGTGAACTAAGATAATGACAATGACTATAGTGAAGCATTGTAATGATTGGATGTAAAACAATCACTTTAAAATTTCATTTTAAATCATTTCTGCACTACTGTGAAATTTGTGTCTGAAGGCCTGCTAGGTGGCCGTAAAAACTAACTCAATCAAGTAACCAGGCCATGAAAATCGGCATAAGTGTTCAATCCTGCATACTTTATCACATTGAAAATTTTTAGCACATGACGAATCTCCAGTCAAAAGATTTTAATTGCCGAACATTCATACTTCAATTATCTTGCAGGCAAACAATGTTAAAAACATAAACTAGGCTCAGGTTCGGCATTATAAAACCAGGTTATTGACCAAGTTAGGGTTCTGGAAACTAGGATATAGGTTCTTTTCCATGAACAGAAACTAATTCTATGGTTTGGGCTCATGATGAATCATAGGGCACATTTGGAAAATTTCTGAAAATAGGTACTTGGAAATTTTAACTGGGAAATGTGTCAAAAAGTGGTTTTTGGCAAATGTACAGACATATGAAAGTATGCAAATGGATTTTTCATGACTTGGGAACTGGCATACTTCAAGGATTTTTAGTAGACAACACAATGATATAATCCATTTAGGCTCACCAATCACAGGATCAAAGTTATAATGTGCCAAACAAGGGCACAGATCAATCAGAATACCCTAGCCGTAACAAAACAATATAAACTAGGTTTTTGATCATGTTAGGAAACTAATCAAATTGATTCGTCATAATCTCAAAATTGGAACATATGAAGTATCTAACCCCTAGAACACAATACAAAAATAATTTTTTCATTTGGGTCAACTGGGTCAAAGATATGATTGGTCGAACAGGGCTTACCAGAATTGTGAACAACTAGTCAAATGCACAAAATAGTAAATGACCAACTTTGGGGGGTTTGAAACCTAGTCAAACAAATTCAAAATTACTTGAAAACTGACACATAGGTTCTTTGTTATGCATAATAAACATTCCCAAAGTGGTGGGTCATGAAACATTCATGGGTAAAAGATATTCAAATGCAAATTGGGCTTCTGGTCGCTATTTGACACCTAGGCAAAATTGCAAATTTGGAAACTAGCTCAAAATGGGACTTCACAGAATGATTCAGGATGGAAAAATAACATTGTGGATCACATGTATATGTCAAATGAAATTTTTTAAGCCACTCAAACACCATCTAGGCCTCAAACTAACAATTGGCTACATATGCATAAAAAAACGTTTATAGGGCTTAAATTTCTCAATAATGCTCAAAATCAGGGCTGCAATTTTGAGCGCCAACAGTGGCTCTATCTGGGGATGCATGCCCCTTGTAGGTATGACAAGGATTTAGATCTCTGGGAGAAGCAGACCACACACCTGAATTTCAAAAACTTCTCTTGAACAACTTTATTGAAAGTAGGGAAAGAACTACACAACTACCAAGATTATGTACACATGATGGCCCCAGGCCACTGAACTTCAGCAAAACTATTTACCTCTATCATAAACATAATTCTCATCTAAACTTTCATGAGGTAAATAGAAATTTCTTCTCCTATCAGTTTCACCAATCATATTATCATCATATAACAAATCACTTGGCAAAACAAAATCATCACTTTCACTTTCATAGTGCATATTAAAATTTGACACAATTTCGACCTTTTTCTCACTATGGAAAAGAACATCAACATGCTCATGAATATCGAAATCAAACTAAAACTCATCCCTACTGACTGATTCATGCATGTTGTCTAGCAGAAACACAAAGTCCTTATTCTCAACTCCACAGAAAAAGTTATATATATCATGAATTTTCAACTCACCTTGACTTTGCATCTCTTCAAGTATCTCCAGCTGAATGTCAAAAGAGCAGTCAGATCTAAATTCACACATGACATCATCATCAAAATTTGACATCACTTCACAACGACCTGATATATCTTCATAATTGAAGTGCTGATTGGCTTTTACCTCATTTGAACCATTGTAGAACTTACCATGAAGTGTCGGTTTCTCTTCAAGGAAAAATCCATCGCACACTTCATCTTCACACTCACCAAATACAACATCATTAGAAGATTCAATATCAGAAATGGAAGAACAATATTTTGATATGTTACAGCAATATGACAATGTATCACAATTTGCATCTAACCCTACTACATCTGAAACCTCCATGTTGTCTTCAAACAATGGGTTAATGACTCCATGCAATAATCCCTTTTGAACATTAGGACAATACATCGGTTGCTCATCATCACAAGCTTCATCACATAAAGTGTTATTATGGACTTTAAATTCACTACCCACCCTATCCTCATGGAAACTTTTAGCATATGAAGAAAAGTTAGAACTATATGAAGACTCCTTTTCTATTTCTTCTACCAAGCATATAGCATCCATAGTCACATCCTCTTTATCAACTTGCTTAGGATAACCATTACGAAGACACTATGAATTAGTCCTAAACACTGCACTACATGCTGGATCTTTATTGTCTGATGTAAAAGCATTTGAAAATTCTTCATTTGAATCTTTAAATTCAGATTCATTAACTGGACTCAACATTTTCTTATCTTCATATTTTGAGGACAAGTCACTCATAATATCTTCATTGACTAACTAATTTGTATAACACAAAAAATGAGATGCACTTTCCTTTTTAGAATCATAGGAAGAATTCATACCTTCGTCTTCAGATGAATGTTCACTGCCATCATTGCTTTCTTCTTCCCAATCAAAATCAGATTCATATGAAGATGAACATATAGTGTCATTTTCCTCACTATGATTCGAGCAACCACTCTCATCATCTCCTTCATATGATGCTTCTTCATTGTACATCAGATAAACAACTTCATTGTCATCATTTGGAAGATGACTTATAGCTTTTGCATACCCACATTGAGATTCATATCTTTCTAATTCATTATTAACATAATGCAACCTCTCAATAAGAGAATTCAATTCTTGCCTATCCGATTAATTAAAAGACTACATCTTACCATTTACTGTTGAAATATTATCAACATGTACATTATGTTCTTCTGATTGTGGCTGAGATGACTGTGATTCACACTCTTCACTTTGTGTTAACTCTCCATAGCATGTCGGATCAACAACATCAAACTCATGATATACATACATCTATACATACATACATACATACATACATATATATTACTATATAACTTGTATATAAAAATATCAAATTAATATTTATTAGTCCCTACTGATAGGCAAGAGACTTTAGTTTTCACCAAGCCTTTTGTTAGATTAACCACAGATATAAATAATAGTTATATGCAAATATACCAATATTAGAAAATAATAGATCACATAGAAGAGAACACAAGACACACAGATTTAACATGGTTCACACAATCCCTGGGCTACGTCCACCAACAACGAGTCCAATATTATGATTATCTAGTGATTACAATTCATAATCCCTTACAACTCAATACTGCCACAAGAAGCTACAATATCACCATACATTATGAAATCCCTAACCCTAACCCATTTTATATAAGCTTTTTCCACTGATAAAATTAGGGCTAGAATAAGTCATCCAATAGGAAAATAGTAGTTGATGCCTTTTACAATATGAGGTCATATTTGGCTTTGGGGGTGCTGCCCCCGAAAACCCCATGGGGACATTGCCCCTCAACCCTACCTTGTACTGTGACAAGGAGCTCACCTAGAGTGCTTCCCCTTGACCTTGCCTTAGAGGCATTGCCATCAAACCCCTATAGAAATAATCTAGAAGGAAACAACACCAAATAAACCTCTAATTTTGATTAGGCTCCACATCACAACACTTTTTGGCATTAATCTAATTTTCAAAAACTATACAATCTCTCTGAATCAAAGGTTTGAACAAAATTTCTATTAAATTGAAAATTTTCATATTTAATTACTATTTTATCATTGACCACTTTGATTTTTTTGCGATAGTCTTTTCTATTTTAGTAGGTAAAATTTTTCCATAATTATATGCATCTTATTTGAGGTATCTATGTGTTTCTTGCATGCATCTATTACTTGGCAACTCCAAATGAAGGCAAATGTTGAATGCACCTATTACTTGATAACTCCAAGTGAAGGCATACGTTACAACTATTTCATGATTGGTTTGTTATAATATTTATTATTATTATCATTGTTATGGTGGTTTCCATTTATCCTTGTATATCTAATAGTAGTCTCTGGCTACCTTTTGCATATTATGGTCTCTACGTTGTTGATTTTCAAACCCTAACTGTAACTTAATCTTCCTTGATTTTCTCTCTTAGTTTGATGATTTTTATTATAGTATCGTAGCTTGTGATTTTTATTATTAGGCTCTCAACTAATTTTTTTTTTGTAGAACAATTACATGGCAAGAGGAATTCCTGGTTGAATTGTGTGAGGGAACGATGAGATTCAAAGATATCTGGCCATTGTCAAGAGAATTTTCTAATGTCTCTAGTTGTTTACTTCTAGATTTCCTCAGATCATCTTTTTTCCTTACTAAAGTTTCATTCACTCTAATACTCAAAAGGTGCTAGATAATCCACTTTAATGATTTTTACCACTCTATTCTAATTTTTTGAAGGTTACAAAAATAGCCAATTATTTCTCATTTTGAATTCTTCCCATACTACAAATTGTTGGTCAACCATAGATGATAATGTGCATATGTAATGTTCCCAAATGGGGATTTTCCACTTTGTCATATTTTCTAGACATTACTTGAAAATAAAATATGGTTTTTTTGACTTGGTAAGGAATTTAAATTTCTTTGATTCTACTATAGCCAAACTAGTATAAAGGAAAATATCTTGAATGAGTATGAGAAATGTGCTCTACTAGGGTTTGTATGATTTTCATTTGAGCCCTTACTGTCATGCCACTTGTCATTCCACATTAAGTGCAGGAACTCCTTTTAGGTTATAATGACCTCAGCCCTCTTTGACCCAATAGTTGTTGCTGGTGCTAGAGTTGTTGTTTCCTATGAGAATGGCCCCATCGAACAAATGCCTGCACAAGTTTGTCCCCAAGATGTTCCACGAGGTAATTCCTCTCCTGACCTGGTTTTGAATATCTCTACTTTTGAAACTACTTGCCATTGGCTAGAGACCCAAAACCTTATTGGGTATTTTGTGGGTCACACTCCATCTAAAAGCATGCTACATGAATGGGTTACCAAGGCTTGGACCCCCCAGGGGATTTTCCTTGAAGGGATTCAATGCCTCACTAAGGGATTTTTTCTATTTCATTTCGGTAACCCCTCCCAAGATGAGGGAATTTTCAACCATGGGCCATAGACAATTCACTTATCTTTGTTAGTCTTTTAGAGATGGTCTTGAGAATTTTGTGTCTCAAATGACCACAAACTTAGGGTTATAGTTTTGGTGGAGTTCCCTAGGTTGCCCATCCCTTGTTGGTCTTTCCTCCCAGAAATTGCCCAAATTGTGGGCAAAGTGATTTTTGTGGAACCAGACAAATTTTTTAATGCTCGCCCCTAGTGTAGGGTTTGTGTTGAGGTAAACCTATCTAGGGACCATAAAGAATCAATGGAAATCCAAATTGGTTCTACCACCTTTACTCGAAAGGTACTTTACTTAAACCTCCTGAATACGTTTTATCATTGCCAATCCACTAGCCACAAGATAAAGGATTGTCCTCTACTTGAGCATAATCGCTCTTCGATCTAGGAAACCAAGTTGACTCCGACCACTAAAAAAGATGAATGGATGATGGTCATTAAGAAAGGAAAGGGCACTGCTAAGCCATGCCCTATTTCTCAAGAACCTAGCCATCCCAGTTCCAATATGGCTCCTCTTTCTCCCATGGCTCCTTAGGTTCCCATGGTTGTGTCACCACCTATTTCAAACCCTTCTTCACAGGGGAAAGAATAGTTGGAGTTTCAAGCTACTTTGGACCATGTGCCTCAAGTAGCTTCTATGATTTTCTCTCAGTCTCTCCATTTCTCTTGCACCCTTGAAGTTTGGAATGTTATCTCTCTCAATGGGGACAAAAAAAGAGTCATCTCTTTGGGTGATCCTTTATTTGAATCCTCCTCTTTCTTGCATAATAGCTTCTCCTCTCTTGGAGATAAGGATGACATGCAAGCTAGTTTGTAATGAATTTCCTCTCATGGAATGTGTGGGGGCTAAAAAACCTCCCTAGAAAATATTCTATTCATGATACCGAGCGTAGGCTTGGCAATATTGATGTGTTTTGCTTGCAAAAAGTCAAAGTTTCTAGGGTTCTTCTCAAATTAGCTTGTTGTGTTCTATGGATGGATGGTGTTATTTTTGCCTCTTAGTATGAAGCTAGTCGAGGTGGTGTTGTCACTCTTCTCTCCCATCGACTTCTTCTTTTTGTTATTTCTCATGGTTCTGACCCCATGCAGAGAATTGTTTGGATTTTACTGTCTTTTTAAAATCATTCTTTTGGCATTATCAATGTTTATACTCCTAATGATGTGGTTGAGTGTTCACACCTATGGAGATGGTTAGTTGGTCATCTGTTTCTTGCATCCTAGATATTCTATGGAGACTTCAATATGGTTGAGTTGGCTATTGATAAAGTGGGTCTTCTACCTTTTTGATGGTTAGGTGGAGAGAGGGAAACTTGGTTCTACATGTAGAACAAATTGGGTCTTTTGGATCCTAATGTTAACTGCCATTGGCCTGATGACATTTGGAACACTTGGTCCAACTTTTGAGAGGGATCTTATAGGGTTCTTAAAAGGTTGGAACATGCTATGATTTTTGCTTAGTCCTTTGTTTCTTTTCTCACATGAGTATGCTACCTGTTAATCCTCTTTCCGATGTGACTCTTTCTAACCATTTTCCCATTCATTTCTCCATTAGTTGGCATTCTATCCCTCCTTGTTATTGTAAAACTTAGTTTTACCTTAATACCTCCTTGCTATCACATTTGCCCACTGCCTCTCATATTTTACAAACTTAGAATCTTGAGCCTAGGCCCCAGTCCACTTTTGGGTTGATTTAGTGGTGGAATGATGCCATTGCCTATATTGTGAGGTTTCTTCGCATTTATGGGAGACAGTTGGCCACTTACCATAGGAGATCATATGAGGCCACTACCAAAGATCTTCATCCAACCACTCAATCTCTTGCCATGAATTTATTTGACTCAGATCTCTAGGTTCAGCTTGCCAACCTCCATCACCAAAAGTAGGGTGGAGACAACTATACTTCTTGGGGAGCTCAACTCAAAGCCTACCTACACTAGCTAGAGGTTGGTAATCAAGCTTCCAAGGAATTTTTTAATGCATTGAGGGCTTGTCATTCTGCAGTTGGCATAAAATGCATTTAGAAGGGTCAACACTACTTCTATGAGCTTCCTGACATCCTCCAAGCTTTCATGCACCATTATGAAAAAGTATTCATGGCATAGGGCCCTTCAAAAGCTCAAAATCAAGCCTTGCAAGCTTGTTTAGATGTCACTCCTAAAAGGATCACTCCAAAATAATATTCTTTTAGCAAGTAGAAGCTCAATTTAGTGGACCTCAAGGAGGTTATTTTCTCCATGGTAGATGATAAGGCTCCTAGTTGTGATGGTTTCCTTTGTGAATTTTACAAGGCCTTTTGGGAAGAGGTAAGTCTGGACCTACATAAGGTCTACCTTGAAGCCTACAATTCTTGCTCTTTGGGTAATATTATTAACAAGGGAAATATCAAGTTCATACCTAAGATGGTTGACCCTAAAGATATCTGTAATTAGAGGCCCATCACCTTGTTAAATGTCTTTTACAATATCATTGCCAAGGCTCTCTTTCTTTAAAAAAGTCCATCTTCTTCCTCAGATTATTTGCCTTGGGAAAATGAGTTTTATCAAATCCTAGAATATTTTGGATAATATAATCATTGTGTGGGAAGGGATGGAATTGGCTTGGTACTCCAAGCACTAGGCCATTTGTCTTAAGATTGATTTTTCCTAAGCCTATGATAGGATAGAGCGTGCTGGAACTCTTTTGGAAAAATTGAGATGGGGGGTTGAATCAGTTATTCAAGGTCTAGATGTCAGAATAAATTTTTTTACAATTTAGTGAACCCATAAAACATTCTTAACCATGCATGCATTCATTGTGTGTAAACCAAAAACTGATATGTTACTATTAAACTATCATGCAGAAATGTAAAGCATAAGACACAACACATCCATCAGTACACATGACACAATGATTTAACGTGGAAACCCAATTTAGGAAAAATCACTAGTAACATGCTACTCCTTTCTCACTCTTTTGAAGTGATGCCCTATTAAAGCCCAATGTTGTTAAAGGTTACAACACACACTGTTAAATGTGACCCGGTTAAGGGATGCCAACCACCTTGTTAAAAGTGAGCCTTTTTAGAGGACTTTATGTCATCCATTCAAAATTCCACCCTGTTAAAGGATTTTCTAATGATTGTTAAGTCAACCTTTCTCCAAAGGATTTACCCTAATTTGATACAATTGTTAGAGAGTAATAGTAGAGTTTTATTTGATACATTTTACAACCTTACTTGTAGATTATAGATCACTATTCAATCCTCAACTCTACTTGGCTTCCAATCTTTGCAATTTTAACAACTTGTTCACCCTTCAAGCATTTATCTTCATTAAGCCTTCTTGCTTAGTTTTCCATTGTAGACTTCTTCACTTAGATCACTTGATGAAGCAAATCCTTCTTCCTTCTCCTTGTTAGATTCTTCACATCCAAAAACTTTTTGACCTCTCTCTCAAAACTTTGCTTCACAACCATGCATCCCTAGATATAGGGAATTATAAATCTTTTTCCTGCTCATTATCCATCTCAAAAATTAGGGTTTTTGATGGATTAGGTAGGATACAATGTATCTACCCCATATCTTGTCTTTTCTAGAAACTTCTCCTAGAATCCATTAGAATTCACCTCCAAAATGGTTTACATAAGATTCTGTGCCTCTAGCTCATCAATCTTATCTTCCTCTTGATTCTCAAGTTCCAAGAAAACAAACTTGTTGGCTTTTATTTAGTAAATCTTTGATCTTTTTCATAATGCAACAACTCAACATTATCAATTTACTCATGCTCAACACATACTGTGTTACTCAACATCTACTATAAAATCACTCAACATACACTAGATTTTACTGGTGCTCGACACATATTGAAAATCACTTGGCATCTACTAACTTGCTCAGCTCCTATTAGTTTGGTTGGCATCCACTAGAAAATGCTTTTTCTTGGCTTTAACTAACTTTTTGCTCAGTGTGCACTAACTCTACTTGGCACCTTCTATCAACTTGGTCAGGCTTAGCAAATGAACCTTGTTCAACCTTTTTCATCTAAACTTTCTAAGTGTAGCCAAACATTTTGTATCCCCAAGTGGATCATCAATACATTATGTTATCATTGTCTTAACTGATTCTTGCACTTCAATACATAATCATAACTCAACCTTTCCTCTAGGTGCTTTTGGTACATCTTGTTGATCAAATCCTCTTCATCAATCAACTAAGTGATAGTGCTTCAAACATATAAGAAATTGTCTTACCAAAATATAGCAGGTTTGACATCAATGATAAAATAATGATTGAAAACACTTCTTATAACAATGTTCTAACTCAAATGATCTTTGCAATCATATATCAACAATCTCCCTCTTTGGCATTGATGGAAAACCAAACTGATCAACCAACCAAACATCAAACTAACTAGGTTAAATAGTAAGGCAATACCAAAAAGAAATTTTATGAATAACACTTCTCCCTCTATCAGCAACTCTTAAGGTTACAAAATCTTCTCCCTCTTTCTTTATTTCAATCTTCTAATCTTCTGATGATGTATTCTCACTTCATTGTTCTTCTTTTACTCTCCCTCTAACTTAATTTTCTGCTTTGATCATCTTCATTTTGATCAATGTGCTCTTGATCAGTTTACTGAACATTCTCCCTCTTTGAAAATGATGCCAAAGACATGTACTTAACACTTTGCATCTTTGTATATGCAGATATAAAATTTTGCAGGTTCTTCAATTTTCTCCCTCTATCACCTTGCTTGTGACTAATTTGAATTTTCAGCTCTATGATTACTTTAGGCAAATTCCTAAAGTAAAATCCACTGCATCAATTTGTATCAAATGTATGTTAGCTTGTTTGATGCAAGGTACTCCCTATGTATTTCACATAGCCTTTGAAAGGGGTATTACCCCTAGTTTACCTCTTAGATACTCATAAGCGTCCTTAGGTAGTACTTTGGTGAAGATATCAACAATTTGATCTTTTGTGTTGATATATTCCATCTTCACTTCTTTGTCTTGAACCAACTCCCTTACATAATGATACTTTATTGAAATGTTCTTTGTCTTTGCATGCATAACAAGATTCTTTGATATATTTATAGCATTTGTATTATCATAATAAAGTGTCACTAGTTCAGTGATTTCTTCCTTCATTCCTTTTAGTAGTTGTCTGATACATACAATGTTTGTGCAATTGATAGTAGCAACAACATACTTTGCTGCAGCAGTGGATTGTGAAGTACAACTATGCTTCTTCCTAAGAAAAATGCTCCTCCATTGGTGCTCTTACTATCATCAATATTTCTAGCCTAATCAACATCAGTGTAGGCTTTCAGCTCAAACTTTTCATTCTTCTTATAGCATAAGCCATACTCTTTTTTTCCCCTTAGGTATCTCATTATCCTTTTTACTTCCATCAAGTGATTTTCTCTTGGGTTAGTATAGAATCTAGCAATTATTCCCATAGCTAATGCAATATCAGGTCTGCTATGTACTACATATTGCAATTTTCCAATCATAAATCTATATAATGTTTGATTGACCTCAACTGATTCATCATTCTTTAATAGCTTGAGTGTTGTTACCATAGGGGTACTTACTAGTTCCGAGTCCTCAAGTCCAAATGTCTTCAAAATTTCCTTGACATATTTTGATTGAGTAATATATACACCATACTTCATTTGATATACTTGTAGTCCCACAAAGAATTTGATCTCTCCAAACATTGACATCTCAAACTCTTACTTCATTTGATTTGCAAAATCTTTACACAAAGCATCTTGTCCTCCAAATATAATGTCATCAACAATTTTTTTTGATAATAGTATACCTTTTTCTTTTTCTTTCTTCATGGAAAAATTGTTGTTATCATCTATACTTTCAAATCCAATATTAAAAAGATAAGTATGAAGTCTTTCATACCATGCTCTTAGTGCTTGTTTCAATCCATACAGGGCTTTATGTAGTCTACATATCATGTTCTTATTGTTCTTGTCCAAAAACCCTTCTCACTATTCTATGTAGACCTTTGCTTCTAATATTCCATTCAAAAATGTAGACTTGACATCCATCTAGTAAACTTTGAAACCTTTATAAGCAACATAAGCAAGTAGAATTCTTACTCCTTCCATTCTTGCAACATGGGAAAATGTTTCACCATAGTAAATTCCTTCTTCTTGTGCATACCCTTTGTAAACTAGTATTGTTTTTTTTCTTATTACTTCACCATTCTCATCTAGCTTGTTCCTGAATACCCATTTTGTGGCAATCACATTCTTGTCCTCTGGTCTAGGAACTAGGCTCCAAGTCTTGTTCTTTTCTATCTACTAAATTTATTCTTCCATAGCCTTGTACCAATCATCATCTTCCAATGCATCTTTTACTATTTTAGGTTCTTTCATGCTCAACAAACATGATTCACCTCTCAATCTATTTCTTGGAATTGGCCTTGCATCTTTGTCTCGAATGATTTGATCTATAGGATGGTGCCTTTTGACATATTTAGATAGTCTAAGCTCAATTCTTGTGATTGCATTTTGTCTCTCAGCTTTAGTGTCAATATGTGCATCCCTATTAGGTATTTTAGCATCTCTTTCATGTGTGCTAATCTCAGAGTTAGATTGTGCATTCTCCTCACTCTACAACTTGGCATCTGAATGCAGCTCAACATTCACAAGGTGTGATTCAATAGTTGTTGAAGCTTGCTATTGATTTACTACATGATCTGTGACATCTTTAGTAGGCATTCCTTCATAGTAGTATGCAAATGTCTTGTAATCTTCTAGTTCTTTTGTAGATTTAGCTTCATGTGCCTCTATAAACTCATCAAAATTCACATTTTCACTTTCCACAATTTTTTTAGTGTTAGTAATTAAACACTTCTAAGCTTTACTTCTTTTGGAGTAACCAAGGAATATACCTTCTTCGCTCTTTGCATCAAACTTTCCACTTCTAACATCTTTGAGAATATAGCATTTGCTTCCAAATACCTTAAAATATTTCACATTAGGTGGATGACCATACCATAGGTCAAAAGGTGTTGAGTGAATACCTTTCTTTACTTGCACACTATTCAAAGTGTATACTGTAGTACTTACAACTTTTCTCCAATATTTTAGGGTGACATTTTTCTCCATCATTAGTGTTCTAGCGCATTCCACTATAGATCTATTTATTCTTTTAGCAATTTCATTTTGTGGAGGAGTCCTTGGTGTTGATGTCTATCTTTTAATTCCTCCGTCATTGTAGAATACTTCAAACTCATGTGAAGTGAATTCTCCTCCTCTGTCTGATCTCAAGCATTTCAAGCTCTTACTTGTTTCTTTTTCAACTCTTGCCAAGTATCATTTAAACATTTGAAAAGCATCTAATTTTTGTTTTAAAAACATGATAGTCATCATTCTAGAGTAATCATCAATAAGAAACATTATATACCTATCTCCTTTGTAGCTTTGCACTTCAATAGTTCCACACAAGTCAGTATGAACAAATTCAAGTATTTCCTTAGAGGTATAAGCTTTACTTTTAAAACTTGACTTTGTCATCTTGCCTAGCTGACATTGTTTGCACATTATGTTTTTTGGTTTCTTCAACTTATGAAAACCTCTAACTCTTTTCATGTTACTTATACTAATTAGATTATCAAAATTGACATGACATAATCTCTTGTGCCAAAGCCATACATTATCAAAATTTTCAATAAGAAAAGTAGCATCTTCTATATCCAAATAGAATAGATTACTCCTAGATTGATCACCTTTTCCAATCAAATTTTCATTTGTATCATATATCTTAGCTGATTTTTTTTCAAACTCAACTTTGCACCCAAAATTATTCAATTGTGACACACTTAACAAATTATAATTTAATCATTCAACATAATAAGCATTATCACATGATATATTGTCTATAAGTTTAATAGACATTTTTCCTTTTATTGAATATGGTGCATCATTACCAAATCTTATAGTATTTCCATCATAACAAGTTAAAGTAATGAGCTTATTTTTGTCTCCAATCATGTGATGTGAGCATCCACTGTTAATGATCCACTTGTCATTCTTGTTCACACAAGTCATAAGTGTAGTAGCCTCATCCTCATCTGATTCATCCTTCCTTGCAACATATACCACTTCATCATCATTTTCATCATAATTGTTTTCATCAGCAATATAGCATGACTTCTTTCCTTTATCCTCTATAGTCTCTTCCATCATCTTCTCTTATATTTTTGTACTTGTTCCCTTCTCTGGAGTTCTTCTTCTATATACATCCTGCAATATGATCAATTCATGGTAGATAAAACAAATGATAGGCAACTTACCTTTGAATTTACCTTTTCTTTATGGAATCTTCTTGCCAGCAATGCTTCCACTTATTCAATTTCTTCCTCATCTATACTACTGTCACTAGATGCATACTTTATCTTTCTTTTCTTCTTCTTGGGCTTTACCTCCTTAGAATCCTTCAGTAACAATTTGGCTTTGAAAGCTAATTCAGTACTCTCTAGTCTATAGTTGTCAAAATTAGATAACTCAAATGCAATGAGTCTACCTACTAAACCTTCAATGGTTAAATCATTTCCTAGCATACATCTTAACTCTTGAATTGTAGACACTCTAGTGACATATATAGGAAACAATGTTCTCAAGACTTTATTCATCATAGTTTCATCATCTATTTTACTAGTTGCATCTTTTATAGTACTAACAACTTCTTTTATTCTAGCAACACATTGAACAATGTTTTCACCTTCTTCCATTCTCATGTCATCAAACTTACCTCTAAGGATCTTTGAATTTACTCTTTGAACATTTTTGTCTTCTCCATAGATGGTGTTTAGGGAATCCCATATCTTCTTTGCACTTTTGAGGTCTTTGATATCATCAAACTCAACATAACTCAAGGCAAAGGCAATCTCCAACATCGCCTAATTGTGCTCTTTCTTTTTCATCAAATCTTTAGTAGTTAGGGCTCTTGTTGGATCAACATGTTCTGCTGTAATGTAGGCTTGTTCATAGTCACCAAGTCCTCCAATGTGAAGCTTCATCAAAATTTTCCATGCAAGAAAGTTATTTCTATTCAGCTTGGGTACCTCTCTCTTTGACATCTTGATCTTATGCTCTTAGTACCTTGAAACTAGTCTTCTTAAGCAACTGCACTCTGATTCCAATTGTTGGAACTCTTTTGGAATAACTGAGAGGGGGGGGTGAATTAGTTATTCAAGGTCTAGATGTTAGAATAAAACTTTTTACAATTCAGTGAACCCATAAAACATTCTTAACCATGCATGCATTCATTGTGTTTAAACAAAAACTGATATGTTACTATTAAACTATCATGCAAAAATGTAAAGCATAAGACACAACACATCCATCAGTACACATGACACAACGATTTAATGTGGAAACCTAATTTGGGAAAAACCACTAGTAACATGCTACTCCTTTCTCAATCTTCTAAAGTGATGCCTTGTTAAAGGCCAACCCTGTTAAAGGTTACAACACACACTATTAAATGTGACCTGATTAAGGGATTTCAATCACCTTGTTAAAAGTGAGCCTTGTTAGAGGACTTTAGGTCATTCACTTGGAATGCCACCCTATTAAAGGATTTTCCAATGATTGTTAAGTTAACCTTTCTCCAAAGAATTTATCCTAATTTGATACAATTGTTAGAGAGTAATAGTAGAGTTTGATCTAATGCAACTTACAACCTTACTTGCAGATTAAAGATCACTATTTAGTCCTCTACTCTGCTTGACTTCCAATCTTTGTAGTTCTAATAGCTTATTCACCCTTCATGCATTTATCTTCATTAAGCCTTCTTGCTGAGTTTGCTACTACAAACTTCTTCACATAGATCACTTGATGAAGCAAACCCTTCTTCCTTCTCCTTGTCAGATTCTTTGCATCCAAAAAATATTTGACCTCTCTCTCAAAGATTTGCTTCATGACCAGGGATCACTAGATATAGGGAATTAGAACTCTTTTTCCCACTCATTATCCATCTTAACAATTAGGGTTTTTGATGGATTAGGTAGGGTACAATATATCTACCTCATATCTTGTCTTTTCTAGAAACTTCTCCTAGAATCCATTTGAATTCACCTCCAAAATAGTTTGTTAGAGTAATTATGTGTTCTAACTTATTAATTAAATCACTTTGATTTAATTAATTAAGTTGCCAATTACTCTAGTTTTCTTAAGCTATCTTGTAGGTGCATATAATTAATATTTTATTAATTATATTGTGCAACCCTAGCTTTTTTAGGCTTTAGTTTCCCTTTTCGAGTTTCGTGATTCCTTTATAAGGATTCACTTCTTTGTATTTTAAAATGATTCACTTATTGGATTATATGAGATATTGCTCTTTGCATGTCCATAAGATGGATCTGGCTTTTTGGCCTCCATGATATTTCCTTGCCTTTGTTCTTTGCTTCATCCACGTGACAGGTTTATGCATGCAGGTGTTCTTGGGAGATTAGTTTTTCACCTAATCTAACATGGTATCAGAGCTAGCTTGTTGCTCGTTGTTCGTGGTTTGTTGAAGCATTTCAGAAGCTACATTTTTCGGAGCAGTGGGAGGCCGTATGGATAACTTTTAAATTTTTTTTTTGGGGCACTTTGGGCTCAAACGGACACTTCCATTGGATCTGAAAGGCCATTTGCAGTTAGAATCCATATAAAATTTGTCCATTTTGGACACTGTTGGTCTGGGAGGCAAAATTTTTTTGCCCAACAAGGCCGTACGGGCCCCGCACGCAGTTCGAGGCAAGAATATCAAAAAAAATTGCAAAAAAAAATCTTATTTTGACTGTTTAAGCCACCGGCGGTTAATTAACTGCAGCGGAGCCACTAGCGGTCACCGCTGACGGCCACCGCTAGCGGTTACCGCTGGCGGTCCACCAGCGGCCCACAGCGGCTCTACCAGCGGCTACCGCCGCAGCACCGCCCCGCAGCGGCTCTCCTCCCTCTCGCCGCACGATCGCCACTCTGCTGGCGATGGAGATTTTTTTTGGAGTTTTTTGTTTTTTTTTAATTAAAAAATAATAATTTTTTGCATTTTCAAAGGCCTTGGAAGTTTTTTCTCCGTAACTTGAGCATACGGATATATTTTTTCAATTTGAAAAATGTGCCGGAAAGCTGGTTCCAAGACGGAGATGCTAGTATAGGTGTTTTTGAGTTTTGATGCAGTTTGGTTGCCTGTTATGGTAGTCAAAGCTGGATGTTCTATTTTGCACTCCGGGAGGCGTATCTTGAGCTTCCGATCTCCGATTTTGGACTTCTTTATATCGATGGAAAGCTCTTTCTGTGCTCTTTCCAATGATGTTGGTTGTTGTTCCAGATTCTATTCCAGGCACATCCTATTCAGTCTTTTTAATTTTAGCATTTTGGTGGATATCATGTTTGTTTCAGGTCTAGGGATCGATTTTGTTGCTTCAGTTGCTTCGTTTTGGGCTCTACCTTCTGTTGTTTCAGCCTTATGTCTTTTCTAATCATTGTTGATATTCATTGTAAGCATTTTTATGGAACACATTGAGATAAAGTGCCATACTACATCTGTATTTTTGTTTCAGTTCTTTTCCTTTGTTTGCCTTCTGATTCGAGTAGTGTCATCTGAGGACACTCATACAGATTACTGTATTCTTGGGATTCATTATATCTTGTGCCTTATTGTACATGCACTACTTTGATAAAGTGCCATGGGGGGTTGATGTTTTTGCCTTTGTTTGCCATCTTGCTTTGTCTAGTGAGTGTCCCTTACATGACATTAGCCTCATGATGTGTCTGAGATTGATCACCTCAGTACACACACATGTACTATTTTGTGTATCTTGATCGTGGTTCCTTGACATGCAGTTCTTTTGGCCCACTTTTTCAGGTGCCTATCACCTCACCCTTGTCTACATTAGGGGGGGTTCTTCTGTTGTCTCTCATGCTTCCTTGGTTCGATTGATCAGCTCTTCAAGCTTTGGTGTTTCATGCCATCTATATCTTCGAGTTCAGTTGATTTCCTTTGTGTGCCTCCTGATTCGATGCAGATTATAGTCTTCTCTACCTAGTTAGGTTCTATTTCAGTGGAGGTCTTTCAGATCAGCAGTTACTTTTGACAGAGCTTTGCAACTTCTTCATGCTTCAATGATTCTCTTCTGATCTGTTTGTTCCTTCTTCTGGAACATTCTTTTCTATCTCTTTTTGGAGTAGGGTTTTTCCCATGTGGTTTTCTCTATTTCTCCTCTTTATAGAGATTTTGTTGTGATTGGGTACCTGATCTGGCCTTGTTGCCGGGACCCAATTCTCTTTCATAGTTGTGCTAGGTTAGCTTCCTCCCAAGCTTCGCTTAAGGGGGGGTGTTAGAGTAATTATTTGTTCTAACTTATTAATTAAATCACTTTGATTTAATTAATTAAGTTGCCAATTACTCTAGTTTTCTTAAGCTATCTTGTAGGTGCATATAATTAATATTTTATTAATTATATTGTGCAACCCTAGCTTTTTTAGGCTTTAGTTTCCCTTTTTGAGTTTCGTGATTCCTTTATAAGGATTCACTTCTTTGTATTTTAAAATGATTCACTTATTGGATTATATGAGATATTGCTCTTTGCATGTCCATAAGATGGATTTGGCTTTTTGGCCTCCATGATATTTCCTTGCCTTTGTTCTTTGCTTCATCCATGTGACAGGTTTATGCATGCAGGTGTTCTTGGGAGATTAGTTTTTCACCTAATCTAACATAGTTTACACAAGATTTTGTGCCTCCAACTCATCAATCTTATCTTCCTCATGATTCTCAAGTTCCAAGAAAACAAACTTGTCAACTTTTATTTGGAAAATCTTCAATCTTTTTCATAATGTAGCAACTTGACATTATCAATTTACTAATGCTCGACACATAGTGTGTTGCTCGACATCTACTATAAAATCACTCAGCATTCACTGGATTTTACTGGCACTTGGCACATACTAAAAATCACTTGACATCAACTAACTTGCTTGGCTCTATTAGTTTGCTCAGCATCCATTAGAAAATGCTTTCACTCAGCTTTAACTAACTTTTTTCTTGGCTTGCACTAACTCTACTTGGCACCTTCTATCAACTTGGTCACGCTTAGCAAGTGAACCTTGTTCAACCTTTTTCATCTGAATTTTCAAAGTGTTGCCAAACATTTTGTAACCCCAAGTAGATCATCAATACATTATGTTATCATTGTCTCAACTGATTCTTGCACTTCAATACATAATCATAACTCAACCTTTCCTCTAGGTGCTTTTGTTACATCTTGTTGATCAAATCCTCTTCATCAATGAACTAAGTGATAGTGCTTGAAACATATAAGAAATTATCTTACCAACATATAGCAGGTTTGACATCAGTGAAAAAATAATGATTGAAAACACTTCTTACAAAAATGTTCTAACTCAAATAATTTTTGCAATCATATATCAACAGAATGACCCTTCATTCTTACAATGCTTTAGGTGCTTGGGTTTCACCCTACTTTCCTATAGTTAGTCCAGATGCTTTTTGGGGATGCCTCTACTTGCATCTTTATCAATGGTCGATAGTCACAAGCCTTTGGGCTTTATCATTCCATTCGACAAGGCTGTCTGTTGGCACCCTTACTATATGTGTTTGTTGCTGAAGGCTTTGGGTACTTGCTTGCTAATGTCATTTCACAAGGTAGGGTCTGTGGTATCTCCCTTCCAAACTCCCCCGATCAGCTTGTGAATGGCCATTTTGTGGATGACTCCTTCCTCACTCTCATTGAGGATGAGGATAACATTGATAATGCTCTACAATGCCTTGACACCTTTTTTCTTGCCTCTGAGTCTGCCATACATTGGCACAAAACCCTTTTCTATAGGCAGTCTTCCCTTCCCAAACCTACTTGGTTTGGGCAATATCAATGGAAATGGGTCCAACATGGTAAAAAGTTCCATTTTTTGGGCATCCCTTTTGCCTTTCAAGCTTCATTTGTCGAGCTTTGGAATGTGGTTCTTGCATGAATAGAGAAGAAGCTAGAGTATTGGATCACCAAGCCTTTCTCCCTTGTGGGAAAATTCTAGATTTTTTCTAAGGTATTCGCTACCACCCATGTGTACTATTCTTCCTATTGGACTCCTTCAAAAGCCTCTTATCTCAAACTTGAGTGTCTACTATGTGACTTCCTCTAGGCTTTAGATGCTTCTCACTAGGGCTTTCATAGAGTTACCTAGGATTTTTGTTGTCTTCTTGAAGAGTCTGGTAGCCTTGGCTTGCTCTCTACCTAGAAGCAAGGTACTACTCTCTATGTCAAAAGGGTTATTTGCACTCTCACTAGCAATGAAGCTTAGGAGAATTTGTTGTGACATTTCATCTCTTCAGGATTTCTAGTCCACTTGCCAACCTAAAAGGGGATTGGTTTTCAGACCCTTCTTGTGACCACTAAACCTGTTCAAATTTAGGGCACTTTTGTTGTCAAAAGCATTTGGAAAGCTTGGGAAGCCATTAAGCCTTGGCTTCACTAGGCTAGAGATGGGTTCAGAGATGGGCTTTCCATGAACTAGCACAATCTCTGGTGGTCACCATTATTTTCTATCCAAGGTGTTCCCCTAGCCAAAGTTCATGGGGCTAGTGCTTTGTATTTTTTCAAATGAGGCATCAAAACCCTGAAAGATATTTTCTCCAGATTTACTATGAGCTTATGGTCATGGGAGGAAATGAAAGTGCAATTTTGGCTCACTCATCCAAATTATCAGAATTTTGATCTTCTTGTTTCTATGGTGCCTCCCCATATGTTACATAAACTTCGAAATTAGTCTTCTCACCCTTGGTGGAAAGACTAAAAGTGGTACCCAACCACTCTAGTAACTAGCTACAAGCCTAGGCTTGGCTACTGGTGGCTAGTTCCTCAATTGCCATGGTTGATGTTCTCAACCAAAGATGGCATCTGCAATCTTCTCATTGTACTTGGAGTCATAGGTTTTCCACTATGTGGTGAACTATTATTGAGCCTAAAATTACACATTTCATCTAGTGTATTCTTTTCTAGGGCTTTCCTTTAGGCCCCCAGCTGTGACACTTAGGAGTTCTTGACCCTCGTTGCCCTTTTTGTGGTCAACTAGAGACTTTTTTAACATATTTTTTGCTTCTATAGATGTTCTTAGTGTTACTAGCAATGGATCCATGATCTCTTTTGCCCTTACTACCCAAAACCTTTCTCTTGGCATATGGTTATTCTGGGACACAACACTCAGTTTCCCTTCAAGTACTCTTAGATTTGGCATGCTTTCATATTGGAGATCTTATTTACCATTTGGAAAGATCACAATGTTGTTATGTTTGCTAATAACACTCTTGCTATTAATGTTGTTATGTATGCTAAAGCATGTATTTATAACAATTGGATGATTCAGATTCAAGTACAAATAGATAAAGTGGCTCTGGAGGTGGCTCACCTATAGGAGTTGTTGGCACATTGGGGAAATGCCCCTATATGGTTGCTCATATTCAATCAAATTCTACCTCTGATGACCATACCCCTCCTTGCAGTCACTGTTGAGGTCATAGTAGCTTTGCTCTTAGCTTGCACATGCCTTGATCTGAGCTGCACTGCTCTCCCAATGACAGTGTTTTTGATTGGCACCACTCTCTTGGAGGCTCTAGTGGTTAACACTGCTTCGCCTTGACCCTATGGAGGTCTAGTTTGGGGTGGTCCCCTATGGCTCCTCCTGCTACTCCTACTACCAATTGACCCTTTTCTCATTTAGACCCCAAGTGGGTGTTCCCTCGACTAAATTTAACCTTTTCTCCTCCCAGACCTGAGGGAAAGAAAGAAGATGATAATGTTGCTATTGCTGATAGATGGGCTCCTCCTGAGCCATCCTCCCACCCCACCCTTGGGTGGGAATCTGATGATAAGGATCCTCCTCCCTCGGTTGGCACTATGCTGGAAGCTTAAGGCTTTTTTTTTCCTATTTTTTTAATTTTATGAATAGGTGATCTCCAGCCTTGGGCCATGTGTACTTATGGGGTGATCCTATTTCCCCCGACCCCCTCTTTTTTTAATATGTAACTTTATTGTATTATTTTTAATATAAGGAAGGGACTATTCATCAAAAAATATGGTTTTTGAAAAATTATTTATCATTTTGATATTTTGATTTATTAAGCTTGCATAAATACTTATATCTTAAATTCTACACCTAGACTAGTGCTTAACAATGAAATGTAAATTATTGGACTAAATATGAAATACTAAAAATAAAGCTGAAAAAAAATATTTGAGTAAATTAAAGAAGCAAAACAACATTATCAACCTTAATAATAAACATATTGTTATTTTATTTACCCTACTATTCAATATTCAATAAATCTTAGCAAAATATTGTTGCAATGTTTGGTGCAATACTGCTCAAGACCCTAATCCTATTAATACATTATAGTTAGTAAATTTTGGAATAAAATAAAAATTACCAATAGTTATTGATGGGTAACTGAGGTCCTTAATACATGATACTTCTACTAAAGACAATGAACCATAGTTGGAATACTATGACTGGTGCAACTCAGTGACACATATGATAAAGCATGACATGGTAGCAACATAGACCAAGAGGTTTCTTTTGTGAAGGAGGTTCAAATATACAGTTTCCTTTTAATAGGAGGTTTGTTAAGAAATTAATCTTAATCAATTATTAGAGATTTTTCTTGAAGATGTGGACTGCCACATTGTATTCAACTTTACCTTCAAGATTGTTGCAAGACAAATTAGATGGGAGAGAGCATATACTGGTCCTATGATTTTAAATAAAAGAAACATTCCTGTGATGATTATGGGCAATGCTAAGCAAAGAAACCTGTATACAATGATTGTGTTGGGAAATTGGGAATTCAAAACTCTTTAGAATTTAGAATTTAAGTAAGGCAAGTTTTACTGTGGTATCAAATTGTGTGAAAAGTAATAAATATTTTCTTCCTTGCCATTTCTTATTATAGGAATCTAGAACACTTCCCTAAGTGTATTGATGAACTTCATTGCCTAGAACATCTAGATATCTGTACAATGACTGAGAAATATCTACCAAAGGGAATCCCAAAGAGTGTATCTTTGGAGGTACTAAAATTAGATTGGTATTGGAAAATATCTATGGAAGCGAATGGATTCCTAGTTTTAGGGAATGTTAGTTTGGTCAACCTCTACAAAGTGAACATAAGTATTCGACACAAGGTTGAAATGAAAAGTATAGAAGGAATCCTTGTACCATTGGTGAAGGTGTGTGCTCTCACAATAGATAATAATTGTTCTCATGAAGGTAATCTTCCATCTCTATTAGATAAAATGTTAGCTATGAAGGATTTTGAATAGCTTTCCTTACTTTAGCTTATGGTGCCATTTTGGATATATGGTAAAGGATAACTGATAAATTTCATATATACACCGAAAGATGAAAATTGATACCCAATTGTGTGGTATAAATATGTGATGATATTGTTTCTCATCCTTACCTTGACTTGGTGTTTCACAATATCTAAAATGTTTTTATGTTATTCTCTGACCTAAGTTGTGCTCTTGGTAGGTATGTGATTCTATGCATATTTCTTCTCCACTATGTTCAATGCAGCAAATATGCTAGGAGAAGAGGATCATTGTCCTCTAGATTGGATTGATGCCTAAGACACATAATAATTAGTAGGGTGAAGGAAAAAGAACAAGTTATCATTAAGAATATTAGTGGAATATTTTGATTTGTCTCTCTGAGGAGGTGATCGAATAAGAACTTGTTAACATAATCGATTGATTTAATCTCTAATTCTTTAACATAAGGTAAATGTTATATGTAACTATTAAAACATAGCGAAGATATTTTGAAACTCCTTCCTTAGAAGGAAATTGTATAAATTATCTTTAATATAAGTTTTTTATACATGCATTTTGTAATTTTTCAAATCCTTGAATTGGCTTTCATAGCTTAGAACTCTTGCCTAATCCCAATGCTAATTTAATCAATTTATTGTGTTCATTTCTTACAAATACATTTATTTATTTTTCATAATTTGATCAAATTGTAGTATAATCTCCTCTAGAAATTAACACCATATCTAATTTCCAATTTCCCTTATCCTGTAACTTGTATCTCCACATTAAAAATTAATAATCAAAGAATAGGAAAATGTATCTTCACTTAGAATTAATTGGAAAATCATTCCTTATGATCTGGTCTGTTATTTCTTAGAAAGTTGTTTTGCTAATGTTTCGATGACAATGCATACTTTGATTCTTTTGCCTAGTGAAACTGAAATACAATAAACTATACCTAGACTCTTTCATGCTACATTAGTGAGTCAAACAACTCTATCTCTTTATGCTAGTTTATGCAATTACTAATTTAGGTAAGTAGTTTAGACCATCTATAATATAGAAGGAAAGTAGTAGCTGTAGAGAAGTTCATTTCTACAAAATCTTGAAGCATTGTTACAGCCTCACTATTTATTTATTTTCCTTTTTTATGGGCATTTACAAAGTAGATCATGTTAATTTCTTTTTCTTTTCCATGAACCTTTACACCAGATTATATTTGGTTGTGTTTTATTCTATTCTAAAACTTCTTACTCATTTCTTCCTATACAAGGCAGGGACTCAAGCTCTGCATAGCTCTTGTCAAAGATTATGAAGAAAGAAAATGTTCTGAAGAGTTTGAGTACACATTAAAAGGTGAGAGTTGCAGTGTTTCATCTAGTGTTTTCAAAGTAAAAATTTGGCAACATCATTCAAGCCTCTACAATGGTTAACTATTAGCTCAATAAGAATGGCAAGAGGCGATTGTAGTAATTAATTTTCAAAATTATTTTAACTACATTTATTGATATAATTACAAAATATAGAAAAAAACACCTAACAAAATTAATAATAATATTAAACTATTTAAAGTGTATATATTTATACAAAGACACATATAATTAAACAATAAAATTAAAGAATTTATATTGTATAAGAAATTACAAAAAAATAATTTTTAAAATAAAATTGATGTTCATTATTCTTTGTTATTTGGATATTTTTATGAGAGAGTTAATTAAATTAATTTCGGAAAGATGAAGAGAGAGATTATTTTCCTACTATTCAAAACATATTCTCTCTCCCTATACTACTTCTCTTGTATTACTCTCCCTATACTAAAACTCTTAAAAAGGGGTTTGTGTTTGGATTACTTTCTTTCACACAAATTTTCTCTCTCCACACACTAAAATCATCTTTCACTACGTACTCAAATTTTTTTCCCTAATCTTAACCTGTACCAAAATATAAACAAGAACCAAAGTGTGTACATTTAGGAAAACATGAGAGCATCTTTGTATAAATGAAGGTAGTTGTTGATCACAGAGCACAATGGTGGCTGAGTATGCAAAAATGAAATTTCTACGGGGCCAATTAAGTGTGAATTTTTTGAGGAGATAACCCAAAATAGCTGCTAGTGTAGAAATGCTTGAAACTGCATTGTTGAAGGTGACCATATGTTCGGCAGATAAAGAAAGGCAGTGTTTGTTGATTCATTGGTTAGGAACCCTCTAATTCGGTCTTTTACAAAGAAGATGGTTCCTCCCTACTCACCATTAAGGTATGGAATAAGACAATCAAATCATGTGAACTCTTTGACATTATGCTCTCAAGAAATTGCAGTCGGTAGATATAAAGTTGAATGACAGAGCACGTTCTACCCAGTAAAATAATGTAACTACTTCATTCCATCTATTAAAGAGCTAAGTGAACGGTTTGACAAAATGTATTCATTCTCAGCTAGAAGACAAAATGTATGACATGGCATTGGCAAGGTATGTAATCCACATTGAAAGATCTTCCTCCTTTCTCTAGCTATGGCATTTCATGGAACCATAGACAAGGCATATGAACTGTTTGATCAAAGGTCTCCCTCATGTATCAACAAATAAAATAAAGCATAGACAGACATGGCACTATCCCAATAAAAGCCAGTCTTATGCAACCCATGACCTTGAATGGAATATTGACGCACTGTTTAAAAGGAGGAATCTGACCATTTGTTTGAAAGAATATCTCAACCAATCCATAGCCTAAAACTTCTGCAGAGCACCCTAGTGTAGAAGTGTATACATGGAGACTAATATGTTTGATAAAATGCCTATGAACACATAGACATTCGACTGATGGGAATCTCTAATACTTGCAAGTTTTTGAAGGATTCATGACAAGTGTTTGATAGATACCTCAGAGAATGTCATTGCTACTCATCTATTACAAGTCAGACACGTGAACTTTTTAAGTAAATATCTTCAATCTTGCAATCTGCGACATTCAAAATTGTGGAAGTTGTCAACTAATTTGTGGCTTCATATTCCAATTTACGTTCTCAGTCATCATTCCTAATTTGATAAACATACTAAATTCGGAAGTATCTAGGAAGACCTTGACTTGTTTGATGAAATGCCTCAAGGAATGTCATCGTAGAAAGGAATTGGAGAGGTTAGGCAATGTATAGGTAGCATGAAGAAAGATACAAATGATGAACACAAAGGCACATGAGTAAGTAATTCTATAATCTGAACCTCCAATCCTAAAAATGAAAAGCTGCACATCAAGGAAGATTCATAATCAAAGGCTTGCTTATATATAAGAACATTGAAAAGTAGAGGAAAAGATATGTTATGAACTTTTTTGTGGAAGGTGAATTAGAAATATGTATTTCTCAGTTCAACCACTTTTACAATCAATTGGTTGTCAGACAATAAGACATGAAGAAGAAAACTTTAGTTGAAGTAGTTTTCTAAATCAAGTAGTGAACTTGAACCGAACAGAGAAAGGTAGGAGAATTAATTGGTATGATACTTTAGGTGAATTTGTGTGTGTTGAAGCCCATAGTATGAAAATACACTGTCGGAGGAACATCTATCAAAGAATTTTGTAAGCAATACAATGAGGTACAAATTCCAAGGCAAAGAGCCTCCTGTGATATTAACAAGCACATTTCCTAAGATATCAGATACAAAGATGGGACATATGGAAATCACAAACTTTTGGAACATGATGTACATAGAAGATAGATCACCTCTAGCATAATGAACATTGGAAAGTGGCCTAGCTCATGCAAGAGGACACCCACTTGCAATTCAATGTGTGGAACTAGTTTTGGAATGTGTTAAGGCATATGATTATAATTCTAGGGACATCAAGACCTTAGGAGGTAATATCATGATGAGGCTAGATCTAGTGTCTATCTCCATCATATTCAAATTGCCAATAAGAGAAGAATTCATAGAAATATCTAAAGAAGGTGCCCAAGGATACTTCCATCAGAATAAGAAAGCATGTTTGAATGTCATTGCTAGGAGTTGGCTAGATCAACCTAGAAGAGGACATTCACAATTACCAAGAGTGCTATGTAGAAATATCTTTAATGAAGACATTTATGATATGATAATTCTTCTTAACAAGGTAGTGGGAAATCAGACTAGTGAAAATTTTCAAGATTGGATGTTTTTGTATATTAATCAATCACCACTGGAAAACAATTTATAGATTGGGGAGAAATGATTAGTGATGCCCTTCATCACCAATTAACCGAATTCAATGCGAGTTAGGGGTTTTAAATGTCCTCTTACCTAATGTACGCAATTGCTAGGATGAAGTCATGGCTTGGTCTTAATCCTTATAGGGAATATAACTTAACCATGTAGATTTATAATTATTACCCTTAGTTGCAATTAAAACAAAGCAATGCACACTTTCATAGGGTGTACGATTCTTTTTCTATGCTCATAGCCAAGGACCTATAGGGAGATATAGGACTCTGAATTTCTCTCAAAACAACTAGTCTCATCAGTACTTATGGTAGCTTCTTCATACAGTAGCCCCAATTCACTTACATCTACATTGGAGGTTTTCAAGATTATCCTCTCATGTTGCCTCACTTCATAGATGATAGATTGGTGCTTCAAAAGTTTGCAGAAAAATTGATCAGGTAAACAAAAAGTGTAGGAACAAAAGATCAATTCCTTTCCCAATCAGTATTGGGCACTATAGTTGTCTTTCTTCTTCAGATGCTAGAAATATTGAGAGATCCATGGTGAACATAACTTTGCACTCTTTCCACAGTTGTTTCCATTTGATGGTAGTGGGTATGTTAAAAACAACTTGGCACTGGGACCTGGCTATCTCCATTTTCCTACAATGGAAGATTATTGGGCAAACTATGAAAATGACTTCAAAGTGAGGAGAAGGGACTATATGAGATTCATAGTACAACAAATCATTGATTACAAAATGGGATGGGATGTGATAGGCATAAAAGAGGATCTGTTAGACTTAATTGATCATTTCTTCTTCGAGCAGATACAGTTGTTAGAATTGTCGTATATTAATTGGTCTATGCTAGAATTGAAATACCTCAAGGAAAGGACCTTCTTTGTGATTCAACAAACTAAAAATAGGTTAAAGAATAAAGTTAAAGAAGCCATGACTACTAGATCAATAGGAAGAGGCAGTGCAAAGAAAAATAATAATTGCTAGGAAGGTACATCAGTTTTAGCCATTCCATCTTCTATTCCTACTTCTTCTAGTTCTTTACTTATCACACAAGGTGGAGATGATGGTGAAGATCCAGATAAAGGATTTCATCTAGTTTCAGCATGTGAACTCAACACAATCACCAAGAAGAGGAGATCAAAACCCAAGGAGAATACTTTAAAACCAATTCAAAAGATGATAGATGAAGCTCCCGAGATGAAAATTTTACCATCATCATTCGTAGATGAGATGATTCAATCAATAACATCCCCTACACATTCATTGTCTCCTAAAATTGTGGAAGTAGCTCAAGAGGTACCAGTTGTAGAAGATGTACATAACTTGGATTTATCATCTACAGTCATATAGGTTCCTTCAGTAATCAGCCCATCTACCAATACCTCAACATCTTGGTTACAACAAAGTTTGGAGAGAAAGAAGAAAATGATGATCCAATTAGAAGCACTAAATCTAGATGTTGTGGCTGCTTTAGTGCATAAAGGTGTGAAGGTAAAGAAGACTAGAATGGATTCTAGACTGGTAGTGAATCCTTCCTCAGGAGACCTATTTGTTGAAATTTCACAACCAGTCACAAGGAAGGACATAAATGAGGCAAATGAAGCTGATTTTAACATAACTAAAGTGGATCTAGGTTAGATCACTCATGAGGGAAGAGAGCACAATTTTAAAATGTTAGTTGCTATCTTAATGGAATAGTCAAGGAGAGATAAACAAGCTAAGAATTAACTCAAATGTCAAGTTCAAGCCCTTTCTTCATGCATCCAATCAATGGTTGATGATTCCTTATTGGATCCTAGCTCATCTACAGAAATCATAGGAGATCCCAAAAAAATGTTTGATTAAAAAACCATCCAAGACATAGGAGAATGTCAAACTTATGGTAAGATGGTGAAAGCATGGATAAAATGCACGAAAGAATGAGCATCAAGCCTATTGCAGGAGGTTAAGGTTACATATGCTAAAGCATATCATATGCAACAAAACATTCAAAAAGAGTTAACAAATCTAAAGGAACAATAAACATTTTGGAGAGAAATTGATGCTAATTTAGTAGAGATTAAAGGAATGGACAACGATATAGTCAAATCACTGAAGTTAATCACCAGTGGAGAAGAAGAGAAAATTGACATATTGCTGAAAAATATCAGATGGAAGAATAATAGCATGAAACAACAATTGGATGAAGGAGAACAATTCTTAAACTCCTGCAAGCTACTAAAAAAGAAGGCCTTGGGGAATATATTGATGATTGTAGAAGGTATCCCTATTAGCAAACACACTCAAGCTGATCCAGACATATCTTCTATTTTGGAATGCATAGAGGTAAATATCAGCACTAAACTTGGCAGTAAACAAAGTTTAGATGCTAACATTATGACTAGATTGAGTAGTCTCTTAGTGATGTTGGACTTATGTATTCAAAATTTACTAGGTTATGTACTAGAGTTGGATGAAGTTAGAAAGAGACATGATCTATGCAAGCTGAAAATGTAGAGTTTAATCATCATTAAAAACAAGGATTTGGCATAGGTCATCAAATCATTTAGAGCATACAAGGAAAACTTGACTCAGCTACTCACAACACCTATAGATCAAAGAGAAAGCTTAGGAAATATCAATGATCATAGATGAAAGTTAGAAGTGGATATGTCTAAAGTTGTCTCAGATTTTTGTTTATATAATTTGTAAAGAGGTCAACTTTAGAATTAATTTTAGTTTTGGTCAACGTCTTAGCTTTTTCTAACTATAGTTAAAAAGAGACATGATCTATGCAAGCTGAAAATGCAAAGGTTAATCATCATTAAAAACAAGGATTTGGCATAGGTCATCAAATCATTTAGAGCATACAAGGAAAACTTGACTCAGCTACTCACAACACCTACAGATCAAAGAGCAAGCTTAGGGAATATCAATGATCATAGATGAAAGTTAGAAGTGGATATGTCTAAAGTTGTCTTAGATTTTTGTTTATATATTTTGTAAAGAGGTCAACTTTAGAATTAATTTTAGTTTTGGTCAACGTCTTAGCTTTTTCTAGCCTTGGAAGTTAGAGTTGGTTGCAAACTATCTTCAGAGTAGTCCAAACTCTAACTTTTTGAGTAGTTACAAACCCGAAAGGTTAGTCATTCTAGAATAGCTATAAATTTATGAATCTCAATGTAATAAGAAACTTTTTGGAATTGGAGACAGGAACACTTATGTTTTGATAACAAGGCAATTTTTGAAAAGTGTGTACAATTATTGTTCTTGTAATTAGTCATTTCTTATGTTCTTGATGCAAAGAAATAAAAGAAAATACATTTTGCATTCTATTTTCTACTAAATTTGAATTGTTGAAGTGTTGATTCATTAGTACAAGTATTTTCATGGTATGGTGTAAATATTCATAAATTATTGAATCAACATTGTGTTGATGATGGCCCTCAAGTGTAGTTCTTGTTGGTTTTCATTAGTAGCCTACATCAATTTTATGGAAATATTGAAGTTGTGCGGTGCATTCATCATCAATAGTTTCCTTTCTATATTCTAAGTTGTAATTGTCTTTATTTGAAAAATCAAAAATTTATCTTACGAGGGAGCTTCCCCTCTCAAATGTAGAGGAAGATTGTAATCCAGTAATGATTAGTTTCAATCTCTCCAACTGTTGGCACAGTTATCACTATTTACAGGGTGAATAGGGTCAATTTCAAAAGTAACTATCACATTAACAAATCTGTTTACCAACATTCTTATATGTGAAATCTAACTTTCTGATTAAGTCTTATTCGCTAGTGTACTCTCAACTGTTGCAGTGGCAGAGAAGAGAAACGCTATAGGAGGAAACATTGTTAAAAATGTAATAAGGAATTTAATGTTATGTTTTAAATGCTTTTAGTTTTTGAAGTTTGTAATAACATCCTACATGTGGTGGCATACCTAGAGTAGCAGTTCAATAAGCTCTCCAGATATAGCCACCTAGGACCTGGTGTGTGGATCTTAAATTAGAATAGTTTTTTTTGAGTTCGTAGGTGGAGTGTTTAATGATTTTTAGAATCCAATAATAGGTAGTAGGCAGTTTTTAGAATATTCCCGACTTAGAAAATGACTGTCTAATATTGGTAGAAAAAATGTTTCAGATTCTTATCCTTTTTTTGGATAGAAGACGTTCTTCTTTTCTAAAATAAGAAGAAAACGTTTCACATCCTTTAATAGAAGAAAAAGAGAGTTAGTTTTAAAAAAAGAGCCAGTCAGCTATGTAAGAGAGGAATTTGAATTTGGGTAATAGATAAAGTTTCAGTTTTTGCCTTAGAAAGGATATAGATAATCGACTATGGAGTTTGGCAGCAATTCGATCTTGGTCTCTCTTGTAAAAGTGCAAATATATTTTCTTTGAGGACATTTCGAGTTAAAAGATCTTGGTGTGCGGGTGAAGATAAACTATGGAGATTTATATATTCTGATTAATCTAATATTGAGTTTGGTTCGAGTTCGATCCTGGCTGATTGATGTCGTGCCCCTTGAAGTAACTCAGTTGAGTGAGTATTCCTCCTAAGCTTTCCAAGGTGTGGCTCTGCATCATCAACCTGTCTTGAAATGAAGCTTTGGAATAGGCCATAAAGATTCTTCAAAGTATAGTGGAAGGGAAGACAAAGTATGTGAACTATTTGAAGTAATGAAAGATAATTCTCACAAACCACAATGGATATACAAAGAATGAGTTCATTTAAAAGGCTTTAAAAGCTTCATTTAAGTTCACAAGTGTCAAGAAAAACTACCGGCGATGTCAAGATGCAACCATTTGCTTCATCATTTGAGCTAGAGATCCATCATATAGAAATGGTTAACAAAATTTATGATACAAATTAAATTTCTATAATTAATTCCAAAAACTTTCCTACTCATCTTCTATACTATGGTTTAGAAACCAATATAATCTCCTTCAATATATAATATTTAAATCTTACAATATTCATCACCCAAAATACCATACTTCTTATAATTACATTGATCCAACAAACAACTTGAAGAGAAAAATAATTATCTCTACAAAATACCAAATTATTGAAACATAGCAAAAATAGGGACTATGCGTGTTGCTGTGATTTTTATGGACTGTGGGGTATTATTTTCATCTTGTATTGGAAGCCACATGATCTGCAATATCCAATGATGGAATGCAAAAGAAAGCCCTTGGAACCAAAGCCATTTACATTGTGGCTCATTTGCATGTTCAAGATGAAATTCTTGCTACCCAAGTGTACTCAAGATGGAATTTTTGTTTGCTAAACAAATATAAACAATGGACACATCTGAGATGTAATTTTTGTTTCCTAAACAAATATAAACAATAGACACCTCTGGCTAACCAAATTGTTTATATTAGGAACAAAACACACAATCATTTTCTCTTTCATTTTCCTATACTTGTAACTGTCACATTGTAATTGATAAGGATGTGAAAAAATTTTTATATGTATTTTTTCTTCATGTTGTCTAGTTATAGAAGATACCTCTTAGTATAATTATAATACTTTTATGTCTTACATTTTTATGTGTGATTTCTATCTATATATCTATATGCATGCATTTGTGTGTCTATATATATATACAAACATACATGTATGTATATTTATACATATAGGTATATATGTGTACACATAAATGCATATATACATACACACACAAACACATATATGTATTGGGTAACATTACAACATATATGCCATTGAATAAGATAATGTATAATTATGTAGTTATTTTTTAATATAATAACATATGAAATATAATGATCCAAAATGTGTACTAAGAATTTAAAAAATAAAGTAAAGCTATTTTAGTTCACAAAAAGTCAAGAACAATTCATCCTTAACTTTGGGTATAGATGACAATCTAAATCTAGGTCAAGGAAGTGAATTTGGATGTGAAAATCAACGAAAGGGAAACCCTTCAATTGTTGATGATCAACTCAAAATATCTACAACTTGTAACAAAGTGGCTAAAAAATATCGCCACTTCTTCTAAATAGATGAGATTTTGGGCCAACAAAGTAAGAATCTACAAGTTGTGGGAAAAAAAGTGGCAACCAAAAAAAGTAAGTATAAAATACTTACCTAGTGGTTTTCATTTGATTGAATGTAGATAACTAGAGGAAAAGGAAAAGGAAAATAATGATATCATAAACCAAAGATCATTAATGTTGGAAAGTAACCTAATTTCAACCACCTAAAAAATAGATTCAACAAAATTATAACTTGGATAAAATTGTATAATTTTCCTTCAAAGTATTGGACTTAGGAATCATTGAAACAAATTGTAAAATCCCTTGATTTATTTGTCAAAGTAGATGTAACAAAAGAATTATTGAAAATAAGAGTAAAAACTAGTTGAGATTTAAAACCTAGTTTGTAAAAATTTTAATAATTAGAAAAAAGGAACTACTCTAACGTGCTATTTTTTTATAAAGAAATGAATAAGTTGCTTCAACTAAGAAAATACTTAGAATTTTAGATCTAACACTGAAACTAAGTTCACATTTATGTTTCTGGGTATATCAAAATTTAAATTTCAGAGATGGAAATAACTTACTTAGCATTAGTAATTGAGTGTCACTGAATCTTCTTTAATCTCTTTCTACAAGGGGGAACATGTATCATCAAGGCTTTCATACACCCATCCATGGATCATAACACAATCCTACTTTTGGGACTTGATGGAATATTTAAATTTGCATTAGTATGTATAATTTGGAGTTGCTTCTTGGCTAGAATCATGTTTTCATTAATACTAAACTAGCATTAGAGAATGACATTTTTAATATGATGGGATATAAGAAAGTTTCATTCCATGTAAGTACTTAGGTATTCATCTAAAAAAATGAACAAGAAATCCTAAAACTCAGATCTAATTTTACAAAGTATTGATAACCAAATAGGAAATTGGAAAGGGAGATGGTTAACCAAGGCAAGTAGAGCTACAAAAATTAAAGTGGTACTTTCAACCATTCCTACGTATTACATTTCATGCCTTACTTTACCTAAAGGTATTGATAAGAAATTAGAAAGAAAAGTTGATTTTGTTTTGGCAAGATACAAATGAAAAAAAAAGAAATTAGCCTTAAAAAAGACAACAAATGGGCAAGAATCCTTTTTAATAAATATTTGGCTAAAGCTAATCCCATCTCATTATTCCAGACCAAAAATCCACCAAAGGGGTCAAGTACCTATAAATTCATGGTAAAATGTCATTCGATCATTAACAATAATGTAACATGGGATATTGGGAAAGGGCATGAAACATTATTCTGGGGTGAACCCACAATAGTGGGTTACACTTTTTCGGAGGAAGAAATTCCTCCAAACAAGCGCAGATCCAAAAAATTACCCGTATAGTTTTGATAGAAACTCTTTTTCAAAGTTTCGATCGAAACTAGTTACTTTCGATAGAAAGTAACTGTCGATCGAAACTAATCGCGCCGAATAGTTTTGATCGAAACTTAAGTAAAGTTTAGATCGAAAATTTGAACACGAGTTTCCCCGCAGTTTAAAAGTTTTGATCGAAACTTTACTTAAGTTTTGATCGAAACTATGAAACCCGCTAGCATAAATAGCGGCGCGGTCGGATTCTCTCATTATTTCGATCGAAAGTTGGAGAGAGACTGGCATCCGCTTTATCGACCATCTGAAAAAGGTATGAAACATTTTTTTTTCCTTTTTTCTATTGTTTTAGTTAAAATTTATATGTTTTTTCGTATATTTTATTGTTTTTTATATATGTTTCTTTGTATATTTTATTTTACTATTCATGCTTAAGCCTCTAATGTTATTATGAATCTCTAAATTAGATCTAAGTATATAATATTGTCTTTTAATTTAAAGTTTATTTAAAAATTTATTATTTTAGATGTTTTGAAATGTATTTAATTTATGTATTTATTACAATGTTGAATGATTAGATTAGATGTAAATTTATTGTTTAAGTTACATGTAATTTTACAAATAAGTATAATTTTGACTTAGAACCATATAACCTTGACCTAGAACCATATAACCTTGACCTAAAACCATATAACCTCGACCTAAATTCATTATTTAAACTATAATCATGACCTAACCATATAGTTATGTACAATAAAATGCTAAACATATATAACTAAGTACTTAATCACATAACAACTCGCCAAGGGATCCAAACAAAAAACTTCTAATACTATTTAAAATGATTTTACTTAAATTGTATTGTACTTTGCTTCACAGATCAAAAATGGATGATGTAAACTATTTTATAAATGTATATTCTTTCAGCCTTTCATACCCTGTGACATGTACAGTGGATGATTGTGCATTCCAAATTAATTTGCCAAGTGGCATTCGGAACAAATGTATATAAATTATTTAAATGGATTGAACTGAAGTCTAGTTAATATTATTTCATGTGGATGTGTTATTTATTTTACTTTTAGTACTTATAATTATTTAAAAATGAAATGTAAATGTGCTCATTAAGGAATTTGCAATCTCTTATGTTTTTAATAATTGTAAATTATTGTATGTATGTTATTGTTTGCTTAGTAAAACTTTTGATTAGTTCTTTGGATCCCTTGGCTAGGCCTCATTTAGAATTAACTATAATGTTAGTTTGTAAATTGAATTTAAAAATAATCTAAGTATATAATTAACTATATTATAATTCAATCACATGTCTTAACTTGGGTCCAAATCCTAAATTAAATACATATATAAGAATGTCAGAGATGAATTTGCATCTAGGTAAGAATATAACATACATATACATAACTTAGAATGTGTATGACCTAAAGAATACATGTTACAACCTTTAATTAATAAAATTTAATTATAAGAACATAACTTGATTAAATAATATACAAGTTACATAAAAAAATCTACATTATATAATCTAATGTTCATGTAAAGATTAAATATATTTAACTTAAATTTTAACTCTTAAGTTCCTTAATGCTAAATAGTAGCCCTAAATTATACTAAACCTGGTCATAATCCTAACTGCAAAACCTTTTAATCATAAATTATAACCCCTAATCTTAGATGCACACTTGAAACCATAAAACTTTTCTAAATCTCAATTTGAACCGTAGAGGTCTAAATGATAAACCCCAACATTAAATAGTAAATCATATTGATACTTGATCCTAACTTTAATTATATAAATTTATTTAAACTATGTGTTAAAACCATAATAAAAATTTTTATTGCTAATACAAATCCTAACCCTCAAAATCATACTTCTAGTTCAACATGATGTAAACCCATACCCTAACCATCTAACCATACTTCTAGCAATGATCATGTACAAACCTATAACCTATAATCATAAATGTTAAACCATTACCCTAAATTATACTAAACCCTAGAATCAAGATGTATGTACACTAAGATCCTAAAATTTGTTAAATTTAAATGCTAAACTCTAATTTTAAAAGCTAGCTAGATATAAACTAATTTTAAGTACTAAACCATTATTCTAACCCTAATCATAAATTATAATGGTAAGTTCCCTTATACTAGATGATAAGCCCCAACCCTTATCCTAAATTATAAGCCCTAATCAGAATCCTAGATCCATAAATTTAAACCCTGATGTACAAACCATAACCCTAAAAATAATACTAATACCAATGTCAACCCAATCCTAACCCTATAAATAGTACTAATAGAAATGTAAACCCAATGTACCCTAACCCTAGAATCATAACTATAACCCTAAATCCTAAATGCTAACTTGCCTACTTTACTAACCCTAATTGATCTAGACTATAATTTCTACTCAGGTACTTGGGACCTCTGACCACATGATCCTAACCCTTTAATCGTGGTCTCAATCCTAAATCATAGCCCTAACCATAATTCTAACTCTAACCCTAAACCTAAAACTAAAATTTAATTATCCAAACCCTAACCCTAACCTCAAGATCTTAAAATTTAATTTCTAAACCCTTATATTATAAATGATAATTTATGAGCTAAATCATAAGATTATATATATAATCCATGCATATCATATCAAAAGAATCATATAGAAATGTTATAATTTAGCATTATATCTTAATATTTAACACTAAAATAAACTAACCCCTGGGTCAACCCTAAACCAAATTGAATATATCAAACTAGATTGAAAGGTAACCCCAGCCCTTAACTAATTAATATTATACTTATAAACTAAATTGAATTAAACCATGATCATAAACAGGTAATTATATATCCCAAGTTAATAGTAGAAACCTTGAATTTAACCTTAAATCCTTTCCCCAACCATTAACAAAATTGAACCATTACCCTAAGATTGAATTGAAATGTTAATTCAATTTATTAACTCTTGTCCTAATTGAAACCTAAGCATGTAAACCTAATCAAACAATACAAACCAAATTGAACCCTAATCCTAAAACTAATTAAACATTGATATCAAGGTCTCAAAATGATACATCAATGTTATATATATGTACACAAATAGATCTATATATGCATATGTGTCATGATATGTATATTTGCACATATCATGTGCATGTGTATATATATGCACATGTATGCATGTATATATACACATGTGCATGATAGATCTATATGTGCAAATATACATATCATGTACATGTATATACACATATATCTATATATACATATATATGCACATATTTAAACTTCGTGGACCTAAATTACATTTGACAAGTTTATGTGCACACATATGTCTAAAACCTTTGAACATTCAATCTAACTTAAATAGAAATATAACTTGCACACATGTAGTTCTTAAAAGGTCCCTGAGTTACAAACATTATATATATAACAACATATGTGTTTTAAAATTTAGTTTTCTTTTAAGGTATATGTTCATTTAAATTTTAGGACTTTTATATATATGTAGACATGTACGTGCATGTTTAATTTTATTAAAACAATTTAGATACAAGTTTTTTAATTTTGTCAAATTGTACATACATATATGTTAATATAAATTTCAAGTTTATTAAATGTCATACATTTTAATTTTAATTTTCAGGTTTACACATTATACATGCACCTACATACATTGACATGGCTGATCAATAGCCTTCTATCCCCCCCGAGCAGCCTGTCCCCCTCGAGCAGCCTATACCCGGGCTCGAGCAGCCTATCCTGGGCGCTGAGTAGCAGCCTATACCTGGGCCTGAGCAGCCTATCCTAGGCCTTGAGTAGCAGCCTATCCCCCCTGAGCAGCATCATGTCCCCCTGTGATTAGCTACCTATCCCACCTCAGGAGCTCTATGATCGCACTAACTAGGAGATTCATAGACTCTAGGTATCCCTGACTAGTGGCACATGCTCCAATGTTTATAGTGGTACATGCTAGACTATCTTATGCAGCCTAAAATTTATTCGAGATGAGATTCATGGCGCTGCCCCATATTCTGCACATACTATACAAGCTGTCCTTGACAGTAAGAGACGAGAGGTCTCCTCTGGTCTTTCACTCTAGGAGGTGCAGGGCTTGGTGCCCAAAGATGTCCTGAAGAGGGAATGTTTCCCTCATTGTATTTCACAAAATTATGTGAAGGGGTATTCTCCCCTTAAGTGTATAGATCCACAGATGGCTGCATTGATATACCCACACTTCCTTGCTGCCCATGGTCGTTATCCAAATAAAGACCAAATTCCACTCTATTTTTCCTGACAGCTTTATGCAGAGGTTCACTTATGCAGGGCGGTGAACTACATAGATTTACCAAGACATTTAGTATAGGGGTGTGGTAGATTGGCTGATAGGTAGCCAGGTCATCCCCCACTAGCACATAGATCGATTATCGGAGAGAGGGCACCTGCTATTTCCCCTGTGTTAGGTCCATCAGCTGATGAGGCCATGTGTACCACTCAGTTACGTGGGGTCCTTCAGGGAGTTGGAGAGATTGTAGCAGCTATTAGATCTATTTCGAGTGATGAGGTTGGTCAGTATTTGATGTCTTGTCGGCGCTCCAGATCATCATCCTATGCTTCATCTTCAGGAGACTTGTATAGTGCAGCAGGCATCCCTTTAGTGGCTAGCTTAGAGGGTCTCACTGGAGTGTTGGCATGAGATACTATGATTGGTCTGGCTGAGGATTTATTAGAAACATATAGATTTGTATCAGAGCATCTTGGCATACCCATATCAGATGTTTGAGGTCGTGTCCATGGTAGTACTAGGACACATCCTCAGCCATATTCCTCTCATCAATCAGGTAGTGGTCATGGTGGTAGTGCACATGATGATCCATCTACTGACCACTCTTTTTCTCCACAAAGACATATACATACCACAGACCCTTCAGCCAGTGTTATAGTGCAGGCTCAGAGTTCAAATGTGGGCCTTGATGATGTTGATTTGAGCTTTTCGACCATAGGATGGATGGACTTGTTGACACATGATGATTCTACTTCTATGCCATCTCATGTACATAGTCCACTTGGTTCGTCATTATTAGGACATGTGCCAATCACCAGCCATGGGGCCCGCGTAGATGCAGAGATTGAGCTTGATGCAATGCAACGAAATCTGGATGCATTAGTGGACACAATCAATGCTAGGCAGTCCGAGTATTATCAGATGCCACCATCTACATAGGTAAAAAAAAATTTGTTCATGTTAAAATTTCAATCATTTCAAACTAATTTAATTTAGACATGTGCATGTGTGCACATGTACATGTATATCATGCACGTAGATTCAAATGTAATCATGTAGAGAAATTTTAATTTGATGTGTTGCCCGTGCACGTGTACAATGTAGGGGGACGTGCCTATTTTTACTCCAGCTTTGATGCCAGATCATGTACATTGTCGAGACTCATTGGATGATGTCAGTAGTGGACAGGTAATGTTTATTTATGTTTTGATTAAATGCATGTACATGTATTTCAATATCACTTTCTCTTGATTAAATGTATGTATGTATTGATATTACTTTCTCTTGAATTTATATATAGGGGTCAGCACATCCTAGTGAGCACCTTGATACTAGTCAGTCTTCAGAGCACGTTGTGATGAGGCATGGTGATGATAGTCCTGCACGTGATGATCTATAGTTTTTTTTATCTAGATGATTTGTTGTAGACTTTCATCCAGAGAGACATTCATATATGTTAGATAGACACTTTATATACACACATGATGCATGTTATATTTATATTTGATTTGATATAGATGTACCTGGATTTACATGTCTACATGTGTGCACACTATATTTATATTTGATATTATCTCCTGATAGATCTCTAGATAGATACATGTTTTTGTTATTTGTTCTCGAGATGATTGATACATGTTGCATTATGTTGTGGAATCTAATGTACATACTAGATCTTGATCTAGTATATTATAAATTGTTTCTATCTAAGATATGTAAGTAATTTATTTAGATATGTATGTGCATGTTTAATATATTGATTAAATTTAGATATATATATATAAATAGTTCATGTAATTTAAATGTTTGGTAATATATTGAACATGTATTAAACGTTAAAGTATCAGGTAATTAGTTGTACATAATTCCTAACTTGAGTAAATCTATAGAACTCATCCCTTTTATTTGTACACGTATCCTAGAACTTTATCCCCTTAAGCCCAATGTTGTAAAATTCAAGTCCAAATTAAAACATGTACATGTTCAAAATTTAGTTTAAACAAATTGCAATTTGAACTTGAAAGCTCACATGTCAAGTAATTAGTTAAATCGAAAGCTCACATGTCCTAAAATTGAAAGCACATGTCCTAATTAGTTAAATTGAAAGTGTACATGTGTTCTAAAATTGACAAGTTAAATGAAATAGAAAGTTAAATGAATCTTGCATTGAGTTAAAAATGAAAGAGTAAAAGTTCAATTTAGAAAATTAGTTATTGGACACCGAATTTCAAATTGTTCTTGAGTTACATTTCAAATTTTAATCATAGTGAAATTTTAATTCAAGTGCACACATGTATCCTAGGATTTTATCCCCTTAAGCCCAATGTTCTAATTCAAGTCCAACTTAAAACATGTACATGTTCAAAATTTAGTTAAACAAATCACAATTTGAACTTGAAAGCTCACATGTCCTAAAATTGAAAGCTCACATGTCAGGTAATTAGTTAAATTGAAAGCTCACATGTCCTGAAATTGAAAGCACATGTCCTAATTAGTTAAATTGAAAGCATACATGTGTCCAAAAATTGACAAGTTAAGTGAAATAGAAAGTTCAATATAATTAATTTTACAAACTCCTAATTTCATCCTCTTAAGACAAGTGGTGTTCGAATTTCTTTCCCTCAAGGTGCACATGTCAGGTAATTAGTGTACACACATGTACAGATAAGTTCATAATTTCTATAATTAGTTACTTTAGAAAATTCAAAATCAAAGAGTAAAAGTTCAATTTAGAAAATTAGTTATTCCATGAAATTTCAAATTGATCAAATGATTGTTCAACCAAATTTCAAATAGTTTGAACCAAATTTAAAATTGTTCTTAAGTTACATTTCAAATTAGGAGTTGTTTCTATCTCATATCAAGTGGATCAGCTCGTTCTTGGATAACATTTAATATTTTCTCATGATCATCAATATGGAGCCTCCACTTACGTATTCCAGGTCCTTTGACTGGATGAAGAGTTAGACCAGTGGCAATAACATGGTTACTATATTGATATACCTTGTTGTTAGGTTGATAATCGGTGAAATGAATCCCACTTTTAAGTACTTTTATTTGCTTCAAATATGTTCCTTGTACAACAACAGAACTTGCACATGTACACATTTAAAAAATACATCAATCTTGAATTTAAGTCAAAGAATTTGAATTCATTAAAAATATAGATACTCAAATATACATATATACATAATTCAACTATAAACTAACCTGTGGGAAAAACAATTTCATCACTTATTTCATTCTTTGTTAGCTTCTCTCTTTCCATGGTGCAACGTAATAAATAATAGCTAGCACCTTCTACATTTTCCGATTCTGCTATGACTACAAAAATATTTCCTACACAAACTTATGTATGTCAAAATTCTAGATACACGTCATTTACATAAGTACATATATATAATAAAAATTAACCAAAATTATGAAAAATGTATACATGTACATGATCCAGGTATATATATAGTTCATACATACCAACTCTGATCAATCCTAAAATATGGTTATAATCACTAGAAATCAATGGAATATCATCATAGTTTTCGTCCTCAAACTCATTCGTATTAATAACATATAGTGGCACCAAAGTCCATTCACCCACATATCCACGTTCTTGATTAATGCAACCACCATAGTCTTCATCAATACAATTAGGAAAAAAACATGAGCATTCTCTTGTATACAATGACCACACATTACTATTTGTACTCATGACTGAATGCAAAGATCATGTCTTCTCTACCCTCTTGCATGCATGCATTGATCTTCTATCAACACCTGAATGTGTACACAAGGTCCATAATTTAGTTAGAGATCATCTAAGGTAACATATTAAATATAAATTTAAGATTCAATTTAAAAATATGAACAAATTAATTTATATATACCTGATACCTCCCAAAACACTCTAAATGGTATGACTCAATTTTCTTCTGATGATGTGTTATCTATATTTGTTGGCACCGAAAAATGTGTTTTGCACCACTCAACCACATCATGAGCATTATTAATGTGATATCCTTTATAGTCCATTTGATACTTTCTTAAAGCATGTTTGATACAAGCTCCTACACCATCATGCTCACCCTTTCCATGTCCACTCTACAAAAAAACTCCAAATGTGTGGTATATTAAGGTATCGATGATATCTACATAATGCATAAAATGGTCTAGCTGATTTAAATTATGCTGCACATCCATCTAACCATACCAAATGTTTTTCTATTTTAATGTTTTTGTTTTTCAAATATTCAAAAAATGTCTTAAAACAATGTTCCACAAAATGTGTGTCATGTTCTTTGTCATCACTAATATAAAAGTGATACTCTTTTTTAATGACTCGTGCTTGATTTGTACTTTCCACACCATCCAGATCAATTTGTGCATGTCAATAAGACACTTGAACCATAATAGTAACCTGCTCTGTATAGTAGTATTCTACTTGAAGTTTTTTTTGAGATACGAAAGAGTAATTCTCTGCAAAGTCAACAACAGATAGAATTGTTCCGAGTGGGAAAGTTTCTCTTAGTGTTTGAAATTGTTCTGCTTGCCACTTAGCAAAAAATGCATGGCGTATATATGGTTGAATCAATTTACAAAAAATTGACATAAATTCTCGAGCCAATATCTCATCCTCTACATATTCTAACCTTGTTGATTCTTTTCCATCTTTTGTTTCTGACTTTATGTACTTATATCTCTTACATTTTACCATCCTTGTCGTATTAGTATCTTCTTCTCTCAAAGGAAATTTAGTCAAGTTACCACATGTTTCACAAGTTCCTCTTATGCAATCTATTTCACAGACACAATCATTTGGTTTGTCACATAAGATTGATGTTATGAATTGACTCAGTCGTTTAGGAAAAGTATTTTGAGAAGTTTCACCACTTTCTTCTATCATCTTTTGAAACCCTTCATAGTATAGATCAAATTCAACATTATATCGACAACAACATGTTTCAAAAGATTTATTTATCTTCACAAAATAGGGCTTCAATCTTTCAAACATTGTTTGTCCAATCTTTATGTTAGGATTTAAATTACAAAATGAGAGATACAATTCATGTTGAGTGACATCCAACCAATTTTTTGCGTGTTGAATATATTCCTTAGGCCCAATCCTTTGCTTGATGATATCTCTTCTATTTGGTGAAGGATGAGTATTATCAATCCAAAATTGAATAACTAAGTTCTTAACTATTTCCCCAATCATGTCAGATCGAGGAGCTCTACGCATTAGTGCCCAATTGCCTTCTAATGTACTATCATTCAAATTGTTTCTCCTTTTTAGATAATGTAGTACTGTCTTTCGACTATACCTGAAATGAGATGATAATGAAGAGATCTGTCTATTTTGGGATGTTTTCTTATTTAAAATAGATGTTAGTATCACTCTTTGTGCAATGGATTTATCTGCAGATCTAGTTTTTTTCCCAATGGAATGTAACCCTTCCTTAACACTTTCAACAATATCTTTTTCTAGTTTAGAAGTCCTCATCTTTTTTATACTTGTATCTATACCCAATAGTATCAGTGGCTCTTTTAATTCATCTTTGAGAAGTGAAATTGATAATAGTTGAGTTTTCTCCACTGTTGATAGATTCTCAAATTGTGCAATTATGTCTTTAGACTTTTTATTCAATTTCCTCTTCGTAGTATGTGTAGGTTGATTAGCATATTCTCTCAATGTTTCCACATCCATTTCAATTAAATGATCTATGTTTCTATGATTAATTTTTCTCTTCAATCTTTGAGCTAAATTAACATTCTCATTTGTTGTTTGATCTCGGGCTACACAAGAAAAAATGAAACAAAGTCTTAAGATACAATCTCTTTAGGGGACATATATATGTATACATATATACATGTTTAACTCAAGAGTGAAATATTATGTACTTGATTAAATTATCTAACCTTCAGATGGTCCTTCTTCAATATCCATTGCTTCATCTTCAATTTCCTCAAGTCCAACATTTTCATCATCTACTAGAATTGCATGTGCATGATATAACAAATAAAATCAAGTAAGTTTATAAGGGGAAATATCGCTCACTAAATTTAAAAATTAAAGATATAAATTTTGATAGAGACCTAGAATTCTAGAAAGATCTATATTATATACTTGCAAGAGATGCACATGTACCTGTTTGAACTTGGGATGAACCTTCTCCAATGTCGATAGGTTGTCCTAGTTGACTACGTCCTAAATAAATTCATTTATTTAATTTTAATCATAATCTAATAAACCTTAATGGACTATAAATTATTAACATAATTGAATAAACAAGGTAATTCCCATGCTAAATAAATTCATAATTTAAATTTATTCATAATGTAATATTCACCCTAAGGACTAATATGGACATAATTGAATAAACCCTAATGGCCTAAATATGAACATAATTTCAAATAAACTCTTAATATTAAGTTAATCTAGTAATGCTAATTTAAGATAAATATGATATTCCTAATTGGATTTAAACCCTAATCCTAACTAAATAAACTAATTAAATACATTGGAAAAAAGATTGTGCATGTGTACCTGATCTATGATAGTATCTTGCTAGCATTTTTTGACGATTTTCATCTTCTTGTTCCTTAGTTCTTCTTTGTGCATATTTACTTTCTCTTTTATCTTTATTGCTCATGTCGTAAATTCTTCCTCCAAAATTCGAAAATAGGTTGAAATTTGTCAAATATTTCTTTCTACCCAATTCAAAAGCCAATAACTTGATTTCACATAAATGCAAATTGTAAAAAATGAAAATCATATTTATATACAATTTTTTTTTTTAAAAAAACCTCTTTATTAGCCGACTAGGGAAAAATCCTAAGGAGCCGACTAGGAAAACACCCCTATGGTCGACTTCTTCTATGAAGATGGGAAGACTCCTAGGATGGTCTTCACTCTCATGATAACTTCAATTTATCAAGTAACATTAAAAGAATTCTAATTCAACTTTGGGGGGAAAAAGTTTGCAATTACAAACATATCAAAGAGGATAATAGGGAGAAAATATGGGGATGGAGATCCCTAGAAGAAACAGGTCTCTCTCTTGCTAAAAAAGAGTTCACAAAATTTCTTAGTCAAAGATTAGTCTCCTATAAATATAGGCACAATAAATTAATATGGGGACCATCAAAAGATGAAAAATATAGTGTTAAGAAAGGCTATAAGCTCATTATCAACTCACAAAAATAGGAGGAAACCTATATTCCCCTTAACCTATGTTGGGATTCGACATACTTACCTAAAGAAGGAATATTTTTATGGCCTGCAATTTAGAAGAGGATATTGATTGCACATAGATTTACAAAAAATGGGATTCAAAAGCCCTTCCAGACATATATTATGTAAGGCCAACTCAGAGAATGCATAACATTTTCTATTCCAATCCTCTTACACTAAGCAATGTTGGGACTGGCTTATTCAAAAATTAAAATGGTTTTCTCCCTTTCCGAAAAACCTTGAGAAACGCCTAAAAGTTGGCCTACTGACAAAAGTAAGAAATTATATAGTAAATTATGGAATATTACACCATCTATTCTTCTTTGGGAAATATAGAAGGAAAGGAATAGAACAATTTTCAATAATTTGACCATGGATATCCCTTCACTCCTCAATAAAGTAGAGGCATGTACGTAAAAAAAGTAATGAATAATAACTTAAGAAGAGCAACCAAAGAAGAAGGTATATTCTTAGAATGGGATGCGAAGATGTATTAAAATTGGACTAATCTTATAAATCCTCCTTTAGTATATACTAAGAAGAACCTACAAGTATAGAAGGACTATACACGGGAACCTCCCCCAATAGGATGGACTAAGGTCAACTTTGATGGAGCATCTAGAGGTATTCTAGGCAAGGCAAGAATAGGATGTATCATATATACATATACTATAAATTGGATTTTAAAGTGGTCAAAACCAGTTGGTATTACTTCAAATAAAATGGTAGAATTAGAAGCCCTTAAGGAAGGCCTTAAACTCAGCTTAGAATGAGGTATAAAGAAGTTAGTCATCAAGGAAGATTCTCAGATTATATTGAATGCATTATGAAAACAAATGACCCCCAATTGGAGCATTAACTCAAAATTAGAAATAATTTTGCCTCTAATAGACAAGTTCAAAGAAATCAAAATACAACATATATCCCAAGAGGGGAATATTGTAGTTGATCAATTGGCCAATAAAGGAGTGGATGGTGAGGATACCATATTAGAACTTAGAACTTTATCCTTATCAGCTCATCTCTTATTGGAAATGAATCATGGCTATAATTAGCAATAATCAAATTACATCATTTGGGCTATACTTAACAAACCAATTTTTTGCCTTAAAAAACAATAGAGTGAATGAAAGTGAAAAATTAATATAAGTAATACTAAAACATCTTCGACCAAATATTTAAAAAAAAACTTAATTTAACTTCTAAGATTAAGGGGTGGGAAGGCCCTAGATATAGTCAATTAGTATTAATCTAATAAATGTCCTTAAAACTAAGGTAAGAAATTAGTAAAGTCCTCAGTAAATTCATTTATGGGACAACAAACACTAACGATTAATCATTAAAGGTGATTTCCTTCCTCCTACACTGAGATCAAGACATTTTAGATACTTGCCACTACTAACATGATAAGTGAGAATGCTACATCGAATAATGATACCAACATTTTCTAGATGATTCTAGGGAATTGTAGAGAAAAACTACATTTAGATGAGTAATCTAGCACTGAATCCACTTTATAATATTTGACAACACTTTCTAGTAGTAACACCAGGTGTATCCTAAGAATAGAGTGGTGAGGCCCTGGAATGGAGTCAACTATCAATTTGTTCCATGCAAGTGAAGTTAGAACGATGGCTTTTAGGGGCTTTGTGAAGCCTAAGCATTAGAATAGGCTTCTCAACCCTGTTGATGACATGACTAGGGTGGCCATGTCTAGAGCTTTACTAGAGAAGGTTTTTAACTATGATTTTACTTGGTGCACCAATAGATCTACTCTGGATCATTCATAGCATGCATGGCTAAAGCTTAGTTTGATCATTGGGAAATTCTTCAACTGTGTCACAATTTGTTTTACTCAATTTGGTTGGAAAGGTTGGAACAAGTGGTTCTTAGCATAGAAAAAAATATGAAAATCTCATATCTTGAAGACTATATGGCTCACCCTCTTAGTAGTTTTGCTCATGTAATCATGCCTAGGCAACCCATTTTACACACTAGGGATCAAAATCTCATCAACAACGAATGGCCGAAGATGAAAGCTAGCATCACATTTCTTCTTAGGTGGAGGGGCATTGTGGAAGACCAAAGTAAGGATTGTCTCACCAATTATCTCAGTATTTGACTCTTACATTGAGCCAGGGAATGATTTCTTTGATTTAAATAAGTTATATTTCTCTCTGCCAAATTTTAATAAATCCATTTAGGAGAAAATGACCTTCTTCTTGTCTCTAGAAGCTAAGGTACTTGACACAAAAGAAGTGGATGATCTTATTATGGTTTTCAAGAAAATTAAAGATCAATCTTGAAGTCTTGGGTCTATTTTTTTCTTCTCTCTCTATTAAATTTTTTATATCTAGTTCCTTTAATATGGAACTTAGCTTGTTAGGTGGTTCAATTTTATGGGATTGACCTCCCTTAGTAGGGAAAAGTTTTTTTCTCTAGGTCCTGGTTTATACTTAGGGGCTACCTCAAGTGGATATTATCTCAGTATTAGTATCTATATATGTGGTATTCTCTGATAAGGTGTCCTTTTAGTTGGGACTTTTCTCTTCGGCGCCCAAACTTATGTAAAAATATTAAAAGGATATCTAATGGTTTATATCTATTATTATTACTATTATTATTTTTTCTAGTTATGTTTTCTTGGGTATTTGTCAAGCCTTGGTTCTTATCAGATCCTATAGGATTTTTTTTATGTCTTACATATGTGGTATGGATGTTCTATTGAATTGGCTTATAGATAATCTAAGAGTGCTCAAGCTAATAGACTTTTATTCATTGATTAAAATACACAAATTTTGGTTGGAAATATAATTGTTTTTGGATAATATTTTCTCTGCTATCTATTCCTTGGTATCCCTCAACTCATTGGTTTTAGGTTGTCATCTCAGTTCCTCTCCCCTTTTCTTAAAAATCTATTTAAGCTTGACATACACTTCATTCTTTTCAAAGGGTCCTAATATGAATTCCATAATCAAATTAAAGGGACCTTCCTTGCAAATTTCTTTTGATAAGCCCATTTCAGATAATTATCTTTTGTTAGTTCTACATAACTCCTATCTTTTCATTAAAAGGGTAGTCTATAGAATCTTAGGTAAAGAGTTCATCTATAACTCATATTGGTATAAACTACTTAGTGATATCCCATCTATGATTCTAGCCATGACATGCCTATTGGAATATGATAAATTGAGCATCTTGACATTAAGGAGATGGATTTTCAAAAATGAATATATTGGAAATATAGACAAAGTGATTACATGTATAAGAAATGATATCTATATTTTTAGACCATTTCATTATGATCTCCCTATTTGATCAAAGGAAAATCATCCCACTTTATCCACTAGTGTAACAGACTGATTAATTGGTTCCTGATGGTTGGGAGAAATCTTTCCTTTCTTTTCATATTTTTTCATAAATGCCCAACTAATTGTAATAATTGGATGGGATTATATATGGCTGAAGAAGATATAGAAGTTTGGAATGGTAAATCCACATTAGATACCTGTATGCTTAAATTACCAATTCAAGTTAAGGATGAGGAAATCAAGGAAAAACATTCAACTTCCTCTCACAATGCACTTGATATTTGAGGAATCTATCTCACGATTAATGTAAAGGAAGTGGAAGTATTAAGCAAGTAATAAAATGGGATACTTCATGTTTCATAAGGGTTAATATCTTAGATCAGTGGTCTAATATTTCATAGTTATGTTAGTCTTTCTATCTGTTTAGTTTAGGAATTTAAGTTCCAAGCTCTTGTTAGCACTTTAGACCTATCAAGGCACCTTAATAATGGTACGAATGAGATTTAGCGATGGTATTTTGTACTGTCAGGTTAAATTAATTCAAAATGTTGTGGTAAGGAATATAGCAAGAATTCACAAATTTTCAAGTATTCAATATTGTAATTGTTACCCTAACAAATTAAGTAAAGGAATACCAAACTATGAATGAATATTTTTGCTGAAGTAAACATGTATAGTAATATAGTAAATCAGATTCTAAGGAAAGATAAACAATGAGGGAAAACAATTAATAATGAGTATTAGCTTCAAAAGGAAGAGGCTTAACAAACAAAAAAATTCAAATTCATAGGACACCTCAGACAATTAGGGTCATTGGGAAACTAGCATATTTTTTATTCTTCAAACAATCAGATAGAAAAAGAAGTATGGAATCAATATCCTATCAAGTGAGTAGGGAGTAATTCCTTTGATATTATCTATCTAAGAATGGGCATTGAAATTACTAATTCTCATGTAAACACTTATGAAAGATAATATAAATGAGATATTTTGTATAAATTTCAATATTTGGAAGCTTCCCTCTTTCAAACTCGTTATTTCAATAGCACCTATAATATCAAGCAAAAATCACTTAAAAATTCTTTGTCACAATTAAAATGGAAGGTAGCTCTCAGAATTAAGAAATGCATGAGCAGATATCCTATTTTGAAATTTGAATGAGAATTTTTTAATCAAAAATCAATAAACTAACTTATAAAAAATTCTTAAAATACTGTAATATATATATATATATATATATATATATATATATATATATATATATAAGAGAAATAAAGTCATTAAAAAATGAAAACCACTGAAAATCATCAAGAAATAGAAATTAATTAAAAACAAATTTCAATAACCTAAATCAATATTCTAGAAGTAATAAATTTCTTTAATTTCTTAAATAATAATGGCATATTCCCATCATATAGGGAAAAAAATTAAATATGTATATACTTCATCCAAAAAAGGTTAGATCCAAGATTATATAGTGAATCCTAATTACTAACTTTTAATTGAGAAGTAGTTTTTTGTGAAGCTGCAGAGATTCAAAAGGAGAAAAGAGATCCATAGTTCATATGGCCATACATATAATTCAAAGTATTAAGAAGATCTCTAGACATTTTATTAAACCCTGAGACATGTACACCTAAGGAGAAATGAACTAGTGGTAAATCAAATAATGTGAAAGGGAGATTTATGTAGACTCCAATCATGGATATTAGATGTCAAGCACTGAATATAAATTTGAAAGTTAAACAAGCATGAAAGGAATAAGGGAGTTTAATAGAGTCTTTATATAGAACTTGGGCACTAGGGTATGTCCCTTTTATATATGTATTCATGTAAAGGAATTTGGTCCTAGTCTAGACTGGAGGTTTTCTCCTCCATTCTTTCCTACCATTGCTCATTTGAATAGAGACATTTTTGCTGACTTTTATTTATATAATTAATTAGGCTTTGACTATTTACCAATAAAAAATAAAACATCAAGGCTATCATAGACAAATTTGAGGATACAGATCAAGTTCACAAGTGTGTAAGAGAAAATTCAAGTCAAGGCCACGAATAAAATACTTAAGGGATGGAGAAGATGCAAAAGATGAAGCAATATGAACCATCACATTCAACCTCAAGAAATCAATTTTTGAAGAGTTAATCAAAGTTAGAAAGTTGGACAATGTTGAGTATTAAGGATTAAATTGATCTATAATATAAGGATGATGAGGTGGCATTGGGTTGTCTCCACCAATAAAAATAATTCAAATTGAAGCACCATCAATCAAATTATGCCAAGTTTCTTATTCTATCATTTCCTATCAAAAGTTTTTTGATTTTCTTATTGGACTATGATATGGTGTGCTCATGTAATTTGTTGTAAATTAGGCAGCCCTAATTAAGCTTCGTGGGAATAAATATCAATCCTTGACCTTGAAATGATCTTGACTCTTCATTGTAACTAGACATCTATAAAAAGCCAAGGCCTTCTCATTTTTAATTCATTAGTCCAGGAGGTGGTATAGAGAGCTAGAGTAGTGTAGGATAGCTAAGGGAGGCACTTGATATTTTTATTTCTATAATTCTTGTAAAAGTAATTGATAATTCATTGTTGGTTCGTCATGGTTGATTATTTAATAATACTTTGAAGTGTTACATGGTTTTCTTGATCTTTCACTTAGAGTATATTTTTTTTCATGTTGAAGTAGTTTAGTTTCAAATGGAAGTTGTTGTGAATGTTTATTTAATTGACTCAAAAAAAATCTGAGCCACTAGCCTCTTGCTGATCATAAGAGTGCCTTGTATGGTAAGATGATGACTTGAAACACTTATTAACTTCAATTGATGTTGAATCCTTAGTTTGCATCCATTTGATGGGATTGGAAAGGATATATTAATTTGAAAATTATTTGAGTTTCCCTTAGAAGCTCACACCAGGCAGGTGGAGTCACTGGTGAGGCTACATATAGTAAGATGCAAGTCATCCATGATTCCTTGCATTCACAGTTAGAAGTAAAACTTAGCAAGTTTAAGTTTAAGTTAAATGAGAGAATTGGAAAGTCAGAACTAACATTTTTCTATGCACATTGTGAAGCTAAATCATTAGTGCAAGTGGTTGAAATCCATTGAATTAATATCATAAGATAGCATAAGTCCTCTAAGTGATAATCAATACATCACATCATAAAACTAAGTGAAGTCCATAGTTAAAGTAACCTCAAAGTCCTTTGATGATCTTAATTTTCTCGCTTAGCATGATAGATGACCTTATATCAAGAGAGGATGAAGTATTTGGTGTTTTTCCTTGAAATATTAAATATTTGACTGTGTATGTTGTAGTGGAAAAAAATCATATCAACACTTCAATGTGTATTGAATAAGATTATACTATGACCCAACACTATATGTGCCCACTTTTATGGAGGGATACAAAAAGAGACAAATTTTTTAAAATGTCATGGCAAGAATTGTTTAGTAACAATTTTGAATTTGAAAACCCTACTTTTGGAAACTTATGACTTTTTATTTTTTCTCTTAAAAGTGTAATTTGTGAGTTGTTTATAGATGTTCAAGACACTATTTACAATGTAGGGGTATGTTGTCTATTATTTGGTCAATTATAGATGTGGTCAATCATGTAAAAGGATGGATGTATGTATATCTATCCAATTTTTGTTTACAAATTGTCATCCTTGGTAGGAAATAAAAAGAGTATTAATGGCTTGGGAAATGGGAGAAATAGGAACTCTAGAAAGGGGTTTTTAATTTGTTGAAGGGTTTTGATAATTATTTTAAAGCCCAAGTTTGTATGATCTAGACATGTTATTTTAAATGTTAAGGATTTTTTCACAATTTGTTGGTGTAGGCATGTGGAAGACATAGAGAAAAACTAGATATACTCTTGTCATGCAATTTGAATAAGATTTTTCTATGTTCCAACACTACATGTGTCTGCTTTTTTGAGGGATATGAAAAGGTGGTAGAATTTTAGAGGACTTGGAAGTTTGAGAGATTTTTTTAGCTAAAAAAAAAAAAGATTTTTTTGAGAACCCTTCTTTTAGATTTTTATGATATTACATTTGCAAAGGTGTAATTTGAGTTGTTTGTAGATGGCCAATGCTTTGTTTACATTATTGAGGCACGTTGTGTAGTTTTTAGTATTTTCTACTTAGATGTGGCCAATTGAATAAAATCAAGCTATGTATATTTATCCAAATATATTTTCCCATTTTAAATTCTTATTAGGAATTCTAGAGAGGGTTAATGGCTTGGGAAATAGGGAAGGTAGATGAGCTTTCAAAAAGTTGTTTTGACTTGTTAAATGGTTTTGAGAATTGTGTTAGATCCCAATTTTGTATGAACTCTAGACCTATTCTGGCATGTTCATCTGAATATCAAGCGGTTTTCCACAAGTGTTCAAAAACCTCATAGTTTGATCATCATGAATTGTATATTTAAGAAATGTAAGGATTTTTGATAGAATATTTTTTACATGTTCATGTTATACATCTTGTGGCATCCATAGATCTTTGTTGGTGTAATTAGTTATTTATAATTACACTTTACTTAAGCTTTCTTGGGATAATGCACATGATATGCTTAGTAGTTAACACCCTTATTTGTGCATGGTGTAAGAGAGTTTCCACCTTAGGTGGTGATAATTGTCATCAAATTTAAATTTATATGTTTCCTCCACCTTTAGTGCACTTATCACATTATCGTCCTTCACATGTTATGCATACTTCATGTTAGCCTAAGTGTTGTAGACTGACTAGAAAACTGATTGGTAGACTTAGTCAGTAAAAGTGTTGTCATTGCTGGCAACACTTATGAAGGAAAGTGAACTGATAGTAAAACACAACCATTGAGACATGACAGTGTGTATCCCCCACTCACACAAGGAGTCTGACAATGAGAAGATATGTGACCCCAATCTAAAAAAAAGATAAAGGCGACCCACTTGGCTAATGGATGCTAAGTGGATCGCCAACACCAAAACCAACACAAATAGAGCAAGCCAGTGAATAGAGAAAAAAATGAACAACCTAGAAGGAGATATTTAACACCTCGCCAAGGGATCCAAAAGAACTCACCTAAAATTTTACTATGTTTTCCAAACATTTATTAATTAATTTATTTAAAGAACAACATATACAACAATTATAAAATAGCGGAAGAAACAACATACAATCATACATAAGAAACGTATAGTAGATTACATTCCTTAAGGATCCCAAGATGTTGAATCACATTTAAATTTAAATAATACTAAGTCCAATAAATAATACATGCACATAAAAGAATAACTACAAATTCAAATACATTTAAATAATATACATTTATTCCAAATGCCAATTGGCAATAATTAGAATGCACAATCATCCATTGTACATGTCATAGGGTATGAAAGGCTGAAAGAATATATATTTATAAAATTGATTACATCATCCCTTTTAGATCCATGAAACAAAATACAATACAATAAGTAAAATCATCCAAGATATAGATACAACCATCCATAATAATACACAAAGATAGAATGAAAGAAAATGCAAAACAAGGAACTCCAGCCACGACATCTACAAACAGATCTCAATGGTAAAAGCAAAAAGAACTACCACCCACCCTTATGGTAACCCAAAAAGGTCCACTTCCACCATGCTAAGGAGATAGTCTCAAGTCCCAAATAGGATAAAAATTCCCAAAAATCAAAAGTAATATATAGGTCAAGGAAAACCCTAAAGGTAATCTAACTCAAAAGTTCCAAGATAAAATGACATCTAAAACCAGAGGCAAACAAGTACACATAAGAAATCTATAATGCTAGTGGGCAAGTGTCATCGCACGAGCCAACTCTAGGGTTACCTAGCTAGTCTTTTAATCCTCTAGCCCTCTACTGACTCTATGTGGTACTAGTATCCTTTCATACTAACAAGGTATACTAACAATGCATGGTTGCAAACAAGTGTCCTCTCTACTCCCATCCTAGCTTGTACTAGCACTTGAGGCATGAGCAAGGAAAGACAAATACTCTTATTAGGTTCATTTTACTCTCATTTAGTGTAGTGTTTTTACTTATTAACTACTTACAATGGGTTACTCATCAACCTCTTTAGGGCCTCGGCTTCCATTGCAAGTGACTTCCCAACTTAACATACAGATTACCTACCCTAAACTCATAAAAGTACAAATCAAAGAATCACAGTTTTCACCTCAACCTTATAAAAGTGACTAGAAAGCATCAAAAGAAAATTCACAATAACACCTCAGTCCTTTACAAGCAATTGGAAAGCATCCAAAAATAACTGATTGAAGACTCAAAGGTTAAATCAAATAGGTCACACCATTCACTTTAGTTTCAGACTAGAACATTGGAAAACAATAACAATCAATAGATCAAAACTTCTCATACAACATACAAAACACATTATTATGGTTGAGTATAAAATATCGAGATCAAACCATCATCATGACATCACAAACACAAAACTCTCGAGCCTATGGTAAACATCCTAAGATTGGTCAACCCTCTAGTCAACCCCCAAATCCGACATACAAGAAAATACTTAACAAATAGTGTAATTCATAGTTTTGTTTGATTTTGAAGAATGTAGTTTGAGTTCACAATAAGGTTTAAGTTTCCATTTGTTGTAAATTTTTGGTTTGATAAAGTTAACTATATTCCTTGTATAACTTAGCCCATTTTCACAATTAAATATCAATACCTCATTACAATAAACTCACAAAACAAATATTATCTCTACAAAGATCTTAAATTTTAAATAACTAGTTGGAAATTATTTAATATTATTAAATTTTGAATAGAGAATTCTCATGATCAATTTCTTTTATATTATCTTATCGATAATTAATTAATTAATTAAATTAATTGTTTATAACAATATTTTAATAAATTGTATAATAAGATAACAACTGGAGGTCTCTTCTTGTGTTCTTCTCTCCATGAGTCTTTGAACTAGGTTTTTTAATACATTATAGTGGCTCACACCACTTTTGCCTTAAAAAAATAACATTTCAATAAAAAATCCTCAATGATTTATCATATTTTAATAATTTAAGAAAATTATTAATAACCATATAATAAAACCTTATTAGAAATTATCTTTTAATTAATTACATTTTAACTAAATTAAATTTTAATTAAATTAAAAGTTTAATAAATTAAATATAATATAATTTAAACTTTAAATATTTTAATTTAAAAAAAACAATTATAAAAATGAAGCCACATTTTTAAAGGCCTGTTGACCTGCAAACCTGCAATCACAGGTGTTACTACTGTCGTAGGCTTAAGTACTATGTACTGATGTTGTGTGTAGCAGTAATACCTATTGTGCACAACCTTTAATGGCCCCACCCTCACCCTTAATATATTATATTATTATTATTTTTAAATAAATTTAAACCACCCCCCCAAATTAAAATGTATATATATATATATATATATATATATATATATATATATATATATATATATATATATATATATATATATATATATATATATATATATATATATATATATATATATATAAAGAAATTTATGAAAATAATCTTATAGATAAAATCAAATAAACCAGTCAATTTAATATTCTACAATTTTGATTTCTTTTCAAAACCCTTCCTGATTAAAATACCAACCTTTCAATCTATAGAATGAGGGTTTTCTAATGTCTCAATTCTCATAATATAGACATAATTTGACATGAACATCAATCTACTTTCCAATGAAAGATTTATCACAAACAAATTTTAGAAAACAGATTTAACAAACACGATGTAGACAGGAATTTCAAAGAACATAATTTATTGTGCTTATAAAATATAAGATTCTACCTGAATCTGATGCTAATACGCAACCACCCGAAGATTGTGAGAGAATTGTTTTTTCTTTCAAAACCTTCTTTCTGAAATTCCCTTCTCCAAAATCTTGGGTCCCTGTGAAATGAACTCTCAATCTTTGATAAGGAGTTCTCCCTTAAATTTGGGGCACTAGTTGTGCAATCATGCAAAGGAACTCATTGGTCACAATCTTTTTAATATTTTATTACTTTTTGGATATTCATGCACACTTTTTGCAATTTAAAATATCTTTATTAAATTCATTACTCAAGTTCTCTCTTTAATTAATTTTTGAAGTGTTTTTGAAAAATATTTATTAATCTTAAGTAATAATAATATTTAGCATTCATTTAAAAATGATCTCCTAAATATATTGTTATTAAATTAAATAAATATTATTATGCTCTAAAATTAGAACTATAAATTTCCCTTTGAATTTAATTCTTCTATTTAATTAATTAAATATAATTAAATATTGAAATTATCTTAATACTTTTTTATTAAATTAAATCATTAAATATTTTTTAAATTTGACTTAATTAATAGAAAAATCACCAAAGATCTACAAGACAAAATATGAAAACCAATCATAAAATACAACATACAAGATCAAATTCAAGGGTTATAATCATGAATTTACGTCATATGACAAATTTAGAAGGGGAATTATCTCAGATACTTGTCCTACTTTTCTAAGACAATTTGTTTTAAGGTTAGGATTTGGACTCAAGAATTTATCTCCCTTCTCTTACCATTGAGATATTGTGATAGGGTACGCTCATCCTAGCAATTCAGGGAAGTTGATACCTGATACTTGTAATCTGCATAAAATCCACACATGTACAAATACATATATTCTAAACTAAATAGACAATGGTAGGAAGTGGTGCATCATGTAGATTCTGACTAGTAGGTGACTACAACTCCCTTTCTTAACCACATCAGAAATGTCATACATAAAGAAAACATACACGCACACCATATACATGTAGTATGGGGTAAGTATCTATAGAAAACACGTACAAATAATCCATCTAACTAACATCATTTAAATAACTAGAATCACTGTAAATAATCATCATGAAAGTATAATCATGCATACATGAAGTAACTATTACCAAAGTAGTCTCATAATATAATCAACTTAGTATGAAAACAATATCCAATAATCTAAAAAATAATGTTACTAATAATCAAGCATAAACATAAACTAGACTAAAAGAGTTTGGCAATAATAACTGAAAAGTAAACTAGGGGTAGGCACTATAAGATATCCCTAGTCCAACCTCCCTACACACCAAGAATAAGAGGACCACTTACAAAAATAACAACTTCCCACTAGCAACAAGCCACCTCAAAAACTAGATCCTCTACCTCAATAGGGATTCTAACCCAGCAAGAAGCATGAAAGATGAAAAAAGAGAAAGTAGGACCTCAACCCACATTAAGCAATGAACATAAAACCCCACCTCAAAAGGGGTAGAAAAAGTAGAGAAAACCCAAGATACCACCACTAAGAAGAGAGAAAAAGTCAAAAAGAGAAAGGAGTAACACCCACCACTAGATCTGGCCCCAAGAAACCTCATCGACTGAAGAAACATAGAAGGAAAGACCCACAACCTTGAAAGAGGTAGGGGAGAAGAGAACCAAAACCCAAAAAAAATAGTTTACATCAAACACCACCTACATTTTGACCATTTCTTCTAATTTTTCTTTATTTGAAGGATCATATTAATTTTATTGTCAAATTTTCTTAGCATTGATTACATGCATTAAATCCACTAATATTGCATTTAGTTTTCTTCTCATTAGTATAATGTGCTACATTTTTATTAGATATATTACATTGATTAGATTGGATAGTTACAAAAGTAGTTTGTGTACGGTTAAATTGTTTAATTGATTTCTAATGTCTGTACAATATTATAAAATATGTATGTTATATAACATCTTAGATACATTGGAAATAAAAGAATAATTATATTTTACAACAATTGGTACATTAGGGTTGTCTATGGCCCCCTTAAGCATTTGGGATTATGCACTAAGTAGCTCAATTTATGCATATATTTATGTGCCTATGAAATATTTTGTGAGAGAAATTTTTTTGTGTCTATGCTGTGACTAATCAAGAAATCCCTTTGTATATAAATTGATTACAAATTTTCTTTTATTCACATCTACAAGAGGAAATTAGAATTTAACAAAACATATATAATTTTAGAGAAGTAATTATAGGAAATAAAAAAGATATTTTTTAATGAAGATTATTACAAATTTTCTTTTATTCACATCTGCAAGAGGAAATTAGAATTTAACAAAAAATATATAATTTTAGAGAAGTAATTATAGGAAATAAAAAAGATATTTTTTAATGAAGATTATGGTTGATGCGTTAGATTAATATTCTAGTTTTAATTTTCATAGTTGGAAAATGTAAATTCAAATGCAATTGATGAACAAAAATTTATGGATAATAGTTACTAGAAAAAAGGTCCACCTAGAGATACAAGTAAGTTATTAGATTGGAGTAATAAAGATGATAAAGCCAAGGCTATAACTGGTCTTGCTCTTTTTGATTCTCAATTGCATCACATGGACTTGTCCACAAAAAAACAAGTAAAATTTGAGAGGATTTGAATAAGTTATTTGGTGCAAAAACACTTAATTCAAAATTTTCTTTAAAACATCAACTATTCAAATTTAAAATGGAAGATGAAATCACAATGAAAAATTACATAAGTAATTTGAGATATCTTCTCTAACAATTAGTTGAAGTCAAGACTCCAGTAGATGATGATGATGATGCTAAAGCTATATTTATAAACAATTTTCTTACAAAATATGATAATGTTGCTTTTACACTCTGCCAAATATCTTCAACTCTTTTAACAAAAGAAACAAGAAAAAATGCAAATGATTTAGAATGTGTTTCTTAATTACAAAATGTGTTATATGCTCAAAACCATAACAAAAGATCAAGTACAATAAATAAGGAAATCAAGTGTTATTATTGTAATAAAAAAGGTCACATAGCTTGGTCTCACAAAATCTGTGCTAGAGATCTTCTTAAAGGAAATCATAAAGATGTTTAGGTAATATTACTTATGTTGAGAATGAGGATTCATCAAATGATGAAGCTATTAATTACATGACTTTTCCAGCGATCCTAGATAGTTCTGACTTTGAGATGATGTTTTGCTTGAGAATCGTTTGCAGTTTTTTAGTTTCTTGTTTATTATTAGTCCGTGCCTTTTAGGTAGGAGACTATAGTTTTCATTGAGCTTTCTTGTATTAAGCAGTTTCTAGGAAAATGTGCATAACTCAGTTAATCTTATGTTTCCACTAACATTTTAATTTAAGTCTATTTTCCATTTTTCATTTTTCTAAAAAGAAATTGTCAAAATTTAAGCTCGTACAGCTTTCTTCCATGTGGCTATTTCAAGATAATTCTTTAAATGACACATGTTTTGCACATTCCCATTACAAGATCCTCTAGAAAATAGATGTCACACTGTGGTTACATCATATTTTTCCTTTTACTTGACATCATTTATCTCTATTTCTCTAGAAGTTTCTACTAACCCTAACCCACACTGCATATGAAACTTACAAATTTATTGATGGGATTTTCGGAAAGGTTCAATTTCATTGAAGGGTTTTTCAGCAAGGTTCAATTGCTATGTTTTGTCTGGCTTATTGTGGTGCGCTTGATAACCTGCCGCGAATAGGCGCTTCCGTTACATGACTTACCTTTCTCCAGAGCAGGATGCTCCGCTTCTCTACAAGCTCGTTAATAATTCAGGTTCTTCTTTACAAAATATATTAGAATTTTCACTCTTAAAAACCTTCATCATTCTTTCATATTTTAAATTGTCACATTCTTGTTAGCAGTTGTGCGTGACCAATATCCTCCAATCCTATGATGACTTTGACATTCTACAACAAAAAAAAGTTCTTCATCATATCAAAAGTTGTAGGGGATCTATTGTAGTTCGATGCTTAAATTTCATGCACGTCTAATACAACATCTCGAATTTCATTTGATCTATTCTTCTTCGATCCTATTATATTTTTGGCCGAGTAGTCTTTTTACACTTTCTTCTTCCTCTTCTATTTACGAGGGCAAAAGGAGATTTCTATTGTAGAGGATTAATTTGTGTTTAGTTTCCAGTTCACCTAGAAGATGAAAGGGGAGAATCATGAGCAATTTGTAGTGTGTATGGGTATTAAGTACATACTACACAGTATGGAGGAAATGGAGGCATTTTGTTGGAAATATGAAGCTAAACCACTCCGCCTCTTTATTAGACTGGTTGCATATGCTATGGAAATAAAGGGTCCCATTGCAAGAGAGAGAGGAAGAGAAGATATAGAAACTCGGGTATGACAAGTACAAATTGATTATATATGTAAATGATTATAAAATTGTGGAAGCAGGAAATGTTGGAAGGCTTTGTATATCATGCACAATGCAGATTTCTCATCTTCCACAATATCAATCTCCATCAACTCAATGACAGCAAGTTACGTTTACCATATATACCTACAATCCAAGAGAATAGTTTCTGAGACAGGTGAAATAAATAGACTAATATAAATGTAGTATTGTATTTTTATATCGTAAAATGCCTTAAGAGCAGCCCTCCTTATGAGCTAAATGTTGGAGAATTGATTGTCTAGAATAGATGGACGTAGGAAAGATTTGAGGAAGAAAGTCTAACATCTTAGGCTTTCTTGAAGTTTGACAAGAATGGGCATGAGTTAGTGTTCTAGATTCCACATAGATATCCATCTGTGCCTTCTCTTGTTGACTTGATTAATCTTGTCCTTGATATAAGTTAGTTTTACTCAACTCATGTTGATGTAGGATGCTTAGAAAATAGATTTTTTATTTACATAGATAGAATAATTTCATTAAACTGCACTTTTTAAGAATAGTATTTTAGAATACTTTCATTAAACTATAGTTTTTTTTAATGTCATATGTTTATAGTCCAAATACAAGTTTTGTAGGATTGGAACAAATATACTTGTAGAATTTTTGTGTAGAAAAATAGAAATTTAAAAGGTTCTTTGGAGATAAAAGATAAATAAACTATTTCAGATTTCCAAAAGTAAAATATACTGCGTAGTATTAACATGAAATATAAAAAGTTACCATATTGAAATTGATATAAAGAATGTACGACATAAGTAAATAATGGGTGAAAGACATGTTATATATATATAATATTTGGCCCTCATGATTGATCCTGGACTTTGTGAATGTGAAACCTCCTTATTTTTGGACTTTACATTTGCAATAAAATCAGCTTAGCATTTGTCTTGCCTTCCTCTCAAGCATAGAAATAAACACTTTCTTCTACCTATTCTTCCTCATCCCTGTCTAAGGCAGGGACTATAGTTGCATGCAACTCTTGTTCTTATTGTTATCAACACATTTAAAGATACATGTATTGTGAGGTTTGATTTGTGGAGATAGGTAAGGGGTTTTGTGAAGAGTTTAAAATGAATGTTTGTCTAGTAGTTTACGAAGATATGATTTGAGAGTGATGGAAGGAGAACTCGGGTATCTCTGATAGGGGCTACACCATCATGAGAGTTATGAGACAACTTTATGAAACTCCATTTAATTCAGGATTTGTTCCTTTAGTAAACATTTTTCACAAAAATATGTATACATCTTGTATTTAGAAAATTTTGAAATGTAAATCTTAAAGAGAGATGAATACAGTTTTAGGAACAATGTACTAAGTGAAGGATTGCTAGTATAATGTATTACATTTTTATTACATGTATTACATTGATTAGGCTAGATAGTTACAAAAGTAATTTGTGTACTAATAAATTGTTTCTACGATCTACACAATATTATAAAATACCTATCAAATGTAATAATTTCTATTATATAACAATAATAATTTGTACAAATTGTAATATTACAAATAGAAGTTAAAGAAAACTAGAAAACACACAAATTACTATACAACTACATGAGAAGACTTTTATGCAACTACGTGTAAACAACATTATATACCCTATTTTTATCATCATGCACTCCTCCATACAATCCTCATGCCAAGTGGAAGAAATTAATGTTCCAACAGTTTGATTGCATAACATGAAATTGATGCAACCTTTACTTTATAACCCATGACTCCATAGAAAACACTATGCTAGAAGAAGATACATCTCTACCATTTGCTTATAAACTCTCTCTTATTATAAGAACCGAATGAAATGCTCAAGAGGATGTGTTAATTGAGTTGATATAACCCTTTCCTTTAGGGCCCGTGGTTCTAATAAAAATAAACATACGGTACTCATTGAACATCATCTGTCTGTACTTCACAGGATTCGAACCCTCAATCGGCTCCTTGGCAGGCCCAACTTCCTTGTCTCCATTTGGATTACAGAATATCACTACTAACATACGTTCCTTGTTATCGTTCACAATGCCATTTGTTAATATCTGCAGAAAAGAAATGATGAATGGATTGTATAAGCACCAAGAATCTACATGCTGTTGAAATGAATTCTTGAAAAATAATGGTCATGAAATACCCACCTCAATCTGATCACAAAGGTTTATAATGAGAGCACGAGGAAGAGGATGGATATGAACCCAATAATCTCCTTTCCTAACCTGAAGACCAGAAACATCATTTTGAAGAAGAATGGTGATGCCACCTGGTTCTGAGTGAGGGGAGATGCCAAATGTGACGTCTAGTTGTGGGCAAACTGGATAGTAGTTCACCTTCACACTTATTCTCATTTCTTCTTCCCCTCCAAAAGCTTCTTCAAGATATTTGGCATGAAGACCCATATTTTCAGAGAACACAGATAGAAGAGTTCTGCGCACTTTGGCAGCTTCATTGCAGTATTCTTTCATTGTAGTCCTGCAATCATATTACCAGTGCGATGGTGTGAAAAGAGAGTTGATTTCGTGTAGACGAGTATCACAATATGATACTTGTAGAGCATAGATCATAATGTGACACTTTTTCTTTCTTTTTTAATGTTCTTGGTTTGGTTTAATCATAGTAAGAGAGTAGATTTCTACAGTTTATAATTGATAATCTTTGATAGTACCGACTTTTTAATTACACTCGAAAATTTATCATCAATATGAGAATAAGAGAGCTGCAGGAGTGAAGTCATTATTGTGAATCACTCTAACATCCTGCAGAGCTCTTTTATAAAATGTCCAAAATATTGATCTAAACAATCATCCCAGACAAAATAATACATGAACAAACCAGATGATAGAATATGATAGACAAAGCTAGTATTCCATTCAAATCAAATCTATGTTCCCTCAGTTAGGTCTATATATAATCATTCGTATGCTTCAAAAGGAAAAAAATTGTATAAAATATCCAGTCATATGTTAAGGTTGTTCAGTTGGAAAACGCTGCAAGATAATAATTTAGTCAGATCTGATTCTTTTAAGAAATAGGAAAATATTTTACGCTGAGGTGTATCGAAAATTTTAGGGTTAGTGATCAGGCGCGCTCATGCAATAGACACCCATTATATTTAGCAAAACAAAGAAAATTCCAGCAGATGTGTTGCCTGAGCCAGATTCATGTAACCCATCTCCACTTCATTCAACAAACAGCACCCACGGATTAGAAACATCAAAGCATTACAAAAAGAGGATATACTGCATAGACCATTTCATTCTGCATGTCTTTATAGTTATTTGCATAAACATGATGGTTAATCACTTGACATGATGCAATATTGATATTAAGTTCCTGCCATAAACTATCAATCCCACATGATTAGACAGTATATGAATCTATATCTTTCTCTCTCTCACAAATAACTATTATATTCTTATTCACCATCAATCCTATATGATTAGTCACTATAAGACGAGCCATATCTCACTTTCACGTATGTACAGAAAAGACTTTCAAGTGGTTTAGAAGGCCACTTATGTTCCTCCCTTGTAGAAGCCGGCAGGATATGATGATAGTAATAGTCTCCCCAATCAAGAACAGATCCCTTTTGAACACCAATCCTACTCCCATAGCCAACATAAGTATTTGGATCATTGGCATACTTCTGCAAAGGGACACATCACTCCCACCATTTAGAAGCTCAGAGAACTCATTCCATGGTTGATCAATTGGAAGAATGCCAACTTATTGCATGCATCAGAAATCTCCTCCATTATTTTTTCTCTCCACTCATCTTGAAGAACACACATGTCAATAAGAGGCATCTCTTCTTCAACCAACACATGCCCTGAATATGGTTACTCTTCCACATGCCTTACATATTTAGAAGGCAATCATTTTATGCCACTCTTTTCAATAAATTGGACTCTCTCTATTTCCTCAGGCCATTCAACCAAAGGAGGAAGAGGAACAGAAGAAGAAAATAGAGAAGAATCAGAGCTTGCCATCTTTGCCAAGAGAAACAAAACAAAAAACAATTGAGATTGTTTTGAGCATTTCTTCACACATCAAGCTTGCTTGTTTAAATACTTAGAGAAATACATTTCATTTTGCTAGCTTGCAAATGAAAAAACAATAACATTTTATGAGTTGAATGAGACAAAGATGAAAAGTGCTTAGATGCCACGTGGCTGTTCACCATGTGGAATCTTTCATGCACAGCCTACAATCTCCATGGTTTGTGTTTATTGCCTAATTCTCACGTGGGTTATTGCCTTATAGATCCTCGCTTACTCAACCGCTCCAATAGCTCACACAAGCGCAATTTATATTTATTTGATAAAGCTAATACTATTCTAATCATTTCACCTTTTTAAATTAATTTTAATCCAATATTTGGATCACTTGTAATATAGTATTCTTTTTAATATTCTTATAAATTTGATCTTTTCTATATTCTATATAGTTTTAAAATTGTTTATCCTTGTCTTGCATTTCATTTCTTATTTTCACATTATTTTTTTCAATTTGTTCTTAAATTTCACATCATTTGTTCTTTAGTTTATTTTAACACTAATTTTACAATTCACTCCATAACTCTTTTGATCTTAATGATGGATAATTGTCCATAACCACTGCCCCATAAAACAAGGCAAAGTTGACTACATTATAAACTTTTAATTTGCCTAGTCAAATTTTTTTACTACTATAAGATGCATTTTAAAATATTTTTTAAATTTCTAAATTTATAATATGCTCCAAATGATGTAAGACTTTTTTCTTTAAATTTTATGATGAGTGAATAGTTGGAAAGTCATAACAGCATGGGAATCTCCATTCCATTGAAGAATTGTATTATCCTCACATGTCTCTACTATTACACAACAATTTCTTTTTTACTATATCTACTCTCCCTACAAAACGACAGGCTAAGACATCATAATGTAACATGCCACATACATCCCATATAGCATACCATGGCATGATGATGATAGATTAGACAACAAAGTAAACTAATGGACATCATTGCCTTTTATCATGGCTACTTCTAGCTTGCATGTTGTGAATCTTAAAAAAGATCAAATAAAAGTGGAGCAAATCTAACTTTCATATTTTATATGCTTGGTAGTTAATGAAAATTGTATTTGGCAAACAAGGGAAAATCAAAGTAATTCCACCACACACTATGGTGTAGGCATTTTGAAGACATAGAGACCAATTCAACATGCTCCTTCCACATGTTTGAATAATATTTTACTATGGCCAACATTGTGTGTGCACGCTTTTTTGGAGGTGATCTAAGGAGTTGAAATCCCCTTCTAACCTACCTGAATCGACACTCAAAGAAAAAATACAAATGTAAAAATATAACAATAAAACAAATGAATTTTTTCTATTGGAGAGGTGTAATTTGGAGTTGTTTGTAGATGTCCATCAATCTTTTTATTATAGAGGTCTATTGTCTAGCTTTTTTATATCTTTTATGTGAATCCAACTAGTTGTGTAAAATGAAGGTATGTATATCTATCCAAATATACTTGCCACTTTTTCATTGTTGATAGGAAGTGCAAAGAGGGTTATTGGCTTGAGAAATAGGGGAAATCAAGGGACTTCAAAAAAGGGTTTTTTTTTTTTTTTTTTTGTAAATATTGTTGAAGGGTTTTGATGATTGTGTTAAAGCCACATCTTGTATTATTTGAACTCATAATAGCATGTTATTTTTAATGTCGAGGAGTTTTCCATAATTGTTACAAAACTTCATAATTTAATTATTATGGATTGTACATTACAAAAGATAATGGATCTCTATACTATTTCTAATGCCCATCATGTACAATTTTCCGTCATTCATGCTTTCCATTCACCATGAAATGAATAATAAATTATCAATTTTACACTATGGAGTAATGTGTTATATTTATATACATATACATATACATATACATACACACACATAAATCTAAATCTAAATGTGTGCGTGTGTGCGCGCGCGTGTGTGTGTGTGTAAAACGACACTATGCTACCTTAAAATTAGTGATAACTAGTAACATACTTTTTGAAATTATAAAAACCTCATAATAAATGTTAATGTATACCCCCTCTTTCTCTATATATGTTTATACACACACACACACACACACACACACACACACACACACACACACACACACACACACATAGATATATATAGACACACACAGACACAGTGTGTGTGTGTTAAAACTAACACTATGCTACCTTAAAAATAGTGATAACTAGGTACACATGTTTTAAAATTATACAAACCTAGCTATGAATGTTAATGTATACCGTTAAAGTTGTATAAAATAATAAAATATTAGTAATTATTTGACAACCTCTTCAAATTGACATGGGTTCTTTAGTTGTGATGCATAGATACATATCATGTTTGTAATGCTAGATTTTAAAAAGTTCAAATGGGAAGAAGAATTTATCAACTCGTGTGTAGGTTGTGTTGGTGTAAATAATTATTCACTATTTATACCTAAGTTTACTTAGGTTAATGCATTAATTTAATATTTATTTATTAGTCACCTAGGAGTATGTGCACTCTTGTGAGTTATCATGTTGACAACATAGGAGTTCGCACCTCATTTATGCACATGGTGTCTACAATATAGGAGTAAGCACTTTATTTCAACACATGGTGTCTACAACATCTCCACACATGGGACACCTTGTCATGCTTATCCTCTCATTGTTGCACATACATTCATGCACAATGGAGGACATGTGCTTAGTTGTCAAGCTTATCTCCTGGCACCTGCTAGAGACATTCTAGATACATCTTAGAGGCCTTTATATACATGCACTCTCAGTGTGTACAATCATCTAATCTAAACATAGTGATGTATTAGGACACGCTATGCTATATTGATCATACTCTTTTTTGGTCTATAGTTGTGTTTCTATTCGAGTTCTTTGATCTTGGGTGAATTTTCCCTAAGACAAATTCTTACATGGTATCAAAGCTTGGAGAATCTCTCTTCACATAGCCATTCGAGACCATTGTTGCTTCAACACCTCAGCCCAAATCTAGAGTACTGCAAAAATTTGGCTACCCTAGGCCATAGTCGATTGTGAGGCAATTTTTTTTTGCAAATTGGCACCCAGAGGTCCTGATTTGCAACTCAGATATGGTCTTTTTTTAGATCTAATTTTAATTTCTCTATATTTTCGTCACAATTTTATTGCAAATTTTCAAAATTTTCTTTTTTCCCTTGAGGCAGTAGAGATTTTTTTTTGTATAGGCACTAGGTAGTCACACCCCTGCCCTGCGCTTGTGTGGAATATTCTATAAATAATATTTTACACTAATGGTCACCTTACTTTTAGGGGGGGACTACCTTGTCTCCTTCTTCTTCTCTTTTATGGGGGGACTTTTTCCTCTTAAGGGGTTTTGTCCTTCTCCCACTTCTATTTTGTATATACTTGATGTATGTTGTAATGGGGGAGTCTTGATTACTCCATCCATCCATGCATTTTGTTCTAGCTCTTGTGAACTTAAGTGCATTCCCCTAAGTTGCACTTAAGGGGGGGTGTTGGTGTAAATAATTATTCACTATTTACACTTACTTAAGTTTACTTAGGTTAATACACTATTTTAATATTTATTTATTAGTCACCTAGGAGTATGTACACTCTTGTGAGTTGTCATGTTGATAACATAAGAGTTCACACCTCATTTATGCACATGGTTTCTACAATATAGGAGTAAGCACTTTATTTCAGCACATGGTGTCTACAACATCTCCACATGTGGGACACCTTGTCATGCTTATGCTCTCATCATTGTACGTACATTCATGCACAATGGAGGGTGTGTGCTTAGTTGTTAAGCTTATCTCCTGGCACCTTCTAGAGACATTCTAGTTGCATCTTAGAGGCCTTTATATACAGGCACTCCCAGTGTGTACAATCATCTAATTTGAACATAGTGATGTATTAGGACATGCTATGATATATTGATCATACTCTTTTTTGGTCTACAGTTCTATTTCTATTCAAGTTCTTTGATCGTGGGTGAATTTTCCCTAAGACAGATTCTTACATGGTATCAAAGCTTGGAGAATCTCTCTTCACATAGCCATTCGAGACCATTGTTGCTTCAACACCTCGGCCCAAATCTAGAGTTCTATAGAAATTGAGAGCATCTAGAGCTAGAATGGACCTCGCCATTGTGTCTGAAATGTCAATTCAGTGCAAATCAGCTATAAATTCAGCTACCCTAGGCCAAAGTTGATCGCGAGGCAATTTTTTTTTGCAAATTGGCACCTGGAGGCCTCGATTTGCAACTCAGGTATGGTCATTTTTTAGATCTTCAATTTAATTTTTTAGATCTAATTTTAATTTCTCTTTATTTTCATCACAATTTTATTGCAAATTTCCAGAATTTTTTTTTTGCCCTTCGGGTAGCAGAGAATTTTTTTTTTGTCCTTCTCCCACTTCTATTTTGTATATACTTGATGTATGTTGTAATGGGGGGGGGTGGGGGGGGGGGGGGGGCTTGATTACTCCATCCATCCATGCATCTTGTTTTCATCTCTCTTTTTGGGGGAGGGTTTTTACCACGAGGTTTTCCCTCTTTCTTTGCTTTATGAGAGACTGCATTTTCATTATGTACATGGGTACCTAACATGGCCTAGTAGCCAAGACCCATTCTACATTTTCTTCTAGCTCTTGTGAACTTAAGTGCATTCCCCTAAGTTACACTTAAGCGGGGGGGGGGGGGGTGTTGGTGTAAATAATTATTCACTATTTACATTTACTTAAGTTTACTTAGGTCGATACATTATTTTAATATTTATTTATTAGTCACCTAGGAGTATGTACACTCTTGTGAGTTGTCATGTTGACAACACAGGAGTTCACACCTCATTTATGCACATGGTGTCTATAAAATAGTAGTAAGCACTTTATTTCAGCACATGGTGTCTACAACATCTCCACATGTGGGACACCTTGTCATGCTTATCCTCTCATCGTTGCATGTACATTCATGCACAATGGTGTGTGTGTGCTTAATTGTCAAGCTTATCTACTAGCACCTTCTAGAGACATTCTAGTTGCATCTTAGAGGCCTTTATATACAGGCACTCCTAGTGTGTACAATCATCTAATTTGAACATAGTGATGTATTAGGACATGCTATGATATATTGATCATACTCTTTTTTGGTCTACAGTTCTGTTTCTAGTCAAGTTCTTTGATCATGGGTGAATTTTCCCCAAGACAAATTCTTATAGGTTCAATAAAAATATTAAGTGAAATCCATAGTTGTTCAATGACTACAATCTTAGATTTAGCTATAAATTTAGACATGAATATTAAAATAATATTGTGTTTTTTAAAAGATGATTATACATGAAAAGGGTTGATGTCTTAATATTTGAATAATCTCCTTCTCCCTCTTTACAAATCTTCAAACTTATATGTTTTCACCCTACTGGGAATCCCTCACCATCAAATATAAAACTTGTGTATAAGGGGTTTGGTAGCTCCACTAGTCTTGAGATCAGACTCTTGTTGGAGACACACCAGAGGAAATCATAGTGGTAAGAGGTCTAAGGATGACTCTATTGTCTTGAGCACAATTTTGGACAAGGGATAATAGGCAAAGACCTAGTGAGATTCCCCATATAAGAGATAGAAATAAACTTTAGTGGGTAATTGGTAGGAGGAGTTGGATGATGAGGTGGCAAAAAAGTACATACAAATGGAGGAGGAAATGACTTTTGAGGTTCCTAATGTTGTGGTTTACCACATTGTCTTTTCTATGAACAACTCTTTGATAGGGCACTTCTCTTTTTGACCAACCAATGATATGGTCAAAAAGTTGGTTTCTTAGAGAAGCAAGCTTAAAGGAAATGTTGTAACTAGTGCAATGTAATGCCCCACCTGGAGATCCTTGGAATCAAGGATTCAAATCAAGCCAAGATATTTTTTTTTTACAAGTATGAATGCACAAGACAACATCATACAGGGATCACAAAGATCACAACGGAAGACTTCAACACAATCCCGACAACCAACGAATCTCCAAACGCCACTACCAAACTGACACACACAACCAAAGCCAACAAGGACAACACACATGATGAGGGCACAAGAAACAACCACTCATCAACAAAACACCAAGCTGGGTTAATATGCAAAATCTCGAAATTTGGCTAAGCCTGAAATCCTGAAGCCTTGAAAATTGGCTAAGTCTGGATTTCTGAAGCCCTGAAATTTCCTAGAATCCATAACTCTGAAATTTCCTAGAATCCATAACTTATCTCTGAGAGGTCTGAAACCTATCTCAAACGATTTGTCGCATATATTAAAATATATCTTAAGTATAACGATATATTTTAAACCCCAAGAGACTAAAACAGAAACACAAAAACTTGATTTCAAGAGAAACCGATAGAATTCAAAATGCAACAACATAGGGTCGTATGACATTTCTCAAGAAGGTGTGCGACACTCTTCCAGTGTCGTATGACATTTCTCAAGAAGCCGTGCGATACTTTACAGTGTCGTATGACATAGTTTGCATGGGCGTGCTATACTTTTTAAAGTGTCACACCATGCTGAACAAATGTCGCCCATAGAAACACGAAAAATCTCCCAGAAGCAAAAAGGACCAAAATAGAGCAAAGAACCTCCACACCAGGGAGTACCAGATCCACAAATGCTTGAGGAATGAACACTCCGGTGCAAGAACAACACAAAATGGAGAACATCAACCATCTAAACTACAACAGCATAGAACACACTGAATATAAACATCGCAGAGAACAAAAGCAACATCGTAATGTACATAAATACATCTCAAGAACAAAACAACCAAACTAAGTACGTGGTTCCTCCCAACCGTCAATAGCATCATAAGACCATCGTGGGTCCTAGCCATCCCCCGCGCGTAACATCCCAAGCCACCGACCAGATTGTCAGTACTGTCGTAATAGGGATGTCACTACTAAAACATGCAACAATATAAGCATAAGGAAATCTAACATGCTAGTAGTAAAGCATAAAGATAATCCTACAATAGATAACATCACCTATCACATGCTAAACAGCAGTAAGCAACAGATATACTACTAAATCAAATAACGTCATATAATCATATGCTAAACATCATGATAAGGGAATGCGTCAAGTAAACTAACATCATCTAAACATGATATACAAGCATCCCAATGAAAGCATAAATCACAAGAAAGCATACTTCAGAACTCGAAGTACCAAATGAAGACATCCAGCAACGGTCGCACTAGGACAAAAGATCATCTCTGTACACCGATCCCTAGCAGTGGTGAAGGTAGCTACGCCTCCCAACCACATGGCACCCGTAGGTCCACACCCACCGTGCTGATGGAGATAATGATCCAACCACACACACACAAAACAACAACCATGGCTAACACACATGCCAAGCAGTATGATGACTGAATCCAAGACATAGACAATGCATAACTACAGGTCCTGGTCAGACATCTCAATAGGCTACTAAGTAGGGGCTGACATCCTGGAGAGTCGCTTGGCATCCAAAAGCCCAAGCTTGGATCACGTGTGGCAACACTCTCAAGGGACTCCCTTGGAACCATCACACGAATGTAGATCTTTTCATTATCTTTGGTTTTATTAACTCTCACAATTTTATTTAGTTATCACTTACTTAAAACTTCTTATCCTTTGTCAACCTCCGGCGCCATACACCGAGCTACGAGATAGAAGCCCCCTCCAGATGCTACCCTACCCTACCCATGCTCATCCAACGATGAGTGCCCGTAGGCATGCAAATTCCCAACCCAACCCCAATGATCAAAACTTCCAGAAAAGACATGGAAGGTCGAGACTCGCAAGTCCCCCAACAAACGTACGCGCACGTACTCGTGTGTGGTGCACCACCATCACGAAGATCATAACACAAGGACAGGAATGAGAACACAATGCAAAGAAAACACCCAACTGAAAGCAACATGGGAAGGATGGATTCTACACGAATCCCAAAGCCAATAAAACCATACATCATAAAATCACTCAACCGGCCTCAATCCGAGAGTATGGATTCTACACGAATCTCAATGATGTAACAAGACCAAACATCATGAACTCACTCAATCGGCCTCAATCCGAGAGTATGGATTCTACACGAATCCCAATGATGTAACAAGACCAAACATCATGAACTCACTCAATCGGCCTCAATCCGAGAGTATGGATTCTACACGAATCCTAGCATTCACGAAACAAAAGCAAAGGTCCAACAAAAACATAACAAATATAAAATCACTCAACCAAACACAACGTCAGGAGTACGGATGCAACACGCATCCCAATGCAACATAAAAAGTGCTAAAGTGGTCTGACTGATATCCAAACGGATCATCAAGGTCCACGACCCACATTGTGCCAAGAAAACCCAAGAAAACAGGGCGGCACGCAAAACAAGGTAAAAACCCCAAAAATTTGGAAAACTTCAAAATTAAAACCCATTTGGCCTTTGGATTCAAAAACCTCAAAAATCCAAAAATAAATGAAATTGGACACCGTATGCAAAAACGGCCAGCATAACGGCGTAAAATCCCAAACCCTCATCTCAAAAAATAGAGAAACGTTCATACCCGCCCAACCGGGTAGAACTAGCATACAAAAACGGAGGGGAACACTAGTTCTCAGCCTCCAAACAAACGACTACCAAAAACAGAAGCAGAAACGGAGCAGAACCAATAAAACGGGAAAGCCCTACCTCACAGCCAAAAGGGCAAAACGAGAATCTGAACCATAAAATAAATATCCCGCAGAAGTAGCTGAAAATCACGGTAATCCAAGGTTTCTCCGAGCTGGATCCAACGAGCCCAACCTCGCAACGATCCCACGCCCGTAGCTCCCACAACGAACAAAACAGTAAATCCTCATGAAGATGATTTTGGGTTTTAATCTCCAACTTTCCAATTTGAAAGTGAGAAGTGAGGAATTAAATTCCTTTTTGGATATTTATTCACTTTTTGGGTGAATAATCGATTAGGGCATTTAACCAGCCAATCCAGTTAAGCCCCAAATCGACCCAAATGAAAACAGGCCATTCCTATAAATAGGAATTCATCTATGACAAAGCTGCTAGAAATTAAAATAAATCAATTTAAAAAGCCCGAAAATCCAAAAACACATAAACCTCCTTAATAACTTTTTACGACAATGCGAACCTCTAAATGCACAGACACACTTACTGGTCTAATGACATAATGCAAATGAGTTCGGATTTAATAATTACTGAAAGGTTTAAATTAAACATTTTAATAAAGGATACGTTGATCATACAAGGACAACATTGGTAAAATATGAAAGGCTGAATCACTAACTCCATGTGCCACTACCAGGGATATAATCCTGCACACTAAACAACATGATCAAGTGCAATTGCATATAATAACATAGCCAAAGCAATAATGCGTTAAATCACCTAATTTAACCATTTATTTAATTATATTAAAATAATCTATTTACATCACTCACGTTCGCAAAAGGCATAGCAACGCAGGAATGAAGTGAATAACCATAGCATTAAATCCATCACATAACAAAATCAGAGGTATGTCCAAATACCAAATAACCAGATAACATCACAAAACACACTGTCATCTCAAAATAGCATCATCATGCAATATGATTAATTGAACAACATAGTAGTCTAATGTCTATGATACTGGAATCAAAGAGTAACATTTGACCCTCAGGTCATCTCAAATGTAAACATAACACGAGAACAGATATCTCTCAGATCAAAATAAAACAAGGTAAATGCCTCAGCACATAACCCAATAAATCAACATGAACAATCCATTCTAATTACTTAAGCATTTAATAATGATTGATTACTCTGCATTAAAAGGCATTTAAAACACATAAGCAAACTCAGTCATAAACATGACTAACCACTGCTACAGGAACCTAGTCCCGTGTAGCATGGTAAAAAGCACACAGTGCAATCTCTGCACACATCTCAGGGTAATCACGGAACAACCTCATGATACCACATCGATCCTGGTAACCACTGGCACAAACCTCAGTGAACCAAAAATCACATCATAATCTCAAAGATCAGTCAAAAGCATAATCAAAGCAACTGATACAGAAACATAAATCCAAACACCTCAATGGTGTAGACCACTCAGGGTCACAATCATGATCCCATCACAACAAAAGATCAACAAGGTTGCATCCATCAGGACGACTTACAAAAGTCAAATGGGAGAGGCACTACATGCAATGCGTAGGGCGTTTTAATTTTTTTTTTACAACAACAATGGATAAGACATTTTTCTATTTGGTCATTAATTCTACACTACATATCTACTCACCAATTCTCAATTTAATCTAATGCTACAAATAATGAAAAATCCATAGCACGATTTTATTATTATTTTGAGTCATCTTCTTCACTTTCTCTTATTTTATTTTGTTTTCTAGTTCTATATTTGTCTTTAGATTACCTCCTCCCTTAATATGGATCTAACAAGAAAATATAGAAGTTAGAAAACATATTCAACAAAGATATTGTTCTTTTCACAATTTTTTTTTGAACATTTCACATATGTCTCTATGAGCACAATGCTATGAACTCATAGGCAAGAATATGCCTAAAGAAAGAATTTGGAAGTATTTTCCAAATCTTATAACTAAATAACAAACACTTTCTTCCAAATCTCAAGATAAGACAATGAACAATAACAAACAAACAAATTCAATCATGACATACTAACTAATAATAATCTCCTAACAACTAAGAAACTAATATTTTACTTTGACTTATCCATTTTACATAGGATTCAAAACTAACAGAATATTAAAATAGTTCCTAAGCTTCACCTTATGAATCCTCATCATTCCCCAAAAAAGTATCAAAATTGGACTCCAACACTCACAAAAATGAGATCCAACATGCTTGATGTTGAAACCAATTTTTTTTGGCAACGAGATACAAAGTGGTAAGACCATGTCAAGTTTCATAAGGCTTTGTATCAGAAACTTGGTTTGAATTGAGTAGTAGCTGAAAATTAGGATCATCATCTACAAGATGGTTAAAAAGAAGCACAATCTCCAATGTTGGTTCAAGGTAGTGCTTGAGAAGATCAACATTAAAAACAACATGGATCTATCTAACCAAGCAAGAAAATCAAGCCAAAACAAATTATTAGGTACCTTCTAAATAATGGTGCAAGTCGGTCCATAGTGGAGTAGGTTGACCTTACCATTTACTTCCTCCTATAAATTATGTATTTTCCAAGTATAAGAAAACTTTATACCCAACTTGAAAAGAATGATAGATATGAACCAAACTTAATTTTTTCTTAAATCTTGAGTCTTTTTAAGAATTTGACTTTCTTTGGACAAAAGATTTTAAAAATGTTGGATGAATGCTTGGGCCTTATCCTTCTATTTCTAAATATGCATAGTGACTAGAGAAGAAAAGATAAGGGAAATTCATATAGAGAGAAAAGTTTGAAAACCAAGACATACCTCAAATGGTGATTTACATATAAATGATTGAACTACCTAGTTGTACATGCACAATCTAAGTGTACTCGTCTTGTAACATATAATGAACTTTATTAAATCAGTCAAAAAGCATAGAAATCAATCATGGAAATGAATAGTCAATGAAAATACATTAGCCAAATCCATGTAAATGCTTTCCTAGGGATGAGAACGAATAGGTAAAATAATTATCGAGTCCATATTTTTGCTGGTTGGTTTTGAGTAGTCACAAACTACACATCTCTAAAGGAAGCATACAGTGTCTTTTTTTATATGAGGCCAGCAAAAGAACCATGAGAAATGAAGATGTGTTAATTAGAGATTGTAGACATTTCTTGTTAATGATTTTCAAGGTTTCCTAACGGAAGATCTCATAAGATAAATTTTGTTACTTGATATGAGACCCTGATTTATATACTAAAACTTTTTCAACTAAGAGACATGATCGATAATATTTTTGCTACTTGATACATGGGAACAAAAGTCTCCAACTAAGAACCAAGAAAAACAATCTTTTATACTATATTATAATTGAATCTTGAATAAATATCTACCCATGTAGTAAATTTTCTTTGTTTGAAGGAACATATTAATTTTATTGTCGATTTTTCTTTCGACTAATTACACAAGTTAAATACATGTATATGGCTTTCACTTTTCTTCTTCTTAGTAGGGTTCATTAATAGAAGCTAAAAAGCTAAAAAATATGAAAAAATGTTACTATTCCATAATAACACAAATAATTGGTTCATCACTTCAAGAAACAATACAAATGTTTAGATCACAACATCAAAGATTAAGATTAGAAATGAAGAATTCATTCTCTATATATATATGTCATAGAAACATTTAAAGACTTATGGAACTAAATGACAACAATAGCTAAGAGCAATATAAAAGAACACCCATTTTTATCCTCACGAACTCCTCCATACACTCCTCATGCGAAGTGGGAGAAATTAATGTTCCACCAGGTTTATTATATGTGATGAAATTGATGCAAAGTTTGCTTTGTAATCTATGACTCCATAGAGGAGAGCACTGTGCTAGAAGACTATACATCACTACCATTGGCCTATAAACTCTCTCTTATTATAACAACCCAGTGAAATGTTCAAGACGATGAGTTAATTGAGTTAATGTAACCCTTTCCTTTAGGGCCCGTGGTTCTGATAAACATACGGTACTCATTGAACGTCATCTGTCTGTACTTTACAGGATTCGAACCATCAATCAGGTCTTTGGAAGGCCCAACTTCCTTGTCCCCATTTGGATTACAGAAAATCACTACTGACATGCGTTCCTTATCATTGTTCACAATGCTTCTGTGTTCCACACTTTTGTAGATGCCGTTTGTTAATATCTGCAGGAAGGAATGCATGAATGAAATTTATAAGCACCAATAATCTCCATGCAGTTGTAAAATAATGATCAAATACCCACCTCAATCTGATCACCAAGGTTTATAATGAGAGCATGAGGGAGAGGATTGACAGGCACCCATTGATCTCCCTTCCTAACCTGAAGACCAGAAACATCATTTTGAAGAAGAATGGTGATGCCACCTGGGTCTGAGTGAGGGGAGATGCCAAATGTGAGGTCTGGTTGTGGGCAAACTGGATAGTAGTTCACCCTCACACTTATTCCCATTTCTTCTTCTCCTCCAAAAGCTTCTTCAAGATGTTTTGCAGGAAGGCCCAAATTTTCAGAGAACACAGATAGCAAAGTCTTGCACACTTTTGCAGCACCATTACAGTATTCTTTCATTGTAGTCCTACAATCATATTACCAGTTGAATGGTGTGAAAATAGATTTTATTTAAAGTTGACAGTAGCACAACATGATATTGTTTTTTGATCCTTGTGGGCAAATTGAATACATGTAGAGCATACATCATAAGGTGACACTGTTTTTGTTTTATGTTCTTGGTTTGGTTCGATCATAGAAAGAGAGTACATTTCTACAATTTATGATTTAAAATCTGTTTTCTATCTAAATTATATTGTATAAGGGATTGATTATATCAAACTTTCGAAATTACTCTCTAAAACTTATCATCAACATGAGAATAATAGAGCTGCAGGAGTAAAGTCATCGTAGAGTGAAATCATTATTTTGAATCGCTCTAACCTCCTGCAGCTCTCCTCCTCATCTTTATACAGATTATAAAATGTCCAAAACATTGATGTAATCAATAAATATGCGACACTGCAAACAGAACCGGTGATAGAGTATAATAGACAGCTATTATTCCATCCAAATCAAATCTATATCCATTCAGTTAGGTCTATAAATAATCATTCAAATGCTTCAAAAGAAATACAAATTGTATAAAATATCCAGTCATATATCAAGGTTGTCCACTGGAAAATGCTGCAAGATAATAATTCAGTCACATTTGATTCTTCTTTTAAGGAAAAAGAGAGTATTTACGCTGAGGTTTATTAAAATTATTAGGGTTAGTGAGATACACACATGCAATAGACACCTATTATTAAGAAAAACAAAGAAAATTCCAGCAGATGTATATATGTTGCCCGATCCAGATCCATGTAGCCATTCTGCACTTCTTCCAACAATGAACAAGGAATAGAGAATATGTTGCATAGGCCTTAAAAGCAAGCCATAAACAGAAACATGATAGATATTGCTTGACATGATGCGGTATTAACATTAAGATTGGGTTTTGATTTTGTTTTCCTAACATCTATTATCAACCAGAAAACAACACCAGAAAGTGATAACATGACAGATAATCTACAGATAATTTACATAGACACAGCTCAAAATATAGTTCTCTATCTCTTAATGGAATGTACACTTAAATCCCACTGTAACTTACTTCTGCGGGAATCTAAAAACCCTAAAAAAAGAGAGATCAAGAAAAGTAGGCAAATTCACGCAATAATAGAGGTAAGCTACACAAAAGTTCCTATCAAAAAAATCATTTTTAGCATTCTAATCTATACATCCAATTCCACGATCATTCCCACATGGTTAGACAGTAGAAGATTCCCCCCACACACACATATATATAGTTTTCTAAGACTGCATATCTCACTTTCACGTATACATATATACATAAAAGACTACCCATTACCACATTATATACCTATATTCAAGTGGCTTAGAAGGCCAATTATGCTGCTCCCTTATAGAAGCCGGCAGGAAATGATGATAGTAATAATCTCCCCAATCAAGAACAACACCCTTTTCAACACCAACCCTACTCCCATATCCAACATAAGTTTTTGGGTCATTTGCGTGCTTTTGCTTCTCCTCCAAAGGAAGCTCAAAAAACCTCCTTGACACATCCCTCCCACCATTTAGAAGCTCAGAGCTCATTCCATGGTTTATCACTTGGAAGAATCCCCACGTCTTGCATCAGAACTCTCTTCCATTGTTTTTCCTCTCCTCGGATCTTGAAGACCAGACATGTCAATAAGAGGTATGTCTTGTTCAACCAACACATGTCCTGAATATGGTCTCTCTTCCACAGGTCTTACATATCTAGAAGGCAAACATTTTATGCCACTCTCTGCAATAGATTGGGCTCTCTCTATTTCCTCGGGCCATTCAACTGAAGGAGGAAGAGGAGCAGAAGGATAAAAGAGAGAAGAATCAGAGCTTGCCATCTTTGCCAAGAGAAACAAAACAAAAACAATTTAGATTGTTTTGAGCATTTCTTCACACATCAAGCTTGTTTAAATAGTTGGAGAAATACTTTTCATTTTGCTAGCTTGCAAATGAAAAAACAATAACATATTACGAGTTGAATGAGACAAACATGACTTGCATGTACAACCTACGATGTCCATGGTTTGCGGTAATCAGCCTTTAAACCCATTGGCAGGCTCTGCACACAACCTAAATCCCACGTGGGTTATAGCCTTATGGATCCTCTCTTACTCAACCGCTCCAACAGCTCACAGAAGCACAATTTATATTTATTTGATACAGCTAATACTATTCTAATCATTTTACCTTCTTAAGTTTATTTTAATCAGACATTATAAAATTTGTTTGGACCACTTATAATATAGTATTTTTTTTGCATGTTCTTATAAATTTAATTTTTTCTATGTTTTATATATGTATATTTCTTAAATTTTAAAATTATTTTTTCTTGTTTTGCATTCCATTTTTTATTTTTATATCTTTTTTCAATTTGTTTTCAAAATTTCAGATCCTTTTATTCTTTAGCTTCTTTTAAAGTCTAATGTTACAATTCATTCCATAGTTCTATAGATAATTGTTCATAACCACTATCCCATAAAGTAAGGTGAAGTTGAATACATTATAAAATATCGATTTACATTATCAAATAATTTAACTAATATAAGATGCATTTTAAATATTTTAAATATTTCTAAATTTACAATATGGTTCAAATGATGTAATACTTTTTTGTTTAAATTTTATGATGAGTGTGAAGAGTTGGAAAGTCAAAACAACATGGGAATCTCCATTCTATTGGAGTGGGAATCTCCGTTTCATTGGAGAGTTTTATTATCCTCACATGTCTCTATTTTTACACACTGACGGTGGAATATTTTATTTAATGGGACCTCATATTATATGCATGTTCCTTTTTGGCTATATCTATTCTCCCTACAAAATGACAAGCTAAGACATCATAATGTAACATGCCACATACATCCCATACACCATACCATGACATGATGATGATAGATTAGACAACAAAGTAAACTAATGAACATTGTTGCTTTCTATCATGGCTACTTCAAGCTTGCATGTCGTGAATCTAAAAAAAGATCAAATAAAAGTGTAGCAAAACAACAATTTGTAATTTATAGGCTTGGTAGTCAACGAAAATTGTATTTGGCAAACAATGATAAATCAAAGGATTCCACCACACACTATGGTGTAGACATTTTGAAGATAGAGAGACCAATTCAGCATACTCTTTCCATATGTTTGAATAAGATTTCACTATGACCCAACATTGTGTGTGCAGGCTCTTTTTGAAGTGATATAAGAAGTTGAAACCCCCTTCTAACCTACCTCAATCAACATACTGTGGGGCCCATTTGCCGTTGCACCAAAAGCCATGACTGTTAGTGAACATGTAACACCACATAATTACCACCTGTGGGCAGGGGAGTGCGTCGCATCACCCAACAATCTCCCCCTCGACGCGCATACCAGGTGCTTATGCGGGTCAGGATGGCACCGGGGAGATTTGAACCCATGACCAGGGCAAAACCAGGCTCTGATACCAATTGTAGGGCCCATTTGCCATTGCACCAAAAGCCATGACTGTTAGTGAACATGGAACAACACATAATTAACCACCTGTGGGCAGGGGAGCGCGTCGCATCACCCACCAATTGGTATCAGAGCCTGGTTTTGGCCTGGTCATGGGTTCAAATCTCCTCGGTGCCATCCTAACCCGCATAAGCACCTAGTATGCGCATCGAGGGGGAGATTTTTGGGTGATGCGACACGCTCCCCTGCCCACAGGTGGTTAATTATGTGGTGTTCCATGTTCACTAACAGTCATGGCTTTTGGTGCAATGGCAAATGGGCCACACACATACACGTATAAAAATATAACAACAAAAATAGATAAAAATGAACAACAAACTGATGCAATTTTTTTAAAAAAATTACCATTGAAACTCAAAACAACTTGAATTTCAAAAATGGTGAGCCTACTACCTTCACTTATCCGATGTGGAACAATTTGGTCGCTCATTTGTACGTTGAACTCTAGACTCTTTGCAAGGCCTTAAGGTATGTTTTTCACACCCTTAAACTAGTTTAATATCATTATGCAAAGATTTTAAAATCATGTTTTTTTAATTTTAATTCAATGATTATTGGTAGAACAGATGCTTGGAGTGAAGCAGGTTCAAAGGGTTCTTTGCACGGGCACTACTCTAACAGTTGTTTGCGAGGTAACATAAAATCATGCCTTTGTTGATACAAGGTAGTTTCAATATATTTTATAAGGTTTGCGAGCTGGAAATAAGTTGTGACATTTTATTTTTCATTGTGGAAATAGAAACCTACTTGCTTGTCTTGGCCAAAGTTTTCCTCTCCAAAGTTGAGTGTAAGTGTAAGTATTTGAGATTGAATCAAGCTTTAGACATAACATGGAATGGCACAGCCTTTGGATAAATCTGGAGATTAAAATTTCTTGATGTTCATTGAACTTGTATATCTACCTTGCATCCATTTTCATAGTTCAGTGGCTTACTGTCATGAAGGTATGCAATTTAAAGTTGTATAGAAAATTGTGACTAGGTTTTTATTAGTTTTGTTAAATAATAGGTCCACGGTTGCATTTTCCCATGGCCATCTTGTTTTTGATGCAATAGCTTAATTATTGACATTGATGCGTCTTATTGATTACTATGAACATTTTATTTTGAATTGAAACAATGGTTCAAGCATATCCCACTGAACCTCAGTAAAGATTTAATAAGCAAAGAATTAGCTTCTAGTCTAATAATGTTGATTTAGTTATTATGTTTGATGGTGTTCATTCAGTCAAATTAAATTCATATTGTCAAATTGGTAGGAATATACGTTAGGAGTACTATTATTTATAGAAGATTAAGGGGAATAATTTAGAATTTTTTCCTAAAATTATTTTTATACTAAAAATTAATTTTAAAAGATAAAAACTTAATATAAAATTTTGTAGTACTTGTTCTATTATAGTTGAGTTCAAGTGTTTCAATCAAATAAATTCAAATTCTTAAACTTATTTAATAATATTTTTTCAACTGTATGAAAAAAAAATAAAAAATGTCATGTTGGGTATCCTATCATTACAAGAAAACAAAATGCGAGCATATTAAAGAAAAGCATCCAAACTAACCAACATCAAAGTATAATGAATAGATTTCCAATCATGGGATATTGATAGGGCACTCAAAACACACTATAAAGTAGAACAATAGACATGATTTGAGATATTACTTAATACAAAAAAGGCAACAGTTTTAAGGAAGACCAAGTACCATTAACTACAAGAAATTAGATCTAATTAGTGGACTAGACGCCAAAACTGGTCCAAAAAATAACATAATGCTTGTTTATGATAGATATGATTTTGTGTATTTTACCTATTGGTATTGTGCTTGTTATGCTTACAACTTTCAAACTCAGCCAATACTTTGTTACAATTATTTTTTTGGTTTTTCCCTATCCCTATCATTATGTTCTAGTGGCTACCAATAAAGACTAGTTATTAAGCTTTGTAATGAAACAACCTAATGGGTCATTCATGGTAAATATTACAACTTCTCTATTGTGTTTGAAATTTACCAACACATTTTCTTTGTCTCTTACAAAAACTCCTTTTTACAAGTACCCAAGTTTATACAATCATTATCTCTTATCAATAAATACATCTGATTTTACTAATTAATATAAAGATTATTTATGAAGTGTGTGGGTACAAGCTCATAGAGAGAGTGAAAAATATTGAACAATAACACATAAAACCACTTAAACAAGAGACGATTCTAGAGAGCATTTAAGTGGCAATGTCTTTTGGTGTAAGTTTGGGCTTCTTATGCATATTGGGTTTTTGAAATTAAGATTTTCTTGTGTTGGAGACAAAGACGCAATCAAAAGATTTTCTTTAATGTTAATAATGTTTGTCCAACTTCTAGGGAAGCACAATCAAGAGGGACATTTGAACATATTTCGATTCAATGAACCCCAAATTGTTGTTGATCATTTTAATAGCAATAATTCCCTTAGTTTAGATGGCTTCAAGATTTCTTACAAAGGCACATGTGTTGATCATTTTAATAGCAAGAATTCCCTTAGTTTAGATGGCTTTAGGATTGCTTACAAAGGCACATGTGTAGCTTTAAATTGACTTAAGGATGCCTACATGTAGAAAAGTTTAGTTCATATATTGATCGAATTGTATTTGGTTCCATTTGGTCAAGTGGCTTCTATGGGATGGTAGAAAATTTGTTACACTAATTTATTTTGCTCCAATAAGAAATTTGACACCATGCTTGCATATTTCATTCATATGGAAAGGATTAATCTATTTTTTTGGGAGTGAAAAGGAACATAAGAATTAGTGAAAGTCAAAAAGTTTTGGAAATGGAAAATGGAAAATAAATTTCTTATTATTTTATAAAGTTGAGTGATTGTCACTATATGAATTTGATTTGATACCCAAGGGGCAAGTAGTCCCATCCAATAAAGACTTGTCCAATCTATGTAGAATACTACCCTTATCTAGTCAAAATTACTCTTTACAAATAAGAAATGGGGCCACCAAACATTCTGCTTATTATTTTTAAATCTGCAATAATGCAATGATTTTTTGGCAATTTTCTTTTTCCCTATCATAAAATATCCAGATCATGAAAAATTGATGCTGAAATTTTCATGAGAATCTATTGTGCTTTCAAAAGTTTGAAAATTGATCAATGATGCATTATATGGACATTTTTATTTTTTAGAAAGTTTTAATTGTTCTTCATAAAAAAACTATCTTCATAAGATACTATTACCAAATTTTAGTCTAGACTGCAATGAAGTAAAAAAAAAATTTATTAAAAAAATAAAATAAATATAAATTTTATATATATATATATATATATATATATATATATATATATATATATATATATATATATATATATATATATATATATATATATATATATATATATATATATATATATATATATATATATATATATAAGAAGAAGAAGAAAAAAACAAAATAACCTAGAAACAAAAGAATAAGAGTAAAACCAACCTAATGGACTAATAAGCAACAAGTAGATGAAAATATTAAGAATTGAATATTGTGAGAAAATTGGAGAAATGACTATACAGAGTTAATCTAATAAATGGAAGATTTTTTAATATTTTTTTATTGTTTTCACTAGCTATAGCTCCTACCACTTCTGTCCAGTATCTAATGAAATTATTTTTTCATTACATAAGTGTAATATGGAGTTGTTTATAGATGCTCAAAGTTGTGCTTGCATTGGAGAGGCATGGTGTCTATTTTTTGGTACCTTTTATGAACACATGATCAATCATACAAAAGGAAGATATGTAAATATGTCTAAATGTATTTGCCAATTTATTTAGCTGAAACCTTCTAGACTAAGAGCCAAGAACAATATGCATAAAAACTGAAATTACTTTGGCTATGCATAAAAGTCATGAATAATCTAGTACATCTAGATAATTTATCATGGATTATAGAAATTTCTCATTATTGATATTTTTTAGATTTTCTAATGAAAGATCATATATCATTTTTGTAATTTAATACGAGAGCACAAGTCTTATACTGAAACCTTTTCAAAAATAGAATTAAGAAAAATAATTTATTTATTACCTAATATAAAATAAGACAATATTCTAAATTAAATTTGAAACACATCTTGAATCTAAATTAAATTTGAAACAGTCTTGAATAAATGTCTGTTCATATATTAAAATTTATTTGTTTGAACCATCATGCAAAGTTTATTATAAATCTTTTTCCTTAAACTGATCACATGGGTGGTAGAAAAGAAATCAGAAATTCATACAAAAATAGTCTTGTATTAAAATTTATTTGTTTGAACCATCATGCAAAGTTTATTATAAATCTTTTTCCTTAGACTAATCACATGGAGGATAGAAAAGAAATCAAAAATTCACACAAAAACAATTGCTACTGCAAAAATAATAATAGATCAAAGAATCACACTGCTACGGCAGAATAGAATAAAATATCAGAATTTTTATTGATTACTAAACTTGATTACATTGTCCTCTATTTAAAAATATATGTTAACAAGCTTTTTTAGATTATTACATGAGGATGACAAATGCAAACTAAGTTGCATGTCACCTTAACCATAACTCTATTTAAGGAAACATTACACTGACCATCCTAAGTGCAGATTTAACTGAAAACATGAGAAATTCCCATTCGATGGAACTTATGTCTAACTAAGAAAAAATATCCTTATTTCATGCGATGCATTCAAACATGTTGTTCTAATTATTATATATTCATTTTTCATGTGATGTCTACTTTATGTGGTGGATGAGAACTATTAGTTAAAAGCGGTGAATGGAGGAAAACAAAACACCCTTAATCGGTGCATAAGAAAACTTCTCGTGTATGAAGAAATTATTATTTCTATCATTCCTCCTTAATTTCTTCCATTTCAATTACTTCTAAATTTTCCATTAGATATTCAAAACTTTCTTTTGGTAATGCCTTAGTGAAGATATCAACTAACTGCTCTTCAGATCTGTAGTCAATGTGCTTACTCCTTTTGTGAAAAACGTGATTCTTTGAAAGTGCGATTGCTGATTTATTATCACAAAAAATTTGTGTTGACTTCTCTTGTTCTTTATAGTAGATCCTTCAAAATTCTTCTCATCCAAGTTGCTTGGTATGCTGCTAATGTGACAGCTACATATTCCACTTCAGCTTATGAAATCGTTACTATCGATTGCTTCTTTGATGCCCATGATATTGCACCTGTACCGCAATGAAAGATATATCTAGAAGTGCTCTTTCTATCATCAATATTACCTACAAAATCACTATCAGAATAACCAATCAAAGCAAAATTGTTAGTTTTGGAATATAAAATTCCACATTCTTTTGTCCCTTCAACATATCTGAGTATCATTTTTCCAACTTGCCAATGTGAGTCTTTTGGTGACTCCATGAATCTTGATTTCAAACTAATGCCATACACAATGTTAGGCCTTGTAATTGTGAGATACATCAAACTCTCAACAAGTTTCTTGAATAGGGTTGAATTAACAGATGACCCAAAATCATTTTTGCTAAGCTTTGTTCCTGTTAAAAATCGGTGTTGGTGTCGGATTACAATTCAACATATTGAATCTTCTCTAACACATCTTTGGCATACTTTGTTTGACAAATGAAAATCCTTTATTAGATTGAATAACTTCAATACCCAGAAAATATCTCATCAAATCCAAATCAGTCATTTCAAATTCTTTCATCATTGATTTCTTAAACATGTCTACAGATGAATCTCCAGTGAAAATCAAATCATCAACATATAAGCATACAATCAAAATCTAACCTTCTTTGTTGATCTTTGTGTATAAGGTAGGTTCATTAAGACTCCTGCAAAAAGCATTATTTTTCATAAATGAATCAATTCTACTGTACCAAGCTATAGGGGCTTGCTTCAAACCATAGAGAGCCTTTTTCAATTTTCATACTTTATTTTCATGCCCATATACCTCATAACCTAGTGGTTGTTGAATATAAACTTCTTCCTCAAGAAAACCATTTCAAAAAGCTGATTTTACGTCCATTTGAAAAAATTTCCAACCATTTTGTGCAGCTATAGATAAAACCATTCTAATTGTATCAAGTCTAGGAACTAGAGAAAATATTTCATTATAATCTACACCATATTGTTGTGAAAAACCCTTTGCTACCAATCTAGCTTTATACCTTTGAACTTCACCTTGTCCATTAAATTTGGTTTTAAAAACCCATTTAACTCCAATACAATCCTTACCTTTAGGTAGATCTACAAGCTTCCATGTATCATTTCTTTCAATGGATTCAATTTCTTCATCTATAGCTTTGATCCAATGTTCCTCCTTAACTACTTCTTCAAAACATAATGGATCGCAAGAGAAAAATGCAAAATTTGAACCAAAATTTGAACTCTCTTCTTCTTGATCATAAATATCTTTAAAACTTCTCATCTTTTTACCTTTTCTTGCGGAAGGTGTATTACTTACACTTGGAGTGTGCTGATTTTCATGATTTGATAGTTGACCTTGTCCATAATTTCTTTGTGGAGTGCTTGGTCCTACTAGATTTGGCTGACTCACTTGCTCTTCATGCTCTTCTTCATTAGGTATTGGTGCTCCAATTGTGATTACCTTATCAATATTTCCATTCCACGCTTCTTCCTACTTAAATATAACATCCCTACTTGTAATCATCTTCTTTGAAATAGGGTTATATAACCTGTAAGCTTTTGAATCCTCATTATAACCAATGAAAATACATTTTTCACTCTTATTATCCAATTTTCTTCTTAATTCAGCTAGAACCAAAACATATGCAACACAACCAAAAATTCTAAAATGGGATACAAAATGTTTCATACCACTCCATTCTTCTTGTGGGACTCTATCTTTCACACTCTTTGTTGGGACTTCTATTTAGGATATATACTGCACATGCAATAACTTCAGCCCAAAATTCATTAGATAAATTCTTTGCCTTTAACATACTCCTCGCCATTTCCATTATGGTTCTATTTTTCCTCTCTGCTACACCATTCTGTTGTGGTGTGTATCTGGTTGTAAACTATTTCTTGATCCCATGATATCTGCAAAAATCCAAGAATTCATTAGAACAATATTCTCCACCTCTATCGGATTTGAGTACCTTGATGAATAATCCTCTTTGCTTTTCAACCAGTGATTCAAAATCTTTAAACTTATTAAAAGCCTCAGATTTCTCCTTCAAGAAATATATCCAAGTTTTCTATTGAAATCATCAATAAATGTCAAAAAATATAAACTTCCTCCCAAAGATGGGGCTTGCATTGGATCACATATATCAATATGAATCAACTCCAAAATATCTCTTTCTCTAATCAAACTTCCTACAGGAAAACTTTCTCTATGTTGCTTTTCCATTATACAACTTTCACAAGAATTGAAAGGCATTGTAACAGGAGGCAAACCTTTTACCATATTCTTGTTTTGTAATAAACTCAAGCCATCAAAATGAAGGTGTCCAAACCTCAAACGCCACAACCATGTCTAATCTAGGGCTTTTGCTTTGAAGTTAGCTTCTGTCAAATCTTGCATACAATGGATCTTAAGAGGATACATCCTATTCTTACTCATCTCAACTTTAGCAATCAACCTATCTCTAGAATTTTCATCTAAGATTGTGCATGTATTATTCTTTAAAATAATTTTATACCCTTTTTCACCTAATTGACCAATACTCATAAGATTATACGTTAGTGCAGGCACATAATAAAAATTAGGAATAAACATCTTTTCTCCATTTTTAGCCAATACATTAATAATACCATTTCCCAGGCACCATGCTGTCATTTCCCAATTTTATTTCAGATTTGACAAAATCATCCAAATTAAAAAATAATTCTCTATTTCTTGTCATGTGGTTACTATAGCCACTATCTAAAAAGCATACATCCTTAGAAATTTCTTGTGCCACATTGCGTGTTATAAATAAACAACCTAAATTATTCTCAGATTCATCTAAATAATTTGCACCATGACTATCTAGATCCCCTTGTTTCTTCCTACATTCATTAGCCAAATAACCATACCTTTTACAATAATAATACTGGATATTAGATTTATCAAACCTTGATGATTGTTGGTTTCTACCACATCCTCTATTATTGAAGCTTTGATTAGGTTAATTTTTCATTCCTCCTTGATCTGTATTTACTTGTCTAGCTCTGCCTCTTCCTCTGCCTCTGAAATTTGATCTTCCTCTTCCTCTTGATGAAGTTTGAGCTCTGAAAGCATTCTTAGAAGAGGAACTGTTATTTCTATTAACTCTAGACTCATGAGATAACAAAGAACCTATTAGTTCATCCATAGATAATTGTGATAGATCTTTTGATTCTTCAATAGCAGCTACAATTGAATCAAATTTACTAGGTAAACTTCTAAGCACCATTTCAACCACTTTTTGATCAATAATATCTTCCCCTTGGGTTCTCAATTGGTTAACAATATTCATTAATTCAGTAAAAAAATTGTCTACATTATTAGATACATTCATATTAATATTTTCAAACTTTCTCCTTAATATTTGTAATCTTGCTAGTACCATGATAAGCAATTTGTAAGCCACCCCAAACTTTTTTTGATTTGGTTGCTCAAGAAACTCTTGAAAATAATGACTCATCCATTGATTGTTGAATGAAAAATAACACCTTTGAGTTCTTCTTCTCCTTATCCTTCAACGAATCTTTTTCTTGTTGTGAGAACGCCTGGTATGTTGCATGATCTTTTGGTTCTACAAAACCCTTCTCAACTAAGTCCCATAAATCTTGAGAATGAAATAAAGTTCTCATCTTTATAGACCAAACATCATAATTCTTACCATTAAATATTAGAATTTGAGGCTGCAATGTATTTTTCATCATTCTTGCCATGTCTTCAGACTTTATTCTCCAACTTTAGCTTCAGCTTTCTCCTTTAATTAACCTGATACATCTCCACAATAAAAACTGACTCTGATACCACTTTGATAGAAAAGAAATCAGAAATTTATACAAAAATAAATACATCTCCACAATAAACATTGACTCTGATACCACTTTGATAGAAAAGAAATAAAAAATTTATACAAAAACAATTGCTACTACAAAAATAATAAATCAAAGCATCACGTTGCTACCACATAATAGAATAAAATATCAAATTTTTTATTGATTACTAAACTTGATTACATTGTCCTCTATTTAACAACATATGTTGACGAGCTTTTTTAGATTATTACATGAGGATGACAAATGCAAACTAAGTTGGATGTCACCTTAACCATGACTCTATTGAAGAAAACATTACGTTGACCATCCTAAGTGCAGATTTGACTGAAAGCATGAGAAATTGCCATTCAATAGAACTGATGTCTAACTAAGAAAAAATATCCTTATTTCATGTGATGCATTCAAACTTCCTATTTTAATTATTACATATTCATTTTGCATGTGATGTCTACTTTATGCGGTGGATGAGAACTATTACTTACAAGTGGTGAATGGAGGAAAAAAAAACACCCTTAATCAGTGCATAAGAAAATTGTCTCTTGCATGAAGAAGTTATTATTTCTATCAATGAGTTGAGTCCAATCTATAGCTTTCATTTTTCATTTCCTTAGTAAGCCAAATTGTAATTCACATGAATCTAATATTGCAAATAGCAAATATTAGCAGCCGCATGCTTTTGTACATGCAACGAGTGTGCCGATAGGAGATGAGATTTAAGAGGAAAATGCAAAATGAACATTAAATAATGTAAATATAAGTTTTTAAAAAATTTAAAAGTAGAAGATTAAAACATAGATATAAAATTTACAATATTTAGGAAATTTGAATATTGCTTAAGAAATGTGTTCAATAATTTCAATATTTTAGAATTAAATTAAATTTATCAAATATGAAAAAAATTATTTAAAAAAAATCCATCAAAAGATTTATTACAAAAAATTAATAAGAGAAATACAAAAAAAAATGACATTTCTAACAAATATTATATTGACTAAATAAATTATAGAAACTGAAAAACAATATTTAAAGAAAAAACTAAACTAATATAAAAGAATAATTTAAAGTAATTTAAAAACTAAAACCTAAATCAATTTAAAAAATCAAAAGTTTTAATAAATAGAGATAATTATTTTTAAATTAAAAAAAAAAAAACAATAGCTAAAAGTGGGTATTTAAATTATAATCTTATGTGAACAAATTAGATTATTAATAATTTTTAATTTAAATAACATAATATTTACTAAAATCTTTTAAACAAATTAATAAATATTATTTATTTAAATTAAATTTATCAAATATGAAAAAATAATTATTTAAAAAAATTCATCAAAAACTCTATTATCAAAAATTAATAAGAGAAATACAAAAAACTAATATGTCCAATAAATATTCTATTGACTAAATAAATTATTGAAACTAAAAAATAAAATTTAAAGAAAAGAGTAAACTAATATAAAAAATAAATTAAAATAATTCAAAAACTAAACTCTAAATCAATTTTAAAAATCAAAAGTTAACTAAATTGATCACAACATGAGCTAATGTGGTGATCACAACTAAAAAGAAAAATAATAGTTAAAGTGGAAATAACAACTAATAAATATCTCTTCAGGGGATTGGACTGCTGAAGCAACCAAGGTGGAGGATGGTTGGACTGCAGTACAAATAAAGAAAACTAGGCCTTCTGCTCCTCCTTTAGAAATGAATCTTTGATCATGCAGGGGAAGCTCTAATTCAAAGGGAAAATTGTGATGTATCTGGCCTTGCCTCATTGCTGAATCTTTTCTTATGGCTGGTGATAGGTTTTTTTGTAACCTTGTTTACCCTTAGTTAGGCAGGTGACCAGTTCTACGTTTGTTTGTTGTACCTTTGGTCTATGCGCTCATTGAAAATCTTTAGTCTTGTACAGGGTCTCAAGCACCCTTCAAAACCTATTTTACCTAATAAAAAACAACTAATAAATATCAAAACAAGAGTTAAAAGTGGAGGGAGATAAAAACTAGCCAGTAAATAATTAATGGGAAGGATTTTCAATTTTTCGGTCAAACTCTTGCAAATTTTCTATCAAAAATATAATTTCCGCAAAAAAAGTTCCCACAAATAGCTATCAGCTAAAATATTATATTCCTATCATTTGAATTTTAAATTGTTGAACTTTAAGTTGTTGAGTAGAAAAATACTGCAAGATAATGATTAGTAAGATCTGATTTTTCTTTTAAGAAAAATGTGTCTACAGTAAGAAAAATAAGAAGGCTAAAATAAACGTCAAAGCATCATCAAAAGAGAATTTAGACCACAAAATGAAAGAACATGGCAGATAATTTACATGGACACAGCTCACTTATAATTTCTATTTGACAACTGAATTAAATAGATGAATCTCAATGGATATTTAAACAACCCAAATAAGAAAAAAGAAAGGAAGAAATTTTGTTACAGTAAGTCAAATATTATATTGAAAGCACTACTTTTATGTTGGTAGTAGTTGGCAGTATTAATTTCTCCCATTAAAAGCAGACAACCAACCCAACTCAGCCGTCCACAATCAAAGAACACTCCAGCACCATCCATATTAAATAAGAGACAACTTAGCTGCCAGCCCACCATCCAGCCCACAAAATAACAGTCCATGTTTAATATAATATAACATGTTTAAAATGTTCTATGTGGATTCTAGAGTATTCTCAAATCTCTATAAATAGAGGTCTTATGTAATGCATTTGTGCAAGGCAGTAAGGCAATAAAATTAGTGTTATTTCTATGTATTTGTCTTTCTCTTTGCCTTCAAATTGGTATCAAAGCATGAAGAGCTGGGCCTAGGAGGAAAAGAATTATGTGTTGATATATATAACTGCTGTAGCAGTGAATGGAGCTTCTAATATTTTTTTTGATTGCAGATCATTATCAGCTTCTAAAGTTGGAGACTAGTGGCTGCCAAGATTGAGAGAAGAAAATATCTCAGTTTAATGTTTGAAGAAGGCATGAGCTGATTTCTTGGAGTGAAGTCTAATGTTAAAAAAAAAAATGTTAAAAGGGAAAAATAAGCATTATACTGTTGTTTTTTTAAGCTATATGTCATTGGCTTAGACTTGTTTGGTGGATTTTCTTTGTAAAGCAAAGTTTAAAATTGTAAGGTGCAGTTGTAACTGTGTATTAATATGGCTTCAGGAAGTAGTAGAGCTCAACCACAAATTCTAATATTTTCTGGTAAAAATTATGAATTTTGGGCTATAAAAATGAAGACACTATTTTGTTCTCAAGGCACATGGGATCTTATTGAAAAGGGTTTTATTGAACCACAAGATGAGTCTACATTAACACAAGATGAAAAGGATAAATTACAAGATAACAGGAAAAAGGATGCTAAAGTGTTCTTTCTAATTCAACAATCTTTAGATGAATCAATTTTTCCTAAGGTTTGTGCTGCTAAAAATTTTAAAATTGCATGGGATATTTTAGAAATAGCATATCAAGGGACATCAAAAGTTAAGATTGCTAAATTGCAAACTTTAAGGAGTGATTTTGAAAATTTGTGTATGAAGGATTCAGACTCAGTTGATCAATTTCTAAATCAAGTAATGAATGTGGTTAATCAAATTAGATCATATGGTGATGACTTGACAGATCAAAAAGTTGTTGAAAAGATACTTCGTTGTTTGCCTAGAAAATTTGATGCCATTGTTGTTGCCATTGAAGAATCTAAAGATTTGACAATACTATCTATTGATGAATTGATGGGCTACTTTTATCTTATGAATCAAGAATGAACAGAAATAACAATTCTTCTTTGGAGAATGCATTTAGATCGCAAGTATCTTTTGGCAGAGGAAGAGGAAGATCAAACTACAGAGGAAGAGGAAGAGGTAGAAGCATAGATGGACGCGGAAGTCCAAATCAAGAAGAGAGAACAAATCAATCCATTCAGAGTTCTAATAGAGGACGTGGCAGAAGTTCATTCCAACACCCATCATCAAGGTTTGATAAATCTCAAATTCAGTGTCATTATTGTAAGAGATTTGGTCATATTGCAAGTGAATGTAGAAAGAAACAAGAGGATATTGAAAAGAATGGTGCTAATTACTCAGATGTATCTGATAACAATTCAGAAAGTTTATTTATAACTTGTAATGTTGCTCAAGAAAGCTCTAGTGATATATGGTTCCTAGATAGTGGATGTAGTAACCATATGACTGGAAATACAGATTTTTTTGCTAGCTTGGATGATTTTGTAAAATCTGAAGTAAAGCTAGGAAATGATAATAAAGTCTCTGTAATGGGAAAAGGTGTTATAAATGTCTTGACAAAAAATGGAGGAAAAAGATATATTCCTGATGTGTATTTTGTGCTTGGATTAAAACACAATCTCATGAGTTTTGGTCAACTAGTACAAAAGGGTTACAAAGTTTCTTTTGATAACGATGTTTGCACAATCTTGGATAGAAATCCTAGTGGCAGGTTAATTGCAAGGGTCAACATGACACAAAATTGAATGTTCCCCCTCCAGATTCATTGCATTCAAGGAGGAAAAGAAGTTAGTTTCAAGACAGTATACTCAAATCAGTTGTGGCTATATGGCATTTGAGGTATGGTCATCTTCATTTTGATGCTTTGAGTTTGTTACAAAAGAAGAATATGGTGAAAGGATTGCCTCAAATATTGAAACCACCAAGTTCATGTGAAAGTTGTATTTTGGCAAAGCAACATAGAGAAAGCTTTTCGGTAGGAGTGTCATATAGAGCAAGAGCACCATTGGAATTAGTTCACACTGATATATGTGGACCTATGCAAACTCCATCTTTAGGAGGAAGTATATATTTCCTAACATTTATTGATGATTTTAGCAGGAAGATTTGGATATATTTTCTCAAACAAAAAAATGAAGCTTTTGAAAAGTTCAAGGAGTTCAAAAATTTGGTTGAAAAATAAAGTGGTCACTACATCAAGGTATTGCGATCTAATAGAGGTGGTGAATTCAGTTCTAATGATTTTCTAGAATTTCGCAAATTTCATGGAATTAAGAAGCAATTTACCACAAGGTACACACCACAACAAAATGGTGTAGCAGAAAGGAAGAACATAACCATAATGGAAATGGCAAGGAGTATGTTGAAGGCCAAAAATCTATCCAATGAGTTTTGGGCAGAAGCAGTAGCATGTGTTGTATACATTTTGAACAAGAGTCCTACAAAGAGTGTTAAAAACACAATTCCACAAGAAGCATGGAATGGTAAGAAACATACAGTATCCCATTTTAGAGTTTTTGGCTATGTTTCTTATTCATTAGTTCCGTCTGAATTAAGAAAGAAATTGGATGATAAAAGTGAAAAATGCATCTTTATTGGTTATAGTGAAGAATCAAAGGCTTATACATTGTATAATCCAGTTTCAAAGAAATTGATCATTAGCAGGGATGTTAAATTTGAAGAAGAAGATTCATGGCATAAAAATGATAACAAACAAGTCACAAGAGGAGCACCAATATTACAAGGTGATGATGAATTAAAGGAACAAGGGACTCAATCAACACCCAATACTCCACCAAGGAACTTTGTGCAAGGTGCCTCACCTCCAAGTTCAAATGTAAGTGATAAATCTAATTCAACATTCTCAACACCAGGTTACAAAGGTAAGAAGACAAGAAGCTTAAAAGAAATATATGATCAAGAAGAAGAGAATGTAGATATTTACTCAAATTTTGCTTTATTTTCTTGTGATCCATTATATTTTGATGAAGAAATTAAAGAAGATAAATGGATCAAGGAAATGGATGAAGAAATTGACTCTATTGAAAGAAATAACACATGGGAATTAATGAATTTACCTAAAGGAAAAGAATGTATAAAAGTCAAATGGGTTTACAAAACTAAATTTGATGAAAAAGGTGAAATTGTTAAGCACAAGGCAAGACTAGTTGCTAAAGGTTTTTCACAACAATATGGAGTTGATTATAATGAAACATTTGCTCCAGTTGCTAGACTTGACACAGTTCGAACTATTTTAGCAATAGCAGCACAAAATTATTGGAAAGTGTATCAAATGGATGTAAAATCAGCTTTTTTGAATGGTTTTCTTGATGAAGAGGTATATGTTAAACAACCACCTAGTTATGAGGTTAGTGGGCATGAAAACAAGGTATATAAACTAAATAAGGCACTTTATGGTTTGAAACAAGCTCCTAGGGCTTGGTATAAGAGGATTGATTCATACATGACAAGTAATCAATTCAATAGAAGTAACAATGAGCCCATGTTATATGTTAAGACTAATAAGGTCAGATTTTGATTGTATGCTTGTATGTTGATGACCTGATATTCACTGGAAATCTATCAATAGACATGTTCAAGTCAGAAATGATGAAAGAATTTGAAATGACAGATTTGGGGTTGATGAGATATTTCTTAGGTATTGAAGTTATTCAATGTGACAAAGGTATCTTCATTTGTCAATCCAAGTATATAAAGGATTTTTTAAAGAGATTCAAAATGATGAATTGCAATCCAGTGTCAACTCCAGTTGCAACAGGAACAAAACTTAGCAAGGTAGAAAAGGGCTCAAATGTTGATCCAACTATGTTTAAAAGACTTGTTGGAAGTTTAATGTATATGATAGCTACAAGGCTAGACATCATGTATAGTGTCAATTTGATCTCAAGGTTCATGGAATCACCACAAAATTCTCATTGGCAAGTTGGAAAAAGGATATTGAGATATATTGCAGGAACAATGGGATATGGAATCCTATATTCCAAAGCTAACAATTTTGGTTTAATTGGTTATACTAATAGTGATTTTGCAGGTAGCATTGATGACAGGAAGAGCACTTCTGGATATATCTTTCACCTTGGATCAAGAGCTGTATCATGGGCATCAAAGAAGCAACCTATAGTGACAATCTCATTAGCTGAAGCAGAATATGTAGTTGCCACTTCCACAGCATGTCAAGCAGTATGGATGCGTCAAATTTTTCTTGATCTTCACCATCATTAGGAGGAACCAACGCCAATTCTTTGTGATAACAAATCAGCAATAGCATTATCTAAAAATCATTTATTTCATAAGAGGAGCAAACATATTGATACAAGGTATCACTTCATTAGAGAATTGGTCAATAATAGAGAAATCTACCTTGAGTTCTGCAAATCTAAAGATCAATTGGTAGATATTTTCACTAAGGCATGACCAAAGAATAAATTTGAATATCTGTGAGAGAAATTGGGTATTACTAATGCAAAATTTGTTAATGAAAAAAATTAAGGGGGAGTGTTGGCAGTATTAATTTTTGCCATTAAAAGCAGACAACCAGCCCAACTCAGCCGCCCACAATCAAAGAACACTCCAGGACCATCCATATTAAATAAGAGACAACTTAGCCGTCTAGCCCATAAAATAACAATCCGTGTTTAATATAATATAACATGTTTAAAATGTTCTATGTGGATTCTAGAGTATTCTCAGATCTCTATAAATAGAGGTCTTATGTAATGCATTTGTGCAAGGTAGTAAGGCAATAAAATCAGTGTTATTTCTGTGTATTTGTCTTTCTCTTTGCCTTCATTTTAATTAGATAATTTGGTGAGCAATAAAGATAATCACAAAAATTGCATCCTCTAGAGTTGCACCCTGGGCAATTCACCTACAAAACCAAACGATTTCAACCAAATGTAAAAGAAATCTGGGTAAGTTTATTCTGTAATGGAGATAAGCAATACAAAAGGTTCTGAAAAAAATATGTTTCGTTAAATTGTACATAAGCATTCAACATTCCTGCTCGCCATGTGGAGATTGTACAACCCACAATATCCTTGCTTTGTGGTAATCAACCTTAAAACCATGGGCGGAGCTCTTTCCACAACCTAAATCCCACGTGGGTTATAGCCTTATGGATCTGCTCTTACTTAACTGCTCCAACAGCTCACAAAAAAACATATTATATTTATTTATTTGATTAAGCTAATACTATTCTAATCATTTTACTATTTTTTCTTGTTTTGCATTTCATTTCTTACCTCTTTCTTAGGTTGATTTTGCAATTCATTTTATAACTCTTCTAGTCTTAATGGTAGATAATTGCCCATAACCAATGCTCTAGAATAAAAGTGAAGTTGACCATAATATTATAAACTTTAAATTTTATTTTTTATATGTTCTAATTAATGTAATACTTTTTTCTTTAAATTTTTTAATTAGTCTGAATAGTTTTAAAGTCAAAATAACATGGGAATCTTACATGAGAATCTCCACCCCATTGGAGAAGTGTGTTATCCTCACATGTCTTTAATTTCACACAATGATAAAGGAATACTTTTATTTGATGATAGCTCATGCTATATGCATGTTTCTTTTTAACTAAATCTATTATGCTTACAAAATGATATGATAAGTCATCATAACACACTATGCATATGTCTCCCCTAATACCATGACATGATGTTGATATGTTAGATAGCAACTTAGGAAACTAAAAGATGTTTCTAATTTTCACTATAAATTTTAAAAGAAAGATCAAATAAATTATGGAATTTTTTTTTTAATCCATTCATATTAATTTTGAAGTCATAGACAATAACTAGGTACACTCCTTCCTATTGTGCATTTCCACATGAGTGCCAATGAAAATGGAACCACTCTCTTTGTATTCCTAGTAATAGGCCTTAGAGTACGGAGTTATAATTTTGGAAAGTCCTTTGTCATGGTTGGATCCTATTAGGTGTTGAGGATTTCTATTATCTTGATAATGAAAATTTTATTGTATTCTAACATAAATCCTCTCATAGGGTCAAGTTCTATGTATTGAGAGGATTTTCTCCTCTTAGCAACTAAAATTCTGCCCCTCATTTTGCACAAAAGAATGCAAAATGAAGATTACAATCATTTGGATTTTGTTATGAGAGAATTTAATTGTTTGAGGATTTGATTTTTAAGTCCCAACTTCATAGCTATGCTCACCTATTGATTTATTTATTTTAATTAACTTTAGAAGGCCCTTTTTTATTTAATAATTTGAGAAGTTTATTCTTTTTTCTGGTTAAGTTGGGGGGGTGAGAGAAATTTTAAATGGTTTTTTTGATTTTCTTTAGTAAGGTAAAAAATTATTCAAGGAGGAAGTCATAATTGGTACTTTTCTTAGAATGATTAATTTTTCTCTTTTATTTATTTTTAAGTTTTGGCTTTCTTATATTAATTCATTGATACATCAAAGGGAAAATTAAAACAAATATTTTTCTCTTAAGTGCAATGAGGATTTTCATTAGACTATATCTTCTAATTTGAATTCTTATTTAAAGAGGCTAGTGAATTTAATTTGAGAGTGAATTTTTATATAATTAGAAAACACAAATTGACCCTTTTTTATTTTCTTTACTTAGACAAAATTTTAAAATACTTTTCACATATTTAGTAATAAATCAATGATGTACAAACTAATTAACTCTAGCCTATTAATTTGAATTTAATTCGATTCAAATAATTTTGATTCTAGAGGACTAATAAAAAGATTTTGTTTTGGCAGGAGGAAACATGTCAGGAGCAAATGCCAGAGGCTTAATAGGATGAGTTGATGCGACATGAAGACCTCAAGCTTAGAATTTTGAAATGAGGAGCATGAAGAAAATTCCCAAGGGATGTAGTGATGCAAATGATGAAGCAATATGAACTATCATATTCATCCTCAAGAAATCAATTTTTGAAAGAGTTAATCAAAGTTAGAAAGTTGGACAATGTTGAGTTTTAAGGATTGAATTGATCTCCAAGATAAGGATGATGAGGTGGCATTGGATTATCTCCATCATAAGAATATTCTAAATTCAAGCACCATAAATCAAATTATGCCAAGTTTCCTATTCTCTCATTGGCTATCAATTTATTTTTTATTTTCTTATTGGACCATGATGTGGTTTCGTAATTGTTTGTAAATTTGGGTACGCTAATTATTAGGGTTTGTGGGAAGAATTCTCAACCCTTGATCTTGAAATGGTCTTTTCTCTTCATTGTAATTGGACATCTTTAAAAGGCCAAGCCCTTCTTTGTAACTCACTAGTTTAGGAAGTGGTATTAGAGAACTAGAGTAGAATAGGCTAGCTAAGCCTAGATATAAGTTTGATATTTTTATTGTTATAGAGCTTGTGGAAATAATTGATAATTCATTGTTGGTTCTTCACGGTTGATTATTTAATATTACTTTAAGGTGTTGTATGGTTTCCTCAATCTTTCACTTGGAGTTTATTTATTTTCATCTTGAATTAGTTTAGTTGAATGAAATTAGGTGTGGATGTTTATTTGATTGACTTGAACAAATCCAAGCGACTAGCCTCTTGATGATGGTAAGAGTACCTTGTATGGTAAGATAATAACTTTAAAAAAATTACTTCAATTGATGTTGAATCCTTAGTTTTCATCCCATTGATGCAATTGGAGAGGATATATTGACTTGAAAACCATTTGAGTGTCCCTTAGAAGCTCACACTAGGTGGGTGGAGTTAGTAGTGAAGATACATATAATAGAATCCAAGTCATCCATGATTCCTTGCATTCATAGTTAGGAGTATAAGTTAGCTACTTTTAGTTTAAGTTGAATGGAGAATTGGAAAGTTAGAACCAACATTTTTCTATGCACATTGTGAAGCTAAATCTTTAGGAGTACAAGTGGTTGAAATCAATTGAATGAATAACATAAGTCCCCTAAGTGATAACCAACACATCACGTCATATAACTGAGTGAAGTCCATAGTAAAGTAACCTAAAAGTCATTCCATGATCTTAATTTGCTAGCTTAGCATGACATATGACCTTATATCAAGAGATGATAAAGTATCTGATGTTCTTCACAAAATTCACACAGATAACCTTACACCATATAATTGTTGAACAAAACAGATGAAAGAATAGACACAACTATTATTCCATCTAAATTAAATCTATGTCCATTCAGTCAGGTCTATAAATAATCATTCATATGCTTCAAAAGAAATACAAATTGTATAAAATATCCAGTCAGATATCAAGGTTGTCCAGTGGAAGACGCTGCAAGATAATAATTTAGTCAGATCTGATTCTTCTCTTAAGAAATAGAAGAGTATTTTAGGCTGAGGTGTATTGAAATTTTTAGGTTTAGTGAGATCCGCTCATGCAGTAGATACCTATTATTATCAAGCAAAGCAAACAAAATTCCAGCAGATGTATATATGTTGCCTGATCCAGATCCATGCAGCCCATCTGAACTTCTTCCAACAATAAACAAGGAATAGAGAATATGTTGCATAGGCCTTAAAAGCAAGCCATATACAGAAACATGATAGACTTTGCTTGACGTGATGCGGTATTGACATTAAATTGGGTTTTGATTTTTTTTCTCAAAATCAACTATCAACAAGAAAACAACACCAGACACTGACAAGACGATAGATAATTTACATAGACACAGCTTAAAAGAACACAACTCTTTATCTCTAATAGAATGTGCAAATGAAAATACAATTTTATAAACTACTAGTCATATGAGACAAACATGAAAATGCTTAGATAGAATCTTTCATGCACAGCTTACAATCTCCATGGTTTTTGGAGACAACCTTAAAACCCATGGGCTACCTCTATACACTACCTAAATCCCACTTGTGTTATAGCCTTATGCATCCTCTTTAACTCAACCACTTCAACAGCTCACAAAAGTACATATTATATTTATTTGATTAAGCTAATACTATTCTAACCATTTTAGAAAAGAATTTTGCTTGGACCACTTATAATATAGGATTTTTTTTTCCTTTTTTACATGTTCTTACAATTTTGAATTTTTTTTAATGTTTTATATGTATATTTCTTAAGTTTCAAAATTATTATTTTTTGTGTTGCATTCCAATTTTTTATTCTCATACTATATTTTTCAATTTTTTCTAGAAATTTCACATTCTTTTCTTCTTTAGCTCATTTTCAAGTCTAATTTTACAATTTATTCTATAGTTCTTTTTATCTTAATGATAGACAATTGTTCATAACCACTATCCCATAATACAAGGTGAAGTTGACTACATTGTAAAATGTTGATTCATATTATCAAATTATTTAACTAATATAAGATGCATTTTTAATATTTGTAAAATTTCTAAATTTCTAATATGGTTCAAATGATTTGATATTTTTTCTTTAAATTTTATGGTGCATGTGAAATTTAAAACAACATGGGAATCTCCATTCCATTGGAGACTTGTATTATCCTCACATGTCTATATTTTTACACAATGACAATGAAATATTTTATTTAATGGTAGCTCATATTATATGTATGTTCCTTTTTGACTATATCTATTCTCCCTACAAAATGACAAGCTAAGACATCATAATGTAACATGCCGCACACATCCCATACAACATATCATGGCATGATGATGATATATTAAACACAAAAGTAAACTAATGGATATCGTTGCTTTTTATCATGGCTACTTCAAGCTTTCCTGTAGTGAATCTTAAAAAATATCAAATAAAAGTGGAGCAAAACAACTATTTGTAATTTATAGGCTTGGTAGTCAACAAAAATTGTATTTGGCAAATAAGGGTGAAGATAGAGAGACCAATTCAACATACTCTTCCACATGTTTGAACAAGTGCCACATAGTGGTGTGTACTTAATAAAAATTACTCATTCATTATTATGTTATTTAAAATTGAATAGTCTAATATTTTAAAAAATAGAATACAAATAATTGGAATTATTTTATTTTATATGTACAACTTATTGTAAAGATTAAATAAATATAATTAATAATTAATGAATAATAATATTATAAGTTTACAATAATATTTACCTCTACAAAAATAATACAATAAATGTGTTCTTTTATTAAAGTGCATCCTACCATTTAAACACTCAAAATGAAATTTTGGATTTAGTTTTCCTTTTGTTTGAATACTGTGAAATTTTTAATAGGATCAAGGTTTCTATTTACAATTCAGAACATAGTACAATACAATTAGTAGAAAGTGTTATAGAATTTAGGATGAAAAATCAAGGAGTGTGTAGATGGTTAAAAAATCAAAGAGTCAAATTAAAATAACATTAGTATTTGGCAAAGGTTAAAACCTAGTGAGGAATATTGGATAGAGGTTAATTCTAGTGAAAATTAATAATCATATTTGTTCAATACCCTATTTGATTTTGTGCAAAATACTAACTTCACAATTTGTATTAACTATATTCTATGCATTAATCAAAGAGAAATTAAAAATTATACATCTATTTAACAATGCCACGTAACTCCCTTTTACCATAAATCTAGCAAAAAATATTGCTATATGGAGAACCTGAGTTTCTATAACACGAAAATCAATTCAACCAATCGTATATTTTCAATAAAATATATATTTTTTAAATGAATAGAAAAAATTAAGAAATATTTTAATAATTCAAAAATTATTGCTTACCATTGAGTCATTGTGCAAACTGAATACAATAGTACTAGCCTACAACAAACAATAAGATTTCATTGTAGCCCAACATTGTGTGTACAAACTTTTTTGGAAGCAATTTAAGAGGTTGAAACCCCCTTCTAACCTACCTCAATCAACACTCAAAGAAAACATACAAATGTGATAATATAACAATAAAATAGATGAAAATGGACAACAAACTGATGTGCACACTTTAAAAATTATCATTGAAACTCAAAACAACTTGAATTACAAAATGGTGAGCCTACTACCTCCACTTACAACATCTTTATCAATATTGAGGAATTTGGTCACTCATTTGTATGTGGAACACTAGACTCTTTGCATGGCCTTAAAGTATGTTTTTCACACTGTTAAACTGCTTTATTATCATTATGTGAATATTTCAAAGTCATGTTTGTTTTTTAATTCAATAATTATTGGTAGAATAAATGCTTGGAGCGAAGCGAGTTGAAAGGGTTCTTTCCACAGGCACTACTCTAACAATTGTTGCGAGGTAACATAAAAGTGTTCCTTTATTGATACAAGGTAGTTTCAATATATTATACAATGTTTGTGAATGTTTCATCTATTTTGAGCTGAAAATATGTTGTGATATTTTGTTTTCATTATGGAAATAGAAACCTGCTGCTTGTCTTGGCCAAAGTTTTCCTCTCCGAGAATATCCCTTAATATGAAGTTGAGTGTAAATATTTGAGATTGAATCAAGCTCTAGACATAACATGGAATGAAACAACCTTTGGATAAACTTGTAGATTACAATTTCTTGATGTTCATTGAACTTGTAAATCTACCTTGCATCCATTTTGTAATGATTGCCCATGCAAAATTGATGCCACATCATAAATCTCCATAATTGATGAAAAGTCAAGGAAATTTGAGATCATTTGAATTATTGACCAGTCAAAATTAATTTTTTAATAACATCAAAGTTAAAGAAAAACATATACTAAATACTTGATACCAAATACCAAAATACAAGGATATACCAAATGTCGACCACCCTGATAGATTCTTTAGGACCTGCCTAAGAACATAAGGGTGAGAATATTTTAGGAGTGATTTACCTCCCTACCACAAAGATATTAAGCTTCCCTAAAATCTTTCTTGACATGAAACATGCCCATCTCGATAACAAGGAAATCTAACTAGGTAATACCAAGAAAGGTAATGGAATTGTGTAACACATTATCATAATAAAATCAAAAGGTTATATTCATCATAATAAAATCAAAAGGTTATATCCATCATAATATTATCAAAAGGTTATATCCATCATTGGTTTACAATCATTTGTATAACCAAAACCCATCTTTGCCAATTTATAGCATTCTATAGAATCCAATCCATATCAACACATGGATAACTTATTGATGATTATTGAAATAAAAGACACCATAGTGCAAGAAATACACAGTAGTATACCCATGATTATTAACATAAATGATTGAAATGTGAGTAAAAAGTACATTGTTTTCCTATCCAACACATAGGCCTTTTATTTTAACTCAAGCTCTTAAGTGATACTTTTGCACACTTTTCAGTGGTATTTTGAAATTTCAAGAACAAAGAAGGCTAGCATTGATATCTAGATTGTCAACCATATGTAAGACATAGTTTGGAAGATGTTAATACAAAATAATATCTTCCCTTAAAAAATTTCATATAAAGGTAGGTTTAACTCCACAATTCTACCCTAACAAGTTGCTATGTATTCAGGTCCAATAGTGGATTTAATACAACTAATAACTTAGCAGATCACAAGATTTAGTAATAAAAGAAAAACTCCATCAAGAGTAGAAAGCATGCATAGAACATCTCACCTATAGTTAAATCTAACCATCACCCATTGCATATGCCTCATTCAAGTATAAAACTCCAATACATAATTATAGGTACATTAGTACTTTAATTTCAACTAAATGCAGCCTAAAGTCACAATTCCATAAGACTCTTTTCTAAAAGTAGTCATGTTGGACCCTCTAATATAATGTTACCAATAAAAGATCCTATGGTGTTATCTCATAATAACAGAATTGTGACATATCTTATGATCATGGCATTTATATTGTTCTTAGTTGCACACCATTTCTTGAAGCAAATGAATTTAATTGGAGCAAGGATCTATTGACTCTTTATATCTATATGAATCTCAACACTTCAAAAATTTGATTGAATAGTAATATAACAAAATGACTGTACATTCTCTCATATTTAATCTCTAAGAAAAGTCTTGACACACGGTTGGTGGAAGACAATGCTAAATCTGCACTCATAATGGATAGCTTGGGTTATAACCAAACTAAATCACACACCTGCAAGATCAATTAATGGCTACATTAGTTCATGATAACAAGACACATTTTTTTTTCCATTTCTTTATGACGCCTTATTGCTAGTTTGGTTTTTCCAATGCAACATTTCATTTACACGAATATTCCTGGTATACAAAAGGGATACTCGATATACTATTTTTCTCCAACAATTTGGATCACATCTATTGCTTTCTCCTATAGCTCAAATACTAAGAAGATCTTGATTTATAAGCTTCTTTCTAACAAAAAAAGAATTATGCACATGCAGGTACAAACAAATTACACACTCAATGCAACACACAGACCAAGGAAAAGTAAGATCTAATTTGAGCTATCAATTGATCTTGTCATTTAAATATAATACTATATATGAAGAATAATAGAGTAATAAAAGAAGGAACCTAGAATGCATCATTATTATCCAAACTCTCATTCAAAACCCTTTCCACAGTCTAGTCACCAATGCCCATTATGTTATAGCAGTTTTGATAGAAGAGCTTCTAAATTTAACCATTGCTTCTGAAATTCAAAATTATATCTTGTTTCTTGATGAGGAGCAATCACAATAATGAAAATCAAATAATAAACAATACAATTTAAAAAGGAACCATATGGCAGACTCCTCCTAACACTTCTTACTCTTGAACTAGGGCTTTCCCAATCACTTGATTACACACACTTCCAATCCGAACTAATAATGGATTCACCTTCACATGGACATTGTTTAATTTCTCCAATCAACAAATAGACCCCTTGTTTGGGTAGAATCTCTATCTTGTTTAATTCTGCATGTGCTTGGTTAGTAATATATCATACCCATTAGAATAACTCTTTCCATGAGTATCAAGCCTTCATCCTCATGGAAAGATCTTCATTTCCTTTAAAACCTAGTACAACAAATAAATAATTAAGAGAAATCTATTGGTTCTGCAACAGGCATAACAACAAACCTATAATAACATGAAACTTATCAACAAAGTACTTGGAATGATGAAGGGAACCTTATTAATTCATTTGTAGAGCCAACCAATTAGTTTGCGGACCACAATATGCAATTTGAGTTGCAGAATATCTAAGTTTTAATATTGTTGTTCACGAGTTCGTACATACCAGTCTTCCAATATTTTCTCTCCTCTTTACATTAGAGACTCTTTCCAATTTATAAGATACCCTATAATAACTAACTCCAACCAACTATCATCGTTGAGTTGGGTATTTTAAAATTATTACAACCTAAACTTCCCTCTGAACCAGCCGTTACCTTTTTATATTTAATGTTTGAACTTGAAAAGCCATACAATGGTTTTATTAAACATTAAACTCTTTCCTATACCTAAACCTATCTTGAAGACCTAATATTATTTTAGCATCATTATAGGTTTGAAGATTGCCTAATTGATTTGATGACATTGTTTATAGATTCCTTCCTTCTGATTTTTTTTGAGGATCTTTGTGGTCTTTATAATCTTCACTTGTTGCTTGAATATTTGAGGTGCTCCTGCCCATTTCTTGATCCAAGGAATTCTTTTGAAGATTAAATCTCCAGTAAACTCATTAAGGGACAAGTCTAACGTTCCTCATAATTTACTCTCTTTTGTGAAAAGGCCATTGGTTTTTTGGAATATCTAACATTTGTTTTGTTGTTTTCCCATGCCCACTTACCAATTTGGCATCCCCTGTTTCTAGCTCTAATAGTCAACTACATTTATTGTAGGTAGGTGAGTTCAAATTTGGAAAATGAGAGGGAAATTTATATGGACAGTAGAAAGACAAAAGAGAGGGAATGCCATTCACTCCATATTCATTCTCATATAGAGTCAATTTTTGTAACAACAACAACAGATAATATTTTTGAGTATTTTGTGTAGCAACATCATCAGTTGTTTAATCTGTTGAGTAGTGATTGCTTAAAGTCTATTTTATGAGGCTCTGAGTAGCTCCAGACTCATTTGCATGTAGCTATACTTAGTGCAAGTTTATTTTATGTACAACAGTTGTAGTTAGTTGTAGTTAATTGTAGTTTTTACATTATACTTCCTACCTATTGCACTTGTGTTGTCTCCTTCCTTGTTTATTCTATTGTGTGCTTCATTGCAGGCAAAGCATAGTAGCACTCTATTCTTGTTGTTTGTGTTTATTCTGGAAAGTAGTTTGTGATTTTTGTGTGGGTTAACATGCTACTTCGACAGGTGTTAACATTATTCAGCATACTCTTGGTTTATGCCCTTGCCAAGTAATTTCCTTTGTTGATCGAGTGATTGGTCTTTCACCTACTGAGTTGTGTGGAGTTAACTCACAATTTATCCCCCTATTTGGTATAGTTTACATGAGTATCAGAGCTGGTTGGCCCTAAATCCTTGTGAGTTTGGGCATTTAAGTTTATTGTGTAGGAGACATGGCAGGAGATGCAGGAAAGATATGACAGTATCCACCATTCTTTAATGGACAAAATTTTAACATTTGGGAAAATAAGATGAAAGCCATAATGGTAGCTAATGACTTGTGGGAGTTTATGGCTAATGGGTTTAATGATGTGATAGACCCAGCTCAATATGCTACCCTCGCCAATAATCAAAAGAATTAGTTGAAAGAGTCAAGGAGAAAGGATGCTAAGGCATTAAGTCTAATTGAGGCAGCAATTACAAAGATAGTCTTCCCCAAGATTGCAACAACAGATTATGCAAAGGAAGCATGGGATATCCTTGAGACAAACTTCAAGGGGATTGATAAGGTCAAAGTAGTGAAACTACAATTGATCAGAAGGGAATTTAAGAACCTTAAGATGAAGGAAAATGAACCTATTATAGATTTTAGGGGTCAAAGCACAAACCTGTGTCACCCTTTTGTGAAGGAAAAGACTAACAAAAGTACAATTGTTCACCTTCAATGATATAAAACTAGTATTATAATTTAGAATTTGAAAAAGAAATAAACCAATGAAATGTGTAGAAATTGATCAAGTTTACGATTATAATTTTTAATAATTTTTTGGAATAAGAATTGATATATTTTCATAATTTTTATAGATAATTTGTTATTTGTTGAAAAAAACTGAAAATTAGGTGTCTAGTTCCCACCACAAAACTATATGGAAATAAAATTATTTTGTTTTGATCTTAGGCTATGTTATAGATAGCATATATATCTAGAACATTCAATAAAAATTGTCTTTAGACTTATATTTTCACTTTTATAATCATTCAAAGTTCAACTCACTTCAAATCAATAGATTTTATCTCCCACCACATTTTTCAAAACAAATCTATTCTAACCAAAATAAAAATTATACATTCTAGAAGAGGACTCTCTCTTTAGAACATCATATAAGTTTTAAATTTCGATGATATGATTTACTATTTTTTTCTTTCACAAAATTGACATCTTTTCTAGTGTTAAAATGCATGCTTGTAGAATTTTATAATTATAATACACTATATCTAATTAAAACACTATAAACTCTATATGAGAATATTCTTGACTTTGGGCTCTATAAACTGGTGTTTCTAAGTTATTAAAAATATATCATAAAAAATTATAAGAGTTATTAAAACGTTAGTTTTCTGAAATAATTATATTTCTTTAGTAATTGGATTAAAACTAGTATAAATCATTAATTTAATAGACATTTCCAATTGGAAAAGTATGATACTAGATATGAATTAGCTAGAATGAATTTATCTAAACCATATCTTTGAACGAAATTGATTTTTAGATAGAAATACTCAAAATCAGTCATTCTGATTAGTCAGCCTGAAAGGTGACACAACTTTGTACTTTTACCCTTAGCTCACGAATCTCTACTTTGATAGACCAGCTTAAATCAAATGGAGAACATTATGAAGAGTAGAGGATTGTGGAAAAGATATTGAGGAGTTTACCTCAGAAATATGACAATCTTGTGATGACCATTGAGGAAGCAAAGGACCTCACCACTTTAGCAATGGATGAGTTGATGGATATTCTCCAAACCCATGAGCACCAGATAAATAGATCAACAAGAACTTCCCTAGAGCATTCTTTTAAGGCTCAAGAGAATTCAAGAGGTAGGGGGAGAGGAAAAAATCACTCCAATAGAGGCTCAAGAACTAGAAGTCGTGGAAGGAATGCTCAAAGGAATGCTAGTGCAGAAAGTTCAAGACAAGAAAGCAACCAAGATGGAACAAGCACCTCTCAAAACAACTTTAGAGGAGGTAAGAACAATTACAACTCCAACAGGAGCAATGTTAAATGCTACTAATGTCATAAGTATAAAAATTATGCTAGTGAATGCTGGAAAAAATAGGGTGATCAGTCAAAGCAAAATGCAAATGTGGCTGATGTAAACATGGGAAATGCAAACAATCCCATAGCCTTCATCATGTGTAAGATTGGTGAAGAAGGCAGCCCTAAGGTATAGTACTTGGACAACAATTATAGCGACCACATGAGTGGTAATAAACGTTTATTTTCTTTCATTGATAAGACTTCCAAGTCTAAAATTAAGATGGGAAATAATGGAACCATTCCCATAGTGGGCAAAGGATCTATCATGGTCCAAACCAAGAAAGATGAGAAGAAGGAGATACAAAATGTATATTTTTCCCCTGGTATGAAGCACAACTTGATAAGTGTTGGACAACTCATTCAAAATGGATATAAGGTGCTTGTAGAAAATGACAAGTGTGTCATTCATGAGAAGGATGAGAGTAATAGATTACTTGCAGCAGTCCAAATGACAGAGAACTAGATGTTCCCTTTGAGGATAGAGACATTTTTCTCTTCTCAAGTTAGTGTTGCACCTCCCAAGCATGCATGTACAACAGTACGTCAACAATCAACTTTAGAAGTGTAACTAAAGACCCCTCAAAGCTTTGGCATCAAAGGTATGGACATCTTGACTTTTCGAGTTTAAATTTATTGTCCAAGAAAAGAATGGTAGATGGTTTTCCAAGCATAGTAGATTCATATGACAAGTGTGAGGCTTGCATTTTGGGTAAGCAACATAGACTTCCTTTTAATCCTGGAAAGTCTAGAAGGGCTAGAGCACCATTAGAGTTAGTGCATTGTGATTTAGTAGGCCCTATGAAAAATAATTTTATTGTGTGTGTGTGTGTGTGGGGGGGGGGGGGGGGGGGGGGTTTACTTATTTTATGACATTCATAGATGATTTCAGTCATAAAACATGGGTGTATTTTTGAAGAGCAAATTTGAAGCATTTGATAAATTTGTTGAATTTAAAGCCCTGGCTGAAAAGGAATGTGGACACTATGTTAAGGTCCTTAGATTAGATAAAAGAGGGGAGTATCCCTCAATTTGTTTGTAAATTTTTGCAGGTAGAATGACATAAAGAAAGAGCTTACAACCAGCTATACTCTGCAACAAAATGGAGTGGTTGAGAGGAAAAACAAGACCATTGTTGAAATGGCTAATGATGAAAGCAAAAGGGCTCCCAACTAAATGTTGGGGAGAATTTGTAGCAACAATAATATATTTGATCAATAGGTGTCCCACAAAGTTAGTTCATGACAAGATTCCTCTTGAGGCTTGGTCAAAGAACAAATGGATAGTTGAACAATTGAGAGTGTTTAGATGTGTAGCATATGCACATATGCCTAAGGAACAAAAGAAAAAGCTCGATGGAAAAGGTGTGAAGTGTATCTTCATGGGTTATAGGTCAAAATTAAAGGCTTATAGGTTATATGACCCAATCACCAAGAAGATCATCATTTCAAGAGATGTGGAGTTTCTTCAAAATTAATCATGGGATGGTTTGGTTGATGTATCTTCAAGCACTTCAAGAAAAGTGCCAAGTATTGATGAGGAAGAGGAAGAAATTGGTGATAAGAAGGATGATGGAGCAAAAAACATTGATGATTATAGATAAAGGAAAAAATGCAGTCAACCCCTTACATGCTAAGTGACAACTCCAAGCACTTCAACAAAGCCCAAGCTAGTATGCAAAATAGTAGTTGCAACAATACTAAAAATTTAGATCCCACTCTCACCTCCCATTTTCAAGAAAGACTAAGAGTCTAAGGGGGATATACCAAGATGAAATGTATGAGGAAGATTATGATGAGAGTGTTAATTATACATTATTTTCTTGTAGTGGTCCAATTTACTTTGAAGAAGCTATGAAGGAAGAAAAATGGTGTAATGCCATGGATGAGAAAATAGATGCTATTGAGAGAAATGAGATATGAAAGTTAACTACTTTTCCTCCCAAGAAGCAAGTAATTAGATTAAAATGGGTTTACAAGACCAAGTGCAATGTTGAAGGAAAAATAGATAGGCATAAGGCTCGTTTAGTGGTCAAGGAGTATAAACAACAATATGATAGAGATTATGATGAGACATATGCCCCGGTTGCAAGAACTGAAACTATGCATGTTGTGATAGCAATTTCAGCCCAACACAAATGGAAGTTATATCAAATGGATGTGAAGTTTTCCTTCTTGAATGGTGTGTTGAAAGAAGAGGTTATGTGGAGAAGCCACCTAGTTATGAGGTTCTAGGTGAAGAAAACAACATGTATAGATTGAAGAGAGCTCTTTATGGGCTCAACCAAGCTCCATGTGCATGGTATAGTAGGATTGACTCATATTTGATGAGCAATGGCTTTAGCAAAAGCGATGGAAAGCCAACTCTCTACATCAAGGTAACAAATGGTAAAGTGTTGATTGTTGTCTTGTATGTAGATGATTTAATCTTTACTAGAAATGATAATTTCCCAATTGGTGAGTTCAAAGAGGCCATGAAGAATGAATTTGAGTTGATAGATCTAGGTCTCTTGAAGTACTTTCTAGGCATAGAAGTAAAAAAAATGCATGACGGTATCTTCATTTATCAAGAAAAGTATGCAAAGCAGATCTTGGAGAGATTCAAAATGAAAAATGGTAAGGCAACCACAAAACTAACAACAGTAGGTCTAAAGTTGAGCAAGGAAGATTGCAACAAAAGTGTGAATCCAACACTATACAAGAGTATGGTTGGAAGCTTGATGTATTTGACAACAACTTGGCTTGATATAATGGATGCAAAAAGTCTAATTTCTAAATTTATGGAAACACCAAAGGATTCCCATTGGCAATTGGGAAAGAGGATCCTAAGATATGTGAATGGTACCAAGGGATTTTGGATTTTGTAGAGTGCAAATAATGATTTTAAGTTGGTTGGTTATATGGATAGTGATTGGGATGGAAGTTTAGATGATAGGAGGAGCACTTCCAGATACATGTTCCATATGAGATCGGGTGCAATTTCATGGGCATCCAAGAAGCGACCTATTTTTGCTCAATCTATAGCAGAGGTTGAATACATAGCAATGAATGCAACAACATGTCAAGCTATTTGGTTAAGGAGGATCTTAAAAGATTTGAATGAAAGGAAAGAGGATGGAACTACAATCTTTTGTGACAACATCTCCTCAATTGCACTACCTAAGAATCCAATCTTCCATGGGAGAAGCAAGCACATAGAGATTAGATATCACTTCATCAAAGAGTTGGTGGAGAATGAAGATATCAAGATATAATTTTGTAAATTTGAGCAGTAGCTAGTTGACATATTCACTAAGCCTTTAGGCATTGGAACTTTTGTGCACCTAAGAAAGAGTCTTGGCATAGCTTTTTTGGATCAGCATTGATCCTTACTTCATTGACATGGGACAAAGGGGGAGTGTTGGAATATTTAATATTTTTTTTTTTGTCCTGTGCCCACCTACCAACCCGATATCCCCTCTTTCCAGCTCCAATAGTCAAATGCATTTATTGTAGGTAGGTGAATTCAAATTTGGAAAATGAGGGGGAAACTTTTGTGTACAATAGAAAGACAAAAGAGAGGGAATGTCATTCATTCTCATGTAGAGTCAGTTTTTGTAGCAACAACAACAGAGAATGTTTTTGAGTATTTTGTGTAGTAGCACCATTGGTTGTTTAATCTGTTGAGTAGTGATTACTTCAAGTTTATTTTATGAGATCTCTGAGTAGCTCCAGACTTATTTGTATGTAGCTATACTTGTTGCAAGTTTATTTTATGTACAACAGTTGTAGTTAGTTATAGTTTTTACATTCTAGTTTTGTAATAGTTCATTTTTTATTAATAGAAAGAAAGCAATCATTCTTGCATGCTTCTTGCCTATTGCACTTATGTTGTCTCCTTCCTTGTTTATTTCACTATGTGCTTGGTCGTAGGCAAAACAAAGTAGCACTCTGTTCTTGCTATTTGCATTTATTTTGGAAACCAGTTTGTGATTTTTGCATGGGTTAATACGCTACTTCAACAAGTGTTAACATTACTCAACATACTCTTGGTTTATGCCCTTATCGAGTAACTCCTTTATTGACCGAGTGATTTGGTCTTTCATCTTTCGAGTTGTGTGGGGTTAACTTGCAAGTTATCACCCTATTTGGTATATTTTACATGGTTATCCTTACACACCACATCCTTAAAATAGATTTATTGTAGAACAATTTTTATTCTTTTATGTCTGCTCCATGCTGCATGCACCATATTTCTACTCTCTCAGTGGCTCCAATTCTAATTTTATATTTTGAGAATTTCATAGTCATCCTCTTGATTTAAACAACTCTAATGCTATTTTTTCTAATTTCCCATAGCAACCACTACACTTGACATATGCATCCCTCAATCTCTTTCTCCTCGGATTAGGTTGAAAAACCTAAAGCATCTAGTATGCAATATATGACCACTAGAAGAAAAGGGAAGTCAAGCCTTTGGATCAGCTTGTACATAGGTAGGAAGATGGGAATATTATTGAAGGAATTGTAATGGAAGGAATGAGGGAGGAGATATAGATTGATTGCCAACACCACTACACTAGATACACTCCAGAGTTATGATATGGTTGCTGAGAAAGTTGGTGTTATTGGCCCCCTAATCTTCTACAAAATCGTTAATTTAGTAATTGTTTTCTCAACAATTCCCATGTAGAGAGATTCCTAAGACAAAAATCTAGGTGGCAAGAACAACACTGATTATATTTGGTTGTTACACATTTTTATAGAATTGGCTTATTGTCATAAATGAATGCAATTAAAAGGTATACAATAAATTGTGACTGGTTTGTATTAGTGTGAATAAAAACCTTTTCTAAATAATAGGCAAAGGCAAAGAGAAAACTCAAGTACACACAAAAGAAACTAATCTTATTGCTTTATTCAAATACATTATATAAGCCTTTATTTGTAGAGGTCTAGGAATACTCTAGAACTATCACACACATTAATATATATTATATTATAATTACTATATTGTGGATAGTGGCAGTGGGAGGCTTATGGTCAAACAATGTTCGACAACTATGTACAACATCTTGTCTGCTTCTAGTGGCAGGAGTCATGAGAAACTAATTTTTCCAACACTTCCCTTGAATTTCTACCATTAACATATTTTACTTAAATAATACCCAATTTTTCTCATAGATATTCAAATTTGTGCTTCGATAATACCTTATTAAAAATAGCTGCCAATTGATCCTCAAACTTGCAAAACTCAAGGGAGATTTTTGCACTATTAACTAATTCCCCAAGATGAAGTGGTACCTTGTATCAATATGTTTGCTCCTCTTATGAAATACATGATTTTTGGATAATGCAATTTTTGATTTGTTATCACAAAATATTGGTGTTGGTTATTCTTGATTATGTTGTAGATCTAAGAGAACTCGATGCATCCATATTTCTTGACATGTTATGGAAGTGGCAACTACAAATTCTATTTTAGCTGATGTTATCATCACTATAGACATCTTCTTTGATGTCCATGATACAACTAGCGATCCAAGGTGAAGAATATTACTAGAAGTGCTCTTCTTGTCATCAATTCTACTTGCAAAACCACTATCGATATAACTAATCAAACCAAAACTATTAGCTTTGGGATATATAATTTCATATCTTATTACTCCTACAACATATCTCAATATCCTTTTTCCAACTTGCCAGTGTGAGATTTGTGGTGATTCCATAAACATTGAGATCAAACTTACACCATACATGCTATCTAGCCTTGTAGTTGTCATATACATTAAACTTCTAACAACTATTTTAAATATAGTTGGCTCAACATTTGAGCATTTCTCCTCCTTGCTAAGCTTTGTTCCTGTTGCAACTAAAGTTGATACTGGATTATAATTTATAATTTTAAATATATTGAAAACATCCTTTATGTACTTGGATTGACAAATGAAGATACCTTTGTCACATTGAATAACTTCAATACCTAAGAAATATCTCATCAACCCCAAATCTTTCATTTATAATTCTTTCATCATTTCTAACTTGCACATGTCTATTGATAGATTTCCAGTGAATATCAAGTCATCAACATACAAACATATAATGAAAATCTTGATCTTCCTTATTAGTCTTGACATACAATGTAGGCTCACTATTACTTCTATTGAATTGAGTACATATCATGTATGAATCAATGCTCTTATACCAAGCCTCGGGGGCTTGTTTCAAACCATAAAGTGGACCTTTTTAAATTTATATACTTTTTTTTCATGCCTACAAACCTCATAACCAAGTGCTTGTTTCACATACACTTCTTCATCAAGAAAACCATTCAAAAAAGCTGATTTTACATATTTGATACACTTTCCTATTATTTTGTGTAACTACTGCTAAGATCAAGTTATATCAAGTCTAGCAAATAGAGAAAATGTTTCCTTATAATCAACCCCATATTTCTATGAAAAAACTTTAGCAACTAGCCTTTCCTTATGCTTAAAAATTTCACCTTTTGCATCAAATTTAGTTTAATAGACCCATTTGCCTCATATATATATTCTTTTCCTTTAGGTAAATCTAGTAATTCCCATGTTTTATTTCTTTCAATAGAGTCAGTTTCTTCATTCATTGTCTTGATTCATTTATCTTCTTTAATTGCTTCTTCAAAACACAATGGATCACAAGATAGTAAAGAAAAAATTGAGCATATGTCTACATTCTCTTCTTCTTGATCATATATCTCTTTTAAGATTCTTGGTTTCTTACCTTTGTACCTTGGTTTTGAGGATGTAGAATCTGATTCACTGCTTACATTTGAATCTAGAGATGATACTCCTTGCACAAGTATTCTTGGTGGAGTATTGGGTGGTGTTCGAGTACATTCTTCATTTGATTCATCTTCACTTTGAAATATTGATGCTCCTCTTCTGACCTTAGTATTATCATTTCCATCCCATGAATCCTCTTCATCAAATTTAACATCCCTACTTATGATCAGTTTCTTTGAAATGGGGTTATATAATCTATAAGCTTTTTATTCTTCATTGTAACCAATAAAGATAAATTTTTCACTTTTAACATCCAATTTTATCCTCAATTTAGATGGCACCAATGAATAAGAAACATATCCAAAAACTCTAAAATGAGATCCATTATGTTTCTTACCATACCATGCTTCTTGTGGAATTGTGTTCTTAACACCTTTTGTAGGACTTTTGTTCAAGATGTATACAACACATGCAACTGCTTTTGCCCAAAAATCATTGGATAAATTTTTGGCCTTCAACATACTCCTTGACATTTCCATTAAGGTTATTTTCTTCCTCTATACTAGACCATTTTTTGTGGTGTGTACCTTGTGGTAAATTGCTTCTTAATTCCAAGACATCTACAAAATTCTAGAAACTCATTCAAACCGAATTCACCATATCTATCAGATCATAATACCTTAATGTATAGGCCTCTCTGTTTGAGAAAGTGTATCCAAGTTTTCTTGCTCAAATCATCAATGTTAAGAAATATATACTTCCTCCTAAAGATGGATTTTTCATAGGTCCACATATATCAGTGTGAACTAATTCCAATTGTGCTCTAGGTCTATATGAACCTTCTACTGGGAAGCTTTTACTGTGTTGTTTTCCCAATATACAACTTTCACATTAACTTGGTGGTTGCACTAGATTTGAGGTAATGCTTTCATCATATTTTTCTTTTGTAACAAGATCAAAGCATCAAAATGAAGATGACCATACCTCAAATGCCATAGCCATGATTGATATGAGATTACTGTCTTGAAACTTACTTCTTTTCCTCCTTGAATGCAATGAATATGGATGGGGAGCATTTAATTTTTTGTCTTGTTGACCCTTGCAACTAACCCACCACCAAGATTCCTATCCAAAATTGTGTAAACATCATTATCAAAAGAAACTTTGTAACCTTTTTGCATTAGTTGATCGACACTCATGAGATTATGCTTTAATCTAAACACAAAATATACATCAAGAATATATCTTTTCCTCTATTTTTGGTCAAGACATTGATAACACCTTTTCCCATTACATAAGCTTTACTCTCATTTCATAGCTTTACTTTAGATTTTACAAAATCATCCAAGCTAGAAAAAAAATATTTATTTCTAGTTATATGGTTATTACATCCTCTATCTAGGAATTATATATCACTAGAACTTTCTTGAACAACATTGCAAGATATGAATAAACTTGTTGAACTTTAATAAGATGCATCTAAGTAATTAACACCATTCTTTTCAATTTCTTCTTGTTTCTTTCTAAATTCACTTGCAAAATGACCAAATCTCTTACAATAATGACATTGAATTTGAGATTTATCAAACCTTGATGATGGATACTAGAATAAACTTCTCCCACATCCTCTATTGAAACTTTGGATGGATTGATTTTTCCTTTCTTCATGATTTGGACTTACATATCCATCTATACTTCTTCCTCTTCCTCCTACTTTGCCAAAAGGTACTTGTGATCTAAAAGCATTCTCCAAAGAGGAATTGTTATTTATGTTCATTCTAGATTCATGAGATAAAAATGACCCATTAATTCATCAATATAGAGTACTATCAAATCTTTAGATTCTTTAATGGTAACAATAATGACATTAAATTTTCTAGGAAAACTACAAAGTATCTTTTCAACAACCTTTTGATTAGCCAAATCATCACCATATGATTTGATATGATTAGACACTTCATTACTTGATTGAGAAATTGATCAACTAAGTCTAAATCTTTCATGCACAAAATTTTCAAAATCATGTCTTAAAGTTTGCAATTTAACAATCTTGACTTTTGATGTCCCTTGATATGTTGTTTTTAAAATATCCCATGTAATCTTAGACTTTTTAGTTGTAGGAACCTCAGGAAAAATTAATTCATCTAAAGATTGTTGAATTAGAAACAATGATTTAACATCCTTTTTTATGTTATCTTGTAATTTATGTTTTTCATTTTGTGATAATGTAGATTGATCTTGTGGTTCATTAAAATTCTTTTCAATAAGTTCCCATATACCTTGAGAAAAAAACAATGTTTTCAAATTTTTAGTCCAAAATTCATAATTTTTACCAGAAAATATTGGAATTTGTGCTTGAGCTATACTACTCCTAGATGCCATATTAATACTTAGAGTCATAGTTAAAATCTAAAGTTTACAATTCTGCACTATGATTTACAAAGAAAAACTACAAAACAAGTCTAAGGCAACAACATATAGCTTAAAAAAACAAAAATACATTGCTTATTTTCCCCTATTAACAATTTTTTTATTCATTAGACTTCAGTCCTTGAAATTAGCTCATACCTTCTTTCAAACATTACATTGACATCATCTTTGTAGTAAATAAACCCTAGCATTACAAGCTTACTTGATCTGCAACCAATAAAACATTAGATATTCAAACCAATAAATATTTTTCCTTCACTCAAGCTCTTTAGGTTTTGATAGCAATTTGAAGGCAAAGAGAAAACTCAAACACACATAAAAGAAATTAATCGTATTGCCTTATTCAAATATATTGCATAAGCCTCAATTTATAGAGGTATAAGAATACTCTAGAACTATCACACATATTAAAATATATTACATTATAATTGATATAGGTAGCTAGTGATAGTGGGAGGTTGATGGTCAATCAACGTTGGGAGACTATGTGGTTGGTTGTCTGCTGCTTGCGATAGGAGTTGGGAGAAATTAATTCCGCCAACAATAGGTACACAATTTCATTTTCCACATGGCCATGTTGCTTTTATTCAATAGGTTGATTATTGACATTTATGTGCCTTATTGATTACTATGAATGTTAGATTTTGAATTGAAACTCAATTTGTTTTTGAAGAATATTTTGAGTGTTTTTGACAAAACCTTAGTAAGATTTAATAAGAAAAGAATCAAATTCTAGTCCAATAATTCTGATTTAGTTATTATGTTTGATGGTGGATCATCATTTGTTTTTTAATTGAAACTAAATTTGTTTTTGAAGAATATTTCAAGCATATCTGACATAACCTTAGTTAGATTTAATAAGCAAAGAATCAGCTTCTAGTCCAATAATGTTGATTTAGTTATTATGTTTGATGTTGATCATTTAGTTAAATTAAATTCATAATGTAAGAGTGGACTTTCTTTTCTTATTAGATTCAACCTCTTCTAATTCCATTTGTGAGAAGAGATTTTGGGCTTCAGTTCCATGTCCATTCTGACCATACCCTGCAATCAATGCTGACTACAAAACATTATTTAATTCTTCCTAGTTTCTCTATCTATATCTTCACAACACAAAAAACTACCCCTCTTGCTAACACAAATCCTCCACTCCCTTACACCCTCCTACACCTTACATAAACTCCACACCCAAAATGTTTCCAAGGGATTAATTACCCTCAAACAATGTGATTTCAAACATTCATAAGGTTTCATGCATCTCAGTGGGCTCCAAACACCAACCTAACAAACTAACCTAATAAGAACTCTTCCTTGTAGACCTATCTTGGGGTTTAAGGAAAGAAAACAAAATCTTTCAAGAAAACTACTAAAACTAGACAACTCAAATACCAACTACTAAGCTCTACTAAATTTCCAAGTCTTAGGGTTTCAACAATTCATTAAGCCATTTAAACCGTAGGCCCTAGTTGAGGCACCACATATAGGTCCAAAAGGCTTATAAATTACATGTTTAATTCATTTGTGACCTTGCATGACATTTTAATACCAAAATTAATAGCATTGGTATTGACCTTCTTCCCATGTTCTATCAATGCCTAATTTTCAAAAACATCCTATAAAGCTCAAAGGTTTCCTCGCCATGCCAATTCTGAGCATATCCTAAAATCATTGTTGTCCACAAGACAACATTCTGTTCATATATTAGTCAAACACCTGACATGCATAATAAAAAAAACCCACATTTCACATACATATTTGTTTGTGTGTTTTCCATAGATATGTCCATTAGAAAACCAATTTTGAAGTTGTGGAGGCACATCTTGAAAGAATCTTTATAATGCTTGATTAAAGTGCAGTTGGTTTTCCATTAACATAATGAATTAATCCGTCAAGTGATGCATCCTTTATATAATTAGTCTATCAAGTGATGCATTTTCATATGCAATTTCATCTAGATGGGAACACCTAATTGTTCATTTTATTGTACCTAATCTGATGACAGTTCTATAGGAATTTGTAAGATGAACCTAGCTAATCAACAACTAGACCAATTTAACTAGGTTATGGCTTAGGCATGTGCTATTCTCATTTATCATATGGTTACAATGTTGGAGGCAACATTTTTTTATTTGTGCAGGATATGGAGGAAGACTAGTGGAGTTGGCAAACATAAAAAGTTAATAATGTGAAGTCACCTTGAAGAAATTGTGTATGCCTTTGGAAAACATGTCATTGAAAATGTTCATCATGACCTTTTTTTCTTCTACATGTTTTTGCATGGAGCCTTCACACACCTAGTGCTCACAAATTTCTACTTAAGAATATATGTGAACTTGTGATGCATTGCTATGTGGTGAAAGATGTAGAAAATCATATAATCCTTCATCACACTAGATCTTTCACTTGGTGTGCTAATTCATTAAGTTAAGCATCCAAGTTTTCATTTCAAATCATGATTTATCTATTTTGGGCTTAAGAACTAGTACAATAGCCTAGAACATTCATCCTTTAACATTCATTAACAATAGCACATAAACACATAACATTCAATAACATGTGAAATAATGTGTTTAAACATGCATCAACCAATTATGATTTAATTTTGGATCACCTACATGATTAGTTTGGAATTTTTTTCTCACCAAAAATCATAAAATATGACAACAACTATGCCAAAAAGAGTGTAAAAAGATTATTATTGTGCACTAATCATGTTTTTTTAGCTCTTTTGGCACAATCATTCTTACAATTTTTTTGCTCAATCTCCAACTAGTTAGTATGTGTTTTGAAAAATATTCTTGGACTGTGAGTCATGAAAAAGATAAATATCAAACTTGAAAAAGATGTACATTAATGCAATTAATTTTTAAACTTCAATTTTATAAACTTACAAAAAGAACCATAGAATTATAAGAAAGCAATTGTGGTTTGTACTATTTGAAAATTATAGTTACAAGTGATAAAGTTATATACCTTTGATTCAGAGAGTACAAATAATGGAAATGAAGTATTAGAGAAGGTGCAAGCTCTAATGCCCTTGGCCCCCCATGTGGATAGCATTGTTAAGTAGAGAATAATTACATACATACATATATAGATGGTTAAGTTCTACCTAACTATATCCAAGGTATCTATGGTAGTCCAAGGCATTTGTACACATAGGAGGCATACTTTTCCTACCAAGTTGTCTACATACCTATATACACAGGATCAAGACCCTTGAACTACTCACTCTAAGGAATATTTAGTTATGGTTTCTAATTGTTTTGATGTATCTATATTCCAATAACCACTGGTGAGCTTTACTCACCTAATACAACTCTTCACCATCATACACCCACTTGAGAAAATTAGGTGGTTTTCTATAATTACAATCTTGTAATAGCCTGTTGGAATTTACAAGTGGGAAGATTTACTTTTGGGGGGAGCAGGGGGGGGGGGGGGGGGGGGGGTGAAGTGAATCAAAAGTAATAGTATTTAACTTCTAGAACTTTTAACTAAGATTATTCACATGCATCTAACAAAACATGAAAGTGAGGACATGTATGAAAATAGATAACACAAGATTTGGTCACCCAGAAACCCTCCAAAATGAGAAGGTAAAATTGGAGTGGGGATGACACCCACAAATTATCATTGTAGCAATATGTAACTAGTTAAGGTTACAAAGTTTGACCATCAACAATGGTCTGCCTTGTGAAAGGCCTATCCTATTAAAGGCTTTACACCCTATTAAAAGTGATCTATTTAAAGGATTTACAAAAAATCACTTGGAATGTTACCTTGTTAAAGGATTTACAACCCTATTAAAGATCTACAATATAGTTGTTAAGCTAACCTATCATCATAGGATTTCCATTCTCCTAATACAATGGTTACAAAGTATAGTAGAATGACTTGATTTGATGACTTACAATCTTCAATTAATGATTCCAAATCCTTGTTCTGCTCAATCTGATCTAATCCTTCTTGATCTAATAACTCTTTGTTTGTAGTATTGATACTCTATTCTGATCAACTTGATTCTACAGTGTTGCTTTCCTCTAAATCCTTACACCCCTTAAAACTTCACTAACATTCTTTCATGCATTCCCATATGACTTCCTCTTGATTCCTCCACTCTAAATTATGGCGTATTGACCTCCTTTTAAAGGCATCAAGGACTTAGGGTTAGGTATGAATCTACGATCGATATTCATCTATCTTTTCCCACTCAAGTCTTTACACTTTTTCTATTGGTTGCATGCTTTCTCCATTTTTTTGATTGGATGCATGTTGATTACATAGGAAATGTAAAAGATTCAATATTATCTTTTGGATCCTTTGAGATTCATCTTAATTTAGCTCAAAAATAGTTTACTTTTGAATTTGTAAAGGCACAAACTCATGTGTTGATTTTGTGTTACTCGACACTTACGAATTGCTAATGCTCGACACATATAGGATTTCTATCTTGCTTGGCTCCTATAGTAACTCTATCTCACTCAGCATCTAGACTTTGCTTGACATCTATAGTGACTCGGCATTACTTTGTCACCTGGCACTTGAAACTTTCTCGACACTTGAAGTTCACTCGACACTGGTTGAATTTATGGCTCGACACATACTGTAGCTTGGCATCTATATTATACTCGGCATCAACCTTAGAATTTTCTTAAGTGTGTTGACACTCAATTGTCAAAACCAATCTGAGACCAACAATCTTCCCCTTTGACATGAGTGTCAAAAATACTTAACTAAACATTATGAATCTGATCTCTATAAGTATAATACACATCTTGTTCAACATATGTACAAAACCTCAAAAACTTGTTCAAAATTTTGTAGAAGACTATATACCTCAAAAACTTGTAACTTCCCCTAAGCTGATGTGCCATTTCTATATCCAAAATCCCTTATGTTGGATTTCTCTCATGCTGATGTTTCTAATACTCTTTATCTTTGCTTTATCTTCTCTATTCATACTCCCCCTTTCACACATCTTCCTTGTAATTTTTGTATCCTTTTGGCTATATTTCCTTATTTCTCTACAAAACTTAGAATTTGATTATCTCCCCCTTTTGGTATCTCCCCCTTTATTATCTACCTTAAAATTCATTTATCCCTAATTATTATATCTCCTCCTTTTGGACACTTAAGTCAAAGGGTCCTAAGAATGAATTGAATACTTAGCCAAAAAGGATTTATTTACCTCCATGATAATCTTTAGAGTAGCATCCCAATTTCCTAATGCAATTTCTAGTGCTTTAAGTTGGATGGCTATCTTTGCTGTAAGGTGTACTAGACCTTCTAATGTAGAAAGATTAGGATCTTTCTTCAAAAAATTCTCTGCATAGGCCATTTCTTTATGGAAAACTTCCATGTGTGGGGTGATTGCAGACTGGATTTGTATTAATTTGGCCTTGGTATTAGCCTCATCTACTATGAGTACAACTAATTCCTTTTGAGTGTGAAGGATTGTGGCAAAATTCTTCTCACTTTGAGTTGGATCCTTTGGTAGCTGTGTGCTAGATACCTTGAGGTTCCTTTCCAAGATCAATATCCTCTAGCTTGTTTCTTGTGTGAAGTATGAAGAATCACAAAATTTGGAGTATGATGAGAATATATTCTCAAGTACTACTTTCACCTTCTCTACCTTTTTAGCCAGTTCAACTTGAGATAGTGCTATCTCACCAAATATTTTCTCATTTACCTTCATTTGAAATTTCTTCTCAGACCATTCAAGTAATTTAACATTAGTATCTAGGTCTTCATTTTGTACCTGGTCCACTATGTTGGATAGTTGCTCCATGATGGCCTTTGTCTCATCAGGTACTGGCAAGCTAAATGCATCAAAAAAGATGTCTTTGATTTCAATTAGTGTTTGCCTTTGCCTATACTCATTCCTAAGTATTTCTTGCTTCTTCTTCTTCTCCAGTGCCTCTTGCACTTCATTGATTTGTGCTATGTTCATTATTTTATATTCATAGCTTGGTATTACTATCTCCTCATCAAGTGTGGGGTCTCCATAATGAAGTACCCTTGCTACCTTGGTAGAGCTTGAGCCTGGTGCTAGAATCTGTAGTGGTACTACATCAGTGCTCGGTTGCTTAGTAGGAGTCCCTGTAGTAGGAAAAATGACCAATGTTTGTATTGCCTCTTGTTCTTTCTCCTTAGGGGTCTTCTCCTCTTCTTTATCTTCTTTAGTTCTACCTTGATCAATTATAGTGATCAGAGGAGGTGCATCTTGAATCTATGCTATAGGAGTAGAGGTATCCTTCTTTCCTATTTTCTCCTTTGCTTGCTCCTTGGCAATTGAAGTCATTGTAATTATGGAATCAACCTTAGCAAATGCATCTTGTGCTGGTTTCTCTTGTGGTTGTCCACTTGTAGCTGTTGGAGTTTGTGAAGGCAATTCTTGTGGATTCACCTTCTCCTTTGTAATCTTAGCTACTGCCTTTTGTAGTTCCTCTACCCTAACTAGAACTAGATTGGCACATAATTGTGCTTGTAATTTTGTCCGGTGAAGGATATTTTTGATATCCTCTATAGTTAGTGGGTTGATGTTCTGACTAGAGGTGTCAGGAACATCCTTCACAATTATTATTTCTGTAGATTTAGGTGTAGCATGTGGAGGACTAGGTGGTGGAAATTGTGTGTCTTAGACACTTTGTTCCTATTGTTGCTTCTCAGCTATTGCCTCATCACCTTTCTATGTTTCCTTCTCCATTGTTACTTCTTCCTTTTCTTTCTCTCCTTCTTCCTCCTTTCTATTTTCCTCTTCCTCTTCATCATTATTTCTTCTCTCAAAGGGATCTTCTTGTCCTTCCTTTATTGTTTGAAGGCCATAAATCACTTTCCACATGAGAGTGGACTTCTTTACAAAATCTTCAATTTTATTTTGTAGTATGCTGAAAGCTCTATATTTGGGTGCTAACTTTCTCCCATTTTTCTTGCTAGCCTTACTTATTTGACCTTTAGTGAGGTTAGGCATTACACAAGCCAAAATTGACTCCCTTATTTCTTTCTCCATTTTTAGGCAATAATGCCATTTATTTTTCTACAATTGTATATAACTCCTTGGGCATGGTGTTATCTAGTTCAAGTGGAGTATTCTTGAACTTGGCCATCATAGTGTAGATTGATTCTTTTGCTATGTTTTTCTCCTTTCTACTTAACTTATTGAAATCAATAGTTTTCAATCCTATTAAATCTACATTATCCTTAATATTGTCACAAACATTTTCTAGGTCAGATTTAGTGGTGTGACTTACCACTCTGAATTGTTCATTATCAGATTCTATCCTCTCCTCATCTGAGTCTGGGGGTGCCACATATTTTCTTCTCTTTTTCTCTGTTGGACCTCCTTGTTTTTTTGCTTTCTGCTTCTCCTATTCCTTGGCTACCTTTGTTGTAGCCCTTGTATTTGCCCTTGTGGTAGGCTTTTTTGGGCTTGGCTTGGCTATTTTCTTCTTGCCTTTTGGCTATGTAGTAGGTTGTTTCTGTGATTTCCTCTTCTTGGGTTCTACCTTAGGTGCTTCCTACTCAACACCTTCTTCTTCCTCAGTATCCTCACCCATGCCTTTGGTTAATGCTAGTGGCCCTTGTCCCTATTCCTCTGCCTCAGCTGCCCCTTCTTCAAATTTAGCTTTGAGCTTCTTCACTAATTTGTCCTTTTTCTTTAATGTAGAAGTTTTCTTTAACTCCATATCCACTTTGGATCTCACCACATCATATGTGCCAAAATGTGGTGCAATCTTATCTACTTCCTCTGCTAACAATGCTATTATGGTCACAAATGTCTCATCAATGTTTATTTCATACCCCAGAGGTCTAAGCCATCTAACCCATGGTATGGTTGCTTGAATGTAAGTATAGTCAATGTCAACAAGAAAGAAAATTTCATTTACATGCTACTCCACTAATGAAATAGGTATCCTCGGTCTTTGTTTCATAGATTTCTTGAAATCTTCAAAATAACTAGTCATTAATGTCTCAAAATTTGCCCCCATTTGTTCAATATATTCATTCACATGGGCTACAATGGACCTATTGGTTTTCCAACCAAATTTTCCAAAATATGGAAATTCATTCTATGCATAGAAAAATATACAAATCAAAATTGCACCAAATTTACATTGGGCTCCCTTAGTTCCCCTTATAGCTCCTGAGTTCTCAATGATTTGCTACAATTGCAATTCTACTAGGTCATAGGTATGATCATTTTTAACAAGTTTTTAGGCAACATCTATTGTAATGCATGAAACACTGTTGAGTCTGCTAGATTGATAAAAATTGTGGGAAATGTCTTTAACAACAAATAAAAAAGAGGATCCTAAATGATATCTATGGTCATGCCTCTCTTATTCCATTTGGCTCTTGTATTCTTCTTAATGGCTTCTTTGGAGTCACTCCTTAGGGTTTTGGGCCAATCTAGGGTTGGATAGCCTAATACCCCATGAACAATCCTTTTTGATATCTTGACTGGGCCATCTTTTAACCACAAACTTCCATCATGAATCTTACTGAACACAATTCTGATTCATTCAATTTTGAACATAGTAGGGAATTCTAGGGCATGGGTTAAGCCCTTCCTCTCAACAATTTGAAACTCTTCCTTCAAGATTTTGTTTTCACACAATTTATCATATGATTCCCTAATCTCCATATCTCCAATGGCTGCTATCTTATAGTTATAACATCTCCTAACATCTTGCACCATTACTACCTTAGGAGGAATTACAGATAGGGCTCCAGATGGGTCATTTTTGTAGGAAACTTCAAGGATAGGTCAAAAATCAAGTTGCTTAACTTCATTTGACACTAATTGGACTTCAAATGACTCTTTCTCCTAAGGTTTCCTAGAACTAGAGGCCATTTCTTCAAACTAGGGTTTAAACACAAAGAAATTTTGAAACTGCATAGCTCTACACTAGTATAAATATCTTGGAATTGAAGAATCTATGCTAAATCTTTGTAGAAATCTACTCAAATTCTTGAAATTCTACTTGGAAATCATTTTGTACTCTTCTTCATTTTTTCTCTTTGTTTGTGATGGTGAAAAATGATTCAAAATGTGAACATATACCCTTATTTCATAGCATTTTATGCTTAGTGTGTTTACAGTTGTCCACTTAGCTCCTTAAGCATTTATGCTTTACTTAGCATCCATTGTTTTTCCAAAACTTGACATACACTAGAGTTTCCTTTACTTGGCTTCAACTAAAGTTTCTCTTCACTCAGCATCTACTACCAACTCAACTACAACTAACCACTCAACTTCTACTGACTTTAACAGACAACTCGACATGTACTATGATTTTTACTCAGCATCTGAAGGCAACTTGACAATGCTTGTAAAAACTTGAAATTTTAACTTTACATCTCTATTCATGCTAATCTCTATTTTTCATTATTTTCTTGTCTTGGAACTGATGTATGATAAAGCTTTGTATATTAGTTCCACATACCTTCTTTTTCTTAGTTGGATGAAGTGTGACCACTTGACCTTGTGGGTGAAGTGATTGCTTCATTGGATGTGTTGCCTTCATCTTTCTTCTTCCATGTCTTATTCATTTCTCCTCTGATGTGTTCAACATCTACCTTTCCTTTTCCTTTGTTGAAATTTGACTTGGGTGCCTTTGACCTTGTTGGAGAATTTCTACTAATATGACCAGTCTTCAAACAATTAAAGCATGTAGTTTGGCTCAATCATCTGCTGTAGTTTCCACTAAAATGTGTTCTTATGTGTAGTTTTCAGGGATGTGTCCATATTCCTTATAGTAGTGACAGCTATGCTTGGTGTTGTAATCCCAATAGTAGTGATGTCCATGATTATTTCTGCTTGCTAGTTGATTAGGTGTCCACATGGGCTTTGATCTACATTAAAAAGCTCTATGTCCATACTTTTTGCAATTCTAGTAGTGACCTTCAAATCTCGGTTTTCTAATGGGTCTAGTCCTCTAGTCATGTGCTTGATGTCCTTGCTTGTTGCACTAATGAAAATGACCTATGTTCTTAGGTTTGTCATACTGATGGGCATTCTTACTTATGTACACATTAGAGGTACATGCCCTTTTTTACCACAAAAATAAAAAGTAGGATTAGTGTTCCTACCTTTGTCACTTCTTTCTTCTACAGTCTTGGATGATTCTCCTTTTTTAGTGTTGGTATATCCTAGTCCTGAAGTATCATTGCTAGCTCTTGGTGATTTTAGTAGCTATTCAAAGTACTTGATGGCTTCATTAGGTTTATTGAAGTGCTCTTCAATCTCCTTCTCTCTTTTCATGTCTTTTTGTAGTTTTTCATTTTGTATCTTCACTGTAGAAATCTCAATGTCCTTGACATTCAGCTCATTATGTGCATTCATCATTTTACTTAGGGTGTCTAGCTACATGTTGGAAATTCTTGCAAGCTTAATTGACTTTTCTTCCAACCTATTAGCAAGGTTTCTCTTATCCTCTTCTAGCATAGCCTTATCTTCAATGGCTCTTTTCTTCTGTTCAATCGCTTCACAAAGCATCATGGCTTGTGATTCTTGTTCAAGCTTGAGAGTTCTAATCTCTTTTGCTTGAGCTCTATTCTTCTCCATTAGGTCTACTATTATTGCATCAAACTCTTTGGAATCTCCATTTGCAAATACTTTTGAGGTGTCAATCTCCTTGTACTATGTATCATTCTTAGCTATGGAAATCTCTCTTCTTCTCTTTAAGGTTTTCTTTAGTTCTTCCCTAGCTTCTTCCAAAGTATGTAGAAGGAGTTGTATGTCAATCACTTGGTTTTCTATGATCTTCCCAAGTTTGTAGACTTCCATTTCCACTTCTTTTTCTTCAAGTTGTTAGGCTTCTCCTTGTGAGAAGTTAGCTTTGATACCAATTGTTGGAATTTACAAGTGGGAAGATTTACTTCTGAGAGGGGTGTGAATCATAAGTAACAATATTTAACTTTTAAAAATTTTAACTGAGATTATTCACATGCATCTAACAAAACATGAAAGTAAAGACATGCACGAAAATAGATAACACAAGATTTGGTCACCCAAAAACCCTCCAAAATGAGAAGGTAAAAGTAGGGTGGGGATGACACCCAAAAATTATCACCGTAGCAATATGTAACTAGTAAGGTTAAAAAGTCTGACCATCAACAATGGTCTATCCTATGAAAGGCTTGCCCTATTAAAGGCTTTACACCCTATTAAAAGTGACCTATTTAAAGGATTTACAAAAACTCACTTGGAATGTTACCCTATTAAAATATTTACAACCCTGCTAAGGATCTCCAATATAGTTGTTAAGCTAACCTATCATCATAGGATTTCCATTTTCTTAATACAATGGTTAGAAAGTATAATAGAATGACTTGATCTGATGATTTACAATCTTCAATTATTGATTCCAGATCCTTGTTCTGCTCAATCTGATCTGATCCTTCCTGGTCTGATAACTCTCTATTCGTAGTGTTGATGCTCTATTTTGATCAACTTGATTTTTGCACTGCTGCTCTTCCTCTAAATCCTTACACCCCTTAAAACTTTGCTAACATTCTTTCATGCATTCCCATATGACTTCCTCTCGACTCTTCTACTCTAAATTATGGGGTATTGACCTCCTTTTAAAGGCTTCAAGGACTTAGGGTTAGGTATGAATCTATGGTTGATATTCATCCATCTTTTCCCTCTCAAATCTTTACACTTTTCCTATTGGTTGCATGCTTTCTCCATTTTTTTGATTGATTGCATGCTGATTACATAGGAAATGTGAAAGATTCAATCTTATCTTTTGGATCCTTCAAGATTCATCTTAAGTTAGCTCAAAAATGGTTTACATCTAAGTTTGTGAAGGCACAAAGTCATATGTTGATCCTATGTTACTCGACACTTACTGATTGTTGATGCTCGACACATATAGAATTTCTGTCTTGCTCAACTCCTATAGTAACTCTATCTTACTCAGCATGTATACTTTTCTTGGCACCTATAGTGACTCAGCATTACTTTTTCACTCAGCACTTGAAACTTTCTTGACACTTGAAGTTCACTTGACACTTGTTGAATTTTTGGTTGGGCACATACTATAGCTTGGCATCTATATTATACTCGGCATCAACCTTAGAATTTTCTTAAGTGTGTTGACACTCAATTGTAAAAACCAATCTAAGACCAACATACCCTAGTGCAACCTTTGTGTTGTAATTTATAGTTAATGTAAGGTTAACCATTATATGTCCTAACTCACTCCTTATATAGTTATATTTAAATGCTTATGACCATAATCAATGGGTTTAAATAGACTAGTCAAGTTAATGCTAGCTGGGAACAATTGATTGTTCATTTTATTATACCTAATATGATGACAACTCTACAAGAATTTGTAATCACCTTAGCTAATTAGCAATTGGACTAATTGAACTAGGTTATGGCTTGTCATTTAGCATGGGTTGAGTGAGTTTTATTGTTTTCTTATTTGGATTCTAGAATATGTATGCAGCTAGAACAATTTTTCTGTTGTGCTAATATTTAATAAGCATCTCAAAAAAGATCTCTTCGTATATATAAAGACTATAAGTTGTGTAATTTTTCATGTATTGCATCTACATTTTCTTTGCCATTTCTTAAGTTATAAGAGTGTTTCAAGGTTGGGAACCACTTCAACATCCTTTGCATGGTTTAGAGGTAATGCCATTGTGGCAGTGAGAATAACTTCAGTGAAGAGTTGAGTGTAAGGAGTTACTACCTTGAACATTCAAGAAACATTCAATAACATCTGAAATAATGTATTTAAACATGCCTCAACCAATTATGATTTAATTATGGATCACCTACCTGATTAGTGTGAAATTTTATTCTCACCAAAAATCATAAAATGTAAGAAAAACTATGTCAAAAAGAGCGTAAAAAGATGATTATCATGCACAATCATTTTTTAAAGCTCTTTTGGCATTCTAACAATTTTTTGTCTCTATCTCTAATTGGTCAATATGTGTTTTGAAAAAATATTCTTGGACTATGAGTTAGGAAAAAGAGAAATATCAAATTTGAAAAAGATGTACATACATGCATTTAAATTTTAAATACCAATTTTATAAACTTACAAAGAGAACTATAGAATTATAAGAAACTATTTTGGTTTGTACTATTTGAAAATTACAGTTACAAGTGATAAATTTATATACCTTTGCTTTGAAGAGAGCACAAATAATGGAAATGAAGTATTGCAGAAGGTGCAAGCTAAGATGCCCCCCATGTGGATGACACTATTATGTAGAGAATAGTTACATACATACATACATACATGGTTAAGTGCTACCTAACTATGTCCAAGGCATCTACACATTGGAGGCATAGTTTGCCTACTAGGCTGCGTACATACCCATATACATGGGATTAATACCCTTGAACTATTGACTCTAAGGAATATGTAGTTCTAGTTTCTAATTGTTTTGATGTAGTTGTATTCCTATAAGTACTGGTGAGATTTACTTGCTAATTATAGCTCTTTGCCATCATACACCCACTCGGGTGAATCATGTAGTTTTCTATAATTACTATCCTATAATACCCTAGTGCAACCTTTGTGTTGTAGTTTATAGTCAATGTAAGGTTAACCTATATACATCCTAACTCACTCCTTATATAGTTATGTTTAAAAACTTGTGACAATAATCAATGGGTCTAAATAGACCAGTCAAGTTAATGCTAGCTGTGAACAAATGATTGTTCATTTTATTATACCCAATCTAATGGCAATTCTACAAGAATTTGTAATCAACCCAACTAATCAGCAACTAGACCAATTGAATTAGCTTGTCACTTAGCATGGTTTGAGTGAGTTTTATTGTTTTATTATTTGGATTAGAGGTAATATCATTGTTTTATTATTTGGAATCACTTCAAAAACCTATGTCGGAGTTACAACACAATGTGAAGTTAATTTAGATATAAATAAATAAAAATGAAATACAACATAAATCATTCTCAATTTTATGTTCACAATTCAAATGCTCTCCCATGGCCTGATCTCTCTTTTTATACACACACACACACACACACACACACACACACACACATATATATATGCATATGGATATGTATGCGTATATATATATATATATATATATATATATATATATATATATATATGCATATGGATATGTATGTGTGTGTGTATATATATATATATATATATATATATATATATATGTATGTATGTATGTATGTATGTATGTATGTATGTATGTATGTATGTACACACACACACACACATACATACATCGACATATGCAATTTTATCACCTTGGAAGGCATTTGATTAGAATTATGGAAAAGTTGAAAAATTGACAAAAAGTTGTCATGCAACAAATATTGTTGCTGAGCAATTTTTTTGCAAATTTGGAAGGTCAACACTCAGAGTTTTGTTTTGATCAAACAAGTAGGAATGAATATGTAAGGTCAAGAGATATAGTCTATAAATGAATGTTCTTCAACCTAGGAAAGGGTTGGAGTTGATATGTACTAATTTGAATCAATAAGAAATAAATTTTGGTGGAAAAATATGTGCAGTCAACAAGTACAATTTTAAGATCTCCTTCTAGTTCTACAGTAGGTACATGCTTAAATTATGAAAAGCTGTATTTTTGGTTACTAGAAAAGGAGCTAATTAGTTTGAGTTGTATAGGTTAAGCTTGAAGTACTTTTATTTTATTTTGTGTCTACTGGTTACCCTAATCCCCATGGTGGAAATTAGGGATTTAGTTGAAATAGAGTATCTTTCCTAATCCCCATGGTGGAAAACCTTAATTTTTGTTATGTAGAAGGGGTATAGGATGGAGATGAATGTTTTACTTTTTATTTTTAGAACACCCACTTGCTTGGAGTACCTACTTCAAGGACAAGTAAGTAGAGATAGTTCAAGAGATGAAGCCACCTAAGATGTTTTAAGATGCCAACATGCAAAGACATATAGTTCCCTATAGTCAAAATTCTTATGAAAGGATGAATTGCAAAACCCATTAGTTACAGTCATAGATTCTTTATATAAAAATCCAAAATGAAAACATGTAAAATTGGTCTTCTTAGATCTCTTGTAAGTGGTGTCTTACTTGGGCAATAAACAATTTGGCCTTCTGAGCTTTTTGTGACCACCCATACACATATCTTGTGTACTCCTTCTAACATCTTTGACAGTGTGATGAAAAAAATCATGACCTTTATGCACCAAGTCCACAATATATATCTCATGTACACCACTATAAACTTGAGTAAGAACATAGGAAGACTCAACCATGTTATTGATTTCATGTGAAATGGATGCTACCTCATGATCAAAAGTATTTTTACAAAAATCAAAATAAATGTTATACCTTGGTTACATGTTTTCAATATCTATAATGGGCTAGGACATGATTGTAATTTGATCCATTTTGTGATCATCGTGAAGTGTCAATGGTGTACTATGTGCCTCCCCTTGATCCAAGGGTTTTTTTCTTGTTTAGGGATACCACATGATGATTGTTTTTTACATTGATTTTGATGAGTTGTAGTTCACAATTTGCAAACAAGCAACCCTTTTCCTTTCCTTGTTCTTGCATAATTAATTCTTCACTTCTCTCAATGATTAGTTACAATATTTATATTTTTGTTTAGTTTTTACATTTGATTTTATACCCAAAAATTGTGTAAATGAAGGAATGTCTTGTATCTTGTGAGGAAGGGAGTGATACTTATCATAACTAGCCACAATTTTTTTATTTGTTGGTAAGCCTACAAGGATTAGCTATTTTTGTAGATGGAGATGAAGCATTAGTGTGACTAATTTTCCTTTATTATCCTACTATCTATTATCCTATATTTACTAGAAGATACAACTTTATAAACGATTTTAATTTTTTGGCTCATAGCATTAGATTGTCATCCATTAGTACTATTTTTTGGTTGTTTTTTTAATATAGTGCATACTATGATTAATTTTGTTTACATGGCTATAATTTTTATAAATATTTTTACAACCATGACCAAGTCATATGGAACATGGGACAAAACCATTAGTGAACAACCATACCATATCCCTACACATGTAGCCAAACCCATATAAGGACTGACAACTTAGCTAGAAGATCTTCCATTCATATTTTAGTTGGTGGGTATTCTAACACAACATACATTAAACTTGTTTAGAGAAACCTTTGTCTTCTAAACTAACTCAAAATTTTCATAATTCCATAAAATCATGTGCTATTCCTAATTATCGATATACTAGCTACCTACTGGTCTAGTAGACCATATTCGGTAATTATCAATTTACTAGCCACCTACTGGTCTAGTAGACCATATTTAGTTAGTAAGATGGAGTTATGGCATGTTAGAAAGCCCCCAAAAAATAGCTAAAGAGCTTCATGGCCTCAATAATGTTCTAAGCTTGCTACTGCACTTCCAATAGTTTGGGTTTTAGCATATAAATTCAATTTTATTTTTTAAATTTTTAAGGATGAAAAGGTTTACTCAAAATTTATTTAACAATGTGTGCTTGTTGTGACAAATGATTAAACAATTGTGGTTGAAAGAGTTTATCAACTTAGTAGTTAGTTGTGAAAGTCAAGATCAATTGACTTGTTGATTCATTGAGGGTGTGCAATTTTATAAAGTTACTAAATAAAAGACATTCATGGGTATGATAGTCACCCAACTAATTGAATGAAAAAAAATAGTTAACCACGAGCGTTGTCAAGAAACTATTTTAAAAATTGTAGTTATGAATGATTATCAATTTATAGATATAATATCAACTCTTATACATTATAGAAGATAGAAGCATATAAATATCATAAATACCTTTTTATCCAATAATTGTCCCAGTAGTAAACTTCTCTAAAGTGTGAGCCGAGGATAATAAGATCCTCCAGTAATGACATGAGGGTATCCACCTGACATTAGGCTCTTTGCCCACACTTTTATTAACTTTCCTACTTAGTACATTCCAAAGATTTTTAATGCCCTTTAAAAATCTATTTGGCTATGTGATAAAATCCAATGGAGAATGAACACCCACATCATCTCCTGCCTATCCAAAATACTTCCCAAGAAAATTGTAACGCCCCGCTCGGGAACCCAAGAGAAATAAACTTAATATGTTACAATGTTTATTGAACTATTTTTTTTCTTAAAAGTTTAAACAACATCAAGATAACATTAATGCGGAAGCAATAAGGACATACACATCAAATACACATTTGCAATTATAGATACAGTTTCAATTCCTCAAGGATTCCTTTACATTGAGTCACATTTAATAATTTTAAATTAATTAGTTTAAGTTCCAAGTACAATGTCTCAAGATCATAAAGGAATAACATATACATAATCACATAAGCAAATGCATAAGTATAAACAATACAATGAAAGTACATCCAATTAATAACATCCACTGCACATGTCGCAGGGTATGTGAGAATAGATACAATACATCAGGATACATGATAACATATATACATCATCTAAAAAGAAGTCTCTGAGATAAGAAATAAGAATGATAAAGGTACATCTTCTACAACAAACATCCAACAGCTAGCAATGTGAAGGGGAACCCAAATGGTAAGAAGACACTACCTCCCGACCACGTGGTTACCTAGTCAGGCTTCCACTCCCACCGTGCAGGGAAGATAATGAACAATCCACATACAGCTAATCAAACATAAAACATTCCTAGGCAAGGTACCCCTAATAGCCAAAACTACCTCAAAGGTAACACATACTACTCAAGAAGATAAAATAATCCAAAAGTAAGACCACTCAATCCAATATCGACACCACAAAACCAAACAACATACACGAACCAAGTATAAACCAATACCAAGATCATAAGATAAAGTCAACAAAAGATATCCTCCTCAAGTCAATAACCACATGTCAAAAGTACAACATCCATGAATCATCAATCCTCATCAATGAAAGTAAACATCCATTATAAACACATCCAACAATAAGTACACCATCAGAGGCACACAAAATCCACAAAGATCTATAGAGGAGACTCATGCTACATACTAGGGAGTGTCATCACATGGCTGCTTGAGTTACCCTGGACTGATCTCTTAATAGAACTTGGACCCTCAAGCATTGAGTTACCCTGGACTGGTTACTCTGAACCCCGAACCCTCAACATCACACATGTGGAAACTAGAAGCCCTCTCAAAAAGATAAGGCAATCATCCCATTCCCATCCTCAGTCTATACAAGCACTCAAGGCATGGGTGGATCAAATATCTCTAACTTATCTTTTTAGTGTGTTTCCCCCAAAAAAATTTAATTACTAGATTATCACTTATTACATAACTTACATTAGGTTACCCTGGTACTAACCACTTTGGGTCCCAGACCCCTATGCAAGCCACTCCCAAAGTCATGTACCTAGACAACCTCTCCTAAACACATAACTACACAGTTGTGTCCCATACCACAACACCCATAATGATCAAGCTCGGTTCCTTAATGGGCAACCCGAAAATAAGATGGCAAACCCAAGTACACATAATTGCTCCGCAAAGTAAATCTCATAAATATAATTTTTAGTTTGAATCACAAGAATATCATGACATCCAGCCACATAAATGGTATAAAGGAAATCTCTCAAAGCCTCTGGTGTACACCCTAATTTGGCCAACTAAACAGGAAGAACCATCATGAAAATAAACTACAACACTTCAAATGAAACACATAAAACATACAAAGTTTCATTTACAAAATAAACTCATATCATGACTTAGAAGTAATAATAATCATTTATTAAATTATTAAAATAATAATAATAATTGATTATTAAATAGAAATACTCCCAATTCCATTTATAATATAATTTTTTAAAAATGATTTATATTTATTATTGGTTCAACCTACTTTTATTAATTATCTTCCTTAATAATTATTAATTACCTAATAATTATTAATTAGTTAATAGTCAAAAGTTATTGATGAAATCTTTTGATAAATGATACTTACTAACATTAATTAATTTATTAAATAAATATTTAAACCACAAAATAAATCCCCTTTGTTTTAAAATAACAATTACTAGTTCAGAAATTAATTAAATAATTAATAATAAAATTTATTAATTACTTAATATTTAACAAAACTATTTAATAAAAATTATTAATAATTAATTAAGATAAACTATTTTAAATTTCATTAACTATTAATTAAATTAACAATTATTAAAAAACATTATTAACAATTTAAATTTAATACATATAATTTAATATAAATATTATTTATTATAATAAAAAAAATTAATAATAAAATCAAATAATAAATATGGCCCCCCTTTATATAAGCCGTGCGGCCAGCCTTAAAGGCTACCGCAGGCTTTGATGCCATCGGCTATAAAAGCCAGGCTATGCAATGTGAATCGCAGGCACACATAGGCACGGCTTAATCAGCGGCCAAGATAATGAGGTAGCCCAAATTTAATTTTTAATATATATATATATATATATATATATATAAAATTTAGTAAAACATTTTCTTTATAAAATGATTTGTTTAATTTATAAGATTTATATTTATATAAAATTTATAAATAATCCTCTTCTTAATTTTTTTTTTTAAATTATTAAAATTAAATAACAGTTGTACAACATGAACCCCATCAAACATATATTTAGAATTTTATAAAAATATACTCTTCCAAAACAAAGTTAATATAAATATTCTCATATATATATATATATATATACAATCATTTGTAAATGTAATTTGATAGAAAAATTACTATCAACCAATCAAATTTCACATTTCGAATTTTATTTTCTTTCAAATCTTATGTGATTTTAATTAATTTTCTCTACGATTTTTTTTGTAAATATGAATAATAGAGACTAATTTCAATCAATCAGATCTGGATAACAATCAAGACGACAAACAGAATTTCAACCACCCAAACAAACATGGAGCAAACAGATATTTTCCAATTTAAAAAAAGCATTCGCAGGATTTCAAACCCTACCTCGTACTTGATGCTAAACTTTGACAATAAGATGAAAATTCCTACGCAAAATCCTTCAAGCCACGAGAAATTCCTTTCTTTCCCAAACCCTCTGAGTTGCTCTCCAAAACCTGTGTCTGTAATAATGACCCCAAAACCCTCTAATATAGAATCTAATTACCTTTTAGGGTTTCTGTCTCCACAACTTTAAAATTATAATTATTTTATTTAATTAATTCTTTCATGCACAATTAATTTGCTTTTAATTAAAATATTAATTTATTTTTCCTTCATGCACTTTAAGTGAATTATTAAATTACTTTATTTAATTTTCCACTTGACTTTGCTTTATTTAATTTATTAACTTTTTAAATCTCATGTGCACATTATTAAAATATCTTTATTCAAGTTCACATGTTTTTTATCTTTTAATTAATATTCTATATTTTAAACTCATACATGCATCATGCAAACTTAAATCTTTTTTTCATAAATTAATATCTTTTCACTTTTTAATTTATTTTTGAACGTTTAATTTGATAAATATTTATTAACTTAAATAACAATAATATTTAGCATTTATTTAAAAATGAACTCTAAATATATTATTATTTAATTACATAAATATTATCACGTTCTAAATTTATTCTTAAAACTTTTATCTTCAATTCAATTCTTTATATTTAATTAATTTCTCAATTAATTAAATATAATTAAATATTCAAAATATCATAATAATCTTCCATTAAATTTAATCATTAATTTAATCTTTTAATTAGACTTAATTAACAGAAAATTCATCAAAGACTCACAAAACAACATATGCACAAAATACTCACGGGTTTAAAAAGGGTTGACAGTTTGTTACGAGTCCTCCTTGCAGGACAAGTATTTTGGGCTATGGATAGGATTGGACCTGATCATTATCTTCCCATTCTCACCATTTGAGTATTTGTAATAGGGTACGCTCATCCTAGCAATTCAGGGAAGTCGATGCTCGGTACCTACATCCTGCATAAAAGACGAGTATGTACATGTATATAATATATCTAAACTAAACAGGCAATGTTAGAGAGTGGTTCATCATGTAGATCCTGACTAGCAGGTGACTACGACTCCCTCCCTTAACCACATCAAACATGTCAGACAGAAAGATAAAATAAACATGCGCACCATACACATGCAAGTATGGGGTAAGTATCGTAAAAATCACAAGTCTAACATCAATGCGTACATATAATAATGCATCTCTATCAATACAACATAATCATCATTAAAGACATCATGTTAACATTTTTATGAAAGAAACCACATTTGCTAATTAGGAATCATTAAGACATCATTAACAACACATGAATGAAATCAACTAAGCAATAATAACCGATATATTTGTAATTCAAGACATGAAATAATATCATAATATTGCAATTCCAGTATCTCTAAAACTAATCGATGCATAAAATCAGCCTAAGGAATTTGACAATGATAACAGAAATGCAAACTAGGGGAAGGCACTACAAAAATTAGAGAAGGTTTTTTTTTAGTATGGGTTGAGGCAAGGCTAAGAAAACTTGTGTAGCAATAGACAAAGTATAGTGAAGAGGCAAATTGACATAAATATTTGGGTCAAAACTAGAGGTGCCTAATGTTTTCAATTTAGATAAGTGCAATTGTTGTAAACAAGACGACATAGAAGAGGAATTTTCCACCAAGCCATTTTTAGCTAGGAAATTACCCTTTCCTCCTCTCAAGCTGAAAGCAAGTTAAAAAAAAATGATTATGGTAATGTATTTGGAAGAAATGAGAGATAATCCATGAACCCTTACCTTAAAAGCCAGTTCCAAACAAAAGAGGATAAGAATGAAAGTTAATCCATGAACCCTTACCTTGAATGATGTTAAATAGATCTTCATCACATCTCTAAAGCCTCCAACCCACACCTTGCCACATGAATAAATGAAGTTTCACTTTTTCTTTTTTCTTTTTGTTTATAACCCCAACAAAGTCAAAATTTTGACATCAAACTTAACTGTCATCAAAATTTCAATGTTATCATGATCATATTTTTTAGAAAAAATGAATTTGACAAGTGAAATTTCCTACCATCAAAATTTTAGGTCAAAAAGGACCGCCAAATGTATTGGTGTTGTACATCTTATTCATTGATTGGTCAGTCAGAAAAGGTTTTGAAGTTCTATAAGGACTGAGTCACATGCTTAGGGGGAGTATTCCTATTCTTTCATTGCAATGATTCAATCTAGGTAACTATTTTTGTCTATTAGTGTCAAACACTTAGTCATATACAAGGAGTAATTAGTCGGTCATCATTGCAATCAAGCTACTGTATATAGGTTGAGTCATGTAATGACATGTAAATAAACATGTATATACCGAGCTCTATAGGATTTGAGCAAGCCTTTGGTCTTAAAGTATTTTTAGTATAAGTCCAGTATAGTGATTATCGAGTAGTCATAGCATATTGATGTCAAGTTACACAGAAGGTGCCACATATAGTAGAGACTGAGTGATGACAACAAGAACAATGAATGTTGAGTATTAGTTACAATTTGTTTTGAGAAACACAAAATTAAAATTCAAGTAAGGATTGATACAAACTTTGAGGTAAACCATTTTAGGCAAACAAAAACATAACATTTAATATTTGTAGAAGTTGGTACAAAGGCTATTACATGATTTATGATGTGGATCACAGATCTCTATGGGTGGTAAACAACCAATCAGAGGAAAAGGGGAAGAGTATAGAAAACTCTTTAAAAAATTCTTTAAATAGACAGATTTGAAACCCTATTTTCATTATCATTAAGAGACATAAGGTGAATGAGAAAGTTATTTGTGTGATCACAGAGAAAATCAAGTGTGAAAGTGAAAACATGTTGCAGAGAAGGAAAATGAGTTGAGTTGTAAAGATCAGAGGGAGAAACCTTATGAAGTAGTGAAGGAAAGTAAAAATATATCACATTAGAGATCAAATTAGATTGAAAAGAGAAGATTTAAAACTATCTTTTTAGATAAAATGGAGGATTAGGTACTAAATTAGTTTTAACAGACTGAGTCAAGGATAATCTCTTAACAAAGTGGGTTTAACAGACCTTTGTAAATATCTTAACCGAGTCCTTACTTTATTGTAAGTGTAAAATCCTCTCACAATGTAAGACCTAATAGTCTTAACAACCTTTAATAGGGCAGACCCCTCATAGGGTAGATCATCAGAAGTGATCAAAATTGTAACCCTAATAGGTTAACTTTGTTAGTGCAGATTTGTGAGTGTCATACCCACCCCACTTTTACCTTCATCTTTGAGGGTTTTTGGGTAACCAAATCTTGTGTTATGTGTTTCATTTTATGCATGTGATTGATAGATTAGATCTACATGTTAAAACATTTTATTTTACAAGTTATGTTATGCATACATTAGATATGAGATGGATAATATGGTGATGCACTAAAGTTGTGTTAAAAGATAATTTTTTTATATAACTTGATTCACCTCAAAATATTAGCTTCCCGATTAAGACTTCCAACAACAACATGAATTTGGAGCATTAGAAGAAAAAATAAATATTTCAAATCATAAAACAAATTATTAGGGAGAGATGACAACTAGTAGCCTCAAACAATAAATTAAACAATCATAGAACCAATTGTACCAAGTGTGAAAGGGTAGAAGTACTAGAAAAGATAGAAATATAGTATGATAAACACCCTTAGACCCAATAGGGGAAGAAACCACAATTTCAAGAAAATTATAAAAAAACCACCAAAAAGAACCATCACAGAGTCTCAAAAATCATATCTCTGAAAGGCATAACACATTAGAATAAGGAATTGTGAATATCTCACAAAAAACTAAGGAGAAGAAGGACTAAAGAAGCTAGAAACATGCCACCAAAGAAGAACCAAAAAACACCAACCATGAAAGGATAAAATACTGGGAGAAGATGGAGGAAAGAAAACTATAGAACACCACTGTTGAGAAGAAAAAGCACCCAAATTGTCACCAGTAAAAAGAGGGAAACCCAACACACCAAAAACTACACAAACATAGTGAGCCAACAAACATAGTTAAATTTGAACAACCTAAAAGGATAGATGTCCAATCTAGTCTCCCCACACACTGCTAGAAGATGAAGATGACACATACATAACCAACTTCCCACCAGCAATGAACCACCTCAAAAAGTTGAGCCTCCACCACAATAAGGCTTCTACCTAAATCTGAAGTAAGAAAGATGAAAAAAGAGAAAGCAAGACTTCAACACCACTACAAAATGTATAGAAAACCCCACCTCAAAAGGGGTAGCAAGATCAACGAAAACCCCAAGAAACCACCAATGATAAGAGAGAAAAAGCTAGAAAGAGAAAGGGGAAACACCGAACACTAGATCTGACCCCAAGAAACCTCACCAACTAAAGAAAAATAATAGGAAAGACTTAAAACCCATTAAGACATAGGGGAGAAGAGAAACACAACCCAAAAAATTTCTCTTGTAGAAAATACCACTAGAAGGACTTCTATAACCAAGCTAAAGCATCAAAATATTAGCATGAGATGCATCTACAAAGAAAAAGGGGAAGAGAAGCACACAATCAACAATCACAATAGGGTACACTTGCTCAACAAAAAAAAATAGACTATCCCTAAACAACAAAGAGATAAGCTAGAGCCCGCACACCTACACTGCCAATAGAAACTAGTGCACCAAAAGAACAAGCCATTTGGGTCACCATCATCTTTCTCAATTGCCTCCTCCTCCTCACTACTAGAAACCCTAGTAGATTCATTCATGCTCATCTTATTCTAGAAGACTTGTTACCTTTTAACTTTTATTTAGAAATTTCTTGTTCTTGATGATTGTTTCTAGGTTTCTTAATAGAAGATCTCCTGATCCATAATTGTTGCTTGATATGACTGCTACTAAAACCATCTCAACAAAGAGCCAAAAGTAATAATATTTTTTTACTTAATATAAAAACAAAAATATCGGACTAAGAACAAAGAAAAATGTTCTTTTACTTTGAATCATAAATAAATATTGAATAAATGTTTGCCCATGTAGTCAATTTTCTTTTTTTGAAGGATCATATTAATTCTACTATTAAATTTTCTTTACGATGGTTACATGGGTTGAATCCATTAATATTGCATTTAGTTTTCTTCTCCTTAGTAAGCTAGATAATTGTTACTATAATGTATTATATTTTTGTTGGATATATTACATTAATTAAGTTAGAGATTTTTTGAAATTAAGAAGCATTGAAAATGGGTACTAACCCATAACAGAGAAAAAAAATTGTCCAAAGATAAATTGGAAGTCATTATCATGAAATAACCCAATCCCCTTCCTAAATTTCAAAAACCTTCCCATAAGCATAAAAGTAAAGTAAGTAATGCTAAGAATAGAGAAAGTATTAACAATATACAAGTACTGCTAAAAATAGAGAAAGTATTAACAATATACATAAACTTGGCCATTAGGTACAAATTGGCCATAATACTAGTCCAACATAAAAAACCTAAGGGGGATTGAAGTCTCAGAGAGAAACTAACTAACGTAAGAAAAAAACAAAAGGGAACATGCCAACATGAGGTAACCAATCATACTAGTTCCTTGGGTTCTCGAGTAGCACACAAAGCCATTCATTGGCTAGGAAGTCAAGATTATAGTAGATGATGATAATGATAAAGCTACATTGCTAAATAATTTTTTTACAAAATATAATAATTTTGTTTTTACACTTAGCCAAATATCTTCTCATAAATTAGAAGATATAATTTCAACTCTTTTAAGAAAAGAAACAAGAACAAATGCATATGATCCAAAATGTGTTTCTTAATTAGAAAATGTGTTATATGCTCAAAAACATAACAAAATATCAAGTACAAGAAATGAGGAAATCAAATGTTATTATTGTAATAAAAAAGGTCACATAAATTGGTCTCACAAAATTCATGATAGAGTTCTTCTTAAAGGAAATATCAAAGATGTTTAGGTAATATTACCTATGTTGAGAATGAGGATTCATCACATGATGAAGCTATTACTTATGTTTTCTCAGCGATCCTGAATAATTATGACTTTGAGATGATGTTTTTCTTGAGAAGAGTTTGTGGTTTTTTAGTTTTTTGCTTATTCTTATTGATATTGATATATTTCAAGATACATGTATTGTGAAGTTTGATTTGTGAAGGTAGGTAATAGGTTTTGTGTAGAGTTCAAAATGGATGTTTGTTTAGTAGTTTATGAAGCTCTAATTTGCGAGTGATGGAAGGAGAACTTAAGAACCTCTAATAGGGGCTATACCTTCACGAGGGTTATGAGATGACTTGATGAAACTCCACTTGATTCAAGATTTGTTTCCTTAGCAAATATTTTCACAAAGATGTGTAGACATCTTGTATTTAGAATATTTTGAAATGTAAATATTAAAGGGAGAGATCAATATAGTTGTAGGAACAATGTAATAAATGGGGGATTATTAGTATAATGTATTACATTTTTATTAGATGTATTACATTGATTAGGCTAGATAGTTGCAAAACTAATTTCTATATTTCCAACATCTACATAATATTATAAAATACCTATCAAGTGTAATATCTTAGATACATTGAAAATAACATAATATTTATATTATACAACAATAATAATTTCCACAAATTGTAATATTACAAGTACAAACTAAAGTAAACTAGAAATAAGATAACATATTGTTTCTTTAGTAAATCCTATTATTACTTCATAAGATAACATATCACATCATTAAGATTAAGATTAGAAATAAGAAATTTGTTAAGGATTCCATCTCCATGTAGAAGGAAACATGGGAAGACTTCATGCAACTACATGCAAACAAAATATATTGGTATGTGCAAGATCATGGTGTTCCAAAAAGTGGCGATGTCAAGCAAGTGTAGTTTGAAAATGTCTAAAAGTGTTTCAAAATCTACTTTGACTTTTTTCCACCCATCCTAATGCCAAGGCTAAAAAGTTTGGGCCAAGCATTTTTGGGTATCCGATCAGTTATTAGGTACCCGATATGATATTGAGTATCCAATATGAAATCAGATACTAGAAACTTGAAACATAGATTTTAAAAAAATCCAAGAATGAATTTTGCATTGTATTTTTGGGTTTGTTTGGTTGTACTCCATTTTGAGTATCAAATTTCAAAATGGGTGTCAGATTTTGGAACATGTATTTGTTTATGATTTCAATGAATATCAATATAAATTAGTTATTTTAAATAGAATTTATTAAAAAATAGGTTTTTAAAAAAATAGAAGTTGTTGAAATTTAGATTTTTTAATAGAAATTAAATATTTTACAAATTAATAGGTATGACTGACCCAAAAGATGATATTGAGCTAGGAAACCATGTTCCTTGTAACCCTCCACCAAATGATCCAATAACCCCTTAAAATTGTTCACCAAATGATCCCTTACCCCCTCAAAACCCTCCTCAAATTGAAGATTTGATATTTGAAAATCTCGCCCAACTGAGGCTTTTGCAAACCACATATAACAATATCCCTACATTGGCTCCCATGTTATCCATGTTAACCACCATAGTGGATAATATTAAAACACTTACCAATGAACAAAATGCTACTCTTCACTAGTGTGAGCAAATGCATGCCATGTTTGATGATGGGTTGGACTATGATGAGGTTGTAGCCCTAAATATAACTAAAGATGGTATAGTTAGCTTTTTTTTTAACCCAAAAATTGGTAAACCAGTAGAACGCACAAAACCCAAATTATCAATTAAATGGTGCCCAAATGAGGCTATGCATGCAAACTATTGGGATTGTTGGTGGATCATTTTTCACAACCCTCCACACAATAATTTAGAGGTTCCATTCTATTTCATTAAAAAATTGAATGCCAAATTTGTGTTGCACTTCAAGGTGAACTATTAGAGCATGAGGCCCAACATGGGTGTAGGAGGATGAGCTCATTAGAATAGGCCCTTTGTCCAACAAAAGAAAGTTGGTACTTTTATCCCCGCTACTAATGTCTCCCCCCCCCCTGCTTCAGTACAACATCCTAATATCATTGTAGAGGCTAGCTTTTAGACTATTAGAGCCATCCATAGTTTGAGTATCCTATTGATATCCCAGGCTAGGTTAGTGTTGCCTCTTCGTGTTGATGATATTGGTGTGAGGTTATCATCAATGAGATCATCACATGTTTGTGTGACCCATACTTACATAACATGCAAGAATATTTTTTTGGATCCCATAGGTGATATTTCTAAGTATTAGTTGGTATTTGAGGAGGAGGATACACCAGATGTGTGTACAAAGGCTACACACCCCGATGTGAGAGAGGAGGGGCATGTAGAGCCATAGAATCCTTCTGTGTTGGTACATGTATAGAATTATTTGTTACAACATATCTGATTTAAAGTTAATCTTTATAACAGAGTAATTTTAACCCATACTAACTTATACATGTATGTGATCTTCATTCATGTTTAGTTGATAAATGAGGAGGAGCTCAGAGAGGTTGATAATGTCAAGCTCTCAGCTATTTTATTTGGCCTTGAGACATCTATGGTAAATTATGTTGTGTTCTCATTATTTTTCTATTTTATGTTGGAGAATATATGGTTTCTAATATTTCTTTTCTCTTACAAGTATCACCTGTTAGTGGGGGACTAGGAAAAGGTAATTAGGTGCTTTTAAAGTGATTAAATATCAATGCATTCTTGTAAAATATTTGTGGTAATAAAATTTTATTACATTCTTTATTGTACAGGGTGTGGCTACTAGTGATGAGTCTAGGAAAATTTGGCATCATAGACCCTATGGCATTTCCATTTGCAGTGAGAGCCCCATTCTATGTATAAGTATCATTTATTTGTTATTTTCCTTATTTTCATAAACAAATTCAAAATTGATTTCCATGATATTAATGTTAGGATTAACCTCATATAGAAACAACAATTACATGCAAATATAAACAATATCAAAAAATAGTAAATCACACAAAAGAGGACACACGACACCAATATTTAATGTGGTTCACCCAAACCCTGGACTACATCCACTATATAGCACATCTAGTAGTATTATGATCCAATGATTACAACCTAATTACAATCCATAATCCCTTACAACTCAACACCACCACAAGAAGCAATTTTTGCATCACACATAATGAAAACTCCTAACCCTAAGCTCTTTTATACAAGTATTTTTACTGCTTTAGAGTTATAATTAATTATTACATGTTGGTCCAAAATCTTGATAAAATAGGGCCCAATTTTTTTCCCCAAAGAATTATGAAGTATGTACAATACTTCCCTGATCAATCACCACAAAATAACAATCTTCCACTTGAGGAATGATCAAGCTCCACACTAGCTCTAGGAAGAATTGAAGCCATATCATCTCCTTGGCCACCTCTGTAGTAGCAACATACTCTACCACTGTAGTGGATAAAGCATTGACCTTCTACAAACTAGAAACTCAGCTCATTACTGCCCCACCAACAATAAATACATAACCTATAGTAATCCACCTAGTATCAATATCCTCTACCAAATCTAAGTCAAAATAAGCCTATAAATTAGTGATAGAGCCTCCAAAGTGTAAACACTTACTAGATGTACCTCTCAAATATCTCAATATCTATTTTATTGCATTCCAATGCTCAATTCTTGGATTACTCATATACCTTCTAATGACTCCAACTGCATGTGCAATATTTGGCCTCATACATACCATACCATACATCAAGCTTCCTAAAACTAAAGAATAAGGTACCTTAGACATCTTATCCTCCTCTTCTTGTATCTTGAGACACATCTCCTTAGTCAACTTCAAATGACCAGGTAAAGGTGTGCTCATAGCTTTAGGATTCTCCATAGAGAAACGTTGCAACACCTTCACAATATAATCAACATAAGATAATGTCAATTTTGTATTCTTTCTATCTATACAAATCTTCATGCCAAGGATTTGTTTGTTGCAACAAAATCCTTCATAGAAAATGCATGTGTTAACTGCATTTTAGCCCCTTAATATGATCCATGTTAGACCTAGTTATAAGCATATCATAAACATATAAACATAAATTAATGTAGTTGTCATCATCCAACCTCTTAAAGTAAACACAATGATATGAATGACACCTACTAAATCTATGCTTATGCAGAAAATTGTCAAATTTTGGACTCCATTACCAAGGTACTTGCTTTAAGCCATATAAGCTTTTCTTCAATCTACACACTAAGTTCTCCTTACCTTTGATCTCAAAACGCTATGGCTATGCCACACACACACACACACACACACAAATCTTCATCCAAATCACCATAAAGGAAGGCTATTTTAACATTAAGCTGCTCCAAATGCAATTTTTCAATAGCCACAATACTTAAAACAGTGAGAATTGAAGTCATTTTAACAACAGAAGAAAATATTTTATCAAAATCAATGCCCTTTTTCTGTGCAAATCCTTTTACAACTAATCCAACTTTAAATCTTTTCTTACCTCCATCATCTTCTTTCAACTTGTAAAGCCCTTTTACCTATAGGAAACTTGCATAAATCTCAAGTCTTATTTTTCAGCAAAGAGTCCATTTCATCTTTCATTGTAGACTCCCACTAAATCTTAGTATTCACTTGCACAAATTCATTATAACATTCAGGTTCACCAGCATTAGTAAGTAAAATAGAATACAAAGAAGGAGAAAATATTTTTAGAGGTCTACTTAGCCTTGCTAACTATCTTCATTCATTAGTGTGTGTGGTATTTGTTGTTGCAGTTGTTGCACATCATGAGAAACTATTGGAACATCATCTTTTGGAGTATCATACAACACTACATAATCATTTTCTTTCTTCTCATGTTGCTGCAATATATCTTTTTTAAACACTTTCTAATTGAACATAACATCCTTGCTTCTTTGTAATGTCCCCACTAATAGGGTTAGTTAGGGACAAGTAATAGCTACAAAATAAATGTTAGAATCACAATAATAATAAAACTAACTATATTATTCTACCCTCTAAGTTAACCCTAATCTTAAGGATATCTTTAGATCAGGCTTCTTAGCTCATAGCTAACTTGTTGTCATCTTGGGAGCGCACCCCTTAAGATTCTTCTTGGATAGGCATCCTCTATCCAAGGCCAATGACATGTGCATATGTATGATAACATTAGAATATTCTAGCACATCAATTATCGGCCATGGCAGACAATGGAGATGTTAATATCTCCATGCTCCATGCTTCAAGTCTCATTATTTCCATGGTTTTAACCTCATGAGCTAACACAATACTATCCACGAGTATGATTCATAAATATAAATAAATACATAAATGATTCATAAATATAAATAAATACATAAACATAATTAAACAAATATAATCCATAGACATACCTTTCTTACCTTCTTGCAAGAGTCACAACCTTTCATAATACAAATCCTTTGGAAAGTCACAACACTTCATAGTCATAATCCTTTCAAAATGTCACAACAGTTCATAACTAAAATCCTTTGAAAAAATTCCAATACTTTATAATCATAATATTTTTGAAGAGTCACAACTATTCATAATTATGACCCTTTCAAAGGTTCACATCCTTTCAATAACATTTATACATTTTCAAAAAGTCACTTTCTTATTTTCTTCATGATATTACTTTTCTCTTCCATTTTGAACTCCTCTCTTCTCCTCTTCCTTTTTCCCCTCTCTAAAATAAACTTTCCTCCCTTTTATATCTTAATTTTAAGGAGTCATATCTATTTGTTAAATCTCTATTGACTTTTTATTAGATTTAGTTAATTTATATTATTCTATGTTATATTATTTATTTACTTACTTATTTGTGTTTATTATTATTTATTATGAAATTCTATTTAGAAAGTTAACATACTTTCTACAATATTGTCTCTTGTATTTAATTTTATTTCTTTATTTACTTTTTGAAAATTTATTATTTTTTAATAATTTAAAATATCATACTAAATATTGCTTCATTAGTAATATAGATAAATCATTATTATTTTCTAGTTTTATAAATATAACCTTTTTGTTATTATTTATTTAATAACATTTTATTATCTAATTATTATTAAAATTCTATCATAAAATGGGGATACGATAGTCCACCCTTCCTCAAATTGCTTTTCCTTAAACAATTATATAACTTCTTCTACTGAGTTGAAATTTATATTTCTTTTAGTCCAAATTCTTAGGTTGCTATCATGGATATGTTTGAATCATTTCTAAGAGTCATTAAATTTCTACATTATTCTTTTATATAAATTTTTTTTCGAATTCCCTTTAACCCTAGAGGATGCCAAGATCATGCTCTAATACTACTGTAATGTCCCCACTAATAAGGTTAGTTAGGGACAAGTAATACCTACAAAATAAATGTTAGAATCATAATAATAATAAAAGTAACTATATTATTCTACCCTCTAACCGCAATTTTAAAGATGCCTCCAAATCAGGCTTCTTAGCTCATAGCTACCTTGTCGTTATCCTAGGAGTGCACCCCTTAAAATTCTTCTTGGACGGGCATCCTCTATCCAAGGCCAACGACATATGCATATGTTTGACAACATCAAAATATTCTAGCACATTGATTATTAGCCATGGTAGACAATGGAGATCTTAATATCTCCATGCTCCACGCTTCGAGTCTCATTAATATCCATGATGTTAACCCCATGAACTAACACAATACTATCCATAAGTATGATTCATAAATATAAATACATAAACATAATTAAACAAATATAATCCATAAGCATACCTTTCTTACCTTCTTCCAAGAGTCACAACACTTCATAACTAAAATCCTTTGGAAAAATCCAAATACTTTATAATCATAATATTTCTGAAGAGTCACAAATATTCATAATTATGACCCTTTTGAAGGTTCATATCCTTTCAATATTATTCATACCTTTTCAAAAAGTCACTTCCCTATTTTCTCTGTAATATTACTTTCCTCTTCCATTTTGAACTTCTCTCTTCTCCTCTTCCTTTTTTCCCCTCTCTAGAATAAACTCTCCTCCCTTTAATATATTAATTTTAAGGAGTAATATCTATTTGTTAAATCTCTCTTGACTTTTCATTAGATTTAGTTGATTTATATTATTCTAGTTATATTATTTATTTGCTTACTTATTTGTGTTTATTATTATTTATTATCAAATTCTATTTAAAAAGTTAACATACTTTCTACAATATTGTCTCTTGTATTTAATTTTATTTCTTTATTTACTTTTTAAAAATTTATTATTTTTAATTATCTAAAATATCGTACTAAATATTATTTCATTAATAATATAGATTGAATAATTATTATTTCCTAGTTTCATAAATATAATTTTATTATTATTATTTATTTAATAACATTTTATTATCTAATTATTATTAAAATTCTATCTTAAAATGGGGATATGACATTCTTACAATTTTATGATTTTCAAAATGTCAATGCCTATAACCAAATTTATCAATTTCATATCCAACAAATACACATTTCTTTGACTTAGTTTCTAGTTTTGTTCTATTTTTAGAACCTATATGAGAAAATGCTTCACAGCCAAAGGTTTTGAGAAAAGAATAACTCACCTTCTTACTATTCTATGCTTCCTCTAGAATACTACAGCCCAATGGAGTAGAGGGGCCTCTATTAATCAAAAATATATCATTATTAATAGCCTCCACCCACATGTTTAAAGGCAACCTTGCGTACAAACCCATGCTCCTTACATGCTTCATTATATCCTATTCATGTGTTCAACCACTCCATTTTTCATGTGAAGTCCTTATAATTATTTTTTATCTATGAATACCATTTTTGGAGCAATAATCTTCAAATTCATGACTACAACACTCACCACCATTATCAGATTCAAGATATTTTATTTCTTACTAGTCTCATTTTCAACCAAGCATTTCCATTTCTTAAAAGTTTGAAATACATTAGATTTTTGTCTAAGGAAATAAACCCATACTTTTCTAGTTGCATCATCAATAAATATAACATAATACTGAGAGCCACTAAGTGAAGATACCTAAGCCTGTCCCCATACATCTATATGCACAAACTCTAATATCTCACTTTTATTTTCCTTCCCACTCTTCACAAAATTCACTCTCTTTTGTTTTCCATACACACAACTTTTACAGAAAAAATTATCAACACATTTTACACCTAGTAAAACTTTCTTTGAATGAAGTAATTTCATACCTTTCTCATTCATGTGCCCAATTCTATTGTGCCATAGTGTTGTATTAGAATCTACAACAATTGTTTTTTCTCCCTACTCAACTGTAATAATTGTTCCTAAACATTCATTGTTCTCTTAAACAATCAAAGTAGAAGGAACAATATGACCTATACAAAGATATAAGGTGCCTACTTTCACACTTTTTGCTACTACAAAGGAATCTTTTGAAACCTTCCAATTTTTATTATTAAAAGTAACCACACAACCCTCCTCACCAAGTTGCCTTGCTGAAATTAAATTCCTACTTAGCCTTGGAACATGTCTTACCTCATGTAGTAGGCAATGATTCCCATTATGTGACTTAATATTTACTTTTCCCTTTCCAACAATACGATAGGGTTCATTATCTCCCAAATAAACAAACCCAAAATCCCCTTGGGCATAACTGATAAAATAACCTCTATGAGGTGAAGCATGAAATCAAGCACCAGAATCTAAAACCCACGAATCATCAATACTTTCTAAAGAGAAAAGCAAAGCATCCTTTTTGGATTTGTTACTTACCACATTTTCCTCCTTGGTCCCTTTTGGTTTATCTCCTTCATTATTCTTTCGAGTCCCACAATCTTTCTTCTTATGTCCTAGTTTATCATAGTACCAACAATCTCTTGTCCTTTGGATTGAGATCTCTTCCCCTTTGACTTTTCCCTTGACTTTTGCCTCTACTTTGTGAATTAAAAGCACTTTCTAATGTAGATCCACCTAAAGTTTTCCTATGAGTTTCCTTACTAAAAATAACACTGATTAGATCATTGTATTTTAGGGTAATAGATCTAGAAATATAATTACTCACAACCATTACCAAGTTGTTAGAGATTTCAAACAAAGAACACAAAATCAAGAGAGACCTAATTTATTCATCAAAATTGATATCCATAGAAGATAACTAACTAGTAATAGTATTGAACTCATTTAAATGATCTGCAACAGATCCACCTTCTATCGTTTTCATATTAAATAAATGCTTCATGAGAAATACCTTATTTGAAGTGGAGGGCTTTTCATACAATTTTGCTAGGATTTCCATCAACTCTTCCATCATCTTGGTTTTTGTAATTTTGAATGTCACTGATGGTGCTAGGCATAATCGAATGCTTTCACGTGCCTTTCTATCTCAAATATCCCAGTCCTCATTTGTCATAGTTCCTTGATTCTTAGTTTTTCATTCTAGCAGCTTCCATAAATCTTTCTGATAAAGATAGTCCTCCATTTTCATTTTCCATAACTACAAGTTCTACCTATTAAACTTGTCAACTTTCAACTTACCCACATCTGCCATCACTTCCACTCAATTGTGAGATTCTCCTGTAGAGGATAACTAAAAAATAAAATTGCCTCACTTTAATACCACTTATTAAGATTAACCTCAAACAAAAATAACAATTACATGCAAATATAAATAATATCAAAAAATAATAAATTGCACAAAAGAGAACACAAGACACCAAGATTTAATGGGATTCACCCAAACCCTAGGCTATGTCCACCAAACAACAAGTCCAATATTATTATGATCTAGTGATTACAACCTAATTACAATCTATAATCCCTTACAACTCAATACAACTACAAGAAATAATTATTGCATCACAATAATGCAAACTCCTAATCCTAAGCTCTTTTATACAAGTACTTTAACCACTTTAGGGTTATAATTAATTATTACATGTTGGCCCAAAATCTCAATAAAATAGGACCCACAATTTTTTTTCCCCAAAGAATTATGAAGTATGTACAGTACTTCCCTCAACAATCACCACAAACTAACAATTATGTAGTCTTTTGTATCTCATAGGAAACATCTAGTGCACATGAGGCTAAACATTAGAGTTTTTTATATTTTCTCATGTAGCCATTATATCTAGAGGAGGAGTCAAAAAATTTATGTTGTAGTTTGAATTCTTCATTATATGTTATAAATTTAGTATCTTATGAATTACAATGTTATAGTTTAAGTTATAGATTCATCTAAAAATTATACTATCCACCAGTAGAATAGGATAGTATAGTTGTCATAGGATGCATCATGAGACATTTTGAGATGACATATACCACGTTTTATATAGAAATATTGATATTATACACATTCTAATGGCATGATTAGCCACATTTTGTATATGGATCTATGTATTTTGATATATATATTTGCATAATTTTTGTATGGATACATGAAATTTGATATATATATATTTGTTTAATTTTTCTATGAATACATGTATTTTGATATATATTTTTGTCATTTATGTACACAATGATATACATATTAATTTAGTGTAGTATTGTTCAACTTATCGTGGGTCATGTGTATTGTTCATGTTTATAGAATATCATTCATTTTGATTATGTTATATTTGATTCAAATGTAATAATTTATGAAGAATATTTTAACCACCTTTATTATCAAAATTTGATGTAATATTTAATTTGAAATGATCTATACAATCTCTTCAGATGTCATTATGGTTCACTCCCTCAAACACACTTAGAGCACCTTGGAGACTCTTTGGTATGGGGTGGCCGCAAATGTTAGAGGCTCTCCATGGTTAGAACAAGGGTGTTACTAGGGTTCACCCACCCATCTAGAGCTAATGGTCCTACCAATTCGATGCCAAGATCAACAGTTTCAAAGTTATGCAGTGATGCACCTATGAATTGATGCACACTATGAGTTTTGGCATCGAGATTATTGTGCCAAATCTAAATGGAAGGTTATCTCTCATAAATGAGATAGATTATTTTAGGCCTTGTTGTGACCTTCTTGTAGCATTTTACTTTTCACCAATAGCCCCCACAATCTTTGAGTTATGAACCTTGAAAGATCGACCTCGAAATGCATTTAGAGCACCTTGGAGACTCTTCAATATAGGTTGGTCATGAATGTTGGAGGCTCTCCACAGATAGAAAAAGGGTGTCACTAGGTTTCACCCACCCATACGGAGATAATGGCACTGATGATTCAATGCCAAGATCAATGGTTTCAAAGTTAGGCAGTGATGCACCTATGAACTAAGGCACACTGTGAGTATTGGCATTGAGCGAGATCATTGTGCCAAATCCAAATGGAATGTGATCTCTTAGAAATGAGATAAGTTATTGTAGACCTTGGTATGACCTTCCTATATCATTTGATATCTCATCAATAGCTCCTATGAGCTACGAATTATGACCCTTGGAAGATCGACCTTGAAACATACTTAGAGCACCTTGGAGACTCTTTTATACGGGGTGGCCATGAATGATGGAGGCTCTTCATGGATTGAACAAGGGTTTCACTAGGGTTATTATTAAGTAAAAATATTATTTTTTACCTCTCTTAAATTTTTGGCATTGGGCATAGTGCAAGTTTGGTGTTAGTCTATATCCAAATCATCATTTTTTAGGCCCCTCCATATAAATTACATTAAGTAAAAACATCTTATTTTCTTATATTAAATCAAAAAGTTTACATTTACAATATCTCAATTGTTTCACAATTATTACATCAATACACAACTATCAAAAATTGTAGTGTCAAAAATCGTAGTGTCAAAAATTGTAGTGTGAAAAATAGATTAGATTTTTCTTCATTCTGCTCTTTGCTTAGTTTTTTATCTTCATGCATGGCTACTCTTCATGATGTACCTAAATTATAATATCAAAAAAAAAAATAGTAAATAATCATATTAAACAAGATAATCACTAGTTTACCAAATCATTATGAATAAAAGAACATAAGAAGTAAGCATACTTAGTTGAGTATTCCTGTAGGGTCCTCTCTCTGTTTTAGGGTCTACAATAGGGCTTCATGATCAACATTAGTAATAGTAAAAATTTCTTTTAATTTTGGTCTTCCTTGAAGCTTCAACAACTTCACATTTTTTGTTATAATAAGATGTGAATATATGAGAATTATTTTGTGCTTCTGATAGTCTTCGAATGCAAGAATTCCATTATTTTTAAACATGTATGTCCACAGTTATGTTCCAACATCAACAAATGAATGAAGAGGATATATGAATCCATCATCATTTGTGATCGATTGTGTAAGATTTTCTTTACCTCTTACTCAATGTGCTAACTAATAATTTAATTTCTCATCATTCCCCTTTGGTGCAACCAATGCAAAGACATGTCTTGAATAAAGAAGATCTAATAAATGGTTATGCTCAAATGAACTTTCCATGTCATCATTTCTAATAGAGGATATGATAGACAATGGAGTAAGATAATGTGGAGCCCATGTGTCGACCCATTCACTTGACTCATAGTAATCCCAATCACATTGAAAACAACTAGGATAAAAGAAAGCTAGTTGTCATGTCCAAATGATTCGTGTACTAGAATTAGAGCTCTAAAATGAATGCATTTTTTATGAGTCTATAATAGTGGCACAATCTAATCTATCACCTGTGGACCCTTCCTCAGGAAATCAAAATAACCTATGCACTACTAAATCAAGAGTCCCCCCATATGATAATGCTTAACTACACCAATCAACAGTGCTACAAGCATCAAGAAGCTCTACTCCTAAAGTCTTCAATTGCTCCTTAACTAGAGCTCTCTTCACACATGCCACTGCTCCATCATGTTCTCCTTTCCCATGGTTGGGCTAAAAAATCCTCTAAATATGAGGCACCCCCCTCTCTATGTGCATGAGCATTCTTGAATTGACCTGTGCAATTATCTGACCAAATGATATGTTTATCCATAGAAATGTTGTGCTCCTATAAGAAATTACAATAATTCACAAAAAAATGTTGCACAAGCTCATGAGAGTGAGATATTTCATCACCAATGTAAAAATGGTACTCTTTAATAATCTTCTGATTATTTTCCACACTATAAAGGCATGTCTATATGTTATGTGGACAAAAATAGTAATATGAATGGAGTTGTAATACTAAGATCATGTTCTCATTTTGGGGCTGCAATGTGTAGTTCTCTGCAATGTCAAAAATTTATATAATAGTGCCAATGGGAAAAGTATCCTTACACATTCTAAATTTTTGATCCAACCACTGAGACCTGTGACTATGCCTTGCATACTTGTAGAAAAGATTTGTCTTGAAATCTGAAATAAAACTAGCCACACTGATTTCTTTTGCATCTAATTCACATTTAGAGCTCTCACCTCCATTCTTCAATGTGTACTTAACCATTTCATATACCATTTATTTTACTATTGTCCTCCCAAGATCTTGTTTACACCCCTCATGGAAACATGTGTTAAACTTGGATAAGCCACCACATTCTGAACACTTCTCATTTAAGCTAGCATTTCTATAAAATAAATAACCATCAACTCTAAAACATAAAAATTGATCTAGCAAGTCTCTTGATGATTTTGGAAGCCCACTACCACTAAAATTCTCCAATATTTCTTTACATGATATTTGCAACAGCATGTACTTTGAATTTGATGTGGCACACAATAAAATGGATTCAAAAGCCCCTTGTGATATATGCAATCTTGGATGACTCTCTCTAAATTATTTGAACAACATAGTTTGACTTATCTCCAAATAATATTTAGGATATGATGTGCAGTCTCTGATGCCAATTCTCAACTTCAACACATCTTTAGCATTGGGTGAAACTCTTGAGCTAGAGTGTCAAAACTATGTAATTTTGTTCTTCACATCATCAGATAACTTCTTATCAAAACATGGAAGTCTCCCACCAAAAGCTCATGTTTCATTTTGAAGAGGATTTTCAATTCTCTCTCATCTACTAATTGTTTTTCTCAAATTAGTATGATTTAGGTTCAAGTTAATACAATTTTTTCTCATATATCTACCCCTTCTCAAATGATGACTTACCAAAGAGGTTTTAATAACCCCTTGAGTAGCTCTCTTATCATTCTCCTTGCTATCTTTTCCAATTCTATTGAGGATGATTAAAAAATTCTTCACAATAATGAAATTTCTTTCCAACTTTTTATTGACAAAAATCTTCAATTTGGAAAGCACAAGTCTCATCTTTTGCATCTTTAATAAGTGCATAAAAAGTTGACATTGCTCCACCACTGTCTTGTTGCTGAAAAATATCTTATATAGTCTTGAAGCCCATAACCAAATGGTTCTTTGTGATTTTTTCCCTTCCAAATTGATAATAATCATTTCATCAATTTTAGTTATCCATTTTGGTGTTCTAAGACCTTCATGTCAATTATAATTAGGAGATATATAACATTCCTGTGCATTTTCATTTTTGACATGGTCAATCATGGCATTTAGATTATAAACTAGTAAATTTTCATTCTCCAAATTTTCAATCCCAACATTATCATTATCAATTGGTACATTTTCATTCCCCAACTGTACATATTCATTATTTGACTCTATGATTTCACCTTCGATCAATACATCGTCAACTTGACTCACATTTAACATACCTTGTCTCTTCCTTTGATGCTTTACCTTGTCCCTTTCACTATATGATGCAATGTCTTCATTCGATACCTTCCTTTTGTGTTTAGCCTTTCAATGACTACTGCTCCCCATTCAAGCAACAATATTGGACACCTAATCATACATTATAACAACTTTTTCAATTGTATGGGCCCCAAGCAATCGATTTTTTCCAAACCCATGAAAATGGCCCTACAAAATGTGATTGTTGAGTCTATAGTGAAAAAATATTTTGGAAAATGTATGCCAATATTTTAGGTACCTAATCCCATATCAAGTATCCAATATTATTGGGTATCCGACTTAGGATCAGATACCCAAAATGGTCCCCCAAATTTTGGAGGGAAGTCAAAATTTGGCAAGTGTGGGCAATGTGAACAAAATTATATATTAACTAGTATTTTATTAAATATAATATAGCAATATATATGACTATTATTATTATTAAATATGATATAGTAATAGATATAATTAATACAGTCATATATTATAATTATTAGATAATATAGTAATATATTATTATTGAATATAATATATTAATATATATGATTATTATTATTATATAGTCATATATTATAATTATTATATAAATATAATAATATATTATTATAATTATTATATAAATATAATAATATATTATTATTATTATTATTATATTATAGTTATGGGGTCATAGGCTAGGGTAATCCATCTATAATTGAAAAAGTTACCATTAATCAATGAAACCATCCTAACTCCAAGGATAACATGTCAAATGAAATCATAAACCACACCTCTACCAAGAACCCCATTAGTCCTTAAGATGCAACCTTCTCCGCACACCACGAAGAAAAAACATCTCCACATACCATGAAGAACCATCTCCATACACCATGAATATAACCAAGAACCCCACACCAGTACATTTACACTTGTTTTTCTACCAAATTTTTTTACCAAAGCTATTATTTCTCTTTTTTTAAAGTTTTCATCCCCGTCTTGGTCAAAAATATCCTAAGTTTTCTTGATTTGGTCAAAATTTTGACCAACTCAATCACATAACAAAGAAAATTGGTTGGTAAAAAATGTCATAACAAAGAAAAAAGGTGAATAAAATTATTATTATTATATATTGGCACCTTATGTAGGCCAAGCTTCATCCTTGTGTAGGTTGAAAATCATTGGGGTAACAAGACTTGGTTGAAAATCATGGGTAACAGGCTTGTAGGTTGCCTTCCCTCCTTCCCAACCCAAATATAATATTATTATTCTATGTTGGCTTACTCCATTCTTGGGTTGGATTTTCTCGGTGGGTTGGCTTTGCTCGGTTTAGGTGAATTTGACCTCCCCATCTCTATTCTTGCATTGGACTTGCTCTGCAGGTTGGCTTACTCTATTATTGGGTTGGACTTGTTTGGTTCAGGTGAATTTGACCTCCCCATATCCTTTCTTGGGTCCCTTGTTTGTGAATGTCATTTTCTATCATTCCTAATAATTCTAATCCTAAAGAAAAAAACATAGTTGAAGCCCCAAGCTAGATCCAAATCAATCAAACTGAGATCCGAGGATGCCTATTGAGATAACAATTTGGTAATCATTTTGTCTAAATATATTAATTTTTATTGGTTATAAGTCATTGCATGCTCTATTTACCCTAATAAGAATTTGGCCCATAGGTGTGGTATCAAATCTATAAGATTATAAAGAGGGGTATGTAATGTGGTGAAAAAGGGCTTCATTTGTAGAATGACATAATTAGAGATTCTCACCTACAAAGATGCTCAAGGACATAACTGAGGCATTTATTGTTAAAAGAAGATCAACATTATTCAATTAAGTGTTATCTATGGGCCAAAGGTTAAGTTATTGTTTTAGTAACCAGCTAGGATTCTATGTTGGTATTCATAGGTCATAGATATCAACCATGTTAATCGAGTATAATAATAGCTTGTGAGCTTGAAGAATTTTTTAGATTTAAAATTGGAATTCTTGTAGCAATAACCCACACATGAAGCACATATCTCTATTCATCTCTTTCTTTAGATCTCTTCCATTAAACACTTAAGGTTATTGGCTATATGAAAAAAATTAAAGCTAGTGATATTAATAGATGGTGATAAGAATTTGGCCCAGAGGTGTGGTATCAAAGGAGGTCATGGGTGCCTTGAATATTGAAGTAAACATCCCATTGAAAATGGCTTTTGAAGCTCACAATCCCAACACTGCAACAAGTCAAGATCTTAAATAGACAAAAGCTCCACTCAATAGTGAAATGCCTACATATGTACCTACTAATATACACCACTATCAATATTTGGATCCAAGATTTCCTTTGCATGCCAATAGTTGGTTGCTATTTTCCCAAAAACAAAGGCTCCTTGGGAAAAGACAATCAGCATAGAAAGTAATGCTCCTTTTGCAATGAGAATATAGACAATATATGGTTCCAATCCTAAATCCCCCATTTCCTTCTCTTTCTCCATAGTCAATTGTGTCATATTAGGTGTAATATCTCCTCCAGTATCTTGGAAGATGAGCTTAGTTGAATTATGCATCCTTGAAAGTTGCAATGATCCAATCTCAGCTTCAAGTGGAGAAGCCTAGTTATTCATGGGATCATTGAAATTGTAGTATGTTAACAATAATAACTAGCATTATAATGTTTGGTTTAAAATTTCCCCATGGTCATACAAAGATTACTATTTGTTTGCATTTATGTAAAGTTAAACCCAAGATATATACCTTATCACGATTTGTGCAGAAGAAGATTTTGGAGAAAAATGGTTAAGAAAATTCTTGATGGAGGATATAGAGAGTTGCTTTAGTATGATGAGGTATTTTTATTGTAACAATATTTCCTAGCCTTGGCACAAATTCATATTTATATGTTTTTGTGATAAAAAATAATTCTAAATGTAGTAGCAAAATCTTTAAAATGTTGGTATGCCATTAGCTGCAAAGGGAAAAGGCATCATCATGAGTTCTCCATGGCTTCAAAGAGGGAGTTGTCCAGTTCCCCCCAACTTATAAGGTAAGAATATAGAACAAATAAATGAATTTGTGATGCATTTTGTCTCATACATTACTTTTTTTTCAAGAATTCAAGTTTTCCAATAAAGGTTCAAAAAATGAAAGATAATATTTCATATGTGAAGGACAACAAATTGTTATCCGTATTTATTCTTCTTGTATGGTGAGTGATCAAAAGAGTTTACACCATCTGAAAAGACAATATGTTGAATTCTTATTCCTTTTTTCTGACAAAGATGCAAAGAGATTCCACACAAATGTATGATCAAAAGTGAATGCTAGCATGGTGTGATCATGTTCTTTGGCGAATGCTACACAGACCTTATATCTTATACATATTCATTTCAAATTGTAAAAACGTTATGTCTGATGTTCTACTTAAATATTTTCTTGTAACTTATGGGATGTGATGCCTTGGCTAAATGATAACTATCATTCAGTCTTGCTTTAAAATTTGTTCATGTTGTTGTACAGTTTAGTGCTTTGTAATGATTGATTATTAAATGCCTATAATTTTCTTGTTGAATTCATTTAAGTTTCTATAAATAGTACACAATAATACCAAAAATACTTGAGCCTGGGTTAAATGACACCAAAGGCTCCTCATTACTTTGTTTAGAAATGTGTTGCAATATTTCGGTGTTATATCTATGTGAAATTTAGAAACTAAAATTAGGGACTAAAGGTTTGCATTTCTATGATTTATTGATCTTTTCTTATTTCATCTCTATTTAGCTATATTGGAGCTAGGTAATATAATTAAGGAAGTAAAGTTTAAGCATTGATACTCGTGATAGGGTAGGGGCAACTGCATTTCAAAAAGGATTGAGTGCTCAAAGTGGGAAAGTATGTACCCTCAAATCAGAATTGGTATATAGTAATATAGATTCATGATTTCTTTGAGAGGGGTTGCTCCTATCTATGGAAAGATGAATCTAGACAACAATTACATATGATTCAACATGACCCAACTTCCCATAAATGATATTTTTTGTTTGGATATTTCTTCAAACATTTTAGGTTTAGATTTTGGTTTCAATGATATTGATAGAAGATTCACTCTTGTATGAACATTTATTTAATCTCCTTCTATTAAATAAATAATATATTATTACATTATCCATTTCCAAAACTTACAAGGTAGAAACCATGGCTTCCTTATGGGCATTCAGAAGTTGCTCAAATGTTTCCCTTACTGCTAGTATTTGATGATAGCTCCCTACTTGCTCTATTCCTCCACCTTCCATCACCTGCATAGATAACTCTATTCAAATTTATGATATCTAAATAGCCATTGAAATGGAAAATTATGAAGGTTTTTCTTTGATAGGCTACAAAAGATTGATGAAATAGAGGTGGGTTATGCATAAATACCAGGATCGTATAAACAATAGGAAGAAATTCCACTTGATGAGTCACTAAAACTACTACTTTGTCAGCTAATTCTCGCATCACACACTCTTGCAAACATACCTTCAAACATAGTATCCTTAAATAGTATGGGGATTTCAATGTCTAGATGTCTTCTCCCATGCTTACTATGCCCTATGATCCAAAACTGCAATCCTCTATGAGAACTTCTCCTCCTGTATATTCCTTTTGCAGTCTTCTCTCTGAGACTACCCTAAACTCAAAAGAAGCATGCTCAACCTACAAGCTCACATAATACAACTGAGGAAAAAAATTTACATTAATGATTACAGTTTGTGAAAAATTGGCTGTCATGGTTGGATGAGTGTTTGTATTTCCAAAATGTTATGTGCTTCTTGGCAAGAATATGGCGATCTCCACTTTGATTTATCCTCTTACCTACTCTAATTTATGAGAGTATGGTTTGGTAGGTGTTTCTATTATGAGAATGCATTGAATGCCTAGGATGATTTATACTATTGTCTACTCTGATTTGGTGGTTCTTGGACTGATTTAGTTATTTATCTTACTTGCATGATCCTTCCTTCTAAAAGTAACTAGGCATAATAATTCTCTTTTCTCTTGCCCAATCTCTAGAATTTGTAGTGAATATTGGTCTTACTTTAAGTTCTTGTGGGAATAATCACTATTTTTAGTTGTGTTGATCATATCATTTTTTGTTCCTCTCCTTGTTTAGTTTTCTCCTTTCTCACTTTTTCTCTCATTCAAGTTTTTTAATGCTAGGTCACTTCCTTTGTAATCTATTTCTAAGCAATATTTTCTATTAAGCCAATAAAAAATAATTATGATTTCATGTAGAATGGATCTTATTTCCTTAGGGCGGTCATCAACTCAAGAAAATGTAAGGATGCAAGGTTCCAATAATAAATTTTCAGAGAGCACATTAAGGAGAATGTTCTTCTAATGAAGTTCAAGTAGTTACAAATGCAACATATATTTTTTTAGAAACTAAGTAAATTGGTTGTGTCCAACTACATGCACATATAATGTACCCTTTATCAAGTGTATATCATGAGATCAAGGACATTGGTAAAATTCAATGTTTCAAGAAGGTAGTGGCAGAGACAAAGGAGGTGTGCATGCTTGTGTGTAACCATCATAGCTCCTTGACATTGCTTCAATCATTTTCGATGAAAGAATTCCTCAATCTAGTTGAGATCTAGTATGTTTCCTACTCTATTTTTAGAAGAAAATTACTAAGTTGCAGAAGTCCTAGAAAGTTATAATGAAGAAAAAAGACTGGACTGGAAGTGAAAAGTTCAAGGCAAGGGAAGGAAATTGGATAAGGAGGTTTTTGTTAGCAATGTGTTTGGATCAAGTTTGAGCTAACTAGGATTTGTGTGCAACTTTTCATTGGCATCAAATTTGGGGATACTTAAAGCTGCATGTACAAGTGCCTTGTTAACATGTTTACCCAGAATAAAGTTGAAATTCATGAGAGTGACCCCACCTTAGAAGCCTAATACAATAATATTTAGTAGAAGTGAGAGAAGTTGAAAACACATTGACCAATGACAACATATGCAGTGAATCCAAAATGATGTGCAAAAAAGCCCAATAGAGGTGTAAGTTAAAGCTTGTATAGGAAAAGTTGTGATGGATATGTCATTGACTTTTGTTTATAAAATTGTAATCCTCATTTTTTTTTGTTAAGATTTTGAGCATCTATTAATGGCATTTAGTTTTCTTTGTGTTTTATCGGGATGCAATGATTGACCAGTCTGATGCCTTCCATCGAATTGTATCTTCTGTTTGTATTTTACTGACAAAGAAGAGGTAAAACTTCTCATGTGATCCATAATTTGTGTATTATTATACTAAGTTTAATATTAAATATAAGCATATTTGAGCCCTTTCACTTATTTTTTTGGATATCTCTTTAATAGCTTGTAGCAGCACTTCATGGATGTGTTGCTGCAATTTGTGATAAGGTCAAGCAATCAGCTAAACAGATTGTTGAGGTGATTATAGAATTCATTCTTAAAAGAGGTAGAGAGTTGACTGAAATTTATGTTTCCAGGTTACTTGTCATTGACAATGTGTTTAATGGTTGCATATTCCAAAGTCAAATTTATTAAATGTCCTTATATTACTCAATCTCTCTGACAGGATAACACAGTCATTACTTTTAGCAGTAGTACCTATTACTAATAAGCATCTGTGCCATGAAGATTTTAATCTTGTATCTTCTTCCTTAGTCTGATCTTTCTTGTTGCAGTAATCTTTTTCTTTCTAATACATTTTTATTTTATCTTTGGTCTCTATCTTCTTGTAGGTTCCACTTACATTTTCTTTAAGTTCTTGTAATTGTTTAATAAAGTATTTATAGGATTCCTTTACTTCTTCAAGACCTGTTACCTTGCTGAGCATACATCAACAAAGATTGTATTTATTGAAGTGCTTTATGTGGTAGAGAAGGATGCTATGACAAAGGATATCACAAGGTTAAGAGGTGGTTGGCCTATACAAGATGCATTTTATGTAAGTTCTAATTTTGACTCCATGCTCAGATAATTTTCAATGATAGTTTGGGGAAGGAAATTTACATTGTACCAATATTAATACCAAAATAAATGAAGTTTCTAAATGGAAAATATGAAACATCTTACTGGGTTGATGAGAAGTGAGGATACTTGTATATGTTAAGTCTAATGATTCAAATATTCCATCAGGAAATAGGAATGAATCCTATTTGGCATACCTCATTCCTTTTCAATCTTTTAATTGAAGTAGTTTTTCATAATTATTTAGCCAATAACAACTCATTCGCTAAAGCTTTTAACCATTAAAGAAATTTTGTATGCAATCATGAAACTAGGAGTCCATAACCATATGCTTACAATTTCATTCTCATTCTTGTCGTCAATCCCTATCTTAAGCCTCAAATATTTATGACATGGGGAAACTTGTTAGTGGGAAAATAAGTTGTAAAGGAATTAATCCATTTGGGATCTCCACATTTATATCCACTTTTTAGTTTCAATTGGAATTGGTCCACAAGATGTTCTATGTTTATGATTAATTATGAAAATAACTACTATAAAGACACTAATGTAGATGATATATGAAGATGTTGCAAGGGAGGGTCACAAAATTTTTTTGGTATGAAGAATTGGACAAACACATTTCTAATTGTTACTTAGTACATGTGTATCTCCAGGCATTTTCCCAACATGATGTCCTTTCAATGATGTTCCTAGACCACATAATTGATGTTCTTAATCAAGTCCCATACCATAAAGAAAATACAAAGAAGATTAAGTATACTGAATAGGTTAGTATGACTTTAGTTGTCAATGCAATGCCTCAAGCAACTTCTCTTTCCCTTTCAACTCTATTCAAGTAACCTGCACTGGAAACATCTAAAAATTCAATTTTTACATGTATGAAACTTATTTGAGCTATTTGTAATAACTCTCCTATAAAATACAAAAGTGGTGGTAGAATTAGTAAAAAATCTATTGAATGAAGGTATGTTGTAGTATTTTTTGTGTTAACAATGCATTTTGGAAGTTGCCATGGACTAGTAGTCATTGGTATGTACCAGCCTCTAAGGTATGATTGTAAATATGAGTTGCAAGATACTTGAAGTTATAAGAATTCCTAAAGTTGATATAATGTCCACATAGTTGCATAGTATCTAGATTGTTCAGGTCTTAACATGGTCCTTTTGTTTGGCAAAACATTGTTACATAGCTTCCAAGCATTCTATGAGTGTATAGGTGATCAAGAAATGGGGAAGGTATGTTTTTAGTACTAGAAATCAGATCAAGAATATCTTCTTTCATACAATTTCACATATAAAGGAATTATTGAAGGAGATTCTATTAAATTTTGTCAAGTAGGTCTTGGCTAAAGATGGAGAACATCTACTAGGAAGTGATAAATGGATAGAAACTACTAGTGTTTTATCAAAGTGTGTTGCTACAAAAAGACCAAAGGAGGTATAACTAATATTAATGTTTAGAAAAGTAAGACAATGCAAATATTTGAGGAAAAATGAAGGGAACCTGAAATAGTAATTCCATGTATCGGGAACTTTTTTGTGTGCTTATAATTGTGCTTGATTCCTATGATCTTTGGATATTATTTAAGCATTGGTTCCTATTTTATAATCATTAATATTTATGTAGGTGGAAATTGTATGCAAACTTCTGTGGCAATCTATGAATCAAAGTTAGAGATTTCAAAATGAAGTAGTGACTACAGTCTTGTCAGAATATGTTTGTAGCAGGTTAGTCATTAACCACCAGGATATTCAAATGTCAAGGAAAATTTACAAGGATGTGAATTTTGGCCTTCTACAGATTTGTTCGTAAATAATTACTCTTTGTTACACTAGATAAATTCACTTGAATATAAATTCTTGGTTACTATAATAACCCCAACTAGTTTTATCTTTGACAAGCATCCAATTTCTTTTCTAATCAATTGTTTGTCATTTTATCAAACACTTGGCAAGCAACTTCAATAGATCAAATATGTTGTTCTTGGTTTTTTTTTTTTTTTTTAATTTGAGAGTTCTTTGCATATAAATATGAAATGAAAATTCTGATTTGAAATTAAATTCTGAAAATGCAATCACACTTACCAATTTCTAAATTCATTTGTTTACAAACTATGCTACAATAAATGATTTTACAATTGAAATGATCTCGATTACCTTCTGATACAACTAGTAGCAAGGAATGAAGTAAGTCTTCACCAGGGTTGGCTCTAAACTCCAATAAAGTTTCTAGAAGATGGCATGAGTTATCGATGAATCTCATACACAAGCAACATTTCAAAATAGTGAATAACACCCAACAGAAACAACAGATCATGTGAATAATGGTGTTTGTAATTGCTATGGTAAAAATGCCTAATGCTAATGTTGACAAAACAAAAATATTTTTATTTGGGAAATCATTTCAAATTTTCATGTCAATGTATCTTCTAGATGACTTTGTCTTCAAATGTCTTGTCAAAGGAAGCTCTCAAAGGTTTTTTGCTTATGCACGTAAACCATGAGCAACAAGATTCAGAGGGTGAAAACCCTTTGATTTAAAAGAGCATTCTCATTTAGAAATTGCATCAAAGCATCATATATTTATAGGACATTTAGTTATAGAAACTGTGTTCATTTGAAAGTTGTAGGTATAATCATATGTAGTTGGATTGCCATGTTTGTGTCCATTTAATGTTGTGTTACGTATTGGTGCAAGAGTTCTTGTTCTTCTGTTGTTCCTAATCCTCTTTATAGAGTTAAATAATCTTCCTTTTATGGAGAATATCATAGAGTTTACAATGCTTTAGCTGATAGTGTGCACCTGAATTAAAGTGCTATTACTTTTAAATTATGTTTTTATGGTTGTAGCTATGATGATGAATTTCATATTGATCCACTTTTTTTTTTAAATAAAAATTATCAACATATAATTGCATTGTGTTTTTGGTTTAATTTTTTCAAGCTTATGTGTTGATTAGCTAGTTTTATTGATGATACTTGGCAAAGTTCATTTCTTATGTTCAAATCTATTTATAAGTGAAATATCTAATTTGGGACATTATAGGTGCCAAAGGTTGATGGTATCCAAGCAACACTACACTACTCATTTTTGTATGTCTACATTTACAATGACAAGCTCAATAACATACATCGTGCAAAGCATACTAATATAATCTAAAGACTTTTCCAATAGCTAGAAGAAACTAAAAATCTTGCCTTTTTACTACATTGAGAACACAAAGAAGAAGCCTTATTCAATACACTTTCACTTATTTTTTTGCTTTGACTTCTACATCAACACTCACATAGGGGATAGGAGCCCACAAAAAAGATGAAGATCGTCAGTTTGTGGTGCAAGTTAATCAATGATGAAGTAGACAATGAAGAAGTGCCCTCTCCACATCCCTTACAACCACAATATCAACCTTGTGGAGATTAGAAACCTTATATTAATTGGTGGCTTTGACCCCAAAAAATTTGGTTGCATCTACATCACTCATATAATTGATGGTGCCCTCTGCATAAATGTCCATTTTTTCCATGTTGTATCAAGCAATTATTTCTTATCCAAGCTATTTAATTTGCAACCTTTTAAATTTTTACAAAGATAAAGTTGGAGCAAGAGAATTTTTCTTCTCAAAGGTGTCCTCTGATTGTAAAGTGTCCATTCCATTATATGTTGAACTAGATGTGTCATGTTTGTTGAATAGATAATAGAATGGATGCTTTACAATCAGAGGACACCTTTGAGAAGAAAATTTTTCTTGCTCCAACTTTATCTTTGTAGAGATTTAAAAGGTTGCAAATTAAATGGCTTGGATAAGAAATAATTGCTTGATACAACATTTTAAAAAAATGACTAAAAATTGGTGAAAATTTTGACCAATTCTTGATAGTTTTCTACCAAGAATTTGTTGAAATTTCCACCAATTATTTTTTAAAAATGACCAAAATTTCCACCAATTCTAAAAAAAAATTTGATAAAAAATTGGTGAAAATTTTGACCAACAATGACAAATCAAAGCTAGCAAAAATTATATTTTTTCGATGAATGTATTGGTTGAAATTTTGACAAGAAAATTTTTCACGAACTACTTGGTTGAAATTTTGACTAACCTGGGTCAAAATTTTGACCAAAATTCATTGAAAATTGAGTTCAAATTTACTAGTACCATGAGTCCTTAAGATCTAACCATCTTCACACACCATGAAGATAACAAGTGCACCATGCCAATGTCAAAGATGCTTTTGCAGCAACATGATCCAAGACAAATTTTTAAAATCTACAAACACTCAATAAATGTATCAATGCCAAAAACTCCCACTCAATCATGGTACCAAGTCACCTATAGCATCATAAAATAAATCTTCCATATGAATATCCTCTAGGTTTATACATACACAACCAAATTGTTAGTACCAAGTGAAACCAAGATCTCAAACCCAAGAAGATACAAACCAAATCCAGGAACTAATCTTGCACTGTCACCTCATCATTGTCACAAGCTCCCACTAAACAATGTATCCAAGCTATCCATGACATCATGATGAAAAAAATATCCTCTAACCATGAGAATCAACTAAGGTATCAAACCATCAAAGAACTCAAAGTGTACATCATGAGCTCCTCAAAAGAAACCAAATAACCATGATCCTCGACCAAGAAGATATGCCACCATAACCAAATTAGGAATCCAAACTAATGAAAATCAAGGATGTACCTATATATCCAATCATGTCATGAAAAAATTCATGGCACCATGATCACATCCATGAACTAAGCATCTGGCTCTCAATATGTCCAACCTAACAACATAAAATAGTCAACCATAATCCTCCACCATGGCTGTACTTGGTAACAACATTTCATCTCTTCTACATGAAGAGAAATTAGCAAATCATGTGACTTAGGGCATAGACAACCTAAATCCAAGCCATAAATGCAACCTATAAGTATAAATTACTTATAACACTACACAACTTGTAGACCCAACAAGTCATCATACATATCCAAACCAGAAATACTAATAATCATATCATCTTGAGAACAATTTGAAATATGAACTGAGTATACAATGACATCAAATCTTAAATCTCTAAAATATACAATGTCATAAACACACAATGCTACCATAGTCAATATATATCATGAACTATTTAGACCAATATATCACCAAATAAACTATGCCAAATTTGAACCAATGTGTAGAGCTTTCCAAGATCTTTCTGTTGACTATTCGAAGTCCAAAATCCAACTTTGTATGCCTAAGTTATGCCCTAGTTTGTGCTCAAAATAAATAACTTTTGACTTTTGAGCTCTTGAAACATGAAAAAATGTCAAAATCATAGATCCAAACCCACACCAAGTTGTAGTGCTTTGAATTATGTTTCTCATGCTTGTAAGAAGTCTAAAATTTGATATCTTGAGAGAAAGTTATGGCAATTTTACTAGGCCATTCTTTTTTCCATTTGATAAAAATTCTAATGGGATTAAATTTGATGGCCATCATAGGCTAAAAATAAAAAATTCTTTCATTTCCTCTGAACATGGCCTAACTAGGGCATATTATATATCAAAATCTATGAAAATCATGACCTGGATCCAATGGTGAGGTATGTTTTTACCTAGGAGGTCATTTCTACAAGCTCGCCCCTAGAACCCTCATTTAAATAAAACATCTAAAAAATTATTTTGTCCAACAATTTCACATGCCCAAAATCTACCAATATCCCATAATAATAGCAAACTCAAAACCCCAGATCTGTAATAAATAAATCATATATCTTGCCCTTTCTTTTATCCTCTCATGCATTCCCATGGATTTAATCTAGGGTTACAATAATAAAACCATAGCTTTGATACCACTTGCAAGGAAACTTGCAACAAAGAAATATAACCATTTTCATATAACCCATAATAGATTTGAAATAAAAATGCAATTAAAATTCACATGCAAGAGAATAGATAAAATATCCACAAAAATTGTGACACAAGATATACCACGAGAAACCCTCATTGATGGAAAAAACCAACCTACAAAAGCATCTATCACCATGTATTATTCAAAAAATACTATTGTAATACAACCATGGAAGCCTTCAAAGCCATAACCACAATCAAGAAATCCATATGAACAAGCATGAATCCACACATCCCATGCCATTCTTCCAACCTTCACAAATGCTCTCTTAGCTAACCTATCAAACTTTGTCTTGCTTGACTCTTGCCTTTTTGCCTTCTATCTTCTCACTTACTACAACAATCACCTTTTTGGCTACTTATATAGTAGCAAGTCTCACAAAACCACCAAGTGGTATTACATAAACCATGTGCTACCTAACACATTGATCCCACACTTAATATTTGAAATTTAATTTTTTCCTCAAATATTAAATAATTACATGAAATATTATCACAATGTTACAATACAACTCATCAAGTATATCCCACAGGAATCTTTACATGTTGCACACCCATCCAAATGCAACATTACATAATAAAATAAAATAAAATAATACAATGTAAAAATATTATGAAATGTGTGTAACAGTCATTATCTCAATAGATTTAATGTGGAAACCCAAATTGAGAAAAATCACCAATTGCAACTAGTTACTGATTTTCACTCTTATGAAATAAGCCCTATTATGAGACAACCCTACTAAAGGTTAAAATACATATTGTTAGATGTGACCCTTTTAGAGGATTTAATCATCTTATTAGGAGTGACCTTGTTAGAGGTCTTTAGACACTTCAATCTAGAAATGCCACCTTCTTAGAGGATTTACAAAAAGTTGTTAAGCCAACTCTGTTAAGAAATTTAGATAACTGCTACAATGGTTAGAAAGTAATAATGAGATGACTTGATTTCTAATGCAACTAAATTGTTGATTATAGATCTCAATTCTAACTTGAATACTTGATCATTCCTTATCAAATCTATCTTTGCAACTCAACAAGGATATTCTACTTATCCTTCTAATTTGCTTCCTCTAATTATTATCAAATCTTCTATTATGTTCCACACATTCAATCCTTAACTTGACCTTATATTTATATCTTACATATTGTCAAGTTGGCATGAATACAACTTAGAATACTTAATATTCATCTCCTCAGTCAGCTGGAACCAGGTATGTGCAGGATCATGGTCAACCAAACTATGCTCTTAAGTGGCAATAAAAAATCAAAAAATCAGGGTTATGTCAACTTGACATACAATTTTTTACTTGTTATTAACTTTATATCAAAATTTTGAGAGAAAATTAAATCTAGTTTCTAAACTACTAGGACTTATCTCAAAAATATAAAAATTGATTGGTCAAAACTTCGAATTTTAATGCAATATTACAAAAAATTTAGAACAAAAATAAGAAGTAGACATACGTCTGACCACCTTAACCAAAATTAAATGATAATATTTTTTTAATAATATTCTAGATATAAAAAGTAGACTCATGCCTAGATGTGACACATATTTTTGGGTATTTTTATTCTAAATAAATAAAAATTAATTAATTTTTGACTTTAGTATTTTTGGAATAAAAAGCTCTCGTGTCTGACCACCTTAACTAAATCAAAACAATGAAAATTTTATTTTTTCATTTTTTCTCTTATAGTAGAAGAAACATATAATGTGATGCATCTTTAAGATTTAAAAAATGTTGTACCATTTGAAAGTTATAGTTGTTTTTCAAGTAGTGTGTCAATCAGCACTTTATATGTAACTCCATTAGAAAATAAGTAATAATTACTTACTAAACTCATAATTTTACAAACCTTACATTTATGGAAGTATAAGAACATTCTTAAGAAACTCTTTTCATTTCATCAAATTTTGGTGAAAAAAAAGTCATCGGCTACATGTTTGAAGTAAAAATACATAAAAATAGGTCGAAAGCACATTTTTAGGATGTTTTCAGAGTTGACCATATAGGTTTGGTATAAAAGATATAGTAGACTTTATAAAGATATTAATTATTTTCATTTAGTATCAGGGTGGGTGGGAAAAAAATTGGAATAGATTTTGAAATGGTTTGAGATATTTCAAAACTACAATTTTTTTAGATTGCCACTTTTTGGCACACCATGATCCTGCACATACCCAACCAACAACTAAATCAATTGAATGAGATATGCCAAAATAAGAAAATCTTTTGTTAGTTGACCATGCTTAGTAGACACTAACTCATAAATGATCTTCCTGTGTTAATCAAGTGAACTCAATTAACATTGCATATTCACAAAGTTCATTTGGCAATTGAGTGAGCTTGGTTAAAACTCAACTTCTACAAACTTTTCTTTGAAGACTAAGTGAACTCAGTAGACATTGTCTTCTAAACTTGGTAATTTCTTGAATGCTCAACATACATAGGAAACTTTCTTCATCGCCCGAGTGAGCTTGGTATACACTAAATGACAATGATATGACATTTTGTGTAACATCAAAGACAATACACAATTAATCAATTATTTTCAACACATATGTCCTATTTGATTTGCTCAAATGGGTCGAAGGGGGTCACAGGATAACCTATGACCCCTTTTGAATGCATTCAACTATATTATATTTAATAATAATAATAATACATTACTATAAATTATGTAATAATAATAATATATCACTAGATTATATAATAATAATATTCATATATATCTCTATATTATACTTAATAATAATAATAAATAAATATTACTATATTGTATTTAATAATAATAATAATTATCATATATATTACTATATTATATTTAATAATAATAATCATATATTAAGTTATATATTATAATAATAATAATAGTCAATTATTATTATTATTATTATTGATTGCGACACTTTCCAATTTTTTATTTCCCTCCAAAATTTGGGCAAACAATTTTTGAAAAAAAATAAAATTGGTCACTAATTTTTAGGTACCCGATTTAATATCAGGTACTTTTTAGGCTTGTTATTTACCAAACCTCTTTGGTCAACTCAAAAAACATGTTTGAGATGGGTTTCACTAAAATTTTGAGTTTGAGTAGCCATCTCACAATATTTGTTTCATCGAAATTCAATGAAATGAAAAAGGGGTTTTTAATAACACTCTCAAGATTCTATCAATATAATTGCTATCAAATTTTGAGTTCGATAAGTATTTATTAGTTAATTTTTAATGAAGATTTCTATAAACTATTGATTGAAAAATAGTTATAACTTTCAAATGGTATAACATTTCTGAAATCCAATAGTTGTGTCACATTTTATGCTTTACCTAGTATAAAGAAAAAAATTGTAAAGTTTTCAGTTAGTCAAGCTGTTATCCAAGCTCTTCCTACTTATAGAAGCATGGTTCATGCTGCACCTATTTACTTTCTCAAGGAGTTTGATGCTCTTTCTCAACAATTCCTTTGGAGTGGTAATTTGCATAGTACTAAATGGAGCTTGGTTAATTAGGCAACTGTATTGAGTAGACAAGCTTTGGCTGCTAAACTTTATTGGCGATGGTGCTCTGGACAGCATCAACTTTGGGCTCGTATTATCACTCATAAATATTTTCAGGGGGTTGATCCTTGCTCTATTTTTGCACTTCCTCTTGAAGGTCGTGGCTCAATGGTTTGGCATACTTTGAAGATAGGTGTGATGTTGGTGAAGAGGGGTCTGTTCTGGATATGTAAAGGAGGTTCTCAGGCTTTGTTTTGGTCTGATGCTTGGGATGGATTCCCTTCCATTTTATCCATATACCCTCATCTTCAACCTCTTTGTGACTCTTTTCTTGCCGTTGGATGGGATAAAGTGGCTCATTACAAGACTCCTTATCAATTGGGACGTGTTGTTGGTTATAGATGGAAGCATTCCTCTGATTGGCCTCCTGGAGGTACAAACATGGATCGTCAGGAGGTTTCTCAAATTCTGGCCTCTAGAGAGTGTTCCTCTTTGCTTGGTCCAGATGTATTGGCTTGGGGTGGTACCTTGTCTGGTAAATATCATGTCTCTGCTAGGTATCAGGAGATAACTAAACAATTATTTGGGGATGCTGAGGTCCCTTGGTGGAAGCAAGTCTGGAATAAAGTTTCTTGGTCCAAGTGCAATTTTTTCATGTGGCTAGTGGCTCACAGCCGTTGTCTTACCTGGGATAATCTTTGTAAACGTGGATTTCAGGGCCCCTCTTATTGTGTTTTGTGTGGTAATGGAGAGGATTCTATCTCCCATCTGTTCTTCCATTGCTCCTATTCTACTCAGATATGGCACCTTTGGTGGAGCGCTTGGGGTTGCTCTTGTTGGCATGCTTCCTCTTTGCCTAAGTTCTGGGCTCGCTTGGGTAGTGCTCCCTCCAAGTCTTCTTCTCTCCATGCTGCTTGGATTGCTGGCCCATCTTTCATGCTTTGGCATATCTGGTTGGAGAGGAATCGTCGCATATTCCAAGATGTTTGGCTTGGTGTTTTGCATCTTTGGTGGAAAATATCACATTCTCTCTAGGAAACTATTCTTGTGAAGTGTGAGCTTGATGAGGGTATGGATCTGGTTGATCTTTCTATCTATAATTGCCTCAATTTTTATCTGCAGGATGGGGTTGCAGCTCATAGGTTTCCTTCTATGTCCAGGCAGCTTCACCATCAGAGGAAGGGTCGGGTTAACCAGGATGGGCACTGGACTCCTCCTCCCTGTGGAGTTTTGAAAATTAACACTGATGGTTCTTCTCGTGGGAATCCTGGTCCGGCTGGTATTTGCGGAGTGGCTCGTTGTAGTTCTGGGAATGTTAAATTTTTCTTCTCAATTCATAAGGGTGATTATACTAACAATCTCATGGAAGCTCAGGCTATTTTATATGCTGTGGAACAATGTTTCTTGTGGGGATGGAGTAAGATTATTTGTGAGTCTGATTCCCAGGTGGTGGTGAACATGCTTTCTTCGCAAGAGCTTGAGGATGTTAGTTGGCAGCTGGCCATTGTTGTTAAGCAGATTCTTTTCTTCTCTTCCTCTTTTCAATTCATTAGGTTCAAGTATATTTCGCGAGAATGGAATAGACCTGCTGATTGTTTAGCCAAATGGGCTTCTAGTCATGATCCGGGTTGGAATATTAGGGATAGGGGGCAATTGTCCTTTGAGATGGTGCAAGAATTTGATGATCTTGTTGCTCAGGATCGAGCTCCTTGTTGAGCTCTCCTTGTTGTATTCCTTTCTGTCTTAATAAATTTTTACCCCTCTTTTTGCAAAGGTGGTTAGACATGTGAGTTTTTTAATTTTGGAAAATTTATAGTATAAAATTCATATTTAATTATTTATTTGGAATTAAAATACCCAAAAATATGTGTCACATCCATGCATGAGTCTACATTTTATATCTATAATTATATTAAAAAATATTATCATTTGATTTTGATTAAGGTGGTCAAACATACACCTACTTTTTATTTTTGCCTTGAAATTTTTGTAGTATTGCATTAAAATCCAAAATTTTGACAAATCAAATAATTTTTTCTCCATATAAGGCCTCATATTTTATAATCTACATTCAATTTTTGATAGATTCTTTTTTTTACAAATTTTTGATATAAAGCCCATAACTACTTTAAAAGTATGTGTCAACATAACCCTAATTTATTGGTTTTTCACTTCCACTTAAGGCCATAGTTTGCTTGACCATGATCCTACACATACCCATATACCCTATTTTATCATGATTATCTCCTCCATACAATCCTCATGCAAAGTGGGAGAAATTAATGTTCTACCAGGTTCATTGCATGCGCTGAATTTATACAAACTTTATTTTATAATCTATGACTTCGGGGACTACTTCAACATCATACACTAAGACTTGATTTCTGAGCTAAAGGTATTAAATAGTCAAAGATGACTTATTTTTTCATTAGTATGTGATTTTTAAGAGTGGCCATGACTCCATAAAGAGCACTCATTATAATAATTGTATGAAATGTTCAAGAAGATATGTTAATTGAGTTGATATAACCCTTTCCTTTAGGGCCTGTGGTTCTAATAAACATACGATGCTAATTGAATGTCATCTCTTTGTACTTCATAGGATTTGAACCATCAATCATATCCTTGGTAGTCCCAACTTCCTTATCTCCATTTGGATTACAAAAAATCACTACTGACATGTGTTCCTTGTCTTCGTTCACAATGCTTCTATGTTCCACACTTTTGTAGATGCCATTTGTTAATATCTGTAAAAAGGAATGAATGAACAAAGTAAAATTAATACTTGTAAAATAAAGATGAGAAATAATTATGAAATATAGTCACTCTTAAATATCACAAACTAAGAAAAGATTTGAAACTTGGAAAAAATAAGTCAATTTTGACTATTTAGTACTTTTAGCTTAGAAATTAAGCATTAATTTATAATGTTTAATATGTCCATAAAATACTCACCTCAATCTAATCACCAAGATTTATAATAAGAGCATGAGGAAGAGGATGGACAAGAACCCAATAATATCCTTTACTAACTTGAAGACCAGAAATGGCATTCTAAAGAAGAATGGTTATGCCACTTGGGTTTGAATGAGGGGAGATTCCAAATGTGAGGTCTAGTCATGGGCAAACTGGATAGTAGTTCACCCTCACACTTATTCCCATTTCTTCTTTTCCTCCAAAAGCTTCTTTCAAATATTTTGGCAGAAGATCCAAATTTTTAGAGAAAATAGATAAAAGATTTTTGCACACTTGTGCAGCTCCCTTATTCCTTCATTGTAGGCCTACAATCATATCATCAGTGCAATGGTATGAAGATATATTTGATTTAGTGTAGATAGTATCTCAACATGATACTACTTTTAATCCTTATGGAAAATTAAATATGTGTAGAGCATAGATCATAAGGTGGCATTGTTTTTGTTTTGTGTTCTTGGTTTGATTTGATCATTTTAAGAGAGTACATTTCTACAGTTCATAATTGATAATCTTGATCATAAAAAATTTTTTAATTACAATCTAAAATTTATCAGCAACATGAGAATAAGAGATCTACAAAAGCACATTCATTGTAGAGTGAAATAATTATTTTGAATCACTCTAACATCCCACAGCTCTTCTCCTCATGTTGGTGTAGCTTATAAAATGTCCAAAACATTGATGTAATCAATAATGTTATACATTATAATATAGGAACAAAATAGAGGATAGATTGTAATAGAAAAAGATAGTATTCCATTCAAATCAAATCAATGTCCACTTAGCTAGGTCTATAAATAATCATTCATGTATGCTAAGGTTGTTTAGTTGGAAAAAACTAATAGCTAATAATCTAGTCAGATTTGATTCTTCTTTTTAGAGATAGGAGAGTATTTTACGCTAAGATGTTTTTAGGTTTATTGAGATATTATTAATTAAAAAAAAGAAAATTCAAGCAGATGTGTTCCTTGAGCTAGACACATTTAGCTGTGAAAACTTCACAATAACTTTTTCTTGGCAATAAAAATACATAGCACTGTGAGTGCCAAATTGCTTGACACCTTAAGTAGTTGAGTGACATGAAATGTCGAGTTCTTGGCAACAATGGGACTTGAGTGACTCAGTCTTCAAAGGAAATAGCTCAACAAAAAAAACTTGGCCAGCACTACACTAAGTAAACTTGGTCGACAAAGGAACTAACTTAGAACACAGTCAACTTATTTAGGGAGGGGACCCAGTGAGCTCAGATGATATAGTGATCGAGTGAGCTCGACAATATTGATACTAGGTGGTTTGTTAAACATAAGATGAACTCGGTTAGTACTAGAATGGAGTGAGGGAAGAGAACTTGGTTAACAAGGATACCAAGTTACTTGATGATCACCTATATTCTAGTTTTGTCTACCATTAAAACACATAGATAAGAACAAGGAACTTGCAATTGTGTTCTTCTTAAATTCTAAACACAATGCAGAATAGATAGAAAGGAGACACCAATGAACCAAATAAATGGATTGACTAATATGCCTTCTTTCTTTCTTTCTATTCATAAACTACTTTACCTGTTACAAATTTGGGAGAATATTGCTTCAACCAAAATTAAAATACTTTAACCTACAACTTCTATTTGTAATATAAACTTACAACAGTAGAAGGTTGCATACAATAATGCCTAGAGAAAACACTTCTTTATAGGACAAATAAAATGAACATACAAAGAACAAGGAGATCAAGACCTATGCTACTACAACCTCTGAGCTTCTTCCTGATTTCCTAAACCTTCCTTCTACTCTTTGAAATCTATAGTTGTTGATAAAAGATTGAAAAGAGATTGTTAAAGAGGGAGATTGTATGATTCAATCATTATTTTGATACTAATGTCAAAATTGCTATTTTTTGGTAAGACAACTTCTTATATGATCTAAGTACTATCACTTATTTTATTGATGAAGAGGATTTGATCAAAAGATGTAACAATAGCACCTAGAGGAAAGGTTGATTTATGATTATGCAAAAAAGTACAAGAATCACTTAAGATAGTGATAACATGATGTATTGATAATCTACTTAAGGTTACAAAGACTAGTTACACTAAGAAAGTTTAGAAGAACAAGTTACACAAAGTTTTTCTACCAAGCTTGACCGAGTGGATAGTAGGTGCCAAAAAAAGTTAGTGCAAGCTGAGCAAAAAATTAGTTGGAGTAGAGTAAAAGTATATTCTAGTGTATGCCAAGTAGAATAGAGGATGTTGATAAAGTTTAGTTGATTCCAAGCACTAATAAATTTTATTTTGTGCTGAGTGATTGCATAGAGGATGTCGAGCAACATAGTATGTGTCAAGCATCAGAAGCTAGATAATGCTAAGTGGTTGCATTATTTGAAAGATTGTGAACTTGATGGATCTGAGCCAACAAGTTTGTTTTCTTGGATTGTGTGAACTAGGAAGAAGACAAGATTGATTAGCTAGTAGCACAGAATTTAAGGTAAACCATTTTTAGACAAATTCAAAGTGGATTCAAGGAGAAGTTTTTAGAAGACATATGAAATATGAGGTAGATTCATTATATCCTACCTAATCTATCCTAACCCTAAATTGGACACTGGAGAATGAGAAATAAATGATCTTAATTTCCTATTCAAGGAAATGGCTGTCATGAAGCAAGGTTGTCATGTACAGAAACCTAATCAAGACAAGGAGTCAAGGGTTTTGCTTCATCAAGTGACCTAAGAGAAGAGTTTGCAATGGCATGTTAAGCAAGAAGGCTTAAGGATATGAATGCTTGAAGGGTGAACAAGCTATTAGAGCTACAATGAGTGAAGGCCAAATAGAATGGAGAACTAAAATAGAGATCTATAATTGTCAAATGGAGTTGTAAGTTGTTATCGAACCAAGCCTTACTATTACTCTCTAATAATTGTATCAATCTAGGGTAAATCCTTTGGATTAAGGTTGACCTAATAGTCATTTGTAAATCCTTTAAGCCGATGACATTCCAAGTGAATGCTCTAAAGTCCTCTTATAAGGCTCACTCCTAACAAGGTGATTAAAATCCTTTAACAGGGTCACATTTAACAGTGTGTATTGTAACCTTTTACAAGGTTGGTCTTTCATAGGGCATCACTTCAAAAGAGTGAAGAAGAGTGGCATGTTATTGGTGGTTTTTCCTAAATTGGGTTTCCATGTAAATCATTATGTCAAGTGTATTGATGAATTTTTTATGTTTCATGTTTACATTTTTGCAAGTTGATTTAACAGTAACCTACAAGTTTTGAGTGATTGCATAATCTTATGGATGCATGCATGATGAAGATAAATGTTTTATGGGTTCACTAAGCTATGAATTTTTTTATTTATACATCTAGACCTTGGATAACTAATTCAGCCCCCCAGTTATTCTAAAGTATTCCAACAATTAGTATCAGAGCCATCTGCTTAAAAGGACTAGTTTGAAGGTACTAGAAGCACAAATTTCAAGCTATCAAAAAGAGAAGTACGCAAGCTTAATAGAGACAACTTTCTTGCATGGAAAATTTTGATGAAGCTAGACCTTTAAGGAATTGGAGATCATGCACAATCTACCATTTCCACTGAGCATGTTGATCCTTCTAGTGCCCCAATTGCTGAGGATATGAAAAAGAAGAAAGAACATAACTAGACAATGTTAGAGATTGCCTCTACCCTAAGCTATGTTGAATTTGATGATATCAAAGATCTTGATAGTGCAAAGAAAATGTGGGATGCCCTAACCATTATCTATGGAAGAGATGCAAATGTTCTAAGAGCCAAAGATGAAAGTCTTAGAGGTAAGTTTGATGATATAAGAATTGAAGAAATTGAAAATATTGCTCAATATGTTAAAAGGATAAAAGAAGTCATTAATGCAATAAGAGGAGCTACTAGTAATATAGATAATGATATTGTACTAAGCAATATTTTAAGGACATTATTACCTAAATATGTTATTAGAGTTTCTGTAATTCAAGAACTGATATGCATACTAGGGAATCAACTATTAGTTGAAGGTCTGGTAGGTAGACTTACTACTTTTGAGCTATCTAAATTTGATAATTACAAACCTAAAAAGATTGAATCTACTTTCAAAGCTAAGTTGTCATTGAAGGAACCTAATGAGAAGAAAAAGAAGAAAAAGAAAAAGTATGCGTCCAGTGATAGTGATATAGATGAGGAGGATATAGAACAACTTGAAGCACTATTGGTAAGAAGATTCCATAAAGGTAAAGGCAAGTTCAAAGGTAAATTACCTATCATTGGTTTCAATTACAATGAGGTTGGTCATATTGCTGCTAGATGTCTAGAGAAGAACTATAGAGGTGGTGACAACTACAAAAGTAGAAGAGATGAAGAAAGTAAGAACTACAAAGACAAAGACAAAAAGTTATGCTATATTGCTAAAGAGGAAACAAAGGATGAATCAGATGAACTTGATGATGATGTGGTGTATGTTACAATGAAGGAAAAATCTAATGAAGATGAGACAATTGCACTTGTGACTTAAAAATGATAGATGGGTCATTGACACTGATGGAAAATTGATTGAAAAGGGTGATCAAACTAGGAGTAATCTATTCTATCTTGATATAGAGGATGCTACTTGTCTAGTTGTAAAATTTGATAATGTATGGCTATAGAACAAAAGGTTATGTCATGTCAATTTTGATAACTTGGTTAATATCAGTCACATGAGAAAAGTTAAAAGGTTTGCCTAAGTTGAAGAAGCCTGATAATGTAATATGCAAACAATGTCAATTAGACAAAATGACAAAGTCAAGTTTTAAGAGTAAAGCTCATACCTCTAAAGGAATACTAGAAATTGTTCATACTAACTTGTATGGACCAATTGATGTGCAAAGTTACAAAAGAGATAAGTACATTATGTTGCTTGTTGATGATTATTCTAGAATGATAATAGTTATGTTTCTAAAATAGAAATCTAATGCTTTCCAAATTTTTAAGTGGTACTTAGAAAGAGTTGAAAAGGAAATAGGTAAAAGTTTGAAGTGTTTGAGATTTGACAAAGAAGGGAAATTCACATAAAATGAGTTTGAGATGTCCTATAATGATAGAGGAATCAAAAGATAGACATTTACACCTAGAACCCCTCCACAAAATGGAATAGTTGAAAGGAGGAATAGATCCATAATGGACTATGCTAAAACACTCATGATGGAGAAAAATATTTCTTTGAAATACTAGAGAGAAGCTATAAGTATAGTTGTCTATACCTTGAACCATGTACAAGTCAAGAAAGGTACTCATTCAACACCTTTTGAACTATGGTATGGATACTCACCCAATGTAATATATTTTAAGGTATTTGGAAGCAAGAGTTACATTCTTAAAGACTTCAGTAATGGTAAACTAGATGCAAAAAGTGAAGAAGGTATATTCTTAGGATATTCTACAAGAAGTAAAGGTTATAAGTGTTTAAACGCTAACACTAACAAAGATGTGGAAAGTGCAAATGTAAATTTTAATGAATTATACAAAAGTACATGAGGCTGAACTTATGAAAGAACTAGAAGAATACAAATCATTTGTATACTTTTATGAAGGTGTGCCTGCTGAAGAAGATGCTGCAAATCAAGCTACAAACCAACATCAATTTTTAGTGACTACTAAGTCACATATTATGAATGCCAAGTTGCATTTTGGAACCGAGCTGCATTCAGATGTCGAGTTACAAAATGAAGTTGAAGCATATTCTGATTTTGAGATTAGTGTACATGAAAGAGATGCTAAGCTACCTAACAGAGATAGACATAGTGAATCTAAAGTTGAAAGACAAAATTGAAGAAACTAGAGATGAACCACGATTGTCCAAATATGTCAAAAGATGTCATCTTGCTACACAAATTATTGGAGATAAAGATGCCAGACCAAGGACAAGAAATAGATTGAGAAATGATGCATGTTTTATTTAAGCATGAAGGAACCCAAATCAGTGAGAGATTCTTTAGAAGATGTAGACTAGAGTAAAGCCATGGAAGAAGAGATTGAGAAAATTGAGAAAAACAAAACATGGACTCTAGTTCCTAGATTAGAAGAAAAAAATGTGATTGCAACCAAATGGGTATTCAAAAATAAGCTAGATGAAAATGGTGAAGTCACAAGAAACAAGGCAAGATTAGATATGAAAAAGAGGAAGGAAATGATTATGGAGAGACATTTTCCCCTATTGCAAGGTTGGAAGGAGTAAGAACTTTACTTGCTTATTCTACATACAAAGCTTTCAAAGTTTATTAAATGGAATTTAAATCTGCATTTCTAAATGACATATTTGAGGAAGAAGTTTACATAGAACAACTAGAAAGTTTTGTTGATGTTAATAATAAGAACATGATATGTAGATCACACAAAGCTCTATATGATTTGAAACAAGCACCAAGAGCATGACATGAGAGGCTTCATAATTATCTTGTGAAGATTGGATTTGAAAGGACTAATGATAACAACAATCCATACATGAAGATAGAGAAAGGAAAAGGTATTTTGTTATCTAAAATTTTTGTTTATGATATCATATTTGGAGGTCAAGATGCTTTATGTACGGATTTTCCAAATCAAATAAAGCAAGAATTTGAAATGTCTATGTTTGGAGAGATCAAATTCTTTGTGGGTTTGCAAGTATATCAGATAAAATATGGTATATACATCACTCAGTCAAAGTATGTCAAGGAAATACTAAAAACTTTTGGAATGGAGGATTCCAAACTAGTAAGTACACCTATGGTGATAGGACACAAGTTGTCAAAGAATGATGATTTAGTTGAGGTGAATCAAACATTGTATAGGTCTATGATTGACAAATTGAAATATGTACTACATAGCAGATCTAACATTGCATTATCTGTAGGGATATATGTAAGATTCTTTGCTAATCCTAGGGAGAATCACTTGATGGCTATAAAGAGAATTTAATGAGATATCTGAAAGGAACAAAAGAGTTTGGTCTATACTATAAGAAAAATGAGAAATTTGAATTAAGAGCCTACACTAATGATAATTGGGTTGGAAACATTGAAGACAGAAAGAGCAATATTAGAGGAGCATTTTTCTTAGGTAAGAAGCTAGTTACATGGACTAGCAAGAAACAAAACTACACCTCACAATCTACTATTGAAGCTGAATATGATATTGCTGTTGTAAATTGTACAAACATTGTACGGATCAAACAATTACTCAAAGGTATCAAGGAAGAGATCATAGAACCAGTGACATTTTATTGTGATAATACAAGTGCTATCAATATATCAAAGAATACTATGATGCACACAAAGACTAAGCACATTGCAATCAAGTATCATTACTTGAGAGAGTTAGTTCAAGATAAAGATGTGAAGATGGAATATGTTAATACAAAAGAGCAAATTGTTGATATCTTCACAAAAGTATTACCTAAGGATGCTCATGAGTATCTAAGAGGTAAACTAGGGGTGATACCCCTATCAAATGCTATCTAAGTAAAAAGAGGATTGCCCTATATCAAACAAGCTAATGTTCATGTGTTACATATTGATTTGGTGGATCTTACTTTAAGAGCTGTCTAAAGTAATCAAAGAGCTGAAAACTACAAATTAGTCACAAGCAAGGTGGCAGATGGAGAAATTGAAAAGGTCTATATCTACATGTTAAGATGACAAGTCTTTGGCATTGTTGTCAAATAGGGAGATAATTGCTAATCAAAGGAAAAATAATTGTGATCTTAGAGGGAGATAGTTGTTGATCAAGAGAGCAAAGAGGGAGAAATCCTAACATCTACCTAGTAAGAGGGAGATACAAGAAGAAATTTTGAGGGAGTTATAAGGAAGAGTTTTGTAACCTATTTAGAAGATAGAAGTTGTTGATAGAGGGAGAGATTTCAATACAAGGAATTATTTTCTTATTGGTACTATCTCACTATATTAACCTAGTTAGTTTGGTTGATTAGTTTGGTTTTCCATCGATGCCAAAGAGGGAGATTGTTGATAATATATTGAAAAGAGATTGTTAAAGAGGGAGATTGTATGTTTCAATCATTGTTTTGTCACTGATGTCAAATGTGCTATTTTTTAGTAAGACAACTTCTTATATGATTTAAGTACTATCACTTATTTGATTGATGAAGAGGATTTGATGAAAAGATGTAACAATAGAACCTAGAGAAAATGTTGAGTTATGATTATGTAAAGAAGTACAAGAATCAGTTAAGACAATGATAACATGATGTATTGATAATCTACTTAAGGTTACAAAGGCTAGTTACACTAAGAAAATTTCGAAGAACATGTTACACAATGTTTGTCTACCAAGCTTGACCAAGTGGATAGTAGGTGCCAAGAAAAGTTGGTGCAAGCTAAGTAGAAAATCAGTTGGAGCTGAGTAAAAGTATATTCTAGTGTATGCCAAGTAGAATAGTGGATGTGAAGTAAAGTTTAGTTGATGTCAAGCACTAGTAAACTATAGTTCATGCCAAGTAATTTCACAGAGGATGTTGGAAAATGCAATATGTGCTAAGCATCAGAAGCTAGACAATGTTGAGTGGCTACGTTATTTGTAAGATCATGAATTTGATGGATTTGAGCTAACAAGTTTGTTTTCTTGAATTGTGTGAACTAGGAAGAAGACAAGATTGATTAGCTAGTGGTATAGAATTCAAGGTAAACCATTTTTAGGCAAATGCAAAGTGGATTCAAGGAGAATTTTCTAGAAGAGATATGAAATATGGGGTAGATTCATTGTATCCTATCTAATCTATCCTAACCCTAAATTGGATGATGGATAATGAGTGGTAAAAGATCTTAATTTCCTATTTATGGGAATGGCTAGACATGAAGCAAGGTTGTCATGTGCGATAACTTAAGAAAGACAAGGATTCAAGGGTTTTACTTAATCAAGTGACCTAAGAGAAGAGTTTTCAATGACATGTTAAGCAAGAAGACTTAAGGATATGAATTCTTGAAGGGTGAATAAGCTATCAAACCTGAAATGAGTGAAGGCTAAGTAGAATGGAGGACTAAAACAAAGATCTAAAATTTGCAAGTGAAGTTGTAAGTTGTTACCAAATCAAGCCTTATTGTTACTCTCTAATAATTGTATCAATCTAGGGTAAATCATTTGGATTAAGGTTGACCTAATAGTCATTTGTAAATCCTTTAACTTGGTGACATTTTAAATGAATGGTCTAAAGTCCTCTAACAAGGCTCACTCTTAATAGAGTGATTGAAATCCTTTAATAGGGTCACATTTAGCAGTGTATATTATAACCATTAATAAGGTTGGCCTTTCATAGAGCATCACTTTAGAAGAGTGAAAAATAGTAGCATGTTACTGGTGGTTTTTCTCAAATTTGGTTTCCACGTAAATCATTGTGTCAAGTGTGTTGATGAATTTGTTATGTTTCATGTTTACATTTCTACAAGTTGATTTAATAGTAACCTACAAGTTTTAAGTGATTGCATAATCTTATGGATGCATGCATGATGAAGATAAATATTTTATGGATTCACTAAGCTGTGAAAGTTTTATTTATACATCTAGACCTTGGATAACTGATTCACCCCCCCTCTTAGTTATTCTAAAGTATTCCAATAATTCTCTTCAATCAGTCTCTATACCCGTATGGAATGAATGAACATATTTTTCTTTTGACTTCTCTCAAAACTTTCCCTCTTTTTTCAAAATTCAAACTCACCTGTCAAGTTTAATATCTCTAAAGGGGTTGGTGGGCAGTTGGTTCAAGGAGCAACTAACATATTTCAACATTTCCCTTTGTCCCGAGCCAACAATGCAAGGATCACTTATGATCCAAATCAACTATACCATGACTTCTTCTTAGGCACACATAATTTTTTATGCCCAATGGTTTAGTAAATATATCTTCTATGTGCTGCTTAGACTTGCAAAATTTCATCTTAATTTCTCCATTCTCCACCATCTCTCTAGTGAAGTGATATTTGATCTCAATGTGCTTGTTTCTCCCATGGAAGACTAGATTCTTTGATAGTACAATTGAGAAAATGTTGTAACAAAAGATTATGGTTCCATGATCTTTCTTTTCATTTAAATTTGTCAAGATTTTCTTTAGCCAAATAGCTTGACATGTTGCTACATTCACTACTATGTATTCAACCTCTATTTTAGATTGAGCAACATTTGGTTGCTTCTTGGATGCCCATGAAATTGCACTCGAAGTACTCTTCCTATCATCTAGATTTCTAGCCCAATCACTATCAGTGTACCCAATCCACTTGAAATCATTATCAATAGTGTAAAAAATGCCAAATCCCTTGGTATCATTCACATACCTTAGGATTCTCTTTCCTACTTGTCAATGGGAACCCTTTGGTGTTTCCATGAATATGGAAACAAAACTTATTGTATGCATCATGTCAAGCTAAGTTGCTATCAAATATATCAAGCTTCCAACCATACTTTTGTATAATATTGGATTCACACTTTTGTTGCAATCCTCCTTGCTCATCTTTAGACCTACTTTTCTTAGTGTTGGGGCTTCCTTGCTATTTTGCATTTTGAATCTCTCTAAGATCTAATTTGCATATTTTTCTTGAGAGATAAAGATGCCATCATGCATTTATTTTACTTCTATTCCTAGAAAGTACTTCAAGAGACCTAGTTCTATCATTTCAAATTCATTCTTCATAGCCTCTTTGAACTCGCCAATTTGGAAGTTATCATTTCCAATAAAGATTAAGTCATCTACGTACAAGACAACAATCAAAACCTTACCATTTTCTCCCTTAATGTAGAGTGGGCTCACCATCACTTTTTCTAAAACTATTTCTCATCAAATATGAGGCAATCCTACTATACCATGCTCATAGAGCTTTCTTGAGCCCATATAGAGTTCTCTTCAATCTATATACCTTGTGTTCCATACCTAAAACTTCATAACCAAGTGGCTACTCTACATATAACTCTTCTTTCAATACACCATTTAAGAAGGTGGAATTCAAATATATTTTATATACTTTCCATTTGTGTTGGGCTGTAATTGCTATGACAACACGAATGGTCCATTCTTGCAACTGGGGCATACATCTCATCATAATCCCTACCATATTGCTACTTGTACCCCTCAACCACTAATCATGCCTTATGCCTATCTATTTTTCCTTCAACATTGTACTTGGTCTTGTAAACCCATTTAACTCCAATTACTTTTTCCTTGGGAGGAAAAGTAGTTAACTCTCATATTTAATTTCTTTCAATAGCATTTATTTCCTCATCCATGGCATTACACCATTTCTCCTCTTTCATAGCTTCTTCAAAATAGATCAGATCAATATGAGAAAATAATCCAAAATTAACAATCTCATCATAGTCTTCATCATACCTTTTGTCTTGGTATATCTCCTTTAGACTCTTAGTCTTTCTTGGAAATATGGAGGTGAGAGTGGGATTTAAATTTTTAGTATTGTTTCTACTACTATTATGGATGCCAACTTGGAGCTGTCTTGAGTTGTTAGTAGCTAAAACTTTTCATGTTTGGGGTTACTTGCCTTTTTGTCTTTGTTTTCAACTATCTATGTTTGCTGCCCTATCATCTTGTTGATCACCAATTTCATCTTTTTCATCAATAGTCAATACTTTTCTTGAAGTGCTTGAAGATTCACCCATCGAACCATCCCATGATTGATTTTCAAGAAACTCCAAATCTCTTGAAATGATGCTCATCTTGGTGATTTGATCATACAACCTATAGGCTTTTGATTTTGAGATGTAACCTATGAAGATGCACTTCACCCCTTTATCATATAGCTTTTTACTTTGTTCCTTTGGCACATGTGCATATGCTACACATCCAGACATTCTCAAGTGCTCAACTATCCATCTATGTCTTGACCATGCTTCTAGATGAATCTTATCACGGACTGCCTTTGTCGGACACTTGTTTATTAGGTATACTATTTTTGCTACAACCTCTCCCAAATATTTAGCTGGGAGTATCCTTGCTTTTATCATTCTCCCTATCATCTAAAAAATGGTCTTATTCTTCCTCTCAGCCACTTTATTTTTCTATGAAGTATTTCATTGGCTGCAAGCTCCTTATTGATGTCATTCTTCCTAAGATTTCATAGCTTGGAGGGGTCTTCAATCATGCTCCTAAGAGTTGATTGCTAATGTACTCATGTACATGCATGCTTGGGAGATGCAGTACTAACTTGAGAAGAGAAACATGTCTCTATCTTCAATGGGAACATTTGATTCTTTTTTATTTGGACTATTGCAAGTATCTCCTTACTCCCATCCTTTTCATGAATGATACACTTGTCATTTTCCATCAACACCTTGTAACCATTTTGAATGGGTTGTCCAACACTCATCAAATTGTGCTTCATACTTGGGAAAAAATAAACTTTTTGTATCTCCTTCTTCTCACCTTGCTTGGTGTGGACCATAATAGATCCTTTGCCCACAATGGGAATGGTTTAATTATTTCCCATTTTAATTTTAGACTTGAAATTTCTATCAATGAAAGAAAATAAAATTTCATTGAAGCTCATGTAGTTGTTGCAACTGCTATCCAAGTACCATACCTCAGGGCCGCCTTCTTCACTAATGTTACACATGATTAAGGCTATGGGATTGTTTGCATTTCTCATATTCAGATTAGCCATATTTGCATTCGATCTTGATTGATCACCTTGCTTCTTCTAGATTTCACTTGCATAATGCCAAAATTTATGACAATAATAGCATTCTACATTGCTCTTGTTGGAGTTTTAATTTTTCTTACCTCCTCTAGAGCTATTTTGAGAGTTGGTTTCTCCCTCTTGATTGCCTGCTCATCCTGATCTTTCTACTCCAACATTCCTCTGACAATTTCTTCCATAATCTCTACTTCTTGAGCCTCTACCGGAGCCATTTATTCCTCTCCCCCCACCTCTTGAATTTTCTTGAGATTTATAATCTTTCTTTTGGGAAGATGTAGTTGACCTATTAATCTAGTGACCATGGGTTTGAAGGGTTCCCATCAACTCATCCATTGTCAATGTGGTGAGGTCCTTTGCTTCCTTAATGGTCATCATAAAATTTTCATACTTTTAAGTTAAACTCCTTAATATCGTCTTCACTGTCCTTTGCTCTTCATATTCTTCTCCATTTGATTTGAGCTAGTTTATCAAAGTAGATATTCTTGAGCTAAAATTTGAAATAGGTTCATTATCCTTCATTTGAAGGTTCTCAAACTCCCTTCTGATCATCTGTAGATTCACTACTCATACTTTATCAGTCCCTTTGAAGTTTGTCTCAAGAATATCCCATACTTTCTTTTAATAGTTAGCTACTTCGATCTTGGGAAAAATAGTCTTTGTCATTATTTCCTTAATCAAACTTAGGGCTTTTGCATCCCTTCTTCTTGATTCCTTCAATTGAGTCTTCTGAGGGTTCATGAGGGAAACATATTGTGTTGGGTTGGTTATATCATTAAACCCATTCATCACAAACTCTCACAAATAATTTGCAATCATAATGGTTCTCATTTTGTTTGCCCAAGTATCATAATTCTATCCATTAAAGGATGGTGGTTGCTACGATGTCTTTCCTATATCTCTTGCCATGTCAAATACCCAAAAGACAAATGCCCAAACTCATGAGGATGTGGGGCCTCAAAGCTTTGATACCATGTGAAAAATTCACAATTAAATTTTTTTAGAAATTAAAACACACTATGAGTTTCGAGTTGCTCGGCACCTTAATTAGTTGAGTGACAGGCAATGTTGAGTTGCTCAGCAACAATGGGACCTGAGTGACTTGGTCTCCAAAGGAAAGAGCTCAGCAACAAAATCTCAGCCAACACTACATTGAGTGAAATTGGTTGACAAAGGAAATGAGTTAGAGATTGGCCAACTTAGTTGGGGAGGGGATCAAGTGAGCTCAGATAATATAGTGAATGAGTGAGGTCAGTCAATGATGATACCAAATGGTTTGGTAAACATGGGAAGAACTCAATCAACACTAGAACTGAATGATGGTAGAGAACTTGGTTAATAGGGATACTGAGTTACTTGATGACTTACCTATAGTCTGGTTTTATCCACCATTAAAATAGAGAGATAAGAATAAGGAACTTGCAACTCTACTCTTCTCAAATTATAAACACAATGTAGAATAGATGAAAAGGAGACACCAATAAACCAAATGACTAGATCAACTAATATGCCCACTTTCTTGCTTTCTATTCATAAGTTGATTCAAATATTACAAATTTGGGAGTTTATGGCTTCAACCAGAATCAAAATACTTTAACCTACAACTTCTATTTGTAATATAAACTTACAATAGTATAAGGCTACATACAATAATTCCTAGAGCAATCACCACTTCACAAGACAGACAAAATGAACATATAGAGAACAAGGAGATTAAGACCTATGATGTTGTAACCTCTAATCTCATTCCTAACTTCCTGAACCTTCCTTCTACTCTCTAAAATATTTTCTCTCTTCAACTAGTCTCTGTACCCATATGGAATGAATGAACATATTTTCCTTTTGACTTGTCTCAAAAAATTTCCCCCTCTTTTTAAAATTCAAACTCACTGACCAAGTTTAATTTCTCTAATGGGTAGGCGGGAGGTTGGCTCAAGGGGCAACCAATAGATTTCAACAATAGCCCATTCCCACTTCATTCAACAATAAAACAACAGTAAGTAGACAATGTAATAAACATGAATTTAGAAAGATCAAAGCAACACAAAAAGAGAATATGTTACCTAGATCATTTCATTTTGCATGTCTTTATATAGGTATTCATATTAAGATTAGTTTTCTTTTTCTTTTTCAAATATCTATTATTAAGAAGAAAAAAACTCTAGAAACTAACATCATGATAGATAATTTACATGGACACAACTCACAAACATAATTCTCTATCTCTTAATGAAATGTGTAGTTAGATTCCACTGTGACATACTTCTGTAGGGTTTTAAATATAAAAGATATTCAGCTCTAATCTATGATATTTTGTAACAATAAGGGATTCCTTGATTTACTAAGTAATGAAGATAATCTTAAAAATTACATACTCTTGAGTTCAAGCTTGGGCGATTCACCCACAAAGCCAAATGATTTTAACCACACGTAAGAGAAAATTAGCTAAATTCATACATTATTAGAAGTAAGCAACACAAAAGTTCTTGTCCTTTTTCCTAAGAGCTATAATCTACATTCAATTATTTTCTCATAAACCATATTCTAATGATTAGACAATATATGACTCCATATCTCACTTTCACATATGTATATGGAAGACTATTCATTACCACATTTACCTATATTCAAGTGGGTTAGAAGGCCACTTATGCTCCTCCCTTATAGAAGCTGATAGAAAATGATGATAGTAATAATCTCCCCAATCAAGAACAACACCCTTTTGAACATCAATCCTACTCCCATATCCAACATAAGTTTTTGGGTCATCTGCATGCTTTTTCTTCTCTTCCAAAGGAAGCTCAAAAAATCTCCTTGACACATCCCTCCAACCATTTATAAGCACAAAGCTCATTCCATGATTTATCACTTGGAAGAATCCCCACTTCTTACATGCATTAGAAATCTCCTCCATTATTTTTGTTCTCCTCTCATCTTGAAGACCATACAAGTCAATAAGAGGTATCTCTTCTTAAACCAACACATGCCATGAGTATGGTCTCTCTTCCACAGGCCTAAGATATCTAGAAGAATTATTTTTTATGCCACTCTCTCTATTTCCTTGGGACATTCAACCAAAGGAGGAAGAGGAGAAAAAGATGAATCTGAACTTTCCATCTTAGCTAAGAGAAACAAAAAAAACAATTTAGATTGTTTTGAACATTTCTTCACACATCAAGTTTGTTTAAATAGTAGGAGAACCACAATTTATTTTATTGGCTTAGAAATGAAAATGCAATTAAAAACTATAAGTCCTATGAGACAAACATGAAAATGCTTAGATGCCACGTGCATGTTCACCATGTGGAATCTTTCATGCACAACCTACAATCTCCATGGTTTGTGCTAATCAACCTTAAAACCCATGGAATACCTTTGTACAAAGGTGGCTATGCTCCTTACAGACTATATAGTTGACCAATTATAAAGAAATACAAAACAACATGGATTTTTCCAATTTAGCATTTGATCTTCATGATATGCATAGTTTTTAGTCGAAAACAACAAAAAAAATGGAAAAAAAATCATAACATTTTTGTGAATCTAATTTTTTTTTTTTTTGACTTTGTTTTGTCTTTAGTTCATTTTGTCCGGAGATTAGCCTATCCCCCTCTATACACTACCTAAAACCCATGTGTGTTATAGTCTTGTGCATCCTCTTTAACTCAATTGCTTCAACAGCTCACAAAAGAACATATTATATTTATTTTATTAAGCTAATACTATTCTAATGATTTTACCTTCTTTAGTTTATTGTAAATAGAGATTAACAAATTAGTTTGGACCACTTATAATATAGTATTATTTTTTTGGACCACTTATAATATAATATTATTTTTTGCATGTTCTTATAAATTTGATTTTTCTATATTCTATATGTATATTTCTTAAGTTTCAAAATTGTTTTTTCTAGTCTTGCATCTCTTAAGTTTCAAAATTATTTTTTCTTGTCTTGCATTCCATTTTTATTTTCATAGTATTTTTTAAAATTTGTTTTTTAATTTTACATCATTTTCTTCTTTAGCTCCTTTTTAAGCCTAATGTTACAATTCATTCCATAGTTCTTTTTATCTTAATGATGGATAATTGTTCATAACCACTATCCCATGAAGTTGGGTGAAGTTTACCACATTATAAAATTCTAATTTGCATCATCAAATAAATTTAACCAATATAAAATAAATTTTAAAATAATTTAACTTTTTTTAAGTTCCTAATATGCTCCAAATGAACACTTTTTTCTTTATATTTAATGGTGACTATGAAGAGTTGTAAAATCAAAACAGCCTGGGAATCTCCACTCGATTAGAGAGTTGTATTATTATCCCACATGTCTCTTGTTTTACACAATCACAATGATATTTTCTTAAATGGTAGCTCATATTATATGTATATTCCTTCTTGGCTATATCTATTCTCCCTACAAAATGACATGCTAAGTTATCATAATGTAACATGCCACATGCACCCAATATAACATACCATGGCACGATGATGATAGATTAGACCACAAAGTAAACTAATGGTCACATTTTCTTTTTAACATGGAAACTTTTAGCTTGCGTGTTGTGAATCTAAAAAAATATTGAAAATAAAAGTGAAAAAATAAATCTATTTTTATTTTATATGCTTGGTAGTCAATGGAAATTGTATTTAGCAAACACGGGCGACTCAAAATGATTCCACCACACAGTACGGTGTAGGTATTTTGAAGACATGAAGACCAATTTGGTATGCACCTTCCATGTGTTTGAATAAAATTTTACTATGGCCTAACTATGTGTACACACTTTTTTGGAGATGATCTAAGGAGTTAAAACCCCCTTCTAACCTACCTTAGTCAACACTTAAATAAAATATACAAATTTGAAAACATAACAACAAAATAGATGAAAGTGGGCAACAAACTAATGCAAAAACTTAAAAAATTATTATTGAAACCTTAACAATTCAAGAATTAGAAAATGGTGAGCCTACTAGCTTCGCTTACAACATCTTCATTGGCATTTTCTTAGCAACAATGGCTTCTCAAAAACTCATATTCAAGCTCTCTTTAATTTGTACATCCAACAATATGGGTCATTCCAACTCTCAAAACAAAACCCACTTACTAAAATATGTTTTCTTAATATCTCTTACTAAAGTATTTCTTTCCAATATCTCTTACTAAAATATGGAGGTCTTCTTGTATTTCAAGAAACAATTCATCAAAAACTCCATGCACAAAATTGTTGTCCTCTCCATTGCTACACAACCATCCCTCAACATTGGTCAAGATTATCTTTAGTCACAATTTTTTTTAAAACCTAACTTATGGGACTTGATCAATTTGTATTTTCCATTGTAGAGGTGTAATTTGGAGTTGTTTATGGATGTCCAATACCCTCTTTATATTGTAGAGGCACATTGTCTAGTTCTTGGTCATGTTCTAAGTAGATCCACTTGATTGTGTAAAAAAAAGGTATGTATATATATAGCAAACAGACATGCATACATAGACACACATACACACACATACATATATGTATATGTATATGTATATGTATATGTGTATGTGTGTGTGTCTGTGTGTGTATGTATATGTCTATGTATATATGTATAGATATAAAAATAGATATAGAAATAGATATACATATAAATATACATATACATATACATACACACACACATTCCATTTTTTCATGCTTGATAGCATGTAAGGAGAGGGCTATAGGCTTGGGAAATAACAGTAAACTAAGGGACTTCAAAAAAGGGATTTTTAATTTTATGTAGGGTTTTGACATTTGTGTTAAGCCACATTTTTATTATCTGAACTAGTTGTAGCATGTTATTTTTAATCTTGAGGAGTTCTCCATAATTTTTCCAAAACTTCATAATTTGATCATTATGAATTTTACATTTAAAAAATATAAGAGATTAATCTAGTACAAATTTAATGGTCATCTTGTACATGTTTATATCATTCATAGATCTAAGATTCTAGCTTAATAAGCTCATCAAGAATAACTAGCACTCACAAATTATTTATTTGGGAAATTATTGAGTATTATGGATCAACATGCATTCGATTCACCATGAATTGAATAATAAATTATCAATTTTACACTATTAGATAATGTGTTATTTTAATATATTTTTTGAAAAATGACACCATGCTACATTAGAAATAGTGATAATTAGGCACACATCTTTTGAAATTATGCAAACCTAGAAATGAATGTTAATGTATACCTCTATAATTATATATCAAATAATAGTAATTAGTTGATAACCTTTACACAAATTGACATGGTTTCTTTAGTTTTGACTTGCATAGTAATATATCATGTTCATAATGCTAGGTTGTAGAAAATTCAAATGGGAAGAAGAGTTTATGAACATGTCTAGAGATTAATAAAAATATTAAGTGAAATCCATAATTGTTCAATTTCTAGTATTTTAGATTTAGTTATAAATTTAGATGAATATTAAAATAATATTGTGTTTTTAAAAAATATGATTATACGTGAAAATAGATGATGTGTTAATATTTGAATAAACTTTTTCTCCCTCTCTACAAATCTTCAAACTTCTATGTTTTCATAATGGACAATAGTGATGGTGAATCCCTACTAGGAAGCCCTCATCATCGACTATAAAAATTGTGTATGAGACGCCTATTGGCTCTAGTAGTCTCAAGATATGACTCTTGTTGGAGACACAACAGACAAAAATGATTGTGATAAGAGGTTCAAGGATGACTATACTCTCTTGAGCATAATTTTGGACAAGGGATAATTGGTAAACACCAAGTGCAATGGTCTATCAAAGTGACAAAAATAAGCTCTGGTGGATAATTGGTAGGAGGAGGTGGATGTTGAGGTGGTATTAGAGTGCATAAAAATGGAGGAGGAAATGATTTTCAAGGTTCCTAATGTTGTGGTTTACAACATTGTCTCTTCTTCGAACAATTGTTTGGTAGGACTTCTCCTTTTGACCAACCAATGATATAGCCATAAAATGGGTTTTCCATAGAAGAAAGCTTAAAGGAATGTTATAACTAGTGCAATGCCTAGGCCTTATTTTTAAAAATTTACAACAACAAATAATAAGGCATATTTTTGTTTGGTCATGGACATTGGAAATATCTCCTTACTCTTTATTGTTGGGAGTTGATCATTGACCCCATGGTTGATCTAGGCCAAACAACCCCCATATAGGTTTCAATTTTAAGTCTCACATTCAAATCCTAAGGTGGCCATATCTTGTATTGTATTGGTATAACTTTTGAAAACTATGATTCAATGAGCAAGGTCACTCAGGTGAATCCCATAATAGTATTTTACTATTTTGTTAATGTGGCTATTAGTAAATCTATGCCCAATTTTATTACTTTATAATCTAAACTAGAGAAGTGGACACACATATTATTTTATGATAATACCATTGTTTTTAAAATCAAGTACAACAAATTGGACCATTTTATTTATTACTACAAATATACTAAAAAGGAATAATAAAAACTAAAGGGTATATCTACCTCTCCTCCAATGGTTACTGTGCATCTAGATGGTGTGGAGTCAAAATCTAATAGTGACAAATATATCTTCATGGATGGGCTTATTAAGCTACTATAAAACCATAAGAGACTTTTTCAAGGGTTGAATCTTCCAAGTTCTTTAGATCATACTATTTCTTTGGAAGTTGGTAGGGGAAGAATCTAATGGTTGCTTTAAATAAGACTACTATTTGAGGGATACTTGTACCATTAACTCTACCACAAAGAGGGATTACATCTCCCTCCTCTAATGAAAATGATGTTTCACTTGAACCACTTCTCACCTCATACCCATGATAAAATAATGCTCATCACTAGGAGAATTTAGTACTACTACAGTTGGTGATGATGGATGCATGATCCAAAAGTAGAAAAAAAGAAGAAAACATGAAGGTCTATGTGGGAAATGACATGAATGTTGGTCAACTATCATGATGTGCTAGGTAAATTACTAGGGAAATCACCAATTTCAGATACAAGATCTTATATTTTTTAACCAAGATGGAGTAATGAGATTCCTTTCATGGAACATGTGAGGAGCAAACAATCCCCAAAAAAATTGTTCTTCACAATTGTATTTTGGAAAATATTATTGATAATCTTCACCTCCATGAGATAAATATGATAGAATCCTCTTTTAGCACCATTACAAATGTTTTGTGTGTGGGATCAATTTTTTAAAGAACTAAATCCAATAATGCCTTTAGTGGTATAGTCACCATGTTGAATCTAAATAAGGTTGATGGGGCTTTGAACTTTTCTAATTAGAATGTTTTGGATACTAGATTTAATTCTAATGGTTTTGTGTGACCTTCATAGTAAACATTTATACAACCAACTCATAAAGTGGGAAAAAAGGTCTAGAATGAGACCACATACCTTATTTAGTAATCCATCATCTCATAGTGGCTCCTTATGGGTGAGTTCAAATTCCCACTCATGTCAAGAAAAATGAGTGGCCTTGATGATTATGTAGATACTATGGTTTACCTATATCCTAATGCATTAACAAACTAGGCCTAGTTGATATTGATCCTATGACATATTTGTTCACATGTTCTAACCATAGGAAATCTTTGGATCTCATTTTGGTGAGACTTCATAGGTTCTTTTTCTATCCTCTAATTGGAATATAGTATTAAATTGCTTTGTAACCAATCTTTCATGAATAATGTTTAACCATAATGAATTCTTACTAAATTGAAGAAATATGTTACAAATGGGAAACAATCCATTTTTCTACAAATCATGTGTGTATTAAACATTAGGTATATAATTGGTCCATACAGTATATATCATCAAGTATGGTCTCTTCTTGATTCAATCTTTGAATGTTACATCATGCATACTTATAGAGAAGGCATTTTCATTGTTTGTCTAGCTAATTTGGGAACTTATGAGGTTTATATTAACTCTTTAGTTTCCCCACTTAACCTCCTTGATTTCCCTAACTTGGTTGATATTATGACAATAGAATATATTTAGAATAATGTTGAGCTCTTCTCATATATTATTTGATAGTAAATCACGGCTTCTCTGTGATTTCACATGTTTTTACTTTTATGGATCTCACTTATTCTTTTGAGATATTGTATGCAGTTTAGGGACTTGGATTGCACTCACATCAAATGGTTTTCTAATATCACAGTCTCAATTGGAGTTTTCGATAGAGATCAATGATGGAAACTTTTGTGACAATTTTTGGCTTGGCTCTTGGTATGAGAATCACAAGGACATGATTCATTAGTGTTGATAGATACTTTCTCTTGATTTAGTATTTCTTCTTATGCATCCTTTTTGTATCAAGTAATGACTAGAGTTTTTCTTTTCAGGTTCTTTTCTCCTGGAGCTATTTTGAATCAGTTATTATTAATATGAATATAATATTTTGCCGGAAAAAAAAAAACACAAAAGTTCCAAAAGAATAAATCACTTTTAGCATTCTAATCTATATATCAAGTTCTTTTATTACCAACTATCAATCCCACATGATTAGGCAGTATAAGACTAAACACACACACCCCCACATATTTCTTATTCACCATCAATCCTATATGATTAGACATTGTAAGACTTCATATCTCACTTTCACATCTACACATATACATAAAAAACTAGTCATTACAACATTATATACCTATATTCAAGTGGTTTAGAATACCAATGCAACGGTGTGAAAATATATTTGATTTATTGTAGATAGTATCAAACATGATACTATTTTTAATCCTTGTGGACAAATTGAATACGTGTAGAGCATAGATCATAAGGTGAGACTGTTTTGTTTTATGCATCACCTTTTTAAATTACACTCTAAAATTTATCATCAACATGAGGATAAGAGAGCTGCACGAGTAAAGTCATCGTAGAGTGAAATCATTATTTTGAATAGTTCTAATATCCTGCAGTTCTCCTCCTCATCCTGATGTAGATTATAAAATGTCCAAAACATTGATGTAATCAACAATAATCCTACACAATATAATTCATGAATAAAACAGATGATATAATATAATAGACAAAGCTAGTATAAATAATGTCCATTCAAATCAAATATATGTCCACTCAGTTAGGTCTATAAATAATCATTCATGTATGTTAAGGTTGTTCAGTTGGAAAACACTGCAGATCTGATTCTTCTTTTAAGAAATAGGAGAGCTTTTTACGCTGGGGTGTATTGAAAATTTTAGGGTTACTGAGGTTTGCTCACGCAATAAGCACCCATTTATATTTAGCTAAACAAAGAAAATTCCAGCAGATGTGTTTGCCTTAGCCAAATTCATTCAACAATACGAGAGTAAGAAGACAATGCAATAAGATGTTCTGATTCTGGTTGCCTTATTGAAGATGCTTATGTTAAACAAAAGGAAGGGGTTAAATTCTTCAAAAATTTGCTTGCTCCCCCCAAATTTAGTCTCTAACTCGGATATTTTAGCTGATCATCTCCTTGCCTGTATTCCAAGATCAGTTTCAGTTGGTGATAACAAACTATTGCTAGCCCTGTTTATTCGAGAGCAAATTCGTAAAGTGGTCTTCTCTTTTCCTCCAGACAAAGCTCTGTGGCTTGATGGTTTTATAGCCTTATTTTTTCAAAGATGTTGGGATGTCATGTGTGTTGACCTCTTAGCTGTCATAGAAGAATCCAGAAGAAATGGTTCTATGCTAAAATGTTTTAATACCACAAACATTTCTCTCATCTCAAAAGTCACAGCTCCAATTACATTTGTAGACTTTAGGCCCATTGCCCTATGCAAAATTGGTATTAAAGATTATTACCAAAGCTATTTACTTAGGCTTCAACATCTTATCCCCTTAATTATTTCTCATGAACAAGGAGTTTTTGTTCTAGGCAAAGATACAATGGAAGGGGCCTTAGTTGCCCACAAGGTCCTTCATTCGATCTAGTCAAACCAACAATCTAACTTCATCGTTAAATTAGACATGATAAAGGCCTATGATAGGGTGTGCTGGGATTTTTTGTTCAAAGTTCTCACCAAATTTGGATTTGCAAAAAAATGGTGCAAATGGATCAAAGATTGTGTCTCAGGGGCTTGGTTTTTGGTGCTTATCAATGGTCTCCCAGCAAGTTTCTTCTCTTCTACTCAAGGGGTTAGGTAGGGTGACCTATTATCCCCTTTCCTCTTCATTATTATGTTAGATGCATTTAGCAGGAGCATTTCTAGATATTTTGAGAATGGTTTCTGGCATGGGGCTCACATCTCAGGTACATCCTTGTCAGTAACCTATTCATTTTTTGCAAATGACACTCTTCTGTTTGGTAAATCCTCTATCATAGAAGCTAAGAAAATCAAGATGTCCTCGAAGATGTATATTTCAGCTTCCGGCCAAAAGATCAATGCAAATAAATCAACTATCTTTTTCTTCAATAACAAAATGTTCATATCAAATAAGATTGTTAAAATCTTGAGTTTTTCCATTGACAAACTCCCCTCTACTTACCTGGGGATTTCCTTCTTTGTGGGGGCTAACAAAGCTGCTTATTGATTTGTTGTGGTAGATAGAATTAAAGTTAGGACCTCATCTTGGAATGTTAGGTGGTTGTCTTTTTCTGGGAAAATTCTACTTATAAAATATGTTCTATCTACAATACCCAACTACTATATGTCCTCAAAGCTCCTGCAGCAATCATCCACCAAATTGAGAAACTTATTCGTGATTTCCTTTGGGTTAGCAATATGACTAAAAATAATAAGATTCCTCTCATTTCTCTCCAAAACATGGCTTAAGAGAAACTGCATGGGGGAATTGGTTTGCATAATCATGCCCATAGAAACAAAGCTTTTGTGGGAAAGCCTGTATGGCAAATGTGCACAAAGCCTGGATCTACATGGTGCCAAATCTTGCAAGAAAAATATATGGATGATAGGTGTCCTTCATGAATCTTTTCCATTCTTGACCCTCCTAAGGGATCAGCAATATGGAATTTCATGATTAATTCTAGAGACCTTGTTATCAAGTACATTTCTTAGGAAGTTAACAATGGTCGCAGAGTCAAGTTCTAGTTAGAGTCATGGAATGGCCTCCCCCATCTCCCAATCAGATCAATATGTAGATATCATTGCCATTACGACCAACTGCTAAGGCTCTAACTTGCTAGACTATGTATTGGCTGTGGAAATATTCTCTGGAAAAGTAATTTAGATGGACCTATTTTCACAGCTTCTCAATGATCTTGAGTCCTTTCTCATAAATATTTTTCAACAATGGACTATATTCTTTTCAAACCTTGAGGAGAAGCTAATTTGGGCTCCATCTAAGGATGTGAAGTACTCAATTAAGGAAGGTTATAGGGCTTTTTAGCAAATTGAAAATAATAATAGTAAGAGTAAAGCATATTTTTTCTATTGGAACCCCACTGTCCTCCCTAAAGTGGGTTGCTTCTCTTGGTTAGGACTCAGGAAGAAGATATAAGTGATAGACTTTAAAGTTTGGCATTGTAAATCCCTTTATTGTGTCTTATGTGGGGAAGAATTTGAATTAGTGGACCATCTATTTATCAACTACAGATTTTCTTACTCATGTTGGCTATTTATTCTCAAGAAACTTAATGTGTCTATGCCCCTATCAAACAAGATTTGGGATTTGTTTGAATCCTAGCCCTCGCTCTTCACCTCCTCTAATTTCTCTTGCCTTTGGAAATGTATACCTTCTTTAGTTTTTTGGGCAATTTGGTGGGAACAAAACAAAAGAATTTTTAGGAAAGATGTCTCTTCTATTGATCAAGTTTGTGATAAGCTGGAAGTCTCTATTTCAAAGATAGCTAACTCTAATTTATCCAATGGAAAATGAAATCATTATTTTTCTCACTGGGACAATATGACTTTAAAAAAATGAACATACATTTGCCTACTAGTTTGATCAGTTCCAAATTAGAAATCCATTCATGCCAAAGATAGATTCATTATTAAATGGCATCCCCCTTTTTTTAGATTTTGTCAAAATCAATCTTGATGAAGCTTTAAGAGGTAATCCCAGTATCTCTGGGATTGATGTTTGTATTAGAGATTGGTTAGGCAAGCCATTGGTAGTTAAGGCTATTCACATCAACCCTATCATGACCAACATGGTAGAGGCACATGCACTTCTTGACGGTTTGGTTTTGACAAAAAAGGTTGGTTTTTCTAAAATCCAGATTGAAGGGAATTCTCTCATGGTAATTAATGCATGTACGACCAAGAATATTCATAACTGGCAGCAGCTACGATATATTCTAGAATGAGACCACATACCTTATTTAGTAATTTGTCATCTCATATTGGCTCCTTGTGGGTGACTTCAAATTCCCACTCTTCATATTAGAAAAAATGAGTGGCCTTGATGATTATGTAGATACTATTGTTTACCTATCCTATTGCATTAACAAACTAGGTCTAGTTGATATTGATCCTATGACATATTTGTTCACATGTTCTAACCATAGGAAATGTTTGGATCTCATTTCGGTGAGACTTCATAGGTTCTTTTTCTATCCTCCAATTGGAATATAGGATTAAATTGCTTCGTAACCAATCTTTCATGAATAATGTCTAACCATAATGCACTCTTACTAGATTGAAGAAATATGTTACAAATGGGACACAATCCATTTTTCTACAAATCATGTGTGTATTAAACATTAGGTATATAATTGGTCCAGTATATATTGCATCAAGTATGGTCTCTTCTTGATTCAATCTTTGAATGTTACATCATGCATACTTATAGAGAAGGCAATTTTTTCATTGTTTGTGTAGCTAATTTGGGTACTGATGAGGTTTATATTAACTCTTTAGTTTCCCCACTTAACCTCCTTGATTTCCCTAACTTGGTTGATATTATGACAATAGAATATATTTAGAGTAATGTTGAGCCCTTCTCATATATTATTTGATTTCACATGGTTTTACTTTTATGGATCTCACTTGTTCTTTTGAGATATTGTATGCAGTTCAGGGACTTGGATTGCACTTGCATCAGATGGTTTTCTAATATCACGGTCTCAATTGGAGTTTTGGATAAAGATCAATGATGAAAACTTTTATGACAATTTTTGGCTTGGCTCTTGGTATGGGAATCACAAGGACAAGATTCATTAGTGTTGATAGATACTTTTTCTTGATGCAGTATTTCTTCTTTTGTATCCTTTTTGTATTAGGCAATGCCCAGAAGTTTTCTTTTGTGGCTCTTTTCCCTGGGAGCTATTTTGAACCAGTTATTATTAATATAAATAAAATATTTTGCCAAAGAAAACAACTACACAAAAGTTCCTAAAAAAATCATTTTTAGCATTCTAATTTATATATCAAATTCTTTGCCTACCAACTATCAATCCCACATGATTAGACAGTAGAAGACTCCATCTCTCTCTATATATATCTTATTCACCATCAATCCTATATGGTTAGACATTGTAAGACTCCATATCTCACTTTCACATCTACGCATATACATAAAAGACTATTCATTACAGCATTATATACCTATATTCAAGTGGTTTAGAATACCAGTGCAATGGTGTGAAAATATATTTGATTTATTGTAGATAGTATCACAATGTGATACTATTTTTAATCCTTATGGACAAATTGAATACGTGTAGAGGATAGATCATAAGGTGAGACTGTTTTGTTTTATGCATCACGTTTTTAAATTACACTCTAAAATTTATCATCAACATGAGGATAAGAGAGCTGCAGGAGTAAAGTCATCGTAGAGTGAAATCATTATTCTGAATAGTTCTAATATCCTGCAGTTCTCCTCATCCTGATGTAGATTATAAAATGTCCAAAACATTGATGTAATCAACAATAATCCTACACAATACGATTCATGAATAAAACAGATGATATGATATAATAGACAAAGCTAGTATAAATAATGTCCATTCAATCAAATATATGTCCACTCAGTTAGGTCTATAAATAATCATTCATGTATGCTAAGGTTGTTCAGTTGGAAAACACTGCAGATCTGATTCTTCTTTTAAGAAATAGGAGAGCTTTTTACGCTGGGGTGTATTGAAAATTTTAGGGTTAGTAAGGTCCGCTCACGCAATAGGCACCCATTTATATTTAGCTCAACAAAGAAAATTCCAGCAGATGTGTTTGCCTGAGTCAAATTCATTCAACAATACGAGAGTAAGAAGACAATGCAATTAGATGTTGTGATTCTAGTTGCCTTGTTGAAGATGCTTATGGCATACAAAAGGAAGGGGTTAAATTCTTCAAAAATTTGCTTGCTCCCCCAAATTTAGTCTCTGGATGTTTCAGCTGATCATCTCCTTGGCTGTATTACAAGATTAGTTTCAGATGGTGATAACAAACTATTGCTAGCCCCGTTTATTCTTGACGAAATTCATAAAGCGGTCTTCTTTTTTCCTCCAAACAAAGCTCCGAGGCTTGATGGTTTTACAGCCTTATTTTTTCAAAGATGTTGGGATGTCATGTGTGTTGACCTCTTAACTGCCATGGAAGAATCCAGAAGAAATGGTTTTATGCTAAAATGTTTTAATACTACAAACATTTCCCTCATCCCAAAAGTCATAGCTCCAATTACATTTGCAGAATTCAGGCCCATTGCCCTGTGCAACATGGTATAAAAGATTATTACCAAAGCTATTTACTTAAGGCTTCAACATCTTATTTGCTTAATTATTTCTGATGAACAAGGGAGTATTTGTTCTGGGCAAAGATACAATGGAAGGGGCCTTAGTTACTCACGAGGTCCTTCATTCGATCTAGTCAAACCAACTATCTAACTTCATCATTAAATTAGACATGATGAAGGGCTATGATAGGGTGTGCTGGGATTTTTGTTCAAAGTTCTCACCAAATTTGGATTTGCAAAAAAAATGGTGCAAATGGATCAAAGATTGTGTCTTAGGGGCTTGGTTTTCGGTGCTTATCAACAGTCTCCCAGCAAGGTTCTTCTCTTCTACTCAAGGGGTTAGGCAAGGTGACCCATTATCCCCTTTCCTCTTCATTATTATGGCGGATGCATTTAATAGGAGCATTTCTAGAGATTTTAAGAATGGTTTTTGGCATGGGGCTCACATCTTAGGTACATCCTTTTTAGTAACCCATTCATTTTTTGCACATGACACTCTTTTGTTTGGTAAGTCCTCTATCATAGAAGCTAAGAAAATCAAGATGTCCTTGGAGATGTATACTTCAGCTTCCAGCCAAAAGATAAATGCAAATAAATCAACTATCTTTTTCTTCAACAACAAAATGTTCATATCAAATAAGATTGGTAAGAGCTTGGGTTTTTCCATGGACAAACTCCCCTCTACTTACTTGGGGATTCCCTTTTTTGTGGGGGCCAACAAAGCTACTTATTGATCTATTGTGGTAGATAGAATTAAAGTTAGGACCTCATCTTGGAAGGTTAGGTGGCTGTCTTTTTCTGCGAAAATTATGCTTCTAAAATCTGTTCTATCTGCAATACCTAATTACTATATGTAAGTCCTCATCACCAAATTGAGAAACTTATTCATGATTTCCTTTGGGTTAACAATATGACTGAAAATAAGAAGATTCCTCTCATTTCTCTCTAAAACATGGCTCAAGAGAAACTGCATGGGGGAATTGGTTTGCATAATCTTGCCCACAAAAACAAAGCTTTTGGGGAAAAGCTTGTCTGGCAAATGTACACCAAGCCTAGATCTACATGGTGCCAAATCTTGCAAGAAAAATATTTGGATGATAGGTGTCCTTCATGAATCTTTTCTATTCTAGCAATATAGAATTTCATGATTAATTCTAGCAACCTTGTTATCAAGTACATTTCTTAGGAAGTTAACAATGGTCATAGTGTCAAGTTCTAGCCAGACTCTTGGAATGGCCTCCCCCCACTCTACCAATCAAATCAATATGTAGATATCATTGCCATTATGACTAGCTGCTAAGGATCTAACTTGCTGGACTATGTACTGGTTGTGGAAATATTCTCAGGAAAAGTAGTTTGGAAGGACCCATCTTCACTACCATTCAATGATCTTTAGTCCTCCTTTCTCATAAATATTTTTCAACAATGAACTATATTCTTTTCAAACCTTGAGGACAAGCTAATTTGGGTTCCATCTAAGGATGTAAAGTACTCAATAAGGAAGGTTATAGGGCTCTTTAGTAGATTGAAAATAATAACAATACTAACAGTAAGAGCAGAGCATATTTTTTCTATTGGAACCCCACTGTCCTCCCTAAAGTGGGCTACTTCTCTTGGTTAGCACTCAGGAAGAAGATACAAGTGATAGACTTTCAAAGTTTGGCATTGCAAATCCCTTTTATTGTGTCTTATGTGGGGAAGAATTTAAATCAATGGACCATCTATTTATCAACTACAGATTTTCTTACTCATGTTGGTTGTTTATTCTCAAGAAACTTAATGTGTCTATGCCCCTACCAAACAAGATTTGGGATTTGTTTGAATCCTAGCCCTTGCTGTTCACCTCCTCTAATTTCTCTTGCCTTTGGAAATGTATACCTTCTTTAGTTGTTTGGGCAATTTGGTGGGAACAAAATAAAAGAATTTTTAGGAAAGATGTCTCTTCTATTAATCAGGTTTGTGATAAGCTGGAAGTCTCTATTTTGGAGATAGCTAACTCTAATTTATCCAATGTCAAATGCAATCATTATTTTTGTCACTGGGACAATATAACTTTAAAAGAATGGAAATACATTCACCTACCAGTTCAATCAATTTCAAATTGGAAATCCATTCATGCCAAAGACAAGATCATTATTAAATGGTATCCCCCTTTCCTAGATTTTGTCAAAGTCAATTTTGACAAAGCTTCAAGAGGTAATCCCGGTATCTCTAGGATTGGCATTTGTATTAGAGATTGGTTAGGCAAGCCATTGGCATTTGAGGCTGCTCCTATCAACCCTGGCTTTAACAACATGGTAGAGGCACATGCACTTCTTTATGGTATTGTTTTGGCAAAGAAGGTTGGTTTTACTAAAGTCCAAATTGAAGGAGATTCTCTTGTGGTAATTAATGCATGTATGACCAAGAATATTCACAACTGGTAGCTACAATATATTATGAAACAGATTTGGCAATTATTTCACTCATTTCAGGATATTTGCATCACACACACGCTTAGAGAAGGTAACAAGGTGGTTAACTGCTTATCAAATTTTGGTTGTGATGGCAACTTTATTGAATCTTTTTAATCAAAAAAGATCTCAACTTGGATTCCTGAATTGAGGAATTTATTATTTTTCGAACTTGTTTATTCAGACCGTTATTGTTGACCTCCTCTTTCAGCTCCTTTTCCCCAACTTGCTGATGGGTGTTCATCTTCTTCGTCTATCTTCTCTTTCTCTTCATGTTGTATTCTGGTAAGGATAATGGGTTTTTTTCCTGTTTGTTTCCCAGTTGAACCTTTGAATCAGGCTATTTCTTGTTTATCTATATATTTTAGTGGTTGGCCCACTTTTGCCTTAAAAAAAAGAAGGCAATGCAATAAATGTGGATTAGAAACATCAAAGCAGCACAAAAAGAAGATATATTGCATAGATCATTTCATTCTGCATGTCTTTATAATTATACACATAAACATTAAGTAAAATTACTTGACATGATGCAGTATTAATATTAAGATTAATTTTCAATATTTTATTTTTTTCCAAATATCTATTATCAAGAAGAAAACAACACTGGAAAATAACATCTTGACAGATAAGTTACATGCACACAACTCATAAAAATATTTCTCTACCTCTTAATGGAATGTCCAGTTGAATTCCATTGTAATATACTTTTGTAGGATTTTAAACACCGAAAACAAAAAGATATAAATAGTTGTGCTCTATCATATTTTGTAACAATAAGGGGTTCCATGATTAAGTAAGTAATAAAGATAATAAAAATTGCATACTTTTGAGTTCCAGCTTGGACAATTCACTTATAAAGCCAAATGATTTTACCACACGTAAAAGAAAATTAGGTCAATTGATGCATTAATAGAGGCAAGCAACACAAAAGTTCCTGTCATTTTGTCCTAAGAGCTAAACAAAAGCATTCTAATCTATACATTCAATTGTTTTCTCATAAACCATCAATCCCACATGATTAGACAGTGTATGAATCTATATCTTACTCTCTCACACACCCATAAGTATTATATTCTTATTCACCATCAATCCTATATGATTAGACATTATAAGACGAGCCATATCTCACTTTCACGTATGTACATAAAAGACTATCCATTACCGCATATACCTATATTCAAGTGGCTTAGAAGGCCACTTATGCTCCTCCCTTATAGAAGCCGGCAGGAAATGATGATAGTAATAGTCTCCAGTCAAGAACAACACTAATCCTACTCTCATATCAAACATTAGTTTTTGGGTCATTTGCATGCTTTTGTTTCTCCTCCAAAGGAAGCTCAAAAAACCTCCATGACACATCCCTCCCACCATTTAGAAGCCCAGAGCTCATTCCATGGTTTACCACTTGGAAGAATCCCCAATTCTTGCGTCAGAAATCTCTTCCATTGTTTTTCCTCTCCTCTGATCTTGAAGACCAGACATGTCAATAAGAGGTATCACTTCTTCAACCAACACATGCCCTGAATATTGTCTCTCTTCCACAGACCTTACATATTTAGAAGGCAAACATTTTATGCCACTCCCTGCAATATATTGGGCTATCTCTATTTCCTCAGGCCATTCAACCAAAGGAAGAAGAGGAGCAGAAGGAAAAAAGAGAGAAGAGTATTCAGAGCTTGCCATCTTCGCCAAGAGAAACAAAAAAAAACAATTGAGATTGTTTTGAGCATTTCTTCACACATCAAGCTTGTTTAAATATTTGGAGAAACACCTTTCACGTTGCTAGTTTGCAAATGAAAAAACAATAACATATTACGAGTTGAATGAGACAAACATGAAAATGCTTAGATCCCAAACATGAAAATGTTTTAGATGCCACGTGGCTGTTCACCACGTGGAATCTTTCATGCACAGCCTACAATCTCCATGGTTTGTGGTTATTGCCTAAATCCCACGTGGGTTATTGCCTTATAGATCCTTACTTACTCAACCGCTCCAACAGCTCACATAAGCACAATTTATATTCATATGATAAAGCTAATACTATTCTAATCATTTCACCTTTTTAAATTAATTTTAATCAGCTATTTGGACCACTTAAAATATAGTATTCTTTTTGTATGTTACTATAAATTTGATCTTTTCTATATTCTTTAACTACATTTCTGAAGTTTCAAAAATCGTTTATCCTTGTCTTACATTTCATTTCTTATTTCCACAGGATTTTTTTCAAATTGTTCTTAAATTTCACATAACTTCTTCTTTAATTTCTTTTTAAGACCAATTTTACAATTCGTTCCATAATTCTTTTGATCTTAATGATGGATAATTGTCCATAACCACTGCCCCATAAAAGAAGGTTAAGTTGACTACATTATAAACTTTTAATTTTCCTCATCAGATTATTTTACTGCTAGATAAGATGCATTTTTAATATTTTTTAAGTTTCTAAATTTATAATATGCTCCAAATGATGGAATAGTTTTTTCTTTAGATTTTATGGTGAGTGAAGAGTTGGAAAGTCAAAACAACACGGGAATCTCCATTCCATTGGAGAGTTGTATTATCATCACATGTCTCTAGTATTACACAATGACAATGGAATAATTTTATTTAATGGTAGCTCATATTTATATGCATGTTCCTTTTTTACTATATCTACTCTCCCCACAAAATGAGAAGCTAAGACATCATAATGTAACATGCCACATACATCTCATACAACATACCATGGCATGATGATGATAGATTAGACAACAAAGTAAACTGATGGACATTGTTGCTTTTTATCATGGCTACTTCGAGCTTGCATGTTGTGAATCTTTATAAAGATCAAATAAAAGTGGAGCAAAACAACTTTTGTATTTTATATTCTCGGTAGTCAATGAAAATCGTATTTGGCAAACAAGGGTGAATCAAAGTGATTCCACGACACACTATGGTGTAGGCATGTTGAAGACATAGAGACCAATTCAGCATTCTCCTTCCACATATTTGAATAATATTTTACTATGGGCCAACATTGTGTGTGCACACTTTTTTGGAGGTGATCTAAGGAGTTTAAAGCCCCTTCTAACCTACCTCAATCAACACTCAAAGAAAACATACAAATGTAAAAATATAACAACAAAATAGATGAAAAATTTTCATTGGAGAGGTGCAATTTGGAGTCGTTTGTAGATATCCAACAAGCTTTTTATTGAAGAGGCCTATTGTCTAGATTTTTATTATCTTTTATGTGGATCCAACCAATTGTGTAATTTGATGGTATATATGTCTATCCAAATATACTTGCCACTTTTTAATTCTTGATAAGAAGTGCGAAGAGCATTATTGGCTTGAGAAATAGGGGAAATTGTGGTACTTCAAAAAAGGGTTTTTTTAATTTGTTGAAAGGTTTCGACGATTGTGTTAAAGCCACATCTTGTATTCTTTGAACTTATAATAACATGTTATTTTTAATGTCTAGGAGTTTTCCATAATTGTCCCAAAACTTCATAATTTGATTATTATGAATTGTATATTTAAAGAAGATAATGGATCTCTATACTATTTTTAATGCCCAACATGTACATTTTTGTGTCATTCACACATCTAATTTTCTAGCTTAATAAAGTACATATCTAGAACAACTAGTACTCACAAATTATTGAGTACAATGGAACAACATGCTTTCCATTCACCATGAAATGAATAATAAATTATCAAATAATCAAAAATCCATAGCACTATTTTATCATCTTTTTGAGTCATCTTCTTAACTTTCTCCTATTTTATTTTTTCTTCTAGTTCTATATTTTTCTTTAGACTACCTCCTCCCTTAATATAGATCTAACAAGAAAATATAGAAGTTAGAGAACATATTCAACAAAGATATTGTTCTTTGCACAATTTTTTTTCAAACATTTCACATATGTCTCTACGAGGAGAATGCTATGAATCTATAGGCAATAATATACCTAAAAGAAAGAATTTGGAAGTATTTTCAAAATCTTATAACTACATAACAAACAATTTCTTTTAAATCTCAACATAAGACAATGAACAATAATAAATGAACAAATTCAATCATGTAATACTAACTAATGCTAATCTCCTAACAACTAGGAAACTAACATTTTACTTTGACTTGTGCATTTTACATAGGATTCAAAACTAATAGACTATTAAAATAGTTCCTAAGCTTCACCTTATGAATCCTCATCATTCCTCCAAAAAGTATTAAAATTGGACTCCAACACTCACAGAAATGAGATCCAACATGCTTGATGTGGAAACTAAACTTTTTTGGCAACAAGATACAAAGTGGTAAGACCATGTCAAGTTTCATAAGACTTTGTGTCAGAAACTTGGCTTGAATTGAGTGGTAGCTTAAAATTAGGATCATCATGTACAAGATGGTTAAAAAGAAGCACAATCTCTAATGGTTAAAAAGAAGCACAATCTCTAATGTTGGCTCATGATAGTGCTTGAGAAGATCAACATCATTTAAACAACATGGATATGTCTAACTAGGCTAGAAAATCAAGCCAAAAGAAATTATTAGATACCTTCTAAATAATGGTCTAAGGTCCATAGTGGAGTGGCTTGACCTTACCATGTACTTTATCCTATAAATAGTATAAGAAAACTTTATCCCCAACTTGAAAAGAATGATAGATACAATGATGATCCAAACTTATTTTTTCTTTTCTTGAGTCTTTTTAAGAATTTGACTTTCTTTGGACAAAAGATTTTAAAAATGTAGGATGAATGCTTGGGCCTTATCCTTTTGTTTCTAAGTATGCATGGTGAGAAGGAAAAGATAAGGGAAATTCATATAGAGAAAAAAGGTTGAAAACCAAGACATACCTCAAATGGTGCTTTACATATAGATGATTGAACTACCTAGTTGCATAAAAAATCTATGTGTTTTCCCTCTTAGAAGGGGAAATATGGTGATAAATCCTCAAACTTTGTAGAAGTGGTTTGCTCAAAAATTTAATTTGACCATTAAAGTAAGGATGAAAAGCCATGGAGAAGCTAGAAAATCCCAATATACTATATGAAAATCTCAAAAAGTGGCCCGAAAATCATGTTTAGAACTTGTCTTGTAACATGTAACAAACTTTGTTAAATCAATCGAAAATCATAGAAATCATGGAAATGAATAGTCAATGGAAAGACATTAACCAATCCATGTAAATGCTTTCCTAGGGATGAGAAGGAATAGGTAAAATAATTATCAAGCCCATATTTTTGCTGGTTGGTTTTGAGTAGCCACAAACTACACATCTCTATAGGGAACATACAATGTCCTTTTGTATATGAGGCTGGCAAAAGAACCATGAGAAATGAAGATGTGTTTATCATAGATTGTAGACATTTCTTGTTGTTAATGATATTTTAGGTTTCTTAATGGAAGATCTCATAAGATAATTTTTGTTAGTTGATATGAGACCCTAAGTTATATACTAAAACCTTTTCAACTAAGAGCCAATATCAATATCATTTTTGCTACTTGATACATGGGAACACAAGTCTCGAACTAAGAACCAAGAAAAACAATCTTTTATAGTAAACTGTAATTGAATCTTGAATAAATATCTGCCCATGTAGCAAATTTTCTTTGTTTGAAAGATCAGATTAATTTTATTATCGATTTTTCTTTAGACTGATTACACAAGTTAAATCTATTTATATGACTTTCACTTTTCTTCTTATTAGTAAGACCCATTAGTAGAAGCTAAAAATCTAAAAAATATGAGAAAGTATTGCTATTCAATAATAACACAAATAATTCTTTTATTACTTCAAGAAATAATACAATTTTTTAGATCACATCAGCAAAAATTAAGATTGGAAATGAAGAATTCATTAAGAATTCCATCTCTATTAAGATTAGAAATGAAGAATTCATTAAGAATTCCATCTCCATATAGATGTCATAGAAATAGAAACAGACTTCATGCAACTACATGCCTAACAATAATATAAAAGAACAGCCATTTTTATCCTCGTGAACTCCATTCCTCATGCAATGTGGGAGAAATTATTAAATGTGATGAAATTGATGCAAACTTTACTTCGTAACCCATGACTCCATAGATAGCACTCTGCTAGAAATATACATCACTGCCATTGGCCTATAACTCTCTCTTATTATAAGAACCCAGTGAAATGTTCAAGAGGATGAGTTAATTGAATTAATGTATCCCTTTCCTTTAGGGCCCGTGGTTCTGATAAACATACGGTATTCATTGAACGTCATCTCTCTGTACTTCAGAGGATTCGATCCCTCAATCAGCTCCTTGGCAGGCCCAACTTCTTTGTCTCCATTTGGATTACAAAAAATCACTAGTGACATGCGTTCCTTGTCATCGTTCACAATGCTTCTGTGTTCCACACTTTTGTAGATGCCATTTGTCAATATCTGCAAAAAGTAATGAATGAATGAAATATAAGCACCAAGAATATATATCATCTGCATGCAGTTGAACTGAATTCTTGAAAAAGTATGGTGAAATACCCACCTCAATCTGATCACCAAGGTTTATAATGAGAGCATGAGGAAGAGGATGGACAGGAATCCATTGATCTCCCTTCCTAATCTGAAGACCAGAGACATCATTCTGAAGAAGAATGGTGATGCCACCTGGGTCTGAGTGAGGGGAGATGCCAAATGTGAGGTCTGGTTGTGGGCAAACTGGATAGTAGTTCACCCTCACACTTATTCCCATTTCTTCTCCTCCTCCAAAAGCTTCTTCCAAATACTTTGGAGGAAGACCCAAATTTTCAGAGAAAACAGATAGTAGAGTTTTGCACACTTGTGCAGCTCCCTTGCAGTATTCCTTCATTGTAGGCCTGCAATCATATCATCAGTGCAATGGTGTGAAAATATGTTCAATTTAGTGTAGATAGTATCTCAACATGATACTATTTTAATCCTTGCGGGCATAGATCATAAGGCGACACTGTTTTTGTTTTACGTTCTTGGTTTGGTTCGATTATAGTAAGAGAGTAAATTTCTACAGTTTATAAATGATAATCTGTAAAGTTTATCATCAACAAAAGAATAAGAGAGCTGCAAGAGTAAAGTCATCGTAGAGTGAAATCATTATTTTGAATCACTTTACATCCTTCAGCTCTCCTTCTCTCAGTTTGATATAGATTATTAAATGTCCAAAACATAGATGTAATCAAATAATCCTACACCATATAATTCATGAACAAAACGGATGAAAGAATATAATAGAAATAGCTATTATTCCATTCAAATCAAATCTATAAATAATCATTCATATGCTTTAAAGAAATACAAATTGTATAAAATATCCAGTCATATATCAAGGTTGTCCAGTGGAAAACGCTGCAAGATAATAATTTAGTCCGATCTGATTCTTCTTTTAAGAAATAGAAGAGTATTTTAGGCTGAGGTGTATTCAAATTTTTAGGTTTAGTGAGATCCGCTCATGCAATAGATATCTATTATTAAGAAGAATAACAAAGAAAATTCCAGCAAATGTATATATGTTGCCTGATTCAGATCTGTAGCCCATATGCACTTCTTCCAACAATAAACAAGGGAATAGAGAATATGTTGCATAGGGCTTAAAAGAAAGCCATATACAGAAACATGATAGATATTGCTTGAAATGATGCAGTATTGACATTAAGGTTGGGTTTTGATTTTTTTCTCAACATCTATTATCAACAAGAAAACAACACGAGAAAGTGACAAAATGACAGTAATTTACATAGACACAGCTCAAAAACATAGCTCTCTATCTCTTAATGGAATGTGCACTGAAATACCACTGTTACTTACTTTTGTCGGATTCTAACAACCCTAAATAGAGAGATTGGGAAAACTAGGTAAATTCACGCAATAATAGAGGTAAGCTACACAAATGTTCCTGCCAAAAAAATCATTTTTAGCATTCTAATCTATAAATCCAATTCTTTTCTTACCCACCCTTAATCCCACATGATTAGACAGTATAAGACTCCATTTCCTATCTCATATATATTCTATTTTTTTCTTTTTCACCATCAATCCTATATGATTAGACACTATAAGACTCCATGTCTCACTTTCACACATACATACGTACATAAAAGACTACCCGTTACCGCATTTTATACCTATATTCAAGTGGTTTAGAAGGCCACTTATGCTCCTCCCTTATAGAACCCGGCAGGAAATGATGATAGTAATAATCTCCCCAGTCAAGAACAACACCCTTTTGAACGCCAACCCTACTCCCATATCCAACATAAGTTTTTGGGTCATTTGCATGCTTTTGCTTCTCCTCCAAAGGAAGCTCAAAAAACTTCCTTGACACATCCCTCCCACCATTTAGAAGCTCAGAGCTCATTCCATGGTTGATCACTTGGAAGAATCCCCACTTCTTGCATGCATCAGAAATCTCCTCCATTGTTTTTTCTCTCCTCTCATCTTGAAGACCGGACATGTCAATAAGAGGTATGTCTTGTTCAACCAACACATGTCCTGAATATGGTCTCTCTTCCACAGGTCTTACATATCTAGAAGGCAAACATTTTATGCCACTCTCTGCGATAGATTGGGCTCTCTCTATTTCCTCAGGCCATTCAACCAACGGAGGAAGAGGAGCAGAAGGAGAAAAGAGAGAAGAACCAGAACTTGCCATCTTAGCCAAGAGAAACAAAACAAAAATAATTGAGATTGTTTTGAGCATTTCTTCACACATCAAGCTTGTTTAAATAGTTGGAGAACCACATTTTGTTTTGCTGGCTTGCAAATGAAAATACAATTAAAAACTTCGAGTCCTATGAGACAAACATAAAAATGCTTAGATTCCAAATATGAAAATGCTTAGATGCCACGTGCCTATTCACCATGTGGAATCTTTCATGCACAGCCTACGATCTCCATGGTTTGTGCTAATCAACCTTAAAACCCATGGGCTACCTCTGTACACTACCTAAATCCCACGTGTGTTATAGTCTTATGCATTCTCTTCAACTCAACCGCTTCAACAGCTCACAAAAGCACATATTATATGTATTTGATTAAGCTAATACTATTCTAATCATTTTACCTTCTTTAGTTTATTGTAAACAGTGATTTAAAAATTTGTTTGGACCATTTATAATATAGTATTTTTTTTTGGCATGTTCTTATAAATTTGATTTTTTCTATATTCTATACCTATGTGTATTTCGTAAGTTTCAAAATTATTTTTTCTTGTATTTCTTAAGATTCAAAACTGTTTTTCTTGTCTTACATTCCATTTTTTAATTTTCATATTATTTTTGTCAATTTGTTTTTGAATTTTGCATAGTTTTCTTCTTTAGCTCCTTTTTAAGCCTAATGTTAACTTTCATTCCATAGTTCTTTTTATCTTAATGATGGATAATTGTTCATAACCACTATCCCATAAAGTAGGGTGAAGTTTACCACATTATAAAATTTTAATTTGCATCATCAAATTATTTAATCAATATAGAATACATTTTAAAATTTCTAATATGCTCCAAATGAAAAATTTTTTCTTTAAATTTTATGGTGAGTGTGAAGAGTTGTAAAATCAAAACAACATGGGAATCTCCACTAGATTAGAGAGTTGTATTATCCTCACATGTCTCTTGTTTTACACAATGACAATATTTTTATTTTATTTTAATGGTAGCTCATATTATATGCATATTTCTTTTTTGGCTATATCTATTCTCCGTACAAAATGACATGCTAAGTTATCATAATGTAACATGACACATACACCCAATAAAACATATCATGGCATAATGATAGATTAGACCAAAAAGTAAACTAATGAACATCTTTGCTTTTTAACATGGCAATTTCGAGCTTGCATGTTGTGAAGCTAAAAAAATATCAAATCAAAGTGAAAAAATAAATCTATTTGTATTTTATATGCTTGGTAATCAATGGAAATTGTATTTGGAAAACAAGGGTGACTCAAAGTGATTCCACTACACACTACAATGTAGGCATTTTGAAGACATTGAGACCAATTTAGTATGCACCTTCCATGTGTTTGAATAAAATTTTACTATGACCCAATTGTGTGTAAACGCTTTTTGGAGATGATCTAAGGAGTTGAAACCCCCTTCTAACCTACCTCAATCAAAAATTAAAGGAAACATACAAATTTGAAAATATAACAACAAAATAGATGAAACTCGGCAATAAACTAATGTAAAAACTTAAAAAATTGTCATTGAAACTCAAAATAAAATCAAGAATTACAAAATGGTGAGACTACTAGCTTCACTTACAACATCTCTGTTGGTGTTTGGTTAGTAAAAATGGCTTCTCAAAAACCCACATTCAAGCTCTCTTTAATTTGCACATCCAACAATATGGGTTACTCCAACCCTAAAAAAAAAACCACTTCCAGATCCTCTCCCTTACTCCAACCCTCAAAACAAAACTAGATGAAATCGGGCAACAAACTAATGCAAAAACTTAAAAAATTGTCATTGAAACTCAAAACAATTCAAGAATTACAAAATGGCGAACCTACTAGCTTCACTTACACCATCTCATTGGTGTTTTGTTAGCAACATTGGCTTCTCAAAAACCTACATTCAAGCTCTCTTTAATTTGTACATCCAAAAATATGGAACCATTTCCAGATCCTCTCCCTTATTAAAATATGGAGGTCTCCTTTTATTTCATGAAACTATTATTCAAAAACAACACACCCAAAATTGTTGTCCTCTCCATTGCTACACAACCACCCCTCAATATTGGTCAAGATTATTTTCACTCACAATTTCAATTTTTTTAGAACCCTACTTATGAGACTTGATCAATTTATACTATCCATTGTAGATGTGTAATTTGGAGTTTTTTTTGTAGATGTCCAACACCCTCTTTATATTGTAGAGGCACATTGTCTAATTTTTGGTCATGTTTTATGTGGATCCAACTGATTGTGTAAAAGGAAGGTATGTATGTATATATACATACACACACACACACACACACAAATATATATATATATATATATATATATATATATATGTGTGTGTGTGTGTGTGTGTGTGCAAGATCATGGTGTGCCAAAAAGTGGTGATGTAAAAAAAGTGAATTTTTAAAATGTCTAAAAGCATTTCAAAATTTGCTCCGAATTTTTTCCTCCCATCTTGATACCAAATAAAAAAGGTTAGACCAACCCTTTTCAGGCATCTAATCCATTATCTAGTACCCAATTTTTAATTGAATACTCAAAACCTGCCACTACAAATTTAAAATAATAAAAAACTGAGAGCAATCATTTTCAATTGTTTTTCCTCCCTATTTCTGGTATATGATAGAAAAATGGGTATACGATATTGGCAATTCCAAGTTATTTTTTTATTTTTTTATTTATTTTTCAATGAATTATATTTAAAATTAGGTTTTTTTAATAGAAATCACTGATTTGTTTTATTTTAATTAAAAATTATTAATACAAAAGATAAATTTTGGATCGTTTGCAATTAAATAGGCATGGCTAACCCAAATGATATTGATAACACTAAGCCATGAAACAATTAATGTTCCTCAAAACCCTCCACACAAATGACCCAGTACCCCCTCAAAATTATCCACCAAATGATCCAGTACCCCCTCAAAACCCTCCTCAAATTGAAGATTTGATATAAGAAAATCTTACTAAACTGAGGGGTTTGCAAACAACATATAACACTATACCTGCATTGGCTCCCATATTATCCATGTTAAACACCATAGTGGATAATATTCAGACACTTACCAATAAAAAAATGGTTCTCTTCACTAGCGTGCGAAAATGCATGCCATGTTTGATGATGGGTTGGACTATGATAAGGTTGCAACCCTAAACATAAGTAAAGAATATATAGTTAACCTTTTTGAGAACCCAAAAACTGGTAAAAAATTATACTGCACAAAGCCCAAATTATCAATTAAATGGTGCACAAATGAGGCTATGCATTCAAACTTTTGGGATCATTGGTGGATGGTTTTTGAGAAGCCTCTACATAACAATTTAGAGGTCTCATTCTATTTCATTAGAAAACTATATGCTGATTTTGTAGTGGGCCTCAAGGTGAACTACTAGAGCATGAGGCCCAACATGGGTGTAGGAGGAGGAGCTCCTTAGGATAGAACCGTTTTCTAGCAAAAGAAAGATGACACTTTTTTCTCCCCTACTAATGTCTCCCTCCCTTCTCTAGTGTAGCATCCTAATATCATTGCAAAGGCTAGCTCTTAGACTATTAAAGCCATCCAAAGATTGAGTAGCCTATTGGTATCTCAAGCTAGGTCAGTGTTGCTTCCTTGCATTGATGTTGCTGGCATGAGTTCATCATCAATGAGCTCATCACATGTTTGTGTGCCCCATACTTACATAACGTGCAATAATATTTTTCTGGGTCCCATTGGTGATCATTCTAAGCATCAGTTTCTATTTGTTTAGGATGATACAATAGACATGTCTATAGAGACTACACACCCTAGTGTGAGAGAGGAGGGGCATGCAAAGCCATGAGATCCTTCTATGTTGGTACATGCATATTTTTTTGTTATGACATATGTGATTTAAAGTTAATCTTTAAAATAGAACAATTTTAACCCATATTAACTAAGGAGGAGCTCAAGCAGGTTGATGATGTCATGCTCTCAGCTATTTAATTTGGCCTTGAGACATCTACGGTACATTTTGTTGTGTTCTTATTATTTTTCTATTTGATATTGGAACATGTATGGTTTCTAATATTTCTTTTCTCTTGCAAGTATCACTTGTTAGTAGGGGGTAGAGTGTAGGGGGTGAGGCACAACCCATTGACAAGGAAAAGGTAATTAGGTGCTTTTAAAGTGATTAAATATCAATGCATTATTGTAAATTTTTTGTGCTAATAAAATTTAATTACATTCTTTATTGTACAAGGCATGGCTACTGGTGATGAGTCTAGGTAGATTTGTCATCATAGATCCTTTGGCATTTCCATTCGTAGTGAAAGCCCCATCATGTGTATAAGTATCATAATTTATTTTTTATTTTCCTTATTTTCATAAAAAATTCAAAACTACTTTCCATAATATTAACAACTAGGCTTTTGTATCTCATAGGAAACACCTAGTGCATAAGAGGTTGGACGTTAGAGTTTTGTAACTTTTCTCACATAGCCATTATATCGAGAGGAGAATTTGACAAAGGTAAGACTTAGTTTGAATTCTTGATTATATGTTATAAATTTAATATGTTTAAGTTGTAGATCCAAAGGACAACCATACTTAAATGTATACAGGCCACAATCAATGAGGTTCAAGAATTGCTAAGGACATATAAGAGGACTCCTGATCATCATAGGAGGTCAATGAGAGACATATTTATGATGAAAGTTTAAAACTATAAATGTTTACTAAAAAAAGTATCATTATGAATTTGAGTAATTCAATGTTAGATAGATAGAATCATTTAAATTCAATAGTCTAACTTTGGGTTTTCATTTTTTGTTTATGTAGGAGGCATCCAACCCACCTAGTTTAGCGAAGAGGTTGCATTTTGATGATCCACCAACAACATAGGATAGTATAGTTGTCATAGGATGTGTCATGAGACATTTTGAGATGGCATATGCCACATTGTATACGTAAACATTGATATTATACACATTTTGATGGCATGATTTAAGCCACATTTTATATATGGATCTATGTATTTTGATATATATTTGCATAATTTGTCTATGGATAAATGAACTCTGATATATATGCATGCGTTCGTGCGTGCGTGCGTGCGTGCGTGCGTGCGTGTGTGTGTGTGTGTGTGTGTGTGTGTGTGTGTGTGTGTGTGTGTGTGTGTGTGTGTGTGTGTGTGCAATTTGTCTATGAATACAAGTATTTTGGTATATATTTTTGTCATTTATGTGCATAAGGATATACATATTAATTTAGCATAGTATTGTTCAACGTATCATGGATCATGTGTATTGTTCATGTTTATGGAATATCATTCATTTTGATCATGTTTTTTATATTCGATTCAATTGCAATAATTTGTGAAGAACATTTTATCAACCTTTATTATCAAATTTTGATACAATATTTAATTTGAAATAATCTTTGTAATCCCTTAAGATGTCTACAATTAGCCAAATCCATAGCTAATTTGGACTTAGGAGCCCATCTTTGGTCTTAGGAGACACTTTAGTATGTAGTGGTTGAAAATGTTATAGGGACTCTATGGTCAGAATAGGGGTGTCACTAGGGTTCACCTGCCCATCCAAAGCTAATGGCATTGATAATTTGATGCCAGGATCAATGGTTTCAAAGTTACGTAGTGATGCACCAATGAACTAAGGCACACTACAAGTTTTGGCATCGAGTAAGATCATTGTGCCAAATCCAAATGAAATATGATCTCTCCAAAATGAGATAGGTTATTTTAGACCTCAACATGAATGTCTTGTAGCATTTTATATTTCAACAATAACCCCCACGAGCTCTAAGTTATGACCCTTGGAAGATTGATCTCTAAATGCACTTAGAGCATCTTAGAGACTCTTTGGTATAGTGTGGTCATGAACGTTGTAGGATCTTTGCAATAAGGAAAAGGCTAGCGATCACCCACCTATTTGAAGTGAATGGCATTAACAATTAGATGCCAAGATCAATGGTTTCAACGCTACGCAATGATGCACCAATGAAATGAGGCACATTGCAAGTTTTGGCATTGGGTGAGATCACTATGCCAAATCCAAATAGAATGTGTTCTCTCCAAAATGAGATAGATTATTGTAGACTTTAAAACCACCATCTTGTAGCATTCAATGTTTCACAAATAACCCCCACAAACTCTGGGTTACAACTCTCAGAAGATCAATCTCCAAATGCACTTAGAGCATTTTAGAGACTCTTTGGTATAGGGTGGCCGAAAATGTTGTAGAATCTCCACAATTAGAAAAATTGTGTCACTAGGGTTCACACACCCATCCAAAGCTAGTGGTGTTGATGATTTGATGTTAGGATCAATGTTATCAAAGTTATATAGTGATGCACCTATAAAATGAGGCACACTACAAGTTTTGGCATCAAGCAAGATCACTATGCTAAATCCAAGTGAAATGAGGTAAAAGTACAAAGTTGTGTCACCTTTCAGGATGACTTATCAAAATGTCTAAATTTGAGTATTTCTATCCAAAATTAAATTTTTTTTTAAACATATGATCTAGATAAATTAATTCTAGCTAAGTTATATATGATCTAACACTTTTCCAATTGGAAATTTCTATTAAATGCATGTTTTATACTAGTTTGTATCCAATTACCAAAGAAATTACATTATTTCAAAAAAGTGGCATTTTAATAATTCTTACTATTTTTTATGATTTTTTTATTATAACATATAAACATAATTTAATAGAGCTTAGAATCAAGAATATTCTCATATAGAGTTTATAGTGTTTTAATTAAATATAGTATAGTGTTATTAAAAATTCTACAAGCACGCATTTTAACACTTAAAAAGATGTCAATTTTGAGAAATAAAAAAATATTAAATCATATTTTTTAAAAATTAAAAATTAAATTTTATTCTAGAGGAGAGAGTCCTCTTCTAGAATGTATAATTTTTCTCTTTGCTAGAGTGGATTTGCTTTTGAAAAATGTGGCACGAGAGATGAAAATTATCGATTTTAGATGAGTTGAAATTTGAATCATTATAAAAGAGAAAATATAGGTGTAAAGATGATTTTTATTTTTGATTGTTCTAGCTATATATGTTACCTATAACATAGTCTTAGATCAAAGGAAAATAAGTTTATTTCCATATAGTTTTGTGGTGGGAACTAGACCCCTAATTTTCAACATTTTTTAGCAGCTAAAAAATTATCTATAAAAATTAAGAAAATATATGAATTCTTATTCCAAATAATTATTAAAAATTATAATCCTAAACTTCATCCATTTCTACACATTTCATTAGTTTACTTCATTTTGAAATTCAAAATAATAATACTAATTTTATGTCATTGAAGGTGAACAATTATATTTTCCTTTACAAAAGGGTGACATAGGTTTGTGCTTTTACCCAATGTGATCTCTCTAAACTGAGGTATGTTATTGGAGACCTCGACATGAGCATGCTGTAGCATTTGACATTTTATCGTTAGCCCCCATGAGCTTTGACTTACAACCCTCAGAAGATCAATATCCAAACACACTTAAAGCATCTTAGAGAATCTTCGGTATGAGATAGCTGCAAACATTGTAGGCCCTCTATAGTTAGAATGGGGGTGTTGCTAGGGTTCACTCACCCATCTCAAGCTGATAATGTTGATGATTTGATGCCAAGATGAGTGGTTTGAAAGTTTCGAAGTGATGCACCAATGAACTTAGGTACACTGCAAGTTTTGGCATCGAGCAAGATCATTGTGCAAAATCTAAACTAAATTTGTTCTCTCCAAAATGAGATAGGTTATTGTAGAACTCAACATCACCATCCTATAGCATTCAAATTTTACCCTTATATACCCCATGAGTTCTAACTTATGACCCTCACACTTAGAGCATCTTAGAGACTCTTCGGTATAGGGTGGTCATGAAAATTGTAGAATCTTTGTGGTCAAAAAAGGGTGTCACTAGGGTTAAACCACCCATCCCAAGCTGATGACTTTGACAATTTGATGCTTGGATTAGCAGTTCAAAGTTACGTAGTGATGCACCAATGAATTGGGGCACATTGCAAGTTTTGGCTTCAAGTGAGATTGTTGTGCCCAATCCAAACAGAATGAGATATCTCCAAAATGAGATAGATTATTTTAGACCTTGACATAAAAATCTTGTAGCATTTTAAATTTCATTGATAGCCCCAATGAAATCCAAGTTACGACCCGCAAAAGATTGATCTCCAAATGCACTTAGAGCATCTTCAAGACTCTTCGATACGGGATGCCCACAAACATTGTAGACTCTCTACAGTTAGAAAAAAGGTATCATTAGGGTTCACCCACCCATCTAGAGAAAATGTGAATGATGATTTGATGCTAGGATCAATGCTTTAAAAGTTACCTAGTGATGCACCAATGAACTGAATCACACTGCAAGCTTTAGCATTGGGTTAGATTGTTGTGCCAAATCCAAATAAAATGTGATCTCTCCAAAATGAGATAGGCTATTGTATAACTCTACATCATCATCCTATAACATTTAATGTTTCATCAATAGCCCCAATGATCTTCAAGGTACAATCCTTAGAAGATCAATCTCCAAACACACTTAGAACATTTTAAAGACTCTTCCATATGGAGTGGTTACAAACATTGTAGGCTCTCTAAGATTAGGAGAAAGGTGTCACTAGGGTTCACCTGCCCATCCAAAGCTAGTGGCATTGACAATTTGATGCCAAGATCAATAGTTTTAAAGTTATGTAGTGATGCACAAATCAAATGAGGTAGACTGCAAGTTTTCGCATTGAGCGAGATTGTTATGCTAAATCCAAGAATAATGTGATCTCTTCAAAATGAGATAGTTTATTTTAGGCCCCAACATGAATTTTCTATACCATTTGACATTACATTGATAGCCTGCATGAGCTCCAAGTTACGACCCTTGAAAGATCAATCTCCAAATGCACTTAGACCATCTTAGAGACTCTTTGGTATGGAGTGGCTACAAACATTTTATGCTCTTTGTAGTTAGAACAAGGGTGTCACTAAGGTTCACTCACCCATCCAAAGGTAATGGAACTAAGGATTTGATTCCAAGATCATTCATTTCAAAGTTACATAGTGATGCACCAATGAACTAAGACACACTGCAAGTTTTGCCATCAAGCAAGATTGATGTGCCAAATCCAAATAGAATTGATCTCTTTGAAATGAGATAGGTTATTTTAAATCTTGACATCACCATCTTGTAGCATTCAAATTTTCACCAATATCCCCATAAGCTCTGAGTTACTATTTTGGAAGATCAATCTCCAAACACACTTAGAGCATCTTAGAGACTCTTCTGTATGGGGTGGTCACAAACATCGTAGGCTCTCTATATTTAGAAAAAGGGTGTCACTAGGGTTCACCCATCAATCTAGAGCTAATGACACTAACAATTTGATGCCATGATCAGTAGTTTCAAAGTTATAGAGTGATGCATTAATGAATAGTGACACACTCCAAGTTTTGGCATCGGGGGATATCATTGTGCCAAATCCAAACTAAATGTGATTTATCTAAAATTAGATAAGTTATTTTAGACCTCAACATGACCATCCTGTAGCATTTGACTTTTCCATGATAGACCCCATGAGCTTTGAGTTACGACCCACATGAGATTGATCTCCAAACACACTTAGAGCATCTTAGAGCCTCTTCAATATAGGGTAGTCGTGAATGTTATAGACTCTCCTCAATTGAAACAAGGGTGTCACAAGGATCTAATGGCATTGATGACTCAGTTCCAGGATCATCAGTTTCAAAGTTATGCATTGATGCACCAATGAACTGAGGCATACTACAAGTTTTGGCATCGAGCAAGATCACTGTGCCAAATCCAAATAGAATGAGATCTCTCTAAAATGAGATAGGTTATTGTAGACCTCAACATGACTATCTTGTAGCATTTGAGATTTTACTGATAGTCCCCACAAGTTCTGAGTTACGACCCTTGGAAGATTGATCTCTAAATGCAATTAGAGCATCTTAGACATTGTTCGATATGGGGTGGTTGTGAACATTGTAGACTCTCCATGGTCTGAATAAGGATGTCACTAGGGTTCACCCATTCATCTAGAGATAATGGTACTAGTGATTTGATGCCAGGATTAATGGTTTCAATGCTACGCAGTGATGTAGCAATGAACTAAGGCACACTACAAGTTTTGGCATTAGGCAAGATTTTTGTGCCAAATACAAATAGAATATGATCTCTCTAAAATGAGATAGGTTATTGTATATGTCAAAATCACCATATTGTAGAATTTAACATTTCACCAATAGCCCACATGAGCTCCGAGTTATGACCCTCAGACGATTGATCTCCAAATGCACTTAGAGCATCGAGACACTTCAATATGGGGTGGTTGCAAATGTTGTAGCCTCTTTATGATAAAAAAAAAGAAGGTGTCACTAGGGTTCACCCACCCATTCGAAGCTAATGGTGTTGACGATTTTATGCTAGGATCAATGATTTCAAAGTTACTCACTAATGCATCAATGAACTAAGGCATGATGCAAGTTTTGCCATCGAACAAGATTGTTGTGCCAAAACCAAATAGAATGTGATCTCTCTAAAATGAGATAGCTTATTGTAGACCTTGACATCAATGTCCTGTAGCATTTAATGTTTCATCGATAGCCTCCATGAGCTCTAAGTTATGACCCTCAAAATATTGACCTCCAAATGCACTTAGAGCATCTTATATACTCTTCGGTATGGGTTGGTTGTGAACATTGTAGACTCTTTACAATCATAAAAAGGGTGTCACTAGGGTTCAACCACCCATCTAGAGCTAATGGCACTAATGATTCAATGCCAAGATTAGGAGTTTCAAGTTTAAATAGTGATGCACCAATAAACTGAGGCACACTACAAGTTTTGGCATCAAGCAAGATCATTGTGCCAAATCCAAATGAAATGTGATCTCTTTGAAATGAGATAGGTTATTATAAATCTTGACATCAGCATCCTATAACATTTGACATTTCACCAATAGTCCCCATGAGCTCCAAGTTACAACCTTCAAAAGATCAATCTCCAAACACACTTGGAGCATCTTAAAGACTCTTTGGTATGGGGTGGTCATGAAAATTGTAGACTCTTCATGGTTAGAACAAGGGTGTCACAAGGGTTCAATCGACATTAGGAGCTAATGTCATTCACAATTTGATTCTAGGATCAATGCTTTCAAAGTTACGCAGTGATGCACCAATGAACTAAGGCCCATAACAAGTTTTGGCATCAAGAGAGATTGTTGTGCCAAATCCAAATGGAATGTGATCTCTCCAAAATGAGATAGGTTTCTATAGACCTTGAAATTACCATCTTGTCACATTCAACATTTCAACAATAGTCCCTACAAGTTTTGAGTTAGCCCCCACAAGCTCTGAGTTATGATCCTTGAAAGATCAATCTCCAAATGTACTTAGAGCATCTTAGAGACTCTTTAGTATGAGGTGGCTGTGAATGTTGTATGCTCTACATGATCAAAACAAGGGTGTCACAAGGTTTAGTATTAACTATAAACATGATTTATTAGCTCCCTCAAGTTTTTGACATCAGGCACAGTGCAAGTTTGGTATTAGTATTAAGTAAAAACATCATTTTTTAGGTCCCTCCACATTAATTACATTAAATAAAAATATCCTTGTTGCTTACATTAAATCAAAATTTTATATTTACAATATCTCAAGTATTTCATTGACATTATTATATCAATACATAATAAAAAAAATTATAGTGTCAAAAATTGTAGTATCAAAAATAGAATAGATTTTTCTTCATTCTGCTCGTTATTTAGTTTTTATCTTCATGCATGACTACTCTTCATGATGTACCTACATTACAATATCATAAAAAATATCAGTAAATTATCGTATTCAACAAGACAATCATCAGTTTACTGAATCATTATGAACAAAAGAATGTTAGAAGTAAATATACATAGGCGAGTGTTCCTGTAGGGTCCTCTCTCTGCTTTAGGGTCTCCAATAGTGCTTCATGATCAAAATTACTAATAGAAAAAAGTTATTTTATTTTTGGTCTTCCTATATGCTTCAAAAAATTCACATTTCCTACTATAATAATATGTGAATATATGAGAATTTTTTTGTGATTTTGATAGTCTTCGAATGCTGGAATTCCATTCCTTCTAAGCATGTATATCTGTAGCCATGTTTTAACAACAACAACTAAACTAGTAGGATATGTGAATCCATCATCTTTTTAATCAGTTGTGAAATATTTTGTTTACCTCTTACACAATGTGCTAACCAATAATGTGATTTCTCATCATTCCCCTATGGTGCAACCAATACAAAGACATGTCCTAGATGAAGAAGATCCAATAGATGGTTATGTTCAACTAAATTTTCCATGTCATCATTTCTAATATAGGGTATGATAGACAATGGAGTAAGATAATGTGAAGCCCATGTGTCCACCCACTTAGTTGACTCACAATGATCCCAATCACACTAAAAACAACTAGGAAAAAAGAAAGCTAGTTGCCATGTCCAAATGGTCCATGTACTAGAATCAAAGCTCTAGAATGAATGCATTTTTGATGAATCTCTAACAATAGAAAAATATGATCTATCACCTATGGACCCTTCCTCAACCAACCAAAAGAACTTGTCTACTACTAAATCAAGAGTTCCCATGTGATAATGTTGAACTACACCAGTTAACAATGCTACAAGCATCAAGAAGCCCTTCTCCTCAAATCTTCAATTTCTCCTTAACTAGAGCTCTCTTTACACATGCCCTTGATCCATCATGTTCCCCTTTCCCATGGATAGACTAAGAAAAAACTATAAATATGAGGCACCCCCCTCTCTATGTGCATCCTACACAACCAATAAAATATGTGAGCATTCTTGAATTGACCTTTGCAATTATTTGAAAAAATGATATGTCTATCCATAGAAATGTCATGCTCCTATAAGTAATCAAAATGATTCTCGAAATAATGTTGCACAAACTCATGAGAGTGAGATCTATCATCACTCATGTAAAAATGCTACTCTCTAATAATCTTTCGATTATCTTATGCACTATTAGGGGCACGTCTATATATTATGTGGACAAAAATAGCAATATGAATGGAGTTTTAATACTAAGATTGTGTCTCATTTTGGGGCTGCAATGTATAGTTCTTTGTAAAGTCAACAACTAATATAATAGGGCCAATGGGAAAATTCTCCTTACACATTCTAAATTGCTGATCCAACCATTGAGACCTATGACTATGCCTTCCATACTTGTAGAAAATATTTGTCTTGAAATCTAAAATAAAACTAGCCACACTAATTTCTTTTGTAACCAATTCACATCAAGAGCCCTCACCTCCACTCTTCAATGTGTATTTCACCATTTTATTTACCTCTTTTTTACTACTGTCCTCCTAAGATTTTGTTTGCACCCCTCATGGGAACATGTGTCAAACTTGGATAAGCCACCACATTCTGAACACTTCTCATTAAGAAAGCATTTCTATAAAAGAAACAACCATCAACTCTAGGACATAAAAATTGATCTAGCAAGTCTCTTGATGATTTTGGAAGTCCACTAGCACCACAATTCTCCAACATTTCATTACTATGCAAATTAGACCAGAAAAAGTATAATAGTTCATGGTGTATAGAAAACTCCACATGATTTTGCAACAATATGTATTTCAAATCTTAAGTGACACACAATAAAATGGCTTCAAGGACTCAAAAGCCCTTTGTGTTACATGCAATCTTGGATGAATCTCTCTAAATTCTTTGAACAACATAGTTTGACTTACTTCCAAATAATGTTTAGGATGTAGCATGTGGTCTCTAATGTCAATTATCAACTACAACATGTCTTTATAATTGGAGGAGACTCTTGAGCTAGAGTTTCAAATCTATGTAAATTCTTTCTTCACATCATTGGTTATCTTCTTATCAAAACATGAAAGTCTCCCACTAAAAGCCCATGTATCATTTTGAAGAGGATCTCCAATTATCTTTCATTTAGTAAGTGTTCTTCTCAAAGTGGTGTGATTTAGTTTAAAGTCAATACAAGTTTGTCTCATATATCTACCCCTTCTCAAATGACAACTTACCCAAGAGATCCTAATAACCCTTTGATAAGTTCTCATAGCCTTCTCCTTGATATTTTTCCCAATTTTATTGAGAGCATTGAAAAGATTCTTCATAATAATGGAATTTCTTTCCATTTTTTTATTGACACAAATCATCAATTTGGAAAGTATAGGTTTCATCTTTTGCATCTTTAATAAGTGCATAAAATGTTGACATTGCTCCACCACTATCTTGTTGCCAAAAAACATCTTATATAGTCTTGAAGCCCATAACCAAATAGTTCTTTGTGATTTTTTTCCCTTCCAAATTACTAATAATCATTCATGAATTTCAATTAACCATTTTGGTGGTCTAGGACCTTCATTTCACTTATAATTAGGAGATATGTAACATTCTTGTGCATTTTCATTTTTGACATGGTCAATCATGGCATTCATATTATGAACTCATAAATTTTCATTCTCCAAATTTTCAATCCCAACATTGTCATTACCATTTGGTACATTTTCATCCCCCAACTTAACATATTCATTTTATGACTCTATAATTTCACCTTTGATCAATACATTGTCAACTTGATTAACATTTAACATACCTTATCTCTTCCTTCAATGATTTACCCTATCTCTTTCCCTATATGTTGCGATGTCTTTATTCAATAACTTTCTTTTGCATTTAGCCTTTGAATAGCCATTGCTCCCCATTCAAAAAAAAATATCAAACACCTAATTAAATTTTGTAGCCACATTTTCAAACAATGGGCCCCAAACAAAGTTTTTTTTGTAAAACACTATTGAACCCCATGATAAAGCCAAAAAAAATGTATTTGTTGGGTGTGCAATGACATAAAATACTTCGGTAAAAGTCTATCAGTAAAGAGATTCAAGTACCCAATCCCATATTAGGTGTTTGATCCCAAATCAAATACTTGATATGATATTGGCTACTTGAAATCTACACCCAAATTTTGGAGGGAAATCAAGTCGGGACAATTATATATATATATATATATATATATATATATATATATATATATATATATATATATATATATATATATATATATATATATATATATATATATATATATATATATATATATATATATTTACTTGAGAAAAATTATATATTATTATTATATAATATAGTATTTATAGTCATATATATTATTTATTATATAACCACATATATAGTTGAGAACAATTATATAAATATATAGGATTTACTTATTATATATTATATATTATTATATGCATTAATTATATATTATTTTGTAATCAATCCCATGGGTTGAAGGGGGTCGTAGGCTAACCTACGAAGCCCTTTGACCCATTTCATCACGACATGTCCCTAGGGGTCCTAAAACCCCTAGGGACATATTGTAATTGATCGTATGGGTTGAAGGGGGTCATAGGTGACCCATTCCATCATGACATGTCCCTAGGGGTCCTAGGACACCTAGGGACATGTCGTAATCAATCGTATGGGTTGAAGGGGGCCGTAAGCTAACCTATGACCCACTTCAACCCATTTTATCATGACATGTGTCCCTAGGGGTCCTAGAACCCCTAGGGACATATTGTAATCAATCTTATGGATCAAAAGGGGTCATAACCTATGATCCCCTTCAACCCATTTCATCATGACATATGTCTTTAGGGGTCTTAAGACCCCTAGGGACATATTGTAATCAAGCGTATGGGTCGAAGAGGGTTGAAGGGGGTCGTATGTTACCCTACAACCCCCTTCAACCCATTTCATCATGACATGTATCCCTAAGAATGAATGGGGTTATAGACTAACCTAGGACCCCCTTCACCCCATTTCATCATGATATGTGAGTCAAAGGGGGTTGTAGGCTAACCTATGACCCCCTTCAATCCATTTCATCTTGACATGTGCCCCTAGGGGTCCTAGGACCTCTAGTGATCGTAATCGATCATATGGATCAAAGGGGGTCATAGGTAACCTATGACCACCTTAGAGAAATTTCATCATGATATGTGTCTATAGGGGTCCTACGACCCCTAAGGACATATAGTAATTGATCATATAGGTTGAAGGTGTCGTAGGCTAAGTTATAAGCCACTTTGACCCATTTCATCATGACATGGGTTCCTAGGGACATATTGTAATCAATTATATGGGTCAAAGAGGGTCGTAGGTTATCCTACGACCCCCTTCAACCCATCTCATCATGACATGTGTCCCTAGGGGTCCTTGAACTCCTAGGGACACATGTCATGATGAAATGGGTCGAATGGGGTCATAGGTTAGCCTATGACCCCAATTGACCCATTTCACTGTGACATGTGTCCCTAGGGGTCCTAAGACCCCTAACATCATATCGTAATCAATCTTATGGGTCAAAGGGGGTCGTAGGTTAGCCTACGACCACCTTTGACCCATTTTATCATGACATGTGTCCCTAAGGGTCTTAGGACCCCTAGGGACATATCATAATTGATCATATGGGTTGAATGGGGTTGTAGGTGAATCTACAACCCCCTTCAACCCATTTCATCATGACATGTGTCCCTAGTTGATCATATAGGTTGAAGGTGTCATAGGCTAAGTTATAAGTCGCTTTGACCCATTTCATCATGACATGGGTTTCTAGGGACATATTGTAATCAATTATATGGGTCAAAGGGGGTCATAGGTTAGTCTACAACCCCCTTTAACCTATCTCATTGTGACATGTGTCCCTAGGGGTCCTAGAACTCCTAGGGATACATGTCATGATGAAATGGGTCGAATGGGATCATAAGTTAGCCTACGACCCCAATTGACCCATTTCATCATGATATGTGTCCCTAAGGGCCCTAGGAAACCTAAAGACATATCATAATTGATCTTATGCGTCAAAGAGGGTTGTAGGCTAAGCTACAACCCCCTTTGACCCATTTTATCATGACATGTGTCCCTAAGGGTCTTAGGACCCCTAGGGACATATCATAATCGATCATATGGGTTGAATGGGGTCGTAGGTGAATCTACAACCCCCTTTGACCCATTTCATCATGACATGTGTCCCTAAGGGTCTTGGGACCCTTAGGGACATATTGTAGGACCCCTACGAACATATTGTAATCAATCATATTAGTCAAAGTGGGTTGTACACTGACCTACGACTCCCTTTGACCCATTTCATCATGATATGTGTCCCTACAAGTCCTAGGAACCCTAGGGACATATCCTAATTGATCATATGGGTCAAAGGGGGGAATAAACTAAGCTACGACCCCCTTTGACCCATTTCATCATGACATGTGTCCCTAGGAGTCCTAAGATCCCTGGGAACATATTGTAATCAATCATATGGGTTTGACCCATTTCATCACAACATGTGTCCCTAGGGGTCCTTGGGAACATATCATAATAAATCGTATGGGTCAAAGGACTCATAGGCTAACCTATGACCCCCTTTGACCCATTTCATCATGAAATGTGGGACCTATAGATTGAATGTGGTTGTAGGTCCCTGCTACCCATTTCATCATGACATGTGTCCCTAGGGGTCCTAGGACCCAAAGGGACATATCATAATCAATCATATGGGTCAAAGGGGGTTGTAGGCTAACCTGAAACCCTTTCAACCCATTTCATCATAACATGTGTCCCCAGGGATCCTAGTTCCCCTAGGGACATATTTTAATCGATCATATGAGTTGAAGGGGGTTGTAGGCTAACCTATGAACCCGTTCAACCTATTTCATCATGAAATTTTTCCATATTGTAATTGATCTTATGGGTTGAAGGGGGTCATAGGCTAACTTACAATTCCCTTCAATCCATTTCATCACATGTCTTGCTAGAGGTCTTTGGATCCTTAAGGACATATTGTAATTGATCATATGGGTTGAATGGGGTTGTAGGCTAATCTATGACCACCTTCAACCCATTTCATCATGACATGTGTCCTTAGGGGTTCTAGGATCCCTAAGGACATATCGTAATCAATCTTATGGGTTGAAGGGGGTTGTAGGCTAACCTATGACCCCCTTTGACCCATTTCATCATGACATGTATCCTTAGGTTTCCTAAGACTCCTAGGGACATATCATAATCAAACATATGGGTCACTTTGACCCATTTCATCTTGACATGTGTCCTTAGAGGTCCTAGGATGCCAAAGAATATATCATGATCAATCATATGGGTCAAAGGGGGTGGTAGGTTAACCTATGACCCACTTCGATCCATTTCATCGTGACATGTGTCTCTAGGGGTCCTAAGACCCCTAGGGACATATTGTAATCAATTGTATGGGTTGAAGGGGGTCGTAGGCTAACCTATAACCCACTTCAACCCATTTCATCAGGACATTTGTCCCTAGGGGTCCTAGGATCCCTTTAGACATATTGTAATCGATCATATGGGTTGAAGGGGGTCGTAGGCTAACCTACAACCCCCTTCAATCCATTTCATCATGACATGTGTCCCTAGGGGTCCTAAGACTCCTAGGTCCTAAGACTCCTAGGGACATATTTTAATTGATCGTATGGCTCGAAGTGGGTTGTAGGCTAACCTACAACCCTCTTCGATTCATTTCATCACATGTGTCCCTAGGGGTCCTAGGAATCCTAGGAACATATAGTAATTGATTGTATGGGTTGAAGGGGGTTATAGGCTAACCTACGACCTCCTTGACCCATTTCATCACCAGAGGTGTCCCTGGGGGTTCTAGGACCCCTAGGGACATATTGTAATCGATAATATGGGTTGAAGGTAACATAAAAGTCCCTTCAATACATATCATCACAACATATGTCCTTAGGGTTCCTAAGACATTTTGGGACATATTGTAATTTAATAAACTATATAATACTATGTAATATTTTCTAATACTATGTTAAAATATATATTATAATAGTACATTTAAATATATATTTTAAATATTATATATATAATAATAATATATAGTACTGTGATCCTAATATACTATCTAATCATATTTAATATCATATATAATATTAAAATAATAAAATTTGTTATATAATATATAATAATAAAATTAAAATTAATAATATTAAAATATCATTATATCTTAAATGTCAAACATATTTAAATTTGTTTGTAAACATTTTGGTTTTAAATGTACAATTGGTTCCCACTATCTCAAATTTAATAGTTTGTATTTTGCTGCCATATTTTGGGTACCCGATCCAAGATTGGGTACCTAATTTTGTATTAGGTATCCAATCAGGCTTGGTGTTTACCAAACCTCTTTGGTCAACTCAAAAAATGTGTTTGAGCCATATTTTCTTGAAATTCACACTTTGACTGGCCATCTAACATTATTTTTTTCATTCAAATTCAATGAAATGAAAGGGGTTTTTTGAGAACACTCAAGATTCCATCGATATAATTGCTATCAAATTATGAGTTCGATAAGCATTTATTAGCTAATTTCTAATGAAGATGTTTGTAAACTATTTATCAACATACTAATTGAAAAATAACTATAACTTTCAAATCGTATAACATTTTCAAAATTCAAAAGTTGTGTCACATTCTATGCCTCGCTTAGTATAAGAAAGAAAAGAAAAAACTAATTTTGTAAAGTTTTCAATTAGTTAAAGTGGTTGGACAAAAGAGTTTTTTATTCTAAACAATTTATAGAAGAAAATTCATATTTAATTAATTATTTGGAATAAAAATACCAAAAGTATGTCTCACATTAAAAAATGAATCTACCTTTTATATCTATAATTATATTAAAAAAATTATCATTTGATTTTGATTAAGGTGGTCAGACATACATATAATTTTTATATTCATCTTGAAATGTTTGTAGTACTACATTAAAGCCCAAAATTTTGACCAATCAAATAATTATTTCTTCAGATAAGGACTAGTAGTTTAGAAACTACATTCAATTTCCTATAGATTCTTTTCTTACAATATTTTGATACAAAGTCCATAACTACTTTAAAATTATGTGTCAAGTTGACGTGAACCTGATTTGTTGGTTTTTCGCTACCACTTAAGGCTATAGTTTGGTTGGCCATGATCTTGCACATACCCATACATACATACATACATACATATATACATAAATTCACTCACACACACACACACACACACATCCAAATATACTTCCCATTTTTTCATTCTTGATAGGATGTAAGGAGAGGGTTATTGGCTTGAGAAATAATGATACATTAAAAAAGGAATTTTTAATTTGTTGAAGGGTTTTGACAATTGTGTTAAGCCACATTTTATTCTTTGAACTCGTTGTAGCATGTTATTTTTAATGTCGAGCAGTTTTTTATAATTGTTCTAAAACCTCATAATTTGATCATTATGAATTGTACATTTAAAAAGATAAGGGACTTATCTAGTGGTTGTAATGCTCATCTTGTACATGTTTATATCATTCACAAATCTAAAATTCTAGCTTAATGAGTTCATGTAGAATAACTAGAACTCACAGATTATTTGTTTGGAAAATTATCAAGTATTATGGATCAACATGTCTTCCATTCACCATGAATTGAATAAAAAATTATCATTTTTACACTATCAGATAATGTGTAATTTTAATATTTCAAAAAAAAAATGACACCAGGCTATGTCAAAAATAATGATAATTACATCTTTTGAAATTATAAAAACCTAGCAATGAATGTTCATGTATATCTATACAATTATATCAAATAATAGTAATTAGTTGAAAACCTCTACACAAATTGGCATGACTTCTTTAGTTTTGATTTGCATAGAAATATATAATGTTCATAATGCTAGGTTGTAGAAAATTCAAATGGGAAGAAGAGTTTATGAACATGTGTAGAGGTTGAATAAAAATATCTATTGAGATCCATAATTGTTCAATATCTAGTATCTTAGATTTAGTTATAAATTTAGATGAATATTAAAATAATATTATGTTTATTTAAAAGATGATTATAAATGAAAAAGGATTATGTGCTAATATTTGAAGAAATTTATTCTCCCTCTCTACAAATCCTAAAACTTTTATCTTTTCATAGTGGACAATATTGATGGGGTGAATGCCTACTGGGAAGCCCTCATCATTGTTTATAAAAATTGTGTATGAAAGGCTTAGTGGCTCCAATAGTATAAAGATATGACTCTTGTTGGAGACACAAAAAAAAAAGACTATGATAAGAGGTTCAAGGATGACTATATTGTCTTGAGCATAATTTTGGATAAGGGATAATAGGTCAAGACCTCGTGTAATGGTCTATTAAAGGGACAAAAATAAGGTTTGGTCAGCGATTGGTAGGAGTAGGTGGATGTTGAGGTGGTACTAGAGTGCATAAAAATGGGGGAGGAAATGACTTTCAAGGTTCCTAATGTTTTATTTTACCACATTGTCTCTTCCATGATCAATTATTTGGTAGGAATTCTCCTTTTGACCAACCAATGATATGGTCATAAAATGGGTTTTCCACTGAAGTAAGTTTAAAGGAATGTTATAGCTAGTGCAATGGTTGGGGTCTTATTTTTATATAAAATTTAAAACAAAAAATGATAAGGCATTTTAAAAAAAAATTGGTCATGGAATTATTGGAAACATCTCCTTTGTCTTTATTGTTTGAAGTTGATCTTTGACCCCATGGTTGATCTAGGCCAAACAACCCCCATACAGGTTTGAATTTTAAGTCTCCCATTCAAATTCTAAGATGACCATATCCTATATTTTATTGGTAAAAATCTTGACAAGTATGTTTTAATGAGAAAGGTCACTAAGGTAAAGTCCAAAATAGTATTTTACTATTTTTTTAATGTAATTATTAGTAAATATATGCCCAATTTGATTACTTTACAATATAAATTGGAGAAGTGGACACAAATACTATTTTATGATAATACCACTTTTTTAAAAATCAAGTAAAAAAATTGGACCATGTTATTGTTGATCTATAAGCCTAAGTTTCCTATTAGTGTCTTAACACTTAGTCATTTCCAAGATAGTATTGCCTGGTCATCACTGTGACCAAGCCATCTAGAGAAGGTCAACTATGAAATGACTTGTTTATTCATTAATACATGTCAAGTAAATCAAAGGTTTCTTATCACCCCAATTGAGACCGACCATACAAGCTAGGTAATTCAGCTGAGACTGAGAAAGTAGAAAGCCAATTATTTTTGAGTGAATAGAATATGTGGAGGTTGAGTGATAGCATGAAAATTAGCTATGACCGAGCGTCAAAACATTCAAGTGAAAAATAAACTAGCATTGACATACGAGTTTGCAATTGCACAAACACTTATGTAATTCATTCTAGCTGACCTCTACATGAAATTTAAGGATCAAAGAGATAATTAAGGAGGAAACTACACATTTTATTAGAAGGTACTAATTCCTAGGGAAATAAAATGACCAATCAGAAAATCAGAATGAAAAATAGAAAAAGGATGAAATATGGATAGTTTATCCTAGTCTAGAACCTTCAAGGATTATCTATTTAAGAAGGGTTTCTAACCTAAAATCATATAGAGTGTGTGTGAATCATATGAAGCAAAGTGAAGAAGTGAACAAGATAAGTATAGAGTGAAGGGGTTTAGACAGTACACCTAGAGCTGTGAAGGACATAATAGATTTATCAAATAAGGAGATCATATTTTTGGAGAGAGGATATTTGTAATCACCTTTTAGAGAAAATTGAAGGGTTAGGTACTGAATTAGTTCTAATAGACTGAGTCAGGTACTGAATCAGTTAACAAAGTGGTTCTAATAGACCTACTTTAAATCTCCTAGTAGAGTCCTTACTTTATTGTAAGTGTAAAATCCTTTCACATGGTAAGACTTAACAGTATTAAATGTTTTTCACAAAGTAGACCCCTCACAAGGTAGATCATCAGATATGATCAAACTGTAACCCTAACATGTTAACTTTTTTTTTTGCAACAATGAAGATTTATGAGTTTTTACTTTCATATTGAAGTATTTTCGGGTATCCAACATCATTGTGTTATGTGTTGATGATTTTCATGGATGTTATGGTTAGATAGATTTCATTTCAACATTACATATTTATGGTTATATGGTATAAGTTTATAGATATGAGATGGATTAGATGTGAATTATTTTAGTAGAGAAAAGTATTATAGATCATGATTCAGCCCCCCCTCTCAATATCTTGTTTTCCATTAAGATTTCCAATAGTTATTTATTATTGCAAGTCTACTAAAAAGGAACAAGAAAAATTGAAGGGTATATCTACCTCTCTTCTAATGGTTAAAGTGCATCTAGATGGTATGAGGTCAAACCCTAATGGTGAAAAATATATCTTCATGGATGGGATTTTTCAGCTATTATAAAATCATAACAAACTTTATCAAGGGTTGAATCTTCCAAGTGCTTTAGATCATACTATTTCTCTATAAGTTGGTCAGGGGAAGAATCTATTGGGTGCTTTAGATAAGATTACTACTTGAGGTATAAGTACCATAAATTATTCCACAAAGAGGGATTACATCTCCCTCTCCTAATGAAAATGGTATTTCACTCAAACCACTTCTCACCCCATACCTATGAGAAAATAATGCTAATCACCAGAAGAATTTCAAGAAAACAAGAAGGTCAATGTAGGAACTGAGATGAATGTTGGTTGTTTATCATGATGTACCTGGGCAATTACTAGGGAAATCACCAATTCTAGATACAAGATCCTATATTTTGTAACCAAGATGGAGTAATGAGATTACTTTCATAGAACATCTGAGGAGTGAACAGTCCCTAGAAAATTTGATCTTCGCAATTGTATTATGGAAAATGGTATTCATTTTCTTCACCTCCATGAGATAAATATGATAGAATCCTATCTTAGCACCATTACAAAGGTTTTTTGTGTGGGATCACAATTTTGTATAACTAAATCCAATAATGCTTCTAGTGGTATAGTCACCATGTTGAATCTAAATAAGGTTGATGAGGCTTTGAACTTTTCAAACTAGAATGTTTTGGATACTAGGTTTTATTCTAAAGGTTTTTCATGATCTCCATAGTTAATATTTATACAACCAACTCATCAAGTGGAGAAAAGTTCTAGAGTGTGATCACATACTGTATTTAGTAATCCAATCTCATATTGGTTCTTTATGGGTGACTGAAACTTCCCACTCTTTGTGTTAGAAAAGATGAGTGTGTTGGAAATATATGAGATGTAACTGAGAGGGGAGGGGTGAGTCACTTACCACAAAAATAAATCCAAGATCCCTTAAGATGTCAATACAATACAAAACCAAAACTTTCCTAAAACTGAAATACTAGTGTATCTCGGTTAACCTAGGAACACTCAATTTACACTAGGAACTACTATTACTCGGTAATCATTGAAATAATCACTTCTTAATATGTTTAGTATATTTAAACTTAATTAACTTAGTTGTAGAAAAATAAAGAAAATAGCATGAATATAAAAGACACCAATATTTAATGTGAAAACCCAATTTGGGAAAACCACCAATTGCAACTAGTTACTATTTTTCACTCTTCTAAAGTGAGCCTTGTTAGGAGCCAACCCTATTAAAGGTTGCAAAATAGATTTTTAGGTGTGACCTTGTTAAAGGATTTAGCTCACCCTATTAGGAGTGTCCTTGTTCGAGGTCTTTAGACACTTCAATCTAGAAAATCCATCTTGTTAGAGGATTTGGAAAATAACTTCTAGGCTAACTATGTTAAGAGATTTTGTTCATTACTACAATTATTAGAGAGGAAAAATCACTTGACCTAATTGTTGATGCAACTATATTTGTTGATTTCAAGCCTTTTTTTCTGACTTGAATACTTGATCCTCCTTGATCATAATGTTCTTTGTAGCTCGGTCAACTCGAATACTCTGATATCCTTCCAATTCACTTCCTTAATTTATCTTTTTCAATCCCATACTTCTTAAAATTCAATCCTCAACTTGACCTTATATTTATATGATTTATCTTGTCAAGTTGGCTTGCATACACTTTCAAACAAATAAAATTCATCCCTTGAGTTAGCTAGAACTAACCAAAAAAAATTTCCATTCTAATATGTTGATATAGGAAAATCCTTTGTTAGCCAACCAAACTTGGTCAACACTAACTCAAAAAAGACTTTCCTTTATACTTCCTCTCATAATAATGTGAGATTAGTTAATACTGGTTCCATGCTAATGCAAGCAAAAGGTGAATAACTAGGGCCATAGGCTCACCCAACTATCCAAACCACCCTACAAGAGTTAACACAACAGAAGCAAACACAAAGAATAGCAACCATAGGAGGAAGAAGAGTGAAATAATTTTATTAATTCATCAAAATATCTTCATACATGCCCAGTTGTAAGGCCTTTTGGGTTATAGCCAATTACAAATACATTCACATTCAAAGATCCAACTGCAAATTCACACTTTCAGTTCTGCTCTCTAATCTTCTTCCCAAAAAAAAACTTACCTAACTCTAAGCCTAAACACTCTATATATACTTTCCAAAATGGCTTACAGATTATTCTAGAACATTACATAAGAGGAAGGCTAACCCAATGATGGTTTGGATGCATCCCAAGGAAATATCTTAACATAAATGTCGTGAACAAAATAAATCCCACAAGTCGGCTCACAGAAATCATGTCCAAATGCTGACGTTCGATGCACACTAGGTAACTTGACAAATGAAGAGTCGCTTGGCATACACTAGGTAACTTGGTTAAAGAAGAGTCACTTAGCATACATTGGGTAACTTAGTTAATGCGGAGTTACTTGGTAAACACTGGGTAACTAGGTTAATGAAGAGTCACTTGGCATACACTGGGTAACTCAGTTAATGAAGAGTCACTTGGCGAACACTGGGTAACTAGGTTAATGAAGAGTCACTTGGCATACACTGGGTAACTTGGTTAATAAAGAGTCACTTGGAATACACTAGGTAACTTGGTTAATGAAGAGTCACTTGGTGAACACTGGGTAACTAGGTTAATGAAGAGTCAGTAGACATACATTGGGTAACTCGGTTAATGAAGAGTCACTTGGCATACACTGGGTAACTTGGTTATTGAAGAGTCACTTGGTGAATGTTGGGTAACTAGGTTAATGAAGAGTCACTTGGTGAATGTTGGGTAACTAGGTTAATGAAGAGTCACTTGGAATACATTGGGTAACTCGATTAATGAAGAATCACTTGGTGTACACTGGGTAACTTGGTTAATGAAGAGTCACTTGGCGAACACTGGGTAACTAGGTTAATGAAGAGTCACTTGGCACACACTGGGTAACTCAGTATCAACATGCAAAATGAACAAAATGAGCAAGATAACAAGGCAACCTAGGATGTTCTTGCATCACATGCCAACTTTCCTTTGGTAATCGAGTGAACTCGGTTAACATTGTTTACTTGCAATTTTTTCTAGAATGCTCAACATATATAGGAAACTTCCTTCAATGTCTAAGAGAGCTCGATTGACATGAATTTCTTGATAAAGGCTTGAAATTTGTGTAACATCAAAGATAACATATAATTAAATAATTGATTCAACAATCTCCCTCTTTGGCATTGATGGCAACACAATATGTCATGATACAAAGAATGTTTTAGAGCAAAAATAGAAGTAAGGATAATACCCTTAGTTTCATTATGATTCTCATCCATGAGAAGTCCCTCTATCAGTGTGAACTTCTTCTAACATCAATCTCTCTAATTTCTTGGACTACAATTTCTCCTTCTGACAACAATCCACTTTGACATTTGATTCAAAAATTTTGATTTTTGATATGAAAAAATCTCCCTCTTTGATGTCTCATGCCAAAGATAACAATCAATTTTATTTCCATGTACGTGATGTACTTATTCATATGCAATCTACCCTATCAATATTACATAAACTTGACTAATCTTTAAAATTCTCTGTTGATGCATCACTACACATTATTTAGCAAGCTTCAGATAGGGGAATGAACCCTAGCTTACCTCTTAGATATAAAAATGCATCCTTAGGTAATGACTTGGTGAATATGTCTATAATTTGTTCTTTTTTATTCACATATTCCAAACTCACCTCCTTATCTTGCACCAATTCTCTCAAAAAATTATATTTTATTGCAATGTGCTTGGTCTTGGTATGCATCACTAGATTCTTGGATATGTTGATTAAATTGGTGTTATCAGAGAGGATAACAATTGGGTCCTTGATCTACTCCTTCATACCTGACAATAGCTATTTGAACCAAACAATGTTGGAATAATTAAGTGCTACTATAATTTATTATGCTTATGACTTGTCCAAGATACTAGCTTCTTTCCAAGAAAGAAAGCTCCACCACTAGTGCTCTTCCTATCATCAACACTTCCTACCAAATCAGCATCAGTGAATGCTTTAAATTCAAAGTTGCCTCCTTTCTTATTCTACAAACCATAATCTTTAGTACCTTTCAAATATCTCATGATTCTTTTTATTTCCATCATATGATTTTCTTTAGGATTAGCAGAGAATCTAGCCACCATACCGACTACTAATGCAATATTAGGTCTTGTGTGCACTACATACTAAAGTTTTCCAATCATTGATCTATATGTAGTCTGGTCTACCTGCTTGGAATAATAATTTTTAGAATCCTTATGTCTAGTAGACATAGGTGTTCCAACTGGTCTAGAATCTTCCATTCCAAATTTTTTCAATATCTCCTTGATGTATTTTGATTGAGTAATGTAAATACCATCCTTTATCTATTGAATTTTCAAGCCGACAAAGAATTCAATCTCTCCAAACATTGTCATTTCAAATTCTTTACTCATTTCCATAGAAAAAGATTTACACAAGTAATCATTTCTAGTAAATAATGTATCATCCACACAGATTTCTGCCAACACTATCTTCTTATCTTATCTTTCTTTGATGTATAGGTTGTTGTTATCATTAGTCCTTTGAAAAAAATCTTTATGAGATAATTATGTAATCTTTCATAGAAGGCTTTGGGGGCTTGTTTGAGACCATACAAGGATTTTTTAAGTCTGTAACCCATATCCCTTTTGTTAGGACCAATGAAAGCTTTTGGTTGCTCAATGTAGACTTCCTCTTCTAAGATTCCATTCAAGAATGTCGATTCACATCCATTTGATATACTTTGAATCCTTTTTGTGCTGCATATGCAAGTAGTGTTCTAACACCTTCTAGTCTAGAAATAGGAGAAAAAGTCTTTCCATAATCAATACCTTCTTCTTAAGCATAACCCTTGCATACTAACCTTGACTTGATTCTTGAAACTTCTCCATTCTCATTCAACTTATCTTTGAATACCCATTTTGTGCCAATTACATTTTTTTCCCTTGGGTCTAGGAACAAGAGTCCAATTATTGTTCCTTTCAATCTGATCAATCTCTTCATTTATTGCTTCAATCTAACTTTCATTTTCTAATGCACCTTTAATAGTTTTGGGTTCAAACTCAATAAAAAAAACATGTACCTTTTAATTTGTTCCTTGTCATTATGCCTTATGAGTAATCTTCAATGATTTTCTCAGGTGCATGATGCCTTCTGACATATCCAACAAGTCTAGGCTCCTTGTTTTTGGATTTTGGACTTATTTCAGTCAGTTCACCTTACTCAAAATGATCTTCTATATCATGCTCGGGTCCTGCTATCTGTGACTCAAGTCCATTAGATGACTCAGTTTGCACTAGCTAAAACTTGGGTCTTTCTGACTGAGACTCAGGTCCTTCAAATTATGACTCAGTTGCATTGGTTGTAACTTGAGTTGAACTAGGGATTTTGGGGACTCAGGTGGTGAAGACTACTGATTTGCTAGAACATATGGTAAATTATCACATTCCTAATAAACAAATATTTAATAGTTTTAGGTTCTTTTTTTCTTTGTTCTTCACACTTTTCTGCAAATTCATCAATCTTTAAATGTGCACTTTCTATAACTTTTTGAGTAGATAGATTGAGACATATGTATGCTTTTCTCTTATTGGAGTACCTTAGGAATATGCCTTCACCACTTTTCACATTAAATTTTCCTTTTCTTGACTCCCTCAAGATATAATATTTTCTTCCAAATACTTTGAAATAACAAACATTAGGTTTATAGCCATACCATAATTCATAAGGTGTTTGATCTGAGTCCTTCAGCTAAACTCGATTCAAGGTATACCTGATGTGCTAATTGCTCCCTTCTAGTATTTGATAGGAACATTCTTCTCTATCATTAGGGTCCTTGTACAATTCATAATTGATCTCTTCCTTCTCTTTTTTATGACACTCTACGAAGGTGTACCCATCTATTTGACCTTAAACATTTTAGTTTCTTTCATGTTTCTTTCTCAACTCTAGCCAAATACCACTTGAACTTTTGAAAAGATTTTGATTTATCCTTTAAATACATAATTGTCATCATCCTAGAATAATCATTAAAAAAAAGGGTACTTATTTCCATAATAGTTTTGTATGCTAATAGATCCACAAAGGTCTATATGAACTAGCTCCAAAACTTCTTCAAAATGATAATTCTTGCTTTTAAAACTTTTCTTTCACATCTTTCTAATTTGATAATTTTTGCACATGCCCATATCAGGTTTCTTTAGGCTTGGGATGCCCCTAGCTCTCTTATTCTTGCTTATGTTGACTAGGTTATCAAAATTTGCATGACACAATAATTTATGCCATAACCAACTTGCTTCTATTTGAGCTATGAAACATGCATTTTTAATTAGATCTAGGTAAAATATATTACCTCTTGTTTGATTGCCAATCCCAACTAGATTTTATTTCCCATTTAGTAGCTTGGCTTTCCTATTCATGAATTCTACCTTGAATCCATTGTTATTCAACTATGCCACACTAAGTAGGTTATGTTTCAATCCTTCAACCTAATAAGCATTATCACATTTGAGATCATTGGTTAGTGCAATATAAAATTTTCCTTTTACATAACAAGGTTCATCATTTCCAAATCTAACTTTCCCACCATCACAGTGTTCTATGTGCTCAAATTTAGATTTATCACCAGTCATATGGTGATAACAACCACTATCTATGATCCATGTGTCATTCTTTCTAACATGAGAAATCAGGGCCATCTTATCATTTTCATCATCCGATTCATCCTTAACAACAATGTAAACCATTTCATCTTCATCATTACTGTTAGAATCTTTAGCCATGTAACAAGATTTGTTACCTTTATGTTGACATTGCAATCAAGTTAATTTATCAGTGGCACACACACACTTATTTAGATAGTAAGTATCTACCAATCTTATTGTATAGTTAACAGTGTTAATCAAGTATTTTAAACTCTACCAAGTTCTATAGTTGCTACCAAGTTTTAGAAATATTATTTAGTTTGTGCTGATCAGTTTCTACTAGGCTAGTGATTATTAGTTTAAATTGAGATTCCTAGTGTTTACTAAGTTTCTTAGTGCAACCAAGTTATATAGTGGTTACCGAGTTCATAGTTTTAGTGATGTGAATCTAGTGTTGACCAAGCCACTCTGTGTCAACCAAGTGATTTAGTTTATACCAATCTCGTAGTTATAGCATTGACTAAGCTATGTAGTGTGAATCAAGTGATTCACTTTATATGTTGAGTTTCATAGTATTCACTAAGTCACCAGTGCAGACTGAGTTCAAACTACTTGGAAGTGATCAATATGGACCAAGCTTCTACATCTACCAAATGCATGACGATGTCAAGCATTGACAGTGGATACCAAGTATCAAAACCTCACTGAGCTAGTCTTTAGAACCTAAGTTCCTACAGTTGGGCCAACTTTTTGTATTTTGTGTAAACTTGTATTGTAGCGAACTTTGATGATTTGTAAATTGGATTTCTATATATGTAATCTATTGTATCACATCCAAAGAAGATACATGACATGAGTATGATGTGAATTTAAAGAGTAGACGTGCAAAGTAAAAGGCTAAAATAGTATAAGGAGAAACATAGATTTATCTATCACAGCAAGATGATCATTACACTCAAACAAATCTCATTTAACAAAACCAAGTTGCAAATCAGAGATCAACCACTATTTAATCCTAACAAGTGGATCAGTTAAATCCTTTTACAAGGTAGACTTAATAGTCTTTTGTAAATCTCTCTACCTAGTACATACTTCATTTTATGTTTGTAAATCCTTTTGCAAGGTGGACCTAGCTATCTATATCGCTCCTAATAAGGTAGGTTATTAGAAGTGATCATTGTAAGCCTTAATAGGCCAACTTTATACTACAGTACTAAAAATTGTGGGTATCATCTCCACCCAGTTTTACTTTCTATTTGGAAGATTTTTGGATCAACATATTGTGTGTCAAAGTGTTATGAATGTTTTAATGCTTTTAGTTTTTCATGCATGCAATTAGATTAGAATACACATGAAGGATTAATTGATAAATAAAGATTGAGTTTTATTGGTTACTGATTCACCCCTCCCCTCTTCGTAACTTAGCCTATCATATATATTTCCAAAACTTTATCCTTGTAATCTTTGTAGCTTTTGAAATCTTTCTTTCCTTTTTACTTGTCATGCTTCTTTTCTTCTTTTCCTTCTTTTTTTGGACACCTAGCAGCAATGTGACCAACTTCTTCACAAGAAAAACAAATCAAAAGAAAATTTCCTTTGTACTTTCCTTTATCTCTAGAAAATATTCTTGCAAGCAATGCTTCAATGACTTCAAGATCATCATCAAAACCATTTTAATCTTCATTAGTAGACTTTTTTCTTTTAGATCTTGCATCTTTCTTCTTGAGTGATAGCTTGGCTTGAAATGCAAACTTAATATTACCAGAGTTAGGAACATAATTATCAAAGTTATCTAACTCAAAGGATTTCAACCTTCTCACTAGTGCATCCAAAGTTATATCATTCTTAGGATCACATCTCATTTCTTGAATAGCTAAAACTCTAATTGCATAAATAGGAAGAAGACTTTTGAGTACCTTGCTAACCACTGTTACATCATCAATTTTTCCACCTAAGGATCTAATTGCACTCACACTAGCTTTGATTCTTTCACTGTACCATTCAATGCTATCATCTTCATTTGATCAAACTGACCTGTAAGACTTTTTTCCTTAGCTCTCCTTACATTTTCATCACCTTCATAGATATCTTTTATCTTATTCCATATTTCATGAGCAGTAGCACAATATTTGACTTTACCAAATTCAACATAGTTGAGAGTAGAAGCAATGCCAATTATCATTATGTTATGATTCTTCTTTTCCACAATTTTTCCCATAGTCAAGGTTCTAGTAGGTGCCATATATTTTTTCTCTAGATATTTTAGGCTTTTATCACCAATGGTTTCCAAATGGAACTTCATGAGTTCTTGCCATGCTTGGAAGTTATCTCTATTCATCTTAGGAATCTCCCTTCTGCAAGTCATCTTGATCTTTAGCTTAGGTCCTTGAAACCTTCTCTACAAGCACCAAAATATCTAATACTAATTTTTAGAAATATAAGAGGAGTAACTGAGAGGGAAGGGGTGAATTCCAAAATCCCTTAAGATTTCAATACAACACAAAGCCAAAACTCTATTGAAACTGAAATACTGATGTAACTCGATTAACACAAGGACACTCAGTTTACACTAAGAATTATTATTACTCGGTAATCACACAAATAATCAATTCTTAAGATGTTTAGTGTGTTTAAACTTAATTAACTTAGTTGCAAAAACATAAAGAAAATAACATTAACATAAGAGACACCAAGATTTAATGTGGAAACTCAATTTGGGAAATCCACCAATTATAAGTAGTTACTATTTTTCACTCTTCTGAAGTGAGCTCTGTTAGGAGCCAACCCTATTAAAGGTTACAATACACACTATTAGGTGTTATCCTATTAAAGTATTTAGTTCACCCTATTAGGAGTGGCCTTGTTAAAGGTCTTTAGACACTTCAATCTAGAAATGTCACCTTGCTAGAGGATTTGGCAAATAGCTATTAGGCTAACTCTGTTAAGAGATTTGATTCAATGCTACAATTATTAGAAAGTAACAATGACTTGACCTGATTACCGATGCAACTATCTTTTCTAATTTTACATCTTTGTTCTATCTTGAATACTTGATCCTCCTTTATTAGAATGTTCTTTGCAACTTGATCAACTCAAAACACTCTGATGTCCTTCCAATTCGCTTACTTAATTTATCTTTTTCATTCCCATACTTCTTACAATTCAATTATCAACTTGACCTTATATTTATATGATTTATCTTGTCAAATTGGCTTGAATACACTTTCAAACAAAAGAAATTAATTCGTTGAGTTGGCTAGAACTAACCAACAAAATGGTCAGATCCAATATGTTGATATAGGAAAATCCTTCATTAGCCGAGCCAAATCGGTCAAAGCTAACTCAGAAAAGAATTTCCTTCAGACTTCCTTTGGTAACCAAGTGAACTTAGTTAAGACTGGTTATATGCCAAATTTCCTTTGGTAACTAAATGAATTTGGTTAACATTGTTTACCTGCAAACTTTCCTAGAATGCTCGACATACATAGGAAACTTCCTTGAATGCCTGAGTGAGCTTGGTTGATACTCATTGCTCAATAAAGGATTGAAATTTGTGTAACCTCAAAGAGAACATACAATTGAATAATTGTATTCAACAGAGTGGCCTTAATTATTATATGAATACTATGGTTTACCTATCCTATTGCATTAACAAAATAGGCCTAGTTGATATTGATTCAATGATACATTTGTTCACATGGTCTAACTGTAGGAAATGTTTGGACTTCATTTGGATGAGACTTCATAGGTTATATTTCTATTCTCTAACTTGAATATAGGATAAAATTGCTTCCTAACCATTCTTTCATGAATTATGTCTAACCATAATCCACTTTTACTAGTTTGAAGAAATAGGTTACAAATGAGACATAATCCCTTTTTCTATGAAATCATTTGGGGAATTCACCCTGATTTATATTATGTATTTAAAGCATGGTAGGAATCACTGATGATAGGAATCCCTATATCTTAGTTAATTAAAAAATTAAATATTATCACAAGAAACATGAATGGATGGAATAGGTTCACATTTGGGAATATTTTTGAGAAGAAAACAATGATGTTAGCTTCTATCCAAGTTCAAATGGCTATCAATGATTTCTTAGTTGTAACACATGCTAATGAGGCTTTGAGGGCTAATTGGAAGAAAAACATGCATAGTGAGGAAAAATATTAGAAAAAATGGTCTTGAGTACAATGATAGGGAAGGGAAACAAATCAACCTTCTTTCATGATGCAAGAACATCCTTGGTGTAAGGGCACTTGTATTACTCATAAATATTTTTTATTTTGTCTTTCAATAATAGACATCTCAATGTAGTGTTTCTATTTCTAGAGGATTACTATTTATAGTAAGTTGGTCATGAGCTTAGAATGTTTTGACTTCATCCCTAGAGGTTCAATTTAGATGTATTAGTTTTCCAATAATGTTTAATTGCAATATCAAGTGTATTTGTGATGTTATTGATTTTTTTTGGTATTGGCAATAGGGTATAAAAATTTAAACTCAGTGTTGAAGGATTTAGATGATTTGAAAAAGGGCCAAACCACAAATGGATAGATCTTCCACAATTAATCATTGTAGATTTGGTTGTGGCATTCAAAAAATGGGATCATAATAGTCAATTAGAGAAATTGGCGATGAATTATGATCTTAAAAGGTTGTGCCACCTAAAATGAGAAAAAATGAAAGTTCTTTTGAGTTGCAAAATTTTTTGGGGCCTACTATAATGTAATGAAATATGAATAATAATAATAATAATAATTTAGGGGTGTTTTCCCTCAAGGTCTAGGGTTAAATTTATAGAACATTCTTGGCTGGTGGAAAATTGCCTATATAAAGAAGGCTCATAGGATTGTCTACAACAATTTTGGGATGTTGATGATGGCTCTAGCTTACAAAATATTGATAGGAAAGTTCCATGTGGCTTTTAATTGTTTATTTCTAAAAATTTTAATCTCATACTTTTGCAAATAATAAGAAGCCAACTTTCTATTCTTGTAACTTTATTTTCTTTCTCCATTTCTATTATGTGTTTGTGTTAATAAGGGGGATACCCTTCATCAAGTGGTATTAGAGAAAGTTATCCTAAGTATGTAAACCATTAGTGAGGAAATTTGCACTAGGACTGTGGTTTTTGATTTGAGGGATAAGTACAAAAGTGCCTCTAGAAAGGAACCATGACAGGAGACCTAGAGGTGTATCAAAAGAGGCATTTAGAACCCTCTAGAGACAAATGGAAGCATTGGAAGTAGAGATCCATAAAGCAATGAATATTGAAGCAAGAGATGAAAATGGGGATAAATTTGAAGAAGAAGATCATGTTGAACATGAAGGATAAGAAACAACTAGGGATCCTATGGAGCATAGGTTTTCCAAAGACATTTCTAGGAATGGAAAAATACCCAAGATTGAAGTCTTCACTTTTTGGGGAAATATTAACCTAGAAAAGTTGATCAAATGGATCAATGATCTAGAAGAATATTTGAAGTATGTAGAAATTTTAGATTCTTAGGAAGACCAAATTGAAAGGGCATGCAAAAATTTTGTGGTAAGAGATTTAATCAAAGAAAAATAGGAGACAAAAAGATAGAGTCACAAGATGGGATTAGATGGTGGATAAATTGAAGAAAAAATTCATTCCTATGTATTATGAGCTTTATTTCCTAAAGAATATGTGAGAGTTGAAGAAATAGAAAGATCTATTTAGGAGTATATAGAAGAGTTCTGTTGAGTCTTCATAATAATAGTCCATGTTGAAGGTGACAAGGAGAAAGTTGTCCATTTCCTTAATGGGTTAGGGCCAATTATTCAAGAGAAGTTAAGTCTAGCTAGGATGACTAGTATTGATGAGGCTACCAATTTTCCTTAAGAGTGGAAGGTAAGTGCACAAAGTTGTGGTACCATAAAGATGCCACATTTTATTTAAAAAACCTAAGCAATTGTGTGATGGCACTATGGTTTGGGTAGGATGAGCCTATGGCTTGTAAAATTGAAAAGGTAGCATGATTGCACTATTTGGAAAATCAATGAATAAGGTAGCACGATCACACTATTGAAAAAAGTTAGATAAAAATAAACCTGAGACTCATTTGCCATTTCTCTCCATTTTATCTCCAATGGCTTTGGCATTTTCTTATTTTCTAATGAGTGTGAACACAATGCCCCTAGTGGTTTTCAACCCTAATTTACATTTTAAAAATGGCTCCATGTCATTGAAAATACCAAATTGATCAAAGTAGTATGAATCTTAACTCTCACTTTTGTTAAATTTTATATTTTTTAAATTTTGATTTGGGTTTTTTTAGTTTTTAAAAATTGTATTGTTTAATTGTTAGGTAATGTAGATAATCCATGCCCTAGTCCTCCTAGAATAATCCACCACAAAATCCACCAATCCTAAGAAATCTATTGATAAACCCTGCACAAGATTAACCCAAAAGCCCTCAAAATGAGGAACAACCACTTCCACAACCTCCACCAATCAAAAGACCTCCTCTAGGGACCCAAGAATATTTGTTGAATGAAATTTAAAGAGGGAAAACCAAGTTAGAAACAATTATTAGTAGGCTAAAGAACTCACTTCAAAGCAATCTTGGTAGGGCATAATTGGCACAATCCCTTGAGACCATTGTGGGTCAGGTAGCATTTATTAGTAGTTAATTTAATCTATGACATAATAAAAGAGAAGAACAAAAAATATATTATGTTGATAAATTATCATACGAAGACATAAAAAATAAGCAAATTACCAAAGATGACATATGTGGTTTGTTTAAAAATCCTAGAGAACAAAACATCTTGAGAGCTACAGCTAAAATGTTCCCCATCCATTGGTGCATTCATGAAGGTATTCAAAATAACTTTTGAGATAGATGGTGGATGGTGTTTGGTGTCCCTCCTTGTAACAATCATGAGGTTCCAAAGTATTTCTTAAACAATTTGTAGTGTGAGTCTTTCCATTAAAAGATCCCCAATTATTTTGATATTCTTCCTTCTTAGGGTAGAGGTTGGGGATTTTCATTTGATAGGCCGGGGGCACTTTGTGAACCTAATGTTGTTAGGGCACTTTTTGGGAAGCCACAGGTGGAGCATGTTGTTGTTCCTACTATTGTCAAGGAATATTTAGAGGATGGCACACTAGGAACTATTAGAGCTTTGAATCATAGCCTCATTTAGTGTGTTACTCCTTTTGTTGTGGATGAGCCTCATTAGTATAGTGGTCACATGTACATGTCATGTGGATATCTATGCACATTTGGCACTTCCAATAGAGAGGACGATGATAATGGGTGGATGAAATATAACTTCTTCAATGTCATTTGAAATTGATACATAGGTAAATAAATAATTATATTTTAAACTCTTTTGATCACATCTCATATGTACATGAATGACTAATAAATTAGTATGTATTGACTTTGTTCAAAATTTAGGGCTAGAGTATTGTTGGCACTAGTACTGATCCCTTGATCTCATTTTATGCCACGTTGATGACTTTATAGACATGTATAAATGTATTCATTTAAATTAATACATCTATTTATAGTGTAATCATATGAAAGGTTAAGTAAGCACTTTTATCCATATGAATTAGTTTTGTGTTGGATCATCAACTTTCACATTGGACTCTAAGTGTGGGTTTGATGCCACTCATGTCGAGGTATATTCATTTTCATGTTAATTTTATTCAATTGAACATGTTGGTTTGGGGTCACCTAACTTTTAGATTAGTTCATTTTCCATAGAGAGATTAAATAATTTCCAAAAAAACTTAGGATTCTAGGGGAACCATACTTTGTAATGTGTTATTCTTTTACTGAAAAAGTAGTACCACTTTCAATGGCCACCATTTTAAGGGCCTTAAAATCCACCATTTAAGAAAAATAGTAGTTTAGAAACTAGATTTAGAGGAATACAACTTTTTTTTAGTGATATCTTGAAATATTTAGTATAACTATCTTCAAATTCTCATCGAAGTTTAGAAATTACAAAATTTAGAAAGAAAAACTATCATCTAGTACCCCCTTTTGGTACCAAAACTTTGTGCACTTACCCAACAATAAATGTTGAAAAATAAATTTGAAAGAAAGAAAAGTGGAAGAGGTCAAGATGGAAGATCTAGTAGATGGTCTTATTTAGGTTGTAATGAAGATTGGGAAAAATAATGAGACAAAAAGCAATTGTAATCAAAGGGAAAATAATCTTTAATCATTTCTATGATTAGAATAATAAGGATCAAAGAGGAAGACGAAGAATGCAAGGATTGGGAAGAGGCAAGGAGCCAAAAATATTTCCATTTTTTGTCTTTTCAAAAAGGGTTGTTTTAGTGAAGAGTTTCTATTCATGGATTCTTACTATTTTTAGTAAGTTTGTCATATGAACTGAAAATGTTCTAGTTTCATAGCTAGAGGTTCATTTAAGATATATGAGCCTTTTAGATGAAGTTTTATTGGCACATCATATGCATTGGTGAAGTTATCACAATTTTTTGGTATAAAATCTTCAAGCTTGATTTTGAAGGTCTAAAATGATTTTGGAACAAGGTCAAATCTCAACTGATAATTGCTTGTGTAATCAACTATTGTAGAAAATGAGTTGTATAAAAGGGGTTATAGTTGTTAGAATGATTTATAATAAATGAGAAGGGGTAGGTGAGTGGGGAGGGGGCGAATCTATTATCCTTAGGTCCAAATGTACCAATTAAAGTTTTCCACACTTCAAACAACTTAGATCTAATCATTAAGGAGCTTGGTCTCTATAGTAACTCATCGGTAACATAAAATTGTAGTCTATTTTCCCAATAATTACTAACTTGCAAAATGTAAAACATTAAATAATAAAAATCTCAAATAACATCCACAAAAGTAAGACACTGGGATTTAACGTGGAAACCCAATTTGGGAAAAACCACTAACAACATGTGATCATTTTTTCACTCTTTTAAAGCGAGCCTTTTTAGGATCCAACCTAGTTAAAGGTTTCAATACACACTATTAGGTTTGATCCTGTTAAAAGATTTAATCACCCTATTAGGAGTGTCCTTGTTAGAGGACTTTAGAACATTCCATTAGAATGTCACCTTATTTGAAGGATTTACAAATGACTATTAGGTCAACCTTGATTAAAGGATTTTAACTAATACAATAGTTGGAAAGTAACATCAGGTTAATTTCATAAATACAACTCACTTTGCAAATATAGATCACAATTTGGTTCAACAGTTAATTCGTTGAGTGTCTTGCATTATCATCCCCATCGCTAATTCACTTGACAACCCTTCAAGAAACCACTCTTCACCTCAATAATTCACTATTTAGCCTTCTACTCAAGTTTACCAATCAACAAAATTAATTTTTTTTCTAACCTTGCTAAGTTAGCCCTTGTTCTTCCTTAAATAGGTATCTTGATCTTTTTCTGAAACCATTGTTGATCTTACAATTAGTTCAGATTCATCGAATCCTTCCATCTTTTCATTTCCTACTTCTCCTTATAGAAACTTCTCAAAAATTATCTTTGAATACATGCTTAGAAATGCTCAAACATAGTTTCCCTTGCATTAAATATCCCAACTCATCAATATTTATCATCAACACACTTTACATATTTCAAGAAATTAACTATGTCGACCATGAATCTCAATTCCATCACAAAATAACAAATGATGACACAGCCAAAACTGTGTTCCTCAACCTCGATCATCACTTTTTTTTATTTCTTGGCTTATACTAAATTTTCTCAATCTTTTATACTAGCACTTAGTCCAACTTTTCTAATACTCTGTCTTTACTAGTACTTGCTCAACACTAGAAAATTTGGCTTCAACTTTAAATTCCTTAATTTTCTTCTGTGAAGCTTAGTTAGGCCAACATATTTTCTCTTGATTGATAATCTCTTATAGGATTTACCAAAAATAAATTCTTCATTTAGTATTATGATTAAACAACACATTATCTGGTCAAGGTCTAACTAATCAAGTACCTATTGTAGTTTCTTGCAACTCAATCTTTCCATTAGGTCTTTTTATTATCTCTTATTTTCAAATTCTCTTCATCAATCATTTTGATATGGAACTTTACATAGGTAGCACCTATCTCATCAATAAGGTTTGACATCAATGACAACATAACAATTGTTCAAAATTTTAGTTTCCAACAATAATAACCAATCAAGTCAAAGGTTTGTAAGTTATGGTCTCTAGAAGTTGGGATACTTGAAAATATAACTTGTAAATTGTCTTGAGTTGATTCTATGTAATAAAAAATGTAATAAAATAATATAATTTTAGTTTGGTCATCTTCAAGAGTTAAGACTAATTGTCTAGAACCTTCCAAAGTTCAGAAAAAACCCTATATAAGAAAGGATAATAGGTTGTTTAAGGGAATTCTATGTGGTGGTTTGCAACTCTATATTGCATAATATTGTACGGAGGAACCCATGTAGTTTTGCATATTATATTTTTGAAATTTAATTCCATACTTCTAAAGATAATAAGAAGCCAATATTTTATTCTTGCTAAGTGTTATTATTTCTCTATTTTGTAATGTATTTATGGTATTAAGGGGAGATTCCTTCATTAATTGGTATCAGAGCATGAGTTCCTAAGTGTGTAGATATATTGTTAACTATGAGTAAATTTGCACTAGGACCATGGTTAAGGTTGAGTGTGTAGGTAGACACTGATTGTGAGACAATTTTCCCTATGATCATGGTTTAGGGTTTTAGTGATAAGCACAAAATCCTTCCGTGAAAGGAACATGGAAGAAGAGTTGGAGTTGTGCTACCTAGGGTTAGAACCATCTAAATGGAAATGCATGTATTACAAGATTAGACGCATAGAGGGATGAATCTTTCTATAAAAAATGATAGTGAGGATGAAAGAGAAGAAAGAAATGTTGTTCAAGTATAAGAAGATGGAGTTCTGAACAAAGAGGAAGAAATGATTTTTAGGGTCATTTCCAAGTTTGGGAAGATACCTATGATTGATGTTTCCACATTTTTGAAAAATCTTATCCTAGAGGAATTTACTGACTAGATTAATGATTTGGAAGAATATTTTGAGTATTAAGACATCAAAGATCCTAATAGGGTCAAGTTTGTGAAGGCCAGACTGAAGGGTCATGCAAATGTTTGGTGGTAGAAGATCCAATCAAAAATAAATAGAAGAAGAAAATAGAAAATTAGAAGATGGGATCAAATGTTAGAAAATTGAAGAAAAAAATCATTTCAATTTGTTATTAACTTGATTCTACTAAAAAAATGCAAGGGTTGAGAAAGCGAGAAGACTTGTTCATAGTATACATAAGAATTCTACTGAGTCCTCATTAGAATAATCCATGTAGAAGCTGACAAGGAGAAATCTTCCCATTACCTTAACAAATTGAGCCAAAGTATACAAGAGGAGTTGATTCTAGTTAGAATGAAAAGTATTGAAGAGGTATATCAAGTTTCCCTAAGAGTAGAGGAAATGCTGAACAAAAAGTTTGGGAGAAGACAAAGCTAAAGAGGTAATGGTGGATGATCTATTGGATGGTCCTATGGAGGCAAAAATAAAAATTATAAGAAGAATGATAAGGCAAGAATTATTAGTCACAATAAGAGGGGAAACAATTTCAATCATTTCCATGATCAAAATAATAGGGATCAAAAAGGAAGAGGATATGGACTTAGAAGAGGTGTTTTTTGTAGAACTTATTTTCACTATGGAGAAGAAGGTCATAGAGAATTTAGATATACTCAATGATATGGAAGGATAGATAGGAGAAATGAGGGTCGAACAAAAGTTTCACATGTGGGTAAAGACTCCATATCATCATATTTTAAATATTCTAAGAAGGGAGAGTCCTAGTTAACAAAAGAGTCCTACAGAGTGGTGAGAATGAACTTGATCAAAGGAGGAACTTGTTTATCACTAGGTGCATGTGTGAGGATTAGTATCAAGAAGAAAAATATCCACACCCATACCATACTACCTAGGTACAAGATGATCACAAGGTCATGGTCAATGAATAATGCCTAATGAAGTCAAAGATTGGAAGTACCATGATGTGGTACCATGTGATTTCATACCCATGGATGCATGTCTTATGCTTTTAGGTAGGTCGTAGAAATTTGTCAGGTGTATTGTACATGATGGTCATCCAAATACCTATTCCTTGAAAAAGAATGGAGTGTGACATAAGTTAAATCCATTTAAGGACATAAAAGAAAAAGTACATGTAGCAGTAAAAAAAAAGCTTTTTTGGTGGAAAAAAGTTCATAGAAGGTATGAGGCATGAGAATATGTGTTTTTCTATACATCCAAAAGATAGTAAAGAAAAAGTACAATATATACTTCTAGAAGTTATAGATTCATTGAATTAGTCTCTAAATATTGCATCTAATAGTGTGCATGATGGATTACCACTAGTAAGGAAGATCAATCATTAGATGGACTTGATTCTAAGAGCCAATTTTCCAAATAAGGTAGCACAAAGAATGACCCCAAAAAAAAGTGAAGAGTTGAATAGACAAGTACATGAGTTGTTACAGAAGGGGTTGATTCAAGAGAGTTTTAGTCCTTGTGTTATACCAACACTATTTGCACCAAAGAAGAATGAACAATGGATAATGTATATGGATTCTTGGGCTATCAATAAGATCACAGTCAAGTATAGGTTTACATTACAAAGGGTGGATGATATTATGGATTTTTTGAGTGGAGCTATGTATTTCAAAAATATAGATATGAAGAGTGAATATAATCAAATTTGGAATAGAGAAGGAGATTTTTAATTTTAATAATACTCCTTTGGGCTGTGGTATTCTAGAGGAAGCATGGATTGGTAAGAAGGTGAGTTATTCTTTTCTCAAAACCTTTAGTTGTGAAGCATTTGCTCATATATATTCTAGAAATAGAACCAAACTAGATGCCAAGTCAAAGAAATGTATATTTTTTGGATATGGCATTGATGAATTTGGTTATAGGCTTTGGGATTTTGAAAATCATAAAATTGCAAGAAGCATGGATGTCATATTCAATGAAAAAGTGTTGTACAAAGATCTATTTCAGCAACATGAGAAGAAAGAAGATGATTATGTAGTGCTGGATGATTCTCCAAAAGATGATGTTCCAATAATTCCTCATGATGTGCAACAATCACGAGACAAAATACCACAACACACTAGTGAATGTTAGATGGTCAAAAAGGTTAAGTAGACCTCTAGAAAGATTTTCGCTCTCTTTGTATTCTATTTTACTAACAGATGCTACTGAACCTAAATGTTATGATGAAGCTAGGTTAGTGGATACTAAGATTTAGTGGAAGTCTACAATGAATGAAGAAATAGAATCTGTTCTGAAAAATAAGACTTGGGATTTATCCAAGTTGTCTGTTGGTAAACAAGATTTAAAGAATAAATGGGTTTACAAGTTGAAAGAAGAGGATGGAGGTAAGAAAATATTTAAAGCCAGGTTAGTTGTAAAAGTATTTGGACAGAAAAAGGGCATTTATTTTAATGAGATATTCTCTCTTGTTGTTAAAATGACTTATATCCATACTATTTAAAGTATTGTAGCTACTCAAGATTTGCATTTGGAGAAACTTGATTTTAAAAAATTATTTCTTCATGGTGATTTGGATGAAGAGATATATATGTGGCACAACCACTAGGATTTGAGGTCATAGGTAAGGAAAATTTAGTGTACAAATTGAAGAAAAGTATATATGGCTTGAGGCAAGCACTTCAACAATGGTAACTGAAATTTGACAATTTAATGCATGAGCATGGATATAGTAGGCATCATTCAAATAATTGTGATTACTTGAAGAGGTTGGATGATGGCAACTAAATTATTTTATGTTTATATGCTGATGATATGTTTGTAGTTGGTTCTAACATGGATCACATTAAGGGGTTGAAATGCCAGTTAGCACATGCATTTTCTACGAAGGATTTGCGGCAGCAAAAAAAATCCTTGGTATGAAAATTTAGAGAGATAGGAATAATAGAAAATTGACATTATCTCAGGCTAATTATATTGAGAAGGTGTTGCACCATTTCTCTATGGAGAATGTTAAAGTTGTCAACACACCTTTACCTAGTCATTTGAAGTTGACTAAGGAGATGTGTCCAAAGACACAAGAAGAGGAGGATAAGTTGTCCAAGGTACCTTATGCTTTAGTTTTAGGAAGCTTGATGTATGCTATGGTATGTACGAGGCTAGATATGGCACATGTAGTGGGAGTCATTCATAGGTATATGAGTCATCCAGGAATTGAACATTAGAATGTAGTAAAATGGATTCTCAGATATTTGTGAGGAACATCCAATAAGTGTATACATTTTGGGGGCTCTACTACTAATTTTCAGGGATATGTTGACTCAAATTTGGTGGGGCATATTGATACCAAGTGAAGTACTACAATTTATGTATTTATTATTGGTGGGGCAGCCGTAAGCTAGGTTTCACATTTGTAGAAGGTTAATGCTTTATCCACTATAGAGGTAGAGTATGTTGTTGCTACAGAGGTAGCCAAAGAGATTATATGGCTTTATTTCTTTTGGAAGAGTTGGGATACCTTCAAAAGGATAATTATTTCTTTACGAATTTTTAGAGTGTCATTCATCTTACAAAGAAATATGCTCTACATTCAAAGACAAAACACATGTAGTTGTGGTACCATTTCATTCAGTCAGTTTTAGATGATGGACAATTAAATTTGGAAAAGATAAATACATATGGAAATCCAGTGGATATGTTTACAAAGATAGTGACAAGAGAGAAGTTGAACTCCTGTTCATCTTTGGTTGGTCTTCTAGACTAAATAGAATAAGAGAACAACAGAGTCTAGGGTGGTTTGATCTAGTGGGAACCCCATGTGGTAGCAGTATTGCTATAGGATAAGTCTCCAAGAGGGAGATTTTTTTTTAGTGTGTAGCCTAACCAACCCCCAAGTGGGAGATTTTTAGTTTGTAGTGACTGATTAGGAAAGTATTATACATACTTGTATAAAAGGGCAACATTGTGGCTGATGTATGGCTAACATATTGTAACCCTAAAGTGGAAAAAAAAAATTGTATAAAAGGGCTTCGGGTTAGGGATTGCTTATGTGTGATGCAAAAATTGCTTCTTGCAATAGTATTGAGCTATAAGGGATTATAGATTGTAATTAGGTTATAATCACTGGATCATAATAATGTTGGACTTTCTATTTGGTGGATGCAACCCAGGGATTGGGTGAGCCATGCTAAATCTTGGTGTCTTGTGTTATCTTTTGTGTGATTCAATATTTTTTGATATTTTTTATATTTTCTTGTAATTTCTATTTTTATCTATGGTTTAATCCTAATAGAGATGAGTGGAAGAATGCCTTCAAGACAAAGGAACTATTGTATGAGTGGTTGATCATTCCTTTTGTGCTAACCAATGCATTGAGTACATTCATGTGGATCATGAATGAGGTATTGAAAGAATTCTTGGATAAGTTTTTCATTGTTTACCTAGAAGATATTTGGAATTGATCTCTAAGAGATGTTTCCTATAAGTGAAAAATACTTAGTCATTTCCTAGGAAGAGTTGGTCGATCATCACTATGATCGAGCCACCTAGTAAAGGCTGAGAGATGTAAGACTTGTTTGCATTTCAATTTGCACCGAGCAATTCCTAGGTTGTCAAATACCCTATCTTTATTCTGAGTAAAGATAGAAGATGTAGAATGAAACAAAGTTAGTTTATGCCGAGTGAGATATTTACTACTAAGAATATAGAAGCCAAGGGACAACATGAATATCAGTTGTGACTAAGCATTAGAGTATTCAAGTGTTGAGTAAACTAGTTTTGACATATGTGTTTGTGGTGGCACAAAAACTTATGTAAACCATTTTGGACAACTTCTATACATGATTTTATGATTGTTGAGATAAATAAGGAGGTAATTATGTATTTTTTAGAGGACATCAATCCCTAGAAAGGTAGATTAACCAATGAAAAAATTAGAAGGACTAAGCAAAAAAAGGGAAAGCTCTAGATCATTGATCATGATCTAGAACCTTCTCAAGTTGTTTATTTAAGAAGGGTTCAAGCTCTAGTATGTTTGAGTGTGTGTAAGAAGGATCAAAAGAGAGTGAAGAGACAAGTTTATGAGAAAAGAAAGGCTATGTTCAATGATCAAAAGTGGAGATCATACAAAGCAACCTAGTAGTAAAGGGTAAAACATAGTATATCAAATAAGGAGATCAAATTAGATAAGGAAAGAGAAGATCCATAATCTAGAATCAGAGTGTAAGCTAAAAGATCAGGTACTAAGACATTCTAACAAGTGGATTGGGGTAAATCTCTTAATAGAGTGGTCCTAATGAGCCTATTCAAATCTCCTAACATAGTGCATACCTAGTAGTGAAGATTCATGGGTGTCATCCCCACCCCATTTTTACCTTCACCTTGGAGGGTTTTTGAGTAACCAAATCTTGTGTGTTATGTGTTTTTCATTTACTTTCATGTTTATAGATGCGATGCACACTTAGATCTATTCCAATATTATAGTTTATGGTTATATGATTCATGGTCTAAGATATAATATGGATTAGAGGTTAATACATTATATTTTTTTCAAGAAGTTCAAAGTTTTGAGATCCTAATTTTGTTGGGAAATTGTTGGAAGATTGGTTTGATTATGATATGTTACATTCATGACTATGTTTGTCATTGATGTCAACATAACATATTTGATGTCTTTTATGGTATTTGGCAGAAGAACAATGAAAGATCAAGTTGGTATGGATGGCTAGTTGAGCATGATAACCACCCAAGGTTATCAGAGGTACTTTTGAGTGTTTGGCATATTCAGTTAATGTTGGAAGTAGAAAGGATAAGTCTAGAAGAAGTTATGTAAGTTTTGGTGATGTCTATTCTAAGATAGAGTTTACAGAAGCATGTTCCAGTAAACTTGTTATATCTCTTAGCATAGTTGATATCTTGAGGATTGAGGTTGAGGACACGGAGGAGACATGTTGAGGATGACATAGCTAAGCTCTCTCATCATAAATTGTTTTAATGGAAATTTATTCAAGTTGCATGCAGAAGATTAGGGTTATCACTAAGTGTAACATGTTCTTAATGTGGTCCTATAATAATTAATTAAGAAGGTCTAATAGATGACTCAGGAAATTTTTTTATGGACTCAGTATAAAGGGAGGGCATTTTCCTTTATCATGGAATTAAATGGATGTATGGTGAATTAATGCTAAGAAACAGAGTGTGTGGAATATGAAGTTGAGTAGAGCAGTGTGGAAGTGAAGGTAACTTCATTGCAAAGGTTTTGCTAAGTGATTTGAGGTTTGGTATTTGGATCTAAGGTTGGTGACCTGGTCTACAAGGTCTAACAGTGATTGATTTGGTTGAAAAGATAGAGGAAAGGGCAGATGAAAGAAGAAAATAACAGTAAATTACCTATTTGAGCAGTGAGCTCTTCTTGTAGTTGAAATTGCATGTTTGAGTAGTGGGCTCTTCTTGCATACATTATACCACAACTCCTAATAGGGTTGGCACAACTCCTAATAGAGTTGGAATCTCCTAATAGGGATTCAAAGTCTCCTAACAGGGACTCATTGTACTAAATTTTATAATAGACTCCTAAAAGGGTCCATCCTCTAACAAGGAATATTTATATTAGTACATCATCTCATGGGCATCATTCCCACCAGCGATTTCTCTCTGATCAAGGGTTTCCCTAGTCAACATATCTATTGTAATTGTCTATGTGCATCATTATATGGTTATTGTTTACTTTGGTTGAATGATTAACTTTGTTTAAAGAAGATTAATATTTTAATTATTGGATAATTGATTCACACCCCCCCCTGCCCCTCTCAATTATCTTGGTGGACTATTGTTTTCAACAATTGGTATCAGAGCTTCAGGTCCTTAAAGAAAAATTTTAACAACTTTGGGAGATCAATGGAAAACATATTTAGAGAAGATAGTACTACATCTAACAAAATAAATTTTGACACATGAGTTATGGAAATTCTTGGTGAGTTATCAGATTTGTGTAAAGAGTAGTGTATTGAGTTTACAGATATAGAATCCTTCTAATGTATACAAAGGAATAGTAGCACAAGTGAAGATAGATCCAAAATAGAAGATGATATAAAGATGAAGGAAGGTAGTGGTCTACTTACAAAAAGAGAATGGTATGATATCTTTTTTGTTGGACATGCAAAGAGTTTGGTCATTTTTCAAGTAAATTTCCTAAGAGATTGAGAAAAGCTAGAAAGAGTCTACTTTCTGATAAACTTGAGGAATTTAGAGAAATTATAGAAAGATCCTTGAAAATTTTTTCTAATGAGTCTAGATTGGTTAGTGAAAAGCATGTATCAGAAGAAAAAACTTTGGTTACCATTATGGAAAGTGCAAATGTGAGAATTGATGAGAAGTTCAGAATTTAAGAGAGAATAGTTGATTACAATTCAGATGATGATGTTGTTACTAAGCCAAAGAATGATAAGATATTTCTTGAGACTAATAATGATTTGTAGAATGAAGGAGAGACAAGGCAGGGACAATGCTCAAAACCTTCAATAGAACCAAGAGTTGAGATGAAACTCCTACTTTAGGAAAGAACATTATAAAGAATCACCTATCCAAACAAATCATCAAAAGCAAAGACAAAGATGTAATGACAAGGAGCAAAGTGAATGAAGAACTATGCTTGATATCTCAAGTTGAACATAAGAATGCAGATGAAGCATGCAAAGATGATTACTGGAAACAAGATATGAAAGAGGAATTGGATTAGATAGAAAATAATGGAACATGGGAATTGGTCCCTACACCAATAGACAAGAATGTGATAGGAACCACATGGGTATTCAGGAACAAGATACATGAGAAAGGGGAAGTTGTAAGAAATAAAGCAAGAGTGGTATGTAAAGGTTGCTCACAAAAAGAAGGAATAGATTATGAGGAGACTTATGCTCTAGTGGCTAGAATAGAAGCATTAAGATTATTCTTAGCCTATGCAGCACAAAAGAAATTCAAAGTATATCAGATGAATGTCAAGTCAGAATTTTTGAATGGAGAAATTAAAGAAGAGGTATACATTGTGCAACCTAAAGGATGTCCTTTGATAGATGACAAGTAAATAGTATGAAAACTAAGGAAATCATTATATGGATCAAAGCAAGAACCTAGAACCTAGTATGAGAGTTTAGATGAGCATTTGACAAAGCTTGGATATAGAAAAGGTATGGCAGATAGTAATCTATATTAGAAATAAATTGATGATGGTTTAATGATTTTGGTAATATTTTTTGATGACATTATATTTGGAGGAAACATTAAAGAAAGAATTTGAAATGAGTATGATAGGAGAGATGAAATATTTCTTAGGATTGTGGATAGTACAGAACAAAGAAGGAATCTTTATTTCTCAAACTAAGTACTTGAAGGATTTACTAAAAACTTTTGGTAAACCTATTGGAACGCCTATGGTAAATGGACACAAGTTATCTACAAAGGATGAGATAGCTACTGTTGAACAGAAGAAGTACAGATCTATGATTAGAGGATTGCAATATATGACTCACACAAGGCTAGATATAGAAAATATAGTTGGAATTGTTGCAAGATTCCAAGCTTATCCTAGAGAAGCACATTATGTATTAGGGAAAAGGATATTTAGATATCTAAAAGGAACTTCAGCATTTGGATTATGGTATAACAGATCTATTGATTTTACTCTAAGTGCTTATACTGATGCAGATTGGGTAGGTAGTATGGATGACAAAAAGAGCACTAGTGGAGGAGATTTCTTTCTTGGAGGAAGATTGGTTTCTTGGTTAAGCAAGAAGAAGGATTGCACATCTCAAAGTACAATAGAAGTAGAGTATGTTGCAGCAGTAAATAATTGCAATCAAGTTATTTGGATGAAGCAGATACTAATGGATATAAGAATAGAAATTAGTGAATCTATTGTTATACATTGTGACAACACAAGCACAATGAATATGTCAAAAAATTTAGTGTTGCATTCGAAGACTAAGCACATTTATATTAAGTATCATATGTTGAGAGAAAAAGTTGCAGAAAAAGAAATCAGATTGGAGTATGTGAGCATAAAAGAGGAGATTGTAGATGTATTCGCTAAGAATCTTCCCAAAGAGACTTTTGAGTATTTGCAAGGTATGCTTGGGGTTATGCCCCTTCCTAAATTAGAGTAGAAGATGTGAGAATGCATCATTCTAGGGTAACAAAGCACCATTGTTTGTCTGGACTAGATGATGATGCTTCCTATATGGGGGAGTATCTGTGATAGATAGAGTCATCTAGGAATCTTGTTGATATTGTTGTGAATAGTGTCTTTTGACACTCAACCTGAATAAGTATCAGTTGTTGAAGAGTTTGATGAAAAGATATTGGTTGTAGAAACCTTTGACATTGATGTCAATGGGGGAGAAGTTTGGCATGAAAAAAATTATGCTAAATTGGAGAGAAGTATTGTAGAAAAACATTATGCTAAAATTTTGGCAGTATGTTAAGGAAGATGTTCGGCATAAACATAGTATGCAAAATAATAGTTTAGTATTAAGCACATTGAAGTATATCAATGGGGGAGTATGATTGATAAAGAAGATTTGAAGATGAACAGTCTTTTCTTGGTATTCTTGGAACTAAATTTTTTCATCTATGTTGCCATCAATGCCAAAGGGGTAGATTGTTGGGAAATTATTAGAAGATTGGTTTGATGATGATATGTTAAATTCATTATTGTGATTGATGTCAACATAGCATGTTTGATGTCTTATGTGGTATATGATAGAAGAAAAATGAAAGCTCAAGTTGGTATGGATAGCTAGTTGAGCATGATAACCACTTGAGGTGATGGGAGATACTTCTCAGTGTCTAACATATGAAATTAATGCCAGAAGTAGAAAGGACAAGTCTAGAAGAAGTTATGTAAGTTTTGGTGATGTCTGTTCTGAGATAGAGTTTATAGAAGTATTTTCTGGTAAACTTGTTATATCTCTTAGAAGAGTTGATATCTTGAGGATTGAGGTTGAGGACATGGAGAAGACATGTTGAGGATGGCATGGCTAAGATAGCTTGTCATAATATTATGTATACAAAAATTTATTCAAGTTGCAAGGCGAAAGATTAAGGTTATCACTAAGTGTAACGTGTTCTTAATGTGGTCCTATAATAATTAATTAAGAAGTTCTAACAACCAACTTAGGGAATTATTTTATGGACTCAGTATAAAGGAAGGGCATTTTCCTTTATCATTGAATCAAATGAATGTAAGGTAAATTAATGATAATCAATAGAGGGTGTGGAATGCGAAGTTGAGCAGAGTAGTGTAGAAGTGAAGGTAACTTCATTTCCAAGGTTTTTCTGAGTGGTTTGAGGTTTGATATTTGGATTTGAGGTTCATAACCTAGTCTACAAGGTCTAATAGTGATTGGTCTAGTTGAAAGGACAAAGGAAAGGATAGAGGAAAGAAGAAAATAATAGTAAATAATATTTTTGAGTAGTGAGCTCTTCTTGTAGTTGAAATTTTATGTTTGAGTAGTGGGCTCTTCTTGCATACATTATACCACAACTCCTAACAAGGTTGGCACAACTCATAAATGGGTTGGAAACTCCTAACATGAATTCAAAGTCTCCTAATAGGGACTCATTGTACTAAATGTTGTAATAGACTCTTAATAGGGTCCATCCTCTAACAAAGAATATTTATATTAGTACATCATCTTGTGTGCATCATTCCCATCGGGGTTTTCCCTTTGATCAAAGGTTTCCCTAGTCAACATATTTGGTGTAATTGTCTATGTACATCTTTATAAGGTTACTATTTACTTTGTTTGAATGATTAAGTTTGTTTAAAAAAGATAAATGTTTTAATTATGTGATAACTGATTTGTTGCCCCACTTTTCACCCTGTATCCATTTTCCAAAATGGAGATTTTTGTGTCTTAGTTTGGTCTAGTTATGTATGGGTCTAGGTTTTCTCCTTAGGTGAAAAGAGTCTCCATCATATTTTTAATCTTTCCCTTCTCCCACATTTTATGGTCGGGGGGATTTTCTTTGATGTCATGAGTCTATGGGTAGCTTAGTACCTAATTTGATGGGGATTCTTGCAATTCACAAAGTTGTTCACAAAGCTAAACTTTCTCATGGCTTATCATGTTTTTCCTTTGAAAGAATGAAGTTTGCAAAAAATTGAACATTGCCTTCTCCTCAACGGGTTTCCAACCCATGAAGCTAATTCCTTGCAAAGATTAAGAAATGAGGCTTATGCATTGAGGTAAGAAGATAATGAGTTGCTTTATGGAAAATTCCCATTTTCATTATAGTTTTCTACCTTAGGAAACATTTTGGATTCATCATGATGCTCAGAATCATCCTTAGTGAAAAACCCAAAAATGACTTCTCCTCAGCAGGCTTTCAACCCATGAAGTCTATTTTTCGCCAAAGGTAATTGTGAAGGAAAGAGACAAGGAAGTGGGCCCCCATTTAACTTTCATAGTCATTTCAAGATTTTCTGAACCTAGAGGAAATGTTAACTCAAAAGATAAAGTGTAAATAAAGCCCGGGCTCACAAATTACACACAAAGAAATCAACATTATAAGTAGATTGGGCTCACAAATTACACACCAAGCATCTTAAGATGTTAATGGAAATAATCTAACCACTATTGGAAAGGTATACTAAGTAGAATCTAGCTAGGTAGATATTTCCTTATAGAGTACTTTGTTCTTAATTCTCTGAAACTAAATGGAAAATGGAAAGGTAAGTATGAAAGAAAGGAAAGTTACCATTGGGACAATGAAAATAGTGAAAAGAAATAGAAATATCTATTAGAAGCACCCACATTTACTGCTTCAATGGATTCATCCTTTAATTCATTCATGTAAAATGAATCTTGAAGATTAACAGATGAATTAGGATTTCTAGATAGAGGGAAACATAATAGTTTTTGTGCTTGCAAATTCAATTCTCTGTGCCTCATCTAAATTCAAAGTTTCAATTTACTTCATTCTCAAATAGAATGGCAACCAAATTTGTAGGGTTTGATGGGCTAAATGGGATCAAGTACACATTACAAAACATCACAGATACTTCACTCCTATTTTATGATATGCAAGATTTCCAAAGGAGGGTAAAGTCAGACCTAATTCATCCTATAACTAAGAAGCTTTGAGGAAGTGGACTAGTGGAGGTAGCTAGTTTCCCAGTGGTAGTCCAAGCTCCATAATTGATTTATGAATGCATAAATCACTACAATCTAGATACTCAAAAAAAATTTCTACCTGGTCATACAGTACTAATCTCCATTGATAGGCAAACTGTAGTGAATTGTCTCTGAGTCCTAGAATGAGAGGAGTTTTCAAAATTGATAGTAGGAGTAGTCCCTGAGTTCTCCTTGAAGAAGATGGTATGGAGAAAATAAATCATGCAATCATGTTTTAAAAATCCATCGAGCACTAAGAGTAAGGTCCCCAAAACTCTATTTGGTACTAATCTCAAGCCTAAGATTGTAGACATTCTGGTTCTCCTACACAAATTGAATGGTGAGGTAGAGGCTCTAAATTTTGTTGAACAATATTTCTTTTTGGTACAAATTATTTGTTCAGATACACAGTATATTGATTGTTCCTATGAGGTAAGTGAGAATCTATCTAGAGCTCTTAGTGTTGCAATTTTTTTACAACACCTGTTTAATGTCTTCCTTTCTAATTTATATGCTCGCATCTCTATAGTTGTGGCTGGGCCTTCCAAGAACAAAAAACTTTCTTGATGATGTGAAATGTTATGAGTTCTATCCATGTTTGTAATTGCAAAATAGTTATGTGAAATATGTCAAAGTTAATGACCGTTTACAATGAGAATTTGCAGGGAACTACAAGGATGCCTAGAGAGGAGGTTTAGCTAAGAGGTAATGACAACTATTAATCAATTTAAGAACTATTTTATCTAGTTATCATCTTTCTCATATTTGCATCTTGCAACTTTCGATGGATTCCCCTTGAAGCTGCCTAGGTACTCGAATGACATGATTGTGCTAATAGAGATCATGAGATAGGTGGTGTAGGTGAATGTGCTAAATGTAAGCTTGAAGAATAAAGGCTATGAATTTCCTATGAAAGTTGGAGCTTATAGTTGTGAGTCCCACTCTGATGCAAAGAATATGGTCAAAGTCTTCAAGATGAAATACAAATTGGAGGCGTATGAGTTCATGAGACCTATGTTTGATTTGAATGGATATGCGAGGGATGTGTTGTAGATTGGAAGTGTGATCAAACACATTAACACTATTGAAGACTATTGGGTGGACTATAAAGATGAACTTGAAAGATGAGATTGTGCTTTTAGCATGCTCATAGTGGAGCAAATTAAAACATATGGTATCAACTTCAATGTTGAAGGATTGGAGGATAATGGACAAAATATGTATAGCAATACATGTTTAACTAAGATAAGGAGAATTCCTATTAGTTCAGAGCCTTATGAGGATGCCAAGGAGGATTTAGATGTTATGATGGCCATAATCATCAAGAAAATTGGGAAGTGGATTGAATGGATGACCAAGAGGAGCTAGAGTAAAGGTACAACCACTCAAGCCTGTCTAGCAGCTACAATGCCTTCTTCCTCCTAGAGTGCTACACTAGGCGTAACAATAGCTACCACTCAAGGACCAGCTCAACCTTCTAGAGGAGGTGATCAACCTCTAAACAAGAGCATTCCTATAGCTAGGACTTGTCATGGTGGCTCCCTCCCAGTCATCGAAACCCAAACTGGTGCTGAAGAGAAGACGATAGAGGAGCCAAAGGATAGTGTTGCCACTCTAGTTCCATTCCCCCATGTCACACTCATTCCATCTCCTTGTGCTTCTCTAGTTCCTTCTCCTCATATTTACTCTAGTTCCCTCTCCTCATCATAACCTTATTCTACCAGTAAGTGCTACACTTCTGTAACCAAGTGGCTCCTCAATATAGATAGTAGATTTGGGAGATGGAAAGAGTAGTAGTAGTGGGTCTACTGAGTCCAACAAGGTAGCCAAGAAAACTCTAGAGGTAGATAAAAGCCAAAGCTCTTCAAAGCTCATTTCTCAAGATTCAAAGAATCCCTTCTCTTCAACCATGGTGACTATCACTTCGGCTAAAAATAAGATGTTTAGTATAGAATCTCTTGGGATGGCCTCCAATGTGATAGGCATTGATTCCTAGTTGGAGGATGCTCTAGAAAGAAAGAGGAATAGGAAAGATGAAAGTGCTACTACAAAAGACATTGTATCCCTTGTAGTTCATTTTGGATATACATTAACCAAGATGAAGAAGTAGAAAAATTTGTCTATACTTGGGCAAGATCTAGAAATAGGGCACTTGAAAATGAAGATAGCCAAGCGCAACAAGGGAGGAAGATTGAAGATATGATTGTTGATAATTTTACTCTGCACTTAGTGGACCTTGGAGAGGCTAGGCATGATACCAAGGTTGGCTTGTGGAAGTCAACCAATGAGGTGATTAAGGGATAATTAGAAAGTTTGAAGTTGTCAAAGACTAGAATGAAGAATTGAACAGGTTCATCAGATAGTTGGTTACTCCCTTGGCAACTATCTCTAGAGTATCAATAACCAAAAATCCTACTACTACTGAGGTTCAAGCCCTCATCTCTCAACTTCAAGAAGATAGGAACTTTGGTCAAATTGGTAGGGAATGGATTGGGAAGCTCAAATTAGAAGGAGCTTCTATAATAGAACAAATTGGTAATATTATCCTAAGATTGGAAATAGAGAAGGATAACATATTATCAAATAGCAATACTCTAGCTAGAGAAAGGACAAAGTGTGATGATTGTGTCTCTTTTTTGAAGATGATTATTCAAATGAAGGTGAAGAAATTTGTTAAATCAAAAATCTTTCCAAAGGGAGATGAACCTCTATTCGAGTGGCTTCAGAGCATGTAGTTCAAGATAGAAATGATCATGTTAGTAGAAAAGGGACTTAAAGAAACAGAGGATAAAGTGAAGAAGACCCAAGATAGAGGATTTGAACTCTTGAAGGGGCTACATATAGATTCAAAACCTAGTGGCCAAGGAAAAGCACTCATTGGGATAAATGTCATGAAGGAGAACTTCTCCAAATTTTTGGGTAGTCTGTTGGGTGTGTCTTCTAGAAGTCAAAATAGAGTTGCAAAACTCTAGATACTCAGTGACTGTATACATGTGGCCATGGAGGAGCTATTAAATCAATTAATGTTGTGAAGGAGCTAGTCAGAGAACATTCCAAATGGCTCTTGAGATACACCAACATTCACATGCCTAAGCATGAAGATCTAATTCCAATCATAATTGCCACTAAGGGCTATAGAGAAAAAGCAGAAAAAGGGAAGAAGTCGAAGTAATTCACATTCCCCCCCCCCCCCCTTTTTCTTTCTTATGTAATCATTGTAATATGAAAAAATAGTGTCTTTCCATTTGTCATTTTTGAGAAGATGAATCAATTGAACTTCTATTGTAATGGTCATCTCAAAATCATATATGTATGAAATTGAAAGATTAATAAAAGGTTAGCAAATTTTTGGTGTGAAATACTTGATGTTGTAGAGACAATTGAATGATATTTTGGTATCAATTATTTCTTGTTCCATTTCTATTAGTTATAGTTTTATGCTCTCTCTTTTGTCTAGATTGAAGCAAGCAAAGAACAGAGTTACACTCCCTTATTTCAAAATAGTGAACGAATGTGATAAGCAGTGTCACTGCATGTTAAAAGAGAGATATCTTAAGTGTTTTTCCTTTTAAACTAGCTTTAGTTCATATTCAAATTAACTAAATTCAATATTATTAATCATACTATTAAGCTTTATGAGTTCATAATATGTGTGGGTTCATAAACATAATCAATTCTTCAAAAATCCTTTTAGCCTGAGTTAGATTCTATTTAGGACTAGCTTGGTTTACCTCTTTTCTTCTTGAGTCAAGAACATACCTCCATTTTAAGCTTTAGAAACAAAATATAATTCATTGTAAATCTACCATAGTGAGCTGTGCCTATTAATTTAGAGAAAAATTGATCTACTCGTAAGTGGCTTTTCAGCTATTTGTTATCAAATATTGTTCCTATTTTGGGCATTTAGGACTCATAATCAAAGAAGAACAAATATATTTACCAACAGATTTTTTGGCAACTCTGCTGGGGAATATGAATAGTCGTGTGACTAAAAAGCCTATATCATGAGGAAAAATGGTACTACCTCATGAACACATTGTTCTAGTGCTCCAACCTAACCTTGGTTTTCAAGACAACCAAGAAGACATAATTTCATCTCTTAAGACATTTATTTGGAGACATAGGAGGAATGTTGAACATTACATGAATGCTAACTAAGTATTGGAAGAGGAAGAAAGAAGAGCTAAAGCTTTAGAAAGAGCTATTCAAAGGAGGGACATCCAAAGAGTAGAAAGACAATTAAGATAAGAAGCTCAAAGACAAAATTAACTTAGCACCCTGGAACAAACAAGGTTCCTCAGAAGTACCAAGGAACGGGGTGGGCAAGACCCTATTTCCCATCTTAAACATTCCCAAGTGGAAAGGTGAAAAAAAAAATTTGAAGCATACCACCTTACCCTATTAGGGATCAAAACACTAGTACTTCACATTCTACCTGCTAGGTATTGGCCCTGCATAGAATTATTGCTCACCCAGTTATTAATTTCCTACCATATAGTGTCAGAACCATCATGGCTACTCCATGGTTTGTAGCAATAGGACCATTAGCACTAATAGCTTACCATCCACTCTCGACTGGTTCGAGGAAGAACTTCCCAAAACTTTCAAGAGATGGGAAGGTTACTATTGATGAACAAATTAAAGCCTTCTTTGCGGCTACTCAAATCTTAGGAGTTGGACATGAAGATGTTGCTGTAAGATTATTTGTGGAAACCTTGACAGAAAGCATAGCAGACTAGTTCTATCATCTAAGTGATGGCTCGATCACTGATTGTGATACAATGAGAATGACCTTTGAGACAAGGTTTAAGACTGTGGAAGATGAACATGCCTTGTTAACACAATTGACTTCCATTAAAAAGCAACTCACCATGAGTATGAGGGATTTCATTGCTAAGTTCAATAAGATTATTAGCAAGATTTTGACTGCCAATAGACCCATAGCCAATAATTTGAAAACCTTCTTTATAAGTGCGATGCCCCCAAATGTCAATTATGACTTGAGAAGAGCACATCCCAAAGATTTAGCAGATGCACAAAAGAAGGCAATTGAATTTGAAGATGATTTGATTTTCACAAGAAAATGGAAGCAAGAACTTCAAACTAAAGGAAGTTTGAGTAATACCTAATCATCTGATGAAATGATTTAGAAATTGTCAAATGAATTGATAGTAGTATAAAGGCAATTACCTAGATTCAATAATTCCTATCAGCGAAATTATCAAAATTTGCTAGGAAGGAACAATGATGGAAAATATCCAAAACTCATAGGCTCACAACCTAGGTTGCAAATTGAAGTAGCACCAAAGAAAGGAAATATGCGTGTCTTTCATTTGACAACAGATCATGATAGTGAGAGCTATCTAGAAACTGATCATATGATGCAGTTATTATCCACCAACGAGCTGAACACTGCAATCCCTGGTCTAGAATCAGATTAATACTCAAATGACAACTCTAGAAATTTATTTTTAGAATATGAGTTAGATTATAAATCAAAAGGTGAATGCTATACAACTATTGATGGAACTTCTTACATAGTATTGACTCAAGGTCAAAGGCAAAAGAATCAATCCTCCAGTCATGCTCACAAGAATGATCCCATTCCTTCAACAAGTAATTTTCATATTGATCAAGGAGTATCCACTTCACAAATGGGTAAGGACAATATGCCTTTTGATTTCATTCAATTTTGTGAAGAATCAAAAATTCAAATTTCCCCTATAGATTATTTGAAATCTCACCCTTCTAAGTTAAAAAGACTAGTGGATTGATGTAAAGGGTATGCTTCAGATTTGAATCAGAATGTGATTATTGAAAAAGGAGATGAAACTTTAACATCCGGCCTATTTAATCAAGAGGATTCTACTATTTTAGCAACCTCTCCTGGGCAAATACCCAACCCATTTTATATCTCACTGTATATTAATGGGTGCAAACTAAGCAATTGCATAATAGATTCAGGTGCATCAGACAATGTTATGCCTTATTCTGTGGCTAAGGCCCTGGGTCTCAAACTCACTAAGGTACATGGAAGATGTTATTGTATGGATGCCAAATACGTTCCTTTTCTTGGGCAAATTAAAGATGCTCAAGCAGACTTGGCTTCACATCCAAAAAAGAAACTCTTATTGACCGTTCTAGTAGTAGATATTCTTGCGAGTTATGGACTTCTCTTAAGCAGGAGTTTTTGTTGGGACTTAGGAGGAGAAATAAAACTAGACTAGTGCCAGGAAGTCATACCTATCAAGAATAAAAAATTTAAATTAGAACCTGAAGAAAAGGAAAAATTTATAGTCTTAAAATCAGATGATCCTAAAGCCCATATCCTCTATCAAGAGCTGGAGTTTGGCAACTACATGTTATTTACTGAATCGGCTCGAGATGAGCAAGGAAATGAAAATCTGAGCAAAGGAATTCTTAATGAGGAAAAAGATTTAATAGGCATATGGACACCAGAATTTGATGGAAGTTGTTCCTCTTCAGGATTTGGCATAGGTGTAGTGTTAATACCTCCTGAGGGAGAACCCAAACCCATGGCCTTCAAATTGGAGTTTGGGAATATGAATAACACTGCATAGTATGACCCCTTATTACTAGGGATAATGATAGCAAAAGAGAGAGGAATAAAGATCTTGAAATCTTGAGGTGATGCAGAACTCATTGTGAGACAAATTAAAAGGCAATATTCTATAAAGAACCACAAGCTAAAGAATTACAAAAATAAGTTTGGGACAAAATAGAAGGCCTAGATGCCTTTTCTATTAAAGTAGTGCCAAGGGAATTGAACATCAAAGTCGATTCCCTAGCAGTTTCTACTTCTCTGCTACTACTCCATCCAAAATTCAAGGACAAGATATACCAGATCTAAACATGAACTCAATGATGAAAATCATAAAAGCTTTGATGTCAAGAAGAAATGGAGCCAACATGATGAAGTTCAATTGTGAGATAATATTATTCCCCCATACTTTGTGTCCTTGGAAAATTGTTTAATAGACTTGACGCCTACATTAAGCAAAAGAGGATAGATAAGGGACCTACCACTGGTGAATACGAAGGGATAAATATTGGGGATGTTCATAATCCCAAAATGATTAATAGTGGGAAATGTTGCTCATCTGAAGAGAAAGAAACTACAAAACAACTCTTCATAGAATATTAGGAAGTTTTTTCTTGGAGTTACGAAGACCTAAAAAAGCTATCGAGGTGGGAAGATAAAACATCAAATTCCCCTCAAACCTGATACAGTTCCTTTTTAGCAGAAACAAAGGAATTATAATCCTAAGGTAGCAGATGCCATATTTTGGGAAGTAGATAAAATGTTGAAAGAAAGAATCATCTATCTCATTCATCACTCCACCTGGGTAGCTAATATAGTGTCGGTTAGAAAGAATAATGGAGAAATAAGGATCTGCATTGATTTCTATAATTTGAACTAGGCATCTCTGAAGGATAATTTTGTTCTCCCCAATATGGATTACTTATTACAAATAGTGGCCAAATATGAAATGATGTCCATGTTTGATAGGTTCTCAGGTTACAATCAAGTTGAGGTAGAAGAGAAGGACTAGCATAAAACAACATTCTCTACTCCTTGGGGTACATTTTCATATCATAGAACTCCCTTTGGGCTCATCAATTTTGGTACCACATTCCAAAGGTGTATGAGCAAAACATTTGCTGATCTAAAGGACTAGATTATAGTTATATATCTAGATGATCTCACCATGTTTTTGAAAAAGAGGAAAGATCACATAGAAGATTTGAGGAAAGTATTTCAAAGATGTTGGGAACATGGAATCTCACTTAATCCAAAAAGTCTATTTTACATGTGATAGAGGGAAAGCTCCTTGGTCAGATAGTGTCTCAGGAGGGTATTAGAATTGATCCTAAATGAGTTGAATCCATTTGAAGATTGATCTTTCCATCGAATAGAATAGGAGTTAAATCATTCTTCGGGCAGGTAAATTTCCTCAAAAGGTTTGTACCAAATTTTGCAGAAACCACTAAGCATATTGTGGACATGATGAAAGGAAATTCAAATTTCAAATGGGATGAGATGGGAAAACAAGACTTTCAAGATATAAAAGATGCTATTGCTAATGCTCCAATTTTATGTCATCCGAATTATAAGCGGGATTTCATCATCTACTATTATGCTTTTGAACACACTTTATCAACCATACTTATGCAAGATAATAATGAATAGGTACGAGCCCTAATAGCTTTCATGAGTACACCCCTAAAAAATCATGAATTGAAATACTCACAAATTGAGAAACACACTTTTGAATTAGTCAAAGCTCTTAAATTTTTTTGATTTTATATCTTGCATTCACATTCTATCATTTATGTCTCATATGTAGTAGTGAAAAGTGTGTTAACACAACAAGATGTAAGTTGTAATGTCAAAGGAGCATAAATAGAAAAGACACAAGAGTATGATATAGAAATTAAACCTACCAAGCTAGTAAGGGGAAATTCCTTATGCAAGGTGACTGTAGAAAACAAGATCACTGAAGAATTAGAAGAATCGAGAGAAAAGCAATTAGTTTTGGTTGTAGGTCTTCATGATTCATGGTTTGAGAGTATTACTTATCTGCTAACATATGGAGAATTTCTAGAGGGCCTAACTACAAGACAAAGGAAAGATCTCAAATTGAAAGTAGCTAAGTATATAATTTGGGATGGCAAGTTATTTAAAAAATCCATAGATGGCACTTTCCTTAGATGTGTGGAAAAATAATAGCAAGAAAAGTTGTTGAAAACATTTCATGATGAAACCTGTGGAGCACATTTTTCATCCTCAGTCATAGCTTTGAAAATATTGAGATAGTGCTATTACTGGCTTTGAATGTTCAAAGATGCTTGTGCTTGGGTGGAAAAATGTGAAAAATGTAAGATGTTCGTCGGGCGCCCTTAATTAGTTACTCTACCATTAAGACCGGTCATCATCTAGGGACCTTTTTAACAATGGGGTCTTGGATTTATTGGTCTGATTAGTCCAACATCCAATACTGGTCACCAGTATGTGATAACTATAATTAATTACTTCACTAAGTGGGTGGAAGCCAAAGCAACTGAGAAAACTACTTCTGAAGTAGTATGTGAATTCATCAAGGAGAACATACTTTTTAGGTTTTGTGTCCCCATCAAATTAGTGATGGATAATGCAACCTATTTCTCTTCAATTGAGATTACCATTTTTTTCTTTGAGTATGGAATCACAATGAGTCATTCATTTGATTATTTCTCACAAGGAAATGGTTAGGCTGAGTCTAGTAACAAGAATTTGAAAAATATTGTCAAGAAATTGTTGTCAGATAATCAAAAGACTTAGCACAAGAAAATTCATGAGGCGCTATGGGTAGATAGAGTAACACCTAAGAGAGAAATTGGCATATATTCTTTTGACTTAGTCTATGGATTTAGGCTAATCTCCCATTACCTTTGGAATTAACCACAAGAAAACTCAGAATAGTGATTGGAGATGATATTTATAAAGATGGTTTAGAGAAGAGAATTTTGTACTTGAGCAAGCTTGAAGAGGAAAGAGAAGAAATCATGGATCACATCATGCAACATCAGATCCAAGTTAAAGATCTATTTGATAAGAAGGAAAGACCACAAAAATTCATGGTAGGAGACAGTGCTCTAAAAGGTATACATAAAAAGTTTGACACTTCATGGAAAGGCCTGTTCATAATTCATCAGGCATTTGAGAATAATTCTTTCAAACTGACTTATCAAGATGGTGAAGTGCTACCCCTAATCTATAATGGTCAGGATCTAAAGCTTTATTAAATTTCAAATTGAGAGCAGGTAACCCCTATATTGTATTATAGTTGCATTTAGTTCCTTCCTATGTTTTTCTAATTCATTTTCCTTGCCTTTGTTTTCCTATTTTTCCCTATTTTGTTTTGTTGTGTTGCCTCCTTTTATTTTTGTGAAACTAGAGATTTCTAGTTCCTTGCTTGGGTATGCTCTTTCCAAGTTTCCAATCAGAGCTAGTTGTTGCTCCACTTTTCACCTTGTATCCATTTTGCAAAGTGGAGATTTTTGTGTCTTAGTTTGGTCTAGTTATCTCTAGGTCTAGTTTTTCCCCTTAGGTGAAAAGGGCCTCCATTGGATTTTCCATCTTTCCTTTCTCCCACATTTTATGGTTGGGTGGGTTTTCCTTGATTTTGTGAGTCTATGGGTAGCTTACTACCTAATTCAATGGGGATTCTTGCAATTCACAAAGTTATTCACAAAGCTAAACTTGCTTGTGTCTTATCATGTTTTTCCTATGAAAGAATGAAGTTTGTAGAAAATTGAGCATCACCTTCTCCTTGGCAGGTTTCCAACCCATGAAGGTGATTTCCCACAAAGATTAACAAATGAGGCTTATGCATTGAGGTAAGAAGATAATGAGTTTCTTTATGGAAAATTCCCATTTTCATTATAGTTTTCTACCTTGGGAAACATTTGGGATTCATCATGATGCTTGGAATCATCCTTAGTGGAAAACCAAAAAATGACTTCTCCTTGACAGGCTTTCAACCCATGAAGTCTATTTTCTACCAAAGGCAATTGTGAAGGAAAGAGACAAGTAAGTGGGCCCCCTCTTCAACTTTTATAGTCCTTTCAAGATTTTTTGAACCTAGAGGAAATGTTAACTCAAAAGATTAAGTGTAAATAAAGCTTGGGCAGAAAAATAGAAATTGCCTTCTCCTCGGTGGGTTTTCAACCCATGAGGGTGATTTTTTGCATTCATAAAGAAATCAACTTTATAAGCAGATTGGGCTCATGAAGTACACACAAGGAATCTTAATATGTTAATGGAAACAATCTAACCTCTATTGGAAAGGTATACTAAGCATAATCTGGCTAGGCAAATATTTTCTTGTAGAGTACTATGTTCTTAATTCTCCAAAATTGAATGGAAAATGGAAAGGTAAGTATGAAAGAAAGGAAAGTTACTATTGGGCAAATAGAAATAGTGAAAAGACATCAAAATGTCTATTAGAAGCTCCCAAATTTACTGATTCAATGGATTTATCCTTTAATTTGTTCATGTGGTGTGAATCCTGAAGATTAATGGATGAATTAGGATTTCTACATAGAGGGAAACATAACAGTTTTTCAAACTACCACTTTTCCTTGAACTATTATGCTATTAAATTGCACAACACTTTCAAATTTTCTATGCTTGTGAATTCAATTCTATGTGCCTCATCTAAATTCAAAGTTTCAATTTGCTTCATTCTCAAATAGAATGGCAACCAGATTTGTGGGGTTTGATGGGCTAAATGGGATCAAGTCCACATTGTAAAAATTAATAGATACTTCACTCTTTTTTTATGATATGCACGATTTCCAAAGGAGGCTGAAGTCAGAGCTGATTCATCCTATAACTAAGAAGCTCTAAGGAAGTGGACTAGTGGAGGTAGCTAGTTTCCCAGTGGTAGTCCAAGCTACAAAATTGATTTATGAATGCATAAATCACTAAAATTTGGATACTAGAAAAATTTTGCTACTTGATCATATAGTACTAATTTCCATTGATAGGAAAAATATAGTGAATTTCCTCTGCATCCCAAAATGAGAGGAGATTTCACAATTGATAGTAGGAGGAGCAGTCTTTGAGTTCTCCTTGAAGAAGATGGTGTGGATAAAAGAAATCATTTGATCCTAGTTTCAAAAGCTATGGAGCACCAAGAGTAAGGTCCCCAAAACTCTATTTGGAATTGATCTCAAGCCTCAGATTATAGACATTCTAGTTCTCCTGCATAGATTGAAAGATGAGGTACATGCTCTAGATTTTATTGAACAATATTTCTTTCTAGTACAAATTATTTTTTTAGATACGCAATATATTGATTGGGCCTATGAGGTAAGTGAGAATCTATCTAGAGCTCTCAGCATTGCAAAGTTTTACAACACCTTTTATATGTCTTTCTTTCTAATTTATATGCTATCATCTCTATAGTTGTGGCTGGGCCTTCGAAGAATAGAAAACATTCTTGATGATGTGAAATGTTATGAGTTCTATCCATGTTTGCAATTGCAAAACAATTATGCAGATTATGTCAAAGTTAATGATGCATTTGCAATGAGAATTTATAGGGAACTCCAAGGATGCCCAAAGAGGAGGTTCAACCTAGAGGCAATGGCAGCTATTAGTCACTTCGGGAACTGTTTTACCCAATTTTCATCTTTCTCATATTTGCATCTTGTAGCTTTCAATTGATTCCCCTTGAAGCTACCTAGGTACCTGAATGGCATGATCATGTTGATAGATATCGTGAGGCAGGTAGTGCAGGTGAATGTAGTAAATGAAAGCTTGAAGAAGAAATTGTATGAATTCCTTATGAAAGTTGGAGCTTATAGTTGTGAGTCCCGCTCTGATGAAAAGAATATGCTCAAAGTGTTTGAGATGAAATACAAATTGGAGGTGTAAGAGTTCATGAGACCTATGTTTGATTTGAATGGATATGCGAGGGATGTGTTGTAGATTGGAAGTGTGATCAAATACATTACCACTCTTCAAGACTATTTGGTAGATTGTAAAGATGAATATGAAAGCCAAGATCGTGCTTTTGTCAGGCTCACAGTGGAGCAAATTAAAACATATGGTATCAACTTCAATGTTGAAGGAATGGAGGATGATGGACAAAATATGTATAGCAATACACATTTAAGTAAGATCAGGAGCATTCCTATTAGTTCGGAGCCTTATGAGGATGTTGAGGAGGATTTAGATGTTATGATGGCTAGAATCATCAAGAGAACTAGGAAGTGGGTTGAATGGATGACCAAGAGGAGTCAGAGTAAATATACAACCACTCAAGCCTCTCTAGTAGCTACAATGCCTTCTTCCTCCTAGAGTGCTACACCAGGTGTAACAATAGCTACCACTCAAGGACTAGATCAACCTTTGCGAGGAGGTGATCAACCTCCAGACAAGAGCATTCCTATAGCTAAGACTTGTCATGGTGGCTCCCTCCCAGTCATCAGAACCCAAACTGGTGCTAAAGAGAAGAAGATGGAGGAGCCAAAGGATAGTGCTACCACTCCAATTCCATTCCCCCATGTCACACCAGTTCCATCTCCTCATGATTCTCTAGTTCCTTCTCCCCATCATATCCCTATTGTGCCAATAAGTTCTACACTTATGCAACCAAGTGACTCCTCAATATAGATAGTAGATTTGGAAGATGGAAAGAGCAGTTGTAGTGAGTCTACTAATTTTGATGAGGTAGTAAATAAAACTCTAGAGGTAGATAAAGCCTAGAGCTCTTCAAAGCTCTTTTCTCAAGATTCAAAGAATCCCTTCTCTTCAACTGCAATGACAATCACTCCAGCTAAAAGGAAGATTTTTAGTATAGAATCTCTTGGGACAACCTCCAAAGTGATCAACATTGATTCTTGGTTGGAGGATACTCTACAAAGAAAGAGGAAAAGGAAAGATGGAAGTGCTCCTGCCAAAGACACTATATCCCTTACAGTTCATTTTGGATCTACATTAACCAAGGTGAAGAAGAAGAAAACTTTGTCTATACTTGGGCAAGATCCAGAAATAGGGCACTTGACAATGGAGATATCCAAGCCCAATAAGGGAGGAAGGATTGAAGATATGATTGTTGATGATTTTACTCTACACTTAGTGGACCTTTGAGAGGCTAGGCATTACATGAAGGTTGGCTTTTGGAAGTCAACCAATGAGGTGATTGAGGGATAATTAGAAATTTTGAAGTTGTCAAAGACTAGAATGAAGGCTGAGATAGAAGAATTGAATAGGTTCATCAGATAGTTGGTTACTTCCTTGCCAACTATCTCTAGAGTATCAGTAACCAAAAATCCTACTACTGCTAAGGTTCAGGCCCTCATCTCTCAACTTTAGGAAGATAGGCACTTTGGTCAAATTGGTAGGGAATGGATTAGGAAGCTCAAATTAGAAGGAGCTTCTATTATGGAACAAATTGGTAATGTTATCCTAAGATTGGAAAGAGAGAAGGATAACATATTATCAAATAGCAATATTCTGGCCAGAGAAAGGACAAAGTGCAATGATTGTGCCTCTCTTTTGAAGATGATCATTTAGATGAAGGTGAAGGAAGCTATTGAAGCAAAAATCCTTCCAAAGGGAGATGAACCTCTATTATAGTGGCTTCAGAGCATGCAGTTCAAGATAGAAATGATTGTGTTAGTAGAAAAGGGGCTTAAAGAAATAAAGGATAAAGTAAAGAAGAACCAAGAGAAGGGGCTACATATAGATTCACAAATTAGTGTCCAAGGAAAAGCACTCATCGAGATAAATGTCATGAAGGAGAACTTCTCCAAATTTTTGGATAGTCTATTAGGTGTATCTTCTAGTAGTCAAAATAGAGTTGTAGTACTCCAGACACTCAACAAATGCATACATGTGTCCATGGAGGAGCTACCAAATCAATTGAATGTTGTGAAGGAGCTGGGTAGAGAACATTCCAAATGGCTCTTGAGATACACCAATATACATGTGCTTAAGTGTAAAGAGCTAATCCCAATCATAGTTTCCACTAAGGCCTATAGAGCGAAAGCAAAAAAAGGGAAGAAGTCAAGCTGATTCACATTTTGCCCCACTTTTTTTCTTTCTTATGTAATTATTGTAATATGACAAACTGGTGTCTTGCCATTTGTCATTTTTGAGAAGATAAGCTAATTGAACTTCTATTGTAACAGTCATCTCAAAATCATATATGTATGAAATTGAAAGATTAATAGAAGGTCGGCAAATTTTTGGTGTGAAATACTTGATGTTGCAGAGACAATTGAATGGTATTTTGGTATCAAATTTTTTTTGTTCCACTTCTATTAGTTATAGTTTTATGCTTTCTCTTTTGTTTGGATAGAAGCAAGGAAAGAATAGAGTTTCACTCCCCTATTTCAAAACAACAAATAAATGTGATAAGCAATGTCATTACATGTTTAAAGAGAGATATCTTAAGCATTTTTCCTTTTAAACTAGTTGTAGTTCATATTCAAATTAACTAAGTTTAGTATTATTAATCACACTATTAAGCTTTATGAGTTCATGATAATCAATTCTTCATATATCCTTTTAGCCTGAGTTAGATTATGTTTAGGACTAGCTTGGTTTACCTCTTTTGTTCTTGGGTCAAGAACATACACCCATTTTAAGTTATAGAAACAAAACATAATTCGTTGCAAATCTACCATAGGGAGTTGTACCCATTAATTCAGAGAAAAGCTAGTCTACTCATAAGTGGCTTTTCAGCTATTTGTAATTAGATATTGTTCCTAATTTGGCCATTCAAGAGTCATAATCAAAGAATTAAAAATCTATTTACCAACATGATTCACCCCCCACCCCCTCTCTTAGTTATCTTGGTGGACTATTGTTTCTAACAAATTCACTCCCATCCTAGTAACTTACTTTCCTATTAATACTTCCAAATTATTTGATATTTAGTAAGGGGTTGGAGGAGCATATAATACATATTCATAGGGTGTTTTAGAAGTTGAGGGAAGAAAAAATGTTGATTAACTTGAAGAAGTGTAGTTTTGTGAAAAAGAAGTTAGTGTATCTAGGATTTTTAATTTTAGTAGAAGGACTAAAAATGGAACCTAAGAAAGTAAAAACCATCCTCAAATGGCCTATTCCTAGGAGTGTTAATGAGGTAAGGTCTTTCATGTTTTGGGTAGCTTTTACAGAAAGTTTATTAGAAGTTTTGACAGAGAAACAATCAAAACTGATAGGAAAGAGTTCAAGTTGACTATAGGAGTAGATAAGAGTTTTAATTTGCTAAAATAGGAAGTTACAAAACAACCTATTGTAGAGCTTTGATATTTTAATAAGGTGTTTCAATTATATTGTAATGCTAGTAGTACTACAATAGGAGCGATTTTGAGCCAAGAAGGTATAAATTTTTCTTATTATAGTGAGAAGTTAAATGATGCCAAAAGAAAATATAATGTTTATGAGCATGAAATTTTATGCTTTAGTTTAGACTTTGAACAAGTGGAGACATTTTCTTCTTCCAAAGGAGTTTAATGTTTTATATACTAATCATCAAGCTTTGCAATATTTGAATAGTCAAGGAATGTTAAATTAGAGGCATTTGAAATGGGTTGAGTTTTTGCAAAGTTACACATTTGTTTTGAACACAGTAGTGGAAAGTCTAACATTGTTGTAGATGCTCTTAGTAGGAGACAAATATTTTAGAGAGAGATATAGACTAAAGTGGTTGGGTTCAAGGAACTAAAGATTATGTATCCAGAGGATCCTAGTTTTAGTGAAGCTTGGAAAGCTTGTACATAAATGGTTATAATTGACATAAAAAAGTGGTTGGATTTCATTATCCAAGAGGAAACATTATTCAAAGGAAATAAATTTTGTATTCCAAGGAGTTCTATATGGTTAAATCTCATTATGGAGAAGCATAGTGGAGGATTTGCTAGATATTTTAGTAGAGATAAAATTGTTACTTTGGTTACTAAGAATTATTACTAGCCATAGTTGCAGCAAGATGTCAAGAAGTTTTTGTAGAGTTGCAGAGTATGTCAAATAATGAAATCCACAAAGAAGAATATGAAGTTTTATTAGTCATTACATGTGACAAAAATTCCATGGGAAGATGCTAGTATGAACTTTGGCTTGGTGTACTAAGGACTCAATGAGGGCATTATTTAATTGTTATGGTGGTTGATAGGTTTTTAAGGATAACATGGTGAGACTACATGGTCTACCACAAACACTATTAATGTTGTTCATGTGGCATAATTATTTTTTAGATAAGTGGTGAGACTACATGGTTTACCAAAGAGAAAAGTTTCAGATTATGATACCAATTTTCTTGGGTATCAATGATACACATTATAGAAAAAGTTGAAGATAGATATGAAGTTCATATCATCACATCATCCATAGATTGATGCATAGCCTAAGGTTGTGAAAAGGAGTTTGGGGAACTTGATAAGATGTTTGGTTGGGCATAATCTAATAGAATAAGATTTAATTTTACCATAGGAATAATTTGAATATAATAATTCTATCAATAGGAGTATAGTTAAATCACCATTCAAGATTATATATGGGAATAGCCCTAGAAATACTTCTAAATTGAGGAAGTTGGATAAAGGAGAGATAAGTAGTGGTGAAGCTGAGGATATTGTAGAAAATTTGAAGAATATCCATGAGGAAGTGAAGAAGCACATTACCAAGAGGAATACATAATACAAGGTTAAGATAGATGAGAAAATGAGGCACAAGGAATTTTAGGTTTGGGATGAAGCTATGATTCATTTGAGAAAGGATAAATTTTTAGTGAGTATATATAACAAGTTAAAAATGAAGAAGTTTTCCAATATTTAAAATTCCAAGTTTGACATAGTATTATGAAGGAGGTTTTGAAAATGAGGTCACAAAAGTGTAGTGGAGTATTCTAGAAACTAATTTAGCTACAAAATGGATTTAGGATATAATTGACAATCATGTTCATAGAAGGACAAAGAATATAATATATACAAATATCTAGTCAAATGGAAAGAGAAACCAATCAAAGGTTCATCATGGCTAACAAGGGAGGAGGTTAATGGTCATTTTTCTCCCTCAATGCACTAGAGACATGATAGAGTCACTTCTCAAATTACCCTAGGTGTCTGATGTAAGAGTACCCTAGGTATAAGGGCAATTTTGCATCACCCAAATATATTTCCATTTCTATATTTTCAATAAGTCCTATTTGAGTGTAGAGTTTCTATTTATGGAAGCTCAATATTTTTAGTAAGTTGTTCATATGATCTCAAAATGTTCTAACTTAATGGGTTCAAGTTTATCCTAGATATATCAGCCTTCTAGATGATGTTTCATTACTATATCATATGTATTGGTGAAGTTATTGTAGAGTTTTGGTATGAAAGTTTGGTATAAAAAATTTAGGTTCATTTTGGAATGCCCAAATGAATCTAAAACAAGTTCAAACCTTGGTTGATGGATGCTTGCACCGTTAATCGCTAGAGATCATGAGTTGTCATTTCTAAAAAAGGGTTATAATAGCTAATTGGGTCAACTGTTTGTAAGTTATTGTCTCCAAAAGTTGGGCTACCCAATAATAGGAATTGTAAATTATCTTGAGTCAATTCTATTTAATAACATATAACAAAATAATATAAGTTAGGTTTAGTTGGGTTTATGAGTTAGGGCCAAGTGTCTAGAACCTTCCCAAGTGGTGAAAATGTCTATAAAGGAAGGCTTTTAGGTTCCTAAGGGAGTTCTATGTGATAGTTTCCAACTCTATATTGTTGAATATTATAATTAAGGTTCTCATGTGGCCTTGCATATTCTATTTCTAAAATTTGTAATTTCATACTTTTGGAGATAATAAGAAGCCCATATTTTATTCTTGTAAATTGTTGTTGTCTCTCTATTTTAATTATGTGTTTGTGGTATTAAGGAGAGCACCCTTCATCAAGAATAACCTATTTTAGTACATCCAAATTTTACTAAGGTATTTTAGGTAGACTGTGATGCTAATGGTAATTCTAATGGAGCTATTTTGAGCCAAGAAGGTAAACCTATTGCTTACTTCAATGAAAAGTTAAATGACACCAAAAGAAATATTTTATTTATAATCAAGAGTTTAATGCTATACTTTAGGTATTGAAGAAGTGGAGACATTATATTTTTCCTAAGGATTTTCTTTTATATATTGATCAACAAGATTTGCAATATTTGAGTAGTCAAGGAAAGTTGAATAAGTGTCATTTGAATTGGGTTGAGTTTTGGTAGAGTTACACATTTATTTTGAAATATAGGAATGAGAAGTTTAAAAGGGTTATAGATCCTCTTAGAAGGAGAGAAATTTTACTAACAAAGACGTAGATTAAGGTTTTTAGGGTCAAGGAATTCAATAGTTTGTATCTAGAGGATCTTTCTTTTGGTGAAGCTTGAAAATATTGTATATAAGTTATTACTCTAGACATAACCAAATGGTTGGATTTCATCATCCAAGATGGTATTCTATTTAGAGGAAGTCAATTATGCATTCCAAGGAGCTTTATGAGGGAAAATATAATCAAGGAGAAGCATAGCAGAGGATGGTTTGACATTTTGGTTGAGATAAAACTATTTATCCAATTAGTGAGAATTATTATTGGCTATAGTTTGACTAACATTTCAAAAAGTTTGTATAAATTTGTGAATTTTTTTAGATGGGAAAAAGGAGTAAAGGAATATTGGGTTATATAAACCATTATATTTACCAGCAAAGCCATGGGAGGATGTCAATATGTACTTGGTTCTTGGTTTACCAAGGAATCAACAAGGGCATGATTCATTTTTTGTGGTGGTTAACATGTTTTCAAAGATGGTAGATTTTATTCCTTACAAGAAGACTAATGATGTTATTCATGTGGCATAATTATTGTTCAAATAAGTGGTGAGACTACTTGGTCTACTGAGGAGTATAGTTTTAGAGATAGACATCAAGTTTGTTTGGTTCTTTTGGAGAACATTGTGGAAGAAGTCAAAAATAGAGTTAAATTTAAGCTCTTCATGTCATCTAAATACTGATGGAAAAGTAGAAGTGGTGAATAGGAGTTTGGGGAACTCAGTTAGACATTTAGTTGGAGATAATCCAAAGGGATGAAATTTCATTGTTCCATAGGAATAATTTACATAGAATAATTCTATCAATAGCAACATTGGAAAATCATTATTCTATATAGTATATGGAAGTAGTCCTAGGAATAATTTTGAATTATGGAATTTAGATAAAGAGGAGACAAGTAGTGTTGAAGCTAAAGATTTTGCAACACACTTGAATAATATTCATGAGCAGGTGAGGACATAAATTTCAAAAATGAACACATGGTACAAGGATTAGGTAGATGAGAAAAGGACACATAAGGAATTTTAGACTAGATATGAAGTAATGGTTTATTTAAAAGGAGAGATTTCTAGTTGGAACATATAATAAGTTGGAAATGAATAAGTTTGAACCATGCATGATACTAAGGATGCATGATTCAAGAAATGCCTATGAAGTAGAGTTGTCCAATTAACTCAATATTTCACCAATTTTAACATTTCATATCTAAGAGAGTATTGTGAAGATGAGATAATAGAAGCATATTGGATTATTATAACAACTATTTCAACTACAAAAGATATTGAAGATATAATGGATAGTCATGTTAGTAGAAACACAAGAAATGGAACATATGAAGAATATTTGGTCAAATAGAAAGGACAACTTGTTGAAGATTCATTGTGGTTGAAAAGGGAGGAGGTTAATCATATTAGTTTTCATCTAAACACCTGAGATATGATGGGGTCTCTTTTCAAATTATCTTGCATGTTTGACGTGGGAGGATCCTAGGTTTAAGGGAAATATTGCATCACCAAAAAGTGTTTCTTCTTTATCTTTCAATAAGGGATATCCCAATACAAAGTTACTATTTCTTGAAACTTACTTTTTTTAGTAATTTGGTTGTTTGAGCTTAGAATTTTTTGATTTAATCCAAAAAGATTCATTTTAGATATAGTATCCTTCTATTAATGTTTCATTGCAAAATCAAGTTTATTTGTGAAGATATTGAAATTGTTTGGTATTAGCAATAGGGTATAAAAAATTGAACTTAGATTTGAAGCCTTTAAAGGCTCCAAATGAGGTCAAACCTTTTCTTAATAGATATTTTTAGTTAGACACTATAGATTAGGTTGTGGCATTTCCAAAATGGGGTCATAATAGTCAATCTGAGAAATTGATGATGAGTTAAGGTCTTCAGAAGTTGTGCCACTTGAAAAGAGAAAAATGCAATTTCTTTAAATTTTGTTTTGAAATCCAAAAGTTGTTGGGGCCTACTCTTATGTAATAAAATATGAAAATAATAATAATTAAGGTTTGGTGGGCCTCTGGGTCTAGGGTTAAATTTCTTGAACCTTCTTGGGCGGTGGAAAATTTCCTATATAAAGAAGGCTTGTAGGGTTGTCTAATATAGTTATTGGTGTTTGTGGTGGCTCTAGGTTACAAAATATTATAAGGAAAATTCCCATGTGGCTGTGCATTTTTTATTACTAAAAATTGTAATTCCATACTGTTGGAGATGATAAGAAGCCAACTTTTTGTTCCTACAACTTGTTATTTCTGTATTGCTATTATGTGTTTGTATTATTAATGGGAGTACCCTTCATATTTTCATCATTCAACTTGCACCCATTAGAAAAGAAACATCATCCTTATCCTTAGGGATGAACATGATGGGTTTTATATTGAGGATTTGAAGCTACATTTCTTAGGCTAAGATTTATTTTGTAAGGCCTTTATAGAGGATAATTGTATTATTGGTAGTGCTTTAGAAAATAAATGTTTGATTACCTCTTAATGATTTTTTCTACCATTAACAATGCACAAATCATGACATTATTAATGATAGAGGAAACAATGAATGTTACCTTCTCTATGGGTTCTTCAAAGGTGCTATGTTTGAATGAATTTGCTTACAATTTCTACAATAAATTGGGGCCTAATATGATTATGGTTACTATAGACTTCTTTAGAATGAGCATAATTCTTAAAGGACTCAACTACTCTTTCATTTTATTGATTCCTCATATCAAGAAGATAGTCTCTATGATTCCAATCAAGTAAGCCTTTTAATGTATTCTATAAAATATTTTGTAAAGTCATGGTTAATTTAATTAAACCATTGCTTGGAAATCTCATCAATTGTAACCAAAATAGTTTTCCCCTTAGGAGACAACTCCTCAATGTGATCATTACCACCTACGACCTCTTCTACTCCATGGAGAGATATAAGATTATAAGGATAGCTTTCAAATTACATAGATGGAAAGCTTATGATAAATTCAAATGATAATTCCTTTGCAAAGTGAAGAAAATTTTGGTTTTGATATGAAGGTGATTACTCTAACTAAGGAATTTGTGAATACTTTTTGTTATTTTATCATAGTCAGTGGTGTCCCAAATGGTTTGTTTGACACTTCTAGAGATATCAAGTAAGGGGATGCTATGTCCCCTTACCTATTTATTATGTTAGTAGGGGTTTTAGGGAGAAACTCCACCCATATGATAAGTGAGAAGAAACTGCTTGGGATATGTCTCACTTTAGTACCACCTTATATGCTTTTATAATAATTTGTAAATGAAACAATTTTTTTTGTATTGTTTTTGTTTTTGAAATTGGAAGGTTTAAGTTTCTTCTCAACTTATATGCATTTGTGTAATGATAATGTATAAATTATGTTAACATAAAAGTCTATTTTTGCAACACACGTCACTCCCTATAGAAAAAAGTTAGGAATATTCTTGTATGATAGTGTGATGATATCTCTTACAATTAGGTTATTACTCATAATCAAGAAGTTTTCAAAATCACTTTGGAATAAATTCTATAAATAATGCAATGTAAGTTGTCTAGATGGAAAGGAAAACTCTTAATTATTATGGGTAAGTTGAAATGCCTCAATATATTCTTTCAATCTTTAAAATGTAAAATTATTGGGTTGATAAACTAGAGAGTATTTAGAGAAAATTTCTTTAGTCTATAATGGAAGAGAAGTAGATGGATTTGGTTAAATGTGGATCACTTTTCCAACTATAATTTGTGGGAGGTATCAATGTTAGGATATTTTCTTACCTCAATAAGGCTTTACTTGGTAAGGGTGGATAGAACCTTGTCGGACATAAAATAAATTTGTGTGATATTATGTCTCCTAATAACTTAACTAAGGAAAGATCTCATCATTTCATGATCATGTAAGGGCTTCCCATAGGGTCCAAAATATTGAATAGTATTCTCAATTATAGTTATGTCCTCCTTATACGACTCAAATAGAGAACTAGTGGTGGCCTAATAGTCCATATTTTTAGATTATTTTTGAATTGAGTACATACCCCTTTCCTTACTTCCAACCTTTTGTAACCTTTGTAGGTTTTCTGAATGGTTCTTTTGGATGTGGCTAAACAAATATATGGACTCTTCTAGGTCCTAGAAAGACATCCAACTATGTTTTCATGGTTTTCAAGAAAGGATACCCCTAATATTTAACTTATAAAGGAGACTTAGGAAGAAAATAATTAAAAATGAACCCAAAGGTAATAAAATTATTTATATAAATAATTCCAATGATTAGCTCATGGTGAGATATGGCTATCTAATGTACATGTACAATGTTGGCTAGGATAAGTTGTGGAAAAATGTTTGGAATTCCCAAAAAATAGCTAAAATAAACTTGTCCTTATGTGTATGGAGAGGGGGGGGCGGGTGGGGCGGGGGAGGGTTCAGGCTATACTTGGAAAAAATATCACTTATGAAATATCAATAAGAAAGGGTTTTAGTTGTCAAACCATTGTGTCCTCTATTAATAGAATGAGGAGTTAGTTAACCATATATTTATGTACCACCCCTTTGTGAGTGAGCTAAAAAATAAAATATTGAATTTACTACCCATAAATGAGGCAATAAATAGGGATTTTTAGAAAAAATCATTTAATATAGAAATGAACTCCTTAAATCCTAGTATAAGTAAATTCTAGTGTAGAATTCCCCCGCATCTTTGTTGGGAAAATTAGAAGGAAAAGAACATCATGATCTTTCATAAAAATTAATTCCTACTAGATATGTCTTTGGTATTTTCCACAAGATTTTGCTAGACAATTAAGTGTCACTAGGTGTCCTTGTCTAGTCATTCATCCTTGTTGGAGATCTTATTGGGAAATAAGATATATGGGGTGGGGGGGTGTGGGGGTGGGGGGGGGGTTTGAATCAATTAGGATCTATAAAACTTTTCACTATTAAAACAATTAATAGTATTCACTCCTAATCCATCTCATATCTTAGATCTCGTACCATATAATCATAAATTGTACACTACTAAAATGAAATATATCTAAGCATAACATATATGAAAACATAAATACGTAACAAAAATATTTTGATAACCCAAAAACACTTAAAGGTGAAGTTAAAACTGGGGTGGGGATGAAACCCACAATTCTTTGTACATGAATCTTTATGATGTTGAGTTCTTCACATTGGAGAATCAATATTCTATTGATTTGATACCTGTAGTTGTTTTCCCTTTGTACTCAGTTCAAATGTCTATCTTGGCTCCTATTGAGTTGATATAAGCTAAATTGTACATGTATAACATTAATGTCTCTATTAGTAGGACACTCGATAGTTGTATAAGAGCTTGAATAACCTCTTGTTCTTTTGGTTTCTCTTCCTTTGTCATATCTTTCTCCTTTCTATCACTTCCTTATTTATTTTCCTATCTGAGACATGTGTAAATTATGGAAACAAAATTATTCTCTTATCATGTTGCTCGACACTCATGTCAAAAGTAACTGAAATTGATGTGAATTGAAAATCCTCATGCTTTGCACTTTCAATCCTTGGATAATCTTGTATTTGTAGAAACACATGTCCTCAATGGTGAAAACATCTTTTTTTTTCACACTTTTCTACCAATTTCCTTATTTCTTCTACTAGCTTAGAAACTTTTTCTTCATCTTGCTCTTCTATCTCTATTACATCTCTATCTTCTTCCTCTTCTTCTTCATTAGCCGATGGAACAAGAAATCCAAATGATTCCTTCCATATAAGAATTCTCTCTTTTTCAACTCCATGAGCTTTATTATTCAAAATTTTGTAGGCCCTCTCTTTAGGTAATAATTTATTTACAAAATCTTTCAGGGCTATAGACACATGTGTGTCTTTCCTAAATCAGACATTGTTTGTGCTAAAGTGGTCTCCCTTATTTGTCTTTCAGTGGGTAATGCCCACTTCCACATAGCATCAACTTTATTGTATAAATCTTCAGGAATGCCTTCACCTAATTCTATAGGTGTATATCTAAACTTGATCATGTTATATCTATCATATATTTTTCAAGCTTCTCTTGATCATCTTTATTTAAAGAATCATATTTAATATTCTTAAAACTTCCAAAACTGACCAAGTCCTTACTCTCTTTACATATTTGGTCAATAGTCATCGATAGTAGTCTAGGTACAATCTAAAGTTTTCTTAGATAATCAAACTCATTTTCTTCATCATTTTCCTCCTCATCAGGTGTCATGGTTAATTTTATTCTTAGCCTCTTAGGTAAACTTTTCTTTGGTGCTTTGGTCGGCTTCCTCTTTGATGGGATTTATTTTTCTTTTGTAGTCAGGGACTAAGTTGCCTTTGATCTTTTGATCACTCATCTCTTTGGTTCTAGATTTGGTTGTGTGACTTCCTTCTTCATGCCTTTCTTTAGATTCTCTTTTACCTTTGGATCAACAATCACTACTTTCTTTTGTTTCATTTCCTTAAGCTCGAGAATAGCTAGCTCTTTTCCCTTTGATTCTTTGGCTTCATCTTCTTCATTAGATTCCTCACCCTCTCCTTTTCCTTTAGTTATCTAAAGTTGACCTTTGTAAAGTTTTCCCTCAAGATATTTAATCATTCTCATTCATTTCCTATCTATCTTGGGCACTTTTGTTTCCATTAACATCTTGATCTTGGTTGTCTCATAGGTATAGAAAGACTTGAGATTCATATCAATCTCTTCAAATAAAATGCAGTAATGGTTGTTGTAACTTCATCAACATTAACTTCATATTACATTTATCTCCTTTAACATTTCTTTCATAGATGTCATTTCCAAACTGGGGTTTTGAACAAATTTTCTTCAACAACATGAGAAATAACTTAGCTTGACAATTAAATTTTACTTAATTGGATCTTCCAATTTTTCCAATTGCATGTTTTGATTTACTTTCCATGTCACTAAAATCGCCTTTGAATCACCTATGCACTAAAAATTGCATGGTAAAATGAAAATGTGTACCAAAATTTGATATATACCTTCAATCTTGTCTATTTAGGTCTACAATAAATATTTTTGTACTTTGGTAGGTGCACAATAGTTTTCTTGGCCTTCACAAGTTGTGTTCATGTATCTTTTCATTTAAATTCTCAAACACTATCACTTGATTTGGTCAATATCATTTAGTTCAACAAATACATCAGCTTGGTCAATGTAAGCTCTTGATCCAAACTGTAATGCTTGGTCAATATAGACTATATTACTGATGCTCAAAACTTGATAGTGTAACTTATTCCATTCCTAAATTCTTCTCTAAGATATATCCTAATGCATGTTGATTCATGTTGATATTAATTCTCAATCACATTTCTAGTTAGGAACTGATGTATGATGTAACACTTAAGTATATAGTCCCTTACATACCTATTTTCTTAGTTGGATGTGGTGTGATCGCCTGATCCATTGGATTGGGTGATATCAACTTTTCTTAATTCACTATTTCTAGCTTCTCTTTCCTTTATTGACTCATATTGACTTTCCCTTTTCCTTTATTTCTTTCAATATTTGGTGTTGGTGCTTGGGTTCTGCAATTCTTACTAACATGACCAACTTTGAGACAACTGAAACCAACTAAGTTTCCATTCAACCATTTATTGTAATTTTCTTAGAAATGTGTCTTAATTTAATTCTCTAGAATGTGCTCATACTCTTCACAATGATGACAAGTATACCATGTGTTTTAATCCCAATTGTAAGAGTGACCTTGCTTAGGTGCATGTGTTTTCCCTTTAGATATCAAGTTTGATTTTTCTTTGGGTATGCATTCTTGATCTCTATGTCCATAATTATGACAGTTATAACAATGTCCTCCAAATCTAAGTGTAGTAGGTATATCACTTATATTTGACATGCATTCATGTGCTTGGTGTCCTTATACTTGTAGTTAATATAGTTACTTGTAAGATTAGGTTTAGGGTTTTTCATACTATTTTTTCTTCTATAGATGTTGGTTGTGTGTCTAAATTTACCACAATGATGAAATTTAGCTTTCCTTTGGATTTTTCATTTCTTTTCTCTCCACTCTTTGATAACTCTCCCATCTCAATAGAAGAAGAATTCTTGACATGTTTTAGACCGGAAGTGTCACTTGATGACCTTGGTGATCTCATTAGTTTTTCAAAGTATCTAATAGATTCACTTGGTTTGCTCATTCTTTCCAAAATTTCTTTCTCAGATCTCAACTCATTTCTTAGTTGGTCACTCTATGATCTTAGATTTTTGATCTCCATGTCCTTTCTATTCAAGTCTTGATTTGTAAGTAACAATTGATTCATCATGTCCAATTGATTATTTGTAAGCTTTTGCATATTAAATGATCTTTCTTCAAGTCTAATAGAAAATTATCTTTTCTCTTCTTTTGTCATAGTCTTATCTTCTTTAGATTTCTTCTTTTGTTTAGTCACCTCACATAGTCCTATTGATTGAATTTATTTTTCTCTTTTGATTTCTTCAACATCATCACTTAGATTGTTGTTCTCGAATAGATCTACTATTGTTGCATCATTGTTATTAGTATTTCAACTGTTAAGCAATCCTTTGACATCAACTTCCTTATATAGTGTGTCATTCTATTTAATTACCATATCTTTTCTTTTCTTTAAGGGTTTCCTTAACTCATATTTTTCTCCTTCAAGTTGTTGTAGTATGATTTGTATTTCAATCATCTGGTTCTCAATGATCTTTCCCAATTTGTATTCCTCCATTTCCAAGATCTGTACTCTCAAGTTGTTAGACTTCTTTTAAGAAAACTAATCTCTAATATCAATTGTTGGAAGTCTTATTTGGAAACAAGATACTAAGAGGCGGGGGGGAGGGGGTGAATAAGGATCCATAAAACTTTGCAGTGCTAAAATAATTAATTGTATTCACTCCTAATCCATCTAATATGTTAGACTTCATACCATATAATCATAAATTGTAATACTGAAATGAAATCTATCTAAGCATAACATTCATGAAAAAATAAATACATAGCACAAAGATTTTGATAACCCAAAAACACTTCAAGGTGAAGGTAAAATGGAGTGGGGATGAAACCCACAAATATTTACTACTGCAACTACAAAGTCAACTTGTCAGAGCTATAATTTCATCACTTTTGATGATCTACCCTGTGAGGGGTCTACTCTGTTAAAAGTGTAACGCCCTGCTAGGGAACCCAAAACCAATTAACCTATCATGTCACTAAGTTTTCCAAACATTTTTGTTGAAAGATTAAAAAAAATGAGAGAAAACATAGCGGAAGCAATAACTCACATACATACAACACAATACATAAACATATTACATCTCTTAAGGGTTCCATGATGTTGAATCACATACAAAGTTTTATTAAGATTAAATCTGATACATAACAAAATACACATCATAGAAAAACCATAAGTATGAATCAAATGAAATAATATAAAAATATATGAGATGCCACATGACATAACTAAAATTAATAATCATCCTCTATACAAGTCACATAGTATGAAATGCTAAAAGAAAATACATCATAAACATTAACAATATCTCATAAGATCTCCAATAATCAAGTATAGTGCATTATAGTATGACCAAAGAACATAATCACAAGATCAAAAGAATAGAAAAATTGCACAAGTACATTGAGCAACAACATCTAGTTGTCAGAATCTTAATGGTATAAGAAACAGTACCACTTGACCTCATGGAACCTAAATGGTCCACTCCCACTACACTAAGGAGAAAATCTCAAGTCCCATAAGAGTAACAAACCAATAGTCATAACCATAATCTATGTCAAGAAAATCCTGATAGGTAGGAAACCTACTATGTAAATGAGCAAGTGTCATTGCATGGGCTAGCAGTAAGGTTACCCTAGCACCCTCTCTAGACTTCGGCCCCCTAGTGACTATATGTGGCATCCATATACTTTCTTATAGACAAGGCATACTAACAAGGAAGGGTTGCATCCAAGCATCCTCTCTACTCCCATCCTAGACTGTACTAGTACTTGAGGCATGAGTGAGGTAATCCAATGACTCTTGTTAATTCATTTTGAACCCAATTAATGAAATATTATCACTTATTGATAAAACCTACAATGGGTTACCCAGGAAGCCTCTTTAGGGCTCTGACCTTCATTGCAAGCCACTTTCCAACATACATAAAGATAACCTACCCTAAGCCCATAACATAAAATATCATAAGGTCACAATGACAACATCAATCCTATAGAAGCAACTAGGAATCACCAAATATATACTGATCAATACCTCAAAGGTCAAATCATGTAAACCACAACATTACATACAACATCATAAAACATTAACTCTTAGGCCTCTGGTAAGAATCCTAACTAGTCAACATACTAAGTTAAACCTAACCTCAACATGAAATAAATCATACATCTCATCAAGTTTTTAAATAAATGTAGTTAAATAGTTAATAAGGTTTGTCAATATATTATTGAACCGCCTCACAATAGGTGTTCCATAGTCATGTGCTAGGCCTGGCTTAGGAATAATCTATTCAAGCTAAGGACTACTTTTTCCCTACCATGAGGTGCATTTAGATTGTCAACCCAAGGATGTATACTTGAAATGGTCGGCACAGTATGTGCACTAGGTACCTTGATGAGTCATTATGCTTGTGCTATAGGAAAGTAAAAATGCAAAGGAAGGAAACTACACTACTACTGTGGAAAGGAAAATACTGAATTTATGAATGTTGAAAACACAATGAAAAGATAACAAAGATTCCATCTCGACTGATCCACTAGATTGTTCTCACAGATGCTGCAGGAACATTCATGAAGTGTGATGCTACAGGAAGGAATTAACTAGCTACGTCTTACTTAAAATACTGCTAATGCTAGTAAAATGACTCTATTCTATCCTAATCTAATCCACCTTCCAAGTGGGCCCCCTTGGTTGGCTTCTCTAATCTACCAACGTAGGATAGAAGCTAAAGAGAACTAATTCATTTCATTAATCAGTCATTACATGATTCAAAATTGTAAAACACAACTGCAACAAACTATGAATCAGTGTTCTCTCTTACTCAATAAAACTTATCAAAACCAAAACTAAAAAAAATTCACACACAGGAGTCAATCCTGACATATATAGGGAATCTACTCTTTATTACATAACAAAAAAGTAACTATCCTAAGTTAAGTCCGCAGGAGAGAATATAGGAGAAAAACTAAAAGCGGAAAGGAAGGATAATAGAATTGAGGAGGGAGAAATGAAGTCTCAACATCTACTTTTTACAACGTAAATGCAGAGAAGGTAATGGCTCGTAAAAGCTCCTCCTTATTTTCTGCCATGTTTCCTAAAGTGGTTATAACTTCCTTTTAATGGTTGTTCTGTGATGCTCGTTTCTCCTTGAATGCTGTCGGCAACCAACTTTTGGATTCTTTCGCTCATCCTTTAATCCTTATCATCAAGTTAGTTATGATATAAGACATATTTGCAAATAAACATCCAACAAACTAAATTCAAGCATAAGAACGCACATTAGGATATTTATATGAAATACTACATATTAGATATAATTTAGGCAAAAGATGACATAGTTTTTCTACCCCATAAATCATCAAAGGTTTATCAAACATAGGCTTATAAGTGTTAAAACAAGGATAAACAGAGTATCACAAAGTATCTTAAACATAGCAAAATAAAGGCATTTTTTAGACTCATCATCTGCCCCCTACTAAACTAATGCTTATGCTCAAGCATTACACTTCTTTGTCAAAGATCTGAGTTCCCCAACTTCTATCTTTCCCTTTCTACTACTCTCGAAGGTGTAATAGAATCCTTTGGTCCTTTCCCATACTTCTCGCCTGTGGTCTTCCTACAACTTATCAAGTTTGTCAACATCAATATCATATAGGGGCCATAAAAGCATTGGAGGTTGCATGGTTAAAGGACACCATAGCTCTAACCTTAGTTGCTTTCCCAGGTTTAATTATTTTGGAACTCTATATAGTGTTGCTTCCAAATTAATAGGACTGTACGGCTTTGATTTCTTGAGAGAATCAGGTAACCGTGCCCATCTACTTCTTACTCTAGTCATAGCTCTCTGGAATGCAAAGTAGGGAAAGTTTTCATATTCGGCATACATTTTGGCTCTAGCAGCAAATACCTTCTTGCTAACTTCTGGATTACTCTTCCCATAGGTTAATGTAAACCAGTCTCGAAGCATTTCTTCTGGTTGTTTACTTTCTACCCTCAAGGGTAAAAGTTTTGTTCTCTCCTCATTTTTGTAATTAACCAGTTGTCTATCATAATTCGCCTCATTAGACATCCATGACATTAAAGCTTTCAAATGCACATCTCCTATATAGAGCAAAGGATTCCACTCAGTTTTTGCAGGAATGACAAAATTATGAATATACAACTCACACAATAGATTTTGCTGCCATGGTGGTAAGGTTTGATACAACCCATAAAACTCTTGTGCAGTTTTGAATTTTGCATTTACATTTCTGAGGGTTAACATCGACTGAAACAAAAGATATTGTTCTTCCAAACAAAAAGCATATACTTGAGGAGGTGGTATGCAAGAAAGAGCTTGATCAGCTAATTTAAGTGCATGTTCCATGAACTATTTTTGTCTTTCTAGTTGTTCTTTCAATTCTTCAATCTCCTCATTTTGTGATGTTATGATCTTGCTCATTCTTTTCTTCTCCTCTTTCCATAGTGCTTCAGCAAATAAATGTTGTCCATATAATTGGAAAAGGAGTTTTTGCAAGGTGACGACACTGTTATCCTCTTCATAATCCTTTTTCTTTTTCTGTTCTCGCCATAGATGTTTTGCCAAACTATTGATCCATGTTGACTTATATGGGACTAAGGAAGTATTTGAATCATGAAATTCAGGAATTACTTCATTCTCATGGCTTGAAACACTTGGTAAATCCATTAAAGTTTCATTAATTTCTTGCTCACATGTTGCAAGAGGATTACCAGAAGCTTCTATCATCTCAGTGTGAAGGGGAGAATGGTCAAAAATTATCTATATGGGAGACTCTGGAGCAGGTGCTTTAGACAATATAGGATCTTTAAAATTTTCCCTCTCATTCTAAGGCTTCTCCACAAGGGAGTCTCTTCTTGTACTACTATCTTTTTCCTACTTTTCTGTTTCGGTATCACTGCTGTAGGATTAGTTGCTGCAGGAACCTTCTTTGTTTTCTTCTGTTGCTTAATTGCAGGACTAGGTTTTTGTTGAGTAGAGATTTCTTCTGGTGACTTCCATTTCCTTTTAGCTTTACTAGTAGTGGGTTTAGGGATTTCCTGTTCAGGTGGAGGCACATTCTCTTGAATGGAAGATAATTTTGATTTAATCCCTTGTGCATTTTTTGTTTTAGCTCCCTTAATATTTTGTTCTGCAGGCTCACTACTGGGAACTACATTTTCCTCACCCTGTTGTTCACTAGGGTCAACTTGGGGTTGTAGGGTTTTAAATTTCACAAATTCATCCCATGTCAAAGGGGATACATCCCTAAGAGACCTTTCTATTAACAACTTAATCAAGGCATGGTGAGTGACAGAATTATCTTTCCCTTTTTTAGTCTCTTCTGCACTAATACAAAGCATATTATATAGAAAATTTGGAAGATTCACAACAATATTGTGCTTTATACAACTAAGAAACTTAAAATGGTGTGCATGTAAGTGATAAAATCTACCTTCACAAGTAAAATACCTGATGACATGCATTGCTAGGTCAGGGTATGGAGGCGAAAAAGATAATCTCTTGCACCCCTGCTTTGTAACATCCAATTGAGGGTCATGTGGGGTAGTGAACTGGGCCCTTGCTAACCTAGCGTCATGCGAGCTCGAATAATGCTCTCCGACAGAAGGTAACTGTGTTACTTCTGCAATTCGTTCTTCTGTTGCAATTACTGTCAAACCCCACACAGAAGCTTCACCTTCATCAAATGTCCTGGTGAATTCTACAGTTGCTTCTTCATCATATGCTGTTAAATTCAAACAATAACCTAACCACTCGCATGCATTGAATCTTCTTACTACTTCTACATCAAAGAGCAACAAAATGTGCTCAACCAACTCTTTTCTCTGTAAACCTCCTCCCATTTCTTGATACTTCTTCTGCTACTCTGTTTCTCTCTCCCTTTCTAAATGCAAACTTCAAGACTCTGCGTTATTTCTCGGATGGTTCACCGCTTCTTTTTGGGGATATCAATAGCCATAACCAATTGTTATGTGCCATAATTAAACTTTAGGTAAAAGTAAATCATGAATTTGCATGGGAATCATCTAGAAACATGGTTCAAATGCAAAAATTTTAAAAAATTCATTCAGAAAGTGGGAGTACAACACTTAACATGGCATACTTATGGCAAAAAGTTCTCATTAATAAACACTATCCAATGATATGCCTAATTAACTGTGATGATTTTCTAAATCTTGGCATTACCCCTTATTAATGAGAACTTTTTGCCATAAGTATGCCATGTCAAGTGTTGTACTTGCACTTTCTGAATGAATTTTTAAAATTTTGGCATTTGAACCATGTTTCTGGACGATTCCCACGCAAATTCATGATTTACTTTTACCTAAGTTTTAATTATGGCACATAACAATTGGTTATGGCAATTAATGTCCCCAAAAAGAAACGGTGAACTGTCTGAAAAATAATGCAGAGTCTTGAAGTTTGCATTTAGAAAGGGAGAGAGAAACGGAGTAGCAGAAGAAGTATCAAGAAATGGGAGGAGGTTTATAGAGAAGAGAGCTGGTTGAGCACATTTTGTTGCTCTTTGATGTAGAAGCAGTAAGAAGATTCAATGCATGCAGGTGGTTAGGTTATTGTTTGAATTTAACAGCATATGATGAAGAAGTAGCTATAGAATTCACCAGGAAATTTGATGAAGGTGAAGCTTCTGTGTGGGGTTTGATAGTAATTGCAATAGAAGAACAAATTGCAGAAGTAACAGGGTTACCTTCTGTTGGAGAGCATTATCCGAGCTCGCATGATGCTAGGTCAGCAAGGGCCCAGTTCACTACCCCACATGACCCTCAATTGGATGTTACAAAGCAGGGGTGCAAGAGATTGTCTTTATCGCCTCCATACCCTGACCTAGCAATGCATGTCATCAGGATTAAAGGATGAGCGGAAGAATCCAGAAGTTGGTTGCCGACAACATTCAAGGAGAAACTAGCATCAAGGAACAACCATGAAAAGGAAGTTATAACCACTCCAGGAAACATGGTAGCAAATAAGGAGGAGCTTTTATGAGCCATTACCTTCTCTGCATTTACGTTGTAACAAGCGGATGCTGAGACTTCATTACTCCCTCCTCAATTTTGTTATCCTTCCTTTCTGCTTTCAGTTGTTCTCCTATATTCTCTCCTGCAAACTTAACTTAGAATAGTTACTTTTCTGTTATGTAATAAAGAGTAGATTCCCTATATATGTCAAGATCGACTCTTGTGTGTGAAGTTTTTAATTTTGGTTTTTGATAAGTTTTATCGAGTAAGAGAGAACACTGATTCACAGTTTGTTGCAGTTGTGTTTTACAATTTTGGATCATGTAATGACTGATTAATGAAATGAATTAGTTCTCTTTAGCTTCTATCCTGCATTGGTATATTAGAGAAGCCAACCAAGGGGGTCCACTTGGAAGGTGGATTAGATTAGGATAGAATAGATTCATTTTACTAGCATTAGCAGTATTATAAGTAAGACATAGCTAGTTAATTCCTTCGTGTAGCATCACACTTCATGAACGTTCCTACAGCATCTGTGAGAATAGTCTAGTGGATGAGTCAAGATAGAATCTCTATTATCTTGTCATTGTGTTTTCAACATTCATAGATTCAGTATTTTCCTTTCCATAGCAGTAGTCTAGTTTCCTTCTTTTGCATTTTTACTTTCTTGCAGCACAAGCATAATGACTCATCAAGGTACGTAGTGCACATACTGTGCTGACCATTTCAATTATACGTCCTTGGGTTGACAATCTAAATGCACCTCATGGTAGGGTAAAAGTAGTCCTTAGCTTGAATAGATTATTCCTAAGCCAGGCCTAGCGCATGACTATGGAACACTTATTGTGAGGCGATTCATAGTTTTTAGATTAAGTTCTTTTTACCAGTGTGAAAATTTTAGTTGCATGCATCAAAGAGGAAGATGACAAGATGAATATGGCAGATTTCTTCCACAAGGATCTATTAATTTGAATCAAGAAGTTGAAGAAGAAGTTGAGTTTCCCTTTGAAGATGCAAGTCCTATTTTTCCCACAGTATCATCATCAAGAGCTGAATCCCTAGATATATCTGGTCTCTAACCTTTCACTCAAGTATTGACCAGTCTTCTTGATAACACTACCTCGAATCCACCAGTTGTTAATCATCCAGTGCCTAACATTCCTTTTTAGCAGCAACCTCATAATCCAATCCCACCAGTCATGGCACAACCCACTTTTCCATTTCCACTTCCAAGTCTCATAACCAATACCAATCTCAAGAATATACCTCCCACTACTCTTCTGAAGTTCTATGGCCTTGCAACTGAAGACCTTGATACCTTCTTGTTTGAGTTTGACATCCTTTTTCATAGTTTTGACTACAATACTGATGCCCATAAGCTTAAATTATTTCCAGCCACATTGAAATAATCAGCTTTACGATGGTTCATGGGCTTAGGAGCCAATGCAACTGCAAATTGGGATGAAATGCAAGCCTTTTTTTTGGAAAAATATAAAGAATATTGCAAAACATCTGGCACAAAAGGAGATGATATCTTTAGGATATCACAGAAGGAGGAAGAGACATTAGAAGACTATGTTTCTCAATTTTTATAGACACTACAAAAGAATCCTCAGCACACATTGTCTGAAGATTCGCAAAAACTAGTCTTTCTAAGCGAAGTGAATGAAGATTGTTTGGAAGCATTGGACCTGATGGCCGATGGAGATGTATATCAAGCTCAATGGGATGACCTTGGTGAATTCTATAGCTGCTTCTTCATCATATGCTGTTAAATTCAAACAATAACCTAATCACCCGCATGCATTGAATTTTCTTACTGCTTCTACGTCAGAGAGTAACAAAATGTGCTCAACTGGCTCTTTTCTCTGTAAACCTCCTCCCATTTTTTGATACTTCTTCTGCTACTCCATTTCTCTCTCCCTTTCTGAATGCAAACTTCAAGACTCTGCGTTATTTCTCAGTTGGTTCACCACTTTTTTTTGGGGACATTAATTGCCATAACCAATTGTTATGTGCCATAATTAGACTTTAGGTAAAAGTAAATCATGAATTTGTGTGGGAATCATCTGGAAACATGGTTCAAATTCCAAAATTTTAAAAAATTCATTCAGAAAGTGGAAGTACAACACTTGACATGGCATACTTATGGCAAAAAGTTCTCATTAATAAAAGGTAATGCCAAGATTTTAGAAAATCATCACAGTTAATTAGGCATGTCATTGGATAGTATGACACTCCCCTACCCCCTGCTAATTTTACAACAAGTGTCCTCACTTGTCAGACTAGTATGGGTGAGGGATTGGAATATGCTATAATTATAGAGACTATGCAGTATTATATATAATTAACAAAATCTGCAAACTTATAAATGAATAACAGTTTGAAAACATTTATACCTACCAAGTGGATTGTCACATGCTCCAAAAAAAAGGTGGCAGAAATAATGTAAATGGTAGCATCCATCAGCATGTGCAGATTTGATTGAAAACACAAAAACTTAATTATGTAGAAAGTGAGTGGATGGAAGATTAAGAAATGGAGTGGGGTGGGTGGATGGAAGATTAAGATATGAATGGAAAGAAATATCATGAAAAGGAAATGGACTTTATGCGAACATAAAGTTATTATTATGGACATGCAAATTAGAATTAATGTTGAAGAGGAGCAGGTGGAAGGTTTTCACCTTCTGCTATAGGAAGAGATACTTGAGTTGTTGTTGGATCCACTTGTTTGAACTGTTGCATGAATTCGGCTTTTGTTTGAGGTTGTTTGTAAAGTTTAAGTCGATGATCGTTGATCAACATTTTGAAAGGCACATCATCAATTGTGGTTAGTTGAACTGTTCCATTGTCAAAGACATGGATGATTTGATGTGGTCCTAACCATTGCGTCTGCAGCTTCTCAGGCATATCCTTAAAGCGGGAATCATACAATAATGCCTAGTCACTAGCTTTGAACTGTTTGTTGAGGATATGAGAATCATGCCAGTGTTTTCTCTATTTTTGCACCAGTTCAGTGTGTTCTAAAGCAGTCTTGCACATTTCATCCAAAGAATTAAGATGCAGGAGGCATTCTCTTTGTGCTGTAGGAAGATCAATATCTAAGGTCAAGGCTATTCTTAAAGTATTGTGTTCAAACTCAATTGGAAGCATTGCCACTTTCCCATACAAAAGGTCAAATGGTGTGAATCCAGTAGTGGTTTTCCAAGTTGTTCTATAAGCCCAAATAGCTTCTTGTAACTGGCTGGTCCAATCCCAACGATGCAAATGGACTGTTTTAGTTAGAATATTTTCCAGCTCACGGTTGGTAACTTTTGCTTGTCCATTGGCTTGTGGATGATAAGGACTGGATTTGTGATGCCTGATGTTATACTATTTCATCAACTCTAAAATCAAGTTGCAAGTAAACTGTGTGCCTTGATTAGTAACCAATTCTTTAAGAACTCCATAACGTGTAAAAATCTCTTCATACAGGAATTCAGCAACTTTTTCATCATGGGCATGCTTCATAGCTTTAACCTCAACCCATTTGGTTAGGTAGTCAGTACAAACAAAAATATAAGACTTCCCATTGTATGGAGGATCAATAGGACCGATGAAGTCCATTCCCCATTTGTCGAATGTTGTTAAAAACACTTGAGGATTCAGAGGCATTTCATCTATTTTGGTTGGGCAACCCATTCTTTGGCATTGGTCACACTTCCTTGCATAATTGATTGCATCTTTATGAAGGGTAGGCCAATAGTAACCAGTGGCTAAGATTTTGAAAGCTGTTCTTTTGGCTACAAAATGTCCTCTGCAGGGCTCATTATGACATGCATGCAAAATATCATACATCTCATCTTCTCTTACACATCTGTGCATAACTTGATTAGGTCCAGTATAGAACAGAAAATTTTCTATCCATGAGAAATGGAAGCTTTTCTGTATGAGTAGCTTTCTCTCCTTATAAGAAAAATGCGTTGTTGTCTTATTAGCTGCAATATAGTTAGCAATATTTGCATACCATGGAACTTTAACAAAAATATGAAACAAATGTTCATCTGGAAATGCATCATCTACCAAAGTAGTATCAGTATCATGATGATTGATTCTTGAAAAATAATCAGCTACAACATTTGTTTTTCCAGGCTTATCCACTATGGTTATGTCAAATTCTTGTAGCAATATTAACCATCTTGCTAACCTACCAGTTATAGCAAGTTTGTTCATGAGATATTTGATTGTTGCATGATCAGTATGAACATAGATAGGATAACCTGTGATGTAATGCCAAAATTTATTTAGAGCATAGACTATTGCTAACAATTCTTTTTCAGTCACTTTGTAATTCAATTCTGGGCCATGAAGACTCTTACTGATATAATAAATGGCATTTTCAAGATTTGAGTGTTTCTGTGCTAAAACGGCACCTATGGCATAATCAGAAGCATCTGTATATATGTGAAAAGGTAGGTTCCAATCAGGGCCTTGTAAAATTGGGGTTGTGGTCAAAAGTTGCTTAACCTGCAGGAAAGCTTTATCACACTCAGGTGTCCAATCGAATTTAGCTTCTTTGGTGAGCAACTTGTACAAGGGACTGGCTATTTTATTAAAGTCTTTTATAAAATGCCTGTAATATCCAGCATGTCCCACAAAAGATCTGATATCTCTTAATTTATTGGGTATGGGTAATGTTTGAATTACCTCAATTTTAGCTGGGTCTACTTGTATACCTATAGTAGATATGAAATGACTAGGTACCACACCCTCTTGCATGAGCACGAAACACTTTTCACTATTTAGTGCCAAATTATGTTCTTGACATCTTACCAAAAATTTTTCAAGATTTATCATTGCTTCTTCAAAAGTAACTCCAAATGTTGTAAAGTCATCCATATAGATTTCCATACAATCATGTGATATATCAGCAAAAATACTAATTATAGCCCGTTGAAACGTTGCAGGAGCGTTACACAAACTAAATGGTAAAAAAAAGTATGCAAAAGTACCCCATGGACAGGTAAATGTAGTTTTGTCTTGGTCTTCAGGAGCAATACTAATTTGATTATAGCCACTGTATCCATCTAAAAAGGAGAAGTACTTCTTTCCAGCTAGTGTATCCAAAACTTGATCTATGAAAGGTAAAAGAAAATGATCCTTTTTAGTAGCCTTATTCAACTCCCTATAATCTAAACAAATTCTCCATTTTCCTCCTTTCTTAGGTACTATAACCAGTGGTGATACCCATTTACTATCAGATATAGGATAGATAAAGCTAGCATCAAGCAGTTTTTGCAATTCTGTTTTGACTATTTCTCTGAGGCTTGGATTTATCCTCCTCTGAGGTTGACGAAGTGGTAGAAAACCTTCATTAATGTATATCCTATGGGTACATAGTGTAGGGCTTAATCCTTTCATATCACCATAATCCCAAGAAAAAGTCTTCTCATGCTTCTGAAGCAATTCTTTTAATTGTTCAATCTGTACAGATGTCAATTTGGGGTTAACATGCAGTTTATGGCCTTTACTCAGTTCAACAGGAATAGTGGATTCTACCATAGCAATTCCAAAGATTGGGCTTCCTTCTAATTCATAGGGAAGTAATGAAAAAATATTTTTAGGTTCCTTAAGTAAAGTACAACTTGTATCACACTCCTCATATGTAATCAATTCTAATACAGAGCTTTCAGACACATCTTTTCCTACTACACAAGTGTTGGTAAGGATGCTCTGGATTATTGAATCTTCTTCTTGCAACTTTAGAAAAGATTGCTTATGTAACATCATAAGTTTTACTATAGAATTTATCTCTTCTTCTTCATCTCCTAAATCTAGCCAAAAAGATGTACTCAAATCTGATAATGGTTGTACAGGAGGATATAGATCAAATTGCTTGGTTTCTTGGCCATTTGATATTGTCATATTCCCTGATCTGCAATTTATGTTTGCATCAGTTGTGGCCAACCATGGTCTACCTAGAATGACAGGATAGCCAGATAAGTTTACTTTAGGAGACAAAATCATGAAATCCGCAGGATATTCTAGGGAATCTAAGGTCACGACAATATTTTCTATCATTCCATCAGGAATGACAGTGGAACTATCTACAAGCTATAGAATAGTTGGTGTGGACCTTAATCCTTCTATTTGTAACTTCTTTATGGTTTCTTTAGTCATCACATTTATAGTAGCTCCCAAATCTATTAAGGCATTTTTAAAAAATTGACCATTTATAATGACACTTACTACTGGACTCCCTGGGTCAGAATATTTTGGTGAAATCACTCTTCGTAACATGATATCAACTAAGTGCCAACAACATGAACTATGGTAGGATCCTTCTTCTTCCTTCTAGGTTTCTTTAGACAAGCTTCCCTTATAGCTTTTCCATAAGCAGGAATGTCCTTAATAGCTTGAAACAAAGGTATTTGGACATGCATATTCTTCAACTGATTAACAATGTCAAAGGGTTGTTCCTTGCTTTGTTCAGGTTCCTTTTGTATTAGTTGGTCTGGAAAAGGAGACTCTACCACTAGTTGAATTGGTATTGGTATGGTAACATTAGTTGGGTCAACAGGTTCATCAACCAAAGGTTCTGATGCTATAGGAGAGTCTGATACTTCAGTTATAAGAGGTGGCTTTGATGCTAGTAAGGTCGTTCCAGATCTCAAATGTATATCTGCGACATCTAGGGCATAAGTAGGGTACTACTGGGTATCAACACTATACATGGGCTATTGTGGTTGGCCATTTGGATTTGGCTGAGGTTGTGCAGGTAGCTATGTTTGTTTTTGAGGTACACTATTTGTAGGTGGTGGCATTAAAGCAGGTTGTTGAGCTGGAGGGGGTAATTGTGGAGCACCAGTATTTTGGTTAGGCCATTGTTGAGATCCCTTCCATTGGTTTGGAGATTGCCAATTCCCTTGGGGTGGTTGCCATTGGTTCTGCTGGTTCTGGGGCCATTGGTTATTCTGCTAGTTAGGCCAAGGTTGTTGGGAATTTTAAAACCATTAAGATTGTTGTGGGTTATTTTGCCCAACATTATTCCAATTGGGTTGGTTTTGTGGAGGACCTTGGGTATTGCGGTTTTGCCATTGATTACCATATGAATTTGAATTTTGCAAGGGGTCTTGAGGCATACCTTGATGTTGAGCCCATGGTCGGCATTGAGAAACAAAGAATACTTGCTCATCATCCCCATCTATCTTTACATATCCAGGTGGAAGATGCTAGTTCTCCATGCTTGCAACCAATTTATAGTGGCAATCCTTCTTTTTCTTTTAGCAATGAGGACAGTACTCAACTACTTGTAACTCAGCCTCTTCTTGCTTCTTCTTTGCAGTCATTATATCCAACTGTGTAGCGATATCATTAATGATGTCTTGTTTGAAATCTAACAACAAATTGGATATTTCAAGTTTTGAAATGCCTTGACTAATTCCTTTTGTAACCGTAGAATGGGGTCCTCGACCTTTCTTCATGGTTGACCTTGAGTAGTTCTGACATATCTTTTTGAGGTCATCCCATTGAGCTTGATATACATCTCCATCGGCCATCAGGTCCAATGCTTCCAAACAATCTTCATTCACTCCTCTTAGAAAGACTAGTTTTTGGGAATCTTTAGACAATGTGTGCTGAGGATTCTTCTGTAGTGTATATAAAAATTGAGAAACATAGTCTTCTAATGTCTCTTCCTCCTTCTGTGATATCCTAAAGATATCATCTCCTCTTGTGCCAGATGCTTTGCAATATTCTTTATATTTTTCCAAAAACAAGGCTTGCATTTCATCCCAATTCGTAGCTGCATTGGCTCCTAAGCCCATGAACAATCGTAAAGATGATTCTTTCAATGTGGCTGGAAATAATTTAAGCTTATGGACATCAGTGTTGTAGTCAAAACTATGACAAAGGATGTCAAACGCAAACAAGAAGGTATCAGGGTCTTCAGTTGCAAGACCATAGAACTTCGAAAGAGTAGTGGGAGGTATATTCTTGAGATTGGCATTGGTTATGAGACTTGGAAGTGGAAATGGAAAAGTGGGTTGTGCCATGAATGGTGGGATTGGATTATGAGGTTGCTGCTAAAAAGGAATGTTAGGCACTGGATGATTAACAACTAGTGGATTCGAGGTAGTGTTATGAAGAAGATTGGTCAATACTTCAGTGAAAGGTTGGAGACCAAATATATCTAGGGATTCAGATCTTGATGATTATACTATGGGGAAAATAGGACTTGCGTCTTCAAAGGTCAACTCAACTTCTTCTTCAACTTCTTTATTCAAATTAACAGATCCTTGTGGAAGAAATCTGCCATATTCATCTCATTGTCTTCCTCTTCGATGCATGCAACTAAAATTTTCACACTGGTAAAAAGAACTTAATCTAAAAACTATGACTCAAAAATGCTCCTAGCTTGACACCATCCCTGGCAACGGCACCAAAAATGAACCGCCTCATAATAGGTGTTCCATAGTCATGCGCTAGGCCTAGCTTAGGAATAATCTATTCAAGCTAAGGACTACTTTTCCCCTACCATGAGGTGCATTTAAATTGTCAACCCAAGGACGTATACTTTAAATGGTCAACACAGTATGTGCACTAGGTACCTTGATGAGTCATTATGCTTGTGCTGCAGGAAAGTAAAAATGCAAAGGAAGGAAACTACACTACTACTATGGAAAGGAAAATACTGAATTTATGAATGTTGAAAACACAATGACAAGATAATAGAGATTCCATCTCGACTCATCCACTAGACTGTTCTTGCAGATGTTGCAGGAACGTTCATGAAGTATGATGCTACATGAAGGAATTAACTAGCTATGTCTTACTTAAAATACTGCTAATGCTAGTAAAATGAATCTATTCTATCCTAATCTAATCCACCTTCCAAGTGGCCCCCCTTGGTTGGCTTCTCTAATCTACCAATGTAGGATAGAAGCTAAAGAGAACTAATTCGTTTCATTATTCAGTCATTACATGATTCAAAATTGTAAAACACAATTGCAAAAAATTGTGAATCAGTGTTCTCTCTTACTCGATAAAACTTATCAAAACCAAAACTAAAAAAAAATTCACATACAGGAGTCGATCCCAACATATATAGGGAATCTACTCTTTATTACATAACAGAAAAGTAACTATTCTAAGTTAAGTCCGCAGGAGAGAATACAGGAGCACAACTAAAAGCGGAAAGGAAGGATAACGGAATTGAGGAAGGAGCAATGAAGTCTCAGCATCCGCTTGTTACAACATAAATGTAGAGAAGGTAATGGCTCATAAAAGCTCCTCCATATTTGCTGCCATGTTTCCTGGAGTGGTTATAACTTCCTTTTTGTGGTTGTTCCTTGATGCTCGTTTCTCCTTGAATGTTGTCGGCAACCAACTTCTGGATTCTTCCGCTCATCCTTTAATCCTTATCATCAGGTTAGTATGATATAAGACATATTTGCAAATAAACATCCATCAAACTAAATTCAAGCATAAGAATGCACATTTGGATATTTATATGAAATACTACATATTAGATATAATTTAGGCAAAAGATGACATAGTTTTTGTACCCCATAAATCATCAAAGGTTTATCAAACATAGGCTTATAAGTGTTAAAACAAGGATAAACGGAGTATCACAAAGTATCTTAAACATAACAAAATAAAGGCATTTTTTAGACTCATCAATTATCATAAAAAATTGATTCATAACATGGGTTCAAGTTTTCATTTTCAAAAAGTCACATTTGCTAAGGTTTTCCAAATACACACCATTCCAAGGGACCCAACATTTCATTAGAAACACCTTAGTACAAAGACCCATTTTCATATAAAATGAAATACCATTTAAACAAAACTTGAATTTTATTAACAACAGTTCCCTCAATTAAAATAGAATTTCAATTACAAAGTAAAATCTTTAATTAAATATTATTAAAATTTAATAATAACTATTAAATTAATAATAATAATAAAATTATTAATAAATAATATTTAGTAATTTAGTAATAATAATTACTAATCTTAATAATAAATTAATGATTAATAATAAATTTAAATTTAATAAAAATATATTTAATATAGTAAAAAACAAATTTTAAAAAGCTACCTACCCAGTTATCTCACACAGTCTGCATAAGTAGTCACAATCTACCTTAGGCAACCGCATGTCCAAAGGTTGTTGGCTGATGGGGGGGTAAAACCCCTTCCAAAATATTTTTTTAGATAATTTTTTTAGTAACTTACACTTTTTAAATTTACCTTTTTTTTTCATATATATATATTTTTAAAAAAATTTAATTTCTAGATACACACCTACTATGCAACTTTTTCTAGCAAGTTCTTTAAAAAAAAATTAAAGATAACACTAATTTTCTCAAATCAATTAACAATTTAATAGAAATTTGATTTTTGAAAACAAACCCTAGCTATGTTTTAATCCAAGCATAAATTCACAACATGAGTGTTTCCAATTAGATTTTCAATCACTGATATTTCAATAATGAAGAACAAAGGTTTTCAAAAGAAAAACAAGGGTTTCAATCCAAAATCATTTCTAAAACAAGATCCAAAAATAAACACAAAGAAGATAGAGGGAAAATTTGAAGCAATCCACTGCGAAATTTTCTACAAAGTTCCTACCTTGATTTGATGCTAACTAGGTGAATGCTCAGAGATTGCAAAAATTCCCGTCTCTTGAAATCCTTTCTAGAAATTTGCTCCTCCAAACCCATGTGTTGAGAAATGAGCTCTAATTTCTTAATAAAGAGCTTTTGCCTTTAGGGTTTCAGTTTTAGGAACACACAAAGCCTTTTCTTTATTATTTTAATTTATTTTAATTTTATGTACAAAATTTTTGCATTTTAATTTTAAAAAATTGATTTAATTTATTCTCTTTTGCTTTTATTAAATAACAAGATGTAATTAAAAGTATATTTATTAATTTAAATAATACTAATATTTAGAGTTCATTTTGAAAATGAAACTCCTAAATTAACTCATAAATTAATTATAATTAAATTAAATAAATGTAATTACACAAAATTTGGAACTTTAATTAAATTTTTTTAAATTTAATTTTTCTATTTAATTAATTTCTTAATTAATTAAATATAATTAAAATTTGGTTTTTTCTTTATTTTTTTTGTTAAATTACATCATTTAATAATATCTTTGTTTGATTTAATTATAACTAAAAATCACAACAAGCCCACAAATTTGGATAAGAAAACCAATCTGAAAGACAAAGTACAAATTCAAGCTTAAGGGTCAAAATCTCAAATTCACATCACTTTGTAAACTTTGGAAGGGTGAATAACTCAGATAGTTGTCCTATATTTTAGGATAATTGGCTTAGGGTTAGGATTTGGACTCAAGAACTATCTTCCCTCTTTACCATTGAGAAATTTCAATAGAGCATGTTCATCCTTGCAATTCATAGAAGTTGATGCCCAGTACCTACAATCTACATAAAAGTCAAACATGTACATATGCATATATGCTTAAACTAAACAGGTAATGGTAGGGAGTGGTACATCATGTAGATCCCAAATAGTAGGTGACTATGAATCCCTCCCTTAACCACATTAGAAAAGTCAAACATAAAGTAAAACATACATGTACACTATACACATGAAAGTAAAAGTAAGTAATCATAAAAATCATAAATAAATCATCCATCTAACTATCATCATGAAACAACTAAAATCACTATATGAACATATTAAGCATCATCATCAAAGCCTATAATCCTATAAAAAAGTAGGGATATAAAACATATAATCTGGATGCATCCTCCCATGTAGCTAATGACTCATTAGTAGGGTCCCATTGGACCTTTACCTACTCTATGGTTCAACCACTGAGGGTCAAATCCTACTTTTGAAGAATGCACACTTACTCCAAAGTCAACTACCCTCCCACCTATAATGCATTCCAATAAAGAATATGTATCACATTAGGAATATATTTGTGAGCATGAATGCTGATGATACTACATTGTGGGAGTATCCTGAGCACTAGAGAGTATTGATATGTTGTATTCATGATTGTGTTTGTCATTGATGTCAACATAGCATTAGTTTTGTAAAGACTGGCAGAGTAGCAGACAGAGATCTTGATGGTACAGACAATAATTTAACCGTATGGTCATGTGTTGTTATGCACATGCTTAGCATAGTGTCTTGATGATGTAGTCAAGTGCACAAAGTCTAGTTTGAGACATATGGAAGTTGTACCTAATTTATAGAGAGCAATAATATTGGGAAAGTAGTTCCTAATGATTGTTGTCTATCTTACATTTGGGATATATGAAGAGATGCATAGTCAAGCAGTGATAGAGGACAATCAGATGATGACATCAATGGGTGCACAAGCCTTAGTATCACACATGTGAAGTTTTGTATAGGCTGTGAACCGATAATGCTATTGTAATTGTAATTAATTAATTGTCTTATTTTAATTAATTGAGAAAGCCTCAAGCTTGACTCAAGGAATTATTATGAAGATATGGTATAAAAGAAAGATGTTTTCCTTGATTGTAAAGAATGATGTAATATATCTATTGTTGCAAGATGTGTGAAGTGTGAAAAGGAGCAAAGTGCTTAATAAATACATGTAAGTGATCCAAGGGATTATTGGATGCAAGACTTGAGATTTGGTTTCAAGATCTAACAGAGAAGAATTTTGGTTGACAGGACAAAGATAGAGGAACAAAACACATTTTAGTTCTATTATTCTACAAGGAATAATACATAGATCATTTGGACAATGGGTTCATTAATTTTGCCTTTGAAGTTGTTTGGGTAGTTGGTCTAGCTGTCTTCTACAACTCATAATAGGGTTGGAATCTCTTAACAGGGATTCAAAGTCTCCCAATAGGGACTCATACATACTAAATGTAGGGTAAACTTTAAGAAAACCCCCTCCAAAAAAAGATATAAAATATTGGTGAATCTTTCATTATTTTGAAAAAAAAAACTTATTTCTATTGGTGAATCTTTGAATTTTTAATTCTAAATATGATTAATATTGGTGATTATTTTTGAATTATATATTTTTTTGTATAAAATATTGATGAATCTCAATAATAATAGGAAGTTCATTAATCACCATGGAATATTAAAAATCAAAATTGAACATTTTTTTACCATGTGAAATATTATGAGGATTGTTGCATATACTTTGAATCATTAGTGAAAACTAAATATTGGTGATATACCCCTAAAGTAACTAATAATTATTGGTCAGTAATATATTATATTTAGGTGACTCAAATCTAATCATGTAATGAATATTGTGGTGAATATTTGAGTTTAAATTTTTTAATAAAATAAATTGTGATTTTAAATATTCTAGAACTAAATTGTATATAATTATGGTGATTTAGGATGTATCAAATATTAAATTACTAGCCAAATTACTGGCCAAAAAATTCTAAAATTAGCCAATTTACAAATATTAGCCACTAAAAAATACCTCCACTAAATGTTGTAATAGACTCCTAATAGGGTTTACCATCTAACAAGGAATAATTATAGTAGTACATCATCTTGTGGGTACCATCCCCACCTAGGTTTTCCCTTTGATCAAGGATTTTTCTAGTTAACATATTTGGTGTTATTGTATATGAGTATCTTGTTCTGGTTTTATTTTATATTACTCATATGTTTAAGATTTTTTAAGGTTGTTAATTGTGATATTATTTGGATAAGTGATTCACCCCCCCCCCCCCCTGCCCCCCCACTCTCTCAGTTATATCAATGGACTATACTTTCATATTATCTAAGAATAGAAACATAGAAAACATCATGAATATGAGTTGAGATGGGTGGAATTGCAAGACAATAGGCAACTGGACCTATCCTCTCAAGAATTTCAAATGGCCCCACAAAATGAGGTACTAGCTTTGAACCCTTTCCATAATGGATCAAACTTTTTTGTGGATGCACTCTTAAGAAAACTTTCTGATCCACTACAAACTAGTTATCCATTCTGTGAGTATCATTGTACTTCTTCTATCTATCCTAGGCTTTAGAAACATGCTCACAGATGCACACTACTTGCTTCTCTATATTTCGAAGCATCTCAGGATTCAACAGGATGTGATCCTCTAAACTATCCCAACTCAATGGTGTATGACAAGGATGACCATAGAAGGCATGAAAAGATGCCATCCCAATGGAATTGTGATAACCATTATTATAAAAAAATATACTAGGTATAGATAATCCTCCCAAAGAGTTTTTCAATGCATAACATACATCCTCAACATATCCTCTAGAACTTGATTCACTCTCTTAGTCTAACCATATGTCTCTAGGTGATATGTTGAGTTGAAGTTCAACTATGCTCCAAGATCATGGTACAAGGATGTCCAAAATATGGATGTGAATATAGGATCCCTATCTGGAACAATCTTTTGGGGAATACCATGCAATCTCACAATATTACGCATCAATACACTAGCTACTGAAGCTGTTGTATAGGATGACCTCATTAGTGAAAAATATGCCACCTTAGTCAACTGGTCAACAATGACCATGATAGCATCATATCACTAAGTAGTCATAGGAAATCCCACAATAAAATACCTATAAATAATATCCCACTTCCATGAAGAGATGAGATTAGGATGTAAAAGTTCTGTTAGATATTGGTTCTACACCTTAACCCTCTGGCACTTAAGACATCTAGCCACAAAATCAACAATATCATGCTTCATCCTTGTCCAAAAGTATAATCATCATAAGTTTGCATGCATCTTCTTGACACTTAGATCTACCAAGTAAGGGGCATGATGGGCCTCAGATAGGATCAATGTATGAAACTCATCCAATAGTGGTACATAAATCCTCCTTGTATAGTGCAAAAAACCATTTATAAACTCTAGGATATATCTTGAAAATCTACCCTCTAAAGGTTTTCCTAAATCTATCTCCATTCTCACCTCTTGGTGCCAAGTATCTATAGAAAGTTCCTGAAGTATATGACCTCTCAAATCCACACTAAGAGTCAATGCAAATATCTCATGTCTCTTGCAACTAAATGCATTGGCTACCACATTCTCCTTCCCCTAAATATACTTCACTTCAAATTCATACTTACCTAGAAAATCCATCCAACACCTCTACCTAGCATTAAGATTAGGTTGTGTGAATATATACTACAATTTGTAATAATCACTATTAAGCTCAAAATGATGCTCGCAAAAAGAAGTGTCTCTATCTCACTAGAGCATGAACAACTTCAGCTAGCTCAAGATCATGTAGTTCAACTCATGATCCTTGAGATTTCAAGACTCATAGGAAATCACACATCCATTCTACATTAGGACTACTCCAATCCCTTCTAGGGAAGCATTAGTACAAACCATAAAATCACCTATTGGATCAGGTACCACTAGAATTGGTGTGCTAGTCAAAATCTCCTTGAGCTTCTAAAATGCCTCCTCATATTTTTTTGTCCAAAATAACTTCTTCCCCTTTCTTTAGAGGGAAGTGATGGGGTATACAACTCTGGAGAAAAATTGAAAAAAATAGTGGTAATATCTGGCCAAACCCATAAAGCTACAAATATCAAACATAGTAGTGGGTGTAGGCCAATCTACCATCCCTTATCTTTGTAGGGTCCACTAAGATACAATCTCCTAAAATGACATGTCCTAAGTATTGTACCTTAGACTGAAAGAAGTCACACTTTTTTGAATTGACATATAGCTAATTATCTCTAAGGCATTGAACCACTAACCATAGATATTCCTCATGTTCTTCCTAAGATATGGAATATATTAATATGTAATCCAAGAACACAAGAAAAAAATAGTCTAAGTAAGAATGGAATACTTCATTCTTCAAGGATATGAATAATGATGGAGCATTTGTCAAACCAAATGGAACCATTGTAAACTCATAGTGTCCATAAAGAGTGCAGAAGGCTATCCTATGTATATCAACATCCTAAAATTGTACTTGATGGTACCCTAACTTTAGATCTATCTTAGATAATACTTTGGTTCCCTTGATCTGGTCAAACAACCCATTGATCCTTGGTAAAGGGTACCTATTCTTAATTGTTACCTTGTTTAACTATTTGTAGTCAAAGCATAAGTGTAATGATCCATCCTTCTTCTTCATGAAGAGTACTAGTGCTCCCCATAGAGAAATACTTAGTCTAATACAACTTTAGATAAAAAGTCTTCTACCTACAAGCATAATTCACTCAACTCCTAAGTGCTCATCTGATAAGGAGCTCTAGATATGGTCTTTTCTCCTAGGATGAGGTCAATGCAAAAGTTAATGTCCCTCTTAGATTACATACCTAAAATCGCACTAGGAAAGACATCAAAATACTCCTATAGGATAGGGTGATCTAGGGTCTTCCCTTCAAGTTCTTCCTCCTCAAATTCACTCATAGTAATGGTAAACACTTGACAAAAATGCTCCACTTTAGTTGTATAATAGAGATCATCTAGAGAGATATGGGTCTTTGGATGCCTACAATCTTAAAGTCCTTACCTTTGTAATCCTTGTTGGTGTTTGAAACTACTGAACAAAAAAATGCTCAATACTAGAATGGTAACACTCACATAATCTAAGGAATAGCTACTTCCTAGTAACAACTACATAAGTAAACCATTTGGAACCAACTTCAACAAAACCAAGGATGGTTTTCTACTCTTTAGGCTCTGCAAAATTAAGGTGGATATACCTAGGGATGATTCTAATGCAAATTGTTGTATGAAAATTATCTTAGTTTCATTTTGATTCTCATCTTCTATCCTTAGGCACATGCACAGTTTATCAAATTTTAATGCTTTCAAGTTTATATGCATCCCTCATAGGCAGATCTAGTCATATTTCTCCTAGAGTTTACAAGTATTTCTAGAAATAGAAACTACCTAAGACTCAAAAACTAAATGTAAATGAGTGGTGACTCACATTATAACCTTGAACAAAATAGAATGAAAATGACTTTGAAATTATAATTGTTTTAACATGTAGGAGTAAAATTTACTCTTAACCATTTCTGATTTATATGACTAGTGCCTTATCCATGGGAGCAAAGAGTCAACTATTGGCAGGAGATCTTGTTCAATTAACTTGTAATTGAATTTATCAACTGTAATCACCTATTTCTATTCATACGATATATCCTTTTCATAAACTCATAAATCCTACTGATTTACTTTAAGCATTTACATAATCCCTTGAATTAAAAGAAATAATATAACCAATATACAACCCATCCAGACTGCATTAAATCAATTGAACCTTATTCAAATGATCTCAAAATTAACAAGTTCATGAAATGGAGACAGAAAATGGTGACATATATCTAGTGTAAATATCCTTTTGCGTTATCCTTTTTGTTGACTAGTACAATAACCAATAGAAACTAAATGAGAAACCCAAAAATTCATATTGATTCTATCATTTCTATCTGTCATTAGGAAGTACATAATTGGAAGTAAACTCAAAAACAACTACACATGACTAGACTGACTGTACTTTCTTGAAAATTGAAAAACACACAAAAATTTGGACCCTCACAATGCCTTGAAAACTCATTTATATAACATGAGTTGCAACAAGAAAAGGATAATTGTGATTGACAAGTGTCCCTTTACAAAATTAAGTACAACAACCTTTTTCAAAATATCCTGGACACCTTAATTCAAAAAGAAACAACAAAAAGTAGTTGTAGATGACAGCTAGAGCATAAAATCTTTAAATTTGTCTTTTTCTCTAACTGCCCCTTGTTGGTAAAGCCTTTATTTCTATGATTGCTTCCCATACAATGACTTCTCTTTTGGTGGGCCACTTGCATGTCTTGGTTGTTGCTAATTCACCAACATATTTCTGCCACCTGACATCAGTGATCACTTTCCCTTCTGTGGTAAACCTATTCATTTCAGTTTCAATCTTGAATAGGGTATCAATAAGTTCATTAAAAATACATTCATCAATATCACCTTGGAAAATAGATGCCACTTGTGTCAAGTCTACAATATGGTCAAAATAATTAGACCATTCATTTAAATCCATTACTTTATTATCAGAATCAAGGACAAAAAGAATTAAAGAATGAAAACCATTTGTCAATATTTCCATTTTATTCTAAATTGCTGCTAGTTTCCCTATGAAGAATTGCAGTAGATCTTTCACCTTGTCCATGCCCCCTTTTACAACAATAACTTTTTAGGGAGGTTTGGCTTTTTGGCTAGAAATGGTATCAACCTATCAAAGAATTGCATGTATGGTCCCCATTGTTGGAAGATTGGATCAAGCCACCCTATTGATTCTTTGCACATCTATTCTATAGATTGTAAATTTATGAATGCATTATAGGCATCTTAAGATATTCTCTTCAAGATACTTATTCTATGAATTAGTACATTCATCATGACATTCTTCTTTGTTGCATTGTTAGATGGGGGAGCTTCTGTTTTGACATTGCCCATAGGCACTAGCACTGTCACCCCTATAGGTATCTCTTATGTTTGGGCTTCTACGTCTATAGTGTGCTTTTCCTCTTCTACCTATCTGGGTGTATGTTTTGCCTCTGTTGTAGCCTTGATTTATTCTTTTAGGGATGCCTCTAGGGAAACACTCCTTACTGCTAAGGTCTTTGTGTTTATGTTCAATCGTGACCCCCTCTTCAATCCCTCATTGCCACTGGCTTCATAACTGATGGATTTGTCTTGTCTCCTCATTTGATCAAGCACAAAAGCTCTCTTAATATTCCAATTTGGTATTAGAATCATACCACTCCTATGTACTAACTTCTTGGCTTCTGCAGGGGTCATTATTTCACTATCTGGGTCATAAGCCAATAGTTTTGCAACTAATTCTTTGTTCTTCTTAGGATCCTCTCCTAGCATGAGGCTCAATGTGAGCTCATTCTATTTTATTTTATAAAGAAAACTTTTAAATTCTGATGATTTAATGTAATCATCATCTTCCATAAATTTTTCAGATTGGATGAGCCTGTCATCCAATCTTGATGTTGCAATTTGAAGATCACTAGAGGCTTTTCCTACCTCTATAGCCCTTTGATGCAAATAACTTTGCCTAATATTCACAAAATATTCATCATTCCCTAGCATCACTTGCAAGGCCCTACTTACCACCCTCTTTGGGATGTACATTGTTTTCTACCTCTTATTTCCCTTTGGCACCCATGTTGAAGATGATGGTTGCTCCTCCTCCACATCAACCTCTAATTGTACATCTGGCTCAGGGGATTCTCTATTTATAGTCTCTTCCTCTCCCTCTGGCTCATGTGGCATGTGAGACATGATGTATTCAAAATTTTCTACCATCTTCCTCAAATTACTAGGGTAGGGAATCTCTATATAGAAACCTTTAAAATTAGGGTTTGTTCTTTTCAAGGCCTCCTCCACCTTCCTTATTTTAGCATATTTTCCTAATAGCACATCAACCTCCCATGTTGCTACTATATTAGCAATCAAATCCTCCATAGTGATTGGCTTCCTTGAAGGTAAGATGTATCCCCTAATGGCCTTAACTTCATTTGTAATGTAGTTCTTAGGGCCATACATCCTATAAGATCTAGTAGCAAATTTGTACTAGCTTAGGTACTCACTCAACTCCTCATATGCATTTTTTCCTATTTCAAAATCTCCTACCTTAAAAGTTCTACAAACAAATGTGGGTTTGTGCAAAGAAGGAGGGATCATTTCTTTGTTCATCAGTAACAATTTCCAAAAGAATTCAATAATGACCAATCTAGGGGGTAAATATTTTTGCAAAATGTGAGGAGGCTATGGGCATGCATATATTCTCATCAATGTGCATTCCTTAAACAAAAATATGTCCCCCCATGTATGATCTAATTTGGTTTTCTCATCTAAAAATGAAGGTCTAAGAAAAGTTTTCAAAACATTTGGTGCTCTAAAGAAAGTATGGTCCAATTGCCTCATAATAACAGAATTGAACAAATTAAAGAACACAAGTAAGGGTCCCACTTAACATGATCACTATTATAATATGGCTTTACGGTTGTCTACAAGTCCAAGAAATGAAGCTATGTAAACAAAATTGAACTTCACTTTCATTCTTATGAGTTCCTTTTACACATAAAACTGTAAGACACTTTATGCCTTCTTATAAACCATCCTTTACACCATGCTAGGATATTACACCTTCACACCATTCAATAGAACGTAGGTGCGTAGATCAAACCACAATACCTTTTTGCCACTTCACTTTGCACTTTACTCAGATGCTCGTAAAGCCATCTGACATAGCTCCTCTTAAACCTTTTATGCTCACCCACTCAATAGAATAACATATGAGCAAAAACACCTTATCAAACCCCTTTCGCTCACCCACTTAACTTATCACTGTAGACTTGTAAGACCATTTCCCAAGCATTGAAACCCTTTATGCCTTTCCACCCAAGGATCAAGCATATGATTGGGGAACCTCAAGATGAATTGTTATGTTACTACAGAAAGCATAAGCATATCCCTGTAAAACATGAACTCCTTTACACCTTTATGCTACTTGGTGAAATGTGACCATGGAAACATGAGCAAGAAGGTACTTCGCTCTTACGAGAAACCCTACACTGTAAGACTGTAAAGGGAAGAATTTAATAAATTTACAAAACCTTTTGAAAACTTGAAAAAGACCTAGGGTTTTTACACACTTAGGGCATTTTTAATGACTGTGTTGATGAGAAACCTTGAGAATTTAATAGAATTCAAACAACACATGAACCAGAGCATGACTAGGGTAACCTAAAAATTTGAAAAATTTATAAGGAACAAAACCCTAATCTACATGATACAATGACTTAAATGATTTTTCACCAAAATTTTAGAATTTCTCTCCACTGTGAAAAATTAGACCAACAATCCTTACATTGAATAGTCTTCTTCCTAAAGTCAATGCTAGCTCCATGAAATCCAAGCTAGTCCATTCCCAACACTAGATCATAAGAACCAAGGGGAATAAATCAAAGGTAAGGGGAATAAATCAAAGGTATACTGAAGTAATGAAACCTCCTAGGTTCAACTCACACTACTACACTAGAGAACTTGTGCAAATCTTAGCTTCTAAAGCTAGTTCCACCTACTAGCCTATGCCTTGCTTAACTACCTCAAGCCTACATTTTACAAATATAGAAGGTGATATGAAGGAATCTATAGCACCTAAATTGAATAAGATGGAAAGGTGTGTACCTCTTATCTCTCTTATAGTCTCAACTATGGTACCCTGGTGATCTACCTAGTGATGATCTACCACAACAAAAACTCAATGTGATCTCTCAATGTCACCAATTGTAGGCTTAGGTGTTGCTGGCCTTGGTCCTGAATAGTGAGATGTACATTGTGGGCATTTGGCTGCAATATGCCCAAAATGTGTATAGGAGAAACACCCCATACCTCTGCTAGAACCACTAGAGGTGCACTAGACTGCTGATGACTATCTCTTCTGGAAAAGGAGTGGTTACTCTACATAGGTTGATTATTCTGATTTTGGCTATTGCACTACAAGAATTGCAAGTTTTGAGAATTGGAATCACCGCCACCACTCTATGTTGGAGGATAAGATCCTTTATGCTGCCACTACTACTAACCTTGGTTGCCCTTGGAGTAAGGAGGCTTCTTATTACTACTTGTGCCCTAGTTTTGTGCTCCCTTGGACCCTGATGCTGTAGGTGCCCCCACAAAACTACCATGTCCCAAAGTGACATTCTCCTCCACAAGGATAGCCTAATGTACCATGTCCTTAAGAGTCTTAGGTTGGAATACCTCTATACCCCCAATAAAATGGTTATTCAAATCCCAAATGAATTGATTTATCATCAGTGGTGAACTATCATTGATTCATGTATAAGGCATGAACTTATAGAACTTTTTCTCATACTCCACCATAGTTATGGTAAACTAGCTTAGATTATGAAATTCATCTACCCTCGGTTGTTCCACTTCTCCAGTAAGAAATGATCACAAAAATTTTCAAAGAACAACTCCTAGGTCATAGTGTTCATATCTACACCTAGCTTCTTTTCTTCAATATTACACCATGTAGCCACAAAGACTTCTAGGTGTGTGATCATACCTTGGCTTGACATTGGAGTCAAAGTCTTGCATCACAAAAAATTTGTCCAAGGCAATCAAATATTTCTCTACAACATATCCAATACCTACTCTTGTGAAAGGTTTGATCTTAGACCACTATAAGTCCCTCATCTTAGCAACCTTAGCCAATCTCTCTCTATCACCATGGGGATCTTCCCAAGGAATCCTAGATCTCTACCTCTCCTCATTTCTAGCATGATGTGATTCCTCCTGATCAACACCCTTTGGAGGGGTTAGGTGCTCTAGGATAATCCTCATCATTTGTCTCAAATTAACCACTTCTAAATCATCATTATGCTCTGCATTGTTCTCTTCCTAAACATGACTCCCATGACTAGTCTCATGCAAACTGATATCTTTGCCTCACTTATGGCCTCCACTATTGCCTAAGCTATGACCTCTCATAGTTGATCTAGTCCCAAATACCATCCTACAACAATATCCAACAAAGAACAACAAAATGCCAACAAATCAACAAGGGCATACTACTGTAAAGCATAATAATAAGAAGCATATTTTGAAAACTAATAAAGATTTATTCCATTTTTTCCTATTTCTAAGTTTAAGTATTTGAGTATGAAGTTCAAGTGTTCAAGTTGTAAAAGATACATATAGTTTTTGAAGTTCTATTTAAGTTAACTAGTTGTGATCTAGTAGCATTCCAATATACCCAAAGCTCCTATTGTATAAATTCAGACTCTAATACTAGATGTAATGCCCCACTATGGAACCCCAAAGAAAATAACCTATTATATCACTAAGTTTTCCAAACTTTTTTTTTTTGAAAGATAGAAATAAATCACATACATACAAAATAATACATAAACAACTTACATCTCTTAAGGATTCCATGATATTGAATCACATACAAAGTTTTATTAAGATTAAATCTAATACATAACAAAATCCACATTATAGAATAACCATAAGTACAAATCAAATGAAATAATATACAAATACATGAGATGCAACATGGCATTACCAAAATGAAAAATCATCCTCTATACAAGTCATAGGGTATGAAATGCTAAAAGAATATACATCATGAACATATAAAAAATCTAATAAGGTCTCCAATAATCAAGTACAATACATCAAAGTATGACCAAAGAACATAATCACAAGATCAAAAGAATAGAACAATTGGACTAGTTCATCCAACAATGACATCTAGTTGTCAAAATCTCAATGGTATAAGAAACACTACCACTTGACCTCATGGAACCTAAATGGTCCAATGAGGAGATAATCTCAAGCCCCATACAAGTAATAAACTAAGAGTTATAACCATAGTCTAGGTCAAGGAAATCTTGATAGCAGTTTGTCTCAAACGTACCAAGACATACATAACATATAATCCTAGAGGAAACAAAGGCACATAGGAAACCTACTATGTAAGTAGGAAAATTTCATCACATGAGCCAACTCTATGGTTACCCCAACAACCTCTCTAGACTCTACCCCCCTAGTGACTCTATGTGGCATCAATATCCTTTTTAAAAATAAGGCATACTAATGAGGCAAGGTCACAACCAAGAATCCTCTCTACTCCCATCCTAGCCTATATTAGTACTTGAATTATGGGCAAGGTAATCCACTAACTCTTGATAATTCATTTTAAATCCAATTAATAAAATATTATCACTTATTAATACAACCTACAATGGGTGACCCAGGCAGCCTCTTTAGGGCTCCAACCTCCATTGCAAGCCACTTCCCAACATACATAAAGATAAACTACCCTAAGTTCATAACATAAAATCTCATAAGGTCACTATTACTAAAATTCTACACATACTAGAATTTTACCTTAAATAGTAGCATTGCATAAGAATGTTAGGATAAACCACGGACAGAAATAAAAACTACATGCAAAACCACAGACAGAAATAAAAACTACATGCAAATATAACCAATAACAGAAAATAATAGAAAACACAAAAATGAACACAAGGCACCAAGATTTAACGTGGTTCACCCAATCCTTGGGCTACGTCCACCAAACAGCAAGTCCGATCTTATTACAATCTAGTGATTACAACCTGATTACAATCCATAATCCCTTAAAACTCAATACCGCCGCAAGAACCAATTTCGTATCACCACACATGAAAAAATACCCAACCCTAAGCCCCTTTTATACAAGTATTAAACTGCTTTAGGGTTATAACATGTCGGCCATATGTCGGCCATAATATGTCAGCTACCATGTCGGCTACTTCCAAAAAAAAATTTTTTTTTGAGGCGATGCCCCGAACCCCACTATTTATGAAGTATGTACAGTACTTTCCTAATCAGTCACCACAATCTAACAATCTCCCACTTGGGGACTGATCAAGCTCCACACTAAAAAACAATCTCCCACTTGGAGACTGATCCTGGAGCAATACAACTACCACATGGGGCTCCCACTGGATCAAACCACCCTGGACTCTGTTGTTCTTTTATTCACATTTATTCTAAAAGACCAACTGAAGCTGAAGAGGAGTTCATCTTCTCCCTTGTGAAAACCTTTGTCAACATATCTACTGGATTTTCATTGGTATGTATCTTCTCTAGCTTTAATTGTCCATCCTCAAAAACTGACCGAATGAAATGGTACCGTAACTGTATGTGTTTGGTCTTAGAATGCAGAGCTGAATTCTTAGCAAGATGAATGGCACTCTGACTATGTGTGAACAAATAATTATCCTTCTGAGGATGTCCCAATTCTTCCAAGAAGAACTGAAGCCATATCATCTCTTTGGCTGCCTCTGTAGCAGCAACATACTCTGCCTCTGTAGTGGAGAGAGCATTAATCTTCTGTAGCCTAGAAACCCAGCTCACGGCTGCCCCACCAACAGTAAAGACATAACCTGTAGTACTCCGCCTGGTATCAATATCCCCAGCCAAATCTGAGTCAACATAGCCCTGTAAATCAGTAGTAGAGCCCCCAAAGTGTAAACACTTATTGGATGTTCCTCTCAAATATCTGAGAATCCACTTGACAGCATTCCAATGCTCAAATCCTGGATGACTCATATACCTGCTAACGACTCCCACTGCATGTGCAATATCTGGCCTAGTGCATACCATAGCATACATCAAACTTCCTACAGCTGAAGCATAGGGTACCTTGGACATCTTATCCTCCTCTTCCTGTGTCTTGGGACACATCTCCTTAGTCAATTTTAAATGACCAGATAAAGGTGTGCTGACAGCTTTAGCATTCTCCATAGAGAAACGTTGCAACACCTTCTCAACATAATCAGCTTGAGATAGCATCAATGTTCTATTCTTCCTATCTCTGCAAATCTTCATACCAAGGATTTGTTTTTCTGCCCCCAAATCCTTCATAGCAAATGCATATGCTAATTGGCGTTTCAGCCCCTTAATATGATCCATGTTAGACCCAGCTATAAGCATATCATCAACATATAAACATAAAATAATGTAGCTATCATCATCCAACCTCTTAAAATAAACACAGTAATCTGAATGACACCTATTATATCCATGCTCATGCATAAAACTGTCAAATTTCAGATACCATTGCCGAGGTGCTTGCTTCAAGCCATATAAACTTTTCTTCAATTTGCACACTAAGTTCTCCTTACCTTTGACCTCAAAACCCTGTGGCTGAGCCATATATATTTCTTCATCCAAATCACCATGAAGAAAGGCTGTTTTAACATCCATCTGCTCTAAATGCAAATCTTCAGTAGCCACAAGACTTAAAACAGTACGAATAGAAGTCATTTTAACAACAGGAGAAAATATCTCATCAAAATCAATTCCCTTTTTCTATGCAAATCCTTTTACAACTAACCTGGCCTTAAATATTTTCTTACCTCCTTCCTCTTCTTTCAACCTGTAAACCCATTTATTCTGTAAAGCCTTTTTACCTATAGGCAACTTGCACAAATCCCATGTCTTATTTTTCAGCAAAGAGTCCATTTCATCTTTCATTGCAGACTCCCACTGAATCTTAGTATCCACCTGCACAGCTTCATCATAACTTTCAGGTTCACCAGCATCAGTAAGTAAAATAGAATTCAAAGAGGGAGAAAACCTTTGTGGAGGTCTAATTGGCCTTGTTGACCATCTAACATTCATTGGTGTGTGTGGTATTTGTTGTTGCAGTTGTTGCACATCATGAGGAATGGTTGGAACATCAGCTTTTGGAGTATCATCCAGCACTACATAATCATCTTCTTTCTTCTCATGTTGCTGCAATAGATCTTTGTACAACACTTTTTCATTGAATATGACATCCCGGCTTCTTATAATTTTATGATTTTCAAAATCCCAAAGCCTATAGCCAAATTCATTAATGCCATATCCAACAAAGACACATTTCTTTGATTTTGCTTCTAGCTTGGTTCTATTTTCAGAGTCTATATGAGCAAAAGCTTCACAACCGAAGGTCTTGAGAAAAGAATAACTCACCTTCTTACCAGTCCATGCTTCCTTTGGAATACCACAACCCAAAGGAGTAGAGGGTCCTCTATTAATCAAATATACTGCAGTATTGACAGCCTCTTCCACATGTCTAAGGGCAACCCAGCATGCAACCTCATGCTCCTTGCGCGCTCCATTATAGTCCTGTTCATGCATTCAGCCACTCCATTTTCCTGTGGAGTCCTTGGAATAGTTTTTTGTCTACGAATACCATTAGTGGAGCAATAATCTTCAAATTCATGACTACAATACTCACCACCATTATCAGATCTGAGACATTTTAATTTCTTACCAGTCTCATTTTCAACCAAGCATTTCCATTTCTTAAAAGTTTGAAATACATCAGATTTCTGTCTAAGGAAATAAACCCATACCTTTCTAGTTGCATCATCAATAAATGTAACATAATAATGAGAGCCACCAAGGGAAGATACCTGAGCCGGTCCCCATACATCTGTATGCACAAGCTCTAATTTCTCCTTTTTGTTTTCCTTCCCAGTCTTTACAAAACTCACTCTCTTTTGTTTTCCATACACACAACTTTCACAGAAATCCATATTCACACATTTTAGACCTGGTAAAGCTTTCCTTGAATGAAGTACTTTCATACCTTTCTCACTCATGTGCCCAAGTCTATTGTGCCACAGCGCTGTATCAGAATCTACAGCAGCTATTTGTTCTCCCTGCTCAACTGCAGCAATTGTTCCTGAATATTCATTTTTCTCTGAAACAATCAAAGTAGAAGGAACAATATGACCTGTACAAAGATATAAGGTGCCTACTTTCACACCTTTTGCTACTACAAGGGAACCTTTTCAAACCTTCCAATTTTTATCATTAAAAGTAACTACACAACCCTCATCACTGAGTTGCCCTGCTGAAATTAAATTTCTACTTAGTTTTGGAACATGTCTTACCTCATGTAGTAGCCAATGATTCCCATTCTGCAACTTAATCTTAATTTTTCCCTTTCCAACAATCTGACAGGGTTCATTATCCCCCAAATAAACAAGCCCAAAATCCCCTTGGACATAATCAATGAAATAACCTCTATGAGGTGTAGCATGAAAAGAAGCACCAGAATCTAAAACCCATGAATCATCAACATTCTCTAAAGATAGGAGCAAAGCATCCTCTTCGAATTTGTTACTTACCACATTTGCCTCTTTGTCTCCATCTGATTTATCTCCTTCATTTTTTCTTTCGAGTCCAGCAATCTTTCTTTTTGTGCCCTGGTTTCCCACAGTACCAGCAATCATTTGGTCCTCTCGATTGAGACCTCCTCCCCTTTGACTTTCCTCTTGATTTCCCACGATTTCCAGAGTTATTTCCTCTTTCAGTCATTCTGCTCCTGCTTTGTGCATTTAAAGCACTTCCTGATGTAGATCCACCTGAGGATTTTCTACGAGTTTCCTCACTTAAAATAACACCGATCACATCATCATATTTTAGGGTACTAGATCCAGGAACAGAATTACTCACCGCCATTACCAAGCCATTCCAGCTTTCAGGCAAAGAACACAAAATCAAGAGAGCCCTAATTTCTTCATCAAAATTGATACCCACAGAAGATAATTGACTAGTAATAGTATTAAACTCATTTAAATGATCTGCAACAAATCCACCTTCTTCTATTTTCATATTAAATAAACGCTTCATGAGAAATACCTTATTTGAAGCGGAGGGCTTTTCATACAATGTCGCTAGGGTTTTCATCAAATCTTTTGTCGTCTTTGCTTTTGTAATATTAAATGCCACCGATGGTGCCAAGCATAACCGAATTCTTCCTAGTGCCTTTCTATCCAAAAGATCCCATTCAGCCTCTGACATAGTTCCCCGATTCTTGGCTTTTCCTTCCAACGGCTTCCATAAATCCTTCTGATATAAATAGTCTTCCATTTGCATCTTCCATAACTGGAAGTTCTGCCCATTAAACCTATCAACCCTCAGCTTACCATCATCTACCATTGCTCCCACTCAACCGTGAGACTCCCACTTAACCATGAGACTTTCCTGCAGAGGATAACTAAAAAACAACTAGGCTCTGATACCACTTGTTAGGATAAACCATGGACAGAAATAAAAACTACATGCAAATATAACCAATAACAGAAAATAATAGAAAACACAAAAATGAACACAAGGCACCAAGATTTAACGTGGTTCACCCAATCCTTCGGCTACGTCCACCAAACAGCAAGTCTGATCTTATTACAATCCAGTGATTACAACCTGATTACAATCCGTAATCCCTTACAGCTCAATACCGCCGCAAGAACCAATTTCGTATCACCACACATGAAAAAATACCCAACCCTAAGCCCCTTTTATACAAGTATTAAACCGCTTTAGGGTTATAACATGTCGGCCATATGTTGGCCATAATATGTCAGCTACCATGTCAGCTACCATGTCGGCTACTTCCAAAAAAAAAAAAAAATTTCAGGCCAATGCCCCAAACCCCACTATTTATGAAGTATGTACAGTACTTTCTTGATTAGTCACCACAATCTAACAAAGAATTCATACAAACTATTCATTTCCTATTCATTTGCATTTGAAAATTTTTGCAAATCATATAGAAATCACATTTAGTAAAAGCAAAGAATAATGTTCATTGTATAAATCATCAACTGATGTGTACAATTTTTAATTTTACAAACATGGAATGAATTGAAAATGTCAAAAGTGAAGATCTCACACAAGCCATGAGTCTAGCTACTGCCTTTGATACATATTCATAATATGAAAAAATAAGACATATGAAGGTAGGGTTAGAGGTAACTAGTCATTGCCTTTTCATCTTTTGACTGGTTAAGTGATCCATGATGTTGTTTCTAGTCTAGCTCCTAATTTGCCAAGCTTTGGTTTTCTTATTCCTACATGAGGGAAAAAGGTGGAGTTAGATCTAGAAAGATCTAAGCAATGACTAAATACCTATAACTAGTCATCCCACACATGTACTATCTTTCTATATTTTGAATACATATCAAAGATGGTGAAGTGCATTCTCAGTGCCTAAGTGAGGGAAAATAAAATTTACTATTCATATACTTGATCTTGCAATCTGGAAGTTAACTATTCTAATGTGTATGTGCCCTTGACCGAGGCTCCCTTTGGGTATGAGCCTAATATGTGTATTAGAATAGTTATAATATAGATTGCAAGTAGAAATATGTTATATTAAAGAGACATGCTATTCTTGACATTGAAACCTTTTATAATAAAGCTAGTTGCAGTATATATATTTTAAATTGGTAAAGGAAGCATCAAATTGGTGTTCTTTTATACTAAGAAAGAATGAGGAAGGACTATTAAATTCAAAATAGATTATTATATAGTGAAAATGATTGTGAAATTTAATCTACAATAGAAGAGAGAAAATAAGAATATTAAGCTCCAACACACAAAGGAAAATTGCCATGTGCATACATACAAGGGATATACAAATGAGAAGAATTTTATTGGGATTACTGTCAATAGTGAGCACATAGCTTGTGGTAGTGAAATGAATGAGCTGTTTGTATAGCACAAGGCTATTTCAAAGGTTGCTACTTGTTACGAATTTGATGGTCCAGATCTGGATAACAGTGATTAGAAAGCATCACAAATTTTATAAATGTTGGAAAAGTAGGAGCCCCACAATGTTGGCTACAAATACCATTAAAGCTCTTGTACAGAAAGTTATGAAACAACAAGACTTAGCAATGACATTTTTATAAAGAATACAATTATAAAAGTGTTGTGGAAGGTACAAAAAGATTTGTAGACCACCTATTTTAACCCTAGACAAGTCTTTCAAAAGACATAGAAATAAAGCGTGCCCAAAATCACTGAAGATGCTCATGTCAAAACCAAGAATGACTAGTTATAGTAGTATATAAGCAACCATGACCTCTAAATAGTAGGGTAAGGAAGCACAAGAGAAACCCAACTTGGGTTTTTTGAAAGAATGGAGTATGACAACCCAAATGAAGCTTGCATAGCATAAAGAGAAGCAAGAAAAGGTAAAATTTTAACTTGCAAAAGACTCAAATAATCAAGTATCTTCTTCATGTAAAACCCTAGATTCAGCTTTCGAATGAGCAACAAATGAAAACAATACATATCAAATGATGGTATTCAAAAATACCTTATGAGTAGCTGAAGTTCTATGCTATAAGGAGTTTTCCTTTCATGTAAACCAAGGAAAATGCAATAGTTCCCATCAGTACAAGAAAACAACACACAACCATGTGTTAGATGCAAAAAAACCCACATTGCCATTTGAATTCAGATGCCCAAGCCAATAAAAGGAGGAAACAAACCATGGTGGCTCCAAGTTTCAGCTATTCTAGTCATGGCTTGTACAATGGTGGCCCAAACAAAATATTGCTCCAGATCTCACCATGAAAGTAAAAATTGAAGAAAACTATATACCCAAACCCTAGTTGAGCTCTCCAAAATATGTAACATGCAAAATGAATAGGTTTTAGGGTTTTGACATGAGAAAATACGCGTTTCCTTCAAATATTTTGCATAAAATTTGAACTCTGGTGTATTTTATGGTGTTATTTTCTTTATTTCTTTTGTAAGTGTGTCATGGTGGGGGATTTAAGAAAATTTTTGAAATTAGGTGTTATTTGGACATTTTTATTTGCATGAGTCCACTTTTTAAAAGACAATATTAAATGATGTGTTATAAATCACTTTGTATCATTTTTATTCTTAAATGCAATAAAGGGAGGTTAGAATGTTTCCTTAGGTAGTAATGAATTTAACATGTGCCATAATATTTAGTCTTGGAAGTTATTCAGGTATTAAAGGAAGACTTAGTGTTATGGTTGATTGGGATTTTAAGGAATGAATATAGGAATCAGTTTGGGTCAAACATAGACTTTGATCAAGCATTTTGAGGGTCTTTATGCTTAGTTGGAGAATTTCATGGGTGGTTAGGCATGAGTCATGGGTTTCATAATGGCTTAGTGAAGCTATGAGGTAGCCTATCATCATTTCTGGTGACTATGACTCCTATTTTGAAGGCCTTATTCACGAATTTGACCCCAAGGGGTTTGTACTTAAGCCCTTGGACTCTTATTGTTTGAGCAGTTATGATTATGCAAAAATGGGTTTTGTGACATATTCTCTAGTGTCCTTAAGATATTTTTGTGTCTTTTTTAATTCTATTTTCTAAACAGATATATGAATTGGAGCATTTTGGAGTAATTTTCTTCAAATTGATTACAAGCCTTTTCTTTTCTCTGCATTTTTGTGCAAAAGGTCTAATTGATAAGATAAATTTGTGAGTTTTAAGACTCCTTTGTCTCTGTCTCAACCCTTACCAAATTGTAGGAGTGTAAGTCCATTTATAGGTTATAGTGTGTGTCATTTCTTAGGACTGTTAAGTGAGATAATATTGTTTCCTTAGCTTTTCTTTTAAAAACCTCATTGTGAAATATTTATGCAAACCTTTACAAAGTAGAAGTGTTTAAGTCATGGAGAGAATATTCCAAAGTGAAGTTGTCCATGTATTTCGTATCAATATTTTTTGGTGCATCACCTATTCGCATAAGTTTCATAAAATTTCTTTCATTTAGAAGGCTATTAGTTGCATAGTTTTTCTTCTTTTTTTCCCCCAAAATCCTTTTATAGATTGTTCTTGAAGAGTATCAAGTGATAATAGAATAGGAACCGGCCTAGAACCTAGAGGTCTCACTTCATTTGCATGCCCCATGTAGAAGTGATTCCCATGTTATACTAGAATTACTGAACTCATTTAGTTTAATATCAAGTGCAAATTTTGGTACTTAACAGTCATAATGACCACATCAATCCTATACAAGCAACTGGGAATCACAAAATATATGTTGATTAATACCTCAAAGGTCAAATCACATAAACTACAACATTACATAAAACATCATAAAACAATAACTCATAGGCCTCTAGTAAACATCCTAACTAGTCAATGTACTAAGTTAAACCCAACCCCAACACGAAATAAATCATACATCTCATCAAGTATTTTTAAAAATGTAGTTAAACTGTTAATAAGGTTTGTCAATATATTATCCTAAAATATTGATTCATAACATGGGTTCAAGTTTTCATTTTCAAAAAGTCACATATGCTAAGGTTTCCCGAATACACAGTATTTCAAGGGACCCAACATTTCATTAAAAATACCTTAGTATAAAGACCCATTTTCATATAAAATGAAACACCATTTAAACAAAATCCTAATTTTATTAACAACAATTCCCTCAATTAAAATTGAATTATGATTACCCATTTTTTTTAATCTTAATTAATAAATTACAAAACAAAATCTTTAATTAAATATTATTGAAATTTAATAATTATTAAATCATTAAAATTATTATTAAATAATATTTATTAATTTAATAATAATATTTACTAATCTTAATAATAAAATAATAATTAATAATAAATTTTAATTTAATAAAAACATATTTAATATATTTAATATATTATTTTATTTTATTTTTACAAAACTACGTACACACTTACCTTATCTAGTCTACATAAGTAGCCAAAACCTACCTTTGGTAGTCACAGACTACTTAGGCAGTTGCGTGCCTGAAGGTTGTTGGCCAAGAGGGGGGTAAAACCTCTTCCAATTTTTTTTAATAATTTACATTTTATTTAAAAATATAATTTTTCTATATTATATATATTTTATTCAATTTCTAGGTACGGGCCTACTATGCAGCTTTTTCTAGCAATTTCTTTTCAAAAATATAATAAAGATAACACTAATTTTATCAAATCAATTTAATAGAGATTTGATATTTGAAAGCAAAACCTAGCTATGTTGTAATCCAAGCATAAAGTCACAACACGAGGGTTTCCAATTAGATTTTTGTTCACAGATATTCCAATAACAAAGAACAAATATTTTCAAAAGAAAAATAAGGGTTTCAATTCAAAACCATTTCTAAAACAAGATCTAAAAACAAACATGAAGAAGATAGAGGGAAAATTTGAAGCAATATACTGTGAAATTTTCAACAAAGTTCCTACCTCGATCTAATGTTAACTAGACAAATGTTCAGAGATTGCAAGAATTCTTGTCTATCAAAACCCTTTCTGAAAATTTGCTCCTCCAAACCTATGTGTTAAGAAATGAGCTCTAATTTATTAATAAAGAGCTTTCTACTTTAGGGTTTTGATTTTACGAATACACAAAGCTTCTTTTTATTTTTTAAATTTATTTTAATTTCAAGTGCAAACTTTTTACGTTTTAATTAAAATAAAGTTTATTTAATTTATTCTCTCTTGCTTTTATTAAATAACAAGGCATAATTAAATGTATATTTATTAATTTAAATAGTAAATATTTAGAGTTTAAAAAAATGAAACTCCTAAATTAATTATTATTAAATTAAATTAATATAATTACACCAAATTTGGAACTTTAATTAAATCTTTTTAAATTTAATTCTTCTATTTAATTAATTTCTCAATTAATTAAATATAATTAAAAACTAATTTTTTCTTTATAGATTTTTCATTAAATTACATCATTTAATAATATCTTTATTGATTTAATTATAACTAAAAATCACAATAGACCCACAAATCTAGATAAGAAGACCAATCTAAAAGACAAAGTATGAATTCAAACTTAAGGGTCAAAATCTCAAATTCATGTCACTTTGACAAATTCAAAAGGGTGAATAACTTAGATACTAGTCCTATATTTTATGACAATTGGCTTAGGGTTAGGTTTTAGACTAGAGAAATATCTCCCCTCTCAACCATTGAGATACTCTGATAAGGCACACTAATCCTAGAAATTCATGAAACTTGATGTTTGTCACCTACAATCTACATAAAAGCCAAAGATGTACATATGCATATATATCTAAACTAAATAGGCAATGGCAAGGAGTGGTACATCATGTAGATCTTTACTAGTAGGTGACTATGACTCCCTCCCTCAACCACATTAGAAATGTCAAACATAAATTAAAACATACATGTACACCACAAACATCTAAGTATGGGGTAAGTAACCATAAAAATCATAAATAAATCATCCATCTAACTATCACCATGAAACAATTGAAATCACTATATGAACATAAAAAGCATCATCATCGAAAGAATAAACATAAACACATGAAATAACAGAGTATTAAGTAGCTCATCAAATATATAAACAAAGTATGAAATAACATCCAGTCAAATAAAGTAACTGAGTATCACTAAAACATAACACATAACCATAAAGGTGGTATAAAATAATTCAACAATATAACATAAAAATTAAAGACTCTATTAGGAGATTTAAATAGGTTTGTTAGAACCACTTTGTTAAGATATTTTCCTTGACTCAATCTATCAAAACTGATTTAGTACCCGATTCTTCATTTTTCTCTACAAGTTGTTTATGGATCTCCTCTCTTCAATTTCTCAATTTGATCTCCTTATCTGATATGCTATGTTGTTTCCTTAACTACTAGGTTGCTCTATCTGATCTTCCTATCAGACTTAGCCTTCCCTTATTAAATAAATAATATAGAAAGTTATATATCTTAATCAACAATCCATATTCTATCCTTTTTTAATTTTACCTTTCTAATTTAATGATTGGTTAATATACTTTTCTTGGGATTAATGCCTTCTACCAAAATACGTAATCTTCTCCTTAACTATCTCTACAATATTTAAATGTCATATAAAAGTCAATTAAAATAATTTAAACAAGTGTTTGTGCCATTAAAAACTCACATGTTAAAACTAGTATACTCGACAAATGAATGTTCTGATGCTCGGTCATAACTAACATTCATGCTCTCACTCAACTTCTATAGGCTTGGCATATACTGATTCACTTGGCATTAATTAACTTTACCAATGCTCAAACTCTACTATTTTACTCAGCATGTATCCTTTCTCGATCTCTACTAGGATGCTTGGCAAGTGAAAAAATATAAACAAGTCCTTTGTAGCACATCCTTCTGTAGATGGCTTGATCATAGTAATGACCGACCAACATTGCCTTGGAAATGACTAAGTGTTGGACACTAATAGGCAACTTGTTCTTAGTGATCAACACTTCCTACCTTTGTGATTTCTAAATTTAAATTAATTGGGGTTTGCATTCCTTTGGGAAGTTTGACCTATACAAAAATATCAAAAGGAAAAAAAAAATGGACCTCACTTTCCCATGGTAGTCCAAAATTAAATCTAATGGTAAAAAAAAAAAATATTAGGGTTTTTCTAATACAAGAAGAGTGGTAAAAAATAATTATGAAAAGCTTTTTTTAACCTATATTGGTGCATTTCCAAAACATATAAGTAACCACGTTGAGGGAATGATCCTTCTATGGAGACTTGAGATTGTGCTATCCATTAGAATTAGAGCACTTTTAGTCAAGCTTATAATCAATGTTGTTAAATGGATTCCCAAGAGAAAATAGTCTATTGAAGTTATTTTCAATGATACTTATAGGCTCTTGTAGGATTTTGATTATTTACTATCAACCATGTTTCTAGGAAGGGAAATGTAGTCGCAGGTTCCCTTGTTACAAATGGCTATAATATGGAGGGATTAAGTTGTTGGAAAAACCATATGTCTCTCCTAATTAATGTCCAAAATATATTGAATAAAAAGTGTTCACATCCAAGGAGAATGAAATGTAACATCCTATTTTAGAAATAGTGACTCCTTTGTACTTTATGGTTTTGGGTAACCCATAACCCTTGTCAAGTAATGAGAGGGGTTGTGTAATAGATTAATTTTTTTAAATTTGAATATGGAATTGATGATGTTACAGGATGACATTCATTCATGGAAAGACATTTCCAAAAAGGGAATTAATTACTATTTATGGAGTAGTAGATTTGCCTAAGTGCCCCATAGGTAATCATGTTGATTAAAGTATTCCCAAAGAGTACCTCAAATTGATGAGATTTCATTATTTAATAAACATATCTAATGGAATTTGTATTATAATTAACCCTTACATAATGAAGGGTTCCCTTTATATGTTATCTTCAAAATACCCCCACTTTTGAGAAATTAAATAACTTAAATGAGACTAATTTATTGGTAGGATGGTTAAATGATTTCATCAAACTAGAAAATTATGCATTTTTATTACCCTTCAATTATCTTGTGATAATGATATGTTTTCTTTATAGTGTCAAGATTTTGTCATTTTCATCTCAAGGATGGCCACCCTATATATTTTGTAACAATTATTAGGGACTACTACAACTAAATCAAACTGGGGAAACTAGATGATTTCAAGAATAACCCCACAATATGGCATATTTGCAAGAATGCAAGTCCTTGACTTTATTGACATAATTAATGGATTTCATGAGGACTTGTCTATCTAGTTCTCTAATTCTTGTAGTAATTTTTTGTGGGGATATTTCCTCTAAAATTAGCTATGAGGTCATTAATATGGTCATAGGGTTATTTATGTCTATAGGGTAAAAATGGAATAAATCCATTTGAACAACTAATGAGGGGAGAAAACCAAGATTCACCTCTTAAGATAGGTTCTACTAACACAAAAGGAAGTGTCAATACATAACCTACTACCAAAGAACAAATTAATTTGATTTACTTCCTCTTGAACATCCACATTAAGAGGGTTTAAGCAAGTGGATATGCAATGTAAAACTAAAATATAAGGAAAAAAAGATGATAAAGTGAAGATATTGTATGTCATAAGTTACATTCATAAAAATAGGGTAGCAAATGACCTCTAGAAGGGATAAATATCATAATGTGAGATAAAAATAATAAGGTGGACAAAACCCATAAATCATTCAGTGATCTTATAGGGGTGACTTTGTGTGAGGTGATTTTCTCCTAAAGAAGGGGAGAAATGCATCCCTAATCAATTATGGTCGAACTTGATTCTAATTTCATAGTTACAATAAATGATGAAAAGGGTATTTGACTCTACAACCTATTGACCTCTCCAAGATCTAAAACCTACAAATTAAAAGATTTTTGTTTATTGGTTGGGGGGTTTTTCCTTGATCAAACCCTAGTTTAGGAATTAACCTTGATTTGAAATAGAAATTAGAGAATGCTAACAAGTAGTAGTGATAGATCTAAGATGAAGCAATGTAAATCTATGAATATGCTCTTGAATTTGGAATGTAATCAAGTTTGTAAATGCAATAGCCTTGAGTTAACTTCAAAAACTATAGGAAAGGTCAAGGTAAAACCAAAACCTTCATGAATGAATGTGCATGAAATATGCCTTATGAGTGAATGTAGATAAATGCAGATCTTGAGAGGATGACTATAGAAGATTCAACAAAGATTCTTCAATTATATGAAGGGAGACCTTGAATGTTGAAAGTGTTATGGAAGATGTAGAAAAAAATCCTTCAATGGATTAAATGCATGAATCCTTGATCTTGAATGTAGAGATTTCTTGAATGTCTTGACTACTTGAAGAATGCTTGAGATCTTGAGATCTTGAGAGTGTGCTTGATATTTTGAGTTCATAATATGAATGATGCATGTAGAACTAAGACATTAGATGGGTTTAAAAATGGATCAGAATAAACTTTCTATCATAGGATGACCCACCTAGAAGTTAATACCCTAGAACAATCCATACATGGGACCCAAGAAGTAGATGCAAAATAGGGCCTACGTAGGGATGCATTGCATCCCTGATTGGCCTATAAGGGATTCACTACATCCTTGATTGGGTATGGATGCACCATCTCCATGAAAACTAGTGCCAAGAACCCTTGAGGTTTCTTTAGTATCTTGAAATAGGTTCTAGATCGAAGAAATTAGATTTAGAGCACAACATATAGTCGTTACAATGCAACAAATAGATTAGATCCTACCTCAAGCTTTATATCATGAAAATAAGATCTTTAAAGAGGGTCTATTAGATCCTACCTCAATTTCACCTAGGACAAGGGGAAGAAAGAAAGAGGGATGTAAATGAATGATGGAAATACAATAAATGGGTTCTAAAACATCATTAAATTGAGGTTTATACAATTTCAGATGGTAAATTTATCCCTCAATTTAGAGAGGATGTGGTTCAACCCACACTCATAGTAAAATAGAGAAGAAATAATTAATCTCAATAAGATAAAACATCACTTAGTCAAAGGAATAATCCCCCAAGATCAAGGGTGTTAAGATAATGGGTGCTGCACACATTGCATAGTATTGTTATATTGTATTATTTTATTTTATTATGTAATGTTGCACCTAAATAGACATGCAACATAAAAATATTCCCATGGGATATACTTGATGAGTTGTATTGTAACATTGTGATAATATTTCATGTAATTATTTAGTACTGGAAAAAAGAAATTAAATTTTCAATATTAAATGTGGGGTCAATGGGTTAGGTATCACATGGTTTATGTAATACCACTTGGTGGTTTTGTGGGACTTGCTACTATATAAGCAGCCACAAGGGTAATTGCAGAGACAAGAAAAAAAGAAGAAGGCTAAAAAGGGAAAGAGTCAAGCGAGACAAGGCTTGATAGGTTAGCCAAGGGAGCATTTGTGAAGGTTATAAGCATGGCATGGGATGTGTGGATTCATGCTTGTTCACATGGATTGCTTGGTTATGGCTATGGCTTTCAAGGATTCCATGGTTGTATTTTAATGGTGTTTTTTTGTTGAATAATACATGGTGATGGATGCTTTTGGAGGCTAGGTTTTTCCCTCAGTGAGGGTTTCCTAGGATATATCTTGTGTCACAATTTTTGTGGGTATGTTGTTTATTCTCTTGCATGTGGATTTTAATTACTTCTTTATTTCAAATCTATTATGGGTTATGTGGAAATAGTTATATTATTTCTTGCAAGTTTCCTTATAAGTGATATTAGAGCTATGGTTTTATTATTGCAACCCTAGATTGAATCCATGGGAATGCATGAGAGGATGAAAGAAAGGACAAGATATATGAGTTTTTTATTGCAAATTTGAGGGGTTTTTTGGGTTTGCTATTATGATGGGATGTTGGTAGATTTTGGGCATGTGAAATTGTTGGACAAAAGGTTTTTTCGAGTGTTTCATTTAAATGAGGGTTTTAGGGAGAGCTTGCAGAAATGACCTCCTAGGCAAAAATAAACCCCACCATTTGATCTGGGTCGATGTTTCTATAAATTTTGATATATAATATGCCCTAGTTTGGCCATGTTCAAAGGAAATGGAAGAGATTCTTAGTTTTAGCCTATGATGGCCATCAAATTTAATCTTGTCAAAATTTTCATCACAAGAAAAATCACAGTGAAAATGGTAAAAAGACTATCTTAGTGAAATGACCATAACTTTATGTCAAGATATTAGATTTTAGACTTCTTATAGGTGTTGGAAAGCTAATTTAGAACTTGGTGTAGGTTTAGTTCTATGATTTTGACATTTTGTTAGGTTTCAAGAGTCTGAAAGTTAGATGTTGTTTATTTTGAGTACAAATTAAGGCATAACTTCAGAATATGGAGTCAGATTTTGGACTTTGAGTAGTCAACGAAAAGCTCTTGGAAATCTCTACACATTGGTTTAGATTTGGTGTAGTTTTGGCATGATTTATTTGGTGATATATATTGACTATGGTAACATTGTGAGTCTATGGCATTCTACATTTGGAGATTTAAGATGATTTCATTGTATACTCAGTTCATATTTTAGATTGGTCTCATAATGATATGATTATCAATGTTTTTTTTGGATATATATGATGACTTATTGGGTCTAAAATTTTTTCAATATTGTAAGCGATCTATACTTACAAGTTGAATTTATGGCTTGGTTATGGGTTGTCTTTTCCCATTGATCTTTCATTATTGATGCATATTGATGTAGGAGCATCTAGTGGTGTAAGGGCAATCCTGTATCACACAAAAATATGCTTAGAGATAGTTTTTGTTTAATATGTTTTTATTTTTGGATACCCATTTGGGTCAAATAAAGGTTCCAACTCTCATAGTTCCACTATTAGTTTTCTAGGTTAGAGTTTTATTAGTTTTTAAGAACCTTGGGATATATGTAAATGCAAAAAATGAGTTATTTTATAATTGATTCAAAATTATGATGAGTTAGAGGGTGTAAGTTGGAGGTATGATTATACTTGTAATTTAAAATACTCTAGAAAAGGAATCAGGTCAAAAGGCTTTATGGTTAGAAAGTTATTACAATTTTAATTTTTATAGAGACCTCCTAAGAGTGCTTCAAAGTTATATTTGGGGCACTAAACAGCCTTTTACAAGGCCAAAAAATGGGGGATGAGCAAAGCTAGTCCATAAGTCTATAGAGCGCTTTGAGAGCTTTCCAGAAATGTAAACAGTTCAACAATCAGAGTTACGGTTCAAAAGTTATGCCTCCCAAAAGTTGGACTACCATTTTTGGATTCTTCTAATTTTATGCCAACTTCTAATGTGATTTTTGGAACCTTCTATTTTGATAGTGGATGCCAACTGACATATTCTATAATGTATTCCTAATCCTAAACCATTTGGGGCTTATTTAAGAACATTTTTGGCACTGTAACGGCAGTTCTCAGTGGAGTTAGAGAGAAGGTATTGTGTGGAGGATTTCTTTCTCCAGAATCATACTATTGTAAGCCCATAGGGCATTTTTCATTGATAATAATATTTCCCTTTTCCTGTATATTTATTCTGGTCTGTGGTTGTGTATCCATCAAGTGGTATCAGAGTGAGGTTTTCCTGAGTCTGTAGACAGAGCACTGACTATAAGGTAGTTTGCACTAGGACTGTGTGGTTGTGGGTTTGAGACAAGACAATGCCTCCATGAAGAGAATGTGGTGGAAGGGTTGGAGTTGTTACTCCTAAGGTTAGAGCCCTCCAAAGACAAGTTCAAGAATTGCATGAGGAGATCTTTAGAGGAATGAATGTTGTTGTAGGCAATGAAAGTGAGGAAGAAAATAAAGAAGAAGAAAATATTGGACAAGAAGGGGAAGGTGAAGAGGAAGCCCTAAATTAGGCAGAGGAGAGGCTTTTTAGGGCCATTTCTAAGCTTTGAAAAAGACCTAAAATTGATGTGGATATTTTTTTAAGAAATCTAAACCTAGATGAGTTGATCAACTAAATCAATGAACTAGAAGAGTATTTTGAGTATGAGGATATTAGGGACCTAGATAGGGTTAAGTTTGTGAAGGAAAAAATGAAATGCCATGCCAAAATTTGGTGGCAAGAGATTCAACTGGAAAGGAATAGAAGAGGAAAGGAGAAAATCATAGGGCGGGATTGCATGGTGGACAAAACAAAGAAGCAATTCATTCCTGTTGATTACGAGCCTGATTTATTCAAGAAAATGAGAGGATTAAAGCAAGCAAGAAAATCTATCAAAGAATATATAGAGGAATTTTATTGACTTCTTATTAGGGTAGGGTGTGTAGAAGCAAATAAGGAGAAGGTTTCTCATTACCTCAGTGGATTACAACCTAGCATTCAAGAGGAGTTAAGTCTAGTTAGAATGACTAGAATTAAAGAGACATACCAATTTTCCCTACAAGTTGAAGAGAAGCTAAATAAAAATTTTGAAGGAAGGAAAATAGGGCATGGTCAAGGAGGAAGGGGTGGTAGTAGGTCATTTGGAGGCCAAAATGAGACCCAAAAGAAAAATGAAGATGTGGGTACTAGCAAAAACTAGAGAAATGAGGGTTTCAACCACTCTTGTGATCAAAACTTTGGAGATCAAAGAGGAAGAGGTAGTGAACATGGACAAGGATTAGGAAGAGGAGGCTTCTGAGGTACCTATTTTCATTACAATGAAGAAGGTCATCGTGTCTTTGAATGCCCTCAACAACAAGGAATGATAGATAGGAGAGCTGATGGTCAAGCAAGGGTTTCTCATGTGGATGAGGATGCACAATCATTACATTCAGAGGATGTAAAAAGAGGAGAGGTTCTCATAAATGAAAGGTTCTTACTAAGCGATGAGACTAAACCTCAACAATGGAGAAGTTTGTTTTGTACCAAGTGCAAGTGCAAGGGTAAGTGTTGTGATGTGATTTTTGATGGTGGTAGGACAAACAACTTAGTTTCTAAGGAGATGGTCTCTAAGCTAAATCTCAAGAGGGAGAAACACCCCTAACCCTATCGGATTGCTTGGGTGAAGGATGATCATAAGGTCCTGGTCAATGAACAATGTTTGGTACAGTTCAAGATTGGAAGTTACCATGATGAAATTCTCTATGAAATTATTCCAATTGATGTCTGCCATTTATTGTTGGAAAGACTGTGGCAATTTGATAGATATGTTGTACATGATGGTCATGTAAATACATACTCTTTGAAAAAGGATGGAGTTCGCCACAAACTGAAGCCCTTGGTAAAGGAAGGTGAAAAGGTATGCAATAGTGCTAGGATATGTCTTGATGTCTTGTTGATGGAAGAAATTTTTTGGATGGTATGAAAGATCAGCGTATATGTTATGCTTTGATTCCTAGAAAAGATAAGGAAGGTAGTAGTGAAACTCCACCTAAAGTTTCAGGCCTATTGAGTGAGTATGGAGATGTCATCTCAGATAATGTTCCAGAAGGGTTGCCACTAGTAAGGCAAATTAGTCATCAGATAGATTTAATCCCTAGAGCTAGTTTGCCTAACAAGGTTTCTCATAGGATGACTTCTACTAAAATTGAGGAGTTAAATAGACAAGTTTAAGAGCTATTGAGGAAGGGGTTGATTCGAGAGAGCCTAAGTCCATGTCCAGTACCTATAGTACTAGAACCAAAGAAGGATGGAGAGTGGAGAATGTGCACAGAATCTCAAACCATAAACATAACAACCATCAAGTATCAGTTTCCTTTGCGAAGAATGGATGATTTTATGTCTGCTTGAGTGGGGCTTAGTACTTCACAAAGATAGATCTCAAGAGTTGCTATCACCAAATAAAGATACAAGAGGGAGATGAGAGGAAGACTGCATTCAAGACCAAGGAGGATCTATATGAGTGGTTAGTCATGCCCTTTGGACTAATCAAATTACCAAGTACCTTCATGTGGCTTATGAATGAGGTACTTAAGAAATTATTGGGAAAAAATTTTATTGTCTATTTGGATGATAATATAATTTTCAGCAAGACTTAGGGTGAACATTTATTGCATATTCGTAGAGTCCTTGAAAGGTTGAGGGAAAATTTGATCAAGAAGAAATATAGTGGGGGAATGGCAGGACACTTTGGTTGAGACAAGACCATTTCCATTCTTAGAGAACATTATTTTTGGCCTCAAATGTCACAAGATGTGAGGAATTTTTTGCAGATTTGCCAAGTATGTCAAGTAGCCAAGGGATTTAGTCGCAATACTGGACTCTATCAGTTGTTGCCTGTTCCATTGAAGCCATGAGAGGACATAAGTATGGATTTTTTTCTTGGATTGCCAAGGACACAAAGGGATAATGACTTAGTATTTGTGGTGGTTGATAGGTTCTCCAAGATGGCACATTTCATTCCATGCCACAAGACTCGTGATGTTGTGTATATTGCAGATTTTTTTTTCAAAGAGGTGGCGAGACTACATGGTCTCCCAAAGAGTATTGTTTCCGACAGAGATACTAAATTTGTGGGGTATTTCTAGAGGACTTTATGGAAGATGTTGAGGATAGAATTGAAGTTTAGTTCTACACATCATCCACAAACTGATGGATAGACAGAAGTGGTAAATAGAAGTTTGGGCAATTTGCGGAGGTGTTTAGTGGGAGATAAGCCTAAGGGATGGGATTTAATTCTACCACAGGTAGAATTTTCTTACAATAATTCTATAAATCAGAGTACTAGTAGATCACCATTTCAAATTATGCATGGAAGTAGCCCAAGGACTACACTAGAATTAAGAAAGATGGAGCAAGGGGAGAGGACAAGTACCAAGGCAGAAGAATTTTTTGGACATATCAAGAGCCTACATGAGGAGGTCCATACACACATTACCAAGATGAACCAATAGTATAAAGCTAGGGTAGATCAAAGGAGGAGAGATAAGGAGTTCCAAGTAGGGGATTTGGTTATGGTACACTTACAAAAGAATGATTTCTAGTGGGTACTTACAACAAGCTGAAGATGAAGAAATTTGGCCCCTATAAAATTTTGAAGAAACATGACTCGGGAAATGCATATGAGGTGGAGTTTCCAGATGGGATTTACATTTATCCTATCTTCAACATTGTAGACTTAACAGAATATCATGATGATGGTGCAGATGAGGGGTTGATGTTGGAGCCATGTCCAATTCCTACTGCTCAAAAGGAGGAGATAGAAGAGATTTTGGATAGTCGTGTAGGCAGCAGTACTAGAAATAGGTAGTTTGAGGAGTACTTGGTGAAGTGGAAAGGATGACCAATAGAGGACTCAACTTGGATATCAGCAGCGGAGGTTTCCCATTTGGGTTTTCCTCTACCATAAAGTGATAGGGCCACCTTTCATTCTACCCTAGGTGTCTGATGTAGGAACATCCAATGGTGTAAGGGCAATCCTATATCACCCAAAAATATGCTTAGAGATAGTTTTTGTTTAATATTTTTTTATTTTAGGATACCCATTTGGGTCAAATAAAGGTTCCAACTCTCATAGTTCCACTATTAGTTTTCTGGGTTAGAGTTTTATTAGTTTTTAAGCACATTGGGATATCTATAAATGTAGAAAATGAGTTATTTTGTAATTGAGCCAAAATTATGATGAGTTAGAGGGTGTAAGTTGGAAGGATGACTATACTTGTAATTTAAAATACTCTAGAAAAGGAATCAGGTCAAAAGGCTTTATGGTTAGAAAGTTATTGTAGTTTTAATTTTTTTGGAGACCTCCTAAGAGCACTTCAAAGTCATATTTGGGGTACTAAATGGCGTTTTATAGGGCTAAAAAATGGGGGACAAGAAGAGCTAGTAGATAAGGCTATAGAGTGCTTCGAGAGCTTTTCAAAAATGTAAACAGTTCATCAATCAGAGTTACAGTTCAAAAGTTATGCCTCCCAAAAATTGGACTACCATTTTTAGATTCTTCAAATTTTACACTGACTTCTAACGTGATTTCTAGAACCTTCTATTTTGGTGGTGGATGCCAACTAGCATATTCTAGAATGTATTCCTAACCCTAAACCATTTGGAGCTTATTTAAGAACATTTCTGGCACTGTAAGCGCAATTCTTAGTGGAGTTAGAGAAAAGGTACTATGTGAAGGATTTCTTTCTCCAGAATCATACTATTGTAAGCCTGTAGGGCATTTTTCATTGATAATAATATTTCCCTTTTTTTGTGTATTCATTATGGTCTATGGTTGTGTCTCTATCATATATTCAGATTGGTGGCTTGGATTTGGGTTGTCTATGGCTTAAGTCACATGATTTGCTAATTTTCTTCATATAGAAGGGATGAGATGTTGTTATCAAGTATAGTCAAGGTGGAGGATTGTGGTTGACTATTTTTTGTAGATAGGTTGACATATTGAGAGTTACTTGCTCAGTTCATGGATGTGATCATGATGGCATGTATTTTGGGATGACATGATTGGATATATAGGTACATCCTTGATGTTCATTAGTTTGGATTCTTGATTTGGTTATGGTGGCATATCTTCTTAGTTGAGGATCACGGTTATTTTATTTCTTTTGAGGAGCTCATGATGTGCACTTTGAGTTCTTTGATGGTTTGATGTCTTGGTTGATTCTCATGGTTAGAGGATAGTTTTTCCATCATGATTTCATGAATAGCTTGGATACATGATTTAGTGGCAGCTTGTGGTAGTGATGAAGTGATAGTACAAGATTAGTTCTTGGTTTAGTTGTATCTTCTTGGTTTGGAGATCTTGGTTTCACTTGGTGCTAACACTTTGGTTGTGTAAGTGTATCCCTAGAGGATCTCCATATAGGAGATGGATTTTATGATACCATAGGTGACCTGGTACCATGATGGAGTGGGAGTTTTTTTGGTGTTGATATATTTATTAAGTGTTTGTAGATGTTGGAGATTTTTCTTAGATCCTATTACTATAGAAGCATCTTTGACATTTTCATGGTGTACTTGTTATCTTCATGGTGTATAAAGATGGTTAGATCTTGAGGACTCATGGAGTTCTTGGTTATCTTCATGGTGTGTGGAGATGGTTAGAAGATGGTTTTCTTCATAGTGTGTGGAGATGGTTACATCTAGAGGACTGATTGGGTTCTTGGTAAAGGTGTGGTTTATGCTTTCATTTGGTGTGTTATCCTTAGTGTAAGGATGGTTTCATTTTTATGTCATGGTATACTCTTCATATGTGTTTAGAGTTTTGACATGTTATAGTATGTTCATATGGAGCATGTTATCTATTTGGTTGAGATGGAAAGATCATGTTGTCATGTTTATGTTCCTAAGACCATGGTTGGAACTTTGACATTGATCTTGATTTAGTTTCTTGTTATTGAGTACATTGATCATAAGCTAGATACTTCATGATATTGCTATGTTGCATTTGGAGTTGGCATAGATTGATTGGTTACAAGTGCTCATGGATACTTAAATATGGTGGTGATGTTGGTTTCTCTTGGATTAGAGAAGTATATGTTGGGACAATTGATGGTTTTAGTAGGAAGTCTAAGGGGAATTCACCTAATATGGACTTGAGAGGAGATTTTTCTTAGATGATTCTTCATTGGATATTTGGATATCTTGATGAGCATTTTCATTCCCCACTCTTGGTATACTTGGTGGTTTTCTACTTGGGAGGTATAGCCCATTATTTCTCTTAGGTGAATTATGTTCATGCTTGTCTTTCATGGATATGGATCTTGAGCTAGAGTAGATGAGTTAGTTCTTTAGGGTTCATTTGAGAGATGGTTTAGCATTGCTTATCTCCATTTGCATATGTTGTTATGCTAGTTGAGTTTGGAAGATGATTTTATATTGGGCATATTCCTTGGATTAAGACTGGTGTATGAGTTTGATCTTCTTATGAGAGGCTTACATCAATGATTATTTATATGGTATGGTTTGGGTGTTTTCGAGGCTTCTTTTTAGGGTTTTATGGAGCAGATCATATTTGTATAGTTTACATCTAGAGCTGTGTGTAGAAGGACATGATACAGGTTTTGATTTGCACGATTTCTCTTTGGTCTTGGTTATCTTCATAGATGTTCAATTTTCACTTATATTGGATTTGAGATTGTTATAGATTGTGATCATTGGTTTATGCTCATGTAAATCATGTGAGAGGTGACATGGTCATTCCTTTATCTCTTTCCTCTATTGGCTATGGAGAGCTTGGGAGACTGTTGGAGATTTTTTATGAGTTTTTCTTGTAGGTTATTGGTTTATGTATTGTGGATACCCTTGATACTACATGGATTCACTTCTTTGAGATGTTGTGAGTGGATTGGTTATAGATTTGGCATTATCTTTTGCAGTGGGTGCTTTTTGGTAAATATGTGGCAGGTATTTCTCTGGAGGCTTGTGATTGTACGTTATAGATTGGATATGTTGATGATGTGAGATTCACTTGGTATACCTTTGGAGGTATGGATAGTTGGATGGGTTTTGTGCTTGTTGTGGGTGCTATTTTAGCTATGGATATATTGACAACTACAAATACATGTGATTACATTTGGACCAAGTTTTTGTGCTTGGCATTTTAGTTAGTATAGGATTTTATGATCTTCTAATATGATAGTTTGGGTGGCCTTCTCTTTGGATTGCTTCTATGTATGTCCAGTGGCAATGGCATAATAGAAGGTGGCTTCATTTATGTTTGAGATGTTGGATACTTTGATTCTGTTGTGAGCACCAAGATGGAACACTTTGTGTACTTTGATCCATGATGGTGGATGTGGTAGAAGGGATTGTTCTCTTATTCATTTATGTGGCTACAGATTGACCGTATGCAATATATACAACAAATGAAAGATTGTTGAGATAATGGGTGTTCCACACATTGCATAATATTGTTAAATTGTATTATTTTGTTTTATTATGTAATGTTGCACCTAGATGGGCATGCAACCTATAAAGATTCCCATGGGATATACTTGATGAGTTGTATTCTAACATTGTGATAATATTTCATGTAATTATTTAATATTGGGAAAAAGAAAATAAATTTTCAATATTAAATGTGGGGTCAATGGGTTAGGTAGCACATAGTTTTAGCACATGGTTTATGTAATACCACTTGGTAGTTTTGTGGGACTTGCTACTATATAAGCATCCATAAGCGTAGTTGTAGACACAAGACAAAAAGAAGGGAAAAAAAGGGAAAGAATCAAGGAGGACAAGGGTTGACATGTTAGTCAAGGGATCATTGGTGAAGGTTAGAAGCATGGTATGAGATGTGTGGATTCATAATTGTTCACATGGATTTCTTGGTTGTGGCTATGTCTTTGAAGGCTTCCATGGTTTTATTACAATGGTGTTTTTTTGTTGAATAATACATGATGATGGATGCTTTTGGAGGTTGTGTATATCTGGTGTCACAATTTTTGTGTGTAAGTTGTCTATTGTCTTGCATGTGGATTTTAATTGCTTCTTTATTTCAAATTTATTATGGGTTATGTGGAAATGGTTATATTATTTCTTGCAAGTTTTCTTACAAAGGGTCCTAACTCCACATCCATGCACAAGGGTGAAAAAGAAAGGAAAAAATTTAAAAAAATCCAAAACGACAAAGACACAACAAATGGATTAGTACCAAACAAACCTAAATCAACCAGTGAAAGGGACCTTACTTGAAGAAATGTCTCACCCACTAATATCATATTTGGAAAGCTAGCAAAAGAGCATAAATGATGATATAAAAAATAAAAGATAAAAATCATTAATATCATAGCTTTAGGATCTACCTCTACTAGCATCAAAGTAGAAAAGAGAAAGGAAAGAAGAGTTATTACCTTGCCTAGAAGGGTGACCACCCTATTGTGAACCATAGGAGGAGATGCCTATAAAAGATAGATTTAAATGGTATAATGGGCTAGTGACCTATTAGTCAACCAGCCAAAGTTCCACCCATAGATCAAAATCTTTTGTATTGCCATGACATAAACCTGTAAAAAGTTTTACCCATGTTTTGGACTTAACATGTTATGCTTGAATGTGTTACCTATATATAAGATTTAGCAAGTTTGTACACATTAACCATATATGATATTTAACATAAATGTCTAGAATGCATTACCCATATATAAGATTTAGAAAATTCTAATGCATTACCTATTAACCCAACTAATATTATGTTGATAATGTGATAATGTTAGTTAACCAAGCACTAAAAGGAATTTAGAAGAATTGGATCAGTTGTTGTTTTGTCATTGGTGTCAAGACTATTGACTTACTGATTTTGTAAAGGTATTGAATCATCTAAAGGATGTGTTGTTGACAAAAGAAATAGTTGGTATAAACACAAGATGAAATGAAGAAGTAATGTTAAAGTGTATGAGCTTAAAGGGGCAATTGATGAATCTATCTCTTACAAGGTAATTTTTGTCACCTAAATTTGCACCCTATCAAATTACAAGAGAAATTTGATAATTTAGGCCAACATTGGAATAGCCAAAGGTTGTGGGTAACCTATCAATGGCTGAACCTCTAGATTTTAGGCTGGCTCCTTTATGGGAAATCACCTGATTGATTCTTCTAACACTACTTTCTTGCTGAGAAAAGGGTTAAGGAAGATTGTAAAATGGAAAAATTAAACTACTTCCTAAAAGGTGATGCATCAAATATGTTTAAAGAAAGGTTTCAACGAATAATAACCATTTCACCATCAATATATAGGAAAAAAACTAAAAGAGCACTCAAACTTTATATTGGCCTGCAACAGTGTTTCACATTAAGGTTTTGATTATCAGTCATTTAGAAAAATAGAAATGTTAACTTAATAAGATGAAAATTAAACAAACACAAAAAGTGACCTGCAGACAAAATACACTCCAGTGATAGGGTAAAAACTAAGACAAATTTAGCAAGGAACCCTTGGATTCATAGACTAACCTATCAAATTAGAAGAATTACACAGTAGCACAGAAAAAGATTGAGGCTTGAAAATCTTTTCCAAAATGAACCTGTAAAATGCTTGTCATATATTCAACATTTCTTCAAAAATAGTTATAGAAAAACACATAACAATACTCAGGATAAAATTCACTCAATACTATTTTGCATAACTCAGAACTAACTTCTAATGAGCTCTAAAACTCATTAAGTACCAAACCCAACCCCTTGGGTCGTATGCAGAATGATAGCCTCCAAAATAGGGCTTAGAAACTTCCAAAATGAAGTCCAATAAAGCCTAAGACTTCATTAACTCACAACTGCACCCCATGACTCATCAAAACCACCCAAAAAATGCTCTAACAAGTCATAAAGAGCCATAAATCAATAGGGAAAATTCAAATTCGACCTCCACACCTCCTCCTAGAAAGGTTCCTCATGTTTCCAACTTTAACCTTTTCAATCAAGACCATAAAATATGGAATTAATTCAATTCCTCTCTTTTTGCATTTAAAATAGAAGAATATATATTTAATGACTTATAAAATTGTCATTCAAATACATCTTCTTTACAATGTGACATATATATGCAAGATAGAAAAGAAACATATTAAATACCCATAAGGTATTGAATAAAACCTTTCCCTTCTCTTAAATTAAACACAAAGTTTCAAAAACATAAAAATCCTATCAAATACCCTGTGGACTTTAAAAGATATTTCAAAATGAAAAAGGGTATAATATGTTAAAGAAAACATAAGTTATTGTTTTCTCATTCTGGGATTTTCGAAGTGGAAGGAGGAGTGAGGGTTTCATCAGTCATTTTTGGTGGAAATTCGATGGTTCTTTCACTGGCGCTGTGTTTAGAGTGGACCTTCTTCACATCATTTGATCTTGATCCATCGTTGGCATTTGTTGTATCTTCCATTGCAGACGTAACTGAAGGTAAGAACTTAATTTCAATTTTTCTTTTACTGTTGTTGTTCTACTTGATGTCTTTTTGTTGGAGATTCATTTTTGCTAAAAAAAGACACTGCTATAGATGTAAACATGTGACAGGAACAAAATTTTTGTAAGAAAAACCCAGATGGATTTCGTATGTAGATTCTCACTAGCTGCTTGTAAGATATTAAAGTCGCTATTATGAATACTTCTAAAACCTGAACTGGGTTTTCCTGCAGTTATATCAATGACTTAATAAAAAAAATTTCTCTGCTAATTCTTCAAACCTATATGTAGATGCATGTTGAATACATTTTTTTCTTTTTAGTATCCCATGATGTATTTGATGTTCTTGCCTCTGACCAACTTTTATAATATACAGATTACTTCGTTATAAATAATCTTGGAAGCTATATTTCCAAACCTGAGTAGGGTTCCCCTTGTTTTTTTTTTAAATTTCATTTTCAAGGTCCATACACAAGACTTTCACAGAAACTATCACTCTCATGGATTGGAATAGGTTTACCACTACTATTTATTGTATCAACTGGTCAAGTTTTAGCCACAAATCCATTATGAAGTGATAAATACAATCAGGTACTAGAAAGATCCTTGCCTCTGAATAAGCTATTATACTCTTTAAATTAAGGGAATTTATAGTTCATTGATTACAACTTTCACTGTATTTGTTGCTTGATCATAGAGGTGCTCACCTATTGCTTGTTTGCATAAACAACTGAATGTTGTGGCATGTATGGAATCCACACTTCTATCCACATTAGTATTATTGAATTTTGGAATAGATGTCTGTCAGCTCCTTTGCAAAGGTAATCTTGAATTACATGGATATTACAAATGCACTTAACATGATCGTTCTCTAAAGGATCTAAGGTTATATACTTTATTCAAACAAAAAAACTCCCCAAATATTAATCCTTTTTGGTATAATTGATGGATGTTTTCTCATGAGTCCCATCACAAGATTCAAGCTCAAATATGTTCTCTTTACTACAACAGACTGCCTTCTTTCTTCCTAGGCAACAATTAATCTGCACTTTTGGATTAAAAAAAATATTGATTGAGTTGACTTATAGGGTTCGAGCATGGGTTCATGACACCTATAAACAACTTCATTAGTAGTTACACTTGTTATTGATCATTTTAATGTCTCTGCTTTCTACACATGGCACAAACATGTTAATAATAAAATCACTTGTATGCATTGATTTTCAAACTCTGATATTGCTACTCCATGATTAATTGAATTCACTGTTCTTGTTCAAATTAGGATCATGGGTAAATGGTACAAGTTTATATGTATGTTTTGTGGAACTAGGCATTGCTTAGATCCATAAGGATCTAACCTGTACCTTTCTTTCTCTTTTTTGCAGGAGTTGGATGCTTAGTGAACCAGGGAGAACTGAATTTCAGCAAGGTAAACTCAAGAATGCGAGCTCAGACTAGCCATATACCCCCAAGCAATGGCTAGTTCCATTTCTTATACTCTTTCATGTTCATTTGTATCATTTATTCTATTTTTTACATGTTCCTTATTTGCACAAGAATAATGAACAAGTTACTCTCACAACCTTGTGTGAGAGGTTTTGATCACTTTTTCATCCGGTACATGTTCTTTAATTCTTTAATGTATAAACTCCAAAACTCCAAATTGAAAATTTTCATCATTTAATACAATTAAAGAATTTTCTCATTTTATCAATGCAATGTACTTTTTCCATTTCTGAAAATATTAGCAAATGAATGCAATTGATAAATAGTAGACTTATGTTAAAACAAAATTTTGTAGGTAATGAAATTTTGATAATAGTAATATTAATTTGATTTGTTTTACATGATTTGATAAAGAGTTAGAAAGATGTACAAGTTAAATATATTTGTTGGTAAGAAAGGATTGAAGTTGTGAAGTGAAAATATAAGGAATGAGTAAGTGCTACCAAGATGGAAATGGTGGTTAGTAAGAAAAGATATTGGTTGGTAGAAGTGTACCGAGCATAAGTTTGAGCATAAATTTTATAAGTGTTACTGATCAAGAAAGTGTTACCAAGAAAGATATTGTCAATTGATTGAACAATGTTAACCAAGTAGATGAGGTTATTTGGTGAAGGAAGAACATAGTTTAGTAAAGGAGAACAATTTTGATAAAATCAATTGTGGAATGACATTGAATGAGTATTTGGATTAATCTAAAAGATTCTAAGGAAGGAAATAATTTTGTTAGTGAAGTCATCAGATGAAACTGGTTAGGTATGATTAGATGGAGGAGATTCAAGGAATGGTTCATGATCCAAGAAAAGTTCAAGTTTCAAGGTGAATTACAATTGACACAATGCATAATTTTTTTTTATGAGCTCTAGATACATTGAATGTAAGATGAGATGTGATTGAATGGATAAGGATAAATTAGAGAAACTCTAAATGAATATGATTAACAAGAAAAAGGATTCTTAGTGGTCCCACAAAGGCCAAAGGATTCTATGGTGAAAGGCATTTTATGATTCTAGTTGATGACTTTTCTAGAATGATGTGAGTTGCATTTCTTAAAGAGAAATATGAGGCATTTGATAAGTTCAAGATATTCAAGAATAGAGTTGAGAATGAATCTAGTATGAAGAATAAATGCTTAAGATCAGATAGAGGAGGAGAATTTACTTCAAATGAGTTTAACATATTTTTTGAAGAAAATAGAATCAAAAGATAGTTATCAACTCTGAGAACCCCTGAACAGAATGGTATAGTAGAGAGAAGGAACCGAAGTAGCAAGATCTATGATAGCTGAGAATGATGTATCTAAGATGTTTTGGAGAGAAGTTGTGAATACAACAGTCTACACTATGAATAGAGTACAAGTTAGGAAAGACACAAACAAGACCTCTTGTGAACTATGGTTTGGTCACTCATCTACAGTTAAGTATTTTAGAATTTTTTGTAGTAAGTGTTATACTCAAAAGAGATGGTGATATTAATAAGTTTGATGCTAGAAGTGATGAAGGTATGTTTCTTGGTTAGTCATTGAAAAGAAAGGCTTATAGATTTTATAACATAAGAACTAAGACTATTATGTTGGAAAGTAAAAATGTGAGAATTGATGAGAAATTTAGGATACAAGAGAGGATAGTTTATTACAATTTAAATGATGATGTTGTTACTAAACCAAGGAATGGTGAAGTATTCTTTAAAACTAACAATGATTTTTAGGATGAAGGAGAACCAAGGTAGAAACAATGCTCAAAACCTTCAATAGAGATAAGACTTGAGATAGAAAATCCTACTTCAAAAAAGAATATGACAAAGAACCATTAACCTAAGAAGATCATCAAAACTAGAGATAAAGGTGTGATGACACGAAGTAGAGTCAATGAAGAACTATATTTGATGTACCAAGTTGAACCTAATAATGCAGATGAAGCATGTAAAGATGATCATTGGAAACAAGCTACGAAATAAGAATTGGATCAAATAGTAAAGAATTAAACATGGGAATTGGTCCCCAGACCAGTAGACAAGAATGTAATAGGAACTAAATGGGTATTAAGAAACAAGATGAATGAGCAAGGAAAAGATGTAAGAAACAAGGCAAGATTGGTATGCAAAGGTTACTCACAACAAGAAGGAATAGGTTATGATGAGACATATGCTCTTGCAGCTAGAATAAAAGCCATAAGGTTATTCTTAGCCTATAAAACACATAAGAAATTCAAAGTATATTAGATGGATGTAAAATCAGCATTTTTGAATGGAGAACTTGAAGAAGAGATGTACATAGAGCGGCTTGAATATTGTCCATTGACAAATGATAAGGACATAGTATGCAAACTAAAGAAAGCATTGTGTGGCTTGAAGCAAGCACCCAGAACCTAGTATGCAAGGTTAGAAAAGCATTTGACAAAGTTTGGATATACCAAAGGTATGATAGATGGTAATCTATATTGGAAAGAAATTGATGATGGTTTGATGATTTTGGTAATATTTGTTGATGATATCATATTTGAAGGAAATGATGATGAAAGTGACAAGTTTGCAGAAGAGATGAAAAAGGAATTTGAAATGAGTATGATAGGAGAAATGAAATATTTTCTATGATTATAGATTGTATAGAATAAATAAGGAATCTTTATTCCTCAGACTAAGTACTTGAAGGATTTACTGAAAAGGTTTGGTTCCAAAACATGTAAACCTATTGGAACACCTATGGTAACTAGACACAAGTTATCTACAAATGATGAGACACCTACTATTGAGAAGAAGAAGTATAGATCTATGATTGGAGGTTTAAAATACCTAACTCACATAAGGCCAAATATAGAAAATGTAGTTGGAATTGTTGCAAGATTCCAAGCTAATCCCAGAGAAGCACATTATGCAGCAATCAAAAGGATATTTAGATATCTAAAAGCATCACCAAAATTTGGATTGTGGTATGACAGATCTAATTATTTTACTCTAAGTGGTTATACTAATGCTGATTGGGTAGGAAATATGGATGATAGAAAGAGCACTAGTAGTGGATCCTTTTTTCTTGGAGGAAGATTGGTTTCTTGGCTAAGAAAGAAGCAAAATTGTACCTCACAAGGTACAATGGAAGTAGAATATGTTCCAGCAACAAACAATTGCAAACAAATTGTTAAAATGAAGTAGATGCTAAAGGATTTAAGGATAGAAATTAGTGAACATGTTTTCATACATTGTGAGAACACAAGCATAGTAAATATGTCTAGAAATCTAGTGTTGCATTAGGAGACCAAGCACATTTCTATCAAGTATCACATGTTGAGAGAGAAAGTTCCAGAAAAGGAAATTAGATTGGAGTATGTGAGCACTAAAGAGTGGACTATAGATATATTCACAAAGCCTTTTTTCCAAGATACTTATGAGTATTTGTGAGGTATACTAGGGGTCATGCCCCTTCCTACATCAGAGTAGAAGATGCAAGAGTACATTAGTCTGGTGTAATAGAGCACCATTCTTTGTCTAGATTGAATGTTGATGCTTCATATATGGGGGAGTATCTATGATGGACAAAGTCACCTAGGACTCTTGTTGGATGTTGTTTTGAATAGTGTCTTTGGACACTTGAGCTAGTAAGAATTAGTTGGTGCAAAGTTTGATGGTTGTTGAAACCTTTGACATTGATGTCAATGGGGGAGAAGTACTACATAAAAAGCATCATGAGGAAAAACATCACAGGGGAGAAAATCATGAGGAAAAACATCATGAGGGAGAATAAAGAATAAGTACAACATGTTTGTGAGAAGAAAATAGTTGGGGATAATGATTGATGGTGAAGATTTGAAAAGAAAGGTTAACAGTCTTTTGTTGGTATTCTTGGAACTAGATTTGTTTCATCTATGTTGCCATCAATGCCAAAGGGGGAGATTGTTGGAACCGTGAATGCTGATGATATTCCTATGGGGGATTATTTTAGATATGTTATTATGATGATATGTTACATTTGTAACCAAGTTTGTCATTGTCTTTTGTGGTATTTGATAGAATAACAATGAAAAGATCAAGTTAGTACATATAGCTAGTTGAGCATTCTGACTATCTAAGGTTATGGGAGATACTTTTAAGTATCTAGTATATAAAGTTAATGTTAGATGAAGAAATGTTAAGTCTGGAAAAGGTTATGTAAGTTTTGGTGATGTTTGTTTTGATATAAGTTTTACAGAGGTATGTTCTAATAAACTTGTTATATCTCTTAGTAGAATTGTTATTCTGAGAATCAAGGTTAAGGATATGAAGAAGACATTTTGGTGATAACATGGCTAAGTTCTCTCATTATAATATTATGTGTATAGAAAGATATTCAAATTGCAAGGCAAAAGATTAATGTTATCACTAAGTGTAACGTGTTCTTAATGTGGTCCTATAATGATTAATTGAGAAGGTCTAACGTCTGACTTAGGGAATTGTTTTATGGACTTAGTATAAAGGAAGGACATTTTCCTTTATCATGTATGACATGGAGAAGTAATTATAACTAGTAGAGAGAGAAAAATTTGAAGTTAATTAGAGCAACAAAAGTGAAGGAAAATTCATTACTAAGGTTCTATTGTGTGATCTGAGGTTTGATATTTGTATATGAGGTTTGTGACCTAATCTACAAGGTCTGATAGTGATTAGTCTAGTTGACAAGATAGATGAAAGAGGAACATAACATTAAATTACTTGTTTGGGAATTGAGCTCTTCTTATAGTTGAAATTGCATGTTTGGGTAGTGGGATCTTCTTGCATACATTGTACTACAACTCCTGACAGGGTTAGAATCTCCTAATAGGATTTAAAGTCTCCTAACAGGAACTCATATGTACTAAATATTGCAATAGACTCCTAATAGGGTCCATCCTCTAAAAAGTAATATTTATATTAGTACATAATCTTGTGGGCATCATTCCCACTAGGGTTTTCCCTATGATCAAGGGTTTCCCTATTAACATATCTAGTGTAATTGTCTATGTGCATCTTTTTATGGTTTTTGTTTACTTTGGTTGAATGGTTAAGTTTATTTAAGGAAGATGAATGTTTTAATTGTTGGATAACTGATTCAACCACCCGCTCCCCCCCCCCCTGTTATCTTGGTGGACTATTGTTTCTAATAGATACGACCCTCACTAGTGGAAAAGTACAAAAAAGATATATGTTTTGTAGTTGAAATATATGTAACATGCATGGGGGAAGTTGTGTCATAGACCCTATGGGCTATGAGTTAAGTGAAGAGATAATTGAAGGTATGCGAAGATCATACTAGAGTCTGAGGAGGATAAGGACACTCCTAGATGGGGAATTTATGTAGAGAAGATTAGAGAAGTAGAGAGCATGCTCTATAATAAGGAAATAAAGAAAAATGTTGAGAAGAAAATTGAATAAATTCTTAAGGAATTTAGTATGACTAGAGAAGAATTCAATGATGTAAAAAGGTATAGCCTTGGAGATGAAGGGTAGTGGGAAAACAAAAGTATTGAAAACAATGCCTATTTCCATTGTAGAACCTTTAGAGGGATTACCTATAGCAGGATCTACTTTGTAGATACCTATAGTCCCTTATGCCAGAGTAGCACAAGTGAAACCCACTATTGCACATCCACTGAAGAAGACTGATAAAGAGGAGGTACAAATAGTAGAATATAAATCATCCAATCCTATAGCCAAAAGGAAATAAAAGAGACTCACTAAGGTGAAACAAGAGGCTAAGTCAGCTATAAAGAAAAAGGATAAAGAAATTGTCAAGTAGACCTAGAAAGAGAAGAAAGACATTGCAGATGGTTGAATCAGATGAGTCTAATGAATTTGAAGATGAAACAGAGGATAAACATACATAGAAAGTAGTTGAAAAAGCAAGGAAAGCCATTGATAAGAAGCCTTGGAAGCCAAAGGTAGAGAATCTAAATATGCAAATCATCATTGATAGCCATTTCATTCAATTGAATAAATTCTATACTATGTATAGCAATATGGATAAAATTTAGTTAGAGAATGTAGTAGTAAGGAATATGATCTTGAAGAACAAAAGACTTGAATATGTACAAAGATGTATACTAGAGAACATATATAATAGGTTGAAAAATAGGAGAAGAAGAGCTATAAATGAGGATAAGAAGATAAGAAAAAATATGATTAAGAATTTTTGTGAAGTCAATAGTGATCAAGACATGCAAGATATAATGAAGGGTATTGAGCCTTTACTAAGAAACAAAATAAGAGTTATTCTTTTGATGGGAGGTAATTATGAAGAAGTTAAAAAGGAGATAGAAGAAGTCATTGTTAAATACGTGACTTCTGTACCTAAAGTAAAAGAATTGAGTGCAAAATTAGGGGGATAAATTCCTATGTTTGTTGAGTAGAGTACTCTAGTAGTAGCAGTTGTAGAAGCCAAGGACACTTAGATGATAGATCTATCTTTGAAGATCTCCATTAGAATTGACACTATGCAAGTTGGTACCACAAGTGTGATAGTAAATTTCATAGAAGATCCTTTCAAGGATCTTGGACCAAACATTATTGGCATTATCATTGATTACTCCAGCTCAAATGAAGAAGAGAAGAAAAGAAATAATGAAGCCAAAGAGAAAAGGAGAAAAGAAGATGAGAAGAAAGAAAAAGATATGAAGAAAAAACAAAGAACATAAAATGAAAAGAAACAAAAAGAAGAAGAGGAGAGAAAGAAGAAGGAGGAAGAAAAGAAAAAGAAGAAAGAAGAGGACAAGAGGAGAATAGAAGATGAAGAGAAGAAAAAGAAGGAAGAAGAAGAAAAGAAGAGGGAAGAAGAAGAAGAGAATAAGGAAAAGGATGAAGAAGTTAAAAGAAAGGAAGATAAAAAGTAGAAAGAGGATAAGGAAAAGAGAAGAGAGGAAGAAGAAAGAAGAGGAGGGTGAGAAGGAAAGTGCACCCAACACATCTCTTACCTTGGCTAAACTTACTAGTTCATATGATGATGATCAAATAGAGTTGATATCATCCCTCAACAAAAATATCAACAAGAATAAATAGGTCAAGAGTTTGCAAAAAAATCTTATGGAGGTAACTAAAAGATTATAGGGAATCATGACTGTGAAGTCACTTGATCCACACCCTAAGGAGAGAGGAAAAGTTTTGATTCAAGAATTTGATGCTGAATTCTCAATTTTCTTAAAGGTTACAATAGCACAAGCCCAAGCCAAGCATGATGCATGGATGTTTGACATTGTCTATCAAAATATCAAAAATGACTTATTGACTCTTGATACATGTATCAAGATATTAAGGAAGTGTGAGCTTGAAGGAAGAGCTCTATATGCAAAGTGTGTGATGTCTTTTAGCTTTACAAAAGACATTGATAGTGAGCTTAAAGGAAAAGGTGTAGAGGTAGAAGCAATGGAAGAATAGTTAATTCAACCTGGTGTGGAGATTGAAGCAATTAAAGCACAAGTTAGAAAGACTTATGATGAGATAAGTCTACTAGAAGGCACAAAGACAAGGATAAAAAAGAGGTTCTCAATTTTGAGAGAACACGTATCTGTGAAATTAAGCACAATTGAACATCAAGTGGAGGAAGGTTTATTATTTAATACATCCTTTGACAATTTTGTTTACTCAAATTTGAATGCATTGGAGATAGCATCTTATGGATTACATGCCCTTCTCAGCATTTCAGAAGGAGTAAAGAACTCATGTGAGAAGAACATGAAGAGTCTTGTAGTCAATTTTGGTGACTATATTTCTCACTTGATAGCCTAAGAAGAGGTAATAAAATACAATTTTGATATGCAAATAAGTGTTGACACCTTTTTCATTAATGTCAAAGGGGAAGAAGTATACAAGGAAAATTGTATGAAGTATAAAGTAATAGTATATATATAAAGAAAATAGTTCTATACTAAGGGGAGCAATGTTACTTAGTATTATATTGTATTAGGAGATATAAGGAAAGATGGCTATAAATGTAATGATCCACATATTTTTGTAATTTTAAAATTTTGTAAACTTTTGAAGGCCAATTTCAAAAATTTATTTTGTATAACATTTTGGGACATAGCCATGTTTCCCATATGCTTCCATCAATGCCAAAGGGGGAGATTGTTGGAAATATGGCTAGGTAAGATGAGTTAAGGTTGTCATTAATGGAAACATATATCTCAAGATGAGATGACATAATATATAGTTGAAGATTCTATAGTCAAAGACATAAAATTATCTAAGTATTAGACGGTTTCACTAGTAGTGCTGAGATAGTTTTTGGTATTGTGAAGGATACATAAATATTTGGCATGTACATAGTTAAGAATAGAACAAAGTGTCATGATGACGAACCTAAGTGTGCAGATTAGTATGGACAAAGCTATAAGTAAAGCACTAGTAAAGGTAGTATGCATAGCAAAATAGAGTACGATAGAATAGAGAAATAAAGTTTTAAGAAATAATTACATAAATTATGTAGGGACGGCATCCTAGATTTTCACCCTAAGTTAGCATAATGTGTAAATGTATCTAGCCATTTGCATAAGAGTTTTTATGGAAGAAAAGAGTATAAGTAAAGAATCATTTATGTGAAGTAAGAAGGATGTGATACATGTGATGTGATGTGAATGCAAAGTATATGATGAATATGCAAACAATGTATATGACATGTGAACTTGTATGAGAGATCCTTGATGTGAATTCTAATGTCACATCAAAGCTATGTGAAGTACATCAATTAGTAATAAAGAGGTTTTTGTATCTATCTCATTTTGTATAAAGGCACTATATTGTATAATTGCATGTTAGGGTAGTGGGCTCTTCTTGTATAGAATTGTATTTGTACTACCAACTCCTAACAAGGTTGAGGCTTTGTATAGAGCCTAGTCCTCTTACAAGGATGGAGACACTATATGTAATTCATAGACTCCTAACAAGGTCAATATCCTTAACAAGATTCTTCTTTTTAGTGGATCATATTGTGGGTTTCATCCTCACAGGGGTTTTCCCTTGGCCAAGGTTTCCTTAGTTAACAAAATATGGTGTTATGTACAATTGTATTTGTACTACCAACTCCTAATAGGGTTGAGGCTTTGTATAGGGCCCAGTCCTCTAACAAGGACTAAGACACTAAATGTAATTCATAAACTCCTAACAGGGTCAATATCCTTAACAAGGTTCTTTTGTTTAGTGGATCATTTTGTGGGTTCCATCACCATAGGGATTTTCTATTGGCCAGGGTTTCCCTAGTTAACAAAATGTGGTGTTATGAGTTCTCTTTGTGTATGGTCTTATTTACTATTCAACATTATTGGTTTACTATCATATACATGTTGCAAAGTAATTAACAATATCCAATGTGGGAAAAAGTTTATAGAATACTAATTCAACCCCTACCCCCACCCCCCCAGTATTATCTATTTTTTAAAAATCACCCTCTAGATTGTGAGCTACAACTCCCTCTTAGAAACATTTACAATAAATTAAAGTAATATAATATGTCTTTGACTAGAATTCATGAAGGCAATACTAACATCTACCCATTGCTATGCAGTGATGTGAGTATTAGGTTTCCAACTAGATAAAGTGAAAGATGAATAAATTGTCACATGAATACGTATTTAGTCCTTCACATTATAGAGGAAATGAGACAAACTAGACATTTTATCCTACAAGATGTGAAAATGTGAACCACACAATTACATATAACACATACTTGATAATAATGAAAAAAGATATTCAGAAACACAAAATAGATAACCATAGGATCAATCCTAATAAGAAGAAATGAATATGCAAACCACATGATCTGTAATATAAACTCATCTTTATTTCTAAATATTGCAAAGTGACCACAACATCATTTGTGTATTTCCATTACAGTAAAAAATGTAGAAAACATGAACTAATTCCTTTATTTCCCACTATTATAAAAATTTATTCTTCCCTTCTCTTATAACCACAAGATCCCTTACAAAAAAAAGGACCCTCTCCTCTTAAACATTTCCAATAAATAATCTCATGATTCTTGTATTTGGTTCCATAACTGAATCTTTGGGAATATTAATAGTTATCTTCCTTTTATCTTTTATATCTTCCTAATGACTCTCATCCTTTAAGATCATTATAATGTTGTTGTTCAACATTTTTTGGAAATGGAACCTTATAATGTAGCCAATGTTAAAGTAACATAAATTGACGAGTCCATGTTATAGCCAATTTTCTCGATCCACATGACTCCACCATTGCCAAATCACTTGATATATTTGTAATTTTCTTTATTTTAAAAATAGCTTCTCTTGCTTTTTCTATTCTTGGAATTTGATATACTTATAAATTATTAATTATAAAGTGTATAAGGATATATCTTAACATATTTAAATGTTATTTAAACAAGTGACATTTAAATATGTTAAATCAAAATAACAATATTTCTTTTCTTGGGCACATTGAAAAATACTTCTCCTCGTAAAGTTGGGACTCATTTTGGGGTGCATGTATTTTTATTCCATCATTGGATCAACCTCCTTTTTAGATATATTTTCCCAGTCCTAGTTTTATGAGTTTTGAATGAAACAATTTTTAGAATAATGTTTGAGGAAAAAATTATTGGCTAATGAATGAGGAGCTATATGACTATCATGCATCTAACTTGGCAAAATAAAGTTTCCAGACACTTTCACATCTTGTGTGACAATACCAAATAGAGTTATTATGAATTGATATCTTGAAATATTTCCAAGAACCTATCCATTTTTCTTGCATTATTACCAACATTTTTTTGTGTGTAAACAAACAACTTAGAAATTTTGTACATCTATCCTATGAAGGTTCTTTTCTACACATATAATCTTCTACACTTATGGTACTTGTATTGGCCAAATTCTCATGTGCAAAATGACTATACATTCTTTGCAATCCATTAAAGGAAAAATGAGACATTCAATCCAAATACAAAAAAAGGTTTCTTTTCAGCAATTATATATATATCCAATGAGTGCTAAGTGTTCCATTTATTCTCATGAGAGATGGATTCAAGTTGAATCACTACTCATGAAAAATGAGTCATCGAGTTTGACTCAAAATCACACAGTTAAATCCTGATATTCATATCACAATTTGACTAGCTGTGGAAATTATCTCCTACTTATCAATTGATGAGCTTAAGGGGCTTTCTAATGAATGGTTCATAAGGCACAACACTTGGTGAAGGTTTTGCAAATGGGGTTGCAAGCTTTGGTTTAACTAAGGAGGAAACTCCGTAGTTAAGCGCGCTCAGGCTGGAGTAGTACTGGGATGGGTGACCTCCCGGGAAGTCCCGGTGCTTCACCCCTGTGAGCATCACCTAGATCCAATGAGTGCTAAGTGTTCCATTTATTCTCATGAGAGATGGATTCAAGTTGAATCACTACTCATGAAAAATGAGTCATCGAGTTTGACTCAAAATCACACAGTTAAATCCTGATATTCATATCACAATTTGACTAGCTGTGGAAATTATCTCCTACTTATAAATTTGTATTCACTAAAAGATGCACTTGAGCATGTTAATGTTACTTCGAATTGTGTAGAATGATCAGCCATGCCTTTTAAAGAGTCTTCATGTTCCTCCAATACTCTAGGCTGAAAAATATTAAAACCTTCTTGTGTAGGCTGATTTTTATCAACACTTATCAATGTTTTCCACAATATTCTTAGAAGAAAAAGTGTAGTTTTTATTGTGAAAACTTCTTTCAAGACTTTAAGAGTAGTTAGCTAGAATATTCTTATCTAAATATGAATTTACCTCTTTAAACATCCAAATTCTGAAAATGTATCACCCATTCTACCTCAAAATAAAATGATTCAGGTAAAGGACTACTACTAACTAGCCCATCATCACATCCGAATTCAAACATCTCTAATCTAGATTATGTATACAATATCAACGCAAGGGTAATTTATTTCCTTAGCTTGAATTTCATCCTACTCAAGGTCTTTGAATATTTTGGTTTGTAGAAATTTTTCATTGATTTCCATGTGATCAAATTGAAAATATTCATAATCAATCTATGATAACAATTTCTTTTTTTTCATTATCACTATTACATATCAATTGAATTTACTAACTTATTATACTTTTATGATCAAAACCAATAGCTTGAAATGAGTTAGAGGTGTTAAGTTTGGAAGATTCCAATTCATCCAAAGAAACATTTGACAATAGACTTTTATTTGAATTTCCATCAATAAATTCATGCTCATGGGAAGGGGTATCTAGGTATGTCATTAGAGATTGTGTAGTTTGATCAGCTACATCATTTGAAGTTTCTTCATGCTCAACATGTAAATGATAAATCCCTACCATATTATAAGGGCTTCTTTCTATCACATGGAAATCTTCTTCATTAAAAATTATTAGATTTTGATGATAAGACATAGGCAATGTTCATTTTGTTGACTTCACGATGAGCTTATTTAGTTGAAGCTTTACCTTTGGATAATATTTTTGTTCATAGAGGTAGACTTCAACTTTTGAGTTTTTGTACACTTTACCCCACTAATCATCATCCAACCTATTGACCTCTCTTTTTGCATTTGTAATATTTTCACTTTTAGATGCTTTAACAATAATTTAATTTCATCTTGTAAAGAAGTAGTTAAAATGCACAATTGATTATTTTCACTTGGTTGACAAGCTTGAGAAATTTTACCAACACATCTATGAACCTATCTAAAAAATCCCTCATAATTTTATCTCTTCATTTGGATTTGAAAGAAGCTAGATAATAATTTTACAACATCAACCATGGGCTTATATCTTTGAAAGAATTTTACCTCAATATCATTCTAGCAAGTGACACAACCATCTTGCAAATTTTGAAACCAATCAACATCTCTTTCAATAAGGCTCATGGAAAATAGTCTAATGAAGATATTTTCTTCTTGTACACCAAGAATCCCATAGGAAACTATAACTACTTTTATGTGGTCATCTAGATCATGCATTTTTCCTCCCATCAAATTTGGGGATGATTTCTCCAGACCCCTTGGGGATAAAGATGAATATCAAAACAAAGAAAAAGGTCCAATATAAGCCCCATGGTTGCAATGCAACCAAACCCATAATACATTGGACTTATTTTACCAAATAAAATTAGAGTCACCAACCTTCACCGTTGGGGATGTTGGAATTACAAATGGGAAACATATACTTTTGAGAAGGGTGGGGGTGAATCAAAAGTATTAATCTTTAACCAATAAAACTTTTAATTTTAAATAAACCAATGGATGCATTAACATATTGAAATAACGTGTAAAGTAAATGCATCCACATAAACACTTGACACTAGATATGATTACCCAAAAACCCTCCAAATGAGAAGGTAAAACTGGGGTGGGAATGACACCCACAATTCTCCACTACTGCAGCAATAAAGTGTCACCTATTAAGGTTACATAGTTTGACTATTTTCATGATCTGCCCTATTAAAGACTTACAAAGGATTTTTGGATCATACCCTATTAAAGGATTTTGAACACCCTATTAGAAGTGTGCCTAGTTAAAGGACTTTTAGAATATTCACTTGAAATGTCACCCTATTAAAGTATTTTACAATGACTATTAATTCAACCTTAATCCAAAGGATTTCACCTTGCTGATATAGTTGTTAGAAAGTAATAATAGAATGTTTGATCTGATACCTTACAACTTTACCTTGCTGGTTTTAGATCATAGTTCTATCCATATTGATCCTCTTGATCTATTATAACAATGTTGTATCAATTTTCCTCTGTTCTACGAACTGATTCTGTAATTCTTTCACACTTCTAAGTCACCTTGAACACTTTTAAATCAATTCACCCCTTCTCTCCATTCAATTCTTCACTCGCATTACTTCCTCATACTTCTGAATTATGGGGCTTCATCTTCCTTAAAAATACTTTTAGTGTCTTAGGGTTAGGTATGAATCTACAACTAAGACTCATTCATTTTCCTACTTAATCCCTTCCAATTTTCTAATTGGTTGCATGTTGATTGCATAGGAAAACTAAATAGATTTGATCTTATCTTCAAAGCTTCAAGATCTATCCATAAGTTGGCATAAAAATGGTTTACAAACTTGTTTGTGACATCACAAACAACTAGGTTCATTCTATGCTACTCGACACTTGATAATGATGATGCTTAGCATTTGAATTACTTGGTACGTGGGTGACTTGGCACTCATTGCAACTTGACATCTATACATATTATACTCAGCATTTGTTACTAGCTCAGCATGAACTTAGTAAATATATTAACTGTGTTGACACTCAATTATCAAAACCAAACTAATATCAACAATCTCCCCCTCTGACATGAGTGTCAAAAACACTTAACTATATATAACAAATCTAATTTCTTTGAGTATAATATATACACAATTTGACATATATACAAAACTTCAAAATTTTAAAACCTCTGTAATAGACTCATATACCTCAAAAATTTTCTTCTATGAATAGATTTTTTTCATGTTGATACTCTTTGTCTTCAAAAATACTGACACTCTATTTCTATCCAATTTACTCTATTTTTTCTCTTTTGCTATTTTCTCCCCCTTTGTTTGCTCTCCCCCTTTTAGGTTATCCCCCTTTGTATATTGATACACTTTATCTCTCCCCTTGCATACTTATCTCCCCTTTTTTTCTTTATTATCTCCCACTTTTTTTGACACTGATGTCAAAGGGTCTATACATTGATTGTGTATTTGTCCAAAAAGTTCTTGTGAACTTTCATTATAATCTGTAGAGTACCATCCTAGTTATCTAATGCAACATCTAAGGACTTTATTTGGATAGCTATCTCTGTTTCAAGGTGAACTAGTCCATCTAAAGTTGAAAGATTAGGATCTTTCTTTAACATTGTTTCTACATAAGCTATTTCATTTTGGAGTATTCCCATATGAGGGGTAAGGGAGGCTTGTATATTATTCAAATAGTCTCTTATATTAGCCTCTTCTACTGTTAATACAGCTAGTTGATTTTGTGTTTGAAGCATTGAATGAAAATGCTTCTCACTCTGAGTTGGGTTCTTAGGTAATTCCATACCTGAGAGTTTTAAATTGGTCTCTAGGCTCATAATCCTATGGCTCATTTCTTGTGTGAAGAGTGTGGGATCACTCAATTTTGTGTACAATGAAAATATTTCTCAAGTACTTTCTTCACTTTCTCAATTTTGGTAGCCAATTCAACTTGTGATAGTGCTATTTCACTAGATATTTTCTCATTAACTTTCCCTTGAAATTTCTTCTCAGACCATTCCATAAGTTTAGTATTTGTATCCTAGTCTTCATTAGTCACCTATTCCAAAATTTCTAATAGTTTTTCTAATATGGACTTGGATTCTTCAAGTGTTTGCAAGCTAAAGGCATCCGAAAAGATGTCCTTAATATCTTGTAATGCTTTCCTTTGTTTATACTCTTTTTCTGAGTATTTCTTGAGTTTTCTCTCTCTGCAAGGCTTCTTGTATTAAACTTATCTATTCTAATGTCATGGTCGCATAGTCATATTTAGGTATCACTATCTCTTCATCTAAAATTGCATCACCATAGTGAAATACCGTGGAAACTTGGATGAGCTGGAGCCTGGTGCTAAAATCTATAGTGGTATTGCATTAGTTCTCGACCTTTGAAGGACTTTTGTTGAAGAGCTAGATGTTGGTAAATTTACCAGTGTTTGTATGAATTCTTGCTCCTTCTCCTTGGGTGTGTCCTTTTCTTCATTCTTGTCTTGATCAATTGTTACTATTTGACATGCTCCTTGTGTTTGTGTATCAGGTACAAATATCTCTATCTATCCTATTTGTGCTTTTGAAGTTTTCTCCTCTTAAGAAATCTATGTTTGTTATTCAACCATGACAACTTTTGCAGTAGTATCAACCTTTGTAGGTCTATCATTTGATGTTTGCACTAAAGGTTGACCACTAGTAGCTAAAGGGATGATAGAAGGCGGTTCTTGTGTATTCACCTTATCCCTTTTTATATTAGCTACTACATTTTGAATTTCATCCACACTAACCAACACTAGGTTCTCACATAATCTAGCTTGTAGTGTGGTTTGGTCAAGGATCTTCTTTAGATCCTCTGTAGTTAATGGGTTGATGTTCAAAGGTGAACTATCAAGAAAATGCTTTACTTTTATAGTTTTTGCAGGTGTGTTTGTGTCATGTGGAGGGCTCATAGCTGGCATTTGTGTGTCTTGCACACTTTGTTCTATTTGTTGCTCTTCAACTATTGCCATTTCATCTAACTTCTTTGGTGTCTCCTACACAATGGTGTTTTCTTTTTCTTTTTCTATCTCTTCTTCCTTGCCCTCATTGTCCTCACTATTTCTACCCTCAAAGGGATCTATTTCTCCTAGTTTAACTATAGTCAGGCCACATATCAATTTCCACATTTGTGTGGATTTTTTGACAACATCCTCAATTTTGTTCTGTAGAATGTTGAACACCCTGTATTTTGGTGCAAATCTACTTCCATATTTCTTACAGGCCTTGGTAATTTGTCCCTTTGACAACTCTAGCATCACTTGTGCTAATGTTGATTCCCTTATTTCTTTCTCCATGTTTAGGCAATAATGTCACTTATTCTCAATAATTGTATATAATTCCTTTGGCATTATATTATCCAATTCAAGAGGAGTGTTCTTGAATTTTGCCATCATGGCATACACTAACTCTTCTATCATATTTTGGTCTTCTCTGCCAAGTTTTTCAAAGTTAATACCTTTTAATCCTGTTAAGTCTACATTATCTCTAAAATTATCACAAATATTTTCAAAATTAGTTTTAGGTGTATGACTTACCACTCTAAACTGACTTGTATCCTCAGACTTTGTCTTCTCATCATCTATCTCTAGTTGTGCTATGTACTTTCTTCTTGGTTTCTTTTGTATTGGACCAGCCTTTTTAGTAGCCTTAGTTTTCTCTTTTGCTTGCTCCCTGGCTTTTTGAGTAGTTTCCCTTGTAGTGGCTCTTGTTGCTAGAGTTGTAGGCTTTGTTGCACTGGGTTTGGCAGCCCTTTTTGCCTTTGGTTTAGCCATAGGATGTTCCTTAGCTTTCCTCTTCTTTGGTTTAGGCTTTGTTGGTGATTCCTCACCTTCTTCTTTCTCTGCACCTTCTTCTTCCTGATCTTCACCCATGCCTTGGGTTAAAGAAAGAGGTCCTTGACCTTGCACCTCTTCTTCCTCTTCATCATCTTCTTCATCATTATCTCCTACACCTTCTCCAAACTTAGCCTTCAGTTTCCTCACCATTTTGTCCTTCATTTTCAAAGTTGAGGCTATCTTTAATTCCATTTCAACCTTTGACTTCACAACATCTTAATTACCAAAAATTTTGGTACTTTTGTCAATTTCTTCTACAAGAAGTGTAGTGATATCAGCTGAGGCTTAATTAATGTTAATTTCATATCCTAGAGGCCTTAGCCATCTAACTCTAGGTACAATAGCCTAGATGAAATTGTAGTCAATGTCTACAAGGAAAAAAATACCATTTTTGTGTTGCTCAACTAAGGAAATAGGAATCATCAACCTCTGTTTCATAGACTTCTTAAAGTCTTCAAAATAACTTGTCATTATTGATTCAAAATTTTCTCCCATTTGTTCAATATATTGATTAATTTGAAATGCAACTGACCTATTGGTCTTCCATCCTATTTTTCCAAAAGATGGGAACTCATTTTTTACATAGAAAAATATACATGCCAATGTTGAACCAAATTTACATTGAGCACTCTTTGACTTTTTTTATTGCTCCTAGGTTTTTCATTATCTATTGCATTTGGAGTTCTACAAGATCATAGGTATGATCTTTCTTGACAATCTTATAACCTACATCAACTACTATGCAAGGAACACTATTTAGTTTGCTTGACTGATAGAATTTATGTGAAATGACCCTAATGGAAAAGTCAAGAAGTGGATTTTTAATAGTGTCAATAGTCATTCCATGCTTGTTCCACTTAGCCCCTGTGTTCTTTGGAGTCACTTCTCAATGTCTTGGGCTGATCTAGGGTTGGGTATCTAGTAACCCTATATACAATTCTCTTTGAAATTTTCATAGGTCCACCCTCTAACCATACACATCCATCATGCATTCTACTCAGAACTATTTTGATCCACTCAGTTTTGAAAATTGTTGGGAAATCTAGGGCATGGGTTAAACCTTTTCTCTCTAGAATCTTGAATTTCTCCTTCAAGACACCATTTTTACACAATTTTTCATATGCTTGTCTGATTTCCATGTCTCCAATGCCTCCCACCTTGCAATTATAGCACTTTCTTACATCTTGCACCATTACAACCTTAGGTGGAATCATAGATAATGATCCTGCTAGGTCATTTTTATAAGTGACTTCTGGTATAGCCTTGAAATCTAGTTTTTTAACCTCATTGTTGACTAATTGAATGTAAAATGCCTCTTTCTCTTTCACAGTTCTTGAACTTGATGCCATTTTGAAAATCTAGGGTTTTAACAAATATGAAACTGCATAGCTTGGTAGATGAAGAATACCTTTAAAATCAATGGACTGATGCTTGATCTTCACTATGATCCATTTAAATGCTTTGATCTAGCTTGTGAATTTCTTCTTCACTCTGCTCACTCTTGCTCTAAATTTGTAAAGACAAAAACTATGTGAGATATGACCTTATACCTTTTCAAAATATAACATTTATCACATGGTGCATGTGTAGCTATAAACTTAGCTTCAATACAATTTTTGTTTCACTTGGCATTCATTGATTTTTACCATCACTCAGTAGCTACTATTGACTCGAATCCAACTGACTTTGGCTAACAGCTCAACACATACTAGTATTTTACTCAGCAACTCAAGAGGACTTTTCTCATTCAGCAATAATGTGAGAACTTAAAGATTTGACCTTGGAATTTCCTTATTATATTGCATCTTTCTTCATTCTAATATTATTTTTTTCAATACTTACTTCTTTTGGAACTAATGTATGATGAAATATTTTAAATATCTATCCCTCATACCTCCTTTTAGCTTAATTTGATGAGGTGTGACCACTTGACCTATTAGGTGAAGTGATCTCTTCATTTGATGTGTTGCATCCATCTTTCTTCTTCCATGTTTTGTTAATTTCTCCTCTGGTGTGTTCAACATCTACCTTGCCTTTTATTTTGTTGAACTTTGAATTAGGTGCCTTTGACCTTGTTGGGAAATGCTTTCTAATATGACCAATATTTAAATAGCTAAAGTATGTAGTTTGACTCAACCATATATTGTAGTTACCACTAAAGTGTGTTCTTATGCAATTCTCATGGATGTGTCCATACTCTTAACAATAATGACAGCTATGTCTTGTATTGTAATCCTAGTTATAGGAGTTTTCATAGCTTCTTACCTTTTTTGGCTTGCTTGATGACAATGCAGACTTGGATCTACATTCAAGGGCTCTCTATCCGAACTTCTGACAATTGTAGTAGCATCCTTCAAATTTTGGTGTATGCATGGTTCTGGTTCTACATTCATGTGCCTAATGACCTTGTTTGTTGCACTTGTGAAAATGAGTCATGTTCTTTGGCTTAGCATTCTTACTCCTACAAGCATTGGCTATATATCCTTTCTTACCACAATGATGACAATTAGATTAGGAGTTCTTCCCTTTATTTTTCCTTTCCTTAGCAACTTTGGATGATTCTCCTTCTTTAGTGCTTATGTAGCCCAATCCTGATTTATCTTTACTAGATCTAGGGAATTTTAGTAATTGCTCAAAGTACTTGATGTCTTCATTTGGCTTATTGAAAATTTTAGTAAACTCCTTTTCTCTTTTTAGGTCATTTTGTAGCTATTTATTCTGCAACTTTAGTGTGGTTATTTCAAGGTCTTTGACATTCAACTCATGATGAGCATTCCTCATTTGGCTTAAGGTGTCTAATTGCATGTTTGAGATCCTCGATAGCTCTGCTAACTTTTCCTCTAATCTATTTGCCAAAATTCATTTGTCTTCTTCAATCATGGCCTTATCCTCAATAGCTTTCTTCTTTTATTTAGTCACCTCACATAACAGTATAGCTTGTGATTCTTGTTCCAACTTGAGATTTCTGATTTCTTTAGCTTGTTCTCTATTCTTTTCCATCAGATTTGCAATTGTTGCATCAAATTCACTAGAGTTACCATTTGCAAATAATTTTGTGGTGTCAATCTCTTTGTATTGTGTGTCATTTTTTTCTATAGCAATCTCTTTCCTTCTCTTCAGCGAACTCCTCAAAGCATCTCTAGCTTCATTCAATTGTTGTAGTATGAGATATATCTCAATCTCCTAGTTTTCAATGATCTTTTCCAACTTGTAAACTTTCATTTTAAGATCTTTTCTCTAAGTTGTAAAGCTTCTTCTCTTGAGAACTCAACTTTGATACCAATTGTTGGAATTACAAATGGGAAACATATACTTCTAAGAGGGAGGGTGAATCAGAAGTATTAATCTTTAACCAATAAAACTTTTAATTTAAAAATAATAATGCATGCATTAACATATTGAAATAACATGTAAAGTAAATGCATCCACATAAACACTTGACACCAAATATGATTACCCAAAAACCCTCCAAATAAGAAGGTAAAGCTAGGGTGGGGATGACACCCATAGTTCTCTACTACTACAACAATAGAGTGTCACCTGATAAGGTTACATAGTTTGACCATTTTCATGATTTGCCTTGTTAAAGGATTTTGAACACCTTGTTAGAAGTGTGTCTAGTTAAAGGACTTTTAGAACATTCACTTGGAATGTCACCCTATTAAAGTATTTTACAATGATTGTTAAATCAACCTTAATCCAAAGGATTTTACCTTGCTGATATAGTTGTTAGAAAGTAACAGTAGAATGTTTGATCTGATAACTTACAACTTTGTCTTGTTGGTTTCAAATCACAATTTTTCCCATCTTGATCCTCTTGATCTGTTATAACAATGTTGTATCACTTGTCCTCTATTTTGTGAACAGATTTTGCAATTCTTTCACACTTCTCAATCACCTTGAACACTTTTAAATCAATTCACCCTTCTCTCCCTTCAATTCTTTGCTCACATTACTTCCTCATACTTTGAATTATGGGGCTTTGTTTTCCTTAAAAATACTTTTAGTGGCTTAGGGTTAGATATGAATCTACGACTGAAATTCATTCATTTTTTCACTTAATCCCTTCCAATTTTCTAATTGGTTGCATGTTGATTGCATAGGAAAACCAAATAGATTCAATCTTATCTTCAAAGCTTCAATATCCATCCATAAGTTGGCATAAAAATGGTTTACAAATTTTTTTGTGCCATCACAAATAACTAGGTCCATTCTGTCTTACTTGACACTTGATAATGTAGATACTCGACACTTATTGTAATTCTATCTAGCTCGGCACCTGAACTTGCTTGGCATCAACTGTATGCTTGACACTTGAATTACTTGGCACTCATTGCAACTTGGCATCTATACATATTATACTTGGCATGTGTTACTAGCTCAACATGAAATTAGTAAATATCTTAAGTGTGTTGACACTCAATTGTCAAAACCAAACTAAGATCAATAGGGGAGGCATCTTTAGATTATGAGAAAAAAGCACTAGAGCTTATTTGCCTTCCCCACTAGAGTGACCAAAAATATGTTAGTAAATAGATTTGTCCTTCAAAGAGAGATAAAAAGGAATGACTCAAGACACCCAACATGAAGAACAAATAATACTAATAGTTGGATAGATTATCATTGTATTGATAATCACCCTCTAAATTATAAGGTAAAACTCCCTCTTAAAAATATATACAATGAATTAAAAATAAAATAATATGTTTTTGACCAAAAGACATGAAGGCAATACTAACATTCATCCATCACTATGCAGTGAATGTGATGATCAAATTTACAACTAGACAAAGAGAAAGATGAGTAAATAGACACACAAATTCCTATTAAGTCCTTCACTTTACAGAGGAAATGAGAGAAACTAAACATTTTGTTCTACAAGATATGAATATGTAATGCCCCACCAAGGGATCCAAAGAATTAACCTAAAATTTCACTAAGTTTAGTAGCATTTTTTTTTTTCGAACATGAAAGTTAAACCATCTACATCATACACATGATAACGGAAGCAATAGCAACAATTCAAGTGAAAGTAAACATAAACATACATAACATGTTACATTCTTTAAGGATCCCTTAATGTTGAATTACATCTAAATCAACTAATATTAATGATTCTACCTAACACTACATCCACATAAAATAATAATGAAAAGTCTAATGTCCATACATCACATTTCTGAATGCTCAATCATCCACTATACATGCCACAAGGTATGAAAGGCTTAAAAGAATATACATGATGCATCATCATAAAAGATATAAACATCCATCATAAAGGATAACCATTTATCACAAACATAATTAACTAAGTGCATGGTTCCTCCTAACCATAAATAGCATCATTAGACCTACACGTCAACCCATTTGTTCCCTCGATAGCATTATCCTTCAATTATTTAAAATAATATTCTAAGAATAATTGAAGGATAAATATTTACTCATTAAACTAATCTTCATTGACCCTTAATTAAATTATTCACTTTATTTTGCTAAGATCTATGTTACTAATTGAATAACTCTTCCTTAATGTTACTTCAACCTCTCAACATAATCAAAAGATCATTATTCATTTAAATTATAAGAAAGCCAATTATCAATCTTCAAAAAAGAGAATTATAACTTTCTTAGAAAAAATCAACAAAATTAAATAATCTTAAAACTTACTTTGAACGCCATGCTTTAGTAATTAATCTTAATTAAATAATATAATTAAATCAATTAATAATGAACATAGATATGACTCTTTATCATTCTAATAATACTTAATTAAAACTCATTTCAATATTACTAAAATTTAGGTCTCTTAATTTTAATTGTTATAATAATTAAATCATCACTAACAACCATTAAAATATCTAAGGTCATTATTCAAGTCATGAAAGTAAGACTTATCTACTTTGAAACAAGTAACCCACAATTTCCTTAAAATTGTCATTACCAATGTGTCAATTAAAACTCTATTATCAATTAAATTTAATTAATCTACAATTAATTAAATTAACTAAGAATTATGTGACTATATTTATAACTCAATGAATTTCTATCAATTACCAATAGTTCCATAAATTAAAAATCAACTCTATTTCGATGCATTAATATTCCAAATGATCTAAGGATAGTCGTAGTTCAAATCACTCAATATCATTACCCAATAATTAGTCCAACATCCTATCTCATATATTCCAAGATTGTTTGATCCAATTAAAGATTATTACATTAAATAAATTGATATATCAATCCTTAATCTTCATTTATTAATCATGCTATTAATGGTAAAGCATAAATATCACTTAAAATAATTCCCAAAAAAATAGTTTCCCCTTTCCTCTTTCTTTTATTTCCATTTTGCTAAATTGAATTATTCATTGATTTTCAATAAATCATTTTGCAATTCTAATGAGCCCAAAATTATCGATAACATTAATCTTTAATATACTCTAATAATTAACCTTAATTAAACTAAGTTTAATTAAAGTAATTATTAAATGCTAAATATAATACAATGTTATTATTTCTCCTCTTTAATAACAATTAACAAATTGTTATTACTCCATTCTTTGTTTCAAAGATTGTTATAATAATATTATTATTATTAATTAATTAATTAATTTTATATATATATATATATATATATATATATATATATATATATATATATATATATATAAACAAATAATAGTTAACATATACTATTAACAAATCTAAATTTATATTAACAATCAAATCTTAGTATTAAAACCTTAACAATATTTAAACATTGATACAATTCAAAACATATAAAAATATGTCATTGCACGTGATTCTATAGTCGCTATGGCACATATTGAAATGCGTCATGCGCATGTGATAGGCCATCCTCCCCTTCGCGTGTACTCAATCGCCATGTACTCTGCTAGGAGTAAAGAGCAATTAAATTTTTTTATGCAATTTAATGTCACAAGGCATTTTGAAATTTTATGCAATTTAAATCACCATGGGTAATAATGAGGCCGTGCGGCACTTGAAAAGTCCATCGCGGGTACCTTGCGGTACGCAGGTATCCTATGACTATAGTACTCACTAATGAATGAAAATAGAGTGGGGGTGTATGGGTTTCGTCCCCCACCAATTTAAAGTTTAATTTTATTTGTTTTAATAAAACATCTTCTCCAACAATGTTTGCAAAATCATTATCATTTTTTTTAAAACATTTTGATCAATACAAATGATAATTTGATATAAACATTTTCAGAAAAAAGATTGTTTGATCCAATTAAAGATTATTACATTAAATAAATTGATATATCAATCCTTAATCTTCATCTATTAATCATGATATTAATGCTAAAACATAAATATCACTTAAAATAATTCCCAAAAAAATAGTTTGCCCTTTCCTCTTTCTTTTATTTCCATTTTGCTAAATTGAATTATTCATTGATTTTCAATAAATCATTTTGCAATTCTAATGAGCCCAAAATTACTGATAACATTAATCTTTAATATACTCTAATAATTAACCTTAATTAAACTAAGTTTAATTAAAGTAATTATTAAATGCTAAATATAATACCATGTTATTGTTTCTCCTCTTTAATAACAATTAACAAATTGTTACTACTCCATTCTTTATTTTAAAGATTGTTATAATATTATTATTATTAATTATATATATATATATATATATAAACAAATAATAGTTAACATATACTATTAACAAATATGAATTTATATTAACAATCAAATCTTGGTATTAAAACCTTAGCAATATTTAAACTTTGATACAATTCAAAACATATAAAAATATGCCATTGCACGTGATTCTATACTTGCTACAACACATATTGAAATGCGTCCTGTGGATGTGATAGGGCGTCCTCCCCTTCGCGAGTACTCTGTGGCCATGTACTCTACCAAGAGTAAAGAGCAATTAAATTTTTTTATGCGATTTAAATCACCATGGGTAATAATGAGGCCGTGTAGCAGTTGAAAAAACTATCGCAGGTACCCTGCGGTATGCAGGTATCCTACGACTATAGTACTCGCCGATGAATGAAAACAAAGTGGGGGTGTATGGATTTCGTCCCCCTCCCCCCCCCATTTTAAAGTTTAATTTTATTTGTTTTAATAAAACATCTTCTCCAACAATGTTTGCAAAATCATTATCATTTTTCTTTAAAATGTTTTGATCAATACAAATGATAATTTGATATAAACATTTTCAAAAAAAAGATTGTTTGATCCAATTAAAGATTATTACATTAAATAAATTGATATATGAATCCTTAATCTTCATCTATTAATCATGCTATTAATGGTAAAACATAAATATCACTTAAAATAATTCCCAAAAAAATAGTTTCCCCTTTCCTCTTTCTTTTATTTCCATTTTGCTAAATTGAATTATTCATTGATTTTCAATAAATCATTTCGCAATTCTAATGAGCCCAAAACTACCGATAACATTAATCTTTAATATACTCTAATAATTAACCTTAATTAAACTAAGTTTAATTAAAGTAATTATTAAATGCTAAATATAATACCATGTTATTATTTCTCCTCTTTAATAACAATTAACAAATTTTTATTACTCCATTCTTTATTTTAAAGATTGTTATAATAATAATAATATTATATATATAAACAAATAATAGCTAACATATACTATTAACAAATCTGAATTTATATTAACAATCAAATCTCAGTATTAAAACCTTAGCAATATTTAAACTTTGATACAATTCAAAGCATATAAAAATATGCCATTGCAGGTGATTCTATAGTCACTGCGGCACATATTGAAATGTGTCTTGTGGATGTGATAGGTTGTCCTCCCCTTCGCGGGTACTCTGTCGCCATGTACTCTGCTAGGAGTAAAGAGAAATTAAATTTTTTTATGCGATTTAACATCGCAAGGCATTTTGAAATTTTATGTGATTTAAATCACCATGGGTAATAATGAGGTCGTGCGGCAATTGAAAAGTCCATCGCAAGTACCCTATGGTATGTAGGTATCCTACGACTATAGTACTCACTGACGAATGAAAACAGAGGGGAGGTGTACAGGTTTTGTCACCCCCATTTTAAAGTGTAATTTTTTTTTGTTTTAATAAAACATCTTCTCCAACAATGTTTGCAAAATTATTATCATTTTTCTTTAAAACATTTTGATCAATACAAATGATAATTTGATATAAACATTTTCAGAAAAAAGATTGTTTGATCCAATTAAAGATTATTACATTAAATAAATTGATATATCAATCTTTAATCTTCATCTATTAATCATGCTATTAATGGTAAAACATAAATATCACTTAAAATAATTCCCAAAAAAATAGTTTCCCCTTTCCTCTTTCTTTTATTTCCATTTTGCTAAATTGAATTATTCATTGATTTTCAATAAATCATTTTGCAATTCTAATGAGCCCAAAATTACCGATAACATTAATCTTTAATATACTCTAATAATTAACCTTAATTAAACTAAATTTAATTAAAGTAATTATTAAATGCTAAGTATAATACCATTTTATTATTTCTCCTCTTTAATAACAATTAACAAATTATTATTACTCCATTCTTTATTTTAAAGATTGTTATAATAATAATATTATTAATAATTATATATATATATATATATATATATATATATATATATATATATATATATATATATAATAGTTAACATATACTATTAACAAATATGAATTTATATTAACAATGAAATCTCGGTATTAAAACCTTACCAATATTTAAACTTTGATACAATTCAAAACATATAAAAATATGCCATTGCACGTGATTCTATAGTCGCTACGACACATATTGAAATGCCTCCTGTGAATGTGACAGGCCGTCCTCCCCTTCGCGGGTACTCTGTGGCTATGTACTCTGCCAGGAGTAAAGAGCAATTAAATTTTTTTATGTGATTTAACATCGCAAGGCATTTTGAAATTTTATGCAATTTAAATCACCATGGGTAATAATGAGGTCGTGCGGCACTTGAAAAGTCCATCGCGGGTACCCTGCAGTACGTAGGTATCCTAGGTCTATAGTACTCGCCAACGAATGAAAATAGAGGGGGGGTGTACGGGTTTCGTCCCCCCCCATTTTGAAGTTTAATTTTATTTGTTTTAATAAAGCATCTTCTCCAACAATGTTTGCAAAATCATTATCATTTTTCTTTAAAATGTTTTAATCAATACAAATGATAATTTGATATAAACATTTTCAAAGAAAAGATTGTTTGATCCAATTAAAGATTATTACATTAAATAAATTGATATATCAATCCTTAATCTTCATCTATTAATCATGCTATTAATGGTAAAACATAAATATCACTTAAAATAATTCCCAAAAAAATAGTTTCCCCTTTCCTCTTTCTTTTATTTCCATTTTGCTAAATTGAATTATTCATTGATTTTCAATAAATTATTTTGCAATTCTAATGAGCCCAAAATTATCGATAACATTAATCTTTAATATACTCTAATAATTAACCTTAATTAAACTAAGTTTAATTAAAGTAATTATTAAATGCTAAATATAATACAATGTTATTATTTCTCCTCTTTAATAACAATTAACAAATTGTTATTACTCCATTCTTTGTTTCAAAGATTGTTATAATAATAATAATATTATTAATTTTATATATATATATATATATATATATATATATATATATAAACAAATAATAGTTAACATATACTATTAACAAATCTGAATTTATATTAACAATTAAATCTTGGTATAAAACATTAGCAATATTTAAACTTTGATACAATTCAAAACATATAAAAATATGCCATTGCACGTGATTCTATAGTCGCTACGACACATATTGAAATGTGTCCTGCGGATGTGATAGGTTGTCCTCCCCTTCGCGGGTACTCTGTGGCCATGTACTCTGCTAGGAGTAAAGAGCAATTAAATTTTTTTATGCGGTTTAATATCACAAGGCATTTTGAAAATTTATGCGATTTAAATCACCATGGGTAATAATGAGGCCGTGCGGCAGTTGAAAAGTCCATCGCGAGTACCTTGCGGTATGTAGGTATCCTACGACTATAGTACTCGCTGACACATGAAAACAGAGGGGGGGTGTACGGGTTTCGTCCCCCCCCCCCCATTTTAAAGTTTAATTTTACTTTTTTTAATAAAACATCTTCTCCAACAATGTTTGCAAAATCATTATCATTTTTCTTTAAAACATTTTGATCAATACAAATGATAATTTGATATAAACATTTTCAGAAAAAAGATTGTTTGATCCAATTAAAGATTATTACATTAAATAAATTGATATATCAATCCTTAATCTTCATCTATTAATCATGCTATTAATAGTAAAACATAAATATCACTTAAAATAATTCCCAAAAAAATAGTTTCCCCTTTCCTCTTTCTTTTATTTCCATTTTGCTAAATTGAATTATTCATTGATTTTCAATAAATCATTTTGCAATTCTAATGAGCCCAAAATTACTGATAACATTAATCTTTAATATACTCTAATAATTAACCTTAATTAAACTAAGTTTAATTAAAGTAATTATTAAATGCTAAATATAATACCATGTTATAATTTCTCTTCTTTAATAACAATTAACAAATTGTTATTACTCCATTCTTTATTTTAAAGATTGTTATAATAGTAATATTATTATTAATAATATATATATATATATATATATAAACAAATAATAGTTAACATATACTATTAACAAATATGAATTTATATTAACAATCAAATCTTGGTATTAAAATTAGCAATATTTAAACTTTGATACAATTCAAAACATATAAAAATATGCCATTGCATGTGATTCTATAGTCGCTACGACACATATTGAAATGCATCCTGTGGATGTGACAAGCCGTCCTCCCCTTCGCGGGTACTCTGCCAGAAGTAAAGAGCAATTAATTTTTTTTATGCGATTTAAATCACCATGGGTAATAATGAGGCCGTGCGGTAGTTGACAAGTTCATCGCAGGTACCCTGCAGTACGCAGGTATCCTACGTCTATAGTACTCGCCTACGAATGAAAACAAAGGGGGGGTGTACAGGTTTCGTCCCCCCCCATTTTAAAGTTTAATTTTATTTGTTTTAATAAAACATCTTCTCCAACAATGTTTGCGAAATCATTATCATTTTTCTTTAAAATGTTTTGATCAATGCAAATGAATATTTGATATAAACATTTTCAGAAAAAAGATTGTTTGATCCAATTAAAGATTATTACATTAAATAAATTGATATATCAATCCTTAATCTTCATCTATTAATCATTCTATTAATGGTAAAACATAAATATCACTTAAAATAATTCCCAAAAAAATAGTTTCCCCTTTCCTCTTTCTTTTATTTCCATTTTGCTAAATTGAATTATTCATTGATTTTCAATAAATCATTTTGCAATTCTAATGAGCCCAAAATTATCGATAACATTAATCTTTAATATACTCTAATAATTAACCTTAATTAAACTAAGTTTAATTAAAGTAATTATTAAATACTAAATATAATACCATGTTATTATTTCTCCTCTTTAATAACAATTAACAAATTGTTATGACTCCATTCTTTATTTTAAAGATTTTTATAATAATATTATTAATTATATATATATATATATATATATATATATATATATATATATAATAGTTAACATATACTATTAACAAATATGAATTTATATTAACAATCAAATCTCGGTATTAAAACCTTAGCAATATTTAAACTTTGATACAATTCAAAATATATAAAAATATGCCATTGCACGTGATTCTATAGTCGCTACAACACATATTGAAATGCGTCATGTGGATGTGACAGGCCGTCCTTCCCTTCAAGAGTACTCTGTGGCCATGTACTCTTCCAGGAGTAAAGAGCAATTAAATTTTTTTATGCGATTTAACATCACAAGGCATTTTGAAATTTTATGCGATTTAAATCACCATGGGTAATAATGAGGCTGTGCAGTAGTTGAAAAGTCCATCACGGGTACCCTACCATATGCAAGTATCCTACGACCTTTAGTACTCATCGATGAATGAAAATAGAGGGGGGGTGTACGAGTTTCGTCCCCCCCCCCCCCCCCCCATTTTAAAGTTTAATTTTATTTGTTTTAATAAAACATCTTCTCCAGCAATGTTTACAAAATCATTATCATTTTTCTTTAAAAAGTTTTGATCAATACAAACGATAATTTGATATAAACATTTTTAGAAAATAGTTATTATTTTAACTTCATTTTTCCCAATTTAAACGTGTAATCATTTTCATATGATGATTGTTTTCTTCAAGAATGTAAACTCTTTTGTTTATAATTTGAGTTACAGATCTGCACAATCAAATTTATTCTAAAGGAATATATATATATATATATAAAATTTTATATTAAATTTTCAACGTTGTCTATATATGAATTCTAAGAATTAATTTGCAATTATCATTCGATAGACAAATTACTAACAACTATACAAATTTCACCTTTTGTAATTTCTTTTAAAATTATTTGGTAGGAAAAATATGAATGGCATTTTAATACCTAGATGAAATTCTTCTTTCAAATCTCGGACCCTTCCCACTTTGTATTCTAATTTCTTCCGTTAATGGAAGGAGGGTTTACTTCTTGAGTTTTCTATTTGATTTCTTCATACACAAATAGCATTAATATGCATACCCAAATTCCAATCCATTTTCAATCCAACCTTTGTCAAATCAAATGCTCAATTCTATTTTAACTCGTACCCAATCTTGAGTTCTAAACTATTTTTCCTTCATAAATAAAACTAGGGTTTCCTAATGTTTTCTTCGCAACCAATTAAAAATTAACATACATATCTAGATTCCAATTTCAAGATTGAAGATTCGTTCATGGAGTATATTTAGACACATATAACAGACACGATGAAGATAGGAAGAGAAAGAGTGCAAATGGAATATGCAAAAATCACGAGTGCACCTGGATACTAATGCTAATTTGCTATGCCTTAGAAGTCCATAGAAAAATCCCTTCCTTCTCCAACATTCGTCATTCCTCCAAGAATTGAACCCCCTTGAGTGACTAGGAGTGCTTGTAGAAGCATATAAGGATGTAGAAGCATATGAGCTTCTCGAATTCATATAAGCTTGTCCATACACACTAGGAGAACCTCTATATAAAGGCCTCTAAGATGCATCTAGAATGTGTCTAGAAAGAACTAGGAGATAAGCATGACAACTAAGCACGTAACTTCCATGACAAGAAGATAGACATGATGAGGTCTCTAAAATGTAGTAGACACCATGTGCTCAATAATGCGCTAACTCCTAAGTGTAGACAACATGTGCATAATTAGAGTGCAAACTCCTGTGTTGTCAACATGACAACTCATGAGAGTTCGCATACTCCTATGTGAATAAATATTAAAGTAATGCACATTAATTTATTCAATATTCACTTGGCTCTTTTAAAATTAATTTTTTAATTTTAACTCTCATGCACTCACTTTATTAAATCCAATTGTTTTATCTTTATATATATATATATATATATATATATATATATATATATATATATATATATATATATATATATATATATATATATATATATATATATATATATATTAATCACATGCGCACATCATGCAATCTAGAATCTTTTAATGATTCTAATATCCTTTCCACTTTTAAATTTATTTTTTGAAACTTAATTGATATTAAATATCATATTAATTTTTCATTAAATTAAACCATTAATTAAATCTTTTAATTAGGCTTAATTAATAGAAAATACTCCAAAGACTCATAAAGTAAAATACAAAAACCCATCATAGCAAAACACATACAAAATCAAACTAAGGGGTTAATATCACGAATTACATCATCGAACGTATTTGGAGGGTACTCAACTCAGATACTTGTCCTAATTTTCAATTAGAAAAAATGGCTTAAAGGGTTGGGATTTGGACTTGAGAATTTTATCTCCCCTCTCTTACCATTGAGATAATGCGATAGGGTACGCTCATCCTGGCAATTTAGGGAAGTCGATACCTGGTACCTATAACCTGCATAAAATCCATGCATGTACAAGCACAATATATACTAAGCTAACCAAGCAATGGCAGGAAGTGGTGCATTGTGTAGATCCCGACTAGCAGGTGACTACAACTCCCTTCCTTAACCACATCAGAAATGCCATACAGAAAGAAAAAAAACATGCACACCATACACATGCAAGTATGGGGTAAGTATCCATAGAAAAACACATATGATAATAAATCATCTAACTAACCATCATCAATAGCTGAAATCACTGAATAATCATCATATATACATGAACTATAAAGTACCAAGTAATCTCATCATATATCAACTGAATTTGAAACAATATCTGATAATCTCAAAACAATGTTACTAATAATCATCAACATAAAACTAGCCCTAAAAGAGTTCAACAATGATAGCAAAAATGTGAACTAGGGGCAGGCACTACAAAATATGTGAACCACACGATTACATATAACACTTACTTGATAATAATGGAAATAGATATTTAGAAACACAAAAAGACAATGATATAATCAATTATAAGAAGAAGAAATGAATATGCAAACCACATGATCTTTAATATAGACTAATCCTTATTTTTGAATATTACAAAGTGACCATAGCATCATTTGTGTATTTCCATTATAGTTAAAAATGTAGAGAACATGAAATAACTCCTCCTATTCCCCTTTATTATACAAATGTATTCTTCTCTTCTCCCATAACCATAAGATCCCTTAGAAAAAAAAGAACCCTCTCCTCGTAAAATTTTTTTAACAAATAATTTCATTATTCCTATATTCAGTTCCATAACTGAATCTTTAGGAAGATTAACAATTAATCTTCCTTTTATCTTTTACATCTTCACAATAACTCTTGTCCTTAAAGATCATTATAATATTATTGGTTAATTCTTTTTATAAATGAAACCTTATAATGTAGCCAATGTTAAAGTAACATAAATTGATGGGTCCATGCTATAGTCGATCCACTCAATTCACATGACTCCACCATTGTCAAATCACTTGATATATTTGTAATTCTCTCTTTTTGGAAAATTTTCCTACCTTTTTCTATTCTTGGAATATCATATACTTATAAACTATTAATTTTAAAGTTTATAAGGATACATCTTAACATATTTAAATGATGTTTGAACAAGTGACCATTAAATATGTTAAATCAAAATAATAATATTTATTTTGCTAGGCAGACTAAAAAATACTTCTGCCATTAAAATTGAGTCTCATTTTGGGGAGTATTTCTTTTTATTCCAATATGTGATTGACCTCCTTTTTGGATATGTTTTCCCAATCCTAGTTTTCTAAGTTTTTACTAAAGAAATTTTTAAAATAATGTCCAAGGAAAAATTTATTGGCTATTGAGTGAGGATCTATATGACTATCATGAAATTCGACTTCCCAAAATAAAGTTTCTAGAGACCTCACAACTTTTGTAACAATACCAAACAGAGTTATAATCAATTGATTTCCAGAAACATTTCCAAGCACATGTCCATGTTTTCTGCATTATTTACGATGGTTTTTTTGTGAGTAAATAGACGACTTGGAATTTTGTATATCTATCCCATGGAGGTGCTTTTCTACACACAAAATCTTCTACACTTATGGTCCTTGTATCAATCAACCACTCATGTGATTTAAATGACTATATATCCTTTGTGATCCATTAAAGAAAAAATGAGACATTCATTTCAAATGCAAAAATAGTTTATTTTCACCAATTTCATATATATCCAAACATAAGTCTTCTTTGTTCATTAATATTCTTGTCCACAATTACCTTTGAAAGCATTTATGATTTTGAACTTTATGAATTAGAGAGAAAAATATTATTTAATGATGAATAAAATATATCATTCTAAACTCTCATCCTTTGAATGTCAAGACCCAACATGATTTAAACAATAAGGCTTTAAAAATTGTACCTTTAAAATAATAAACTTGGAATCCTACCTTGAATCAGAACCATGAGAACTTCTGAATTTGAACTTTGAACTTTAGGTTGTGAATCTACATTTTGAATCTTGGATTTTGTGTCTCAAAGTTCAAGTTTGACATAAACTAGAATAGTGATCCTTTAAAATTATACTTTACAAAAGCATCATTAGCAATAAAAATGAGTAAGATATGGGAAATTTTTTAGGGGTTTGCTTCCATTAAACTAGTATCAAAATTTTGAAAGTTGGATGCTAAGGGCACACTAACATATTGACCCATCACATTTTACAATGGTTTTCTTATGTTAGAATAAAAAATTCCATACTTGATAGGATGATTGAACAATATATCATCTTGTCAAATACTAGCTCATCAAGTGCCCATTATAAATCTATTATAATTGCTCCTCTTCATTCAACATCTTGACTAGTTCATCTAGTTATCTCTGTTTTTAAATCCTCTTCATCAATCAAAAAATATGGCACTATGCCCTATTATCAAATGTCTCTCCAGTAGGTTTGACATCAATGACAACATAAAATTATTCCAATTGTAGTTTCCAACAATATTCCTCTTTTTCATTGATGGCAACACCTCTAGTTACCATGAAAATGCAAATACATTCTCATGATTTATCAGTAAAATCTCCTTAATTGAGCCCTTTATGATTTGATACAGATCTTCATTAATATCCTTAGTTTCATCTTGATTCTCATCTTGCACTCACTTACCATTCTCCCTCTATGATAGCAATTGTATATCTCTTCAATATTAACATCAAATTCAATACCAATTGTATTAGCAACACCTTTATTAGATCTCTTCTTCTGATCCAACTTCTCCCTGTCATTGGATGACAATACCTCTAATTGTATTCACCCTCTAATATGCATCCAAAAGCATATGTCTCACTCTTATAATATCAATAGATACTCTTCATATGAATGGTGACTTGATAACATGCTCTCCCTCTTCCATATAGAATGGTAACTACACAACTCCCCCCTCTTTGAAAACAATGTCAAAGACATCAACCATTTAAATATATAGCTATCTTTACTTTAGCATATAAGTCATCTATAATTTGTCACTATATGACTGATATAGAAATGTCACTTTCTCTTGTATATTTACCTTGAATATTCACAGTCTCATCTTCTCCATGCTTCAGTCCATCTTTTCACAATCTTTAGCCAGATCTTAAAGTGTGACCTCGTTGCATCAACATGTAAGATAATCTAGTTACAACATTTGATGCAATGCAACATCTCTTCTCAACTTACTTTAGATAGGAGTAATCACCCTTATCTTACCTCTTAGATATTTGTATGCATCCTTAGGTAATGCCTTAGTGAACATATCAGCTATCTGCTCCTTTGTTTTCACATACTCTAGTCTCACTTCTTCTTCTTGTACCTCTCTAAAGTAATGATACTTGATATAAATGTGTTTGGTCTTTGTGTGCATAATAGGATTCTTTGATATGTTTTTGATTAGATCAATAGGTTTTACAGGGATCCTGAAACCCAATAGTTAATACATAAAAGGCTGAAAATAAGCTGAAAGCCCAGCCAAAAAATTTTAAGTTCATAGGTTGATAATAAGCATAAAGCCCAACCAAAAAGTAGAGTTCTGAGAAAAGACCAAGAAAAAAAGACAAGCAAAACCACGACCTAAAGCCAGAACAAAAAGCCAAAAGACAACGAGAAACAAAAGAACAAGTGAGAGTTATTCCTCGTTCTTTCCCTCTAGCTCTTGCATAACCTAAGTAGCCTCGAAGGCCAGTTGATTCTCCTTTGCTTCCATCTATTGTGCCCTTTGGTTCAACTAGTCCTAATCAGGAATGGTGTTTTCCTTTGTAGAGTCATCCTCCATTCTAGCTTCAACCCTATCTTTTCCTTCCTCATCATCCTGCATTTCTCTGTCTTTGATCTAGCCCATAACAGAGATGATATTGTTGCTAATGGAGCTTAACAAAGAGAACATCTAATTCGCTAGGTTGTGATTGTAGTTCTCTAGGTTATGTATCCTTTTTTCTACTAGACTGAGCCTATTACTCAAATCCGTCCTCCTATTAGTATCCATCCCTTTCCTTGTTGCCTCAATATGTTTCACCTGATCTTTGACCTCCTCCAGCTCATGAATTCTTTGATATGTTAATAACAATTGTGTTATCACAATATATCACAACAGGTTTAGTAATTTCTTCCTTCATACCTTTCAATAATTTCTTCACCACACAATGTTTGAACAATTGACTACTCCAACAACATACTCAACCTCTATTGTGGATTGAGAAATATAGTTTTTCTTCTTTCTTTTTCATGAAATCAATATTATTCCTAGAAAGAAAACACCTCCACTTGTACACTTTTTGCCATCAATGTTTCCAGCCCAATTAACATATGTGAAAAATTTCAGCTCAAACTTGTCACTCTTTTTGTACCATAATCCATAATCTTCTATTCCTTTTAGATATCTCGGTATCCTTTTTACAACCAAGATGTGATTTTCTCTAGGATTCACAAAAAATCTAGCAACAAAACCATCTCCTAATGCAATGTCAAGTCTACTATGTACAACATATTGTAGTTTTCTTATCATTGACCTATATAATGTTTGATTCACGTTAGCTGAATCATCATTCTTTAATAATTTATGACCAGAACCATAGGTGTTCCAACTGGTCTTGAGTCCTCCATTCCAAAAGTCTTTAACATCTCCTTGATATACTTTGATTGAGTAATTCAAATACCCTTCTCCATCTAATAAACTTGTAACCCAACAAAGAACTTAATCTCCCCAAACATTTAATTTCAAATTCTCTCTTCATCTCATTGAAAAATGACTTACACAAAAAATCATCTCCTCCAAATATAATATCATCAACAAAATTTTTAGCTAATAATATCTTGTTCTCAAATTCACTTTTTAGGTATAGATTAATATTGTCCTTAGTTCTTAAAAAACCAATTTTCATCAAATAAGTGTATAACCTTTCATACCATGCTCTAGGATATTTTTTCAAACCATATAAATATTTTTGTAGTTTACATACCATATTCCTCTTGCTAGGATAAATAAATCCTTTAGGTTGATCAATGTAGACTTCTTCTAAGATTCCATTCAGAAATGTAGATTTGACATCCATTTGATATACCTTGAATCTTTTGTAAGAAACATATGTAAGAAAATCTCTCCCTCCTTCCAATCTTGTGATTGGAGAAAATGTCTCACCATAATCAATTCCTTACTCTTGTGCATATCCTTTACAAACTAGTCTTGACTTATTCCTTGTGACTTCACCTTTCTCATTCATCTTGTTTCTAAATACCCACTTGGTTCCAATCCCATTCTTGTCCTTTGGTGTAGGTACCAATTTCCATGTCTTTTTTTTCTTTATTTGATCAATTTACCAATTCATTACCTAAATCCAATATCCATTCTCCAAAGAATCTTTAATTAATTTAGGTTCAATATCACATAGTAAATATGTATCATTCTTCAATTTACTTCTTTTTACGACTCCTAAATCTCTTCTTCCAATGATATAGCTTGGTGTATGGTTTCGCCTTAGATATTTTTCTAAGACAGGTTCAAATCTTCTTTCCTCTTCATGTATTTCACTTGGTTCTACTTGCTCTTCTTTGATAAGTATCTTGGCTACTACTTGGCTTGGTTTATCTACAATTCTATTTCTTCTCTCTAATGTTTGACATTTTTGTCTATAACTCAACTCCTATAGCCTAATGCTCAGCAGTCTGCTAATGCTTGGTAGATTTCTTTAGGTAAACCTTGGAAATGCCTAGTTACTAATGCTCAACAAACTCTTTCTATGGTTTAGGTAAGGTGCTAGGTTCACCTTCATATATGTAGACAAAGTTTCTATAATCTTTAGGTTCTTTCTTGCATTCCTCCTCATTCTTATTTATAAATTCATCAACTCTAACATATTCACTTTCCACAATTTTGTTAGAGTTAATATTCAAACACTTGTATACTTTGCTTTTAGTGGAATGTCCTAGAAATACACCTTCATCACTTTTTGCATCAAGTTTTCCTTTCTTGTATCTTTCAATATATAATGTTTCCTTCCACAAAAATTGAAATAATTGACATTAGGTGCATGGTCATACCATAGTTCAAAAGGCATTTTATTTGTAGCTTTCTTCACTTGAACTTGGTTTAGAGTATAGTCCATAATACCTACAAATTCTCTCTATTACTTTTGTGAAACATTCTTCTCCATCGTCAGTGTCCTTGCATAGTCCATAATTGATCTATTCCTTCTTTTAGCTATTCCATTATGTGGGGAGTCCTAGGTGTATGCATTTGTCTCTTGATTCCTTTGTCATTACATAATATGTTGAAATCATCTGATATTAACGCATCTCCTCTATCTAATCTTAATCACTTTAGACTCTTTCCTATTTCTTTCTCAACTCTAGCAAAATACCACTCAAACATTTGAAATGCATTAGATTTTTTGTTTATAAGCATCACCGTCACCATTCTAAAAATAACATCAACAAATAGAATGAAATATTTGTCACCATAATAGCTTTGTACTCCAACAGGACCACATAAATCAGTATGAACCATTTCCAAAATATCACCAGAATAATAAGCCTTGCTCTTGAAACACAACTTTGTCATTTTTCCCATTTGAGATTGTTTTTCCATCACTTTATTAGGTTTTCTCAATCTTGGTAACCCTCTTACTCTTTTCATATTTCTAATGCTTACCAAATTATTGAAATTCACATGGGATAGCCTCTTATGCCATAATCAAATATCTTCAAATTGTGAAAATAAACAAGTATCTTCAAATATTTTTGGATAGATCGAGTTAGGTACTCTTATTTGATCACCAATTCCAATTAGTTCATTAGTAGCATAAAAAATCTTTTCCTTTCTATTTTGGAATTCAACTCAGTAACTTGAACTAATCAACTATGCCACACTAAAAAATTTATATTTTAAATCATTAACCCAATATGAATTGTCACATTTGATATTATTATTCAATATAATTGATTCTTTATCTTTCACTTAACATGGTGCATCATTTCCAAACTAAACAATACTGCCATTATAATTTTCCAACTTCTCAAACTTACTTGTATCACAAGCCATACAATGTGAATAACCACTATCAATTATTCATCCATCATTCTTGTTCACATGTGAAATCAATCAAGTTTTCTCATCTTCATCAGATTCACCTTTCATTGCAACATAAACAACTTCTTCATCACTTGCATCAGTATCACTATTAGAACAATCTTCTTCAACAATATAGCATGATTCATTGCCTTTTCCTTGTGAATCCTTATTACCTCTGGTTTTTTTGCTTTGTCTTCTTCCTTTGTATTTTCTATCCTCCCTTTCTTTCTTCTCATCTCTATCATGACACCTTGCAAAAATATGACCAACTTTGTTATATGTAAAACATATAATAGGGAGTTTGCCTTTTTATTTTCATTTTCCTCTCAATAGCCTTCTTTCCAATAATGCCTCAAGATCATAAAGATCATCCTTTGATTCACTATCACTATCCACATGTGTTCTCTTCTTCTTTCTTTTAGATACATGAAGGGTTAGTTGGGACTTGAAAGAACATTCAATATTAGTGGGGGAATAATTATCAAAGTTTGATAATTCAAATGCAATGATTTTACCAATTAGACTATACAAGGTCATATCATTACCATGTTTACATCTCAACTTTTCAATCACAGATACTCTAATTGCATATATAGGAAGAAAATTCATTAATACCTTACTTATTATAGTGTCATATGAAATTATGCCTCTAGATCCTCTAATAGCATCGACAACCTCCTTGATTCAACCACAATACTAAGAAGAAGTTTCATCATCTTTCAATCTCATGTCTTCAAACTTTCTTATCAAACTTTCTACTTAGGCTCTCAACATATTTTTGTATCCTCCATGGATTTGTGCTGACTTTTCCCACATTTTCTTTATAGGAGTGCATTCCTTCACATCATCAAATTCAACATAACTTAGAGACGATGCTAGATCAATCTTCATTTGATTATTCTCCTACTTAACATTCATTTTTTCAGCAGTCACGAGTATAGGAACTTCAATGTATTCATTTTCTAGATAGATGCACTTTTGTTAGTTGTTTCCAAAAGATTAGATACCAATTGTTAGAATATTTAGAATAGATAAGAGGAGGGCCGGGGGGGGGGGGGGCGCTGTGAATCAATTATTCCCAGGTTTATATGTACCAAATCCACTTTCACTAACTTCAAACAACTTATTTAGCTCATTAAATCACTCAATCCATATAGAAACTCATTAGAAATTTAATATTATATTTATTATTTAACTCCTTATTCAGTATATATTGAATAATAGTAAAATAAATAACAAGAAGTAGCATGCATCATGCATATAACATTCACACATATATGACACTAGTATTTAATGTGGAAATCTAATTTGGGAAAAACCACCAAGTAACATACTACCACTTTTCACTCTTCTAAGGTGAGCTATATTAAGAGCCAACCCTATTTAAGGTTAAAAAACACATTGTTAGGTGTGACTTTGTTAAATTATTTATCATCCTATTAGAAATTGCCTAGTTAGAGGACTTTGGATCATTCTATTATAATGTCACCTTGATTAAAAGATTTACAAAATGATTTTTAGGTAAATCTTGATTAAAGGATTTTGACTGCCACAATAATTAGAAAGTAACAATAGGTTTGATATGTAAAATGAAACTCACTTTGCAAATTTAGATCTCCATTCAACTCATTTATCAATTAATTGAATGGACTTCATTAAAGTCTGCATCATTGATCTGCTTGACATCTCTTCAAGAAATCACACTTAACCAATCTCTTCACTTCTTCTCTACTACTCTATTCTTCATAGATTCTCCTTAAGCTCTTGAATCAATAATGAACCATCCTTACAAAAATCTCTTATGTCTCCTTATATAGGTAATTTTGATCTTTTCCCACTAAAAAATGATCGTAGATCTTAGGGTTAGGTTAAATCAATTGAATCCATCCATCATTTTGTCCTTCTACTCCTTTTTTGGTACTTCTAGAAACTTCTCTTTATATCCTTACCTTTGATTGCATTAAAAAAAAAAATTCATGCACTAAATATGCCAACTCATCAATCCTTATTATCCACATGTTTTGACTAATCCAAAAATTCAACTATGTCATCCTCAAACTCAATTCTCTTACAATTTTTTGTTTTGTTGACACTCAGTCAACACTATGTAGCCCAACATCTCTATTATTATGTCATTCTTGGCTTACATTGGCTCACTCAGTCTTCACCACACTTAGTCACTACTACATTTTTCTTCTCTAGCTTGCTCATCCATAACTATCACTTAGATAATAGTGTTTGTTTGGCTAACTCTTAAGTTCCTTGATCTTCCATTTTAGCTCCTTCATTGATAAATTACTTTTTACTATTATTTACTTATTTTTAACTCAACACTTTGATACTTCATAGGATGATTGAACAATACATCATCTTGTCAAAGACTAACTGATCAAGTTCCCATTGTAATTCTATCATATTTTCTCCTCTCCACTCAACATCTTTACTATTTTATCTAGTTATCCCTCTTTTCAAATCCTTTTCATAAATCAATAGATATGACACTCTACATTGTTAGTAAATGTCTCTCTAGTAGGTTTGACATGAATGCCAACATAACAATTGTAGTTTTAAATAACTATATCCTTTACCTCAAGTGCAATTTTATGATCAAATTTTATCTATGCTTGGTATCTTCAATAGTAATAGTTTCACTAGGTTCCTTAAGTTTGAATATTTGTCTCCATATTATTTGTCCCTTGGCATAAACATCTTGCATCTTTCTAGATAGAAGTTTCAAAGTTCTATACTTGGGATGAATCTTTTATTGTACATTTTCATTTCTTCCCTTATTTTAGATATATGAAGGTTGGGAATTACTATAGCTATTGATATTTCCCTCATCTGTCTCTCACTAATCATGGCATATTACCATCTATGTTCAACTTTTCTATACAGATTTTTGGGAATCATGTTTCCAATCTCTATTATACTTCTCTTAAATTTAGCCATCATATCTATAACATCATCTTCTATCTTCATTTGATAATATCTATTAATTTTATCATACATTAAATATTGAAAAGTAACTAACCCTCCATGCTCATGCAAAGAATTTTCCATGTCATCTACATCTTTAGGTCTAACATATACGGCTACAAAAAATGACCTAACTCTTTTTATTATGTTCTTTTGTTATCTTCAATATCATCATCATCATCCTTGAGAATTATCTTTCTTGTCCTTGCAGTCAGTTTGTTAGTAGGTTCACTTGATGACTCAAGTGCCCCTTTTCTCTTCTGATATGTTTTAACTTCTTCTTACGTAGGCTTAGTCACTTTAGTTATGCCTATCTTCAATGAAGGTTTCTCTGTTTCAGCACCATGAGTACTAGATCTGGTATGCTTTGGACTAGTGGGTGTTTCCAATGGTCTCTTATTTCCTTTCTTCACCTATGAATTTGCAACAATGAAATAGTTTCCCTTATCTTCAACACTAACATTATCTTCCCCTTTTCCCTTAGTTATCTAAAGGGGTTGATGATTTTTTCTTATACTGAGTGCTCCTTCTAGCTTCTTAATTATTTTCTTGGCTTTCCTCTTATTTTTAGGAATCACAAATTCTATAATAATATTTTCCTCATCCTTCTGATATGTTCCAAACATAGGAGCACCAAGATCAATTGGCTCATTTGGTAAGGCTTTTATGGCCTCCGTGGCCTATTTGATGTTAATTTTATAATCCATGGGTGCGAGACCTACAACCCTAGGAGTAGAATCTCTCACCAAAGTATTTTCAATATCAACTAGGAAATACACATCATCATGATAATTTTTTCCTAACTGTGGAGGAATTTGATACCTTTGGTTCATCCTTTCCTTGAAGTTCTCAAAATACTTGGTCATTGTTCTATTGAATTTATTGCCTAGAGTTATAACATACCCATTGATATGATATATTATGAGGGTATCTCTTTTCAATTTCACTAGTTCAATTAAGGGAAAATAATTTTTCATATAGAAGAAAATGCAAACTAGCAACAATCTAAACTTCCAAGTGTTTATCCTTGCAACCTAAATTGTGTTCATGTTGTCGGTTAATTTATGTAGTTTTACCTCGGTTAGATTATACTTGTGATCCAATACTATTTTATACACCATGTCCACTACTATGTAAGGTGGTTTCTTGGGCCTACTTTATTGGAATATCTTGTATGATACAACATGAACTATGAATTTCAACTCAGGGTCTACAATTGTTGAAAACTTTAAACCTCAACTGTCCCACTAATGAGCCTTTGTGTTCCTCCCAATTTCTTCCTTGAAAGAAACATGAAAGGTTTTGACCTTGTCTATTATAGGATTCCTAGTGACCACGTGAATGACATCATTGGTAATATGAATGGGTTAATCTAACTACATCTTCATATCATGTACTTTCTTAACACACTATAAATCTATTATGTTTTAAAACCCTTTGGGAAGTGAAGGGAATGACTAAGACCCTTGGTCTCTAGGTTTTTAAATTCATCTTTTAAATTTCCATTGTCACATAATTCCTCATATGTTTCCCTTATCTCATAATCACCAATCTCTCCAATCTTACAATAATAGAATGAACAAATGTCATTGACCAATAGAACCCTAGGAGGAATGACATACAATGCACTTACCTTGTCTCTTTTTGTTGTAATTTTTGGATATATGTTGTACTTTGCCTCCTCACATGCTTCATTTCTTATCAATTTCGTAACATTTTTCTTGGATTTCTTCTTCATAGATGTAGATCTTGAAGCTATTGATGTAAACTAGGGTTATGATAAATGGATTTTTGTCATTATCTCAGTTCATTGTTGAATTTTCATTTCTACTTTGATTCTTTCACAAGTTCACACTCACAATCTTTTTGCACTTAATATCTAGCTCAAATTACTTTGATTTTCTCTATTTCTCTCAAGAATGTAGGGTAACCAAATGAATGGTTTTAACTCTATTTATGCTAAAATTTCCCTTTAATACACTTTTAGGGTATATTAATTAGTATGTACACTATACATAGTCATCATCTATGAATCGATCATGTCTCCTTATATCACCGTCTTAGTTAATACTAAGTTTTCATTTAAAACTCGATCAACATGCCAACTTTGCTTACAACTTTACTTGCTTGGTAAAAATTGATCCTTCAGTTACCAACCAACTCAATACAAATTTCCCATTTTTACATAGCTAACATAACCTCATGATTTATCTATGTGTATTATACAATATGTATATATGGACTTCATTACTTTGTAATCTAGGAACTGATGTAAGATATATGAATAGTTGTGTAGTTCTGTACCTTCTCATAAGATTTAATTAGAGGTGGAGGTTTCACCTAATCTACTAGATGAGGTGTCACTAATTGTACCACTTTATATCTCATTATCCTTTATCTTCATTATCCACTTCTTGTTCATCTATTTATGAATTTCATCTACATTCACTTTTCCTTTTCCTTTTGTACTTTCCTTAGTTGGTGCTAATACATAGTACTTGTAGTTCTTGCTTAAGTGGCCTAGCTTATGATAACTATAACACGTCATTCTAAGAATTATCTAATTTCCATGTCTTCCTTCAAAATGTAGTTTCATACAATTTGTAGAAATATTCTCATACTTTCCACATTCAATACAATAATAGCATATTCATAGTCCCAATTGATAGTATTGCCTTTTCTCCTCCATTTCTAGTTAACTTCATCTTTGACCTATAATCCTATGACTTGTGTCCAATTTTTTTGAAAGTATAGTCGTATCCATTGAAAGCCCATGTCTTAGGGGTTTTATTAAATTTGAATCTCCACTCATAAACTTGATGTCCAAACTTATTGTAATGATAACAATATCCATCAAATTTGGGAGTAACATTGGACTTAATTTTTCTCCTAATGTATACATTTTTTGTGTGTCGGGCTTTCCATAGTGATAGCATGTAGGCTTCTTTGGTTTGGGATTGGTGTACGCATTTTTTGCTCAACTTTCTTAGATGAATCTCCTGGCTTAGTAGCAGAGTTCTCAATATAGCCTAAGTTAGATGTATCACTTGATCACCTCTATCCTTTTAATTTTTCATCCAATATCCTAATAGTATTTTCCTCTTATCTCTTTAATCTCTCATTGGATTCCTTTTAAGATTTTCTTCAGTCATTTATTCTCATTCCTTCATTCCATGACCTTTTCTATTTTCTTTCCAATTTCATGATTTGCACCAAGTAGTTGATTTGTCACATCATAGTGATTTTGTGTCAACCTTGAGATTTCTACATCATTGACATTCAGTCTTCCTATGATTTGTCTCTTATCTTCTTCTATTATTCGCTTACCATCCTTGGCTCTTCTTTTTTTCTCCATTAGTTCACAATACCTCATAGAGCCAAATTCATGTTCTTTTTTGGTATTTTTACTTCCTTGGTAAGGATATGATTCTTTTCAAGTAGATCAATTATAAAAACTTTGGATTCATTAGAGATATTTCCATCAAATAGCTATTCAATTACTTGTTCCTAATAGGTTATTTCATTTGGGTTTTTGGCTATTTCTTTCCTCCTATTTAGTGATAATTTTAGGTTGTTTTTAAATTCATTGATTTAATTCATGACCATCTTTAATTCCAATATAATATTCTCAATGGTCCTATCCAATCTATACTTCTCCTTTGACTCATATTTTTTACTCTCAAGTGGTAAAACCCTCAACAAGAGGACTGAGATATGATACTAATTATTGTAATATTTAGATAGATAGGATGTTGAGAGGGTTGGGGGGGTGTGAATTAGTATCCACAAAAAAAATTCTAGTCTTAAAAAATTAATCAATTTTCTATTCCTTCAACAACTCAGTAACAACATAAAAGTAACTAATATAATCTAATGATCTTTAAACATAAAAATGTAATCAAATATTCATCACACATAAAAAATAATTATTTGGTCATGTAGAAACCCTTGGTTAGAGGGAAAATAGTATTGGGGATGGTACCCACAAATCCATCACTACTATAGTAAGAGGGTGCCTTATTAGGGCTACAATGTTTGTGTCACTTCTAACAACTTACTCAATTAGGAGTATACAATAAGATCTATTAAGATCCACCTTTCACAAGGATCTTGTTGGAAATATTCAAGACTATGCTAAGTTAGTGAGAGGGGAGGGGTGAATTAGTAACTTCTAAAACTTTTTCCAATTCAATTCTTAATCCAATAAACCAATTAGTATTTAATTCATCACATTTGATCTAATTGCATGCATGAGAAACTAAAAACATAAAAGTATCCACAACACTTGAACACAAAGATTTCATGATCTAGAAACCTTCCAAATAGAAATTAAAATTGGGGTGGGGATGATACCCACAAAATTTAGTATTGTAGCACAAAGTTGGCCTATTAAGGCTTACATTGATCACTTCTGATGATATGCCCTGTCAAGAGCAATTAGGACTGCTAGGTCCACCTTGTGAGAGGATTTAAAAACATACAATGAAGTATGCACTCTGTAAAGAGATTTAGAAAAGACTATTAGGTCTACCTTGTTAGAGGATTTTGACTGGTTCACCTGTTAGGATGAATAAGTAGATCTCTTATATGCAACTAAATTTTTTGATAGAGAATCCTTAGTGTTCTAATCACCTTCTATGATAGATTTGTCACTATGACTCCTTGTACTGATATGGCCTTTACAATTCTTTGTCTATTGCATTCATAATACATATGCTTTCACATTCACATTCTAGCACTTGCATTACACATCCCTTTCATTATTACATTAGATATGATACAATACATCACATATATATACCAATCCATTTTACAAAATTTACGAAGTTGGCCATGACACATGTTTAACACAAATATTACAAAGTCAGCCCACATGAATTTACTTGGGTTTTGAAGACTAACTCAGTGAAGTTCTATTGCTTAGCATTCACTATCATTGCTTGGCATCATCATGCAGTTGGTAGTCATAGAAGCTCGGTCCATACTGATCACTTTCAAGTAGTCTTGAACTCAGTCTACAATGGTGACTTGGTAGATATTGTGTAACTTGGAAAACATTGAGTCACTTGGTTACCATGAAGTGGCTTGATTAACACTAACCTTCACATTGCATGAATTGAAAACTTAGTAGACACTGCAATGCTTGGTAACTATTGGCTCCACATCACATGAACTATGAACTTGGTAACCATTGATCATTTGGTAAACACTAAAATTCTTAGTTTGAACTGTTGAACTTCATACTAACTGGATCTGCTCAGTAACCATTGGAATTAGTCCAAAAGACTTGGTAGCAACTGAATTACATGAAAAACACTATAAACTATTCAATGAGCTCAGTAGCTATACAAAATCTTAATAACTGTGTGTTGCTAATAACAAACTTGACTGATATGTCAATAATTTCCCCCTTTGGCATTAGTGACAAAAACACTTATTAGCCCAAAACTAAATACCTTGTACTCATCACCATGTGATACTAGCTTGGTCTATTTTGAGATTTTTCAAAATTGATCTTTGTAAGATATATATAGAGTATATCTACACCATAGCATATATCTCCCCCATACTATGTGATCTACTATGTACATGTAACTTTTTCTTATATATACATATCTCTTCTCCCATATCTCATCTCTCATATCTCATCTCCCCCTTTTTGATAGTAATGCCAAAGATTTATTCAACATATTTACATGGAGACACCAAAATGAGATAAGAATTCAGAGTATACCTTGAGAGTAATTGCCAAAGTTTTATCCTAGTTTTCTTGTAATACCTTACATGTATGGATGGCAATTTGTACTTCAACTGATAGTTCAATCATGTGGTCAACAACAGAGAAGTTGTTATCTTGAATTAGGGTCTTTAGATAAATAATGTGTTTCTACATAGAATCCATGATAGGAAGGATCATATTTTGTATATCAACTAATGTGGTACAGATCCTTTCTTCTTCTCTTAACAACTCTACTTGCACATCTGAAAAAAATCCAATCTTTTAAAAATGTGCAGAGATTGAATTGGGGTCAAGTTGCAACTGTTGAGGACTTGCCTTAAGATCAGTATCAATTTTGGACAATTTTTCCTTAACTTCCTTAGTATACTTGGTGGCATCACATAGATTTGCAAAAAGTGATGACACATTGGAATAGGATGCCTCAAAATTGACAAAAATTGTTGATAATTCAACTTGATAAATAGTAATTTGCTGAGAAATGTGCTCCAACACTTTATTTTAAATTTATTTTTAGCCTTTTCAACCAATTTCTCTTGACCTTCTGTGTCCACATTAAACTTTTGGACTACCTCATCAAGCTGAAAAAAAATAGGTTGAGAAGAATCAACCTTAATTCCAATAGCCTCAGTCAAAATGCTCTTGGCATCATCTATAATTTTATATTATATGTCCCTTTCTTCTCTCAATCTTTGTTGCTTGGCCTTTTTCTGAAGAAGTTCACCAAATGTATGCATTTGATCTATAGAAAGATTATAGATATCCCATTTGAGAATTTATATTTCCTCATCTAAATCTATATCCTCTTCTATCTCCTTTCCTTTAAAAAATTTTGTACTCAGTTGAGCCTTAGGCTTAACTATCCTTGCACTTATTGCCTTAGTACCCAGAATGGAAAAAAATAGTAGACATACTCAGGCTTGCAGTGAAAATTGATAATGCACTGACTGATGGAATACTAACAAAAATGCTTGAAGAATCCAAAATTGACGATGACAAAAATGTAGTATCTGAAACTGAAGTAGACAAAATTGGAGTGCTTACCATGGATGAGCTCAAAATTGAAGAAGTCAATATTGAAGAGGAGATGACTGAAGAACTTAACTGAGCAGATGAAGAAGGAATCTATAGCTCGGTTGATGAAGTGGAAGTCACTTTTGTCAATGATATGTTGAGCTGTGTTGGGGCAAAGAGTGATTAGACATTTGATGTATCTGATGTAGTCACAACCAAACTTGCTGAAGCTAATACATACTTAATGTTGTCAAAGGTTTGTTTGGAAAGTGAGGCAATGACTGTAGCTGCTATCTTTACTAGGTTAGTCTCCTCATCATCTTGCTTGCCTTCCTCGGTAACTTCTTCACTTTGATCTCCTTCATCTTCCTCACTATCAAAATGAGTCACTTCTTCAATGTTTTCTTCCTCATCTTTCTCTTGATCCTCTTCTTCATCAACATCCTTTACTTCAATTGGATATTCACTTGGTTTATGAAGCCGGTAAACATTTTTCCAAGTGTTTGAAGCATTCTTAACTACATGCTCTATATCCTTAATCAAAATTAAGCAAGTATTAAATCTTAGAGTCATTTTCTCTTCATTTTTCTTTAAAGACTCTTTTACCTCAGCATTTTTTATGCTCGACAATAACTACCTCAAGGTTTGTGCATATATGTCTTTTACTATTTTCATTACAAAATCCCATCTTGTCTTTATTTTCTCTAACAATTCATTAGAGATTTGAGAGGTGATCTAGTCTGGTGAATACTTCCATTTACCTATTTTGGTTAGCACTAGTTCTTCAACATGTTTTTTCTCTACCTCTATCCTTGTCTCATACTTCAAAGATTTGAAATATGTAATTCTAGCCATTTGCTTCAATTTCTCTTGGAAGGTGGGTGGAGGTTTGCTAAGAACAATGTCACTTCCTTTCTTCTATGACCTCCTTGTGAAGACTACAGTGGATGCCTTTGTAGGCTTGGTCATGATCACCTTGCCCTTTTTCTTTAGAGGTTCTTCTTCTTCTTCATCCTCTGCCTGCTCTTCATCTTCACCTTTACCCTCGATTAACATGAGAGGTGCACTTGATTTTAGTTTGTCTATCCTCCTCTTCCCTTTGTTAACCGCATGGGGGAGTTTTATTTCTAGCTCTATTCTTGCCTTTGCCTCTTCATAGGTACCGAAGTAAGGAGCCTTGGGATCAACAGGTTCATTGACAAGGGCTTCAATGATATCCTTGGTCTCATCAATGTTTACCTCATAACCAAGAGGCTTGACCCACACAATTCTAGGCTTGACTGCTTGGATGTATACCTTGTCACAATCAACCATAATGTCATGCCCAAAATATAAGGGCAAGAAACACACACAACAATTTTTTTTTCTTTTAAAATCTAAGAATTAATGATTAATTAATAATATGGTCAACAAAAGTTTAGATACATAATTACAATGGAGTTAATCATTTGAGGGGTTTAAGGTTTAGATAGCCATAGGTATTAAGAAACTAGATGCAAGATCACCATTGATAATTAACAGGGTTACGGCTAAATTTGAGTGAACTGAAAATCCCTTAGTAAATCCATTAATTTGTTTTAAAAATTCCTTAACTATTAACTCCTAAGGATGTCAATAGATTAACAGAACAACTTATTCAAGACGTCCAAAAGGACCTACTAACTAAAATGACATCTATCTCTTAATTACGTAATCTTGCTCAGCATCAATTTAATCGTGATCAATATATCTCTAACCTCATAAAGAACTAATTAACTAGTCCCTTCTATAACTTCAAAACTAGATCGTCATAACAATTTAAATCATTTAACATTAGGAGAATTTGAAGCTCTAGATGATCAATTAAATTTAACTATGCAACACATACTAATTACGTTTAAATTGTCTAATCCAAATCAATTTATTAATTTTAACATTTACAATTAAAATTGAAAACTAGTCTTATTTCAATTAGATCGATAAGTAAATCTAAATTTTATTCTAAACTATTATGAGATTTAAGTTCAACATTACAATACCAATATTACAATTAATCTAACTAATTCACAATAGTATAAAACTTAGTTAATAATATGTTCAAGTTATTTTAATTAGAATATACACATTTCAAATTAAAACTTTTAAATATAACTAATTAAAAATCTAACATCTAAGTTACTATCCTATCCTAACATTAATTAAACACTAGATTTAAATCTTAACTAAAAAAACTTAAGTAAATACATATAAAACAATAAACACTAAACTCCAAATCACAAAAGAACATTATACTACTTCTTAATATCATAACATATCTATTGATCTATCCATTACATTAGTGCTAATCATGATTCAAAATAACACTAATTATAACTAACACCATCCTATCCTATACTAACCTACTCTACCCATCTAACCAACATCCCTAAACTAACCTAGCAACTATACTAACAACAAACAAATAAATAAAATAAAATGCTAAAAACAACTACTAACCTAAACCTACCTCCCTACCACCTAAGCCTAGTGGGCCTATCCCTACATGAGACTCCACTCAAAGGGATGGCACCCTACCTGAGGTCTGCATGTTGCAAACTTGGCTCCCTGTCCTTACGTGAGGGTGATCCCATACCAAGGGAAGCGCGCTTGGGAGTAAAGCACGGGGAGGTAAGTAATTAAGTCATGTTTAATATTTTTTTTTTTTTCATAAAGACTTACCTTGCTTCCCAAAGATGAAAAGACATGGTCATCAAGTAGCTAAGTACCATGTCAAGTGGAAGAAGAGTCCACGCCCAGCCTTACATAGGAAAGTGGGAAAACTAGTAAGAGATGGGGGGAAAAAAAATTTAGTAGGTGAGCTTTCCCTCTTTTTTTTAGAAAAAAATTTATTATAAGGATTGACATGAAGTCCTAGGCAAGTACCTTGCTTCTTGTCACAAGGAGTTTTAATGCAAAAGTTTTATGGGTGAAAAATGTCAATGAGATTTGCTATTAAATATTTTAAGTTCAAATGTATTAGATTTATATTCTTTTTTTTTAAAGATTTAATAATGATGTTTAGTTGAAATCTAAAGGAATAATTTAGAGAATATTCTCTGTGACCAAGGGGATATTAAAATTTTCCCATACATTTTCCAAAGAGGTTTTTCACTCCTGGTGATGCACATTTTTATTATGAAGCTAATTTTGTCTAAGTGTTGGCATGCTTCTCATTGCTATATACACATTTATACAAGGGGTGATTTTTAACCCAATGACAACATTGATTTCCATTAACAAGCATACTAGTCCAAGGAAGTGCATAAGGTTATATTTTCTCACAACATATGCAAAATTTGAAATCACATGAGAGTAATACAAGGAGGTTTTCACAATCTTTTTCTTTTTCTATTATTCATCCTGGTTCAAGGCTCCATCGAGAAAGAACCAATAAGAAAACCCGATGTCTTTGCCAATACATCAAAATTCAAATACATTTTTACATAATATTACAATTCAAAAGAAATCTCTTCAAAATCCTTCACAAGCACTCTCTTCCAATACCTTCAAAACTTCAAGGACACACAAGGATAAGACAAGAGTTGACCCGGGTGAATCATCACAACATCAAGAATAATTCAAGCATGCACCCTAACTCGGTTTTGCACAATAGGTCCAAACATAGAATCTGACCAGGGGGGAGGTGGATTTTCCCAATGGGAGATGTCAATCACCATGCCATAACATAGCCATTTCGAGGCTAAAACTTCAAGAACTTTCGTTCTTCTACAAGGCACTTTCAAGGCTAATACCACAAGGATTTTCATTCCTTTCCATATTCAAGAATTTACAATATCAAACAAGGCATGTGATGACAATTAGGGGCCCATCCACCCTACCCTCTTTCCCTCCTATCACCATGAGAGGAGACTCTACACCATTGAGGTCCAACTAAGGCCCTACCCCCGTACATGGCCACTTCTTCCCTATCCAAGGGTGAGTGATGCCAAAAAAATCCCCATGAAATCCTCTCAAAACACAAAACATCAAAGCAAGCATAACAATAACATTAAAAGAAAAAAAAAGTTAAAGTCCCTCCTAACCAACCCCAACACACAAGCAAACAATACAAACCCAACACAATGCCTATGCATGATTCAAGAAAGATTCAAGCATGAACACATGAAGAAACAAGTCAAAGGAGTGAAGAACTCCTACCTTCACCAAAAGAGTTATGGCAAAAATGGTGGGTTGAGAAGAGCTTTTCCTTTTCTTCCTTCAATCTTCCAACTTTCTCCAAATCTAGAGATTGGGTAACAACCCCAAAACTGCTCCAAAATGCCTCTAAGTATCATCCCTTAACTCCACTAGACTTCAAGTAACTCAGGATGGAGTTTTGAGTACAACTCAAGTAGATTACAATCCATTTTCGCAATCCATCAAAAATAGGGCTTTTGAGTGACCCTAAAAGTCAAACTAAGAGGCTAAGGGGGTGGAAAGTACTCCCCACCCATACCCTTACCCCTAGGGCACTTAAATTTAATGTTTTTAATCCCTTAAGACTTAATATGAACCAAACAAAAGCTGGGAAAATTTTAAGACCAATTAACAACCTTGAAAGAAGACAATGCAAAGATAGCACAAATTAACAAGAGGTTTTAGTTCCATCTTTCCATTAGGTTTCTCGGCTACATATCCTGCACACTCATTGCACACATCAATAGGTTCAAGAAATCACATGCATTATGAAATTTACATATCAGAAAAATCATATAAATTAAAACATCCATTTTTCTAATAATCAATTATTTATCTAATTTTATTCATATTTTCGACTGTTAAAATTGCATAATCAAAATGTTAGTTTTGCATTCATTTACTTCATCATCACACATGTTCATAAGGCATTAAATGATGAAATCAAATATCTAAAAGTAAAGCATCACACATCATAAATAGCATAATAATGTTGAGTGCATCAAATAATGTTCTGATATATCGAGTCATGAATATCAAAAATAATAATGTATCATCGATGCTAGGATGGGTTGGGGCAAGGCCTCACACATAAAGCACACATCATCCTTGTAGTCCTTAACTAACTTCTTAGGTATCCTGAACCTATTGTTCATTTTATCCTTGAACATATCAAAGTAGTTGTCCATGATGCTACCATAGTTTTCTCCCATTTTTGCAATGTATTCATTTATTTGGTACAATACTGGCACATCTTTTCTCCATACTATAGTGCCTTTGGAAGGGAAGAACTTTTGCACATGAAAGAATAAACATGTTAATGGAGAAATGAATTTGTATAGGTTATTCTTGGAGGTTCTAATACTTTCCATATTCTTATTGAATTGTTTTAGTAATAACTCAGCCAGGTCATAGGATAAATTGTTCTTCACCACTTTGTATGCCAAATCTACAGCTTCACAGGATACACTATTAAGATGGCTTGAACTATATATCTTGTGTGCTATAACATGAATACCAAACTTTAGTTTTGCATCTATAACACTACTTATCTTCATGCCTCTACCATCCCACTTGGCTAGGGCTTTATTTTCCTATTCAGCTCAACCTGGAGTTTTGGTCATTTTGGCTTTGGTGAGCATGGGAGGGCCAGTGATTCGATGAATCATCTTTTTTGTTATCAATATTGGATACTCCAACGCCAATTATCCATTGGGCTCCTGGATGAGGATATACCTAATCCATTTAATTTGAAACTCTCAGGGCATATGGGGAATATGAGTTAATCCTTTTGTTTCCAAATGTTGATGCTCGAGTTTTAGGGTTCCATCAACACACAACTGAGCTAGGGCATCATCAATCTCAAGAGTAAAAATTTCTTGAATTATACATTTAAAATGAGTTTGAATTTTATTAACAAGAAGTACCTTGGGAGGGATTTGAGATTGAGCTTAGCTGGGGTCTAGGGTTTCAGCAATTGCGAGCACAAGCTTGAAGTCCAATGCCTTCCATTCAACACCTGGAACCAACATGTTTGAACCTTTCTTGACCTTGTTGCTGCTGCTAGATGCCATTTTCACTGGGTAGCTTGAGAGAACTTTGAAATTTTTTGCAAGAAATTTTCTCAAGTCACTTGATCGCACAAAAAATAGTTCTTCGCAATATCACTCAAAAATTTACTGTGAAAAATGAATTTTCTTGAATGCCCATTGTTAAAATTTTGCCATTGATGCTCGATATGGTGGTAGATGAGTTACCATAATTCTTGATAGACTATCATCCATCTGTATTGATCACTTGTTAAAGTCTTCGTGATTTGGTAACCATAAGTGCCTCCGTTATTCTTGACCTTGCTTGGTAGAGTCTATGACTTGACCTCACTTGGTAGAGAAGTTAGCTCAGTAATGACTAATATAGATCAACTCAGTGATCCCTTTGTATCTTACATACAGATTTGGATCTTTGTCACCTTTCAATTGGAACTGATTCTAATGTCTTCTTTGATAGCCTGGTTCTAGTTCTTCCTTAAGAACTTAATTAGGATAGCCTAGTTCCAGTTCTTCCTTAAGAACTTAATTAGGAATAGTAGAGTCACCCAGTTCTTGAGTAACTTGACCATCATTACTCAGACAAGTATCCTTAGTAGATTTAGGAATCCATTGTTGTCTCATTTGCTTTCGAATATTATCAACTTTTTCCCTCTTCTCATCTTTAATCTTACCAGTATTCATACAATTCTTGGCAAGTTGACCAAGTTTTGTACAAATAAAATATCTTATAGTAGTATCTCTTTTCCTCATATGATGTTTAACACAATTCATACCAATGTGTTCATATTCTCCACAATAATGACATCTACACTAGGTGTTGTAATCCCAACCAAATATTGCCTTCACAATTTTTTCTGCAAGATTCAATGTCTTTGTTTTGCATTTTGATGCCTTGTGTCCATGTTTCTTACATTTATGACAGTTGCCTTCAAATTTAGGTTTCTCTTTGCATTTGTTTGCCTTGTGACCATGCTGATTGCAATTGTAGCATTTTCCATTGATTTTTTCTTTTCCATTACTCCAACATTTGTTAGATGTATGAAATATCTTACCACAATGATTGCAAGTAGGTCTTTTATTCCTTTGAGCACCTTGTTTGGAGGATTCACCTTCTTCTTGGTATCCAATTCCTACTTTTCCTTTTTGTCTATAGTGATTTTGCTCATTCAATTGATTCATGTCTACTTGAGATTTCATCATTCTTTCATTGATTTATTTCTTAGTGTTTAGGTCATTTCTCAATCTTTCACTAATTTGTTTCTTAATGTTTATGTCATTTCTCAATCTTTCATTGGTATTCTTTTCAGATCTTAGCTCATTTCTTATTCTTTCATTGATTTGTCTTTCAAATTTTAGATTAATCCGTAATCTTTCATTGATTTGTCTTTGACTCATGATTCCTCATTTGCATTAGAGATTTGGTCCATAAGGTTTGCTTGCTAAAGGGATTGGTTTTGGATCTCATTGTTCCTTCCATCCATTTCTTCTTTTATCTTGTTTCTTTATTCCAAGACTTCACATAACCTTACTGATTGAATTTATTATTTTCTCTTTAGCTTTCTTACTTCTTCTTGTAGGGAACCATTCTTCTCTGGGATTTCTTTGATTGCATCATTTGCTTCATCTGAACTACCTGAAGGGTGAAAGTCCTCAATTCTTTCTTCAATGTAAAGACGATCATTCACTTGATTTGCAAGCTCTTTTCTTCTTTTCTTGAGTTGTGCAATAACCATTTCCAGATCCAACTTTTCATTGTCAATAGCTTTATCAAGTCTAAATATCTCCATATCTTTGATATTTACTCAAGTTGTTAAACTTTCTCCTAAGAACCACAAAACTCTGATACCAATTGTTGGAAATATTCAAGACTATGCTTGGTAACTAAGAGGGGAGGGGTGAATCAGTAACTTCTAAAACTTTTACCAATTCAATTCTTAATCCAATAAACCAATTAGTATTTAATTCACCACATCGGATCTAATTGCATGCATGAGAAACTAAAAACATAAAAGCATCCACAACACTTGAACACAAAGATTTGGTGACCCAGAAACCTTCCAAATAGAGAGTAAAACTAGGGTGGGGATGATACCCACAAACTTCAGTATTGCAACATAAAGTTGGCCTGTTAAGGCTTACATTGATCACTTCTGATGGTCTACCCTATTAGGAGCAATTAGGACTACTAGGTCCACCTTATGAGAGGATTTATAAACATACAATGAAGTATGCACTCCGTAAAGAGATTTAGAAAAGACAGTTAGGTCTACCTTGTTAGAGGATTTTGACTAGTTTACCTATTAGGATGAAGTAGTAGATCTCTTATATGCAACTAAATTTTTTGATAGAGAATACTTAGTGTACTGATCACCTTCTATGATATATTTGTCACTGCTACTCCTTGTATTGATATGGCCTTTACAATTCTTTATCTGTTGCATTCAAAATGCATATGCTTTCACATTCGCATTCTAGCACTTGAATTACACATCCCTTTCATTATTAAATTGGATATGATACAATACATCACATATATATACCAATCCAATTAAAAAAATTTACAAAGTTGGCCATGACACAAATTTATCACAAATATTACAAAGTTAACCCACGTGAAGATACTTGGATTCTGAAGACTGACTCAATGAAGTTCTGATACTGGACATCCACTATCACTACTTGGCATCATCATGCACTTGAGAGACATAGAAGCTAATCCATACTAATCACTTTTGAGTAGTCTTGAACTCAGTCTACACTGGTGACTTAGTAGATATTGTGTAACTTGGCGAACATTGAATCACTTGGTTACCATGAAGTGGCTCACTTAACACTATCTTCACATCGCATGAACTGAGAACTTGGTAGACATTGTAATGCTTGGTAACCATTGGCTTCACATCACATGAATTGAAAACTTAGTAACCATTAATCACTTGGTATACACTAAAATGCTTTGTTTGAATTGTTGAACTTCACACTAACTGAATCTTCTTAGTAACCACTAGAATTAGTCCAAAAGACTTGGTAGCAATTGAATTACATGAAAAACATTGTAAACTATTCAATGAGCTCGGTAGTTGTATAGAATCTGAATAAGTGTGTGTCACTAATAAAAAACATGGATGATATGTCAACAGATCTTACAATAATCAACTAAGTGTGTACTCAGTTAAGACATTTACATATCATACTAATAAGTCTACCTTTTATAAGGATTTAACACTAGTAAAATGATAAGAAAGTGGCAAAAATTGATCTGTATGATAGCAACTTACATTGTTCGATTAGATCTCACTTCTACTCAATCACTTGTATCACCTCCAGTAACTGATTTTAAATTCCTCTTTAACTACTCACACTTTTGACCTTCAACGTTGTCTTCTTACTTCAATACCCTTCTTAACAATAACTAACAATGGTTGTAAATTATTGCATATGAGCCCCTTTATAATTTTATTTTTCCTTCTTGATATCTAACCTAATTAGGGTTCAAAATTCCTCTAGAATGCATCTCAGATTAAAATCTATGATCTAGAATGATCCTTGTTCTACAAGTTTCTCTTCACCATTCTTATTGGTCCTCTTTTCCTTGTAATCATAAAGTAGTTAGATCAAATTCTTCAAGAAATATTTAAGTCTTTGTATTGAAATGCATGAATCTAATCTCCTACTCCATATGAAGAATTCACATTAATCTTTATGCCAAACCAAACTACTATGCTGTCTTCCTGGGTAAATACTCTATTCAATCTAATTTTATTCAATGAAGTTCCTACTCAGGTATAATTGTTCTTCTTGGTGATCACTTTTTTGACTTGGTAAGTACTTATGCTTGATGATTATTAAAAACATTTTCTAAACACTATTCTTGGTAACAACTATATGGTTAACCTTTTCTTCCTGTGTTCTCGAGCATTACATAACTTGGTAACTATGTACATTGAATATCATCAACACAATTTATCATCCATCTTTTGACTCTAATTGGCAACATATTACTTATGGGAATAATAATAGCATGATCACTCATCCTCTTATTTATCTTCTTTTTACTTGTGCATCTCATTACATGAGCATGGGAAGGTTTAGTAGGTGACTTCTCTAGTTTCCTCCTAGGAAATTACTTAATTCTAAGTTCCTGGTCATCTATAACATCAACATACTTATTAGTAGGATGAGAAAGAGACTTTGAAGTATAATTAGAGAAAATACTTGCAAAATAATTTCTATCTATTATTGACACTTTTCCCATCTTGTGCTCTCTCAACCACTTTTTAGTCATTTTTTATCACAATGAAGGTTCTCATTTGCACACTATGTTCTTATTTATTTTTATCCCTCTACATTCTCATGAAATTTAGGATCCAACACATCTTCATTCTCATTTTCTTGGATTCCATTAATATTCATCTTTGGATTCATGGTTATAATCTAGCTCAGAGTGAACTTGGACCAAAGCCTTTTCCTAACTTTTAACTCATTAAAATTATTCTCCCAATAATTTTTTAGTTGTGATACATGTTGGAAGTCCTTATCCATGTCTAAGTGGGAAACTACATATTCTCTAGTGTCAATTTTCTTTTGCCAACATAAGACTAGAGGTGCAATTTCTGATGTTCCACTTGCAAGTTGGAGGCATTAGAAATTGACTTACAATTATAATGACCTAATTACACTAGAAAAATAACTCCTAAACTTTATCCTTCCTTGAATTTATTATTAATATTATATAATCTCCTAACAAACCTCAATGATAACATGGTTTTCTAATGCATACCTAAGGAGATTTAGTGGTTCACCTTCAAGAACCCTGATATAGATATAAGTAAACCTAGGAAATTGGATGAAATAACTTCAATAAATATTAATCAACTCCATAGATTCATCAAACATCATTTTATATGCATTCCCTTGCAGTTCATATACTAATTTTATGACAAAAACATTATTTACTCCTAGGAAATATTTTGCATACCTTTATCACTGCAAGTTTGGGTAATATTCATATACTTTCATTACAGACACACATGGTTCATGATGGAGTCTGTTCCATTCTTTAGTAAGAGATTTAATGTAAAATAGATAAGAGGGAATTTTAGAAATTATGCATCTTGAAGAAATTTCCCAAACCTTCATGTAAACTAATAGCTATTTATACCTACCCCCAATTTAAGATTTTCTTTCCAACAACAAATAATTGGATGATAAATACATCCCAAAAAAAAATAATTGGATGATAAATACATCTAGTCCTCCCAATAGAATTTATGTTGGTTTCCCTTGAAGTCATTAAGAATAATAAAAATATATTTGACCTTAGGTATTAATTTCTCCCTAGTTGATAGGTTGGTTATCCTAGAGCCACCTTTCTACACTTTAAGAGCCAATTTCAAGCTATAAAACTTTTGCATACACTCTTCTTCCTCATGAAAATTGAGTGTGAGTTTAACATAGACCAATCCTCATATGGTTCTTTGCAATTAATTCTTGTTGCATCCATTAAAATTTTCTTGTTATTATTTGCAAGTTCACTTCCATATACCTTATGGATGTACTTATTTTCAACATCATAATGATTCATGCACTCAATCTCCATAGTTGATAGTTTGGTTATCCTAGAGCCACCTTTCTACATTTCAAGAGCCAATTTCAAACTATTAAACTTTTACATACACTCTTGTTCTTCATAAAAATTGAGTGTGAGTTTAACATAGACCAATCCTCATATGGTTCTTTGTAATGAATTCTCTTTGCATCCATTAAAATTTTCTTGTTAATATTTGCAAGTTCACTTCCATATACCTTATGGATGCACTTATTTTCAGCATAATGATGATTCATGCACTCAAGTACCAGTTCCAAATATGCTGCAACTATCCTAGAAAAAAATTGGCTTCAACCAAACTACTGAGCATTTTATATTGTCTCCATTAGTGACCCATCTTCTAGTTTTTTAACCTTCTCAAGAAATTCATTTAATTTCACTTGTTCTAAGGAAGTATCACCTATTTGTAGGAGGGTGCTTATCAAATAGAATATCTACCTTAGTTTGGGAATAACAAGCCTCATAATGTTTCTCTTACAAATTCAAATTATTGTACAAAATATAAAAATAATGCAGCTAAAACAACAAATAGAACTCTAGGATTTTCTCAAAAGAATAAACAACAATTCAAAAAGAGATCACTAAAACCTTGAACTCATCAAATATCCCTAGATTGAAGAAAATTTCTGTTGTTACCTCCATTTTCTCCACTCTGCAACCTTTAGCTTTGTTATGGTGAATTGCCTTACTATTTACTAATATAAAGGTGGAAATGACTAAGGATGAAGTATATGTGTATGATAGATAATTTATTATTGAAATGGTGGTAATATGACAAAAAAATTAACTATTTTTATTTTCCACATCATGAGATTACCTTTAGATGATTACTTTCTATAAATAACTTTTTAAACTTACAACTAGCTAGGAATATTCTCCCCCCCATATCTCTCCTAGTGTCTTCACAATGAATACCTTTTTAATGGAAATAGGAGTGAACCTTGAGTTAAAACTTGAAAGAGTGGATTTTCTAGTTCAAGTTCATTAAAATTTTGGGTGATAGACTTATGGGATGAGAGATAAAAACCTGAGACTTATTGGATGATGAAAATTTATAACATTTGGGACCACCTGTCTTGAACATTGAACCTTGAATTCGATAAAGATAAGTGCAAAGTTAATGTTCAATATAACTCAAGACTCTTCACTTTTTTTTTTAAATAAACGAAGATAAGTAATGCATTCTAACAAATCTTGAACTTGAAACACGCAAAGTTGAGAGAAAAGAGAAGGTTTAATTTAACAAAAAAGTCGCAATTACAAGTGATTCTTAATCAACTTACAACAACCATACCAGAATTACACAAGGGATCAATAAAAAAATTCAACAAGGGGATATCACATGCATGGTTCAATGCTTTCTAATAGCTTTATGTAAAAACTATTTTTATGACCTTGCATCAATGTCATTCCATCTACTCCTACAAAAAACATCTTTTAGGAAATTATAAAGTCATCTATATTGACAAATTTTATTTAAAGATTTCTTGGCTAGATCATATATACTTCGCATTATGATGTCCATCATATTAAGAACAAATGCATTCAAATCCAATAAGTATTGTCTACCACTATAACTTCATCTAAATATAATGCAATAAATATTGAATCCTTTACCCTTTCATCTAGATTAGTTATTTCCACTTTAAAAAGGAAAGTTTGTGAAATATCATCCATTATTTACTAACCAGTGATGTACAATATATCATGGAACACTGAGAAATGTTTTTGAATTAAAAAGTAGCCAAAATAAGGGTGTTGGCCCTTACAACAGTCAAACTGGTCAACAACCAATAGATAACCACTAGGAAAAATTACTCCCTATTGCTTTTAATCACAAAAACATCACCCGAAAGGATCAAAATAATTTTTTTGCCAGGCATCATAATATTGTTGCCTATACTATTACTACTTAAACTATAAAAGTTTATAAACAAAGGCACATCCACCTTAAAACTAACAGAATGCATGAACCAACAAAAAAATGACATAGAAAACAAAGAGGAAAAGGGCCTAATTGGGTTTCTTCTCATCCTTTCCTTTAAGAATGATGTTGGCCTAGTCCTCAGCCAGGAAGTTGAACAACATTCTAGAATCTTCATTGGTCAAATCTCTCTCCTAATTATCCTTCAGCAGGTGCAAGGTAGAAGTTGCAACATGTGTCACCTTGATTGTGAATTTCCCCAAAAGTCTCATTATTTCCTCCAAGGCATACACTCTCTCCCATAGCTCTTTGTCAAGTAGTTTTTGGGCCTCCTCAAGACCTCCTACTTTCCACACTAATTACCATCCACCAAAACCTTAGTGACGTCCTACAAAATTAGGGGATTAGAGATAACATTTCCTTTGGTTATAACCCTAACAGGTGAGGACATCATCTTAGGGGAGGGTGCTCTTTCCACCATGTTAGGGAAATGGTCTCGTGTGAGGTCCACACACCCATCACAATGGAAGCTAAAACATGAGTCATCTCTTTCTCATCTTTAGTCACACCTCCCAAGCTAGACATTGAGGAGTCTGAGACCTCCATATTCCTCCCACCATAATTCAAAGTCTTTTGTTTTATTATTTTTTTAGAGTGGTCCATCTCCTTCAAATCAGAATCCTCCTCCTACGAGGCCCCAGACTTCAAATTCCTTTTTGCATTAGATTTCTCAATTCTCTTAGACCTCCTCCTACCATCTCTACCCTCATCCTCCAAGTCCTCTAGATCTTTCTCTTTACCTTTCTTCAATTTTACTTTTTTACCAGGAGGAAAATCTTCCTCTCCACAGGGGACCTACTAGGAGAAGGATGGGGGGTAGAGGCTCTAGGTCTAGTAATTCTAAGCAAGATTTGTTGGGGGTGAGGGTTAGGGAGAGCAGGGATATCAACCTCGACAATCCTGGGGGGTAATAGAGATAGGTGGAATTGATATATGCGAAACATCAACCCTTGATGGAGAATAGTATAATTTACCCCCTTTCTCATTTTCTCCTTAACATTAGCAACCGTATCAACCAAATCATGAAATAGAAAAAATGAAATAGAAATGTGATCTCGATGATGGAAATAGTTCTGAAGAGGAACACTAAGAAATGTTAATAATGTAAAAATATCATGTATTATTATGTCATGATATGACCTCTCCTCTAAAGATTAAAAAGAGTATCCAATTTAATGGTTTTGGCCATATATTTTTGATCAATTATTTTTTAAACAACTTCAAGTGAACATATGTGTTTTGGATTCTCCTATTTTTAATGATCCATATAAAGTTCATATGGATGCTTGACATACTTATACTCTTCCTTTTTCTTCCATATAACAAATAATTATTCCTTTTCATCTACCTTTTGATTCTCATACACTTTGCCAATATGTTTTTCTATTGTATTTAATTTCAACTACATTTTTTATCCTTATCAAGTTTCCAAAAATATATTGTACACTTCTATTCTATTGGATGTTTGTATGGGTCTAGATTTGACACTACAATAACAACTATGTGCTTTTAAGTCTATGTTATTTGAAACAACCTTTTCATATTCCATTTATGCCCAATTTTTTTTCTTTCTTCCACTCTTCTATACATTGTCAGCAATAGCATTACTAGCATTGTTAGTAGCAACATCACTGACATTTACACCAATATTTACGACATTCACTACAATAACATCACTAACATTTCTAGAGAATATAGGTTTTCCTTATTTTCTCCTCTCTTGTGCATTGTCAACAACAACATTAATGACATTTTCATTAGAAGCATCACTGACATTTAAACCAACATTTGCAACATTCTTAGCAAAAACATTCACTAACATTATATGTAGTAATGAAATTCTCAGCAACAATATCACCAACCAATTCTTTTAGTTTGGCCACACTAGATACCTATTGGAACATTCTCTATGACAGAGAAATCTATGTCAATTAATGCATTGGTTGTAAGTGTTAATATTATAGCATTGCCTGAAGTACCACACAAGTATGACATTGTATTGTTATTTCTATGTTTAGACGATCTCCCTATGATAGTTTCAAAATCCTTGCTACTTGACAACTCTTACTAATAGAAACTATAAGAAGGAATCTAATTCATATTAAATTTAGTAACAGATAAAAAGAGACAAAATAAATCAATTTTTTTTTCTTTAAACAATGCATGCCATGTAAATAATAACATATTAAAATAGAAAATAACTAAGTTGTATGAGTTAAGCTACAAGAAAATTCTAAAATAAAAATCATGGCCACAACTTACAATGGTAACACTAACATCAATCTTATATGCTTCATCACTTACCATTAAGTTTTCATAGTGAGAGGGTTCATCAATGACTCAACATCTAAAAAATTCCTCAACAACTTGTGTCAAGAGCCTCTGAAAGTGCAAATTGGTTTGAACAAGGTGTAAACTATAAAATCTCTAACAAGTAATTTTTTTGAAAACACTAACATGAATCTTATATCCTTTGTCACTTATCGTTAAGTTTTCAAAATAATAGGGTCATTCAATGACTCAACGTCTAAATAATTCCTCAATGACTTGTGTCCAAATTCTATAAAAGTGTAGACTGATACAAACAAGGTGTAAACTATAAATTTTCACCTCATCATGTATTTATGTCAAACAAAATTTGGTAAATTGGACACCATTGTTCAATTAAGGGATTAAAATTTGGCAAAATTTGGGTAGGATTACGGTAGGTTAGTTTTAACTTTGAAGGTGAATTGGCATTGGCATTACTATTCCATATTAGGAGCACGTAGTGAAACAATGCTTCATATTATATGTGGCAAATAAATTGACCATGAATATTACATGAAAACACGACGATCTGACAACTCTAAGTAATAACACTACTAGCAAATTTCCCAACACATTTAACCCCCACATGGCAAATATTTGCCAATAAAATTATTGTTGTCTGTTAACATAACATGTAGTTGAGATATTGTAGCTCATGTAGTAACACTTATTGCTATATTTTTACCTTATGATGTTATTAGTTTAAGGTTAATCTATAATTTATTCAAAATAATTTTAGATTTTGTTTGTGAATTTAAACCTAGAATAGATCATTTTAAATATTTAGTTATCAAAATAATAGATTAACATATTTTTTATCAGAGAAAGTATAAAAACAAAATTTAAAAATAGAAATATGTACTAAAATTATAATTATGTTAGAAAAGAATTCATCAACTCTTAAAAGATAGACAAGTAAATGACTTCCTTCATAAGAGCTTCACAAAATTACCATTGTGTTGTAGGTTCTTGCCTACTATTCCAATTACTTATGCTTAATTGGTGATTAGTTTTTTATTTCCATCCATAACAATTATTTTTTAATTTTTTAATTTTTTAATTTTTTAAGTTTTTTGTTTCTATTGTAGACATGTAAAAATAATAATTTATTAAATCAACAAAATTATTTTTCTTGAGGTTGATTGGTTGATATGTTTGGATCTTATTGGCGGTATTTCTAGTAAACACTATGCATATTATGAGGCATTTTATGGGACACAATCAACATTTATGAAACTTTTTAATATAAACAAAAGTGGTTATATTTATTAATTTTCTAACTGCTAAATAGGATAAGATCAATTAAATTAAGATTTACAAAATTATTTATCATCTATAAATAAAAGTATTTATCATTTAACATCTTATAAAATATATTGATTATTAAATATGTTAAATTATATTAAATTAAAAAATATAATTTATTTTAAAAATACTAGTTTTACATATAATAATTTTTAGAATACCAAATAAATACCAAAATGTGTGTGTAATGTTCATTTCAAAATTAATAAAATATTAATTTTAAATTTTCATCTTTTTAACATATGAAATGTATATCACAATTATAATTATATAAATTTGTATGAAATAAAATAAATCTATTAAATTTATTTTTCTATAAAAATATTCTTATTAATTTAAAATTTATGATAAATATTCTAAATACAATTAATTTATATAGGTGATACTAGATGGCACTTGTTATCTATAGACTAGTTCAACATATATGAAGAGATTTATGAACAAGTGTCACATAGTGGCTAGTACTTGCCATTATAGTTTTAGTTTTAGTGATAATAATTAACATTATCATCTTTTATAAATAATTAAATAGTTTTGTAGTGTCTTAAATTTTTCGATCACTCAAATGCTTATTAAAAAATAAAATGATTAGAAGAAATTAATTGTCAATGTATATTCAATTTAATTAAAATATTTATTTTTTTTGGTTTAATGAATATGCTATTATTTAAATTTTAATTAAAAATTATATTGATATCACAAGAATATATTTCTAACTTTCAACTTTTAGTTGGAGTATTTTAGTATGGTAGTTGTTGAATGAAATTTTTGTGTAAGAACATAGTTAAATTAATATAACTTAGATAAAATTTAAAATTTGAGGAAGCTTAGTAGAATCTAGTTAAATAATTTAGGTAGATCATAATAATTAAGTAATCATTTTAATTCTAATCATAAATATTTTCATCATATGAAATGAATATTGATAAGCTAAATTTTTTTAAGCATTAAAATAGACTAAAATCTCGGAGCAATATGGAGAATGTAGAAAAAATTAAGGCAATCAAGTAACAATATTTAACTTAAATATGTACATATCTTTATTTATACATAAATTTCCTATAATCTTGTCGTTAAAAACTGGAGGGAGGGCCAAAAAAGGGGGTCCTATAACACCCAATGAATTGAACCAATTATAATGAAGATAAATCATTTTTCATAATATATTTAATTGATATAAAAAATATGCAAACTTAGGAAAAATTGAAATCAATTAAAAATAATTGAATTTGATTGGTTGGTATGTTGAAAACTAATTCAAAAATTGTTCAAACTGAATACAATAAGATTAGTTAAATGTTTTAAAAAAAAAAAATTAAAAATATTTGAATCAAGAATCTAGGGCGTAGTTCCAGAGTCAAATTCGGTGCTTCGTAAATAGTAAGTAGTTCACTAGAGTCCATATGTGATGGGTATAAATGGTTAGAACATGAATACTATATTATAACTTTATAGAAAATCACTCATCTTACTTTACTCCAACTCAAATACATTTAATTATTCAATACTCAAGATACAATGAATGCTAAATAAATTAATCATATGTATTCTTATAAGCTACCACTTGTAAAATATATAAATAAATTTGACCTAATAGTCATGTGATTAGTGTGATAAAAGGAAGGGGACACAAAAAAAACTATAAAAGTACCAAATACTTTAAAATCAATACTATAAATATTCTAACAATCTCAGCACAAAATAAAAAATTAGAATTTAAAAATTAAAATTAAAAAACTGAGAAACGGAAATATTAAATTTGTTTACGTGTGTGCGCCTTGTAATTTGTATCTTGCATGCAATGAACATGGTCTTTAGCTTAAAATTCATTGCATATGAAATTATGAATGTTTAAGAACCAAAGCGATAATATATATGTCCGTTATCAAAGTCCACCAATATAGGCAGATTAATATTTGGCTTCGATAATACCCCTATGACAACGTGGGAAATGCATGTTCTTTGTTTATTTTCAAATAAATGTTATTTATTTAAGCTGGTGTACAAATATTATTATTAAGTAGCTTCTACTACTATTACTATTAATGTTTTATTTAATGTGGGTAGCTTTGAGTTAAAGTCACTCATTGTGGAGCCATGCGATTTAAATTAACTAGACATTTATACTCCGTGCATGATTATTGCCGTTTGTTTAGGATTTAATGGTAAGGTTTAAGATTATAATAACAAATTAGATCTATAAATTGATTTAGGTGATTAGAGTGGGATCTAGGGTTTTTTTATTAATTTGGTATGGTAATGGGTTCGTTGTGTTTTTATATTCAGAGAAAACTCCATAAAATGATGAAAAATAAAAAAGTTAAACATTAGTAATTGAATTAGTTGTATTATAGATGTTATTATTGTTGATGAAAAATAAAAAGTTAAATATTATTAATTGAATTAGTTGTAGTATGGATGTTATTATTGTTGATGTTGCTTATTTTGAAGTTGAATATGAGTGTGAATCTATTAATCACAATGTCTTAAACAATTTTGTAAAAAAGATCTTATTATATTATCTAGATTTAGATTAGGTTATGTTATGTAGTTTAGGCTTATATTATATCATTTTAAATACATAAATTTGAATTGAATATATTTTAAATTTGATGATTAAGGCCATTTACAAATAACTATTAACCATTACAAATAGTTGCAAATAACTATTAGATATGAGTTTGTCATCATTGTTTTTGAAATAAAAAGCGATCAAAATTAGGGGGTCGGCCCTTACATTATTGTTGCTATCATCAATGTTTGTCATCATTGTTGTTGCTATTTTGAAATTCATATAATAAGAATATGAGGGTGAATATATGATTAGGATATCTTAGATAATTTTGTATGTAAGATCTTATTATAAGATCTAGATTTAGATTAGGTCATGTTATGTAGCCTAGGCCTACATTAGATCATTGAAAATAGTCAATTTGAATCTATCACATTTTGAGTTTGAAGATGATAAATCTCATTATAATATAAAATCCAACTTCCAGTTTTAGCATCAATGTTAAGTTCACTTAGTCTACCTTGTTTCTTTCCTAGTTTTATGTCCATTCAAATCTTGTGTACACCAAATTTGTCAAAACTATTGTTTGTCTATTTGCTAAAACTATTGAAATCTTATTTTTCACTAGATTTCAAAATTGTAACCAATTTGTTTTAAGATTGTTATAATTATCTTGAAAATGCCTTGATGATTTCATAATTTACACTATTGTAAAGAAACTATTCTACCTAGATTTATATAAAAGAGAG